>JAPQWV010000017.1:2112500-4512500 GCA_027422505.1 Craterostigma plantagineum
GAGGACTGACTCGCACTCTAAACCATAGTCACACAACATGCTATTCAACCATATTAATTGCGTACAGCAACTACCCGCAACAACATACTCAGACTCAGCAGTAGATAAAGACACTCAATTCTGTTTCTTACTGTACCATGCAACTGGATTGTTACCTAAGAAGAAACAGCCGCCACTTGTGCTCTTGCGATCATCCTCGTCACCTGCCCAATCAGCATTGCTATAGCCTACAAGACTCATATTAGTATCTTTAGAGAACCATAACCCTAGGCTACACGATCCACTCACATATCGAAGAATACGCTTCACAGCATTAAGATGGGAAACCTTAGGCTCAGATTGATATCTAGCACAGACACATACGCTATACATAATATCGGGTCTACTCGCTGAAAGATAAAGCAAACTGCCTATCATGGATCGATATAATGTTGGGTCAACATTCTGTCCGACATTGTCTTTACTAACCTTTTGTGAGGACCCCATGGGAGTTTTCATTACCTTAGCTGTGTCGAGTCCGAACTTTTTCACCATGTTCTTCGCGTACTTCTCCTGAGACATGAATATACCGTCACTACTTTGCTTAATCTGCAAGCCTAAAAAATAAGTTAGCTCTCCAATCATGCTCATTTCGAACGTGGAGTTCATCGCCTGCACAAACTGATCTAACATGGACTGTGAGCTCGAGCCAAAAACGATATCATCTACGTAAACTTGAGCAATTAAAAGATCAGAACCGACTCATTTCACAAACAGCGTACGGTCTGCCTCACCTCGAGTGAATCCAAATTCAAGCAAAAATGTAGTCAACCTACCATACCAAGCTCGAGGCGCTTGCTTTAGTCCATACAAAGCTTTCTGCAGCTTAAAGACATGGTTAGGAAAATGTGGATCCTCAAATCCCTTAGGCTGTTCAACATAGATATCTTTATCAATATAACCATATAAAACGCACCCTTAACATCCATTTGGTGTAACGTGATGTTAAGCCAACATGCAATAGCTAATAACAACCTAATTGATTCTAACCTAGCCACGGGAGCGAACGTCTCATCAAAATCTATGCCCTCAACTTGCGTATAACCCTGAGCTACTAAACGTGCTTTGTTCCTAACAACTCTACCAAGTTCATCAGATTTATTCTTAAAGATCCACTTCGTGCATATGACATTAATGTCCTTCGGCCGTGGGACTAAGGTCCATACTTGGTTTTTCTCAAACTGCAAGAGTTCCTCTTGCATCGCATTAATCCAGAAATTATCCTTGAGAGCTTCAAGGACATTCTTAGGTTCTATCTCAGAAACAAAACAATTAAAACGTACCTCAGCGTATACTGTGTTCATGCATACGTTTCTTACCATAGAATTATAATCCTTGCGCGGTTTGTCTCTGGTTTTCCTTCCTTCATTCACGTCTCCAATAATAAGGTCAGTGGGATGATCTTTCTGAATCTTAGCTGGCGGATCTCGTCGCATTTCACTGGGTCCAGCCTCAATGTTCTGTTCTGGCACAGATGTTGAGTCAGATGTTGGCTCAACATTGTCCTCAGGTTCCGCTCTGTTAGCTCCTCTGTTTCATGAACAGCTTTGAATTGATCTGTAATATCAACTTGAGGAGTATCTCTGCTAGCGTCATTAGTATCATCAAACACAATATTAATGGACTCTTGAACAGACTTCAAACGCAAGTTATAAACACGATAAGCACGACTATTAGACGAGTATCCTAGAAAATACACTTATCACTTTTCGAATCAAACTTGGTCAAATACTCACGATCATTCAACATGTAGCAGAAACACCCAAAGACATGAAAGTATTTGACCGTAGGCTTCTTCCCATTCAACAACTCATACGACGTTTTCTTAGTACCATGCCTAAAGAACACTCGATTCGATATGTGGCAAGCAGTATGCAATGCCTCAGCCCAAAAACGCTTAGAAATATTCCTAGAAAGTAACATAACACGAGCCATTTCTTGTAGAGTCCTATTCTTCCTCTCGGCCACCCCATTTTGTTGGGGTGTCTTAGGAGATGAATACTCATGCACAATGCCTTTCTTATCACAAAACTCATCAAAGTGCTGATTTTCAAACTCTCTACCATGATCAGACCTAATACGAAAGATAGATGCACTGAAAATGTTCCTAATCATCGCACAAAAATTCTTAAAGAAATCGAACGATTCTGATTTTTCCCTAAGAAAAAATATCCATGCATATCTAGAAAAGTCATCCACGAGCACATAAGCGTATTTCCTGCCTCCTATACTATCTACTTCCATCGGACCCATCAAATCCATGTGAATCAATTGAAAACAGTGAGCAGTTTTAAAATGTTGGGCAGCTTGTTGGTCAACATTATGACTAACATGTGTTTGCTTAGCCTTCAAACACGACTCACAAATAACCTTGCCAAACTCCTTAAACTTCGGAATGCCTCTGATTGCGTCATGCTTGATAAGTTGCTCCAAAGTTCTATAGTTGACGTGGCCCAGTTTGTAGTGCCATAGGATCACATCATCCACGAGCACATAAGCGTATTTCCTGCCTCCTATACTATCTACTTCCATCGGACCCATCAAATCCATGTGAATCAATTGAAAACAGTGAGCAGTTTTAAAATGTTGGGCAGCTTGTTGGTCAACATTATGACTAACATGTGTTTGCTTACCCTTCAAACACGACTCACAAATAACCTTACCAAACTCCTTAAACTTCGGAATGCCTCTGATTGCGTCATGCTTGATAAGTTGCTCCAAAGTTCTATAGTTGACGTGGCCCAGTTTGTAGTGCCATAGGATCACATCATCCCCGGCCTTAGAGAGTTGGCACACGTCCTTCACACTGGATTTGTCGCCGACTAGGTAGCAATTGTCACTCGATCTTTTACCTGCCATCACTCGAACAGAATCGCGGTTAAAAACTTCACAACACTCTTTATTGAACCTTACCTCAAGATCGTCGTCGCAAAGCTGGCTAATGCTGATCAGATTAGCTACAAGCCCGTCAACATGGAGTACATTGCTCAGCTTGGGAAAGTCGGGCACGTTCAATCTGCCACGGCCGAGAATCCGACCTTTAGAGCCTCCTCCGAACGTCACAGATCCACTCCTTAATGGCGTATAATCACTGAGATATTCCTTGGTACCCGTCATATGTCGGGAACACCCGCTATCGAAGTACCATGAACATGTCACGTTAGCTCGCAAAGAGGTGTACACAACAAGACATTTATGACCAGATTTCTCGACCCAAACATTCCTAGATGACACTACAACATTCTGTTTGCTAGAACTTGAAGATGAGCCAGCTGACGTTTCTCCAGACACACGACTCAACACTGATTTCTCAATGTTGAGCGGGATGTTGGATGACATTTTAGCCGACATCGATTTCTTTGCAGAAATCTCCCTCTTCAATTTCCAGCAAAACGGTTTTAATGACCAGTTTGCTTACAATGATGGCAAATGTATGAGCTATCCTTAGTCGTAGTAGTAGCATGCTTAGGACTAGTATTGACTATCGTATTCTCACTAACATCGCTCGTGATGTGAGACTTAACAAAAACTCTCTTAGGCTGAGCATGCGTCACGGGTTTTGGATTATCACATACAAGCTGAGTACTAAATGTTGGGAATGGTGGTGGGCCCCGCGGTGGTCAGTGGGCCCCGCAGCGGAACAGGTCCCGGTTTGGCTCGGTACGACGATCGGGAGAAGTGGGACCCACGGGGTAAATTTGGTGGGACCCGCACAGTAACTACCACGGTAAAAATAAAATTTACCGTAAGGTAAGAAAGAACACCAGAACTTTAACGTGGAAAACCCTCTGTTAACGAAGAGGGAAAAACCACGGCCGAGTCGGCAAAATCTTCACTATAGTAAAAATTACAACCCTCGAATTTTTACTATCTCACTTTTACCACTCGTGTTTACCTCACACCTCTCTGTGGATGTGGAACCCTATCAGTTTCTACCTGAACTGATAATCTCACAAATCGCTCGAACTACTTCTCTCTATTTAGTAAAACTCGAATGAGCTTGTGATGATAATAACTGAAGAATCCTCAGCCTATTTATAGATGTCTTCAGCTCTTCTGGACCACTCGAAACGGGTGGCCAGGAATGCGCCGCGTCGCCCTTCAATATCAGCCGTTCATTAAATTATTATATATATAAAATAATATTATAATATAATATTATTTTCTTTTAATTTTTTTCTTCGTTCTTCTTTGGTGGGCGTCAAAGGCTGGACCAACAATTCTCCCCCTCCAGCCTCATTTATTATTTGTAGGGGAGATCTCCTACCGCCTCAGCGATAGCCCATGCCGGCTTGCCCGGCGCAGAACTCAGTCTTCTCCTTGGGAATCACCTTCGTCAGAATGTCCGCAACATTCTTGTCTGTGTGAATCTTCTGTAGCTTGAACGCTTTCTCCTCAATAGCTAGTCTGAGCCAATGATACTGAACATCGATGTGTTTCGTCCTCGAATGATACATAGTATTCTTGCTCAAGTCCAAAGCACTTTGACTATCGCAAAATATTATGTACTCCTCCTGCTGAATTCCCAACTCCTGAAGGAATCTTTTCAACCAGAGCATCTCCTTGCCAGCTTCCGTTGCTGCAACATACTCCGCTTCAGTAGTTGATAAAGAAACACATTTCTGTAACCTCGACTGCCATGAGATAGCTCCCCCTGAGAATGTAAATATGTATCCCGACGTCGACTTTCTGCTGTCGAGATCACCGGCCATATCAGCATCCGTATAGCCTGTAAGAAAACATTTACCACTTCCAAATGTTAGGCATAATTTGGAAGTTCCTCTCATGTACCTCAAGATCCACTTCACTGCTTCCCAATGTGACTTTCCGGGATTCGATAGAAATCGACTCACAACGCCAACTGCGTGAGCGATATCTGGCCTCGTACACACCATGGCATACATTAAACTTCCGACCGCCGATGAATATGGAACATCTGGGACATCTTCTCCGTCTTCTGTTGTTGATGGACCGAATTTCTTTCGCAACTGAAAATGTGCGGCAAGTGGCGTGCTAACTGGCTTAGCATCCTTCATCTTGAACCTCTCTAGAACTCGTTCAATATAGCGCTCCTGGGATAACCACAATTTCCCAGCTTTCCGATCCCGGGTAATCTCCATTCCGAGAATCCGCTTTGCCGAACCCAAATCCTTCATGTCAAACGTCTTTGACAAATCTTTCTTCAACCCGCTAATCATCTCTGCATCTTGTCCGACAATTAGCATATCATCAACATACAGGAGAAGAACGATAAATTTACCGTTAGAGTATCTCCGGACGTAAACACATGGATCTGCATCTGTTCTCTTGAATTCCTGATGCACCATGAAAGAATCAAACTTCTTGTACCACTGCCGTGGAGCTTGTTTTAGTCCGTACAAGCTTTTCTTCAACCGGCAGACCATGTCCTCTTTACCTCTAACCTCGAACCCTTCTGGTTGTTCCATATATATCTCCTCATCAAGATCACCATGCAAGAATGCGGTTTTCACGTCGAGTTGCTCCAAGTGAAGATCCATGGTAGCAGCTAGTCCCAATATGACTCTGATTGAACTCATCTTCACGACCGGTGAAAATATCTCGTCAAAGTCGATCCCCTTCCTCTGAGTGAAACCTTTGACCACTAATCGAGCCTTGTATCTGACCAGCTTGCCGTCATCCTTCTTCAATTTGTACACCCATTTGTTCTTGAGTGTCTTCTTTCCTTTCGGCAATCGAACTAACTCGTACGTATCATTCTTTTTCAGAGAATCCATCTCCTCTTGCATAGCCTTTATCCAACAATCTTTGTCCCTACAAGATTGTACTTCCTGAAAGCTCTCTGGCTCCCCCTCGTCAGTAATCAAAATATAATCAGAACTCGGATACCTCGTCGATGGTTGGCGTTCCCTAGTTGACCTTCTCAGCTGAGGTTCAACTGCTTCTTGCACATCTGAAGGCTCCCCCTGCTCAGTATCTTCAGTGTGTTCATCTACGACAGGTTCATCATCTCCAATAGCTGGCTCTTCTGGTTCAGGTTCTGATTGTTGCATTCCTTCCTCCGTGGCACCATCATATGGAATGCTAACTGGTGTATAATCGTCTACATCTCCACCTGTGGATTTCGTCACATCCACATTTGAGTCGCCCATGATCTCGTGCTCATAGAATACTACATCGCGACTTCGAACTGTCTTCTTCTTCTTTGGATCCCAAAGCCTGTAGCCGAACTCCTCGTCTCCGTACCCAACAAAGATGCAAGGATTCGATTTATCATCGAGCTTCGATCTTTGTTCCTTCGGCACATGCATGAACGCCTTGCAGCCAAACACTCTCAAATGCGAATATGAGATGTCTCTAGCAGTCCACACCTTCTCTGGTATATCGAAATCCAACGCCGATGAAGGTAGTCGGTTGATAAGATAGACTGCAGTGTTGACAGCTTCCCCCAAAATGACTTAGATAGATTAGCCATCTTGAGCATCGCTCGGACTCGCTCCATAATGGTTCGATTCATTCTCTCTGCGACACCATTTTGCTGAGGAGTGCCAGGAACTGTCTTCTCATGCCTAATGCCATGCTTTGTGGAATAATCTCTAAACTCCCGAGAGATGTATTCACCACCATTATCTGTGCGTAGACACTTTAGCGGCATTCCCGTTTCTCTTTCCACCATCGCATGGAACTTCTTAAAATAGTAGAACACCTGGTCCTTCGTCCGCAACAGATATATCCAGGTCTTGCGAGGCGCATCATCAATGAAGGTCAGAAAATATTTACTACCTCCGAGAGATTCGACTTCCATGGGCCCGCATACGTCAGAGTGTACCAACTCCAACTTCTTCATTCGCCTGGTTAAATTCTTCGCGAATGAAACTCTATGTTGCTTCCCAAATAAACAATAATCACAGGGGTTTAGCGCTTTCTCCTTGGCTACTGGTATGAGGGACTTTCTAGCCAAGACATTCAACCCCTTCTCTCCTACGTGTGCCAGCCGTCTGTGCCACAAATTTGGAGAAGCATCATCTTCAACTGCGTTCAGTTGGTTAGCACATATCGTCGCGTGCATCTTGTACAGCGAGCAGCATAGCTTTCCTCTCGCTACCACCAATGATCCCTTGGTGAGTTTCCAGTTGCCATTCGCCATCTCGTTAAAGTATCCTTCGTTGTCCAGCACCTTCACAGAAACTAGGTTGAGACGCAGGTCTGGAATGTGTCGCACATCTTTCAACCGCAATGTGCACCCTACGCTCGTCTGGATACAGATATCACCGATCCCCACTATTTGAGAAATACTTTGGTTACCCATCTTGGTAGTGCCAAAGTTTCCCGCCTTATACGTGGAGAAGTATTCACGCCTTGGAACACAATGGTAGGAAGCACCAGAGTCCACTACCCATTCGGTGCTTGCATCCGCAACATGACAACAGTCTGCTTCATTCACCAGAGTAACCTCTCCACCATCGTTGGAGGCGATTGCAGACGTGTTCTTGTCATCATCTTGTTTCTGCTTTCTGTTGAGAAGCCTACAGTTTCTTTGTAAGTGGCCAACTTTTCCGCAATGGTAGCACTTCCTCATCTCCCTGGACTTGGATCTATCTTTCGACTTGTCGTATCCTTTTGGTCCTCTACTCTTACTTCGACCCCTTTTCTCCATGACAAGGGCCTGATTTCCCGTACTGGTACTGGCAGCATCCTTCCTTCGTATCTCTTCATTGTATAGTCTATTTTTCACCATCTCCATCGTGACTTTACCACTTGGTGCGGAGTTAGTGAGCGATACCACCAACGTATCCCAGCTATCAGGTAGAGATCCCAATAGTAGACATGCTTGTAGCTCATCATCAAGGACTAGACCGGCACTTGTGAGTTGAGTTACCAGTCCTTCGAAGTCGTTCAGATGTTCAGCAACTGATCGTCCCTCATTCAGCTTCACATTCATGAGTTTTCGCATCATGAATACCTTGCTCAGCGCATTCGTTACCTCATACATACCCTCCAATTTCGTCCAGAGTTTGTAGGGGTCTGTCTCAATTCGGACGTGGTTGTAGAGGCTAATGTCCACCCATTGGCGGATCACAGCTAGCGTCTTTCGTTGCAATTTCTTCCATTGGTCGGCCTTCCCGTCTTCAGGCATCTTGCCTTCATTTTCGATTGGTTCATGGAGGTCTTTGCAATAAAGATAATCCTCCATCCTTGATTTCCATATGGAGTAATTCGTTACTGTCAGCTTGATCATTCCTCCGTCGTTCTCCATGGCCGTCAAAATTACCAGCAACCTACTAGTACCTTTTCTGATGTGGAAGATCAGTCAAAGCTGCAACCACAGAGCATACTCAGAATACTATCAGGCTCTGATACCACTTGTTGGGAATGGTGGTGGGCCCCGCGGTGGTCAGTGGGCCCCGCAGCGGAACAGGTCCCGGTTTGGCTCGGTACGACGATCGGGAGAAGTGGGACCCACGGGGTAAATTTGGTGGGACCCGCACAGTAACTACCACAGTAAAAATAAAATTTACCGTAAGGTAAGAAAGAACACCAGAACTTTAACGTGGAAAACCCTCTGTTAACGAAGAGGGAAAAACCACGGCCGAGTCGGCAAAATCTTCACTATAGTAAAAATTACAACCCTCGAATTTTTACTATCTCACTTTTACCACTCGTGTTTACCTCACACCTCTCTGTGGATGTGGAACCCTATCAGTTTCTACCTGAACTGATAATCTCACAAATCACTCGAACTACTTCTCTCTATTTAGTAAAACTCGAATGAGCTTGTGATGATAATAACTGAAGAATCCTCAGCCTATTTATAGATGTCTTCAGCTCTTCTGGACCACTCGAAACGGGTGGCCAGGAATGCGCCGCGTCGCCCTTCAATATCAGCCGTTCATTAAATTATTATATATATAAAATAATATTATAATATAATATTATTTTCTTTTAATTTTTTTTCTTCGTTCTTCTTTGGTGGGCGTCAAAGGCTGGACCAACACTAAAACCTAGGCCTTGCTTATCAAAAATACCAAGAGACAATACCTCATCAAGGGTCGATTTACCCTTGTTCAATTTCTTAAAGGTCTCATCGGCCTCGTCGACTCGCCTTTGAAGCTTGTCAATTTCCTTGTCTTTTCGTGTCAGTACGGCTTCCATCTTGTTCATTCCTTCCACCAAGCTTTCGATTAGTTTTTCATTCTTCTCATTCTCCTCGGACAGGATTTCCACCGCGGCTTTGAGTTGCTGATTTTTCGCCTTCTCTATTTCGTATTGTGCGGACATCAACTCAAAGGCTTCTTTCATTTGAACTTCTTCGCAACATCCTGTATCTGCATCATCAGAACTCAAATACCCATCAAAACAGTTCGAGTCATCATAATCAAAAATAATATGTTTTTCAGATGTTGAGTCAGATGTTGGCTCAACATCTGTTACCGCAGTGAAGCCGATTTGTTGATCCTCATCGTCTTCACCCTCAGAGAATGACTGGATCGTCACTGATGATTGCATGTGCTGTGTTGGGGACTGCTCTTCATCTTCATCATCGGATAGGTCCACCCAAAGCGATTTCCCGCATTTCCGAAGTGTGTTTGCACATTCGTTGGCAAAATGGCCCCATCCTTGACATTCATAGCATCTAACCGAGTCATAGCTGATATTCTTCTTCTTACCATCTGGTTTGCGTTTGATGAATGGAGGAGCAGACGTAGGTTCTCCTTTGACATTCTTGCCCTTCCTGAATGTTGGACCAACATTCTGCCCAACATTCTTCTTCTGTAGAAACTTTGTGAATTTCTTCACTATCATGGCCATGTCGTCCTCATCATTGGGGTCAACCTCAGTTTGCTCCTTGGATGGCTGACTTACTAGAGCAAGGTTTTTGCCGCGTGAAGCTCTTTGTTGTACTTCGAGATTGGTCTCATAGTTTTTCATGATGTTCATCAACGTGTTGAGATCCATCGTGGACAAGTTGTGGGCTTCCTCGACCGCAGCTACCTTCACATTAAACTTTGGATTTAGCGTACGAATTGCTTTAGAAATTAATACCTTATTCGCGATTGGCTCTCCAAGACTGGCGCACTCGCTTGAAATCGTCAGAATTTTGCCGAAGTATGTGGTAACATCCTCATCGTCCTTCATTCTGAGATTTTCGAATTGATTGAGGAGCAGCCTTAGACGTGTCTGCTTCACACTCGCATCGCCTTCACAGTACCTCTGTAGTAAATCCCATGCATCGTTTGCCGTAGTACTGTTTTGTATGATCTTGAACATGAAAATGTCCACCGAAGAGAAGATGGCATTGAGGGCTTTATCATTGAACTCGGCTGCGTTTCTCTCTTGAAGACTCCATTCAGTGACCGGTTTTTCATAGACTTCACCATCTTCGTCCGGGGCAGTTTTTGGTGTAGAATAACCATGGATCACGGACTCCCACGCTCGCACATCTATCGACTTGATGCACTACCGAACACGAACCTTCCAATAGGCGTAGTTGGAGCAGTCTAGCACAGGGACTTTGCCGATGTAATTTGAACTTGAAACATCCATTGTAGATGATCTTCAGCGCTTAGTAACGTCAAGCGTAGGCTCTGATACCACTTTGAAGTGGTCCCGTTCGATATGGATGTAGAATCACTAAGTTGTAACCTGATGTTGGACGTGATGTTGGGCTAACACTCACACTCACTCAGTAACGCACAGCGGAAATATAAAGTACTTAGTGACGAAACTTAAATGAACACGAGATGTAAATCTGTGCAGCAAGTCAAATAACTTGCTGCGTGCCTCAAGGCGCAAAAGTCCACTATAAAGATGGATTACAAACTATCAAAAAGGATAGTCAAAAACACGTCTAGCAAAACCTACGAATCAAAAAGGATTCTACAAACTACAAGATCTTTCGACCTTTGAAAAGCTAGACTAAAAGACAAGTCTCGCAATATGTAAAACTCGCTCAAACTCGATATGTGTTTCGCTCATCGTTTTCGCTCAATATCTCGCTCAAAGTTACTCCTTGAAAGCTCTCTCGAAAGTCGTAAGTTGCAGCTCGAAAATAACTCTTATTTATAGGTCTTGGCTCCATCTTGAATTGGTAAAAAGATCCCTTGAATATCTCTTCAAATATCTCTTCGAAGATCTCCCTAAATATAGTATATATTTAGTTCGATCTTCTCATCTCATTGGTCGATCTCTTATCTTCTATTTATGGTAAACTGATTGACTGATTCTCCTTATTCAGATCTTCTAATTATGGTAATTGCTTGACTTGATCTCCTTTGATCTTCAAATCTTCTATTTATAGTAATTGCACTTCCTAAATTCGTTCAAGCAACTCCACACGCTTTCCACACGGTTTGGACCCATTTCAGCACTTTACCACGTCCTGCATATCAGTAAATAAAGCTACAAAAAAAGGTTAAACGGTTTTGGGCATGAAAGATAAAATCGAATGTTGACAGACAACAATGTTGGCTGAAATGTTAGCCCAACATTGTCAAAGCTGAGCTAGTCAACATTAACAAAAATAGCGAGCAATCGAATGTCGAGTTGTTGATTACCAACAATCTCGAAATTCTTAAATCTTGAATATTTAAAACTCGTAATTATTAAGGCTCAAAATTATTGTAAAATGCGAAATCAATTAAAGATGTCGAGACATTGGATAAATATTGATTACTTAGAGTTAAAGCAAAGTCTCATGCTTGGAGTCTTATCAAGTAACGATTGGATAACCCTTAGAACTTATCAAAAACTATTCTATAAACCAAACTTTAGTAAACTAAAGGACCTTTAACAGTATAAATTCGCTAAATAGGAGACCCTAAGGGAGGAAAATAGCTCGATCAAAGGCAGAGAAAGGAAACAACTAGCAATAACGTCATTAAAAAGGTATAATTCTATTTATCCAGTAGAAGGTCAGTTCTATGTTCTTTATTTAGGGAATAGAAGGGTAATAGAGAATTGAAGAATCGAATTAAGGTATATTTTTAGGAGTGTTAGATTTCTTGGAAGATTTTGAATTTAGGTAGATTACTGATTTTAGGGTTTTTATTATAAGTTATACTAGCATAAGAATACACTGAAGAAAAAAAAATTAGCTTGAAGAAAATTCGATTGATGATAGGAATTCCTAGATGATGAATCTCGAAACCATGATTGAAATCCACTTCGAGATTTTATATTGTGTCTCGACATTTTTATATGTATTGCTTCGACATTGTGTAATTCTTAATCAAGCTGATAGTTATCTTGGTTTTAAAGTGACTTCGAAATTTATATACAAGCTCGAAATTCAAGTTTATTTGTGTCGAGATCTTGGGTACGGTTTACAATACATGTCGAACTTTCCTATGTATGATATCGAGATCTATTTCATATTATATATCAAGATTTATATCCAAACCTATGTCGAGATTTAAGCTAATATCCAACCAAAGATTTTTATGAACTTCAAAATAATATTTTTAATTAAGTTAACGTTCGAAATTTAGGGTTTCGAGATTTATAAGTCAAAACTAGGGTTTTCTAAACTAAGCCAATTTCGTGAAAATAAAATTAGACTAACAAACCCTAATTTTATATGTTCCTATACTTAGGGTTTGAAGATTAGGGACTTACCGATAAGCTAATAGCTAAGGATACCAGGTAAGTGGAAGTCCCAACTACAACACATAATTATATGTGCATGAAATTATGTGTTATTTGTTTATATGATTTCATGTGACTTCCTACGTGAATTATTTGCGTTACATGACACGCATGATTTAATTACATGATATTATGGCATGACACGCATATTCATGACATGAGCATGTTGCACGCACGTTAGAACGAAAGGCATGATATGATAGCGTGCATAATATACGATCGCCTTAGAGCGATATTCGCCGATATGGGCGTCTGATGTCGACTCACAGTTGAGTCACGGCTCTTCTATGCTACCATGGTGACGTCGTATGGCGCTACCGTTATGACATGACATGTACAAGGCAAGACATGATTTTAGGGCTAATGCCCTCATGGCGGGTCGTGAAACCTGGAGGATGCGAGCTGAGGGAGTACGCGACACCGAGGGTACCTCGGGTGTTGACTACCTCAGATTAGGCTACCAGTGTGAAGCGTCCCCGTGGCGTATGAAACCACCTTGGGACAGAAAAGGCGCCCTAGGGTTAGCCTTCCCTTGAGTTGGTATTGCCACTTATATTTATTTATCCCTTGTGGGTTCGAGCTCCATGATGGTGCATAGTAAGATAGCCGAGGGTCTTATATGACAAGACAAGACAAGGAAAAATATGAGGTCTAGGGGGCATTGACGTGGATGCCTTTGCGAATTAGGGAACGTGCATGGCATGAATGGCTTTCACTTACTGAGCTTTATAAGCTCATTCCACGAACTTATGTGTTGTAGGTTCACGGGATCACGGTACGTGATCTTTACGAAGGCGAGGCCAAATTTTGAAACTTCCTGAGGACTTTTGAGGTGGCAGTGTGTACATGGATGCGACATGACTGGCGGGCCGATAGATTATTTTGAATACGCATGCGCACTCACCTTGTATTTATGTCCTAGAAATATTTTGCACTGTACAGAAGAATTTCCTTTATATAAAAGGAAAAATTTTGTACGCATTTTCGTATATAGATTTCATTTATATCACATGCAGTCACATAAAATAGTAATAAGAATGGCGGTAGGAGTCATGGGCGCCGCACCATGTTTTTGTGATAACATTAAAAATCATCACATAAAATTAGATTATATGAGGAAACGATATTTTCTCACAATAACTATTATATAATGTGATGAAATTTTTTTCCTCATAAGTGAATATATAATATGTGAGCAAATTCTTTTTTCATCACATAATAGTAATATATTTCCTCACAAAAGCTAAACATTAATGTGATAGATAAATCCTCACATATAGTTAATAAATTTCCTAATAATAAATAATTTTTTAATATGAGGAATATTTTAGTGTTATAATTCGTTTTGTAATTAAAGTTATATAGTGTTATTGTAAATATTATGAATAAAAGATCTGTTGGTCTAATGGTAGAGGTTGGGTATTACAAAGGTAAGGTTGTGGGTTCGAGTCCTAAGCAATGCATTTATCCAGTTCGTCTTTTAAAAAATTAAAAAAAAAGAAAAATCAACCTGGTTCGCTCGGGTCCAGCCTGGGGCGCGGCAGGTCAGACCCGGCTCTGGCGGGTCCAGCCCGGGGCGGCGCGGTGGGTCCAACCCGGGGCGTGCTGGTCCCGGGTCCGGCCAAACCCGACCATACCCGGCCCGGTTGCCATCCATTAATACATCATGGTAATTGTGATAAAAATATCTTTAATGCGAGGAATACATTCGTATTATATATCATGGTTATTGTGAGGAAAATTATTTTAATGTGAGGCATATTTTCGTAGTATATATCATGGTAATTATGAGGAAAAATATATTTCAAGTGACAAACTTTTTGTTGCATTTATACGTAACGTGAGGAAGCTCAAAATATGTGACAAAATAGTACATCTACTGTGAGAAATATTTCGTCACAGTAAGAATTTTATGCGAGGAAATTGCATTCCCCACATATGCCAAATGTGAGGAAATAAAATATCGTCACATTAGGCGCGATTTGATCTTATGCCACGGGCCTTCGGTGACGAGCCGGTGACGAAAATTTTTCCTCACATTAAATGTGACGAAAATTTACTCTTTCGTGAGGAAAAAATCGTCGCATAAGATGACTTTTTTTGTAGTGTTTGTTCGGAATTGTCGTGGCTTGGATGTGTTGTCTCGGCCTTATTTACATTTTGGCGCAAGGTATGAAAACGTGCTGTTGATTTGCTCTGTAATTAAAAGTGAGTCGGCAAATGATGCAAGACATTGACTTCGATCATGGTATCTTGGCATTCTCTGCTTCATTTTTCAATTGTTAATTGCTCTTCTGCTTTTATGAAGTATTAGATATTTATCAATTGTATAAAGCGTTCATTACGACGATTAAGAGGATGGGATAAAAGGATGGGACGAAGGCATAAAGACTATGAAGAAGGGCGAAATTGCCCTCTTCACCATACCTCCATCGCTCGCCTACGGAGAATCAGGTTCCCCACCAACCATACCCCCAAATTCGACTCTCCAATTCGAAGTCGAGTTGATCGTGGACGAGCGTAAAAGGCGTATCAAAGGACGATGGAATACTCAAGAAACTATTGGTAGAAGGAAATGGTTGGCAGAATCCCAAGCCACGACAATTCCGAGCAAAGTAAAGCATGGTCGCAGAGAATGCCAAGATACCATGATCGAAAACAATGTCTTGCATCATTTGCCGACTCACTTTTAATTACAGAGCAAATCAACACCAACAGCACGTTTTGATACCTTGCGCCAAAATGTAAATGAGGCCGAGACAACACATCCAAGCCACGACAATTCCGAGCAAAGTACCGCCGAAGACTTGCAACGGCGTGTGGCTGAGGAGTCCCCCCCATCCAATCAGAGCGCGCGGAAGAAATTCTGATTACTATTCTGATTTTATTTTTGTAGATTCCAAGTTTAATTCGTATGGAAGTGCTGACGTGGCAGCGTGGAATAATTGTATATTTTATTTGGGGCGATTGCACTATATAATACGATGTTCTCTCGCCGGAGATATTAATGATAGTATATTAATTCCCACTAATCGTTGTTCATTAAATGGGCGTATGTGTGACTTTTAGAGTTACCTTTATACATTCATTCTTTTAATGGTCTGGCAGGTGTACGGTCATAGATGATAGATTCGTTGCATGTTTTCTCCCTATTAATGGCTCGATCAATATCCCTTATTTCCATTCCGAACGACCGTGAATTCTAACAGTCTTTCAATATTGATGAATGATTAATCGTATGGGATGTCTTTATGGCTCATGTATAATTCATTTCATCGTAGGTTTCTATGTTGTAGTAGTTGAACAGACATGCATGAGTGGGCTATATAATGGTCTGTCTGCCATGTTGACCTTAACGAACTTTGATTTCTGAGAAATGGGTGAAGGTACGGAATATTCTGCTCTAAATGAATTGAAGGCTAGAACCAAATGTGGACCTATTGTTTCGCGTCTTCTCCGTTCGTGGACTGCAAGAAACATTAAAAAGAATGGAGAGCCCATGGGCCTAGATATGCTTTTGTTGGATGAGATGGTGATTGTTCAATGTGTTTGCTATATTGTTTATATTTGTTGAATGTTTTATTTGTAGTTTATTATCATTTATTTCATTTTTCTTTTGCCTGGTAGGATACTGTGCTGCAGGCTTCTATTCATGTCCAAAGGGCTGATCGATTTGCAGCTAAGCTTAAGGTTGGCCATGTTTATTCAATATCTGACTTTGAGATTGTTGAATCTCCCAGAAGCTATCGTATGACTGATGTTGACTGTATGGTGAGATTCACTGATCGTACTGTCATGGATGAGGTGGATAACCAGTCGTGCTCAATAGGACTCGACAAATTTAGATTCATGGCTTATGAGGTTTTGATGCAGTTGGCCAACCGCAATAAGGAATTACCGGGTATTCTATGGTGCCGCGTAGATTACTATTATATTTGAGTTTATTGTTTCCGTGGTACATTCTTCCGTTTACATATATAGCGTTCACTATCATGATATTTTTACATTCATGCATAATTGCCTGACATTTTCAGGTACATATACAGTTAGACCCCGGTAGTGTTCGCTGAAATTCCATTTTTTACAGTCATACTGTTGATTTTTATATTTTAATTTGTTGTCTCCGTGTTAGTCTTCTGTTTTTTGTTGCTGTATAGATCTACTTCCGGTCGTGTTTAGATCGATGAATTTCACTAGCATTATATTTTTAGATTTTTGCATTTTAATTTCCTGACATTTTCGGATACATATACTGTTAGACTACGTTGGTATTCGCTGTCATGCCATTTTTATACAGTCATATACTTCAAAGTTCCATACATTTTCGATTTCGTGCACAGTTTAGCCTGCGTTAATGCTCACTGTCATGCTATTTTAAGACGTCAGGTACATATACAGTTAGGCCCCGTTCGTGTCCGCTGAAACGACATGTTTACAGTGATACAATTGATTATTATATTTTAATTTGTTGTCTCCGTGGTACAGTCTTCCGTTTTTTGTTACTGTATAGATCTGCTCCTCGGTCGTGTTTACAGCGATGAATTTCACTAGCATTATATTTTTACATTTTTGCATTTTAATTCCCTGACTTTTCGGATACATATACAGTTAGACTACGTTGGTATTCGTTGTCCTGCCATTTGTTTACAGTCATACTTCGAAGTTCCATACATTTTCGGTCACGTGCACAGTTTAGCCTGCATTAATGTTCACTGTCATGCCATTTTTATACAGTCATCCTTGCATTCCATATATTTTCAGGTACATATAGTTAGCCTACAGCCTTGCAGGTCTCTTCCGGTGGATTTGCGAGCCTGTATTTGCTGGAGATACTGTTCCTGACATTTTTGTTTGTTTTCTCATATAGATGTCATTGGGTTATTATCTCAAGTAGTTGAGCCGGATGTTTCGGCGGTGGTGGTGCACGGCGTGCTGAGTTGAGGATTTTCTTGAAGGGGTATTTGCTTTCTGCCTGTTTCATATTATGTTGTCCCAGTTCCATAATTTCAACATTTCAAGGCCTTGGTACGTTTTTGCCGATCATTGACTATATTGCAGTTATCTGAAAGCCACTATTACTGTGTGGGCCGAGAAGGCCGATGAGTTTTGTGACGCTGTTCGGTCCAGTATTGGGAAATAAGTAGTCGTTATCGTGACAAGTGTTAACCCAGATTTTTTGGTCGTAAGTGATTGAATTTATCTTTCCCCGTTTGTTCTACTCTCTATCTTTATGTAAATTGTTCTTGCAGAAACTCTTTACTTGAATACCACATCCGCATCAAAACTGTATGTCGACCTTGAGGTTGATGAAGTTTGGCAATTCCGCAAGAGGTGATACCATTGTCGGTCACCTTATTTTCCTTTGTAGTTTGTCTGATATCGGTATCTGCCAATTGCAGTATCAGTGTATTTGAGAGGCCAGTCGCATTGTCCCTTGGCACAGGAATCCCTGGTACTCAATTGTCCCGTATTGCTGATATCTATTCATTCTTGCATAAGGAAGATGAACAGGTTTGTACTCATATGTTTTCCTCTGCGTATGAAAGGTAATTAGTAACTGACTGGTGATGGTTGATATGCAGATCAAGGATTTTATTTGTGTGGCAAAAATAACTGAGATTGTGACGAGAAACGGTTGGCATTATATCTCATGCTCAAAGTGTTCCAGTAAAGTGGAGAGAACGGATTCGTCTTTGATATGTAATAGGTGCTCGGACCCGAAAGCTATTGGCATTGTGCGGTAGTGTGCATGTGTTTGATTGCCCTTTATATATTTTCCACCGAATACGTTGATTGAAAGCTGTTTTACATTTCTTATCCCAGATTCCGAATTGAGTGTATGGTCGCTGATGATGCTGATACTGTGATGTTCGTTATATTCGACGGGCCTGCGAGAAAGTGTACAAACACTACAGCTGAGGAGATTCTCGGTGGGCTGGTATGATGTGTGTATATTAATTATGTTGAGACTCCATTCTTACAATGGCAGTGAATTTTCAGGTGCGTGTTGACTCTGATGTTGGGCGGGAGGGTGTTGAAATACCCGATTGCATATCAAGTTTGGTTGGTAGAACCTTTAAGTTCTACATAAGGGTTAAGCCTTTTGATTTCCGCAGCATGTTTCGAAGTTTTACTGTGTCCCGTATGCTCGAGCAAGCTGGGCAGAAGCCCGTCGATGTCTTCGTGGATGGGTCAGAGGTAGTTTGTTTTCACCCTGAGACTGCTTATTGTATGATAACCTATTTTATTTGTGCGGGGTTTTTAGGGCAACGCTGGCAATGGTAATGTAGCAACTGTGCGAGGGGGGCTCGACGCAGTGGGAAGTGTTAATGTTAATGGCCATGGATACACGGAGTTTCGGGGATCTGGCGTGTTTGGTGAGGATCGTGTAGCCACAATTGTTGAAAGGGCTGTCGTTGCTGACAATGGTGATAAGTGTTCGGCTGAAACTTCATTTTCGGTTGTCTCTGAGCAAACTGCGGACAATTGTATCCCGAACATCGGCGGGCGAAAGGGTGGTGGTAGCGAGCCTGTTAATTACAAGAAACGGAAGATGAGTCTTAAGTAAACCGTTTGTATGGAAATGCTTATAGAGCATGTGTCTTGGCTTGTGTGCCGAATAAAATGCTAAAGACTAGATTTTATTCATCTAATCTTTATCGACTCTCTTTATTCTATGCAATTCTACCATCTATGGTCTTGACACCTTATTTTGCCTCTTTATATAATTGCTTTGAATTTTCATCTGAGGCTATGGAACATTGACATTATATTTAGTTCTTACATTCTCCAAATTTTTGGGATGCTACGAAGCCTTGCATACTTTGACCATTGTCATACCTTAAACGTCAAAATACAGCTCCTTATTGTAAGAGTACAGTTTTCCAATGGTGAATTCTGAGATTTTATAACTGTCCGGAAACCTGCGTGCAACACTGGCTTTATGGATTCCTGAGTAATTAAGCTACTGAAGAGTGAAGGCCCTATTCATTACATTTTTTATTTTAACATGACTACGTGTAATACTGGTTTTATTTGAACATGGCTAATATACCATGCTAAATTTTTTATATCTGTTTTTGGACACACCGTATGTTATTCTTGCGTTTTTTTTTTCTGTTTTTGATTATGCAACGTAATTTGTTATGCAATTTATATCGTACTCATGTTTACAGGAAGATAGATTCATATTCGTGTCTTCTTTCCTTACATTGGACCTTGCTACTTATGGGCATTTTTTTAAATTTTGGGCCGGCCCATTTCAAAATTTCAATTAATAGCCTTTGGTACCCTAAATAATTATGACTTATTCAATTGACGGCCCAACCAACCCATCGAAAAGCACAGTATTCATCAACGAAGAAAAAAAATAGAATTTTCCTTCCCCTTCGTTTCAGCTGATTTCAAATTTCCCAGAATCGCACCAATTTATTCTTTGGTCATACAGTCCAGAGGTGAGAACTATCAAATCGTATACGAATTTGAAATTTTTGAAGGTCGACTATCTGAAGATTGCAAAATTTATCTGTGCGGTATTTTCCAAGCAATCTCCAGTGATCAAAGAAACTGCAATGGCGGGAAATGGCGAAGAGGTATTGTCTTTGTTAAACAGTTTGTAGGATGATTGGTCAGTATGAATCATTTATGCTGCCTATTTTTAGCTTTACTGGATGTCCGGACTCCATTAAGATAGTTAATTGGCGAACAAGTCACAAAATCTGTGAGGCCAGCTGGTGTAGGTGCTCGGTCGGGTGATTCAACAATAATGGGAATCCCTAGTTTCATATATAGCTCGTCGTTTTCAGGCAAAAAGCCCATTTGAGACCATAACTAGTCAAAGCTCAAATCATCATCATATTAGTCATTATAGACTTCTTTCTCTACGAAGAACATCCCCGAAGGTCCATCATGAGGCATACGGGCAAACTTCACAACTCTCTCAGCGCCTTCCTCGGCGGTGGTAGAGTAAGCATTCAACGCTATATCGGTCTTTACAAAGCCTGGGCAGACAGCGTTGACCTTAAACCTCGGACATCTTCTTGCTAGAATCTTGGTGTAAGAGTTCATCGATGCTTTCGATACGATATAAGCAGCAAAGTAATTGGGCCAATTCTTAGCAGCCAAGTTTCCATCTTTGAAGTCTTTTAGGAACTCTTCGATCACTTCATCGATGCTTCTTTCGTCGTTCTTGGGATGTCTTAGCTTCTCCTTAGCCCATTCATTGGGTATGTTCTTGAAAAAGGAGAAAGAACATTTGAAATAGCAAACACATCTACTTATTGATGAGAATCAAATTACCTTTAGTTTGCCAGCGCCAGATGAGACGTTGACAATCCTCGGAGAATCAGAAAGTTGGAGAAGAGGAATGAGCTCTTCGGACATTCTTTTAGCGCCGTAATAGTTTGTCTGAAGGCACTGAGTGGCTTCTTCGTATGACTGTGTCATCGTTCCTTCCCAGTTTACTTCGCTGTTCTCATCTTCCTCTAACTGATAAAAGGAAGGATTTCTAAGATAATAGCAGAACAGTAGATAACAATAATCCAAAGCTTAGTGAGGGAAAAATACATAATAGTATATTTATTACAAGTCTTGCAGCAACTGCGAATTTTTTAGGGTCTAACGTTGCTCCGATGATCCCAGCATTATTGACCTGCGCAATAAAATGAAACTTGAATCAATATGAGCTTGGGAGCTTTTCGTAAAATTGAGTTGTTTCTGTGTATAATTAGTACCAAGATATCAAGCTTTTTGAACTGGGATTTGATAAACTCGGCCAGGGAAGTGATGCTCGATGGGTCAGAGACATCTAACTGATGAAACTTCACATAGTCTGAGATCTCAGGGTTCTTCTTGAGTTTCTCGACAGCTTCGAGCCCCCTTCTTACATCCCTGGCAGTTAATACAGTTGTGATTCCTTGTGAGGCTAACTGTCTGCATATCTCAAAGCCTATGCCTTTATTCGCCCCTGTAACAACTGCACACCTGCTCCAAAATGTAAGAACCAATTACCAGTTAATTAACTCAATATATGCACATCATATTTGATGATTTTACCTTTTCGAATCATTCTCGTTGCTTGTCTCAGCCATTGAATGAATCACATAGCATAAAAGAAAGATAAAAATAATCTATTTTAGTGCTGTCTATGGGCTTTCTTGCAAATGAATACGGACCACAAATTTGTAATATCAAGAAGATATTTTTCGTCTTTGGTCGACCGAAGCAAACGCAATAACTACTTTCAACATTTATTTCCAAACTACCACATTACAACCGTGTCGAGGAAAATCCATAATTTATTAAGAGCCCAATAACGCCTTCCATCGCCGCCGTCAATCTTCAGAAGAAACTTCATCTCTTACGAAGAACAGCCCTGAAGGCCCATCGTCGCCGAGGAGGGCCAGCCTCACCACAGGCGCCGCACCTTCGCCGGCAGTTAAAGTCCCAGTATTACCGTTAATATCTGTCCTAACATATCCCGGGCAGACCGAGTTAACCTTAAACCCTTCGTATTTCTTGGCAATAACCTTCGTATAAGCTGTAAGCGCCGCCTTGGAGACAGTATACGCAGCCAAAAAGCTCGGCCAACCTTTGGCCGACAGGTTTCCCTCTTTAAAATCCTTGAGAAACTCGTCAAGGACTTTGTCGATGATCCCTTCGCTGAGGTTGTCTTCGTCCCTCAGTATTTTCTTGGCCCACTCATTTGGTATGAACTGTGAAAACGCAGAAAGCGAAAGAAAAAAATATCAGAAATTGGGAAGCTGTTGCAGTCGAATGAAGATATGTAGTAACAGATAGGACCTTCATTTTGCCGCTTGCAGAGGAGACATTAACGATCCTCGGAGAGTCTGAGAGTTTGAGAAGTGGGAAGAGTGCTTCTGTAAGTCTTTTAGGGCCGTAGTAGTTTGTCTGAAGGCATAGGTAGGCTTCATCGTACGTCTGTGTCATTATTTCATCCCAGTTTACGCTGGCATAGTTTGCTTTGATCTATACGATAGAGAACAATTCTGTCGTCGATGAATGGATCGAAAAATACGAATTAAAGCGAAAATTTTATTATCGAAAATAATACAGCATCTGCTGCAGCTCTGAGCTTCTCTGCATCGACTATCGCCCCAGTAACTCCTGCGTTATTCACCTGAAAAGAAATATATACCTTCTAAGAAAAACTGCAATTATATTTTCGCAGAAAATATAGAATTTGAGCAACCTCGTACCAAGATATCGAGCTTTCCAAACTGGGATTCGACGAACTTGGCTAAAGAATCGATGCTCGATGGATCGGCGACGTCGAGCTGATGAAACACAAGGCTATCAGTTGAAGAGATCCCATGATCAGAAGAATCTTTGATCTCTCGAACAGCTTCGAGCCCTCGGTTCGAATCTCTTGCTGTTAGGACAACTGTGATTCCCCTGGAAAGCAACTGCTTGCATATTTCGAAGCCTATGCCTTTGTTTGCGCCTGTCACAACTGCATACCTGCTTGAATATTTAGGGTTTGAGTCAACAATAAAAGATTTTCTTCTACAGCTCTGTAGCAGCTTTGTTACAGATAGAGATGTAAGAAAATCTTGCAGAATTAAGGTTCATCATCTCTTTTCGTATAATGGTTCTTACCTTGTTTGAGCCATGTTTTTGTTGATTGCTTCGGCCATCGCTGAATTCAAATTAAAGCAAATAGCAGCAAAACAAAGGAGAAGATATTCTTAGTGTTTGATCGAAGTATCACAAGTTTCATTAAGAAAGAAGATGATGTATTTGTTTTATTGTGTTTAAAAAAGTCGCATTGGAGATGTTGAAATCGAAGCACACTAATTAGTTTAATAATCAATGCTTCCATCATAGGGTATATCATGGGTTTTTTAATTAAATAAAGGAAAAAAAATAAACCATTAACAAAATAAACCAAAACGAAAACTATTAATAAAATAGCGCAATTCGTCATCCAGATGACGAGTTACGTAACTCGTCATCCAGGATGACGAATTACTTCGAGCTGGCCCGCTGACTGGTCAAGTTGACTCTTGTACAGTGTAAAAGAGTAACTCGTCATCCCAGATGACGAGTTACAAGAATTATTCCCGACCAACCTGCATGCGCATGCAGTTGTCGGAAATAATTAGAGTAACTCGTCATCCCAGATGACGAGTTACGATAGTGGGAAATAACTCGTCATCTGGGATGACGAGTTACGTCTCTATAAATACCTCACCTCACCGCATGTTAACATATCATTCTATACAACAGTTTACACAATGGTGTCGAGTCGCATACAAGTCATAGTTTATTTCGGCGGTGAAATAATTCAATCATCCGATTCTACCGTCAAATATAGTATTCGTCCTATTGCATATAGGCGAATTCGTCGTAATACCAATTTTTCTGAGTTTATATCGTTGTTGTTTGAAATTACGAGTGCTGATAGTAGTCGTTGTTCGTTTGTTATCTACGGGAAAAATGAATACTATCAACATTCTCGCCACTTTCATCAGCTACTCCAAATCTCCAACGACAGCGATCTACAATTTTTCATACATCCCGATTCGGAGAACAATTGTCTTGAAGTTTTTGTTGAGGCGGTTGAAAATTCAAACTTTGATTTGAACGAAGAGCCTCATCGCAATTTTGAGGAGCGGTGCGAGTTTCCTGCGTTTGAAGTTGGTTCTTCCAGTTATACATGTTCGGATTTTCCCGACATTGTCTCAGTTACGACAGGGTTCAGCAATGTTTCTCTGGAGATGCCGACGCTTGGTGTTCCATTCAATACGCCAGAATCCGTGTCAGAACCCGTGCCAGACTTCGTGCCTGAACTCGAGGAAGACGTTGATGTTAGTGATTCGGAAGCAGACGATGAGGATCCATTGTCCGAGTTACCCGATCCCAACGACGACGACGAGAACAACGACGAGGATGCCCCAGATGATACCACTCCACTGGACTCTGCTGCTCCAATGCTGTTTCAGTCCGTCCCATTTTTCCAAACGTACCAAATGCCACCTCCTGGTGGTGACGACTACGGTGGTTACGGGGAGTTTTACGACAGAGATAACCCTACGTTTTGTCGAGGTATGATTTTTCAAACTAAGAAACATTTACAACGTGCCGTCGACGATTTTTCGATCAGGGTTGCTAGACGCGAGTATAACGTCAATGAGAGCAGCAATACACGTTGGAGTGTTCAATGTGATCACACGAGAGATTGCCCTTGGAGACTGAGGGCATCCTTCAAGCCAAAAAAAGGCTACTGGTCTATTACAAAATTTGAAGGACCACACAATTGCTATATGACTGAACTGGCGAGCACACACCGTAATATCTCTCGAAATTTTATTGCAGATTTGTTGGTTGGAACCGTGAAAGTCGATCCGCAATTCCTCCCAAAGAATGTCCAACAACTCGTGAAAGATAGATATGGCTATGATATCTCATATATTCAAGCTTGGCATGGTCTGAAAAGAGCTATGGAAAATGTTTACGGTACGTGGGAAGAGTCTGTTACCAAACTCCCAACATTTATGAAAGCGTTGCAGCATTACAATCCAGGGACAATCGTAAGGTGGCTGAATCTGGAGACAGGGAGACCTGGAGACTTCGTGCTCGGGTATGTCTTTTGGGCTTTTAAACCGAGCATCGATGGTTTCAAGCATTGTCGAAGAGTTGTTTGTGTCGATGGTACGCATTTATACTCCAAATATAGACACAAATTACTGATTGCTACGTCGCTGGATGCCAACCAAAACGTCTTTCCCCTGGCCTTTGCCATTGTCACGGAAGAAAGTACACACTCATGGACTTGGTTCCTTACAAATTTGAACATGTTTGTTCTAGAGAATCAATCGGTTTGTCTTATTTCGGATCGTCATCCAGGTATTTAATCTTAGTAATGTAATTTACTCATTATTTTCGTAAAATCAGTTACTTTTAGTGGCGTACATGGTGTACACAGGTCTTACGGGAACGGTAGAAGCCACTGAATTCTTTCGTCCGCCAAATGGAGTGCATCGCTTCTGTCTTCGTCATCTAAAGTCAAACTTCTACAAGAAATTCAAGGATCAACAATTGAAGGATCTATGTCATAGAGCCGGTACTGCGCCAACATTGGATAAATTCGATCGCGTTATGGCTCAGATTGCGCAAATTAATGAACATGCGAAGCCTTCGTTAGAAAAAGTAGGGGTCGAGCAATGGACGCTAGCACACGACGGCGGTTATCGATGTGGTGTCATGACGACTAATATTTCAGAAGGGCTCAACGGGGTATTAAAAGGTGCTCGAGTGCTACCCGCAAGAGCAATCGTCGATTTCACTTTCCATAGGTAGACTCTAATCACCACCTTATCATTTTTTAATTTTGTTGTTATGACTTATTATTATTTTCTGCAAATTCACAGGTGCGTACAGTATTTTCGTGATCGCTTTCAAGAAGCATCGTCCCTAATTGCGACTAATGAATCGAATTGGTCACGTTATGCAACGAGATTGTTTCAAAGTTGGACGGCAGAATCATGGGATCACACAGTATATCGTTTTGATGTCCGACAACATACAGCAGAAGTCATAACATCTGGAATTCATCAGCGCACATATGTGGTAAGGATCAATGATCGAACATGCACGTGTGGAAATTGGAGCAGGTATAACATCCCATGTTCTCATGCACAAGCGGCTTGTCGTCAATGGCAAATTCACTCCGGTAATTTAGTGGCGCAGTATTACAGTAAGTTGGAGTATTACAAGACATACGAAGGTACCTTCGAACCATTGCACGATGAACGTTACTGGACTGCGGAAGATTGGACTCTTATTCATAACGAATCTCGCCGAGAGAGAACTGGTCCCGGTAGATATAGTCGAAATCGCATCAGGAATGAGATGGATAGGGGCGAAACCCGTGCTAGCAAACGCTCGCGGCGTTGATAATAATATTCCGATGTTGTTTTCCGCTTCTGTGTTATAATAAATAAAATGATAATATTAATAATAAATATAATGATAATATTAATAATAATAATAAATATAATGATAATAATAATAATAAATATAATGATAATAATAATAATAAATATAATGATAATAATAATAAATATAAATAATGATAATATTAATAATAATAATAAATATAATGATAATAATAATAATAAATATAACGATAATATCAATTAATAAATAAATTAATAATTATAAATAAAGATAATGATAATATTAATAATAATAATAATAATAAATATAATCATAATAATAATAATAAATATAATGATAATATTAATAATAATAATAAATATAATGATAATAATAATAAATATAATGATAATTTTTTATTAATAAGAATTATAAATAAATATAATGATAATAATAATAATAAATATAACGATAATATCAATTAATAAATAAATTAATAAGTATAAATAAATATAATGATAAAATTAATCATAATAATAATAATAATAAATATAATGATAATTATAATAATACTAATAATAATAATAGTCACTAACAATACCAATAATAATATAATAGTTGCTACACAATAATAATAGTCACTAAAAATACTAATAATAAACATCAGCATCATCTATCTGTCATGATGCGCTAAGTGGCCGCCTGTCCCACAACGAGCTGGCCTACGAACTCTACTTCCTCGACGGTTGCCTTGGTCCGCATCATCTCCCGGACTTCGAGGTCGTCGCGGCCGTGGTGAAGGTGTCGTAAACGCCTAATTTGCGATAACCAAATTTTAATTCACGTAAATAGGGCTTTAAATGCCAAATTGAAGGAACATACCTGATTATCCATATACTTTGGCTGTGAACGATGCTGGGCGGCAGATGATTGCAAAAATGGTGAGAAGTCGTCAAAGAATGACGGGTTCACAGCTTCGTGCACTTGTGATGGTCCGACCTCATGCGTGTGAGATGGTCCGGCCTCACTCACTCGTCCAACTCGGCGTCGCGAGATAAACATGCCATCCATCTGCTCCAGTAAGCGGATGGTCTCCTCATGTTCGCCGGACCTCGCATAACGAAGGCTGTCGTGAACCCCGCGTTCCTAACAATTAAAGAGTAAATTATATCATTGGGCTATTAAACAAAGAACAATAATACATAAATTAAACTTACGATGGACTCCATAAACACCGCATCCCCCATCTGGAAGCCCTGTGACATCTGTATCGCATGTGGAGATATGTAGAGGCGAGTGATCCGACGAAACCACTCGTAATATCCATCCTCCACCGAGTTGAAGCTAGTCGCGGGCGGACCATCCACGACCGTGTCATCTCGATCCTCCCATAATCCAACCCAGCCTGCATGATGCGATCTCCAGTCCATCCCCGACCGCTGTCGACGCTCGTACGTATGAAGATTGGTATCTCGATACGGCGGTATAATGGGAATCCCTTGGATAATTCCAAATTGCCGAAGTACTCGCTCGGGGTAATGAAACTCCACGATATTGAAGAATATCAGTGGACACCTCGATCGACAAGCGATCGGTAAGCACTCTGGAGGAAGAGCGACAATCTCCGGGAGCATCATGTTGTACGGAGTCCATGCAAATTGGTGCGGCTGCATGCGATCAATGCACTCGCGGATGGTGCGTACGTTCGAATTCGTCGACGTGGTGAAATCAAAGAATGAGTTCCACCTGTCAAATATTTACACAACAATTATAAACGTAAGAATGAAAAAAAAAATTCTTAACTTTCACAAGAACGACCATACCTCGCAGCATGTGGCGGGGCGGGTAAGACTATCCCGTCGACTGTTCGGGGCTCCATCGCGATACGGTTAACATCCCGTACTGGCTGAAATGGCAAAATCCTCACATATGTCCATGCCTAAAAACAAATCCATTGTGATAAATAATTGATTAAAATAACTATAAATTTAATCAAATTTTCTATATAATTACCTGCAACAGTCGTAGGGGTCCGCCCATATTTAGCTTTTTCGGCTCGCATGCCGAACAAAGCTCTCTGTATAGGAATGCCAGCACCGCACTACCCCAACTAAACGTCCGCACCTCCTCAATATCCTCCAGCAGCTGAAGGTACGTCAACGATACGGTGCTGGCGCTACAATCTGGGAACATCACCGCACCGAAGAGCAGCATCGCATATCCCCGTGCTGAACAGTCGACCTCTACCTCATCACTATCATCCGTTATCGGATTATCCAACAACCAACTAGCTAAGGTCTTCATCGACAGCGCTGACCCCTTAATTTTATCATTCGGCGGTCTAAACCCTAGCAACCGCTCACACTCGTCTACCCACTGTGTGACCGTCCTCGTATGGATCACCCCGGACACACAACTACTATCTACAGGCAAACCCCACAGTATACCTACGTCCTGTAGAGTAACCGTCGCCTCACCAACATAAAAATGAAACGTATGGGTCTCTTTTCTCCAACGCTCTACCAATGCTGTAATCAAATGAGGGTCAACTCTCTGTGACATACAGCTGTAGACGCTATATAGACCCATTGATTCGGTGCTTCTCTCGTACCCCATACTACATTTTCTAACGACCTAGTTCTAATAGTACTATCTATCGCATTCTTATCCAATAATAAGTCTCTACTACGGTGATTTGACTGCATCATCAACACCGAACTATCAATAGGCCCGTAACAAGCATCCAAATCCATTCTACATTTAAGAAAACGAAACCAAACACAACAAAAGAAAATTAACATTCGATAATGAATCTATTAATGCAAAAACCCATTAATTTCGTATCGTCAAGGGTCGCTCATCTGATGTAAATCGGCGTAGTACGTCGTAGAGGCGGCGGCGGGGCAGCGGGGGTCAAGGCAGGGGGTCGGGTCACGACGGGGCGGCGAGTCACTGCGGGACAGCGGCGGGCCGGCGAGGGGCGGGTCACGGCGGGTCACGATGGGTCACGGCGAGGGGCGGGTCACGACGGGTCACGGCGGGCCGACAATGGGCGGGTCACGGCGGTCCGTCGAAGGCGGGTCGTGGCGGGGCGTCGGGTTACGGCGGGACAGCGGCTCAGCGGGACTCCTTGGCAGCGGCTCAAGGCGTGGCGACGGGCAGAGGCCGGCCGGCGAAGGGTGACGGGCGGCGCGGGGCGACGGGCAGGCAGGGGCGACGCGGGGCGACGGGCAGGCACGGGCGGCGCGGGGTGACGGGCAGAGGCCGGCGGCGAAGGGCGACGGGCAGGCACGGGCGGCGCGGGGCGACGGGCAGGCAGGGGCGTTCGTCTTCGTCGTTCGTCTTCGTCGCGTCTGTTCGTGTTCGTCGTTTAAAAACAGATCTAACTCGTCATCCTGGGTGACGAGTTACTCTGTAACTCGTCATCCTGGGTGACGAATTAGGCCACATCACTGATTTGCCAGTGGGGATAAGTAATTTGCCAGCGGGGATAAGTAATTCGTCATCCTGGATGACGAGTTACGTAACTCGTCATCTGGGATGACGAATTGCGCTATTTTATTAATACTTTCGTTTTTAGTTTATTTTGTTAATGGTTTATTTTTTTTGTTTATTTAATTAAAAATATCGTATATCATGTTTCGGCTCCAAAAATATTTTAAAATAGATTTCAGACTTTTTCGAAAAAGGACATTTTCGTAAATTTTAGAGGTAAGGACCTAAAGTTACACAAATGTTACTTTAGAGTAATGAAGTATTACTGAGAAACAATGAAGTGTTATTGCAGAACAAAAGAAGTGTTACTGCTGAACAATGAAGTGTTACTATAGAACAATTAAGTGTTACTACAGAACAATGAAATGTTACTGCAGAATTCGAGTCCTTAAAACAAAATATTTTTCGAACAGCGCCTAAAAATTGAAAAAACATTCTGACAATGGCATGAAACGAAACTTGCCCCCATATTCAAACCGCACCTTTATGTTTCTTTAATTTTTTTTCTTCATCTTCTTCTGCCGTAGATTTTCTTGATTTTTCCTCTCGATGTAATTTATGCAACGATTCAAAGTACCAAAAGTCACATACATATGACATAGTCAACGGCGCACTGCCCTAGGTCTAAAATATATTATTCTTTAGCTATTATTTTCTTTTTCATCTGCTATTAAATACCTAATGGTATAAAACAAAAGGAAGATTTCTGTTCAGGCCCCCTAAAGTTTTCATTTACCTGTCAGACCCTGTCAGAAAATGAATAAGTTTAAGAGATCCACTGTTTTGTAAAAATCGAGTAAAGGACCAAAAATAGAATTTGACGAAAATACCCTTTGTTCTTTTTTTTTTCCAGCGAAAGTCACGACGTGTTTTTTTGGTCTTATATGAAGCGTTACTTTTACTTCATTATATGTTATACAGTTACAGCATAGTGTTACTATACAAAACAGATACGTTATTTTTCAACAACATTGTGTTACTTTGCTACTGCAAAACGTTATCAGCAGAATTTTTTTCGAACTCATTTTTCTTACACTAAATCGAGCACAAAAAAATCCGATTGACCAATCCAACCGATTCGACATGTCATGTTGGATTCATTATGATATTGACGATGCACGAGGTAGAATTTGCTTGTCTAATTAGGGTGCAAATTCGAACAAATAATGGTAAATCGAATCTAGATGTCGACATAAATTGCAAGTAATCGGTATAAATTCGAGGTACCCATGAGAAATCGAGGTCTATTTTACCTTATTGAGTCAATAACGCCGAGATTTATGTAGTTTTCATTCGTTTTTAGTGTTGTTTGTGACTTTCGTTATATTTCTCCCGATCCATTGGTTGAATACAGAATGTGTTATTAACGACAAACATAGCGTTATTACCTTTTAGCGACGTGTTACTTCTAAGTTAACATTTGTTATTAACCATAAGATATCTATTATTTTTTGCTGTTATAAGAATTTCTTTTTTACACGATTTAGGAAAAATATAACATAAGTTTCTTGCAACTAATCGGTATAAATTCTAGGTACCCATGAGAAATTGATGTCTATTTTACCTTATTGAGTCAATAACAACGTGATTTATGCAGTTTTCATCTGTTTTTTAGTGTCGTTTGTGATTTTCGTTCTTTCTATCCCAATCCATTATTTGTATACAGAATGTGTTATTTACGACAAATGAGGCGTTATTACCATTCAGCGACGTGTTACTTCTAAGTCTACATTTGTTATTAACCATAAGATATTTGTTTCTATGTTATAGGTATTTCCTTTTTACACGATTTAGGGAAAATATAATATCCATTTTTTTGCAACAAATCGGTATAAATTCGAGGTACCCATGAGAAATTGAGGTCTATTTTACCTTATTGAGTCAATAACGACGTGATTTATGCAGTTTTCATTTGTTTTTTTAGTGTCGTTTGTGATTTTCGTTCTTTTTATCCCGATCCATTATTTGTTTACAGAATGTTTTATTTACGACAAACAAGAAGTTATTAACTTTCAGCGATGTATTATTTTTGAGTCAACATTTGTTATTACTCTGAAGACATTTGTTATTTTGTGAAACTTACCAACCATATGAAATTGACGATAATTTTAACATATACGGTCATAGCATCTGCAATCTTAGCAATTTCTATGATTTGGGTTTATCACATATAATAATATCGATAGTTGCCTTGGTTAAATCCAGTTACAAATTAATATTGCTTTCTCTGTTGCGGATCTCACGAGCGCGACGGTGTCGGGATAAAATTTTGTTGACGCAAACAATAAAAATATCTGTAGATGGAAGCATGTTTCTAGTTGAAATTGAAGGTAATACACGTCGATTGGAGAGACCCATAGCCTTAAAGTTTCTCGCGCCACCGTAGAATTTCTGAACTGTTCGGCGGGATATTACAAAAAAATTTCTGGACAGTTTAATGTGGTACACGTAATGGTTTAATTGTTACCAATACAGTGTTATTTGTTGTCTATGCACTAGGGTTTCTGGATAATTTGTTATCGTCTATGCGCTAGGGTTTTTGGGTAGGGTTTAGGACTTACGGGTTCGAGGTTAAGAGTAAGGGTTTACGACACGAAATTTTGGGAGAACGATCCATGACTTGTGCAGGTATTTCTACAACCTTATAAAAATTTTGGGGTTCGGGGTTTAGGTTTAGGGTTTAGGGTTTCGGGCCTCGAATTTAGGGGTTTGAGCTTCGTATTTTGTGTTTGTGGTCTATAAATGTTATTAGTACTTTAATGTTGATGTTTGAACATGTTCGTGGTGCAATTCATATTGTTATGTTCCATTGAAAGATGTGATAGTCTATATTTTGTAATGGAGGACTATATATTTATATATCTATTGAGATCAATATTCGTCTATTGACATCAAATTTCGCTTAATGTGTCTTTCAAACGAACGTGGTGGTTAAACTTCATCAAATTATATATTTACATGAACATCCATATTAAACATCCAAAATAAAAGTGTATTTTTGTACGAATTAATCGAATTATTGACGTGGTACTGAACAGCATTTATGACGTATCTGTATGGAACAATGTGTTATTAGTTGAGTTCGTGTTGTTTTTCTTTACCTAACATGTGTTATTATTTCCAATTAATGTAGTACAATTTTAAGAAAGTCCTGTAAATATTCTCTGACAATTCTGTTAAATTCTCTGACGATCCAGAACCTTCTAGAATATTCTCAATGAAGTGTTTTTTTACATGTATATGTGTTATATTTGTTGGGTAAACTGTTACTTAATTAAAAAACGTTTTAGTCATAGAGAAAGCTAAATTTTCTCAATTTCATGGTTATCGACTTACTTTTTTCTTTTAATATTAAGACTCGCTTGATTCGATTTTATCTTATTCAATCACTTTTACCTTGTTCGGCCGTTGAAGTCGATATTGAATTGGTTCCTGAACGAAATTTTTCATTTGGGGGTGGAAGCACGAATTCATTCGATACATAAAAAATTCGTCTTTATTAGTAACACCCATCTGAAATTGAGGACGGAAAAACTTTACTCAGTCACAAGCACTAAGATTTATGCAGCTTTCATCTGTTTTTTAGTGTTGTTTATGATTTTTTTTATCCCTTTCGATCCATTACTTGTATACAGAATGTGTTATTTACGACAAAGAAAGCGTTATTAGCTTTCAGCAACATGTACTTCTAAGTCAACATTGTTGTTAACCATAAGACATTTGTTATTTTTGGTTATGCTATAAGTATTTCTTTTTACACGATTTAGGGAAAATATAATATCCGTTTCTTGCAACTAATCGGTATAAATTCGAGGTACCCATGAGAAATTGAGGTCTATTTTACCTTATTGAGTCAATAACGCGGAGATTTATGCAGTTTTCATCTGTTTTTTAGTGTCGTTTGTGATTTTTGTTTTATCCATTTCGATCCATTACTTGTATACAGAATGTGTTATTAACGACAACGAAGGCGTTATTACTTTTCAGCGACATGTTACTTCTAAGTCAACATTTGTTATTAACCTTAAGACATTTGTTAGTTTTGGTTATGTTATAAGTATTTCTTTTTACACGATCTAGGGAAAATATCATATCCGTTTCTTGCAACTAATCGGTATAAATTCGAGGTACTCATGAGAAATTGATGTCTATTTAACCTTATTGAGTTAATAACGACGTAATTTATGCAGTTTTCATCTGTTTTTTAGCGTCGTTTGTGATTTTCGTTTTATTCCTTTCGATCCATTACTTGTATACACAATGTGTTATTTACGACACGCAAGGCGTTATTACCTTTCAGCGATGTGTTACTTCTAAGTCAACATTTGTTATTATCTATGATGCATTTGTTATTTTTTGCTATACTCGTTATTTCTGACGATTAAAGCTGCATATTAGTTATACAAATCATACTCACGATCAAATTAACAATAATTTCAACATATTAGGTCATAAACTTTGATATTTTCAGCTACAGTCTCAACGATTTCTATTATTTGTATATCAGTTTTTTTCTAGCTTCCATAAATCTTTTGAAGATTTTTTTCAATCTCAACGATTTATGTTTATCATTTTCAGCTGCAATGTCAACGATTTCTGACGATTAAAGCTGCAAATTAGCAATACAAATCGAGCTTGAAGTTTTTTTTAAGAGGATTCGAGCTTGCAGCGAAAATCGCTCGTTGGAGAAGACGATGGCAAAGGCTTGTAAATTTTGCATCTGTTAGAGGGTATATATGTCATATCGCATAGTTTGGGTCTTTTTCTCTAAGAGTTTTGAAAAGTAGGTCCTTCATACTAAATGGAATTTGATTGGGGCCTGAACACTAGTTAAAAATATTACTAGGCCCTGACTCGTAATTAACCCTAAAACAAATCTAGTTCATATCCTTGTCAGAACAATTTATAAGGAGATACCGTCCGAAACATTTTTTACTATTAGGCACCTGATGGACACTATACCCCTATACATATATATTAATTACATTTTAACCTATGTTTTAAATTAAATAAAGAAATAAAATACAAAAACAAAGGGGAACGAACATCCCAAATCAACCCTACCTCAACCATTGTTTTAAAAAGCGTGAGAAAGCGCGCTATCGCGTATTTTCGGGATAAAACGCGTCAACGCGTACTAAAAATCGCGTTTTTCCCTCAAAGCTTACGCTATTTTACGCATTTTTACGTTTTTTTTACGCTTTTTGCGCTATTTTTGAAAATACTCGCGCTATTTGGGTGTGATCAAAATCAACTGCGTAATTCGTAAATTTATTCATAATAATGTGGTCATGGTAAGACTAATTTTGGAATAGTAATACATTGATCAATTGTGTAATATGGTTAAAGTACAATGAAAATATTAACCAATTTATATCTACAAGTCTTTCAATTATCCACAGAAAATTAATAGTGCAAAAAAATATTGGTTATTTTATCTTTTAAAGCAATTTCGCATAAATTTATATTAATATCCGATAAAAAAATTTAATAATTTGAAAACATAAATTTAGTAGTTAAAAAAATATTGATTATTTAGTCTCACAACTACAATAATGATATAAAAAATGGCCAACATAGCAAATTTATTACATTATGTATAGATTATCCGAAATATTAACGCAATGCGCTACGCTATTTACGCACGTGCTACCGGCACTAAAACGCGATATACTACGCCATACGCTTTTTAAAGTATTGATCTCAACAGAACACTTTCACAAACGAACCCTCACAAACCAAGCAGATCCCTCACAAATGAACGTCGTAGGAACATCCCAAATCGACGTCGCAGTAAATCGCAAGTAAGGATCTTTCTGCCGAAAAGGTAGTGGAGAGGTAGTGGATGCCGAAAAGACCGTTGAAAAGGTTCTACGGAGCTTGCCGGAAAAGTTCGACCACATCGTCGTAGCCATCGAAGAGTCCCAAGACACTTCGAAAATGTCCGTGGAAAGTCTACAAGGGCGACTAGAAGCTCATGAAATTAGACTCCTTCAAAGGAATCCTCAAAGTACATCGCTGGACCAAGCTTTGAAGTCCCAACACACGGGAGGCCGTAAATCTTCTCAAGGACGAGGCAAATGGCGTGGAAAAGGTGGAAAACAATCCCAGTCACAAGAAAAATACGACTCAAAAGGTGACAAAAAACATCTTCCAACAACCAAAAGGGAAAAGGGCGCTACAAGGGTAAAAAAGCCATATTTTGAATGCAATTTCTGTCATAAATCGGGACACAAAGAAGCTGACTGTTGGGAAAAATATCCGGAGAAGAAGCGTGAGGCAGGTTACGTTCATAAAGATCAGCCCGGTAATTCCGAAACTCTTCTAATAGCTTCTGACAGGAACGTAGAGAATATCTGGTATTTGGACAGCGGTGCGAGCAAGCACATGACTGGTAATAAAAATTTATTTTCGACGCTAGAAGATGCTAACCATGGATAGGTGACTATTGGAGACGCTAAAACACTCGAAATCCAAGGTGTCGGAGAAATCACGTTCAAGACGAAGACTAGAAGAATGGAGAAAATGTCAAACGTCTTTTACGTTCCGGGATTATCGAGTAACCTATTGAGCGTTGGTCACTTGATGAAGAAGGGGTTCGATTTTCGCTTCGCCGAAGATTCATGCATCATGGAAAAGAACGGTCTTCTCGTCGCTAAAATCGGTTTGGCTTCCAATAATCTGTTTCCCGTCGAACTTGACATTATTGGTAACATTTGTTATATGGCGTCTAACAAGGAGGCTTCGAAGTTGTGGCACGACAGATTCGGGCATCTAAACTTTCGAAGTTTGAAGGAATTGTCCAGCAAAAGTATCGTTCAAGGGCTGCCCAAAATAGATGCGATTGACGATATATGCGAGGAGTGCCAGTTGGGAAAACAACATCTTGAGTCATTCCCATCAAAATCAAGCTGGGCATCGAAGGCACCGTTGGAACTTGTTCATACCGACTTATGTGGTCCGATGACGGTTGATTCACTAGGCAGCATTAGGTATTTCTTGTTATTTGTCGATGATTATACAAGAAAATTTGGGTATATTGCGTGAAGGAAAAATCAAAAGCACTCTCATGTTTCAAAGATTTTAAACTTAAAGTCGAAAAAGCATCAGATCGTCAAATAAAGAATGTGAGAAGCGATCGTGGAGGGGAGTACATGTCTTCGCTATTCGACGAGTTCTGTCGAGGTAATGGCATTAGGCATGAATTGACGGCACGCTATACACCGCAACAAAACGGCGTCGCGGAGCGCAAAAACCGAACGATCATGATCATGCTGCGGTGCATGTTGAAGAAGAAACATTTGCCGGCTGATTTTTGGGCGGAAGCAGTCTCTTGCGCCGTATATTTGATCAATCGCTCACCCACGAAAAGCTTGAAAGATGCTACTCCGAACGAGGTATGGTATGGGCAGAAACCCAATGTAAGTCACCTCAAAACTTTCAGTTGCCTAGCTTATTCTCACATACCAGATTCGTTGAGATCGAAGTTGGATGATAAAGCTGAAAAATGCATCTTCATCGGCTACAGTTTGACGACGAAAGCTTACAAGCTTTATAACCCAAAAACAAAGAAAATTGTGATTAGCAGGGATGTTCGCTTTGATGAAGAAGCTTCATATAGCTTTGACGAAAATTCAGGTTTCGTCGACCTTGACACTCTTGATGAAGGTGATGATTCTCGGCCACCAAAGAATGAGAATCGCGAAGAAACTGCTCCTCCTGAAAGTCCAGATACTACACCTGGAAGAAGAACGAGAAGTGTAACAGATTCTACCCCAAAGAGACAAGCAAAGTAGCATCTGGAAGAAGAACGAGATATCTGAGAAATTTCTACGACGAAACAAGCGAAACTACTGAAGAAGGAACTCTATTTTTTGCTTCTTTGCAGGTGAAGACCCGATATCTTTCGACGACGCAGCGAAAGAACAGAAATGGTGCGCCGCCATGGAAGAGGAGATCAAGTCGATCGAGAAAAATGGTACATGGGAGCTCACTTCTCTACCACCCAACAAAAGCCCCATAGGCGTGAAATGGGTGTTCAAGACGAAAACCAATCCAGACGGTTCCATCAACAAGCACAAAGCTCGTTTGGTTGCGAAAGGGTATAAGCAGAAGGAAGGCGAAGATATTAACGAGGTATTCGCTCCTGTTTCTAGACTTGTACGGTTCGGCTAATAATTTCTCTCGCAGCTCAAAGGCGTTGGAAAATATTCCAAATGGATGTTAACTCGGCCTTTTTAAATGGCTATCTCGAACAAGAGGTATATATCGAGCAGCCACCCGGTTTCATAAAAAAAAGGCGAACAAGAAAAAGTCTACAAACTCAAAAAGGCGTTGTATGGGTTAAAACAATCACCTCGTGCGTGGTACGGAAAAATAAACGAGCATTTTTCGAAGTACGGCTTTGAAAGGTGTCCATACGAGCACACTCTCTATGTCAAAAGAAGTTCGACAGGAGGCTTCATGCTAGTAAGTATTTACGTTGATGATCTTATCTTCACCGGAGATGATTTGTGCATGCTAGCAGATTTCAAGAAATCTATGATGAATGAGTTTGAAATGACCGACTTGGGTGAACTCCATCAGTTCTTGGGAATCAACGTCACACAATCAAGTGAAGGGATTTTTATTCTCAAGAAAAATATGTGGTGGAAATTCTGAAAAAGTTTCGCATGGATGATGCAAATTCAGTTTCTACTCCGTGTCTCATCGGATCAAAACTGAGCAAAGAGGGCGAAGGAAAGCTTGTGAACTCTACTATGTTACGGAGCCTCGTTGGGAATCTGATGTATCTCACAGCCACGAGACCCGATATCATGTTCGCTGTAAGTATGGTAAGCCGAAGAAACCATACTCAAATCATTGGAAGCCGCAAATAGAATTCTGCGTTACGTGAAGGGCACGATGGATTACGGTATCTTTTATAAAGCTGGTGTTGACGTTAAACTTGTGGGTTATACGGATAGCGATCTTGGAGGCTGCATTGATGACTCCCGGAGCACTTCCGGTTACGTGTTTAACCTTGGAAGTGGCGCAATTTCTTGGTGTTTGAAGAAGCAAAAGATTGTGGCTCTTTCGACGACCGAAGCCGAGTGTATCGCAGCGTCGTTGACCGCTTGTCACACCTTATGGCTGAAAAGCATTCTGAAGAATTTGAATCAAAAGCAGAAAGATCCTACGGTGATCAACTGTGACAATAATTCAACCATTTCGGTTTCGAAAGATCCGGTTTTGCATGGAAGAACGAAGCATATCCGTATGAGATATCACTTCTTGCGTGAACTCATAAGTGAAGGTAAAATTCTGCTTGAATATTGTCGGAGCAACGAGCAAATTGCCGATATCTTTACAAAATCGCTTGGAGGGACGATCTTCGCAAAGAACGTTGCCGAGCTAGGTGTACGAAGCAAATTAAGTTTACGGGAGGCATTGTTGGAGTAAACCTAATTTACTTCAGTCAAATATGTCTCTTCGTATCTGGTCATGGTTCTAGTATTCCTAATATCTCCTAAATAAGCTAGATGTCTCTTAGTTTATCAAAGTTGGTCAAAGAGTCATCTTGATGCATCTACTTACTAGTTGCTAAATACTATGATGTGGTTTGGGTATTATAAGTATGAGTATGATGTAAGTCATTCGTTAAGTTGAGTGAGTATGAAATAAGAAATAAAAATTCTAGCTTGGTCACTACTCCAAAAAGTTCTCCAAACACATAATACACGTCTCACTCCCTTCACAATCAAGATGAAATCAACGGCTCACAACATTCGATACTTGGTTATTTCAGCTATATAAAGTTCTGCATTTCAGTTCGATGTCTTATCTTTGCGAGCTCGTAGTATTCTGTAGAGTGCGAGTCTCTGAGAGGTGTGAACACAAAAGTTGTAGAGGGCCGTGAGAGCTGTACTTTTCGTGTTTTGAGTAATACAAGGCGAGGCTCGGTTGATCCGTGGATGTCGGCTAAACATAGACGAACCACGTAAATAATCCGTGTTAGAGTGTGTGCGTTTTGAGCTGCTGTTTCGAGTCGATTTGAGCTGCGATTTGTTCAAATCAATGAGAGCGCTTAGCATACATTGAAAGAACATTGAATTGCGATCTCAACGGTGCTGCTCGATCGACAAAATTGGTGGGTTTTTAGTTGTTGAAACGGTATCAATTCTACCTTCGATTGGGGTTATAACTATGCTCTAATTTGGTACTCTTTATACATGTACTGATACTCTCTGTTAGTTATGTGGGTACTGTATGTATGAACAAAATGGTATTGTATGCTCATTATTTGATTCCTCTGTTTCTGTTTTAGTTTTTTTTAGAAATGGCACCAAAGTCAAAAATGAAGATACCGTGCAATAAATATGAGCTCTGGTCCAGGTGTCATCCTTCTCGTTTTATAAAAAAATGATATTCATAATGAATAAGATGATCATTGCGCAAGAAGAAGCTCTTAGAAAGACACCGTTCTATGATGTACAGTGACGAGGTTGACATTGATGTGTATCGTGCATCGATGGCGGCTCGCATACGTGACGAGCACAGTTGTATGATGCATTTGTTCAGATGATTGGCCATTTATGGCTTTTTGTCGTTTGGATTTGTGGCTGTTGTGTTGGACTTGGTATTTTGGATTGTGGTTGTTGTGTTAGACTTGGTATTTTGGTTTGTGGATGTTATATCCGACTTGTGGATTGTTGGATTTTGTCGTTTGGATGTTGTTAGTTGATCCCATCTTTCGATTTGTGGTTGTTGTGTTAGACTTTGTCCGTATTTACGAAGTACATTATCTTTTATATTAGCGTCATTATCATTTACATACAGAGTACCATAATCTGCGAGTTTACCGTACCATTATGTATATATATAGCATACCATACCCAAAATATATGAAGTACCTTATCTTTTACATACAGAGTACCATAATATGCAAGTTTACCGTGCCATTATGTATATATAGCGTACCATAACCAGCATATGAAGTTCCTTATCTTTTATATACAGAGTACCATAATCTGTAAGTTTACCGCGCCGCTATGTATATATATAGCGTACCATAACCAGAATATATGAAGTACCTTATTTTTATAGTAACATACCTTATCTTTTACATATATGGTACCATAATATGCATGACCGTATCATTATGTATACATTTATAATGTCCTAATCTGCAGGTATACCGTACAATTTGTTATACCATAAAAAGTAAATAGATTCCTAAGCAAATCGCGTAGGGCTGCGTGATTTTGACCAGACCTAACAATAATAAAATGACTAAAAAAGAAAAAAAATTCCGCACATTTAGGACTCACCAGATTTTTCGAAATATGTTGTAAGACTTGCTTCTATCCTTATATTCTAATGAATCTTGGAGTTTGAAGGTTTAATTCACGCGTGTAAGGCCTAATGCACCTAATTTGATATAGAAGGTAACAAATACTCTATATTAGTGTTTAGGGTGGTTCTAGATGAACAACTAATTCGCACGATCTCGAAAATACTAACCCTAGTATGAAGATCACATATTTAAGTGAGCCGTGCCTTTCCTAACTTTGTAAGAGTATCTGTGTTTTTGTTTTAAGCGTCTCTTCTCAGACATGGTTGTAGTACCCAAAACTACATATGACATCAAACATCTTCTGAAAGGCACTGACATGTGAGAGGAGCCGTCTTTTCCTGATTTATTACCTCGTAAGTCAGAAACATGCCCAGTCATGACAGAAAAATATCAGAAACTGTCTCTTACTTTGTTGACATCAAACATGTCCTGAAAGGCGTAATTTTTGACGAAATATCCCCAAGTCACGTTGCCGAACTCTTACTTCAATTTATGTGGTAGGACAGTTTAGAATAAAAAATAAACCAAACTTGATACCAAGAGAAACGTATATCATATATATCCATGGTAGGATAGTTTAGAATAAAAAATAAACCAAACGGTGACGAAACATGCTTACCCTAATATGAGATATCAGTAAGTTAGGGGTTATTGTACTATATATTCATATGGCGATGTATCTTAAATGTTTTAAAACAGTACCATTTGAAAGTGTTGGCAGTACCATATACTCGTAATGTTACGGTACTTTTTTTTTACGTTGATGTAGTATTATTATATTGCTGAATTAAAGGTACCTATTCGGTACATAATAGATAGCACATATGCTTTTCTTTGTGTACCTTTTTTATACACGGAAAAAGTATTCACAACCAATATCAGACATTGTCTCCTCGCGCCTGAATGTCTCTAGGCTACTATATAACAGTTTATTGTTACCGTACTTTTTTTAATTTGATGTAGTATTATATAGCTGAATTAAAGGTACCTATTCGGTAAATAATAGTTATTACATGTGCTTTTCTTTGCGTACCCTTTTTATAAACAGAATAAATATTCACAACCAATATCATAAACTGCCAACATATGCCAACATCAGAAGCCAAAAATATACTAAAATAATATCCACTGCCAACTTGGGAAAATATCATCCACACCAGAAACTAAAGTATACCAATGCATATCAACATCAGTTTGTAACGAATACATGAATATCATACCTACTGGTTACAGTTGGACAAAAAGAATATTATTGCAAGTGTTGCCACCATATGGACAAAAAGAATATGACATTGTTAAGATGGCCAAAAGTAGGGATGTATTCTTCTTATACTCTCACAATGCAAATAATGTCCCCCCACCAAATATAGTTGTAGACATAATTGGATTATACTACCTGTTACAAGTAGTACAACACACTGTAGTAAATGGTACTGCTATAAATCTTATAGAGATAAATTAAGATATTTAGGTTCCATAAAAACACTGGTGATTTATATATACAATATAGAGATACCAATGGATATGAAGCTACAGCATCAGATACAACTTATACAACATGTAGGTACAGTATATAAACGTATAAGGGACATAATAAAGATTAAAATGATACTGCATGACAAATAAAAAAATTAGGGATTTATGACAAAGGACCCTCGTTTACAACGAAACATTGAGCTCCCACACCTACAGTTCGAGCCATAGAGTAGGGTTAACATTTACACTCACCAGCTCAACTGAAAAGGAGGAGAAATGTCTTGAGGAAGATATGAGCTCAACTGAAGAACCGTCACGATAGATGTTTAGCTCGCCATGGTTCGCTCCGTTCAGTGTCGTTCACCGTCTCCCATTGATTCTGAACTGATTTGGGCTAGATTTGTGAGATGAAAATGGAAATGGGAATTGAGATGGGAAAGAGATGAAATGAGGGTAAACTGTAATCTTACTCGATTGGGTACCTAGGTGTAAAAAAGTTTCATCATTAGGTACTTTAATACAAAAGTATTCTGACAAGGGTCTGATCTGGCTATTTTTATAGCTTTTGGGATTTAATAGCAGAAACCCCTTATCAAAACAAAATACTCCCTCCGTCCCAAATCTTTATGGACATTTGAGAGTTGGCATGGGAATGAAGAAACTGAATATTTTACTAATATAGTACAATTAAAAGGTAAAAAATTGTAAATTTTGACATGTCTTTTAAGGATATTTAACATTATTATATTGTTTGTTTGTGATAGTTTTTTGCTAAATAAGGAAATGTACAAAAAATGTGGGACGCCCGATTTAATAAAATGCATAAAATGATTTTGGGACGGAGGGAGTAATATTTTATTCAAATTATAACTTGACTTACATAAAATTGATTCTCTATAAGCTCAATAAAAGTCACACGCATATATAATTATATAGGGCAATTTTCGTTTCAGGCCCTGTTACTGTCTTAGAATTGATTTCAGCCCCTGTCATTTTAAGAATTAATTTTAAGGACCCGATTTCTACAGTACCACTTCATTGTTCTGCAGTATCACTTCATTGTTATGCAGTACGACTTCATTGTTATGCAGTACCACTTCATTTTTTACGGCAGAACAAATGAAGTGGTACTGTAGAACAATGAAATGGTACTGAATAACAATGAAGTGGTACTGCAAAAATCGGGTCCTTAAAACTAAATTTTATAGTGACATAGCCTAGATCCGTTTTTAAAACTTAAAGAGAAACTGAATCTGAATTAACTCAATTATATATCAAGTCATAGTCAAAACACGTTCCAACTAACCCTCACAAATGCGAAATAACTACTTTGTATAATATAATATTCGCAAAACGAAAAAAAAAAACGATAACAAATAAGTATATCGTCACGACTTCATCATCGATATCATATTCCAACTTCACTCATCGTCTTGACAAAATCGATGGAATGGGAAAATTCGCTGCTCTTCTCCTCACGGTAGAGAAAAAGTACTCAAGCCATTTCACAGTCGATTCTTCTTCTTTTTCTTCTCGGCGCTCCGTAGTATTCGAACACGGTGCTTTCGAAGGATCGTTTTCGTTATTAGTACGCAAACTCTCGCCTGACTCTTGCCCTAAAATCGAAACCATAGGGTTCGAAAAATCGTTCGTATTAGCAATTTCTCCCGCATTTTCCAAAGACGACGAACTCATAGCGATCGAAATGCTACTTTGTCTCTTCTTCAGAGATGAGTTCCAATGATTCTTCACCGAGTTTTCGGTCCTATATAATCAATGAGTTCATTACGAGCGAAAAAAAAAAAGTTATTACCGTATTGAGATAATAATCAAGGAATTTATTATCTCAATTGATAATTAGATGAGATAATCAAGGGATTATCTCCATATACGGAATCAAGAAAATCGAATTAAAAAGCATCATAAATTAAATAAAACTTTTACCTCCCGGGCAAACGCTTGGCTATCATCGACCATTTGTTGCCGAGCGCTGCAATGGAAGTGAAGATGATTTGCTCTTCTTCCCTCGTCCATGGATCTTTTTTTATGGTAGGATCTAAATGGTTCGACCACCTATTATTTTTTTTATTTATTTACGTTAGTTAGGCACCGTAAAAAATAGGCTGAAATAATAATTTTTTTTTACCTTTCTCTACATTGCTTTCCTATACGGCCGGGAAGCTGCTTTGCGATTTCGGACCACTTAATCTCATCTCCTTGCGTGTTCATGCGAACTAATCGACTTAGGATTTCGTCTTCCTACAACATTAAAACGAAGCGCTTTCACCTTCTAATTAATAACATAGACATCATTAAGAATTGAGAATTTGTGTTATTATTGAGACAAAAGTACTATATACGTACCTCTTTGGTCCAATGTCCTTTAACTAGTTGAGGATTAAGGACTTTTTGCCACCTATGAAGGCATTGAACATCGGTTCTACCAGGGAGGCATTTTGCTGCATGCAGATTCAAGAAAAAAAAACATAGTTATTACACCCTCGAAACTAAATGCAAAAATCTCAAAGTTAGGGTTTTTGAGAATTTTTTTGGTCGAAAGAAGGGCTAATTATTGGGCTTGCCTACTGTCTTCCACGACTTTCCGTTATGCTGTTCGACTGCCTTCTGTAATATTGCGTCCTGCGTAGAGTACCAAGGAAGCGAATATAGGTAAAAAAGAAAAATCAAATCTGCGTCTTTCGATTTGATATTATTGCCAGATAATTTGAATCTTTTTTAATCTTTTATGTTCTAAGTTTTATAATAGTTACACAAAGAAATAGAGATTCTGACCTCCTCGGCTGTCCAGTTTGCCTTCGACGATCTTTTTACGTTGCTACGGTTATTGTTTCTGAAGATGCAGAAAAAAATATATTCAATGTGAAGCTTGTTAGATATAAGCAGCTTGTTTCGAAGGAATAGCAAAAATCAGTTCTTGGCCGTTCTTTTCAAGAACTCAAAGAAAAAGATAGAAAAAAGAATATCATTGAAAGTATTTTCGAGAAGTGAAAGAGCACAAACCTCTCAGTATCGATAGGCTTGTTATTAGGATTGGATACATTATTCTGATCATCCATTGAGTTAGGAAAAAAAAATTTAAAGAACTGCGTATGGAAATCTGCTTCAGGCCTTCACTTATATTATGAATGAACGATGAAGAGCCAAAAGCAAGTATTTAACAAAGATTTGAGACCTAATGACATATATATTCATAGAGATCGATTCGATATTATAAATTTCGGAAGTATCTTAACGGTTAACTAATAAACAGCAAGAGATATTTTAAGTAGAACGAATATACGCAATGTTACTTGTTCGATAAATGCGATATTTACGTTAATATATTATGGTTATCTCCAAGTTGTGTGGATTCTTGAACACAATTTCGCGGCAAACAAACACGCGAGAAAGAATGGATATGTGACGTGGCGTGGAATTATATTTCGTGGTCTTAGTTTGATTATTTGATATATATTTATATATATGGTCAAATCTTATTTTATAAAGACAATCTTCGTTGATAATGCATCGATTTACAGTCTTTCATTGCCCATAATAAGAACATCTCCAACCGAGCATAAAAATACAGGTAGTTTTAAACAACAATGCAGTTGCTATTGTACTTTTAAGGCAAAATTATAAAATTAGGTCAGTAAGTATACAAGTTTTCGTTTTTGGGTCACTATGTTTGATAATTGCAAAAGTAAGTCACTAACTTTTCATGTGAAAACAATTTTGGGTCATGTTTTCAATTTTAGGTCACTAAGATATATTTTTTCGATTTTGGGTCACTAAGTTTATATTTTTTCAATTTTGGGTCACTATGTTTATAACGTTAGTACCAAATGAGTGACCTAAAATTTCAAAAAATGTAAATTTAGTGACCCAAAATCGTAAAAATATATTCTTAGTGACCTAAAATTGAAAACATGACCCAAATTTGTTTTCACGTGAAAAGTTAGTGACCTACTTTTGCAATTACTAAACATAGTGACCCAAAAACGAAAACATGTATACTTAGTGACCTAATTTTATAATTCCCCTTACTTTTAATTCAACTAATAAACTCTATTTTCTAAATTTTCTACTCCAACCTACTACTCTATTTTTACATTAGAAATCAAATTCCTACTACTATAATAATTGACTTATTAAATTTTATATTCTAAAGATTAAAAAGTCAATATATTATAATTATTAGTAATAAAATTAAGGATTTTACTTATAAATTTATTAAATCAGAAGGAAATATTAATAAATAAAAGAAAATTAAGTTCTTTTTACTTAAATTATTATTTTAAGAAAATATCAAATATTTTAAATATAGATAAAATATATTTTACTAAATGAGTATAAATAAATAAAAACTGCAACTCTATTTTTGTGTTGAATATTGTATGTACTCTAAATTTAGAGTTTCACTGATAATCAACACAATATTAGTGTTAAATATGGTATTCCATGGCGTAGATATGTAACTTATTTTTGTATTTCCACAAAAATAAAGTACCATTCTATATTCTCTAAATAGTATCTAGGGCATAAATGTAGAATGCCTATATATTCTACAAATTGATGCACGTGGTATAAACTCTGTGGTCAAAACACTTGAAAAACGGCTGCTTCTTCGCACTTGTTTTCCCAGTCAACGCGCCATATAATATACTATACTATTTATTCAAAATAAAACAACTTATTACTATTCTATAAAAAAGAACCACCCCACGACTTTCTCTCTCACTTCTCATCACTTTCCCCATTAAATTAAAAACCTATATATAAAACCCACAAACTCACGAAACAATCAATCCCAATAATCCCATCCCATCCAAGAATAAATCCTTTTCTAAAAACAGATATGGAAAAACCCTCGTCAAAGACCATCGAAATCACCATTATATCGGCGGAGGCTCTCTCCATCGGCACGAAGCGTAGTGTTAAAAAAAACTCCTACATCACCGTTAGAGCCGATCCGTACAACGTCCGATCGACGGCGGCGAACCCCAACGCCGGCAGTTATCTGACGTGGAACGAGAAATTCACCATGGAGCTGCCCGTGCATGCCCGTTTCATCACCGTCGAGGCCCGATCTGCCGGCGGAAAGCTCATCGGAGCAGCCCACGTGCCCGTCTCCGACTTCGCCGGCGGTTACCTGCCGGAGAATTATCTGAGCTTCCTGAGTTATAGGCTGAGAGACGGCGTTGGGGGAAAGAATGGGATTGTGAATCTCTCGGCGAAGGTTGTAAGGAATGGTGGTGGTGGGGCCGGCGCTGCCGCTTTCTTGCGGCCGTGGATGGATTTGCCGGCGGTGAAGAACGTCGGCGGAGGCGGGGTTGTCACTGGTGTGCCGGTGATGTACGGTTGCTGAAACGATTAGGAAAGATTTCTTTAGATATATACCGAGATTGATTTATTTGACTTGACTAACCATTCAATTGATTTGTTTATTCATTTAGGATGTACTTTTGTCCTATTATTTTTTCATTCATTTGACTAAGTCTTGGGACTTGGGCTGCTTTATAATTTGTTTTAATTCTTGGATTGTTGATTATATTATAGCCTCGGGTTGGCCACAATATTTTTTCCCAATCTTTACCTCATTCTTATCAATAATCAGTATCCATATTTTTCATAAATACAACTATGGACTATGAATATGATTAACCCAATGGGCTTATACACAATTCAGCGGGGTCAGAATCGTCTTTGGACGTCGTTTATCGGAAATGGTCTTATTTTAATGCGTAATAATGAACTATTTCAATTAATCAAATTGTGTTTGCAATAAATGTAGAGATATTTTTGATATATTGATTGAAGCTATTGAAAGATATTAATGATGAGTGTGTATATGCAATGCACCACTTTAATATTTACCTCAAGCAGAATTTGGTAAAGAAAGGGGCAAATTTTAGAAATACAATAAATTAAGGGGGGAAATAGTAATTTACACCACGCTAAGCTAACGCACATAAGCCCTTTTCCTATTCTATAAAACCCCAACTCACGGCGCCACTTCGTTTGTCCCGACGCTCGTCAGTAAAAGAAAAAGAAAAATAGAAAAACATTTCAAATTCAAAAAACAATGTCGCTGAGGCCCAACTCTAGGGTTGAGAACCGCCGCAATAGGTACAAGGTGGCGGTGGACGCCGATGAGGGACGGCGGAGGAGAGAGGAGAACATGGTGGAGATTCGGAAGAACAAGAGAGAGGAGAGCCTCCTCAAGAAGCGAAGGGAAGGACTGCCCGACGTCTTTGCTCCCGTGCCCGTGGACCCAACAGAATCCGTCGATCAGAAGGTATTGATTCGTTTCTGTTTTGCTTCGTGTGTTTTTAGCCTTGCTTCGTGTTGTACGTGCTTCTGCGTGTGTTTTTGCTGGCTGAGAATTTTGAGTTTTACTGTTTATGTTCCGAGGAGTTTGCGAAGACAATTGCCCTGTCATGACTGGCTACTTGTGTTGGGGGTGTACGATTTGTATGTTTGATTGTTCCTTTAATTGCACAATTCAGGTGCAATTGGAAAATTTGCCCACAATGGTTGATAATATTTGGAGTGACGATCCTAGCAGGCAGCTAGATGCGACCATAAAGTTCCGTAAACTGTTATCTATAGGTGTGCTTTTTTGCTTGTTTTTTTGCATCATAAAAAAACCTCCATTTATTTGTAAAAACCTTGTTTAAGTTGTTATATTTGAGCAGAACGCAGCCCTCCAATTCTAGAGGTTATTCAAGCTGGGGTCATTCCTCGATTTGTGGAATTTCTCGTGAGACAGGACTTTCCTCAACTTCAGGTCTGACATTGTTGGGTTATTGATATGTAGCTTCTTTGGATTTTATCATTTTCTATTTTTATCAGATTTCTGAACATTTACAATAATTTTGTAGTTTGAGGCAGCTTGGGCCCTCACAAACATTGCTTCTGGGACGTCGGAGCACACAAAGGTTGTAATTGATCATGGAGCGATCCCGATTTTTGTTAAACTTCTTGGTTCCACTGCCGATGATGTTCGGGAACAGGTTTTTTACTCATCACCTTTTCTATTTGGATTTTTGTTTCTAGAGATTTACTTTTTACGAATGATATTATTTACATACTAGGCAGAAATGTGATTAAATATGCCCTTCAGGCAGTTTGGGCTTTAGGGAATGTAGCCGGTGATTCCCACAAATGCAGGGATCTTGTACTTGCTCATGGAGCCTTGGCACCTCTGCTATCCCAGCTCAATGCAAATGCTAAACTATCTATGCTCCGAAATGCTACGTGGACACTATCCAATTTATGCAGGGGCAAACCCCAGCCTCCATTTGAACAGGTTTGTTTCTTTATCTAGGCGTTCGGTTTTCTACACTTATTTCATTGAGAACGCAAGTATCATTGTGACCTTTAATTTGTAGAATTACAGTTTCAAAATCTTGGAAATACATGGTATCCTACGGGATTTTATGTTCACTTAAAAGTGGCAAATTGGAGAAATCAGATCTGTTGCAGTGTTCGTCTTTTAATACCTCACCAAACAATACTTGATTTCATGTGCAGACGAAGCCTGCCCTTCCTATTCTCAGGCAGCTTTTATACTCAAGCGATGAAGAAATTCTGACCGACACATGTTGGGCTCTGTCGTATCTCTCTGATGGACCAAATGAGAAAATTCAAGCAGTCATCGACTCTGGCGTGTGTACCCGATTGGTTGAGCTGTTATAGTGAGTTTCTATACTATTAAGTTTACTTCAGAGGACGTTTTTTTCTTACAATCCTTTTTCCCATTTTGCGTTTTAATAAAACCTTAGAAGTGTTCAAAGTTCAAATGTGTTCTGATGAATCTTATAATCTTTTGCAGCCATTCTTCACCTTCTGTTCTCATTCCTGCTCTGAGGACGGTTGGTAACATTGTCACTGGAGATGATCTACAAACTCAGGTACCACTGGGAACTAACTTCGCCTTTTCCCTGTCTTTTCCTTTGTTTCTCGTTGGTCTAGGACTAGGTTCTCTAACTATTTTAAAAGAAAGTAAATGGTTTTTATGATGGATCGTGTTGTGTTGACTAGGGAAATCAATCTGAGGGTCATGTGAAATATATTTTGTTTTATATCTGGGAACTCGTTTAGCCCGACTCCGTTATACTTTATAGCACATAATATAGATAACCAATGGCCTTACTGATATTTGTAGTATATCATCGACAATCAAGCTCTCCCTTCCCTTTTCAATATCATGGTTGGTTCTTACAAGAAAAGCATCAAGAAGGAGGCTTGCTGGACTCTCTCTAACATCACAGCTGGAAACAAGGCTCAAATACAGGTGCTAATTTTAACTTATGATTGAGATATAAGATTCGACATTAATCATAATTACTGTAACACGCTTCACTTGGAGGCGGATTGGAGGTTGATAATAGTACCTTAATATGAGATACAACAATAACACCAGAATATAAAATGGCTCTAGTGAGAAAATGTGGTTCGTAATGGTACCGAATTTGTTGATTTTGTCCGTTCAAACTTCAAAATGTTGAAATTCCACAGGCAGTTATTGATGCAAACCTCATCGGCCCTCTAGTCCAATTACTTCAGAACGCTGAGTTTGAGGTCAAGAAAGAAGCTGCTTGGGCCTTATCGAACGCAACATCTGGCGGCTCTCATGAACAAATAAAGTGAGTTTCAATCGACATTTTTCCCGAAAATTAACTTGCAATGAGAGATTTAGTTTCATCACTTTATAAATGTAGCTGGGCTCGTCCCTAACAAGCAATGCATGATAACATATCATATGACATGTTATACACTTGTTCGTTTCACCAATGTTATTATAATTTCTTTCACCTAGAAAACGAAGTGATTACATAGCTGAAAATTTTGTTCTCCAAACAGGTTCCTCGTTAGCCAGCAATGCATCAAGCCATTCTGCGATCTACTCATATGCCCCGACCCAAGAATCATCATGGTATGCTTAGAAGGACTCGAGAACATCCTAAAGGTCGGAGAAGCAGACAAGAATCTGGGAACTAATGGAGATGTCAACCTATTCGCTCAGATGATCGATGATTTCGAAGGGTTAGATAAGATCGATAGTTTGCAGAGCCACGACAACACTGAGATCTATGAGAAGGCTGTGAAGATTCTCGAGACGTATTATTTGGACGGCGATGATGATGAGGACGGCGGAGGAGGCGATGATTCTCAGGCTCAAGGATTTACCTTTGGAGGACAAGGTAATAATAATAATGGTACTTTGCCTTCTGATGGTTTTAGCTTTAAGTGAATAGGTGTCTCATTAGCCTTATGGAAGGATAAGATGGGAATTTCCATTATGGGTTTTGCTTTTGTGCTTTCATGTTTTGGAATTTTTATTTTTATTTTTTGGAGTTTGCTTGCTAGTGTTATTTTATAATATACAAATTCCCTTTTTAGGTTTCCATTTGTTTTTCTCTTTTTGCTTGTCAAGCTTGTGATATTGAGTGGATTTTTACCATTAATTCACTTGTGTACTTCCTCGTGCCATTTTAGGCTAAGATACGAATTATTTGAATATGTGAGGTGGGGTCTTCCACATAATGTCAGAAATAAAATCATCGAAAGCAATCTATGTATGCATGATTTAATATGAGTAATTGTAGTATACTTCTTGAAGAAGTCGAGAAAAATTTCTCCTTTTCTTGATCCAATAAATGATGAAAGTGTGATTTATCTCACTCGATAGTCGATAGTGACACGATCAACATTTGCAACACGGTCTTTTTCGTGATATGATGCCCACTTATGTAAAAAATTTATGAAATGATTGCATCTTGATTTGTTAATGATATCACTTTATTATTTAGTGTTGGGTTATTTGGGCTCCCAACTATGTGGATAAAAGCCCGATTCGCAGCCCACTTAACACCTAAAAACTAGTACAGCTAATGCATCATCATGATTGAGATCCACCTACTAAAAGGTGAGATCGATCGTGCCCTCAAAAATCCAAGAAAAAGAAAAAATTTCTGCAACTTTTCTATCCAGTGACAGATTCGGATTTCTCACATTTGGAGGGGCAAACGTTGTCCGATTGGCCTGAAATTTCAGGAGAAGGTAGAAGACTCGTTGATCTTCATTCTCCCCGAAGGGATTTTCATTTCGAGGTCTGGTTTGTGAGTTACGAATTTCTGAAATCTGCTGCGATTTTCTGTGACGAATTTGATGTTGCGATCTTATTTCGAGTTGTGGTAATTTTGGAGCTTTGATTTGGTATCATAGCTCGTTTGTGGTTGGGTTGTGGTGTAATTCGTTGTACTTGCTCATGGTGATAGTGGATTTTGGATCGTTTGGTCCCGTGGTTTTTACCCCGTCGAATTGAAGGGGGTTTTCCACGTTATATCGCCGTGTTATTTCCATTTTTCCGTTGCGTTGATAATTCTTGGGCTGCCGATAAGCGTTCGCTGCCATAATATTTTGTTCGTTTATACCGTCCGATCCTAACAGAGTGGTATCAGAGCTTGCAGTTGGTTTTGTCGGTATTCTTTGATCCGTGCAGGATGGAGGCGAATTTGAATAGAATGGTTTGTTTGAACGGCACGAATTATCACAAGTGGAAAGGCAAGATGAAGGATCTTTTATTTGTGAAGAAATTGCATCTTCCGGTTTTCGCTACAGCAAAGTCCGATTCAAAAACTGATGAAGAATGGGATTTTGAGCATCTTCAAGTCTGTGGCTTTATTCGACAATGGGTTGAAGACAATGTATTGAACCATATTGTAAATGAGACACATGCCAAGACGTTGTGGGAAAAGCTTGAGACGTTATATGCTTCCAAAACAGGTAACAATAAACTGTTTCTATTGAAGCAAGCGATGCATTTGCAGTATCATGAAAGCAAGTCTATTTCTGACCACATTAATGAGTTTCAAGGATGCTTTGATCAGTTATTTGGCATGGGCATTAAGTTTGAATCTGAGGTTCTCGGTTTATGGCTATTAAATACTCTCCCTGATTCTTGGGAAAGTTTTCGAGTTTCATTGACCAATTCGGCCCCCAATGGATTGGTAACCTTGGAGTATGTCAAGAGCGGCGTCTTGAATGAGGAGGTGAGAAGGAAAACACAAGGTACTTCGTCACTTTACGATGTGTTGTTTACTGAAGATAGGGGGAGAAGTAGACATGCGGGCCAGAGTTCAAACAACCGAGGCAAGAGTAGGGGAAGAAGCAAGTCAAGATCGAAATATAAGGATCTTGAGTGTCATCACTGCGGGAAGAAAGGACATATCAAGAGATATTGCTATAAGTTGAAGAAGGAGCAGTCGAAGAAGAATGTTGACGACAGTGATGATCGCGTGAATACCGCCACTACTCCAGATAACCTTGTTATAGTTTATGACGACGGTGAAATCAATCTTGTGAAAGGCGAGACAAGTTGGGTCTTGGACAGTGGTGCAGCTTATCATGTTACGGCTAATCGGGAATTCTTTTCATCATATACTCCGGGCGATTTTGGAGTCTTGAAGATGGGCAATGATGGTTTAGCGAAGGTGATAGGCGTTGGCAATATTTGTTTGGACACAGGATTGGGTTCGAAGTTGATATTGAAGGAGGTCAGACATGCTCCTGATGTTCGATTGCATCTCATTTCTACTGGGAAGCTTGATGATGAGGGTTATTCTTGTCACTTTGGTGATGGACTTTGGAAGATCACTCGAGGCTCTTTGATAGTGGCTCGTGGTAAGAAATTTTCAAATTTGTATTGGCTTAATACTAATGTTTCTGCTAGTGTTGTGAACGCAGTCGATAGCGGGAATTCTTCGAGTCTTTGGCATCGGAGATTGAGTCATATTAGCGAGAAAGGGCTCGATTGTTTGGCCAAGAAGAATTTACTTCCCGGCTTGAAAGGTGCTAAGTTAGACAGATGTGTGCATTGCTTAGCTGGAAAGCAGAAACGGGTTTCTTTTCATCATCATCCACCTCACAAGAAGGACGCTTTGCTTGAGTTAGTTCACTCAGATGTTTGCGGTCCTTTGAAGGTGAAGTCATTTGGAGGTGCTTCTTATTTTGTCACATTTATTGATGATCATTCACGAAAGTTATGGGTTCGCACTTTGAAGTCAAAGGATGAGGTACTTGACGCTTTTATTGAGTTTCATGTTTCTGTTGAGCGCGAGACAGGGAAGAAGTTGAAGTGCATCAGAACGGACAACGGAGGTGAATATCGCGGACCATTTGATGCTTATTGTCGACGATATGGTATTCGACATCAGAAAACACCTCCTAAGACTCCTCAGTTGAATGGCTTAGCTGAACGGATGAACAGAACATTGATGGAGAGAGTCAGATGCTTACTTTCAGAAGCAAAGTTGCCTCAATATTTCTGGGGTGAGGCTTTATATACAGTTACTCGTATTATTAATTTGACTCCTTCAGTTGCCTTGCAGGGTGATGTTCCTAACAAAGTCTGGTATGGTAAGGATGTCTCATATGACCACTTGAGAGTTTTTGGGTGCAAATGTTTTGTGCATGTCCCAAGAGATGAGAGATCAAAGTTGGATGCTAAAACAAGACAGTGCATTTTTCTTGGCTATGGCGATGACGAGTTTGGCTACAGATGTTATGATCCCGTTGATAAGAAGCTTATCAGAAGCCGTGATGTTATCTTTATTGAGGATCAGACAATTGAGGATATCGAGAAGTCAGAAAAGCCAGTTATTCAGAATGACCACTTGATTGATTTGGATCACCTACTTACACCAAATCCTAGTGAAGCTGAGAATCAACCCGATGATCATGTTGCTGATGATGTTGCTCAGCAGGAGGAGACACATGTTGACTTGCTAGAACCTTCTGTTAGAAGATCTACGAGAGAGAGACGACCTTCTACTCGTTACTCATCCGACGAGTTTGTGCTTCTTAGTAGTGAAGGAGAGCCAGATAGTTACGATGAAGCCATTCAAAGTCCAAATAAAGATAAGTGGATTGCTTCTATGAAAGACGAGATGGATTCTTTACGATTAAATGATACGTATGAACTGAACTTCCTAAAGGTAAAAGGGCCTTGAAGAATAGATGGATTTACAAGGTGAAGCATGAAGAGCACTCGCTTTCTCCCAGATTTAAATCAAGGTTGGTTGTCAAAGGCTTCAGTCAGAAGCAGGGGATTGATTTTAGTGAGATTTTTTCGCCAGTTGTGAAGATGACTTCTATCCGTGTTGTTTTGGGTTTGGCAGCAAGTCTTGATTTTGAGATTGAACAGATGGATGTCAAGACTGCTTTTCTTCACGGTGACCTTGATGAAGAAATTTATATGGAGCAACCTGACGGTTTTGTTGAGAAAGGGAAGAAGAATTATGTCTGCAGGTTGAAGAAGAGTTTGTATGGCTTGAAACAAGCTCCGAGGCAATGGTATAAGAAGTTTGAGTCGGTGATGATTCAAGAAGGGTATAAGAAGAATGATACTGACCATTGTGTTTTTATGCAGAGATTCCCCGATGACGATATCATCATTTTGTTACTTTATGTTGATGATATGCTTATTGTAGGTTCTTCGCCATCTCGAATTTACAAGTTAAAGAAGGACTTGAGCAAGCATTTCTCGATGAAGGATTTGGGGCCGGCTCAATGCATTCTTGGGATGAATATCACACGTGACCGAAAAGCGAAGAAGTTGTGGTTATCTCAAGAAAAGTACATCGAAAAGGTACTACAACGCTTTAGCATGGAGAGAGCTAAACCGGTGAGTACTCCACTTGCTACTTTTATTAGATTGAGCATGACCCAATGCCCTACAGACGAGAAAGAAAAAGAAGTTATGGACCGAGTTCCCTATTCATCTGCCGTTGGTAGTCTTATGTATGCTATGGTGTGTACTCGACCCGATTTAGCTCATGCAGTTGGAGTTGTTAGTAGGTTCATGTCTAATCCAGGGAAAGAGCATTGGAATGCTGTGAAATGGATTTTGAGATATCTTCGAGGTACGTCCAACATGAGATTGTGTTTCGGTTCTGACGAGCCTATTCTTGTTGGTTATACAGATTCAGATCTGGGCGGAGATGTGGATACGAGGAAATCTACTTCGGGTTATTGATTACATTTGCAGGGGGAGCTGTATCTTGGCAGTCCAGACTTCAAAAGTGTATTGCATTGTCTACGACAGAGGCAGAATTTATAGCTGTTACGGAGACTTGCAAAGAGCTTCTTTGGATGAAGAACTTCATGAGTGAGCTTGGCTTTGATCAGCAAAGGTATGTCTTATTCTGTGACAGCCAGAGTGCTATTCATCTCAGTAAGAATCCAACGTTTCATGGGAAGTCGAAGCATATTGATATGCGATATCATTGGATTCGTGAAATTTTGGATAGCAAGCAGCTTGAAGTTGAGAAGATTCACACCGATGATAATGGAGCTGATATGATGACTAAGTCATTGGTGAGATCGAAGTTTGAAGCTTGTCGTACGATCGCCGGTATGGCGATTTCCTCCACATAGTCGTGAGGGGGGAGATTTGTTGGGTTATTTGGGCTCCCAACTATGTGGATAAAAGCCCGATTCGCAGCCCACTTAACACCTAAAAACTAGTACAGCTAATGCATCATCATGATTGAGATCCACCTACTAAAAGGTGAGATCGATCGTGCCCTCAAAAATCCAAGAAAAAGAAAAAATTTCTGCAACTTTTCTATCCAGTGACAGATTCGGATTTCTCACATTTGGAGGGGCAAACGTTGTCCGATTGGCCTGAAATTTCAGGAGAAGGTAGAAGACTCGTTGATCTTCATTCTCCCCGAAGGGATTTTCATTTCGAGGTCTGGTTTGTGAGTTACGAATTTCTGAAATCTGCTGCGATTTTCTGTGACGAATTTGATGTTGCGATCTTATTTCGAGTTGTGGTAATTTTGGAGCTTTGATTTGGTATCATAGCTCGTTTGTGGTTGGGTTGTGGTGTAATTCGTTGTACTTGCTCATGGTGATAGTGGATTTTGGATCGTTTGGTCCCGTGGTTTTTACCCCGTCGAATTGAAGGGGGTTTTCCACGTTATATCGCCGTGTTATTTCCATTTTTCCGTTGCGTTGATAATTCTTGGGCTGCCGATAAGCGTTCGCTGCCATAATATTTTGTTCGTTTATACCGTCCGATCCTAACATTTAGAACCACAAATCGAATTATTCCATCGTCCAAGAATCTTATCCAGAATTTTGGATTTAAGTTGCTAACGTACATAGATTTATAGTGGGCTGCTTTTCTTGATTATTTAAACATGGATAGAATGGCATATGTAAAGTAAGCATTTCGTCGAGAAAAAAGTGGCGCTGATTAAATTACGAAAACCGCATGTGGACTCGTTAATACGTGTGGTTGATTATATTCATAATGGTTGCTAACATAAATGATGCGAGGAAAACTAAGAAAAAGAAGCTAAGATTGAGATCAATACTTTAGAGATCCATGCAATATCATAATCATCTATGACTAGACTTCCATTGTTTATTTCTGACGTGCACATTCATATCTATTTAACAAATATAATTTTGCAGAAAGAAAGAAAGACATGACTTGGATTTTAATATAAGGTATAATATACGTACTAAATGAGCTAAATCGCTCAAACCTTAACGTCAATCCGATGTCGACTAAGTTGAAATTACATATATATCTATATATTATTTTTATAAAATGTGACTGTAGTTAGTATTGCAATTGCTATCGTGATAGGGGGCCGTTTACTTTGTCACATTTCCACGAACAAGAATTGGGACTAATTTTAATTTGGAAGTGGAGATTTGTTTATCTTTCTCCCTCAAAAAGGTATCTGATCCAATATAGAGATATGAAATGTGATTGATACACACACATATTATAAATTTGTAGAAAATTGGTCAAAAGAACGTATGCGAATATAAAGGGAACGGCCACTTTCCTCGATACTTCGTGCCAGGGGTGGGCATCGGGTCGGGTAGTCGGATATCGGGTAATTCGGGTTTCGGGTTAAGATTTTCACTACCCGAACCCGACCCGATTTACAGCGGGTACCCGCTTGTTGGGTATAAGGTTCGGGTACCCGACGCGGGTAGTCGGGTACCCGATTTTTTAATTGGATATGACTAAAAATATTATAATTCAATAAACAAATTAAAATATCCATGTTATATATTAATATCACTTACAATATTTCGGTATTTTATTTTCAATAAATATATACATACATATCTTTATATGTTTATTTATAAAATTTTGAGAATATATTTTAAATATTTATATATGCATTGATATAAAATATCACTTCTTAATTATACAATTAAAATAAGAACTTAGTCGAAATATTATTTAAAACTTTAACATCACTCAAGTTAGATATTGATATATGTAATTATATATTTTTAATATTATGCACAAAACTAATATTTTTTTAAAAAATAATATATCGGGTACCAGAATAACCCGATCGGGTAGTAAATTACTACCCGATATCCGACCCGATTAATAATTATCGGGTATCGGGTAACCCGATACCCGACAAATAACCCGAACAACCCGACCCGAACTACCCGAACCCGATCGGGTTGGGGTAAAACCCGAATACCCGAACCCGAACGCCCACCCCTACTTCGTGCGATCTATATATTTACGTTGTAATAGATCAAACGGCACATACTATTGGCATACTTATTTCTTCCACCAAATCATTTTCCAACTAATTTATTTATTAATAATAGTGATACAAATGAATAGGAAATATATAATTACGCGTGCTAATGCACAAGACTTGGGGCCTAACATGGCCGCCTTTGAGAGATTTGACGTCAAAGAATACACTTTTCCACGTTGAACTTAACTACTTGGGCATTACTATAGATATCACAATAATAAAAATATAGCACATGGAATATATTCTAATGTTAAGAAAAATATTTGTAATGATACTACTATTTCCACAGGAGAGACCTAAATCTTATCCATTTCAAGTTACCAACCAATCCTTTTTCTCGATGATATAATATACCACTTTGAGATGATTATCGATTGTGAACCAAGACAACAGCCCAATAAGTTTACTCAACCATTATGAGTCACATATTATTATCATACGAACTAAAACTTGAAATTAAGTAAAGGAGAGATATCTATGCATCTCGGAGGGAATATAATTGTTTATACTATAGTCCAACTTAGGCGACAAGGTTACGGATCTAATTCATAACATAGAAAGGATTATTATAAGTTTTCTTATTACTTTTATATGTTTATAGAGAAAACGCAAGCAAGCATTAGCAGCCCCAAGTGGCTACTCAAACTTCATATGATCTCAGCCTAATCTAAGTTCCTTGTTTGTCTTTTTCTTTATATATATAATTAATTAATTGCAGAATCGTAATCAAGTCTTGCACCTCCAGTTTTTGTTCATATAAATTTTGGAATAAGATGCACAAATCTCGAAATAATTTTTGAGTTACCTCCCTAAAAAAGCAGTCCATACTGCATTTTATGAACGGTAAAATTTATTTCCAATACAAGGATAAAGGTCTTTTATTTCCTTGGTTGAAAAGCTCCACTCTACACACCAACCTTAGATGTGAATTATGTGATTAGACTTCTCTTTTATTACCATCAAAAAGAAAAAAAAAAACAGAAAAAGGCAATAGAGAAAGAATCTAAGCCCTATCAACATTAATCTCTATTACAGAAAAAAGGGGAAAAAAAGGGACAGAGAAGAAAAACAGTTGAGATACGGGGTGTACAGTACAGTACAGTACAAACGTGACCAACCTCTGTATAAGAAGTCAACCCAAGTATTTATTGCAACGACCAACATATCATTGTTTGGAGTTTTCCTCATTTAAAAAAAGTAATAAAAATAACTCGTTTGTACATATATAAATGCGTGCACTTGGTATGCACTTTCTGCAACAAGAGAGACAAAAATTTAATATAGCAAAAAAGATGAATGAGAGTGACGAGAGATTCCTCTTCTCTGATCAGCAAGAAAATGTATATGGAAGAACCAACAATAATAATATTAACTGTAATAATAATATTAGTATACACAATTTCTATGTCCCTTCAGATCATCATCGAACTCAAATCCACATGAGCAACGAGGAAGAAAAAGAATATGAAGGTCTCATCAATGGGCTTGCTGCTTCACCTGAGCATAATCTTACCAACCAGGTTTTTTTATATCTAATTTTATGTAAATAGAACCTTTTTTTCTTCAATTATTTTGTTTCTTGCATGTTTCAATTTGTCTTGAAAAGCTCCTTACATTCCAACATCCTTGATTTCTTCATGCATGCATCTATACTACTATATAAAGAGAGTTATAAATTGCCACATTTGGTCTGTCAATTTAATAAATCATTATTTCAATTTTATCCTTAACATTTCATTTATTACACATTTATCCGTAAATCAAAATTTTATTTAAACTACTTTATTATTAAAATTTGTGCATAATATAAAATAACATGATATATTTGCACACACATTGGGTGTGCTACACATACGAGCTTCTATTGCCTTTTTCTTTTCTTTTTCTCTTCTCCTTTTGCAAATTCCAAAAAAACCGAACAAAAAAGAAATTAAGCTTATTCATGCATCTTTTATTGCATTTTTACGTCGTTTTGCTTTTATTTTACGACACTCGGTATACTTTAATCTCGTACGAAAATTCGTCCATTTTATTGAAAAAAAGGACGGAGAAGAAGAAGAAGACGATGGAGAGATGAGCTCGCTTGGACTAAAGCTAACAATAACGCCTTCTTTGCTTAGTTCGTTAGGGCAAAGGTTGACCAAACTCAATCAAAATTCAGACAAAAACAACAACATTGATCTTATTCGTCGCGAGAAATTGAAAGCTTCGAACTTTCCCGCGACCTCCATAACTATAGGAACTTGGCAGGTACCATATGTTACAATATCCATCTCATTTATTAATTTTTTTTCTTGAAATAAACAAATACAAATGTGTGTGTGTGTTATTTCAGAGAATTAGTAAGCACGAAGGAGACCTTGTGGCAAAGCTATACTACGCCAAACGCAAACTAGTGTGGGAATTCTTGGGCGGGCCATTGAAGAGCAAGATTGAGATACAATGGTCTGATATTATTGGACTTAGAGCTATTTTCAGTGAGAATAGTCCAGCAATTCTTGATATCGAGGTACACATAGATCATTTTTAGAATTATTAAAATATATTCAAATGCATCTAATGTTTTTTTATTAGTTGAACCAACCGCCGTTGTTCTACAAAGAAAGCCAACCTCAGCCACGAAGGCACACAGTTTGGTTTTCTTCGTCTGATTTCACTTCAGGCCAAGCTCTTATGTTCAGGTAACATAGAATAATATAATAAAATAACATAATTTACTTAAGGATTTTATTAATATTATTTATTTAAATTTTTTTTAGGAGACATCACTTGGTTTTCCCACCAGGTATCCTCGACAGACACTACGAAAAGCTCTTACAATGCGATGAAAGGCTCTTTGCTCTAAGCCAAAAACCATTTCCAAGCAAAGATTCATCACTTTACTTCGATTCGTATTATTACATGCGAAGCTCATCCCTAAATGCTTTACCACCTCACTTTTCTTACTACCATCCAAATATTATTCCTACGACGGCGACATTAGGTAATAAATTGAATTTCAAACACTGACGTCGAATAATTAAGCCTTTCGAACTTCTCAACATTATTGTAAAATCGTTTTTTTTTTTGACAAAATATTTTTTCTTACGCAGGTGCGAGTTCGTTTTCGTGGAAAAACCCTATCGCAACGACGAGCGATCATTTTCATGGGCAGAATCAGACGACTTACGGAGGTTATTGCAGCGCGAATTTTTCGCGAAACAAGGACGAATACTTTACGAATAATAATTTATGTGACCAAAGTCAGTGGTCGAATTCTGGGACGTTGAGCGACATTGCGAATCATTTGTTGGGAAATGCGGGCCCGAGCGAAAGCTCGTCTTTTCCTTCGTTTGTGTATTATGGTGGCAATTCATCTCTTTAATGGAGGGTTTTCTTTCTTCTTCTTTCTTTTTCTGTTTTTTTTTTTGGTGAATAATGGAGCTTTGTTTAATTGTAAGTATGGTTGGTGATGATGCTCCTATGTGTTTTACCTTACTAGCACCATGGCTATGTCTTCGAATGAGAACATTATATATCTTGAAATTATTCAATTTTAGATTGTTTATTGACATAGTTAATATGCGGTAAGATGGAAAAAAAATTATATAGTGCAATGCAAATGCAAATACATATACATCACGCATGCCGGGGAAATAAATCATACATCTACAAAACTTTATTCATTTCACATTTTCTTTGAGGAAATCGTGGAAAAGATGGTAACTACGCCATGCCAGACATAAATAACCGTTACATTAAACCTTCTCAGCTTGGCTGGCTAAAAACTCAATTTGGTCTGCCATATTATTTGCAATAACTCTATTTGTAGTTTAATTAATAAGTTATTATTTCACTTCTAATTTCTTAGTTATTATAATTATACCTCAACACATTAGTTTTCACTTTATATATATTTAAAACTATATTTCATTATTAAATATTAAGTATATAAATAAAGAAGTAATACTAATATAATTATATTTTTAAACATACGCATAAGCCATAAAGTGTGCGGAAAATGCCGGTCACCAAGAAATAATTCCAACTGATTTTTTCGTATTTTTTCTACAAAAAGAAAGAGGCAAAATAAATAAATAAATAATAAAGAGAGTCTTTGTTTGCTTTGGTCACTCAAATCAAAGACATAGTGAACTCCGCCACCTCTCCGACACGGACGGAGCTAACAAAGCTCTTCTTCCCAGCCCAGCTTTTCTATAATTAATTCATTGCAAAAGTCACAACGCATTTCAACAAACACCTTCGCGTCACACTAGAATATGCAGTCGGCAATGTCTCTCTCGCTCTCTTCGCCGTCGCCAATAAACCTCCGACCCAGCACGCCTCGATCGATGCGGTTCTGCGGTCTCCGAAGGGAGGCGTTCCTCACAGCAGCTCGGTCCGCCAGCGAAGCACAGTCTTTTCTGAGAATGACTTCGAAATCGGAGAAGGGTTTGGGGAGAGTTTATTCGGCGCTTGGCGGCAACGGAACGGCGGCGGCGTCTTCTAAGAGCGGTGGGTTCGATTACGATCTCGTGATTATTGGAGCTGGCGTAGGTGGTCACGGCGCCGCCCTCCACGCCGTTGAGAAGGTTAATTATCCCAATTCGTAGAAAAATTTAGTAAAAAATAAATCTTTATACAAGTGGGTAATTTAGTTTGGTGTTTAATCCAAGCAATGCATCTCTGTTTCTGAATGATCTAAGCTATTGATCTTTACACAAGTGGATTATTCTGTCAAATTATGTTTGATTAGCTAATTTGCTTGATTGTACAGCTTGTCTATATACAATGACTAGAGAGGTAAAAAAACCTGCCTTCATTTATGTCTTGTTTCCTCTGTTTCTTCTGTAAATCTATCGGTTTATGCATGTATAACACAACGCTATAAATTGATGCACAATCGTCGCAATATTTAGGGATTAAAAACTGCAATTATCGAAGGAGATGTGGTGGGAGGAACGTGCGTGAACAGAGGCTGTGTTCCTTCTAAAGCACTTCTTGCAGTGAGCGGGAGAATGAGAGAGCTTCAAAACGAGCATCATATGAAGTCCTTCGGTTTACAGGTTTCGTTTTATTGAGGATATTCTCATCACATCATTTGCTGTTAGTTTCTTGGTTCATCGTACGCTGCAATATCTTGAAAGAAATTGGAAATATTTGCTGCAATGAGATCTGAATAATCAGTCACCCACAAAACGGCATCAGTTCCTTTTTTATTACACTCTTATGTCAGTATAGTTGATGTAAGGAAAATTAACAGGTAGCAGCTGCTGGCTACGATAGACAAGGAGTCGCCGATCATGCGAATAATTTAGCTTCGAAGATTCGCAACAACTTGACCAATTCAATGAAGGCCCTCGGTGTGGATATACTGACAGGTTTTGGTACTATTTTGGTACGTTCGTTAAAGTTTATCGGTAGTTTGTAAGAACCTTTTTATTTGAAAATTAGATTTTTAAAAGTAAGCATCTGTTAAAATTCTTAGGGTCCGCAAAAGTTGAAATATGGAAAAGGAGACACGATCATAACCGCAAAGGATATAATAATCGCCACGGGCTCTGTCCCCATGGTTCCCAAGGGAATCGAAGTCGACGGTGACCACTTTCTCCCTCCATTTTTCACTCTGTTATTATTAGGAAATACTTAGAACTTTGATTTTTACAACCTATTTTTCAGGAAAGTCTGTAATAACTAGTGATCATGCCCTTAAGCTTGAATTTGTACCTGATTGGATAGCTATCGTCGGGAGTGGTTATATCGGGCTTGAATTTAGCGATGTTTACACGGCGCTTGGAAGTGAGGTGTATATACATATATACATATTACATACATATATATATATATATATATATAGTTCATTTGTCGAAAAATATTCATTTGCTGAGTTTCTTACCTTCGAACGATGATGTCAGACCAATCGAGCTGATGTGTGCAGGTTACTTTTGTCGAGGCTTTAGATAACCTCATGCCGGGATTCGACCCTGAGATCAGTAAATTAGCTCAGAGAATTCTCATCAATCCGCGAAAAATTGACTATCATACTGGCGTATTCGCTAGCAAGGTTGTTCCTTTTTCTGATACTTATTACATCCCTTTGCCACTTTCTTAAAATTTTACCCCCAATATGATTTTCAACGAGCTTTTGTTATCAAGATTTCAACTTCGATTTTCAGGTCACACCTTCAAAGGATGGAAAACCCGTGCAAATCGAGCTTATCGATGCCAAAACGAAGGAACCGAAGGATACTTTGGAGGTTCGTTTCGTATTTCCACTAAGAAAAGACAAGTTAATCTTTCGATCAGTTGACTATAGCGAAAAAATCGTGATTATCATGTTATTACATTACAGGTAGATGCAGCACTTATTGCGACAGGTAGGGCTCCTTTCACCGATGGGCTCGGTCTTGAAAATGTAGGTTTACTTGTCGTAATAATCATGAGTAAAAAGCTTAAACTCATTGCAGAATTTGTCTAAATGAGATCCCATCTGAGACAAAACTTCTAATTACGCAGATTAACGTACAGACGCAGCGTGGATTTATCCCAGTCGACGAGCGCATGAGAGTCATTGATGCGAATGGGAAATTGGTAAATATATATCATTTCTTAGACCTTATTTCCCCTTTTCTTACAACATCACCCCATACGAGCATCATACTAGGTTCCCAATTTGTACTGCATCGGCGACGCCAATGGAAAAATGATGCTCGCTCATGCGGCAAGTGCGCAGGGAATCTCTGGTAATAAAAAGAAAAACCGTAAAATTCTGCGTTGATTATTTCTTTAACGGATCAAATAATTATGCATTTCTTTGCCCGCTTTTTTCTTTATTTTTTTTAGTTGTGGAGCAAGTTTCGGGCGGAGACCATGTGCTCAACCACCTTAGTATCCCAGCTGCATGTTTCACCCATCCCGAGATTAGTATGGTTGGATTAACCGAGGTAATAATCTTTAACATCCTTAATATCCTCCATTTATTTGCCCGATAATTATTTTCTATTGTTTCTATTATTCTTGCAGCCGCAAGCGCGAGAAAAGGCGGAGAAGGAGGGTTTCGAAATAAGCGTCGCCAAGACGAGTTTCAAGGCCAACACCAAAGCCCTCGCTGAGAACGAAGGTGAAGGGCTCGCAAAGGTGATGTATAGTACAAAAATTAAAAAAAAAAGTTTAACTAGGTTGTACCATCATCAATCTATTATTCCCATTTTTTTTCACTTCCGTAACTGAAATATTAGTCTTTTTTTTTTGCAGTTAATATACAGACCTGATAATGGAGAGATCCTCGGTGTTCATATATTCGGAATGCACGCAGCAGATCTCATCCACGAAGCATCGAATGCCATTGCAATGGGAACGCGCATACAAGTACGTGCGACGAAGATGCATTTAAATATTTTATATGGATAACTAATCGAAAAACGCTATTATATATATTTACCTGTTCGTCAGGATATAAAATTCGCCGTCCACGCTCACCCGACCCTTTCTGAAGTGATCGATGAACTCTTCAAATCTGCAAAGGTAAGTAAGGAGAAGACTATTTTTCTGTTCTTTCGTCGAGTTTATTACTACCGTTATTCCGTTTCCTTTGTCGTAATTTCTCGTCTCATCTTCATCACTTTCAGGTGAAGAACGCCGCGCCATCCATCCCCGTCCCTGCCTAGAAAAGCCTTTTTTAGGCCGATTGTTTCGTGGATTATTACAGAAGAGTTTTGTAATCACAAGAATTTGTTTTGATTGAGACAGACACAAATACATTGAGATTGTTTGTACACACGCAAAATCACGAAAAACTCGCACCCAAACGAATCGTTTTTTTACAATAGCATCCAAGCCCTCGGGAAATTCTTCGATCGCTAGTAAGTGATGTGCACCGTGATCCTAAGAAGCGTCTCGACCCCGTCGGCGACGTGCTGGCCGGCGGGAATGAGCGACCTCATCTCTGCGAAACCGCACGCGTTCTTGAACTTTCCCGTCCCGCCCGTCACGGACAACTTCGACATTGTGCTTCCGATTTTGTACACTCCGAAGAAGTTGATGCTGTCCCCAAATTCCCCGCCCTCCATCATCGCAGTGAAGGCCATCATCTGCGTCGAGCCGTCCGCCGAGCTTGCGACGTAGACTCCCTGAGCCTTTCCGAGCTGCTGGGACCCGAGCTCCGGGGCCATGGTCAGGTAGTCGTCGATCACCGTGATGGTGCCGAACCCTAGCCCAAGGCCGTCGGGCCCCAACTGGGTGGTTATTCCATTGTTGTTGTTGTTGTCTGATGTGGAGATGCCTGTTAACAGCGATATTATTGCTCGATACATAGTAATTTATATTTTTCAGTTGCGTTATTATGATTGTGAAGAAAATTATTTTCGTATGGTTTGTATTTTGTTTGTCGAACTTCTAACCATTAAATAACAATTTATTGGCTTAATAATTTTTTAGTCCTGTAATTTAAAATGGGTAGTATTATGAGGACAACGAATCAAGGGGTGGCGAATTTATGGTTATTATACTCAGAAATCCATGATTTTGCCTCAAATTCTACGATTCTGTCTTGTAACTTTTGGTTCCGGCGAATTTAGAGAGTGACACTAGACGGGCAACAGCTTTCAAAAGTAAACAATTTCCAGCGAAATTTGAGGTTCTGCTGCACATTGTCCCTAAATTGCTTAATTTTGAAAGCTACTGTTCGTAAATGTGGAGACACCAATTCGTCCAACTCCGTAGGATATTCGTCGCATCACAAAAAAATCTCAAAATTTGCATTGCGTGTCGAAAATCCGACGAAGTTGGGCTGCTTCTCACATGGGAAGAAAAGAGAAAAAAACCCTTAAACAACAAATACCTGCAAAGGCCGTCCCCAAAAGGCCAGTGCCCAGAGGCACGCCGTTGACATTCAGAGTCGGGATCGCACCATTGGCGTTGGGAATGGCCACGCCGTTCTTCGGCGGCAAAAACCCGAGGGGTCGGGCGAATGGGACTTGACCGCTGTAAATGTTTCCGAGAAGGCCCGTGACGGGCCGGGCCGTAGGGTTGCTCCCGCCTAGAATGTCGTGCATGTAGAGCTCGAGGATCGGGTCGCCGCCCGCGGGTGGGTCGAGCGCGTGGCACATGGCGATTAAGGACGCGGCGATGATTATGATGGACCTTGAGAAGTCGAACATTTTTGGTCTTCCTTGGTAGTAAAGAATGATTTGGGATTTTTAGGATGTTTAGTGCACGAATGAGAGAGAGGTTAAGTAGGGTTTTTATATACAAAAGGAATGGATTAAGGTCGTATGCGTTGGTGATTATAGAGTTGTTTTAAGAATTCTTGGTGGTGTAGTAGTTTAGATTATACAATATTTTTTATCTAGTTGTGGAAAGGAATGTACAACAAATCCGCAGATTGAAGGAAAATAGTGGAGATTGAGGTCATATATGCTGCACTATACCAACCAAAACCTTAAACCCTAAAAATACATAGTCGCAACGTAATCAAACTATAAACGTTTTAATTCTTAAAAATAAAACAAAACTAGCAATGCATGTAATAATCTATATCTCCAAGGCATGCATATCATAACTCTCCATCATGAGCCACAAGAACATCATCAGAATCTTCCGAGGCGAATTCGAAGCCCCTTTCCTCCGAAGAACCATCCTCAAACCCCATCAAAAACCCGACCCCATTAACCACATCGTAAACCATAAGCCCGACTCGCCCGCCGACCCAACTCCCGAGATGGCTCCCTACCAAATACCCGACCCTACCGAGCCTCTCATCCCCCAAAACACCGAAACTGTATGCCCCGAAAAGCGTGCCCGTCCCTCGAAGAAACCCTTCTGAGATCGTCCCGCCGAAGTAGAGGGCTTCGAAGAAGTCCCACCCCGAAGATACTATCGGGCCTATGATTCGTCGGGCTTCCCTTTTCGCCAGCTTGGCGGCCCGAATTCCGTCCATTTGGGCCGTTTGGGCTGCGTTCTTAGGCTCCATGCCTTGGGCCAATGAGTGGGCCAGCGACTCCTCGATGGCTTTGTTTCTCTTGCGCTCGACGTGGATTGAGCGTATGTTGTAGAAGTAGAGCTTTACGCCCTCTTTTACGGCGCAGGCGAGGGTCCCACTGCCTCCGTCGAAGCAGTTTAGGAAGGTGAATTGCCCGCTTTTCGATGACGATTCTTTGCCCATTATTTCTCTGCATTTTTCAGCTGCGATGGGAAAGAAATTGAAATTGAGACTGATGAGCTTTGAAGCTCAAGTGAGTTGTTGTTTGTGGCAGTTGATCAGCCAATTGAAACCGCAAGATTAAAAAAATTTTGAATCGAAATTGGAATTAGCGAACGTTTGCCCACCAAAATTGATGAGCTTTGAAGCTCAAGTGACTTACGATTTATTTATTGCAGTTGATAAGCTAATTGAAATATGGATTCGAAAATCTGCCGTATATTTTCAATCGAAATTGGAATTGGTGAACGTTTGCCCACAAAAATTGATGAGCTTTGAAGCACAAGTGACTTGCTATATATGGCAGTTAATGGACAAATTGAAACTACAGATTCGAAGAAATCTGTCATTTTTAAAGTACCACGATAGAAAAAAAAAACATACATATTAGTTTCAAGTTCGACTGCAAGAAGCAAGTGAGACGCTGAGGAAAGAACAGCACAGAAAATAAATACGGAAAGAAAGAGAAGGCAAAATTGGCGAACCAGCGATGCTAAGAGCGATGACGCCGACGACGAAGAGGAGTAACTGAACTCTTTTCCTCGGCAGAATTGTCATGATTTGACGAGAGAGACCAGCAATCTGTGAGAAAATTACTCTGTCCAGATATTTTTCGGTTTAATAATTTTTCTTTTACTTTCTGTTTTCAAAAACTATTTTTTTTTTTTTTTTTTACTTGAGAAAATCATATTCCCGACAGTAATTCCGAAATTGCAATTAGGGGCCTATGGAAGATTTCTTGTTCCAATTGCCATCATTCGTTGAAGAAATTTACCTAAACACCCTCTCGGATTGCATATGCTATGGTGTCGAACTCGAAATTAAAACCTTAAACCCTTTTGAAGCCCTTTGGCTTCTGGTCCGACGATATAGTTGCAAGAACATTTTAGATTTTACGAAAAGAAAGCCGACGATATAGTTGCAAGAACATTTTAGATTTTACGAAAAGAAAGTACACTTTCTTGCACAAGCTCGTTCCATTGGAAATGTTTGTACTTAGGAGGAATCGACTGCCGAGAAACCCCATTTATCTTCTCCGTCAAGTTTGTAATCTACCCAACTTTTCCTTCCTTTATTTCTTATATTATTTTTCATATAACCTGTTAATGTTGGAATCACCGGTTTCTACTGCTCTAAGTTCGATGAGTACGGTTTTCTTTTTAATAGCTGAGATTTAGGTTCAGAGTTTGTTTCTTTTATATTAAGTTGAGTGCTGTGCAGATGCTCTGTTGTTGAGAATTATAATGCTGTTGATAACTTTGATGAGTTCTTTATTGCTAAGAGTGCCTCCTCTTAGCAAAGCAAAACAAAGTGAGATAGTTGAAGGAACAATAACAAGATCATCATATAATGTTGTTCGATGCTCCAAGAATCGTTTTTCGCGTTATTAGATTGCAAACCCATTGTGATTACAACATAGAGATCGATCTTACAATTTCGTTATAGGCATTGAGATTCAGAGCTTTTTCCAGCGGGATAACTCGCGATGTGGGGCAACCAACGAACAGTACCCATCCTCATGTACTCAGCCTTCTCTTACAAAGCATTACTATCGATTTCATATTGTATTGGTCAATCAATGATCCTTGTTCGATATTTCAAAACTGCAGCTAATGAAGGAAGGAGAAATCACGCCAGGCATAAGCTGCGAGGAGTACGTGTGGAGGCGTAAAAAGCTACTACAACTTCTCCCAGAGAATTCTCTGGCGATTATTGCATCTGCGCCCGTGAAGATGATGAACGACGTCGTCCCATACACTTTTCGTCAGGACGCTGATTATCTTTACCTGACGGGATGCCAGCAACCTGGCGGTGTGGCTGTTTTAGGACATAACTGTGGTTTATGCATGTTCATGCCTGAATCGAGGCCCGAGGTAAGAATCTGTAGATTGATTGTTCTTTATAGTTGCGTTCTTGTAAGAAATCTTTGAGATCTTGAAGAATATTTAGGGAAATGTAAACGTTTGTTTCCCAGTTTGCTAAAGGCATGTTTCAGTCTCTGAATTTGTACTTTTGTGTTCGAAGGACGTTATGTGGCAAGGTGAGATTGCTGGAGTGGATGCAGCTTTGGGCACGTTTATGGCTGACGAAACGCACACAATGCGTAATTTGGATAAGGTGAAACGATAAAATTCTTCAAATTGATATTTTCTTTTTCGAGCAAGTGATCCTTCAACTATGTGGCTCTCGAATTATGGGTTGACACTCACAATTATGGTTTGCAGATACTGTCGAGGATGATAGACGGCTCATCACAAGTATTCCACAATGTATATACGGCCAACTCTTCTTACATGAACGTGCAGGCCTTTCGCAAAGCAGTTTTTGAGGAAAAAGTGAAAGATTTTGCAGTTTACAGCCACGAAGCACGATGGATCAAGTCGGAAGCCGAGATTAATTTGATGAGAAACTCTGCATCCATAGCTTCCCAGGTATGAGATCAGTTATTGCATTTAGCATGTAATGAAGAGTTGCTCAATTTTCTGATGTAAGAATAGTCTGAAACTTCATTGCATACTGTCTAGACCTAGACATGGAACATTTTACACACATGATGCGATTTTTGGACAACTAATGCACTCCCACATTGAGAAAATATTCAAAATTTGTTCTAACTTACAAGTGGATGAGTCTACACCTCTTTCGAACGAACTTTGTGGCATTACCTTTTGCCAACATCTTTGGACATAGTGATAACCTTATGGAGGAATATTTTATTTGCCTGTGTTTGAATAGGCCCTTATACAGACCATTTTGCATTCAAAGTCCTTCCCCGACGAGGGTATACTATCAGCTAAGGTTGAATACGAGTGCAAAATAAGAGGCGCCCAAAGAATGGCGTAAGGCTTACTTTTTATTTCTCGTTCAAACGTTTCTTAGATCTTGCAAACGACGTGAGTCGTAAATATCACAACCATTTCAAGACTACAAATTTCTCTCTTGCAGGTTTAATCCTGTAGTTGGTGCTGGTCCTAATGGAAGTGTCGTACATTATGCTCGAAATGATCAAAAAGTAACGTAACTATCTATAATAGGCATATTTAATTTCCACATTACATAAGTCTAAGTCAACGATACAAAAACACTGATATTTCTGACAGATTTTAGACGGAAAACTCGTTCTTATGGATATGGGGTGTGAACTTCATGGCTATGTTAGTGATCTCACACGTACTTGGCCTCCTTGTGGGAAATTTTCTGCTGATCAGGTAATGATTTATGATGTTATTTTCTCCATAAATATTTGACTGTAATAGCGAAGCTTGAACCAATTTGGTCGTTGCATCCCTTTTAAATTAGATATCTCAGCTCGTTCGTTTTTTTTCATCTGATTTGTACAAAATTCATCTCAGGGAGAACTCTACAGCCTCATATTGGAGACAAATGAAGAATGTCTGAAGCTATGCAAACCAAGCGCAACCATTCGAGGAATCCATAACTATTCGGTAAGAAGAAAAAGCATCTCACTAATTTTGCTTCCAACTATATTACCTTCAACAATGAATTTGATAAATCAAATCGATTAAAATTTCGAGTGACGACAATCTTCAATCACCAGCACTGCTTATTGCTTTGCTTGTATGCGTGTGTGAAGGTTGATAAGCTAAAGAAGGGACTCAGAGAACTCGGAATATTGAAAAGAGATCTTCCTAGGAATTATCAGTTGCTGAACCCGACAAACATAGGTTATTTCTTGTTCTTACCTAAACAAGCACGTAACTTTTTAATGTTACGATTATTACATCTATGGTTATCGCCGGGCAGGTCACTATCTCGGAATGGACGTACATGACTGCTCGAAAATCAGCTATGACCGCCCTTTGGAGCCAGGCGTTGTAAGTCTCCCTCACTCTCCATCTGTTTTCCTTTAAATTTTATGACTTCGCTTATTTATTTATTTTTTTTTTCAACTTTGTTCAGGTAATTACGATTGAGCCTGGAGTTTACATACCTCCTTATTTCGACGTCCCAGAAAGGTTACTGCCAATGCTTTCTCAAACTGATTTCTTTCTTTCTCTTTATCAATTTTTCGAAGTTAGATTCTTTCTGGGCTTAGGGTAATGCTCACCAAAACCTCGTCACTTTCGAATTATTGACTATGAGTATAATCGAAGTTAAGATGGTTTGTAATGATAGATATCGAGGCATTGGGATAAGAATAGAAGACGAAGTACTCATCACCGAGTCGGGATATGAAGTAAGCTTAAGCTTATTTTCTTTTAGATCTTACTATATAGACTGTTGAAGTCTTAGGATTGAATTAAAGCTGCAATACATTGAAAAGTGCTGCCATTTTCTTGAAGTGCTTCTTATTACATAACACTCCATTGCTTGGAACTCTTCTAGGTTCTAACTGGTTCGGTACCAAAAGAGATCAAACACTTGGAGTTGTTGCTCAATAATTTGTAAGATGGGATGGCTGGTGATGGAATAATAATAATTTCGATTCAATTTTACTCAGTGAAACTATATCTGTTTTTTGTAATGTTTATTCTTATTTAATTTTGATATATTTTTTATATTATTGCATCTGTCTTAAATGTTGTGGGGTACTTTTATCATATCTTAAGGCCCATGCCATACTAATGTCGAGAAGATGCAGGGAAGATAAATTCACATAAATGGTATTGAATAAGGTCTCAGCTGTATGGATGGTGGATTTTTATGGAGGAAAATAATTGCACGTGAAAATCACTATCAATTGTTTTAGTAAACGTATTTGAGACATTAAGAAAGCTACGACATGGGATATTTATATGATGGTTACTAAACAAATAAACGCATTCTTCCAAGATCTAGAGTCATAAAATCCATAAACACTGTTGCTTGTTAAACCTCCAACTACCAAAGTACAAACACGCAAAAAAATTTACTTAGATTGGTTGTTAGTTGCACATCTTTCCAACCACCTCAATGCTTTCTAGTTTCTACTACCTTAAATGTTGCGGCTACAAAAAAACTATCCGTGTCATTCAATGAATAATGTATAATAATCTGAGATACTTCTTTCTAGAACCGACTATTTATTAATTATGCAATACTGTTGTAAGCCTAACCAAATACTATTTAAACTTGTCGATTTCTTATATATATATACATATACTATATACATATATAGGAACCCTGGGACATCGCAATATAGTCTAGTCTGTCTTTAGTTTTCAACCAAGTCAAAACATCATTTATGATTCGAATTTGATAGTAGTATTTATGTCAATCCAAATCCTCAAATTAAATTATGTGATGTATATATACCGACTATGGGTTTCGATATAAATATTTTACCTTTTCACATTTCGGACAAATAAACTCAAAACCCCGAGTATTAAATCAACATCATTAATTATTACCAACCCTAGTAAATGCTTTGGTTAAAATGAGTCACAAGGGTATTTACGTATATACACTAAAAACCCAGGCCTAGACTTCATCTTTCCCAACTATAAAACCCCCCTCTTTCAGAATCAGAAAGCAGATCAAACCTCAAAGAAAAGAAAAAGATCGCCGATTCAATTCACTGCCATGCCTTCGCTCATCACCGACGAAATCCGCGCCGCCGCGTCGGAGATGTACACCGGCGACGCCATCTGCCAGGAAAAATCTAAGTTCCTCCTTACCGAAATGGGTCTGCCCAACGGCCTTCTTCCGCTGAAAGACATGGTCGAGTGCGGCTATGTGAAAGAGACTGGATTTGTATGGCTCATACAGAAGAAGAAGAGCGAGCATCGGTTCGAGAAAATAAACCGGCCGGTTCAGTACGCCGCCGAGGTGACGGCGTACATCGAGCCCAAGAAGATTCGTAAGCTGACCGGCGTGAAGACGAAGGAGCTCTTCATGTGGGTTTCACTGAGCGACATCACCGTCGACGAACCTCCGACGGGGAAGATCACCTTCAAGACGCCGACGGGGCTGTTCAGGTCTTTCCCGGTGGAGGCGTTTGAGATTGACGTGGAGGAGAAGGAGAAACCGGCGGCGAAGGAGGTGAAAGAGGGTAATGACGTGGAGGTTATTAAGGATGACGTGGAGGTTAAGGATGTTAAGGAAGCAAGAGATGACGTGGAGGTAAAAAAAGCTGAGGAGGTTAACAAGGTTGATGGAGGTGCTAATGCCGCCGTCGAGGTTAAGGAGGGTTTAATTAAGCTTTAATTAAATTAATTTGCGGTAAGAAAATTGCGAAACTTGGTTGTTGAAGTCAAGAAGCTACACTACATGTTTATGTGGATGTGGTTGATATATTAATATATAATATATAGTCAAATGCAGGGTACTTTGCTTCATGATCATGGAAGAAATCATTTTATAACATCAAATATATGCCATACTGCAACGCACAAACAGACCTTATAACTATTTTTAGTTTTCTCTAAGCATCTCCTTCACCTAATATGCACAATAAATACTAACCAAGCAAGGCTTTTCTTTTCTAATAATAGAAAGCCGAACAATACATTGTTACTAACAGAAGCTAACAATATACAAAAATTATTCAGACAAGAATCTGAGATTTGGCCAACCTTCGAGAGCAATTCTTGATCTTCGAATCGCTCAGCGAGCAAACGCAAGTCTCGAGGAGTTCGTAATCTTCGTCCCAGTAAAGCTTCGAAGCAACCTCGGGATTTTCTAAAAGCATCTTCGACGTAAGAAAGCCAGCGATCGACCACGTCTGGTAAAGCCTCGCCTGCTTTCCTATGAATTTCCCGTTCTTCGTGTCGTAGTATTCTGGCCATCGATCTTCGGGGAGCCTCTTTTCGGCTATTTCGATCGCCTTCTTCGCAAGATCCGTCCGCCCCATCTTTATGCAAGCCAGCGTAAACTGCGTGTAATAATCATAATAATATTACCCTAAGATAATCTTCAAGAAAAAGAGATTGTAAAACCCTAACGTCGTAATTATTACTTTACCACGTTAATTATTTCTGTAGTCTTGTAATTTAGGGGCAGAGGATGAATTTAAGGGTGTGCTATTATAACCAATTTAGGATATACTTGAAACCCGACATTTTGCTCGAAATTCTAGGATTCCGCCGAACTTAGGGTTGCATTATTCGGACATTAAATTTCAAAATTAAGCAATCTTGAAACAAAATATAGGGTTTCGATGTTTATTGTCCTTGAAGCGCTTAATCACTCCATAAATTCTTTCTCCTGATAACACTATCTAAATTACAGGACTGAAAAAATAACTAACCCCTTCCTTTACCTGCCATAGAAGCGTAGGCCAAGATCCACCGTTATGATACGACCAAGGCCTGCAAAAAAGGAAATATGAGTAATCAATCTCAAGCATTTCGTTATACTCGACGAACGATAGCTTTACGTACGTATTCTTGGGATCGCTCCCAGTGATGATCCGCCACTCCTCGGCCTCGACGGCGGGATAACAAATCTTAAGTGGCATCTGAGCGACGAGGTCGTCCCACTTGGCCTCGACGAGATTCAATATGTCCTCGTTTTGCTTGGGTGTCCCGAGGGACGAAACGATGGCCCAGAGATTCCCGAGCATGAGGAACCTAAAGTCCATGTGGGCGGGCTGAAGGTTGCTTATGAGGTAGCCTCCATCCCTCTCGGGAATCCAATGCATGAGCCAATGGGGGATCTGCTCGGGGTATATGTTGAACTTGTTGGTGGCCTCCGTCGAGTACTCCTCCGTCTTGTAACGGTATATCTCGTTGATCTTCTTCATGTCGACCCAATAGTACTCTCTTATGTGGAACGATAGTGCGCTCAGTCTGTTGTTTATGGCCCTCACCAAATCCTTGGAGGATTCGTCCGCCGAGAGCATTTCCCTCGAGCAACGAAGTGCGGAGTAGAACAAAGCCTGCCGAGTTATTAAGCGGAGTTCGTGTGATTATCTTAACGATTTAGTAGTTTTTTGGTCATGTAATTTAGGGTTAGGGACATGAATGTAACGACGCAGTAACTTTCAAAATTAAACAATTGATAGACATGCGCTGGAACCCTAAATTTTATCCTAATATTCCTTAGTTTAAAAGTTATTTTCCGTATAGTGTCACCACTAAATTTTGTCGAAATCCTAGACTATATGTCAGAACCTTGGAATATGGGATTCCGACATATAGTGTCCCTCAGTTAATTAATTTTGAAAGTTATTGTCCGTACAACGTCTCTACCAAAATCATGCCTAAACCCTAGATTATACTCCGGAACCCTAGAATTTGGGCAAAATCTTTCCGGCGTATATTGTCCCTGAATTGCTTAATTTTGAAAGTTATTATCCCAGTAATGCACCTTTAAATTCGCCGGAACCCTAGGTTTTTAGAATATACGCGTTTATGTAGATATTATATAGTCGTACTTGAATCTCAAGAGGATGACCGTGGATTCCCATCCTCCGATCGATCATGCACGACCCGTCAGTCACGAGCAGAGAAGGAAACATGTCGAAGCCATCGGACAAGCATAGGTTCATTATCAGCTTTATCCCCGTCCTAACGTCCACCCTTTCTTGCAAACCGTAGTCGCTCGTGAGCTTACCGTAAGCCCGCAGTAATATAATCCACCACAATCCTTAACGGAGACAAAAATATACGCACGCACGCATGTTAAGACAACTTTCACTACGAAACACACTGAAAAAAGATATACGCATATACATACATACCAGAATCCACGGGGGCCACTCGACCTATAGCCGATTCACCGAAATCTGGGTCGAGAACTTCTTCGAACTTATCTTCGTCTAAAGCCACCATTTTGACTTTAAAGCTCGCGGGCATCAGCCCTTGTCCCGGGCTATAACAGTCCACCGTTTTCTCCCAGCTCTGAAAATTTTTTACATGCATGGCGATGATCAAGACAAGGAGATAGTGATACTTGCATGCATGTACTAATCTACAGAGTAATAATAACCTGAAGTTGCAAAGTGTGTAGCAAGAAGTTCTTCACTATATCGCCTTCTCCCTTGAGCAATAAGGCAAACGCAGATGGGATGAAATCCCTAATGAACACTTGGTCGTAGTTAAGGGGCATCTTATCGTTGGGATCGTTTGCAGCTACGGTTCCCACGGGATTTCCACAGTAGCTTACGAAGGCGTTTCTGAGCAATCTCCACGCTTCTTTTTTTATCTCAGATTCCTCTCTTTCTTCGACCTTCTTCGAATTATCGCAGTGTTTGTCGCCCTCTTTTTTCGCGGCGGTGTTTTCGTCTAAATCGATCTTTTCGACGGCCATTGCCTTCGCATGAGCTGTGACGTTATTACCAGACGAAAGATGGGCGGTTCTTTTGTTCGAAATGCAGCTGCCAAGAATATTCAATTGACACCATTTTGTCGATTTAAAGGTGTATTTCTGGGATTGGATGAATATTACGTTTAGGGTCTGAAAATTGCGGGTTTGATAAGCCAAAGGGGACATATTCGAAGGAATTGATAAGAAACTGAAGGGTCTCAGAAGATTGGTAAAAGGTATGTTCTTGCAAGGTAATAGCATTCTACAGCGGTGCTTCATGTTTTCTGTTTCATTTCATGGAAAAGAAAAAGGGGAAAATCGCAGCCAAACAACAAATCAAGAAAGTATGTCACTGAACAATAAATATATGGATTTCTGTAAAAGAGTGGAAAGGTAACATATTTAACGGACAAGGGCGATCAGATATTGTGGAAAGAAAGAAGGGATGTCCAAAGATTCACGATTGGTCTTGGAAGAAATGTGTACAAACCGTTTGCTTGATGTATTTTGGCCTCTGAAAATTGCAAAGTAGATCGATACTATGAGAAGTGCCACATGGTAAATGAGATTTATAATTAGAAATTAGATTAAACTCCATATATGATTGTTACTTCAGACCAACAGAGAGATGTTTCTTTCCCCAATTCTTGAGGACTTCAAAAGCGTTACAAAACAGACATGCTTGCGTGAGATTTACGTCGAAAGGGCATCTCATCGCATAAAGGGTTCTTCAGAACATAAGCTGATTCTGAGTACAGCTCAAATGTTCATCAAGAGATTCAATTTTCGGCGTTCCACGTTCACAAAACCACAAAGAACTTGGATCCTAAACAAAATATTGTACACAAGTGTCATAGTTGAATTAGTCAATCAATAATCTTGGTGTCCGATGCATAACATATACTTGATGAATGCTATCTATTCGTACATTGAATGCATATTTTATTATTTTTTTCCGTTACCTCAGACTTCGTTTTCTCGGCTTTTTTTATTAATTGGGGTTATTTTAACCCAAATTAGACAAAATTGGGCTAATTTGACAAAAATTACTAAAATAGGGGAAAACGCGCCTATTAGATGCGACGTCGCGTCTATTAAACGCGACGGTGACGTGGTAGAGCAACAACGCAAAGGGGGCCCGGCCGGGACCGCGAGGGCCCGCGTCGCGTTTAACGAACGCGACGTCGCGATTAATGGCCGCGACGTAGGCCAGACCAGCACTAAGCCCACTAAACCCACTAAAGACGCCACTTACGCCACTTACAACCCACTAAAGTTAATGGGCCACTACTCGTCGCGCCTAATGGATGCGACGTCGCATCCAATGGCCGCGACGTCACGCTGTATACTCTCGGCGAACTTTCCTATTTAAGCAGCTCAATGTTTCGAATGTTAATTCATAAAATTTCATACATATCCAATATGGTGTCTAGAAAAATTCAAGTCGTTGTTTATTATGGCGGTAAAATCATACACGAATCAAACACCATACAGTATAGTCTTCAACTCATCGGTTATCGACGAATTCGTCGCGATACCAATTTCGATCAATTTCTTAGTATGCTGTACAACATGACTTCCGTCGACAGCAATGCTTTCTTTTTAATCGTTCGTGTGAAGAACGAATACCATCAACACTCACGACTGTATCATAATCTCCTACTAGTGGCTAGTGATGCCGATCTCGCATACTTCTTGGATCCTGACAACGAGCTCGATTACATTGAGATCTTTGTCGAGGCAACTGAGATCGTTCAGTTAGATCGCAACGTTGATCCTCCCGACAAGTACACGAATTCCGCGCCGATGGATTCTTTTCCTGACATTACTTCAGTTACTGAAGGATTGACGATATTTCGTTTGCCCCTCAAGAAGATATACCTTCGAGTAGCCGTTGCGTTCCTAATAGTTCGACGGTGGCGCAACCTGAGATCGTTCATGACGCCGTCCGAGATAGTGACGTCAGTGACTCCGAAGCTGACGGCGAGACTACTCCAAACGACACTCTCCAAACCCCTAACGGTCAAAGGCGTGTCGAGGGCACCATCAGCGTTGGATAGTACATCGTTACAACGATGACTATCCTGGAATATCAGAAGTGATCTATCGATCGGACCGTAATATTCATTCGTATCCATCCTAAATTAGCGTTTAAAAGTTAACATCACAACAAATAATATAAACAAACACATAAATTGACTCATGTACTAACAATCGAATCAAGTAACCTAGAAACCTAATTTCAAAATTAGGTTTCGAAATTAGGGGAAATTAACCTAAAGCGAGTGAATTCAGTATAATTAACGTATAATATCAATCTACTAAGCAATGGGGGGAAGAAGAAGAGAAATGGGGGGGAAGAAGAAGAGGTCGCGGCTATATTATCCGCGTCGTCGCTGCTATTAAGCGCGATATGGCCCGATTTTCAAATATCGGGCCCGATATGGCCCGCGCAAAGCTCGTCGCGTTTAATAGACGCGACGTCGCATCTAATATGCGCGTTTCCCCCTATTTTAGTAATTTTTTGTCAAATTAGCCCTATTTTGTCTAATTTGGGTTAAAATAACCCTAATTTAATTAAAAAGCCTCGTTTTCTCCTGCTTATAAATGCATACCGAGACGAGTCTGTCCTCTATTCACATTCGCATCTGTTGTATTTTTCTTATTTGACCGCTCAATCTATTTCTTTCTCTTTTGCTGGGATAATTTTATAGAAATAAATTTCGAAACATAACATCTAGAAATCAGAATGGCAAAAAGTCATAATTGATGGGCAGCTTCTTATTGAAAAATTCCAAAATGGACTAAGACTCAATCCAACAGAATAATCAAAGTAGTGGATGGTATCGCTCACACTAGCCATCCATCTCTGTCTATAAATACATTCTTCATCACTTCCTCGTAACATCATTCATTCATCAATTTGCTTTGAATATTTTCTTAATTATTACAATAGTCAAGAATTTAATATAATGGCTGTCCTAAAGTATCACCAAGAAATCAAGGCCAACGTCCCAGCCAAGAGGATGTTCAAGGCTATGGTTACAGAGACAGTCGATCTCATACCTAAAATTATGCCCAATGTAGTGAAGAGCATCGAAATTCTTGAAGGAGCTGGCATTGCAGTTGGAACTGTTAGGCAGACCAATTTCGTCCAAGGTTTTACTTTCTCTGTCTTTATCATCATGAAATTAAAAAAAAATAAAACCTATTGATATTATATATATGATTATTCGGTCTTGAAGGTTACATGAAGCACAGAATCGACGAGCTCGACGTCGAGAAATTCATGTCGAAGTACACTCTGATCGAAGGAGGCGTAATAGGCGACAAAATCGAATCTGTTCAGTACGAACAAAAGTGCGAAGATACGCCCGACGGCGGCTGCGTGATTAAGATCGAAAGAGAAGTTCGTGTAAGGGAAGGCGTCGAAATCGACGAACAGGAAGTTAAGGATGGAGAGAAGAACGTTCATGCTATCTACGCACAAGTCGAAGAGTACCTCCTCACCCACCCCGACGTTTGCGCCTAATCGAAAAAATTTTCAATTTGCCGTATATTTCGAAATTAATAATAATGATCTCTCTTGGTCTATAGTAAGAGCAAAGATATTTACTGGTCAATAAATGTTGTTCGTATTTATCTTGGTAATACTTCGGTTATTATATGTTATCATGCTTTAATGTTGCTTTTCCGTTAATCTTTGTCTGAAAATTCTCATTCTCCAGCCAGAATCAAAAAGAAAAACAGAAAACTTGCATCTACTAAAATGTAATCATTAATTATAAATCATGTCGCGCAAAAATGAGATGAAAAGCGCATAATCGAATATAACGGTGCTCTATTTAGAGAGAATTAATTCGATGCTTTATAGCATCGAGCTTAGATTGTAGCGCGTCGACCTCAGTTTTTAGCGACGTATGCTTGGGTTTGCTGCCATGCATAGGATCTTCACTTCTTAGGCGAGCCTCCTCAAATACTGATCGCATCGTTTCGTCTTTCATGCCTTCGGGCACAGAGCTCAGTATCTTCGTGAGCGTTCGAATTGAGTAGAGCTCTTTCACGTCATGAAAATGCGCAGCGTTTTCGGCGGGAAAATAAGGCGCGAATACGCAATTCTCGTCGCATTTGTGCTTCTGCTGTATGCAGAGGCAGCAAGGCTTGCGTCTTGGGGCTTCATTGAGATCCATTTTTTTTTTCTCACTCGTTTTTTTTCTCAGATGGAGAAGAAAACTCCTTGTGGGTGTATAAATAGTGGTTGAATGGGAAAAAGAGCAGTTGATACTTGTTGAAATTTAGAGCAAAATGAAATAAATTCTGATGGTTTTGAAATTACTATGCTGAGATCTTAGAGTTTGCCCTTTTCTATTGTAGGGCAGAGAAATGTCAATTTATTTTGTTTAGATTTTGGATTTAATTTTGTAATCTTATACCATTAATTCATATGAATATGTTTATTATTTGTTCGACATGCGCTTTTAGGCCGAGCCCAGAAATCGTAACCGAAAAGCGAAAAAGAAAAACAGAAACAACGAAAAAAAACATATAAATTTCAAACGGGATAAAACCTAAAATGGTCCCCGATGTTTACCCTATGAACCAATTTAGTCCCCGATGTTTCGCGTGAACCAATTTAGTCCCCGATGTTATCGAAAATGAACCAAATTGGTCCCTCCGTCAATTCGTCCGTCAATTTAGACGGAGATTGCATTTGCGACGGCTTTAGCGACGGAATTTCCGTCGCTAATTGAAAATTTTAAAAAAATAATAAATTAAATATTAAAAACGAGGAAAAACTGCAAAAAAAAGGAAAAAAAAAAATTCAAAAGTAAAAAACAAAAAAAAAGAGAGAATATTACCAAAAATTAAATAAAAAATAAATAATAATAAAAAACAGAAAATAATAAAAGTAAAAGAAAACTTAATTTAAAATGAAAAATGATAAATTAAACATTAAAAATGAGGAAAAAATACTAAAAAAGGAATAAAAATTGAAAACAATAGAGTAAAATTTCAAAAAAGAAAAATTCAAAAAAAAAGAGACAATATTACCAAAAACTAAATAAAAAATAATAATAATAAAAAATAAAAAGTAATAAAAGTAAAATAAAAACTAAATTTAAAATAGAAAATGATAAATTAAACCTTAAAAATGAGGAAAAAATCCAAAAAGGAAAAAAAATTCAAAGAAAAGAGTAAAAATTCAAATAAGAGAATGTTACTAATAAACTAAAAAATAAATAATAAAAAAAATAAGAAAATAATAATAAAAATAAATAATAATAAATTAACGTATTTTATTTTTTATTTGTAAATCATAAATTAATTATTATCATCTTTTTATTACTATTTATTTTTTAATTTATAAGTTTTTCTGAATTTTTATTCTATTTTTTGAATTTTTTTTCCTTTTTTTGGATTTTTTCCTCATTTTTAATGTTTAATTTATCATTTTCTCTTTTAAATTTAGTTTTTACTTTACTTTTATTATTTTCTGATTTTTATTATTATTTATTTTTATTTAGTTTTTGGTAATATTCTCTTCTTTTTTGAATTTGTTACTCTATTTTTTGAATTTATATTCCTTTTTTGTATTTGTTTCCTCATTTTTAATGTTTAATTTATCATTTTCTATTTAAATTTAGTTCTTTTTACTTTTATTATTCTTTATTTTTTATTTTATTTAATTTTTGGTAATATTCTTTCTTTTTTTTGAATTTTTTACTGTATTTTTTTGAATTTTTTTCTTTTTTTTTTGCATTTTTCCTCATTTTTAATATTTTTAATTTATTATTTTTTTCAATTTTCAGTTAGCGACGGAAATTCCGTCGCTAAAGCCGTCGCAAATGCAATCTCCGTCTAAATTGACGGACGAATCGACGGAGGGACCAATTTGGTTCATTTTCGATAACATCGGGGACTAAATTGGTTCACGCGAAACATCGGGGACTAAATTGGTTCATAGTGTAAACATCGGGGACCATTTTAGGTTTTATCCCAATTTCAAACTTACTTTCCCGCTAACAGCACGTAATATCTTCAAACGTAGATAATTTCTGCAGAAATAATGGAATAAATGAACAAGCGCTAAGCATTACTTGCGCAATGATCGACACGTCGAGTTGACTCAATTCTACTCTGGAAATAAAATTTCCGTGAGCCATCGTCGCGCAAACTGGAATATTGTGCACCATATTCCCATCGCATTCGCCAATGATCGCCGTATTACGTTATCGCTGTTGTGTAAATTTATTTATAGACGAGCGCAAGCAGTTCTTCGGGTTTACGAAATTGTTCATGAATCACACATAATACGCGAATCACATCTTCGAAACCATATCAAGGAAAACCTCATACAAAATGATCTAAAGCAGTGGCACTGATTAGGTCTTATTATTAATTTCAAAGTATACAGCGAACGGAATTTTTTTTTTTTGCGATTAAGCGCAAACGTCGGGGTGGGCGAGGAGGTACTCCTCGACTTGGGCGTAGATCGCGTGAGCGTTCTTCTCTCCATCCTTAACTTCCTCTTCGTTGATTTCAACGCCTTCCTTGACGCGAACTTCCCTTGCGATCTTAATAACGCAGCCGCCGTCGGGGGCATTTTCGTACTTTTGGTCGTACTGAACAGATTCGATCTTGTCGCCGAGAACGTCCCCTTCGATCAGAGTGTACTTCGACGTGAAATTTTCTACGTCGAGCTCGTCGATTCTGTGCTTCATGTAACCTAATAAGAATAATACATTATATCAGTAGGGTTTGACTTTTTTATATTGTATTTTAATGATGATAAAGACAAAGATAAAGATAAAACCTTGGGCAAAATTGGTCTGCCTAACAGTTCCAACGGCAATCCCAGTTCCTTGAAGAATGTCGATGCTCTTCACTGCGTTGGGCAAAATTTTGGGTAAGTTTTCGACTGTTTCCGTTACCAAAGCCTTGAACATCCTCTTTGCTGGGACTTTCACTTGGATCTCTTGGTGGTATGTTAGGACAGCCATTTCTAAACTGAAATAAAGATTAAGGCCAAGTGCTTATATTTAAATTATTGATGACTGATGTGCGTGGTAAGGAGGAAAAGATCGATGAATGTATTTATAGGCAGAGATGGATAGATCGCATCGGGCAGTTTGAATTTTTTGATCGAAGTAAAATCTGGATTTTTTAATTAGAGAAATGTTCAATTTTCAGAGCTGCCTATCAAGTATGACTTTATGAGCCCATGTATTCTAAGTTGCACGAAAAAATTGTATATTTGTATTACTTTGGGATATGCAGTAGCCGCAATATTCTAAATATGGGGACTAACCAGCCCACAATTATCCAATCACTTTGTGGATTTTTTCTTAGTATGGTTTCAGCTTTCTCCTTTTCTACATTTTTTCAAGATCTACACCTTCCTTTTTCACGCTTAAAATATTACCCATATTCTTTGACTATTTATCATAATAAAAAGAACATCTAGAAGCAGCCAAGTCGTACTTAGTATGCTATACAACTTCAAACAACGAATTTAAAAAACATATATGCAATAGCACCAGAATAATTCAACTTCCCCACCCACCACCCTATTTATGGCCTTCTGAATTTCAAATCATCAAAAGACAACCTTCGATCATTCTTTCGTTATCTCAAAAATCCTTCTAACTTAAAGACGAAGAAGAAAGAAAGAAAGAAAGAAAGAAGAAAGAAAGCAAAAACAACAAATGGGTGTCTTAAAATTCAACCAAGAAATCAAAGTTCGAGTTCCAGCAGAGAGGATGTTCAAGGCTTTCGTTACAGAAACCTACGACGTATTGCCAAGAATCATCCCTAACGCAATCGTAAACATCGAAATCCTCCAAGGAGACGGCGGCGTTGGAACCATAAGGCAAACCAACTTCGCAAAAGGTTTGTAAACAAACCCTAAATGTGTTTTTTTTCTTTCTTCTAATCTTAGGATTTTGTGCTTCAAACCCCATAAAAAAGTGCTTGTTTTCATGTTACACACTTTTTTTCTAACAGGTTTTCCATTCCCTTACATGAAGCATGAGATAAACGAGCTCGACGTCGAAAAATATACGTGTAAGTACACTTTGATCGAAGGAGCAATGCTCGGGGAATGCCTCGATTCGATACATTACGACCAAAAGTTCGAAGATACGCTCGACGGAGGTTGCAATATAAAGATTGTTAGAGAGTGTCGTACGAATAGCGACATTAGGTTAAACGAGGAAGAAGTTAAGGCTGGAGAGCAGAATTCCCTAGCAATCTTCAAGCATGTTGAAGAATACCTTCTTGCACACCCTCATGTGTGTCCGTGATTTTCTTATTGATCTTTTGCTATTTATTTTGGGATTTAATAAGCAAGGAAAAAAGGTGTTTGCCCAGGAAACGTGCTTGCTTTAGTTATTCATTTGTTTGTACGACATTACTTATATCATGATTATTTCGGATGTAATGTAACTGAATGGTTTTCCACCAGAAAAAGAAATGGATATGGATTGCCTTTCTAGCAATTATTTTTATAGAAATCTTTCGGAGATGGACTAGTACGAATTGAAATTGAATTCCTTTAAGATTTGTAATTCTACGATCCAACAAACAAGTATATTCTTCGGTCACCAATCTTGGATATATCAAACCAATAATATCCTTGATTGAATTGCAATAGATCGACTTAGACGATGCAAATTCTTGTACAAGAACAATTAAATTTCACTGATGTTGCTTGTAATATTAGAAGTTGTCTCATTGCACAATATTCGGTAACGGGTAACGACTTTCCCGGATCAAAATTCTGATGTTTGCTAGCCATAATTGAATGTCAGTGTTTGAAAAATAATTTTGAATGCCCGTGATTTTGTAGCCGTTGTCAAAGTATTTAGTAAAAAAGAACGACGGCAGGCTTAAGAGGATTGACCAAGTCGTATTTGGTATGCCTAAAAAGATTCACGATTGATGAATTATAACAAATAAAATAAAAAACTATTCGAACGATCACGCCTATAAACTATTATTATGAATTGATCTTACACACGTCCTTCCTCTTCCTATTCTTCAATGGCTGTCCTAAAGTTCACACAAGAAATAAAAGTCAAAGTCTCCGCCAAGAGGATGTTCAAAGTTTACACCGTCGATCTATACGAAATTCTGCCTAAAATTGTCCCAAATGCCATCAAAAGCATCGACATACTCGAAGGGGATGGCGGCGTTGGAACTCTTAGACAGCTCAATTTTGCACAAGGTAAACATATATATAATATATATGTGTTAATATATTACTATTATTGTCGTTATTGCAACATAAATTCTTTGCAAGGCTCGCCTTTCCCAAGCTCGAAGCAAAGGATCGACAAACTTGATGCTGAGAACGGGGTTTATGGGTACACTTTGGTCGAAGGATCCATTCTTTTCGGCGAAAAGGGCCAACTCGAGTCTGTTTACTACGACCAAAAGTACGAAAATACCCCTGACGGGGGATGTGCTATTAAGATAGTTAGGGAGTGTCGTACTAAAGGGGACGACGATGACTTCGAAGCCAAGCTCGTCGAAGAAAGAGTGAGGGCCGAGGAAGAAAATTACCTCAGAATTACCAAATTTGTCGAAGAGTATCTTCTTTCCCATCCTAAGGTGTGTGCCTAATCACGGATCATAAATTTTACTACACAAATGATTAGAATGTAATAAATTTATAGGCTGCATAGACAATTATTACCATCGTTAGCTTCCCAAATACTCAACGACTAATCAAATAAAAACCAACGTACCTTGACAGCATTAATCAAGACAAGAAGCAATCAATAGGAATAACACTGTAAGAGAAAGTAAAACAAACCCTTCAACACCAAAAAAAAAAAAAAATTACAAAGCCAAAGGATAGGAAAATAATACACGATCATAGTTTCAATTACGTCAACCTTAGAAACAAACGATGTGATCAGATCAGATCAGATCAGATCAGATAAGATAATTCTTGCCCTCTGAAACAAACCCTTAGTTAGAAGAAAAAAAATCAATTCATCAAGCCCTTGCATTAAGACACGAAAAGTTCAAATCTTCTTAGCCGTTTCACATTCGAATTACGAAAATCCCCTCCACCGCCGTCACCCTCACAGAAACGACCTCCCTGGTGTCGCGACAGGGCTATGGAACCTTCCGCTCAGACCCCTCTTCGGCGGCTTACCGCACACGCACTGACACTCGTACCCGCAAATATTCCCAAAGCAAGAAAATAGGCCCGCGCCCGCCGACCCGGCCCGGGATTTGCGCGACACCTGTGGACCCGACGACTTGTAACTGCTCGAAGAATATCCCCTATCGTAGAGCGGGGGCAAATCCGTCCTCCACCTCTCGAGCTTCGACTTGAGCCCTTCTACGCTCTCGTCGACGCTCCAACCGTCCAAAACCGAGCTCTGATTGTCTTGTTCCAAAGGATACCTCCTCTCCGCAATGATGGCCGCAACCTCGGACGGCGAGGGCCCCACCTCAGAATCGGACCATATCGAATTATTGTTATTACCGCCCCCACCCTTGATTAATCCCGGGCCCTTATGATTTGCAGCGCTGTAATAATCGTACGGCGCGTTGTTGTTGGTCGTCTTTGGGGGGATGATATTGATGGGCGGCTTTTCGTCGACCGCTTTCTTGTCTGAGGGACCTTTTTCGTCAGCTTTCACCTTTTTTTGGTCGATATTCATCTTGCGGAAACTCGACGACTCTTTGCTCAATATCGAGTCGCTCACCACGGAGCTTCCTTTGCTCTTCTTATTACCTAGTTGGAAAATATAACATGTATATAAGATCATAAAATGCGCTCCCGGCAAGCTTAATCTTTTGGGAAAAGTGGTCGTTCAACATGGTATCAGTATCGCTCACGAAATATCAGTTAAATGATATTCCACGCCTAAGGCTGAAGTCAGCTTATGCGCGAGAGAGTGCGTTGGAAATATAATATGTATGAGATTAAAAAATATGGTAATACGCTTCCTACGAGCTTTAAACGTTGCGAAGTGGTCGTTCAGCATTACCCTTGTGCTTGGGCTTTTCTCTGAGCTCATAGCCGTTGATCACCGAGCTCGCCTTGCCTTTCTTCCTCATCATCCTGAAGGGATCAGCGACGTCGGTGATGCTGAGGATTGAACTCTCTTTATTATTACCGTTATTATTATTATTATTATTATTATTATTATTATTATTATTATTATTATTATTATTATTATTATTTCCCGATGCGTTGTTATTTTTCGCCGTCGTCGTCGGCGCCGCGACGATCGAACTACTCGGCGTCGATTTGTTGTCGAATAGCGAGACGAGTTCGCTCCGTTCGCTCTTCGTCCTCCGCAGTATGGGCTTTATAATATCGGCGCCATTGTTGTTGTTGGGATTGTTATTCTCGATCTGATGAAGCTGTATGGGATCTTGCATCAGATCTCGAAATCCGACGGCTGAGGCACTTAGTTGCCTGTAAAGCGGCATGCTTCTCATCGAACTGTCGAGAAGCGCCACGCCGAGGTTTAGTATTCCCTGAGGTCGGCCCGATTGTCGACGAACCTGCGAAATTGTCAGTCGAAATTGTAATGTAACGTAATGAGATGTCGACGATCGCATTATCCTAATTCGTAGCCGCACCGATATCCCATATGGATTATCTTTTGAACGGCCACTTCACCTACGAGCTTAAACTTTTAGGTGAAATTGTCATTCAACGTGGTATCGGAGCTCATGGACCAAAGAGGTACTGATACGAAGATTACACGTTTGAGGTTGGAAAATAAAGAAACCAGCCTAGACGTGATGGATGGTAACGAGAATATACTATATAAAATTTTAGAAAAAAATAATACGCTCGCTACAAAAGCTTAACCTTTCAGGCGACGCGATCATTCAACAATGTTGCAAAATCTTGGATACGAATCCTCATGACCGCCCATTTAAGAAACTTATACGTCTAATGTTGGGTAATAAAGAAACCAGTAAACGTAACGATGCTTACCAGAACTTAACATATAAAATTTTAGAGAAAAAAATGATAGGCTCCCTACAAGCTTAACCTTTCAGGCGACGTGATCATTCAACATTGCCGCAAAAATCTTGGGTGCGAATCCTCACCGCCGCACGTTTAAGAAACTTATACGTCTAATGTTAGGTAATAAAGAAATCAGTCTGAGCGTAACCACGCTTACCAGAACTATAACTATAAAAAAGACGTTCAATGCAAGCTTAACCTCTTAGGCAGACTCGTCACTCAGACAGTATCGCAAAAATTAGCATAAAAAGAATTTACAAGCTACCAAACCGTAATGGAGAAAAAAATAATACCTGAAGTGCGATAAAGCGCATCCCCGTATTACGAATCCCGCCTCCGCCGCCGCTGTGGTGCCTCGAATGCGCCGCTGCCGCCGCGGAATTATTGTTATTCGAAGGGGACGGGATGAGATTCCCGACGAGCACGCGTACGGTGCCCACAAGCACGTCCTTGAACCAACTCACGGCGTGAATCTCGATCATCACCGCCGAAGTATCCCTCCCGAGGAACTCCTCATCCACCTTGAAAACGAACTTATCGTTCCACGTGGGATTGTTCCTTCCCTCCCCGTCGACGCACGTGGACAGCTTTCTGTCCGGGTGGACCCACGCCGTGGCGTAAGTCTTCATCTTCTTCGACACGCGCTCCAAATCCTGGGCGGATATTACATTTATCTCGAGGAGCTGAAATGGCTTTACGCTTGCGATTGGGGCCATGATTGAAATTTTTAATTACATGAGGGGGGTTATTGTAACATTTGCATGAATTTTCTTCTCTTTTTTCTTTTCTTTTCTTGAGAGATTATGGCTCGTCGCCCGCCCTGAGGACGACGAGGGGATTGGGCGGTGGTTGCCCGGCGTGCAGACAGGGCAGCGATTGGAGATGAGAAAGAGAGGTGGCGAAGAAGATGATGATGATGTGGTGATGTCAGGTTTTCTAAGGAGGGAAGAAGAGAGGGAATGTAATGAAGGGGAATGGTAATAATTATCCTTGGGTAAATATACGTACGTTAAAAGCGGTGGTTGAAAAGAAGGGGAGAGACGTATTTGAGACTTGTGATATTTGTTAGTTTCTTTTGTTTAATTATATTTAATTATACCGTAAACACAAGTATAAATTAGGTGGATTATATAGGGAAGATTATTTGTATGTAAGTAAATCTATGAAATCTAAATGTCAAGAAAAAAAATGGAAACATAAAAGTCCGTGTCGCTCGAAATTAAGCTTGACCAACGCCCTACAAAATAAAATGCCAAAGCCCAGCGATGTGTTTCATGTTGATTTACCATCAATAGAATCTTCAATATCTTGCGTTTGTGTTGATCATGTTTCTGTTTTGCTGCGTGATATTATTTAGCCACTAAATTCAATAAATTATACAATGATAAAAAAAATTAATGATTATAGTAGGGTTTACTCGGATAATAAGCAAGCAAGTGTTGGAATGATTTGATCCATTCCCGTTATTGTTGGCCTACAGAAATAATTAGTTGGGTTATTTTGATCCTTAATAATTTATTATTTATTTCCCGGTTATTAAGCCTTGATGGACGGACTAATAACCATTACACTTATTGGGTCGGTCCCGTCTCTTGCTCTACATAATTAAAGCCCGGCTCCCAAGTGACTCTCTATATATAGGCTATCATATAAGCCTTATTAACGTACATCCTAAAACGCTCAACAACACACATACGCACACTCACTAACGTATATTACAACGTTCATAACGATCGAACGGTACGCTGTCACTATAACGTGGGAGCTCTAACAGAAGTACACGCGTATCCATCAACCTCTGTAGAGCGAAAGAGGCGAAGATCGCGTCCTGACGGCCATCAGCGATGTCTGCGATCAACACAGGTATTCATTAGTATACTCATTTCGATCGTGTATTAAAGAAGATCCACTTCACGGTGGTGATCTCGCTTACGAATAACGAGTTCACGTTATAATCAACGTGCGCTTCCACACACGTGGTCGTAATCTCGCTAATGAAAACGAGATTACCTTAATGCGCTATGCTTAAGGATCTAACGATTACGTTAGTAACTCGAGTATGGGATCGAGATTACGTAACGTCGTGACCGTGATCCGTCAGAACTAACATTTGGTATCAGAGCCAAGTTTATTTGATGCATGGATCGAATGAGTTTCGTAATTACCTTTAGAAAATCTGACGAAGTAGCATCATTATTCGACGTTGGCTTGATTAATAGAGTTTCGTAATTGCATCGATCTTTTGGCTTTCGGTTGAACCAAAGCCATAAATCCATGTGGAGCCGTGTGGGAAATTCCGTCTCCTAACTATTGCTGAAATTCTCGTAAGAACATCGAGCATAAATTTGGCTTGATTAATAGAGAAATGAAGCTAGAGATGGATTTCTTGCGGGATATAAGGAAAAATCATAAGCAAAATCGTGATTTTTCTTTACCTTGCAGTCACGGCTATACCATCAAGCCATAATAAAAACATGTTCTTAATGATGACTTGAACAACAACTTAATTTTGGGTTGTCTTGCGTGTGATCTTGTGACTTCAAAGTCATGAGATAAAGTTGATGCATTATTTAAGCATTATTAAAAGTTTTTCATATGGTGATGAGTTCTTGATCGATGCATGTTGTTGCTCATTTTAATAATGTCATGATGTTGATTGGTGATGAATAATTGAGTTATTTGGGACATTAGTTGTATGATGTGTTTTATGTATTATACGAAAAGTTGAGTAAACATGGCCCAATGATGAAATAATGTGATAGTTGTCGGCCATCTTTCATGCTATTTAGTGTATTAGACAACTTTGATGATAATGACTTCTTATCACTTAGTGTATTATATTACTAGCATGACAATGAATAGATATAGTGCATATTATGTGTTATTGATTGGACTATCCTTTAATTATCATGCTTCCATTGTATAGTATAACAATAAGTTAGCTATTATGAACAAATCATGATTCATCAATAATGAATCATCAAAATTAAATCATGATTCATCAATAATGAATCATCAAAATTAAATCATGATTCATCACAATGTATCATCAAAATTGTATGATTAAATGTGGATGTTTTTGGAATATTAATGACTCATGAATTATGATAAGATGAGGTGTATAAAAATATATTGTATTTTTGTATGAGTTGTATAGATGATTAAATTGTATTTTAGTGTATGATTTTAGTATAAATAGGTGTTTTAAGTTGCATTGTAAGATCATCAATATAGAAAATATATTATCTCCCTTTAAAATCTCTCCTTATATTATAATCATAATATATATAAAATAATCTTAATAAATCATAATAAATATTTTATAACACGTTATTAGCACGATCACGCTCCACCGTCAAGATCAACCTCCGCCGTAGAAATCAACTTCAACCGTCAACGTCTTTCGAAGTTCTTCAATTTGGTCGAGGTACCGTAATTTTATACTAATCGTTGGTTTAATTGTGGTATACGACTTTCTATTTTTATTAAGGTGATGAGATCCAGAATAGTTAAAAATAAATAAATAAATTAATAATTTTTACTTATATTCTTGAATAGATTTCATTATATTATAATTTTATCTATTAACTTATTTGATTTTAAAATTGTATAGAATTATGTCGTTGCTCTATCTGATGCTTGAAGAACATTTGTTTATATGTATTATTATTACGTGGGCACTTATTGGGATGCTGATAATGTTTATTTGGATGTTAATAGAGTTTTTCATACGATTTTTTTCAAAAGAAGTTACTGAAGAAGAAACTATCAAGGATATCAAAGAAGAGTAGTTATGAATCTCTTTTAATATTTTGTTGTGTTTTTTTTATTGTTTATATTTTATAGTAATATGACGAACTTGGCAAGCCTCGAATTTGTTGCACTGGATATCAACGGCAAGAACTATTTATCTTGGGCACTAGATGCCGAAATTTACCTGAAAGCCAAAGGTTTAGGTGACACCATTATCGCTGCGAAAGCCACAACAAATCAGGATGCAGGCGCAACCGACGCCAGTGACACCACCATATCCACCACTTCTCAGGATAAGGCAAAAGCCTTGATATTTCTTCGCCACCACATTCATGAAAGTCTGAAAACTGAATACTTAAATGAGAAGGATCCGGCTGAGTTGTGGAAAAGTTTGAAAGAACGATACGACCACCTGACAACTGTTATCCTGCCGAGAGCAAGGTACGGATAAATTCACGACTGCAGGATTTTAAATCGGTGAATGAATATAACTCTGCAGTTCATAGAATTACTTCTACATTGAAATTATGTGGAGAAGCAATCACTGATGATGATAAGCTCGAAAAAACATTCACCACTTTTCATCCGTCGAATGTAGTATTACAGCAACAATATCGTGAAAGGCAATTCAAAAGGTATGCAGAACTAATATCTGTTTTATTGTTGGCTGAGCAAAACAACGAATTGTTGATGAAAAACCACGAATCCCGACCAACCGGTGCGGCTGCGCTCCCTGAAGCGAATGCGGTCAGGCGGAATAATAATGATAATAATCGAGGTAATGGTCGTGGACGTGGACGTGGCGGATATCGCGGCCGCGGACGAGGCCGTGGTCAAGGCCGAGGTCGTGGCCAAGGATATTATGGTGGTGATTATCAGTACTTCCGGTGGTTATCATAACAATCGTGGTGGTTATCAAAGTCTTCCCCAGGAGAGGAAAAGCTATGATAATAAGGATGAGAAGAGGCACACTGACAAAAGAATAATGATGAGCGATGTTATCGTTGCGGTGGTTTGGGCATTGGTCGAAAACTTGTCGCACGCCCAAACATCTCGTTGAATTATATCAAAAGGACAAAGGAAAGAAAATTGAAACAAATCTTGTTCAGGGTGATCTCGCCTCTACTTCTGGTGTCAATGATGAAAGTACTCATTTCGAGGCCGCGGATTTTCAATAAGCTTGATGTGATTCCCTTATGTGTTATTATCATATGTTTAATTATGTGTGTGTATTATATGCTTGTATTATATGCATCGTTATGTTAAGTTATTTGTCTGTTTGCATGCTTTGTTATCAATAATAATGGTTATTATGTGCTTATTATGAAGGACATTCATACAATGGATACGAGCATGTGCAATGGAGAATTATGTCTCACAGACTGCGCAACGACTCATACGATTCTGAGAAATAAGAAATATTTTGATCATCTTGAAATGAAAGGAGAAAGTGTCATTACTATCTCGGGCAGTACAAATATAATCCGGAAGAGCTAGCATTTTACCACCAAAAGGGACAAGGCTAATAATCGAAAATGCCTTATATTCTCCTAAGTCTCAAAGAAATTTACTAAGCTTTAAAGCTATTCGAAATAATGGATATCATGTTGAGACGGCAGAAAAGGGAAACGTCGAATATTTGCACATGACAAAAGTGATTTCAAATGATAAAAGAATCGTGGAAATATTACCTTCTTTTGACTCTGGGTTATACCATACATATCTAAGAACAATTGAGTCGTATGCTATCGTAAACCAGAAGTTACTGAAGACAGTACATTTAATGTTTGGCATGACCGGTTGGGCCATCCCGGTTCAATTATGATGCGAAAAAGAATTGAAAATTCACGTGGACATTCGATAAAGAACCAAAGGATTCTTCAATCTAATGAATTATCTTGTGCTGCTTGCTCTAAAGGGAAGTTAATTGTTCGGCCATCACCAATGAAAGTAAAGAATGAATCTATTGTATTTTTGGAACGTATACATGGTGATATTTGTAGGCCGATACACCCATCATGTGGACCATTTAAATATTTTATGGTATTAATTGATGCATCGAGTAGATGGTCCCACGTATGTTTATTATCTACAAGGAATGTGGCATTTGCGAGGTTGCTTGCTCAGTTGGTTCGATTAAGAGCACATTTTCCGGATTATCCGATAAAGAAAATACGTCTTGACAATGCTGGCGAATTTACTTCCAAGGCATTTAATGATTATTGTATGTCTATCGGTATCGATGTTGAGCATCCTGTGCCACATGTTCATACGCAAAACGGTCTTGCAGAATCGTTGATTAAACGTCTGCAATTAATTGCAAGACCATTATTGATGAAGTCGAAGCTTCCCTCGTCTTGTTGGGGACATGCTATATTACATGCAGCGGCACTAGTTCGCATCAGGCCAACAAGTTATCATGATATTTTCCCGTTACAAATGGTTTATGGTCAGGAACAAGATATTTTCCATCTAAGAATTTTTGGATGTGCGGTATATGTTCCAATTGCGCCACCTCAACGCACAAAGATGGGACCTCAAAGGAGGTTGGGAACATATGTCGGATTTGAATCTCCATCTATTATAAGATATTTGGAACCGCTAACTGGAGATTTATTCACGGCTAGATTTGCCGACTGTCACTTCGATGAAACAAATTTTCCGACATTAGGGAGAGAAAAGAAACAGCTGGAAAGAAATATTAGTTGGAATGAATTATCGCTAAATCATTATGATCCTCGAACGAAAGAATGTGAACTGGAAGTTCAGAAGAGAATTCATTTACAAAACTTAGCGAATCAATTGCCAGATAGCTTTACTGACCCAAAGAGAGTGACTAAGTCACATATTCCGGCTGTTAATGCTCCTGCAAGAATTGATGTTTCTACAGAACAAACACGAGATATGGGCCTAAACCAAAACTGAAGCGTGGTAGGCCATTCGGTTCCAAAGATAAAAATCCTCGGAAGAGAAAAGGAGCAAATAATAAGAATGGTCCAATCGAGGATTTATCTACTAAAGAAGAGTCGATGGGCACAAATGACGATACAAATGAAACTCAAGTACCTGAAGATATTGAAAATAATGAAGAGATCTCCATTAATTATGCCCAGAACAGAATTAGATGGAACCGAGATAAAGTCAATGTTGACGATAAATTCTCATTTAACGTAGCGCTACTTGAAATGAATGAGATGAATGAAAATGAGGATCATGAACCAAGGTCTGTAAACGAATGCAGACTACGAAAAGATTGGCCAAAATGGAAAGATGGAAGAACTAAAATCACTTGAGAAACGAAAAGTTTTCGGACCTGTAGTCCGCATACCAGAAAATGTAAATCCGGTTGGATTTAAATGGGGTTTTTATTAGAAAGAGAAATGAAAATGGAGAAATTGTAAGATATAAAGCACGGCTTGTTGCACAAGGTTTCTCGCAGAGACCTGGTATTGATTATGAGGAGACGTATTCTCCTGTGGTGGACGCAACTACTTTTCGTTATATAATCAGTCTGGCAGTACGTGAAGGACTCGATATGCGTCTAATGGATGTCGTCACTGCTTATCTATATGGTTCATTTGACAGTGACATTTATGCTTCCTGAAGGATTTCAGCTGCATGAAAATTCAGGGCCGCGAGATGAGTACTCAATTAAGCTAAATAAGTCGCTTTATGGATTGAAGCAATCCGGACGTATGTGGTATAATCGCCTAAGTGAATATTTATTGAAAGAGGGCTATACAAATGATCAAATTTGCCCTTGTATATTTATGAGGAGATGTGAAAACGAATTCGTCATTATAGCAGTATATGTCGACGACATCAATATAGTTGGAACTCCTGAAGAGTTGTCGAAAGCGGTTAATTGTTTGAAAAAGGAGTTCGAAATGAAAGATCTCGGTAAAACAAAATATTATCTCGGACTGCAAATTGAATATTTGAAGAATGGGATATTTGTACATCAAGAAACTTATACGAAAAAGGTGTTGAAAAGGTTTTACATGGACAAGCTCATCCACTGGACACTCCCATGATCGTCCTTTCATTAGACGTGAATAAAGATCCGTTTAGACCACGTGAAAATGATGAAGAGATACTTGGTCCTGAAGTACCATATCTTAGTGCTATCGGAGCGCTAATGTATCTTACAAGTCATACACGACCTAATATAGCGTTTGCAATAAATTTATTGGCAAGATACAGTTCTTCGCCGACTCGTAGACATTGGAACGGAGTTAAACGAATATTTCGATACCTTCAAGGAACAACTGATATGGGACTGTTCTTCTCTAATGAGTTGAAACAGATTTAATTGGGTATGTGGTTTCTTATCCGACCCACATAATGCACGATCGCAAACGGGTTACTTATCTACGTATGGTGGAACTGCTATTTCATGGCGATCAGTTAAACAAAGTTTAATTTCATCTAATCACGCTGAAATACTAGCGATTCATGTAGCTAGCAGAGAATGTGTCTGGTTGCGATCGATTATTCAGCATATGCAACAAACTTGTGGATTATTATCGGAAAAGTTACTTCCGACGAAATTATATGAAGATAATGCAGCATGCATTGAAAAAGGATGGATATATCAAAGGTGATAGAACAAAACATATATCACCAAAATTTTTCTTTACACATGAGTTGGAGAAAAGTGGTGATATTATAGTACAACAAGTGCGATCAAATAAAAATATTGCAGGTTTGTTCACAAAAGCACTTCCCCCAATAATTTTCAGAAGGTTAGTATATGAAATTGGCATTCGAAGACTTGGAGATTTGAAATGATGTCATCATCAGGGGGAGTAAATATGTGTTGCACTCTTTTTCCCTTAACTGTGGTTTTTCCCATGTGGTTTTCCCAGTAAGGTTTTTAATAAGGCAACAAGCTAAAACATATTCTTTGAAAAACATCCAAGGGGAGTATTATGAACAAATCATGATTCATCAATAATGAATCATCAAAATTAAATCATGATTCATCACAATGAATCATCAAAATTGTATGATCAAATGTGGATGTTTTTGGAATATTAATGACTCATGAATTATGATAAGATGAGGTGTATAAAAATGTATTGTATTTTTGTATGGGTTGTATAGATGATTAAACTGTATTTTAGTGTATGATTTTAGTATAAATAGGTGTTTTAAGTTGCATTGTAAGATCATCAATATAGAAAATATATTATCTCCCTTTAAAATCTCTCCTTATATTATAATCATAATATATATAAAATAATCTTAATAAATCATAATAACTATTTTATAACATTAGCATGATATTAATTACTTGTGGTACGTAATGTGACATAATATATGATGTGCATCGTAGTAATTTATTTCATATATAAAATAATTTTTACGCATAATGAAAAGCGTATATACACGTGAATTAAAATTTGTGGCTCTTATTTATTCTTATGGTATATCGGCCCAACGGAAGATTGCCAATTGAATAGATAAGACTAATGAAACCACACTGATGTTTTATATTAATCGAATCAAGCCATACTAAGCTAACAGAAATTTTGGCGATTCATAAAAATTAATTTATTTAATTATAGTTTGGATTCATCTTCTGCCCAACGGTGATGTGGATTTAAATTATAATTAATGCTAAGTTAACGGAGAAATGAATGTGCTTTTTATAATCGGCCCAACGGATGGTTATAATAATATGCTATTTCTTAATGGAAATTTATGATTATTTTCCATACTTTAGCACTTATGTTTAAAGGAGAAAAGATTATTTATATTTTTGTAAACGGCCCAACGGAAGTTTGCATTTATATTTATTTCCTCAATGGAAAGCTTAATTATTTATTTTCCTAATTAAAGTGTACTTCTTAAGTGGTTGAGTTCAAAATTATGATTTGTGCTTTTCCCGATGAGCTTAATTGATTCTGTGATTACAGTCACGATTATGAGCCAAATTGCATCAATTGAAGCGCTGACGGGTAGCAACTTCAAGAAATGGAAAGAACAAGTTCTCCTCGTCCTTGGGATTATGGACCTTGCGGATTGAAATGCCTAACCCACTTACAGACGACAGCACTAATAAAGAGCGGTCTGCTTATGAAAAGTGGGAAAGGTCTAACTGCTTATCACTAATGGCTATGAAACGTACCATATCTGACATACGAGGAGGCGTTCCTGATTCTGATAATGCCAAAACTTTCCTCGGCTTAATTGAGGAGCAATTTCAGAGTTCTTCCAAAGCTCCTGCTACTACACTGATCACCAAAATGGTTACTCTTAAATATAATGGCGTTGGTGGTGTTCGTGGGCACATTCTCAAAATGAATGACATGGCCAATCAGCTTAAGGCTATGGATATGGAGATCTCTGAGGACTTTCTCGTTCATTTCATTATGACATCTCTCCCTTCTGCGTGGGCACATTCTCAAAATGAATGACATGGCCAATCAGCTTAAGGCTATGGATATGGAGATCTCTGAGGGCTTTCTCGTTCATTTCATTATGACATCTCTCCTTCTGCGTTTGGTCCATTTAAGATCAATTATAATACCCAGAAGGAGAAATGGAAATGAGCGAACTGATCAGTATGCGTGATCAGGAAAAAGAAAGACTTAAAGCGGAGGCTCCTGTACGTGCCTATTTCACTACTCAAGGTCAGGGCAAGAAACGTAAATGGAAGGGTAAAAAGAAACAGCAGGTAAAGAAAATTAATGATGTGAACAAGGCTGGACCTTCGGGCTTAAAGTCTCACAAATGTAAGTTTTGCCGCGAGACTAATCATGTTCAGAAGGAATGTCCAAAATTCAAGGAGTGGTTGGCTAAGAAGGGTAAAATATTTAACTACGTTTGTTATGAATCTTTCTTTGCTAATGTTTCTACTTATACATGGTGGATTGACACTGGTGCTTCTATGCATATAACTTGTTCGTTGCAGGGATTCCATTCCGTGAGGAAGCTAAATAAAGGAGAACGCAACATTGTGGTTGGAAATGGAAATAATGTTCCGATTGAAGCCGTAGGAACTCTCCGATTAATTTTGGAGAGTGGTTTCATTTTGGACTTGTTTAACACTGCTTATGTACCCAGTATCACGAAAAACCTTATTTCTGTATCTCAACTTGACGCTTATGGCTTCCCGTTTAAGTTTGAGAATAAACATTTTACCATTTCATTAAACTCTCACATTGTTGGCTCCGGAAATTTGGAGGGAAACCTCTATAAATTACGTTTAAATGCTTCTTCCCTTATTTAATGGAATCTGCATATGAAATTAGTACAAGTCAAACCAGTCGCAAAAGAAAAATAATCGATGAGAATTCTGTGATATTGTGGCATGAACGTTTAGGCCATATATCTCGAGACAGAATGGAACGTCTCATTAAAGATGAAATTCTTCATCAATTAGATTTCTCTAATTTTGACACCTGTATTAAGTGTATAAAAGGAAAATTTACACAAGGAAATAAACGTAGCGCCACCAGAAGTAATGGACTATTAGAACTGATTCACACAGATATCAGTGGTCCATATACTGCTGGAATTAATGGCCATCGATACTTCATTACGTTTATTGATGACCACTCTCGTTATGGATATATTTATCTCCTTCATGAAAAATCCGAAGCGCTCCAGATTTTCAAGACTTATAAAGCCGAAGTCGAAAACCAACTCTATTGCAAAATCAAAGTTGTGAGATCTGATAGAGGGGGAGAATATTACGGGAAATTCTCCGACTCGGGTCACAATCCTGGAGCTTTTGCCTTGTTCTTACAAGAGTGCGGCATAGTCCATCACGTTTCCATGCCTGGGACGCCTCAGCAGAACGGTGTTGCTGAAAGGCGAAACCGTACCCTTATGGATATGGTACGGAGTATGATATGCCAAACATCTTTACCTGAATATCTTTGGGTTGAGGCACTTAAAACAGCCATGTATATACTTAATTGGGTTCCTACTAAAGTGACGCCTAAAACCCCGTATGAATTATGGGCGAATAGGAAACCGAGTATTCATTATTTGCATGTATGGGGCTGTCCTGCTGAAGCTAAAATTTTCAACCCAAACTTACGAAAGCTTGATTCAAAAACCGTAAGTTGCTATTTTATCGGTTACCCAGAACGATCTAAGGGTTTTCGATTCTATTGTCCATCTCATACCTCAAGAATTGTCGAAACTCGACATGCAGTATTTTTAGAAAACGTCGGTACTTGTGGTCACAGCATATCTCGTAAAATAACTCTTGAAGAGGAACCTAAATCATTAAATGTTCCCATTATGTCAAGAGATTTAGCAATCCCTGAATCTGTGGGAGGATCGCTAAATAATAAGAATATGCCTAATATATCAGATCACGATAATGAACCTTCTCCATCAGTTGTTCCAGAATCATCTTCACGGAGGTCTGAACGGGTGAGAAGGCCGACTTTTCATGATGATTATGTCTATTTAGATGACTGTGATAATTCTATTGGGAATGATCCTGCGTCGTTTGATGATGCAATGACGCGCGACCAAAGAACTCAATGGCTTGAAGCCATGAAAGAAGAGTTAAACTCAATGAAGCTAAATGAGGTTTGGGACCTTGTAGACTTGCCTAAAGGATTCAAACCGATAGGTTGTAAATGGGTAAAACCAAAATGAATCCTCAAGGTGATGTCGAATGATACAAGGCCCGGTTGGTCGCTAAAGGGTTTACGCAAAGAGAAGGTATTGATTATAATGAAACCTTCTCTCCCGTTTCTAAAAAGGATTCATTCCGCATTGTTATGGCCCTTTAGCTCACTATGATTTAGAGTTGCATCAAATGGACGTTAAAACAACATTCCTGAACGGTGACTTGCATGAGAATGTTTATATGATGAAACCAGAAGGTTTTCTGGTTGAGGGCAAGGAACACATGGTATGCAAGCTTAAGAAGTCCATTTATGGTCTTAAACAGTTATCTCGACAGTGGTATTTAAAATTTTTAAAGGTGATCAGTGAATTCGGTTTCAAAGAAAATTTGGTCGAGTGCATATTTATTGAAATCTGTGGGAGTAAATTTATCATCCTTATACTTTATGTGGATGACATTTTACTTGCCTGCAATGATTTAGGCATGTTATACGAGACTAAAGAATTTTTATCGAGTAAATTCGATATGAAAGATCTTGGTGAAGCCTCTTATGTTATTGGCATAGAAATTCACCGTGATCGAACTCGTGGCATGTTAGGCCTTTCTCAGAAAGCTTATATTGAAAAGGTCCTTAAAAGATACAACATGCATAATTGTTCTTCCACAGTTGCACCGGTCTCTAAAGGCGAAAAATTCAGTTTATCACAGTGTCCCAGGACCCAATTGGCGCTAGCAGAAATGGACAAAATCCCTTATGCCTCTGCTGTCGGGAGCCTTATGTATGCTCAAGTCTGTACGCGCCCAGATATCGCCTATATTATTGGCATGCTTGGACGATACCAGATTAACCCGGGAATGAATCACTGGAAGAATGCCAAAAAGGTTATGCGATACTTACAGGGTACCAAAGATTATATGCTCGCTTATAGGAAATCAGATACTCTAGAGGCTATTGGGTACTCTGATTCCGATTATGCGGGGTGCGTTGACACCAGAAAATCAACGTCTGGATACGTATTTATGTTATCTGGTGCACCCATTTCATGGAAAAGCACAAAGCAAACGATTACAGCTTCTTCTACCATGGAAGCAGAGTTCGTTGCATGTTATGAAGCATCATGTCATGCGATTTTGATTAAGAATTTCATCGCTGGGCTTCAAGTTGTGAACTCAATATCAAAACCACTCAAAATTTACTGCGATAATCAGGCTGCGGTATTCTTTTCTAAGAACAAGTCAAGTAGTGCTTCAAAGCACATTGATATTAAGTATCTTGTTGTGTAAGAAAGGATCCAAAATGAGTTAACATCCATTGAGCGCATCAGTACCAGTGTTATGGTAGCTGACTCGTTGACGAAAGCTTTACCCCCCAAGGTGTTTCGCGAGCACGTATGTAACTTGGGACTTTATGCGATTTTTGATTTGGAGTGTAGAATACCATTTGGAATTGTGCTTGATTTCATTAATTGTCCTTGTAATTAGGGGCGTTTTGTATAGTAGTCCTTAGATTAGGACTAGTTTGATATTTATACCAAGTTTGTTTGGTATAAATACATGTAAATCAATTGAGCTGAGTAGAGAAAGTTTTTAGAATTGATCCGAAAGGCTTGCAATTCGATTTCTAGAGAGAGAAACAACAGTAACTTTCTCACTCTACTCATATTCTCTCTCTTGTTCTTCATTTGAGTTTTTCGATCGAATTCAATTGTTTATCTAAACGATCGAATTACTATGAATTCTAGCCTAGGATCGTAGAGTTTTTAATCGTAGGACCTAACAATTGGTATCAGAGCAGATTCGTTCTGTTTTGAATCGTAAATTGTTAGAATTGGATCGAAATTTTATTTCGAACACTGTTCCATCGAAGAACAGATTTGGCGCGAAAAGTTTTTCGATCCAATAGCTTAATTTTTTGCTTAATTGACTTGAACTTGGTGTTTCTGTGCTTGTTTAAGTTTTAGATCATCATTGCGATCAGTTCTGTAGCAGTTTAAACTTCGATTTTTAGGATTGAATTGCTTCTGCGTGTTACTGTTTGCGAAGAACATGAAGAACACGTTCTGATTTTGATCAAATTCGATATATTTTGCTTCATAACATGTTTAATTGCTTGTTCGTGCGTGATTAGCATTGCGAGCAATTGCCTCAAATTTCACTATCTGATTCTTTGTTTTTGCTCGAATTAGTGTTAATCGTATTCTGTGAATTTATCTCGATTGCTCAAATTTTTCTCGCTAAGTTTTGCGATCGGATTAGTTTCTCGATCGATAAACCTAGCGCGAGAATTTTCTTGGTCAGAATACGAAGTCAGCGCTAGAATCGTCTGTAGAAACAATTTTAGTTAGAAATATTTCTCGAGCATTATACAGCGAAAAACATTTTCGAGAGAGACTTATTTTGACTTTGCATGCGTAAAAACTTTCACTCGAAAAACTTTTTCAGTCAAACCTTTCAACGTTTGACCAGGTAAAAATCATTTACACGCGAGAAATTCTTCTAGTCAACCGATTTATTTTGACTTGTCGAGAAACTTACTAACGTACTGTTTCTTTACGATCGAAATAAATTCACGATCAAGAAATTTTTCTCGACCGAATGATTTTGAGCAATTTATCTCGCTCGTAAAATATCACGCTGACAAAATTTCTCGCACGAGAACAGTACTCAGTACATTCTATCTCGACGAACTTAATTTCGATCAAACTTTAAAGATTGAATCGAAAATAATTGTCGATCTAATTTTCGAATCAAACGCTACTAACTTATTTTGTCACTTGTGAAGCACATTACATCATCTTCAACCTTCAAAACAATTAACGAAGATCCTTCAACAACTCGACTACAATACAAACATGGATGCATACTCACTCGGAAATGACAACCGTCCGCCGATCTTGCAAAGAGGCGAATACACAGTGTGGAGAAGCCGCTTTCTGAATTTCATCGCTCTAAAGGATCAAGCCGAAAATCTATTGAAGTCCCTTGAAGAGGGGTCGGCACAGTTCTGGGTTCATGTACCTGGGGACGAAACAGCTACTCCAGCAATTCCAGCTTCTAGGCGACTAAAGGAGCCTAGAGTGTACTCTCTGGAGGAAAGAGCTCGAGCTAAAACTGATCTAGTAGCCATGAATACCCTTATGCAGGGCATTCCCAACGATATATACAGACAAATCGACAGCCTTACATCGGCCAAAGGGATGTGGGATGAGCTGCATAGGATACCTTCATCATCAGAGTCGGAAGAGGAATCGGACTCCGACATCGAGCCGAACATGAAATCCCTTGGAAAACAGCTAGCTCTCATTGGACAAATGATGAGCAAGAAGTATTTCAAGAAGAAGTCTTCAACCTCAGCCAACAGACTTCGGAATACAAGCTCCAAGAACAAAGAACGTGCTCCGGAGAGTCCCGAGGTCAAGAATCCCAAAGAGACTAATAAATGTTTTAACTGTGGCAAAGTAGGTCACTTCGCCAGAGAGTGCACTCTCCCGAAGAAAAGAGATGCAAACTACTACTCCAGGAAGCTTCAATTGACAAAACAGAAAGAAGCTGGAGTAGCTCTCATGGCCGAACAGGACCAATGGCTCGAGGACACGTCGAGCTCCGAAGAAGAGAACTTAGCCCTTATGGCCCGTCTCGACAACGAATTGGACGCCAAACATTCACTCGTACGGACGACGACAACGCATCCACGTCTTCAAATGAGATCCATCATGTGTGGTACCTCGACTCTGGTTGCTCCACACACATGACTGGTAGTCAAGAGCTGCTGAGCAACTACAAAGACCGACCAAACGACAAAGTCAGATTTGGGAACAATGATTCAGCCCCGATTCTAGGACTTGGGGATAGCACTCTAAAAAATCTGACCATCAAAGATGTCTAGTACGTCGAAGGCCTCCGCCATAACTTGTTCAGCATAGGCCAATTCTGTGACAAAGGCTTCCAGGTGGTCTTCCATGCTGACTGGTGCAGAATTTTGAATAGTCAGGACACTAAACTCCTTCAAGGACTTCGGAGATCCAATCTTTACACGATCAATCTGACGTCTGTGCGGCCCTCGACAGCTGTATGCCTCATTTCTCAGACTGGTTTACAGAGGAACAGCTTATGGCAGCAACGACTGTCTCATCTGAATATGAAAGCTCTCCAACGTCTTTCTACGAAAAAGTTGGTTCACGGTCTTCCAACTATACAACTACAAAGGGAGCATCACTGTTCGGCATGTCAATTAGGAAAAATGAAGCGAGCATCTCATCACGTCAAGCAAATTGCGTCTACTTCTCGACCATTGGAACTAATTCACATGGATCTTGTGGTCCGATGCAGACTCAGAGCATCAATGGAAGAAAGTATGTCCTAGTGATTGTGGATGACTATTCTCGCTACACGTGGACTAAGTTCCTCCGAACGAAAGATGAGACTGGTGACTTGATTATCAATTTTGTGAACACAACTCAAAATCTGCTGCAACAGACTATTCAAGTTGTTCGAACAGACAACGGCACTGAGTTCAAGAACAATCACCTCAGTGAGTTTTATCAGAAACTTGGAATAAGTCAACAATTTTCAGCCGCCAAAACACCTCAACAAAACGGGGTCGTTGAAAGGAAAAATCGAACACTAGTGGAAGCCGCTCGTACAATGCTGATCCAATCGGGACTTCCACACTTTCTATGGGCTGAAGCAGTTAATACCACTTGTTTTACTCAAAACAGGACGGTGGTTCACAAACGGTTCAACAAGACTCCGTATGAGATTGTGAATAATAGAGTGCCCAACATCTCTTTCCTTAAAGTCTTCGGGTGCAAGTGCTTTGTGGCGAACGACCGAGAGCAACGTGCAAAGTTCGACCCTAAAGCATTCGAAGCTACATTTGTCGGGTATTCTTCAACATCAAAAGCGTACCGAGTATACATCAAGTCCAACCGAACTATTAAGGAAAGCTATAATGTCACTTTCCACGAAGTGGCAGAGATGGCTTCTGGTCAATTCAGTCCAGGACCCGTGCCTAACCCGTTGGCTTCTGAAGACAACATTTCAGAACCCGTAATCACTGGTGTGTTGGCTCAAAATCAACAGAAGATGGCAACAACTTCAGGATCTGTGTCAGACGAAGCAACGAGACTTGCAATAGACGACTTGGATTCTCTCTTCGAATCGGTATATCGGTCATACACGCCTACACCAACAATGAATTATCTACCAAACGAGACCGACGCACCAAGTTCATCTCACACCTCTACCCCACCCGATTCAGAATTGCCACAGAACACCGAAGAACCTACAGTGGTCATCGAGGAAGTATCATCTGAGACGATCAATCCAAGTGCAGTATTGGAACTTCCTCAGACAAATGATCAATCTGAGACTATAGGCAATCTAGATCCACAGATGGCTGACGCATCGATTCAGCCTTGCCTCATGAGCGCAAGTGGACGAGAGGTCACTCGGTTGATCAGATAATTGGCGATCCCTCGGTTGGTGTGAGGACACCTCGTCAACACAGTCTTTTCAATTGCTTCCTGAGCCAAAACGAGCCTACCAAAGTAGTAGACGCACTTCGAGATCCGGATTGGACAATTGCAATGCAAGAGGAGATCAATCAATTCGAACGTCTTCAAGTGTGGACCTTGGTACCCCGTCCACATGGGAAAACAGTGGTCGGAACTAAATGGGTTTTCAAGAATAAGAAAAATGAAGATGGTGAAGTGATCCGGAACAAAGCAAGGCTAGTTGCTAAGGGATACAATCAACAGGAAGGCATCGACTACGACGAGACTTATGCTCCTGTTGCTCGTATCGAAGCTATCCGCCTCCTGCTGGCTTATGCGGCTCACGACTTCAAAGTCTATCAGATGGATGTTAAACCGCATTTCTCAACGACGTGTTAAAAGAAGAAGTCTACGTCGCTCAGCCGGAAGGTTTCGTTGATCAAGAACATCCCGATCATGTCTATCGTTTGGACAAAGCTCTCTATGGACTAAAGCAAGCCCCACGTGCTTGGTACGATGTCCTGAGTGATTTCCTCGTGAAGCCTGGATTCATACGAGGAACGATAGACATAACCTCTTCATTAAATGTCATGACAAAGATCTGATGGTCGTCCAAGTATACGTCGACGACATCATCTTCGGATCAACAAATCCTCGGCTCTGCAAGAAGTTTGGAGATCTCATGAAGAGCAAATTCGAGATGAGTCACATGGGAGAGATGCAATTTTTCTTAGGACTTCAAGTCAGACAGCTCAATGATGGAATTTTCATCAGTTAGACAAAATACATCAAGGATATTCTGAAGAAATTTCATCAAGACCAGAGCAAGACTCTCAGCACTCCTACGTCAGCAAGCTGCAGGTTGGATGCCGATCCCTCTGGCAAGTCGGTCGACATCACACTGTATCGCAGTATCATTGGATCTCTTCTCTACCTTACTTCGAGCCGGCCGGACCTCATGTTTGCCACGTGCTTGTGTGCCCGTTTTCAAGCCGATCCCAAAGAATCCCATATGCTCGCGGTCAAAAGAATTTTACGCTACCTTAAGGGCACCTCTACCCTTGGCCTATGGTATCCAAAGGGTACGAATTTTAAACTTATCGGCTACACTGACGCTGACTATGCAGGTTGCCGAATGGACAGGAAAAGCACGTCCGGTGGCGCTCAATTTTTAGGCGAAAAGCTGGTTTGCTGGTCATCCAAAAAGCAGAACTGTGTGTCAACTTCGACGGCCGAAGCAGAATACGTAGCTGCCGCCAGCTGTTGCTCACACATGCTGTGGATGCGGACACAGCTTCGCGACTAAAGCTACAATCTAAATAATATACCCATATATAGTGATATTCAGAGTGCAATCGTCATTACTTGCAATCCTGTTCATCATTCACGCACAAAACACATAGACATTAGATATCATTTTATCAAAGATCACGTAGAAAAAGGCACGATAGAGATGTACTTTGTGAACACGGAGTTTCAACTAGCCGACATTTTCACCAAGGCATTGGATGAGAACCGATTTCAATTCCTTGTCGGAAAATTAGGCATGTTGAATCTTCCGTAATATGTGCATTACCTGATCTTCTGTGCTATCACATGATCTATTCTATGTGTTTTCTATGCTTATTTGTTCTTATCTTGCGTGATAAAAATAAATATAAATATAATAATAATAATATATATTTCTATATATAATATAAAGGGGTATGACGAAATCTCTTTAGGATGCTTTGATCTAAAGTCACTTAGAATTTTACCTCGACATGCGATTGATTTAATTGCTTAATTTTGTCAGTCTAAGTCGCATTCTTGTGTCTAAAGGTCATTAGGTTGCTCCACTAGACACAAAGCCACTATAAATGTGAGGATTCAATCCTTGTTCTATTTTTCTTTCTTCGGATCTTTTTCTCGAGTGAGTCACACATCATTTGCTTGTCTTAACTAGTGATACTTGGCTTCATACTCATCTTGCGTTAGATGGTCAGGAAAATGATAAGGGAGTTTAGGATTTTCCTCATACAACCTTATATTAATTTCCCCACGTTAGCCCTTAGTCATCCACTTTAAGCCTTTTCCGATGTCCTTTTGTTCATTTGAAACCCATTCTCAGCCTTCAACCGAACTCTATACTATTCGAATGGTTGTTCAAACGAGAAAAGGAGGGGGAGATAACGAAAAAGTAAGATGATGACAAAAGAAGGCATTGCTCAACGCACAACAAACTGACCAAAGGAACTGGCCTTCCGACTACCTTGTAGAAAGTGGCATGGATCCTGCTATGAACTTCTCCAACGATAATCTCGTACGCTCGTCAGAACGGCTGGAAGAGGAGCACCACGAAGTGAACTTCTCCAACGATAATCCGGTCTTATATCGGGAAACGAGAAGAGGAGTGCAGCCTCGGGTACGAATTCCATAACCGTAAACTTTTCCAAATAGATAATCTATGAAACCTCTCTAGGGATTAAGAGAAGAGGAGTACGGTATCGGCCCGAGAACCAACAAGAAGAACTTCGCCTACGATAATCTCCTAGAGCCTCATGGAGAAGCAGAGCTTCAGCTTGAGCATAACATAAAATGGGATAGTTCTTAAAAGAAAAAGAGGGAGAAAAGATTGAAAAGAAGAAAGACGGACGTAGTATTGGAAGACGTTGAAGAGATAAGCTCATTTTCCTTTAAAATTCCTTCCGTTCTAAGTCCTAGCCAAATTATAACCCTTATAACCCTTTGATTCCACATAGACAGTCTCTCGCTTAGGTGAAATGATTAAAAATGCCTCGATCACAGGTAAATTGACATAAAATTACTTGTGTTGACTTGAGTGATAAAAATATAAAAATCCCAAGATAGCTAATTGAGAGCAAGAGCGAACCTGGTGAGAGTTGTCGACATGGACCAGTCTATGAACTTAGGACTTTAGTTTGACGACATGACTTGACGGCATTTTCATCTTTCAAATGTCTCGTAAAATTATAGGCGTGACGATTGATCGAAGCAAAATAATCTGACCCCATACTATAATAAAAAAATTAAAATAATAATAATAATAGTAATAAATATATATATATATACATATATATATACTAAGAAATAAATAATAAATAAAAATTTCGCACATTTTTACATGAAATATTATGTTTCCTATGCGTTGAATTGAATAAATGCGAATTTCTTTAGTGTATCGCACATTCTAAATTCAATTTTAGATTGCATTGGTACTGAAGTTTTTAAATGCGATAAATTTTCATTACTTCTACCCTCACACAATATTTTAAAGTAAATGTTTTCGGGGACCATGTACACATGCTTACTTGGTAAATTTGTGTGCTCGTGACTTGAATTGATTTCATATGCTTGCATAATTAGTCAATTCTTGTGCATCATTTGAGGGGGAGCAAGTATAAGACTTGTAGATTAGCTCCAAATATTTTTGACGTTTTTTCTCTGAGAATTTCAGATCTTTCAAAATTAAGGAGCGAGACGTCGACACTACAAAGAGAGGAGCTAGACACAAGACCAAATATTTTAAAGATAAAATTGCCAAAAATAATTGTTGATTAACTCCATTATTGTTAACGCTTATCTCTAAGTGGTACAGATTTTTAAATTTCTGCCAGGGGAGCTAGACGTTATTACACAGAAAATTCAGGGAGTTAATTGCATTATTTTAATTACGAAGGGGGAGTCTTACAAACGGTTTTATTTTGAAATAAGGGTCAATCTGAAAATTTTAAAAATACTTACTATCGAGAAACTAGATAGAAGACTTAATTCACGATCATAAGTTTCTCGATCGTAAACAGTGTTGGAAACAATTTTGATTGGCCGCGATAACTTGCGATCGAAAAATTTGAATTGAGAGGAATTTTTCAAATCAAAAATTTCTCGAGCGCAAATAGTAATGGGTCTGATCCATTTAATCGCAAAACGTCCAATCGCAAACCCAACATTGACTTAATGTTAGTTAATAAAAGTTTAACTTTTGAGTCGAAAAACTTTTTCTCACGCAACCCTAATCGCAAAAAATCTCTCTAGCGAAAAACTTTCACAGACAGCTTAAAATTCTCAAAACTCTTTCGATTTTCAACACCAAACTGTCTGTTTAAGGTAGAAATGAGATACTTTTAACATTTGCGTGTGATTTAACTTCGTTAGCATCTGCATTTTGTTGTTTTTCGCATGATTTATATTAGTTTCTCGACTGTTCTTCAAAACTGAGAAAATGGTATACTATTCCATAGTGTTTTAGGCTTGATTATGAGTGTTTTCTGAGTTTAATGCCTGCACTTAAGATAGTTTCGATATTCTCTATGAATCTGGTAGAATGGATCATCGGAAAATCTGCATCTTCGACTGTAATTTGAATTTTGATGAAACTGGGTATTTGAATGTTTAAAGCCATTGAAGAACTTTGTCGATCGCAAACAGTCTTAATTGAATTCCGATTTAATTGAGATACTGTTTGTGTCGAATTAGTCTCTCGATCGGTAAAATTCTGATTTAGTCACTAAGATAGAAGATTATGACCCGAAATTTGTTAACATCGAGAAATCTAATTAGAATTTTTGTGAGCGAAAAAACTTACGCACTGATTAGACAATTTAGATGCAAAGTTTATCGAGCGTAAAACTTACTATCGCAAAAATAGAATTTTCGATTTAATTTCAATTTGGTTGAAAAATTTAGCAGCGAAAAAATTAATTTTTCAACCCTTAATTTTTCGTTCGTAAAATGTCTCGACGATTGACTTAGTCTTTCGTTGCTGATTTCTCGATCGAAAAATAGTGCAGCGAAAATCTACTTTCAATCGAAAATCACATACCACTCGACAAATTTCAAATCGAGAATTTTATTCAATCGAAAAATTTCCCGATAGTAAATTTACATGAGATATAATTCTCGATCGTAAATTTACGCGGAATTTTTCTCGATCGTAACATTGATCGGCTACAGTCTCACGATTTCAATTTCAACACTTAGAAGTTTTTTTTCTAAGTCCTTTCCACTGTAGCGAACATTAGCGAATAGAATTTTCTCGATCGCAAAATTGAACGAAGTTATTGCAATTGAAATCAATGCATAAGGAAATCAATTTGACACCAGAATTTTCGAGCGAAAATTTTCTCGGCATGAACAGTGTCCTTTTTCACGATTCAACACTTAGAAAAATTTCGAACTATTTTTCACGCGATTTATACTTTTATGCCATTACGATTTTTCAAAATTGAGCATATACTATGCATTTGATATGATTTCAATTCAAAATTCATCGAACATGCTATTACTTGCGATATTACTATAGTTTGATGAAATTTATTCATGCTTCGACTGAAAATAAAATTGCACTAATAAACTTTTATATATATCTTATTTTTTTTCAGATGGATCGCTATCCAACATATAATCACATATACGAGAAATCCCTATATCTCAATGTCCACGACACGAACTTCCAACTGGACCTGGCCACCTTCCGGTGTCCAGACGACATCATCGTGTCAATCCTTCAAGGCCATCCCCTATGGCATGGACTTACCGTGACGGCATCAGTGCTGATGCTCTACCTCCAGCAGTTTTGGGGGATGATCAAGAGCATCATCTTAGACGGGGGATATCATTTCACGACGGTTGTAGGGACGAGGTACATTTGCATGGGCAAGAACGAGTTCAGAGCTCTACTCGACCTCCCTCACAGCCAAAACTACGACCCCCTCCCATCAGATGAAGAACTGGTGGCTGATTTTCTTCAAATGGGTTACCGTCCGCCGCTCACCAAGCTCGCTCAGGTTCAGAGCAACGGTATCCCTCACCCATGGAAGACACTGTTCGGGATCGTGAACAAGTGTCTATCTCCGAAGCACGCCGGCTTCGACAAGGGCAACGGCCACATCCTCCGGATTTTTCATGGAGTCGTGTTCTCGCGAAATTATGATTCGCTCAGCTGATCTGGAACGACCTTGCAGAACAGATCAGACAAAAGGAGAACAACCGGTCCAAGAACGTGCCGTACGCGAGATGGTTCTCCGTCATCATTCGCCAACACATGGAGATGTACGCGCAAAACATTCCTCGCCTGCCACCGGGTGGAAACTATCAGCCGCCCCGGCTCAAATTCTTCCACAACCCAAGGCTGGTGGACCTTACACAGCCTTCAATGGCCATATCTCTCAACCTTCTTCGGCTCGCTGACCCTGCAGGAGCTGAATATCAGAGATACTGCCGGGAACATCACCTCACCGAGGAAATGATTAGAAGGCCCCTGGCAGATGTACACATGAACCCTCCCCAACCGCAACAACACCAAAGCCCAGAGGCCATGTTGATTGATGAAGTGGCCCTGGAGCTCGAGCAGGAGCCTCCAACTCAAGACGATGCCACCTTGATAGATGTTGTGGCCGCTGAGTTGGAACAAGAGGCTCCAACATAAATGCTTCAAGTGGAAGTGCCCGTACATGTAGGCGTGCTCGAAGAAACCATTGAGGAGGTTCTTCTACAAGAAGCACAGCCCGAGACAGAAATTGGGCAGAGCTCGCTTCCACTGGTGACGGATCAGGCTCCAGGGGATGTTGAACGTGATCTCACTCCTCACACAGCTACACCATCCGACACAGAGTCAGATAAGGAGATTAGCCTGATAAGACGGACTCCCAGACGAGTTAGTATTCAACTGGAGTCCCTCTTCCCGGCCGTCACCGACGCACCAAATACCACGCTGACCACAACGACAAGTGTTGCCGGCACTTCTTCGCTCAATCTTGAGCCGCAACCAACTCACGTGGTGTCTGGTTCACATGCGCAACCTGAGCCTGCCTTAACACCCATAGAGACGAATCCTCAAGATTCGACTCGAGGATTGGGTGGAAGTCTCATACAGTCACAACCTCAAGTGACTGTGAGCCAACCCACAGAGTCCGTGTCTACTCAAGGGTTGATAACAGGCGACATCAGTCGTCCTGGTCCATCTCAGGAGGCGTCCGCACCCTTCGTGACGACCGAACAGTTCCAGGCCGCTCTCTGCCGCTGTACAATCAATGGAAGACAAGATCACAGAGAGAGTACTTCAAGCAATCGAGGCATCCCGAAGAGATACCAGGAAAGCACCTGTCTCTGAAGGCCCTTCGTCACGAATCAACCCCACACCTCCACAACCCTCACCCACCGACCCTCTAGCCACTTCCTCAATCCTCATCAACCCATACACAATCCCTATCACCGAGCTCCATGACATTCTTCTCGCCCGTCTGATAGGCCTTTCCATCCGATCGCCGCAAGAAGAATTCCTCTATAGGTGATTGGTGGACCATCCTGAGCCACCGACTGACACCTGCCGAGGCCAAAGCTCCCACTCACGGCGCAGACATGAGGATCCTGACGATCAGGACCCTCTTGAGGGGGAGAAGAGGCCAAGGACATCAACAAGTGGCCAAGGACAAGGCTCGGGCGCCACACAGACAAGCGCTGGAGCTGGTGAAATCCAAACACAAACCACCCACCAAACTACCTACACCACGCACCGCACCGCCCACATCGAACCACCAACCTTTTACCTCAGGACGCCTCCGTCCACCCCACCGATCTACTCAAGCCCCTTGCTTCCGGAAGAAGAAGCAAGTGCTGCGATGCTTGTAGCTCTAGCAGCTACCCAAGCCATTCCCTCAGTCGCTCCAGACCAACCGGGACCCTCTGGACATGGCGTCAATCCACAAGAGGCCCTAGACAAGTACATCTTCGAAGGACAGTGGATGACCCACTCCATGCTCGAGGAGCATCAAAGACAACGGCTTCACGACGTTCGGCGCTTTCTACAACAAGCGTCTATAGATCTCGTAATCATAGAAGACGACGAGCTTCAGGAAGGTGAAGACTACGAGCGAGTTATCCCAAGGCTACCAGAGTTAATCGCTCAACAGGCAGTTCACTCTCCAAGGCTAACGCCAGGGACCGTCCGGATCGACACCCAATGGAAAAATATTCAAATAGAAATTCCCTTCCTCGAAGAAGTTCGTGAGAATATTTGGAGGTCTTCGGCCAGAGTGAAGAAGTCGAACGAGTTCGAGCTTAGAGGGATCTCTCATTGGGATCAGCAGAAGAGGATGACCTACCTCTGGATGCTGACCAAACTAGGACCTGATGTTTGGCTGGGGATGACTAAGACACAAGCCAAGAGCCATTATAAGAGTCTCTCACCAATAAGCCAACTACTCAGCGTATACTGTGCCAAAGGAGGACTTCCAACACCTCACTACATCATCGAACGAGTGGACATGACCCGAGAGGAACTGAGCGAGAGGGACCTGCCGTACCTCCCCGCCGATGAAGTGTACCGTCTTTATCAGCTATACATGGAGAAGTACAAAGGTCCTCAGGGCTTCATCAAGAAAGAAGGCCTCGAAGGGCTCTACCGGTTCATGATGCGCCAGGTCAAGTACTATGCCGCACACGACCTTCAGATGGCTCTGGAGAGTAATATGAAGAAGGTCAACATGACCGCTCCACTCAACAAAGGACCTGAGATCGAAGGGCTTCCCAACAATCACGTGCACATCAGCTCAGTCCTAGGCATCACCTACCACAATCCAATAGCAAAGAAGAATAGGTTGATGCTGAAGACTGAGATTCATAAGTTTTGCGATGGGACACTCAAGGTCGTCAGGAAAAACATCGAGCAGAGGTTGGAAGAAATCAACAGAACACTATGCTGAGGATCCACAGGATCGTGAGAGAACAGCCGCTCCTAACGGAATTGCTTGAAGATATCGAGGAGCGACTGGAGCTTAGGATCACGCTGAGGAACTACGAGTATGCGCTGGGCTTGCGCAGATCGTATTACGCCGACGAGGACAAACGGTGCGGAGACGCAATCAAGCACAAAGGGGGAGATTGTAGAATACCATTTGTAATTGTGCTTGATTTCATTAGTTGTCCTTGTAATTAGGGGCGTTTTGTATAGTAGTCCTTAGATTAGGACTAGTTTGATATTTATACCAAGTTTGTTTGGTATAAATACATGTAAATCAATTGAGCTGAATAGATAAAGTTTTTAGAATTGATCCGAAAGGCTTGCAATTTGATTTCTAGAGAGAGAAACAACAGTAACTTTCTCACTCTACTCGAATTCTCTCTCTTGTTCTTCATTTGAGTTTTTCGATCGAATTCAATTGCTTATCAAAACGATCGAATTACTATGAATTCTAGCCTAGGATCGAAGAGTTGTTAATCGTAGGACCTAACATGGAGAGGTCATTAGTTTGAATGGATATTAATTTTGTGATCACATTATGTAATGATATGGATCCTACTTATGTTTGACGATGTGATTTATAGCTTATAACCTGTACACTAATGTTAGGCATTATTATATAAAATCACGTCGAGGACCACTTAGGTTATGGGCCTAATGTCGAAGATGTCGAGTTCGTGACTTAGGAATGAATCTATTACGTGACTGTTTTAGATTCGACCTATATCCGATTCGATGTTTAGATATATGGTCATTATTAAGGATATAATTTGTCGACATAATTCCATTATGAAAAAATAATTAATTATGTTCTTTGGCCAAGTGGGAGAATTACAAACGTTCATAACGATCGAACGGTACACTGTCACTATAACGTAGGAGCTCTAACAGAATTACACGGGTATCCATCAACCTCTGTAGAGCGAAAGAGGCGAAGATCGCGTCCTGACGGCCATCAACAATGTCTGCGATCAACACAGGTATTCATTAGTATACTCATTTCGATCGTGTAGTAAAGAAGATCCACTTCACGGTGGTGATCTCGCTTACGAATAACGAGATCACGTTATAATCACCGTGCGCTTCCGCACACATGGCCGTAATCTCGCTAATGAAAACGAGATTACCTTAATGCGCTATGCTTAAGGATCTAACGATTACGTTAGTAACTCGAGTATGAGATCGAGATTACGTAATGACTATCGTGACCGTGATCCGTCAGAACTAACAGCAAGCACCTTACAAATATCACATTGAGTAAACTGGTTACACTAACTCTGCGTATTACTTATTACAATATTGAATTATCCCACGAAGAAATGCATGGACCCCCGACATCCTCGGTTTCACTAAAATGTCGTACTATAATTTAACGGTAACTTATTCGCAAGCAAAGAAGCAATTTTGCCATTATATAGCGAATTGCACGTTTTAAACTGTTTCGATACTCAGATATAAACAACGACAGCGTCAATATTTTTTGCTCCTCTTTCTTTTCAAGGACAGTTATGAAAAGCTGATTTTCTTACGAGAATTATTTTTTACAAAGCAAAATCAACTCACCGTCGGTTTCAATCGTCATGAGGAGGGAGAGGAGGACCAATGTTGCAGAACATGGTTCATCCTCAAGAACAACTTCGAATCGTAGTTATTTCGTGGAATCTTTTTTCCTTTGTCTTCTTATAATTTAATTTGTCAAAGCTATGATTATACGTCATTCACATGCATGCCTATGAGTTATTAGTTTTTCTCATGTTGGCAATGATATATGCTGGGGGGCCAAAGCAATATATCCGAGAAAAAAAAAATTTGATGTTTTCTTATTAGTTTTAATTGGCAATGTCGGGAATTATGAATCATTTTATGTGTATATATCATTTCATTTACATGTTATAGTTGATTTATTGGGTGCTTCATCCTTATTTTCATGTCTTCTCTTTCGGTTAATAGTCTCATGTTGTTTGGAACGCAGTGTATAGAAATCCTCTGTATTGAATTATGCTCGCAATCATTTTTTTGTTTACAGCTAAAACTATTTATATATACAGCGAACTACAGCTACTTGATTAACAAACCAAAACAGAATATATCTATGAATAAACAGCTGTCAAGAAGTCTAGGTGTAGTCTTTGCTTCGTGAGTCAGCTGCCACGTCTGCAACTCCATCTTCAATATTCACTACATTCCCCCCACAAATTGGTGCTTGGTGAAAATCGAACAAGCCCAACTTGGAGATCAAAAACATGAACACAGGAGAACTGAGGGACTTAATGAACACATCGGCAAGTAGCATGCGAGAAGATACATGATGTAAGGAGATGAAACCAAGCTTGTATTGGTCTCGAACGATATGATAATCGATCTCGAGGTGCTTCGTACGCTCATGGAAGACGGGGTTTTCAGAGATGTGAATGGCCGCCATGTTATCACATCATAGAGGAATGGGCAGTGGAATTTGAACGTGTAAGTTTTCCAACAAGTAACTTATCCACTTCAGTTCACAAACAGTGGCGGCTAAGCTGCGGTATTCAGCTTCAGCAGACGAGCGAGACATAGTGTTCTGCTTCTTCGTCTTCCAACTAATGAGGGAATTCCCAAGGAATATGCAATAACCAGTTAGAGATTTTCGAGTGACATGGCAAGCGGCCCAATCAGAGTCACTGTAAGCAGTTAGGCGAAATTCATTCTCAGCTGGATAGAATCCTTGGGACGAGTGGGACTTCAAATATCTGAGGACATGCATGAGGGCAGCCCAATGAACCGTGCGAGAGGCATGTGTATATTGGCTCAGCTGTTGCACGGCATAGGTGAGATCTGGTCGGATAAAACCAAGATAAAGTAGCTGACCAACCAATGTTCTGTATTGAGAAGGATTTTCCAGCAGAGATCCACAATGTTCTTCTCAAGGGAATGAATGATTCTTAGGCAGCGGAGTAGTCGAAGGTTTCGAACCACTCATTCCAACGGTGTTGAGGAGGTCCAAGATATATTTGCGCTGATTGAGGTAAATTCCACGAGGCGTGCGGATCAGTTCTATCCCAAGAAAGAACTTGGCTGGTCCAAGGTCTTTGATGGTAAATGTGGAGTCAAGAAATTCCTTTACTTGTGTAATTTCATCAACTGAAGAACCGGTGATGAGAACATCATCAACATAGACTAAAAGTATCAAGAATGCAGAATCGCTGTTGAGGATGAAAAGGCAGTGGTCGTGTGGGGACTGAACAAAGCCGTATGATTGTATGGGGAGGTAAATTGCGCATTCCAAAAAGACCAAAAAACAAAAAAGAAGTCACAAGCAACGGAGGGCGATAGGGCGATAGGGCGATAGGGCGATTCTGACTACGATTCCGGCGTACTTTTCTTCCGGCGTGAGCCAGCTATGGCGAAGAAGAAGAGAGGCCCAAAACAGGGCCAGACACCGATTCATTCTCCGAATGCCAATACCACACCTATTAACAACACTAATAATACGGCTACTGTAACATCGATAAAAACCAATGGAACAGTAAATACTCCGCCGATAGATTCGTCACCCCCCCCCCCCCCGCAGAATGTGTGGGCTAACTTTGACATTTCGAAGCTTCGAAACGCTGGCACTAAGCTAGAGTTTGTTGCGCCGACTCAAGAAGGGGATAGAGCTGTGGGTCGCATTGAGATAGAGGAACTGAAGGAGGAAGTGGAGTACTGGAACTCGGCTCTTATGTGCTATGTTTTGGGAGCTAATCCTCCGTATGCTGTGATGAATGGGTTTCTTAATCGCCTGTGGAAATCGATGGGTTTGCAACGGGTACTCCAAGTGCGGAAGGGACTTTTCCTGGTGAAATTTGAATCTGTCACAGCTAGGGATGAGGTCATTCAGACTGGGATAGTGCATTTTGATGGGAAACCTGTCATTTTACATCCGTGGACGGCTGAGACCCAGTTTAGCAAAATAGATGTGCTTAAGGCTCCGATTTGGGTCCAATTTCCCCAACTAGATCTTAAGTATTGGGGGGCGAAAACGCTGAGCAGACTGTCAAGTCTTTTGGGCACGCCTATCATGGCAGATCGTTGCACCATGAATAAGGAGAGAGTGCAATACGCCCGGGTCCTTGTAGAGGTGGAGTTAAACAAGGAGCCTAAGGAGTCAATCTTCTTTGTTAATGAAAATGAACAAGTGATTGAGCAAAAAGTTGTGTATGAATGGTACCCGTGCAAGTGTTTGAACTGTGGTCTCTATGGACATAGCAAAGAGGTGTGTAAAAGAGAGGGAGGGGATAAATTTGTACCTAAGAAACAGGTTATGGAGAAGCTGAGTGATGCTTGTCCAGAAACTGGGAATGTCATGGAAGGCTCCTCTGCTCAAGGTGGTATCTCCTTGGGGGGGGACAATTCAGTTCTAATGGGTGGTATAATACATGGGGATGGTAACCAAGCGGGACCAGATGAGAATTGGGTCCAGGTGTGTGGTTCTAAGTCTAAAAGGTCAGGAACAATTGTGAGGAGTCTACTGTTAAGCCCTTCCAAGCAGAGGGTAGAGGAGACACCTCATGGATAAAGCGGTTATCTGGAATATAAGAGGCCTTAACCGGCCTAATAAGCAGAGGGAAGTGACTCTCTTCTGCAGGAAGTATGCGTTGGAGTTGATGTGCTTGTGTGAAACAAAAATAAAGAATGAGAATCTAGATAAATACATGAACGGTATGTTTGCTGGATGGGGGTGGGATACTAACCTCAATTGTGATCCTAGGGGGAGACTGTTATTGACATGGAGGAAGGATAGATATGCTGTAACTATTCTGCAGAAATCTGACCAATTAATACATGCTAAGATGTGCTATGAGGGGGAAGCTTTCTATGTGACAAGTGTCTATGGGAGGAACACTGCGAGAGAAAGACTGAGCTTATGGCAGGAGCTCTGTCACTTGCAGCAATCTATTGATCTCCCCTGGATTGTTTGGGGGGACTTTAACTGTTTTCTCAAACCGGATGATAGAATTGGAGGTAATCCTATTCAATTGAGTGACCTGGAGGATTTTAGAGGGTGCGTTGAGACCTGTAATCTTGTGGAAATGAGATGGAAGGGGAGTCGTTATACCTGGACTAACAATCAACATGCCCAAACCAGAATTTGGAGTAAGCTTGATTGGGTACTTGTGAATGATGTATGGGTACAGAAGTATGAGGATGTGGAGGCCAACTTCCTCCCGGCTGGGATGTCGGATCATTCTCCCGCGCTGATCTGTAATAGGAAGCACCCCCAATCAAGGCCGAAACCATTTAAATTCTTCAACATGTGGGCTTCTGCACCTATTTTTCTGAGTATGGTTCGAGAAATCTGGTCTGTACCATTGTCTGGTACTAAGCTTTGGTGTATAGCTCAAAGGCTGCGAATGCTTAGAAATCCTCTGAGAGCTCTAAATAACAGTATGTTTCCTAATATTGTGAACAGTGCTGATCAGTTGCGGATGAAGGTAGAAATCGCCCAAATCAAGCTACGGGATGACCCCCTTAATTCGGAGTTAATTGATGAAGTTAAGCATTTAACAACAAACTTTGAGTACCTTAGTGCAGCTGCCACTTCCTTCTTGGCTCAGAAGGCTAAAACATTATGGTTGGAACAAGGGGACATGAATACCAGATTTTATCATGGGGCTATAAAACAGAGAATCTATAGCAATAGAATTTCAGCTATTAACTCAGTGGAGTCTGGGGAACTTCTTACTGATCCGGTGGAGATTGGGGATCAGTTCAAAAAATACTACACTCAGCTGCTTGGCAGGGAATCTGTCGGGACGGGATCGGTGGAGGAGAACACTATTCTGCAGGGCCCTTGTCTCTCTGTACAGGACAAGTTGCGGCTGCTCTGCCCTTTCACAAGGGCGGAGGTGAGAGAGGCCATGTTCTCTATAAATGAGCACAAAGCCCCCGGCCCGGATGGGTATAGTAGCGGGTTCTTCAAGAAAGCGTGGTCTGTGGTGGGAGAGGATGTTATTGAGGCTATAATGGAGTTCTTTGAGAGGGGCTTGTTGCTGAAACAGATGAATAGCACCACGTTGGTTATGATTCCCAAGAAGGAGCAGCCTAGCACCGTGGCAGACTTTAGGCCAATTGCGTGTTGCAATATTCTATACAAGTGCATCTCTAAGCTACTATGTGCACGGCTTAAGGAGGTACTACCTAGACTAGTGAGTGATAACCAGAGTGCATTTGTCAGGGGCAGATCTATTATTCACAATATCTTGATTAGCCAAGAGCTCATCCGACACTATAAAAGGAAGAACGCATCACCTAGGTGTGTTATGAAGATTGATTTGAGGAAAGCATATGATAATGTGTATTGGACCTTTTTGAAGGAACTCCTCCTGAAGTTAAAGTTTCCTCCGCGCTTTGTGGGATGGATAATGCAGTGTGTGACAACACCTAGCTATACCATTGCCATTAATGGAAGCCTTGAAGGGAGGTTTGATGGGAAGCGGGGACTTAGACAAGGGGATCCCATCTCACCCCTTCTCTTTGTCCTTGTTATGGAATATCTTAGTAGGAGACTACAGATTGCGACTCAGTCTGAGTGTTTCAGGTTTCACCCAATGTGTAAGAGCTTGAAATTGGTGAACCTATGCTTTGCGGACGATTTATTAATATTTTGCAAGGCAACGGCAGGATCGGTCTTGGCGATTAAGCATGCCCTGGATCACTTTACTGCTGCAGCTGGACTGGAAGCTAACTCGACCAAGTCCAACTTATACACTGCTGGAATCTCGGGGAAGATGGTGGAGGAGCTTAGAGCTATCACTGGTTTTATGGTGGGAGACTACCCAATGAGATATCTGGGTATTCCATTGTCTCCTTCCAAATGGAACAGAATAGATTGTCATCTATTAGTGCAGAAAATTACTGCTAGGATAAAGTGCTGGACAGCTCGAGCTTTATCATATGCTGGAAGGGTAGCTCTCATAAATTCAGTCCTCTCTACCATGTATGGATATTGGGGATCAATTTTCTTGCTTCCAAAAAGAGTGATCAAGGAGGTGGACATAGTTTGTAAGAATTTTCTATGGGGAGGGGCTGAGGATACCAGAGGAATGCCATTGGTAAGTTGGGAGCAAATTTGCCAACCCAAAAGTGCGGGGGGTCTGGGAATTCGTAGCTGTCTGAAGTGGAATCTGGCGTGCATGGGCAGGCAGATTTGGCAACTTGCCTTGAAAGCGGATGTTTTGTGGGTTAGATGGGTACATGGTTATTACATAAAAGCTGGGTCCGTTTGGGAATATATCCCCCCGGCGGATTGTGGATGGCATTGGAGGAAACTCCATAAGGTTAAAGTGCTTTTTAAAGATGGGTATGAGGGTGATAGGTGGAAAGCGAGTATGGATGGCTGCTACACCCTTGCTACAGGGTACAAGTGGCTCACTAATAATCAGTCCAAATGCCACGTGAGCTCGGCAGTATGGAATAGATACAATCTTCCTAAACACAGCTTTATTTGTTGGCTGCTTGTGCACCAAAGGTTACTATCCAAGGAACGGATTAGAGCGTGGGGGATCCATGTGATTCAGAGGGAATGTGTTCTGTGTGATAAGGAAGATGAGACCATCAAACACCTATTCTTTGAGTGTGTGTACAGCAAAGAGTTGCTACGGCTGGTTGTGGCGTGGTTGGAGGTGGAAGAATGCCCCACCTTGTTTGATAGATGGCGGCAGTGGCTGAGTGGCCTGGGAAAGAAGAAGCAGCGAGGGGCGAAGATTGTACTTGCGTGGATTGCTGCGGCTGTGTATTTCATTTGGGAGGAGAGGAACGGCAGAATACATGCGAGGGGATCTCGCAATGTAAAAGAAATATTTGGGATGATCGTGAGATTGATGAGGACACGCATAGCTGGTTTGTGTCATGCTAAAACTGGAGGAGATGATGGGCGTATATACCAACTTACCACGAGTTATAGGCCATTAGTTTGAAACAGTAATTGAGGCGTGAGGTGGATTTGGTTTTGTGTAAACGTTGATCTATGTTGGTAATGAATTTTATTCCTACCAAAAAAATTGCGCATTCCACTGCCGAGAAGCCTGTTTCAGCCCATATAACGATTTTTGAAGCTTGCAAACTCTGTTTTCCCCTGTGACAGAATATCCTGGCGGCAGTTTCATGAAAACTTCTTCATCCAAAAATCCATGAAGGAATGTGTTATTGATATCCAACTGTTCTAATGGCCAACAATGAGCAGCAGCAAGGGCAATCGTGATTCGAACAGAAATAGCTTTAGCAACTGGGGCGAAGATATCAAAGTAATCAATTCCTTCAGTTTGGTTGTATCCCTTCGCAACAAGGCGAGCTTTGTGCCTTTCAACAGCCCCATCTGCCCTACACTTCACCTTGAATATCCATTTGCAGCCAATGCTTTCTTGCCTTTGGGTAATTCAACAATATCCCATGTCTTATTACGCTCAAGAGCCTCTAACTCGGCATTCATGGCTTGTACCCACTCCTTTGAAGTCCTAGCCTCATCGTAGGATTGTGGCTCTGTGATATGGCTTAGATTGGCCAAGAAGCACATGTACTTTGAGGAAAAACAATGGTTAGTGAAGAAAGGATAAGTCTTGGGAGTGTAAGGTGAGGAATGTAACAGGTTGCAGCAAGGAGAAGTTACAGAACCAGCATGTACATTGCAAGACACATATTCATTCATCCGATGTGGTGGTTTTGTTGGTCGAGAACTTTTTCTGAAGGCTGGTATATGTGGCTCAGGTATTATGTGTGTATGCGAATGTAATGACTCTGGGAAGACATGTTCAGACTCTATGTGTTCAGGTAAGGTAGGAGCTGATGATGACTCAGATATGGAATGATCATTGTATAGTGGGGTAGTGTTATGTAAATGACTAGGGGCAGGAGATGTGGGTGGTGTAATAGATGGCTGTTCAAGGTTTAAGTCATGGGCTGGGAAAGGTAGTACATCATCAAAAGTAAGAAGAAATACCATCAGTGTTATTATGAAAAGGGAATATATCTTCATGAAATACCACATCTCTAGAGATGAAAATATTCCATGTTTGAAAATCAAGAATTTTGTAGGCTTTTTGGCCCGAGGGATATCCCAAAAAAATGCCTTTGATAGCTCGAGGACTGAACTTATCTTTGTGCGGCAGAGTATTGGTGGCAAAACATAGACAACCAAAGGTCTTAATATGAGTGAGATTGGGTGGTTTTTGGTTGAGAATTTCATAGGGACTTTTCCACTGAAGTATAGATGTGGGTAAACGGTTGATGATATATGTGGCTGTGAGTATGGCTTCTCCCCAATATTTCTTTGGTAGGTGGGATTGAAACATGAGGGCTCGTGCTACTTCCAACAAGTGTTTGTGCTTTCGCTCAACGATCCCATTTTGTTGTGGCGTATATGGGCAAGATTTTTGGTGGATGATTCCAAGCGTTTTGAAGAGACTTTGACAATGGCTGCTAGTAAATTCTGCACCATGGTCACTTCTAATGGTTTTGACTGAGCATTGGAATTGATTTTTTATGAGGTTCAGGAAATTGACTAAAAACGTAAACGTCTATGACTTGAAACGCATGAGGAATGTCCAGACGGACCGACTATAATCATCTACAATGGTTAGAAAATAGTGATAACCATTGTGTGTGGGATATTTGTAGGGTCCCCATATGTCAAGGTGTAACAGTTCAAAAGGGGTAGATGTATGACTCGAACTACTGGGAAATTTGAGACGGGGTTGTTTGGCTGCAGGGCAAACATCACAAACTTCACTGGAATTGTCATTGGACAGGATTATGTTCATATGTTTCATGACAGCATTTGAGGGATGTCCTAAGCGAACATGCCAAGTATGACTGGATACATGACTAACATTATTGGACAAGTGTATGAAATCATTGGCTGAGGGTCTATCATTGTAAGAGATAATAGAAGATAGAATAGTAGTGACTGACTGAATTTTTTCTGGCTTGAAGGACTCTTTGTCAAGAACGTACAGCTTGTTTGCAACTCTCCCAACAGCAACCACTTGTTTAGTCTGTTGGTCCTGCAAAATACAGTATTTAGAAGAAAAAATTGTTGATTCCACTGGTATCTGCAAGTTTATGTATGGATATGAGATTATATTGGAAATCGGGGACATGAAGGCATTTGGGTAGAAGAAAATTGTTGGTAAATTGTATATCCCCGACGTGTTTGACAGCTTTAATGCTGCCATCTGGTAGAAAAATGGGTGTGAATTGAGTGGTGAGCTTGGAATGTTTCATGGCTGTAAGGTTAGAACACATGTGATTCGTGGCACCACTATCCAAAATCCAGATCCACGCACCTATTGAATCACTAGAATTCAAGTTAGGGTTAAAGCTCATACCTGCGAAATCCATCATGTGAGCAAAATTAACCTGATCTGCGATGGGTTGTTGCGCGGACTGCTTTCCCTTTAAAATCTTATCAACTTCATTCTGCAGCAAGTTCAGGTTGGCCATTATTGCCTGCAGATCTGTTTGCTCATTTGCAGAAGCATTAAAGGGATAGTCTGCGACGTTCATCGCTTGTCCCTTTTCAACGGTAATCACTGATTTCTGAGGTGTGTTATTCATCTTCCCCTTGTACCCATTCCACCAGTCTGGCAGTCCATGTATCTTGAAGCACATGTCCTTGTTATGACCATTTCTCTTGCAGTGTTCACACCATAACTTTCTTTTCTCTTCCTTTGACATGAAGGAAGTAGTCGTACCTTTCACGTTGCCTTTCTTGTGCACAAAAAATGCGTTGTTGTCTCCAGGTTCATGTAGAAGCATGCTTGTCTTTTTCTGATTTTCCACATTCATGACCACAGAGTAGGCTTTATTTTCATCAGGCATAGGTTCCATCATCAAAATGTGGTTCTTCACTCCATCATATTGTTCATTCAACCCCAGCAAAAACTGCATTAACCTGTTTCTCTTCTCTTTCTTCTCAACACAGAGCCTAGCCTCACAACTGCACTGAGCTGGTGGATCTATATAGCTAATTTCATCCCAACATCTTTTCAGTTTCGAAAAATATAGGTCCAATGGTAAATTCTCTTGAGTAACAGATATGATTTCTCTTTGCAGATTGAAAATCTGTGGACCGTTCGAAGTGCCATACCTGACCTTCAAGGCTTCCCATAGCACTTTCGCATTGGATGAGAACGCATATCCAACTGCGATTTCTTTAGTCATCGAGTTAAGGATCCATGAGATAACCATGAAGTTTACTTGTTCCCAGGCATCATGATTAGGATCATCACTAGCAGGTTCCTTCACTCGTCCATCAATGAATCCTAATTTCTTCTTCGCTCCCAAGGCTATCATCATCGCGTGACTCCAAGCTGCATAGTTACTACTATTCAACAGATTTGTGACTAGAATCATACCAGGTGAGTCAGAACCGTGAAGTTACAGATTGATTTCATCTGTTCTTCGATTTCCAGCAGAAGACGAATTAATAATTGGAGGTGATTCACCAGTGTTCTCCATTTTCAGAATCAATTGATAGAATCAGCAACAATTAGTAGAATAGAGATAGAATTAGAATCAGAATTGATCACAGAATCGATCGAGAGAGCATCTCTGATACCATGTTGTTTGGAACGCAGTGTATAGAAATCCTCTATATTGAATTATGCTCGCAATCATTTTTTTGTTTACAGCTAAAACTATTTATATATACAGCGAACTACAGCTACTTGATTAACAAACCAAAACAGAATATATCTATAAATAAACAGCTGTCAAGAAGTCTAGGTGTAGTCTTTGTTTCGTGAGTCAGCTGCCACGTCTGCAACTCCATCTTCAATATTCACTACACTCAATTAGAACATATCACCAATAAGATTCTTCTGTAGTTAATCTTCAATGTTTATTAGTACAACCTTGTAATTAATTTGACGCCCATCTTCATTCAGGACAATACTATAGACAACCTCGGACTTCAAATTTTCGATTTCTCCGACAGTGAACTATCTTTCCCAGCTGAAGTACATTGTGGCGACGAACATAAGGCACAACCATCATCATCGCCAATCAACAACGATGACAACCTTAAACTTCATGAGCAACACAAATAATACTTCTCCTGCATTATTTCCAATAATCCAAGACACATTGTGCTCTTGTTCGGAACTTCTCACTAGGGTTTAAAATAATAATAATAACCATGATAATGGAGATATTATTATTTATCGCCATGATGAAGAGGCGTGTGTAATAAGCAGCTTGGTGATGCCTTCATCTTCTTCTTCGTCTTGCATGGGCTTGAGGAATTATTATTCTTGCGATGATATCAATGAGGATACTAATGCTTTGAATATTGGATCTTATAATAATAATGTGCCATTATTTTCTGGGATTTTGAGTGGTGGTTATAATATGATAATGCTGCTGAAGGAGATAATAAGTATAATGATGGTGGAGTTTGGCTTTCAGATCCAATGATGGGGTTTTTCAGTTCATCCTTCAAGGATCATCAGGTAATAATAATAGTAGTGTAAATTCGATAATTGAACACACAGTACACACACAAAAATAGTTTAGACACCAATCGTAGGGTAAACATAAGAAAAGTATTAAGTTAAATTTGTCCATTCTAACACAAACATGAGGTCTCTTTCCTTGGGAAATCCGACCGTACCGAAATTCCGCCCAAGATCCGCCGGAAATAATAAAGCTGGAGAATACAAAGATTTAACGTGGAAAACCCTCTGTTAATGAAGAGGGAAAAACCACCTGGGCAACACGGCCGCAGAAAATCCACTATGTGAAACGTATAATCACACAATTCTTCTACGCTCGCCTACACCCAAAACCCGACAACAACAACCCGAAAGTAATTCTACCCATTAACCCAAACTCTCACCCACAGGGAATTTTCCTAGAGTTAATTGTTAACACAAATAACTTTCTAATGTTGGTGTACATATAATTCAGGGTATAGCCCTCCTTATATAGGAGAGGAAACCCCCATGCCTTATTATTCTATCCGGCGTGGGATAAATAACAAAGGCACAAACATGGGCCTAAGCCCAACAACCTCCACCTTGTGACGTTGTCCGTCTTGACACCTTCACGTAGCGAAGATCCGCATGGCTTCCGCCATCATGCTCCACCATAAAAGCATATCCACTTGGAATCGCATCCAAGCATTTCTTCGGCCCATGTCAAAAATAACCTTGCTGAAATCTATGGTGCAACTTCCACGCTTGGCTTGCCAGGAAGTTCATCAGCCCTCGACACGAAATTTCCACCACACACCTTGCATCAACGCCAAACCAATGCCCGTGTGTAAACTGTGGACCCGCTAATAGTAACGCGTCATCTCTCATGGCACTTAGCGGCATGCCATAAGGACGCCATTGTCTCTCTTAGAAAAACTCATCCGTGGAGAGAGAGAGAGAGACAAAATTAGCGTCTTTCTCAGTATCTCCAATTACCGACTTGGAGCTGCTTGCCGAACTTGCTCCACCTTTCTGACAATTTCTTTTCACGTGCCCAGATTGTCCACACGTCCAGCAAATCGTAGCTTGTTTCCCGTTGGAGTTCCTCTTCTTTCCGCCACCGACGTACAAAGCTTGATCTTCTGGTGAATTGTTCCGTCCACCATCTAGCCTTCTCTCCTCCGCAAGAAGTTTACCAGTGACTTCAGAAAATACAATCTTCTCCTTCCTATGAATCAAGATCGGTTTCATGTGTTCATAAGAAGGTGGAAGAGACCAGATGAGTCTCAACGCCTGATCCTCATCGTCAATCTTCACTCCAATGGATTCCGGCTCTGAGACGATTCCGTTGAGAACGCTTAAGTATCTGAAATACTTTGACCTTCACACATCCGCAATGTATGAAATTGCTCCATCAGATTTGAGACGCTTTTAGTCTGATACAACTCCTCAAACTTCTCCCATAACGCTTTTGCCGCCGAAATTCCATGCACGTTTGCAAGAACATTTTTTGCCAGACACAGTCGTATCGCACTTGCCGCTCTCAAATCCAGTTCCTCCCAATCGCCGTCGCTCATTCCAGATTTGCTCGCACCAGCTGTTTTCTCAGTGTTGCTGGTAGCACCGCCTTTGGGAACTTCCTTGCCCTTCAAAGCCTTGTGTAACCCCGACTGAATCGACACATCCTTGACTTGCACTTGCCACAAGCCAAAGTTGGTTCTTTCGTCGAACTTCTCCACATCAAATCTCGCCATATTCAGAAATCTATTTCCAGACATCTTCGTGGATTAGTGAACACAAACTTCGCGGAAAACCGAATAGCAACTCGTCTGCCGAAAACTCTTCTGCGTTCAAGCTCCACCCGTCGCTAGCTCCACCGCACGAACAGACCTCTTAGGTATCTTTTCTGATGTGGAAGATCAGACAACGCTGCAACCACAGAGCATACTCAGAACGCCAATTAGTTTTAATCTCGCTATAATACCACTTGTTGGAAAATCTGGCCGTAACGAAATTCCGCCCAAGATCCGCAGGAAATAATAAAACTGGAGAATACAAAGATTTAACGTGGAAAACCCTCTGTTAACGAAGAGGGAAAAACCACCTGGGCAACACGGCCGTAGAAAATCCACTATGTGAAACATACAATCACACAATTCTTCTACGCTCGCCTACACCCAAAACCCGACAACAACAACCCGAAAGTAATTCTACCCGTTAACCCAAACTCTCACCCAAAGGGAATTTTCCTACAGTTAATTGTTAACACAAATAACTTTCTAATGTTGGTGTACATATAATTCAGGGTATAACCCTCCTTATATAGGAGAGGAAACCCACATGCCGTATTATTCTATCCAGCGTGGGATAAATAACAAAGACACAAACATGGGCTTAAGCCCAACACGTTTCTACAATTTAACAGGCACTTAGCTGCGATAATGAGAGTACTCAACAACAACATCTTCAGTTTATTCATAGTAATCTAAGCCCAAACACACCCCCAATTTCTTCAAGTGTGCAAGTTTCTTGTTTGAAGTCGTTCCAAAGCTTTCACCGGAAGAAAGGAAAAGGAAAATAGATAGATATATCAGCAAAAGAAAACTGTTAGAAATACGGGTCGGGCCTCCGATAATTAATATCCATTAAAGAGGCCCACGCACATGCGCCACACGGAGAAGGGGTGCCGGATATAAGCTTGATGGGATTCCTTCTTAAAACCAATTGATATCTAAGAGGTGTGCCCCGTCATCTTATAAACCCATTTAGTTTATTTGTCATAATCGGTGTGGGACTTCATTTACCCAACACACTGTGACACTCAACAAAAACAAACGAATTTCAGCAAGAAAATTAAGGTCTCTCTCTCATATCTGTGATCTTGCCGTAATATGGCAGTTTTTTATTTCGATATATATCGCATGGCAGTATGCTTGCCGGAAGACATTAGCAGATAGTAGGCCACGTGTCGGAGGAAGATTCGTCAAGAACGAAGAACTAACAGAACTCGCAAAAGCTAAAGCTAATAATAGTAATAAAAGCGTTAACGACGACGACGACAAATCATGTAAAAATCAGTCTAGTACTTTCTTCCCCAAACACCAACAAAAGGTATTTATAAAATGCTTAATATGCACCAATGTTTTAAAAAGCGTACATCACAGTGTATCGCGTTTTAGTGCTGGTAGCGCGTAGCGTAAATAGCGTAGCGCATTGCGTGAGTATTTCGGGTAATCTATATATAATGTAATAAATTATATATAATATATAATAAATATAAATATGGTCACTTTTTATGTCATTATTGTAGTTATGTGACTAAATAATCAATATTTTCTCTAGAAATTCAATGAAATAAAAATAAGGTACAAATAATTGATTAAAATTTAAAATTTAATTATATATGAACGATATATTAAAAAGTTTATATAATCCCAAACAATAAAATAGAGACCTATATCATTTAAAAAATCATTCCTGCTTCAATTTACTATCAGTCCAACAAAAATAAGCCTATTAAAATGATTCTTATCATTATCGAAAATTATATTGATATTAAAAAATATATGATATGCATGTCATTATGATCGTCATGAAATAATGAATAAATTGGATATACTAATGTATTTTTATTATATACATTACTCAAAATAAAGATGTTTTAAGAATTAGATGGAAGTATAAAAAAAGAAATAAAAAAAGAACAGTTTGGGACGGCAATGCCGTCGAAAACAATTAATATAGAAGTCGTTTGTTTGAAAAAGAAAAAGAAAAAACAATTAAAACAAATTGCTACAGTAAACCGTTGCTAAAGTAAAAAAAATAAAAAAATATAACGCTAAATAAAAAACGCTTCGGAGCGTTTTGGTCGAAAAAAACGCAATCGCGCGCGTCGAGGTGCGCGATCGGACGCTTTTTAAAACATTGATATGCACATATAGTGGAATTTTATAGTGCTTACTTTATGTGAGCACCTTACGTAGGCACATGTTGATATGGCACTGATTCGTGCCATGTCGACATGCCACGTCAACAGTTGATGATACGTAATACTAAATTAACACATTCTAGGAGTTATTGGTTAACATATCGGATGATGTGACATGTTTACGCTTTATGTGGCACCTGTTATGTGGTATTGATCTGTGGGCATAAACACGTCACATCATCGTCCGATATGTCGACCAATAACCCCTAAAATGTGTTAATTAGTGTTATGTATCATCAAATGTTGATGTGACATGTCGACATGGTACGAATCAGTGCCACATCGAGGTGCCCAGTGAGCACCATAAAATTCCTCTGCACATATATACATGTTTCAAATGAACGGGTATTAAAAATGCTTCTCTTGTCCTATTATTTTTGGTAGGTTGTTGTAAAAGCTGAAGATAGAGACGTTTGTGACATGTTGGGCAATAATATTCTTGCACCAAATGCCGATCATCAGAAGCTGAAATCTGGGATAGAACTAAATAAATGGCTGATGAATTTGCTAATGTTCTGAAAAACTACAGCAATGTAGTATTTGTCTTCTCTGTATGTGCGTGTATTTCTTCCTCAATTAAGTTCACAGAAATAGACTAACAAAGCAAAACGATACCATACTATTACCGTAAAGAGTTCCACATAGCATATTTACTACAAAAAACGCCCATCAAAATTTACAGCCAACCTCAAAAACCACTGAGCTGAAAGATTTCTCAGGACACTTGCAGCAGTTATATATAATCGCTCCTTTGTTTTTCCCCCGCGCCGAAAAACAGAGCCATTTGTGCGTCAAATTCCTTACAACAGTTCGCAGAAGTCCGTCTCAATATACGATCTCGATTCGCGCAATCTTCTCAACGATCGAAAACGCCTCAACCGTTTGCCATCCAAGGATGCCCTGCAAAGAGATTTTCTCGCATCAGCGCCAATTAAGACGAACAGTTTTCATTCGAAAAATCTCTAAAATATCCAACCAAACTTACTCAAGACATGATCTGCCGAGAACCTTCTAGAAGCATCCTTGCACAGCATGCGCCTAATCAAATCCTTAGCCTCGACTGAAATCGAGCCAAAAACGCCTCTTGGGAACCTCAGATTTGCCCTAATTACAGCTCTGAAGATGTCTTCGGCGGTCTCTCCATAGAAGGGCGGGAAACCAGCGAGCATTATGTACAAGATAATTCCCGCGCTCCAAACGTCGGCCTTTTCGTTGTAATCGTTTCCCGCAAGAACTTCGGGGGCAACATAGTACGGTGTCCCCACGATTCCCGACATGAGACAACCATTACCGAAGAACTCGGCGGACCCAAAATCAGCGAGCTTTAGCTCTTCGTAGCAGTTGAAGAGTATGTTGTCGGGCTTTATGTCTCGGTGGGATACTCCTCGGCGGTGGCAATGTGCTATTGCCTCCATTAATGGAACCTGAAAAAAAAAAGGGATTGTAAGAGGGCAATCAAGAGTTTCCAAAGATAAAAATATCATCCTTTTGCAAAGATTTGCCATCTTCCTCGCTCAAAATTGATGAGTAGAATCAAATTACTCCAAGAATTGAAGAACCCACATATGACATGACATATCTACTCCATCTCACACCCAAAAATTGCCCGGAAATGGCTGTAAAAAGGGGTAAAAAGAAATGAACAAATGTAAAAAGGGGTACAAGAAAAATGGAAGCTTTACCATGACTCTGCGAGCCTCGTCCTCGTCGAAGGCTTCGCCGGTCGTAATCCTTCCGTACAAATCGCCGGACCCACAAAACTCCATCACAATGTGCACCGAGTCGGAATCCTCGTACACATCGAAGATTTCGAGCACGTTTTTGTGCCCCGCCGCGAGCCTCATGAGCTTCGCCTCGTTGTCGACGCAAAGGCCGTCGACGGCGTCGCCCTGGAGAGCCCTTTTGTCGAGGGACTTGACGGCGAAGCAGCGTCCAGTGACGGCGGAGTGGCAGCGGTAGACGACGCCGTAACGGCCGCGGCCGATCTCGGGTCCGACGATGTAGCCTCTGTTTAGTGCGTCAGTCATGTCTTTTTCTTTTCTTTTTTTTTCCCTACTTTTTTGCTTTTTCTTTGGGTTTTTGGGGAGGGGAAAAGGATAAATGGGAGTTGTACGGTGAAGTGTTTGATAAGCTATAAAGATTGGTAGTTGGAATTTATTTTGGAATATTCTCTTCGTTAGAGCGACAATAAAGCATTTTCTCTTTATTTATTTATTCTTAAGCCGTGTATCTTGATTATACTGGACTGCGGACTGCGGATTTCTTATATATTTTATTATATTAAGGATGAGGGGTAGTTATTAACTGCTATTTTGTTCTGTAAAATATTTACAATTTAAACTCTCTAATTAAATAATTATCATATTTAACCCCTCAATTTTTAGTTATTATACTTATATTCGTACTCATTATTTTCTTTATACAAAAGTTATATTTCATCTACTAAACATAAGATATAAATTTCAAAATTAAAATTAAAATAATTATATTTTAGGTACACGCATAGAGTGCGTGGATGGTACTAGTTCATATTAGTATTCGTGCACACTCAGATGCGTGAGCTATAATATCATAATTTAAAAAGAAAAATTGATTTATTATAAATTAAAGGTAGAATTATAATTAACTAAAAATTATAATTTAATAATTAACTAAAACAGTAAGTAAATACAGTGGTGGTTTTGTAGTTGAACGATATGGATTTATTTTGTTATTATTAATTGTAGATAAAAATGGAGTGAAATTAAATGACAATTTTCCTATCTACAACGCGGTTAGTAATTTTCTTTTAATTAATTTTTAATTGTAGATAAAAAACATGATTAGTTGAAACTTGAAATTGACAAACCAAATTGAATTAAAAATTGACGATTTTTATGAAGCTAGTCTCTTTATAAAATAGAATAGATGGTTATAATTAATACATTTATCCAATACTTGAATAAAATCCAGATATGGTTTAATAAATCCGTGTCTCAAGTTTGATTAGTCAACACATTAACTAATTAAACTATGATGATTCTGATGTATTTCATTTAATAGGATATTTGGATCTTTCCTCCACCTCCAGTCAACGTACAACCTTAAAAATTTTAAATAAATTATATATTGCCTATTTCGATGTCATTTAATTAGGTCATGGGCTCATGGAGATGTTTTGGTTATTACTTATTGACGTGTACTTATATATATAGAGATAATTAAATAAATATGTTTGTGTATGTGTGTGTCAAGAAGATATAGTGCGGCTGAGTTGTCGCCAGTTTCATTCATACATACAAAATCCGTACCATTTAATTTCGGGACTATAGTCCACAAATCCATTATTACATTATATGCCTTAGAATCCAAGATACTACAATCTAATTAATTAACTAAAATATGTATATTAATTTATATAAATGGTGGAGCATCATGTGACACTCATGGCCCATTACTTTAAATTGTTGCAATTTTGTTTAGCCTAAGGACAATGATGTGTACTACATTTATTGGAACAACAATGGCGACGAATTATATATGTATATTGCTTTGTGGAAACATATTAGTCATATATCCATTAGTGGGACATACCACGTTCCACTATAGTATAAGTTTGTGGGAATAGATTGGATTATTTGATATAAATAAGATGACTGGGACGATGAAGTGGTATCCAAAATGGATTTTACTTTATTTGTATTTGTAGGAAAGCATAAGTTTTGTAAAGGTTATGAAATTTATACTTTTCCGCAAAACAAAATAAATTGAACAAACAACATGTCTTAATCGTTTTGGAATGTCGACTCATACCTCTGGAAAGATTTCGATGAAATAAGTGGATGCTATCATTGTCGATCAATTTTATTTTCCACGTGGTTCTAGAAGAACATAGAGTCGTGCACGACTTTTAAAGGGTTTGGAATTAGATCAAATATGTAGTTCGTACAAGTCACGCTTCAGGACTTTTGTACCTAATTTATTCACATATGAAAATTCAATAATTAGCCATATTTAGTTAAACGTATTACTTCATATCGCTTTAAGCAGTACCTTTGCATTGTAAGGCTAAGGCATGCATGCCAATTGTCAACTTCAAAAAGCTATCTAGCGATATTATAATGGAGTGGTTAGGTACGGTACCAAAACTGTGATACCGTATACCGTACCGAAATTTCGATCTCCAAAAAATCATACCAATATCATACCAAAATTTTGGTATACCTTCGATATGGTATCGTACCGAAATTTCGGTATGGTATCGACATCATACCTTCTATACCATTCATACGGAAGGGTTTTTTACCGTGCATGTTTCGTGACTCGTTAATTCGTTGTTTTGGAATTTTTAATCAATTCAAACTCCTTAGGCCCAATAAGATAGATTATTAATACAAAAATTTTCAAAATAAAAAGATTTTTAACCTTAAATAATTTACATATTTTAGCTAGTCTAAGACAAAAAACTTTACATAACCACAAACTACAACTTTATATATAGATTAATTAGAACGAAGCGGCTATATTTAAAAATTAGTGAAGATTAACAAAAAGTAATTGCATTGCATCTTCACGCTTTCAGAAATCATGAAAAAAAACATTAAAAAGGCAAAAATTAAACGTTACTTGAGTTACATAAGTAAAATATGATGGGCCTAATCTTAGATAGTTATGTATAAGTTAATAATTTATGGGAAAATAAGTTTATGAAGATCCTTAATTTTTCATTTATATTTTTTGAAATAATATAATATATATAGGGGTGTATATATATATATAATATTAAAAATTTTAGAATTTCGGTATTCGTGATAATCGGTATACCTAATTTTAAAAACTTTCATATCATTACCGTACCGAAAATTTTGGTACGGTATCATACCTTACCAAAAACTTCGGTATACCAAAATTTTCGATATTTTCGATACGATTCGATACGATAAGGACGGTATTTCGGTATTTCGTTATTTTTCCCCAGTCCTAATATTATATACGTGTTTTTTTGACAATTAATGTGAAATCAATGACTATCGATAAGAAATAAGAATATATATTGTATCACCAAAAGGATTCTCACCACTGTCATTGACTGAGACTGCACAACTTTTTTTTTTAAGATATATGTGGAATCAATATATGTATATGTATAAGTATAACCAACTTCCGATTGGATAGAAGTTCCATTCTTGTGTCATTTATTGATAACGAATATGTTACAAAATATCAAACCGATTTTGTGGTTGATAACTTATAAAATACTCTGTTCTTTAAATTCTTGTAAATGATAACTTATAAATCCATATTTGAGGCCGTACTTTAGCGACTCTTGAAAAAAGCCAACGGTTACTTTGTCGATATCAAAATAATAAATGCTCGTCTCTCCTGGTCAACATTATTGTTAGCATCGGTCAACGTCTTTAGATGGGTGAATAAACACCTGCTCTTTTTTACTCTTAACCGGTAAGGTTAGATAGCGTGCTTGATATTCTAAGTGCGACTTGTGCGGAAGTGAAACCGATCAATTATGAACTGAAACCGGATGCTCATTGTGATGTGCGTGTGTGTTTGTTCGCGAAGGACACAGAGATTTGTTATGGAAGTTCGGAGCACTACGTCTCCCCGTTTCCCGCAAGAAAGGCCATTACTAGAACATTCGGTTTCTAACAACCCCCATTGTACAACCTTCTTAGCTACACTCACACGGTACAACTCCCCGGCTATACTCAGCTAACTAAACTCCTAGACACCACTAGACAGTTTTTTACAATCCGTCTCTTTCAAGAGCTTTTTACAGTCCCTTGAGAAAAACTCACTTACTAACGAACCAGTATAGTACAGTGAGGACAACACCTAAAATGATTTCTTTGCTTTGAGCTTTCTCTCGTTCTTGATTTTTCGTGATAAAGTGTCGCAAGGTCTTCAGCATGCTTCTCTGCTATTTATAGCTGGGCTTGTTGAAGAAGACCATTGTGAGATAGCTCATCGTATCGGACAATGCATTTAATGCATTTAACCAAAATGGGTATGTCCATTCTTCGCTGCAGTTCGCGTTGTGTCATTTGCTTTATTCCTTTTTAAGCTTGCCAACTGCTCCTCCTGGCAGCCTTGAATTAATTGCTTGTCAGAAACCTTCAGCTTGCTGCGCCTTGAATAAATTTGAATCTTTGTCCACGTTGCACGTCCGGTATCAGGCATTCCGGTCTTCAGTGTGCTTCCGGCTGCAATCTTGATCCCGGTCTCTGGTAGCGCTGATGAACTGCTGTCTGTTCCCGGTTTCTCCAATGTCTGGCCGATTTATTCATTAAGTTGGTTAAATCACCGAAGCTGTTAATCTGAATATTTAAATTCACGATTTCTAACAATAATACATAGCCGTTGGTCATTTATGAACTACACAAAATGATGAAGAATATTCTGAACTATCAAGCAAAAGAAAAAGTAAAAGGTAGAGAGCAGATAAAAAGGTGATATTTTATTAATCAAGCGAATTCATAGTGACGACGATACAATGCGAACTATAATATGAGAAAATATCAAATATACATGTCGACGATACGTAAATTTGCTGCCTCTAATGGATCTTAATGGGCTGGGCCCAATTCGAGGAGATATTTGACAAGACATTCAACAATATTTTTTCTGTGTATTTGAATGTATTGTGAACTCTCTTCTCTCTCTCTCTCACTCATTACTGGAGAGTTATAATGTGATTCTGAGATGTGCTATGCTATTGGTCATTGGTGCCAAGTGAAATGTAATAACTCAATGTGCAGAATACATGCAATAACGAAGTCGTTTATAGGAAGTGGATGCAAAATGATGATAATGTACTACATGAGTTAAATTGCTTGTCTTGGAATTTCCTAATGTTATCTTCTACATGTGAAACTTTAGACCAAACCCTTTCTAAAAGTCACATTATAATGTCTCAACTCTCTCAAAATTGAATTCCATGACACCTTTGTAGCCTTTCACCAGCTTCTCTATCTTCCCCTCTTCATATATCACCTGTATATTAGATTTTATTTCATACTCGACAACAATGGTATGATACATGTACGTATTCATCTCTGAAGATCGAATAACTTTAATCCATATGTAGGCTAGACCTTTACTCCTTAAATTCTATATCTATTGTTTTCCATGTAATAAATAATCCATCATCTTTTTTGAAGTACAAAATTTGGTCCTCATTCGTCGCCGTGCTCATGATGGCTCTTTCGTGCTTGAGTCAGCAACATATGCATGACTTGCAAAGCTTGTCCTTATTAGGAAATAACACTCAGATAGAAAAGAAGCCCTTCAAAATCTTGTCCTGTGTAATCATTAAATGTCATGGTTTTTTTTTGCTGTAGTTTGCCAACCATCGAAACGATATCGTCGTGAGTTATCTCACAACTTCCAAGAATGGCTGCACTTTATTAGTTTGAAATTTTTAAAGAGAGATTCTCCATTAGGTAGGTAGGATAAATGCACGTTTCTGCTCTAACTAAATCTCATTCAAAGCTGTTTTTAATTGAATTTTTTGTTACTTTTCAGTAAGTCCAAACATCATGAATGTTTCACTAGCCTGGCCAAGTCCTTCTTCTTCTACTATAAATTTATCCCTTTTCATTGCCATTCATTTCCATTGAGCTCTCTGCATTCAACCTTCTACTTCCTCATATATAACCATTATCACTAACCGAAATAAAAAAAGAAAAAAAATGGAGCAAAGGGCTCTAGTGGGGCCCACGAGAAAACCCTCGTCTCCCATCGCATGTCGTGTCTGCGGTAAGATTTTCTTCGACAACATAAGCCTCGTTTTTCACTTCGAGTGTCACCTCGAGGAAGAAAGTAATAGTCCATATTCTGATGATCAGTTGTCGTTGTCCCTAAGCTTGTCTCCTCCTTCTCCTTCGCTATCTCATACTTCTTCCATGGAAGGATTATCAACCTTAGCTTTTCCAAAGATTGATTATAACTGTTCGTCGAAAGCGATGAGTCGATTGGGTTTTTCATTACCAATCAACCATACAACGATGTTCAAGAAAAGGGCTTCTACTTCTTCTTCTTCATCAGCATGTACTCTCAGTCCTAATATGACGTGCTTTTTAGGGTGTAATAATAATTTAAGGGTTACAAAGGCGAAGAATGGTAATAATAGTCCAGCCAAGGAAATCGTTGTCATTAGCGACGATGATGAGAAGGAGGAGGATCAAATAGACTTGACGTTGAAGCTTTAAGGAGAGATTAATTATTTCTGAGTTTCTTCTTTTTTAGTTTATCGTTTGACGACGGAGAATGTTTATTTATTAAATAGGTTTTGTGAGTTGCGATGTTTGCTTTGCTTCTATTCTATCTTTGTAGTTTGCAATTGCATGGGTTTTTAAATTCTTTTGGAAAAAACAAATAAATATGTTGGGATCCTTGCGCCTTTAGGTTCGTAACTTAGCCTATCTTCGCCGGTATATGTGAATTGAATCAAGAACGTCGATCATGAACGTGATCGAATCAAAAAATCAGAGAAGAAAACAGAAAAACAGAGAACTTGATATAACGTGGTTTGGTCTTTATTCTCGACCTACTCCACGGACCAACTAAAGCTCTTTATTCCAAACTGAAAGAAGGGATTACAAGAATCATACTTCCTCTCCAACTTTCTAGTTTAACATTTCACTCAAAATCGCAGCTTATCAGCAGCTATGATCGCTCAAACTCTGCTACTTCACCACTGATATAACATGTATATAGCAGCAGATTTATGAATTAGCCGTTATAGCAGATGCTTTTAAAGCTTTTACCTGCGCTTTCCTTAAACTATAACAATGCCACAGCACTTCTTTAAGTAGTTAGCAACTTTATATCCTAGCCATTAGATCTTCACCTGCCAGATCCAACGATCCCCATTTAAACTGACGAATCTACATGGCTTCATCAATAGAATGATTCTTCTTCAGCGCTTCATCATTCCATTTTCTTCATTCTTGAGCTTATTCGAGACAGATTTGTGGCTTTATACTCAACAAAAAAATATTTAGGTAAGAAGGTGATATTATATAAGAATAAATGGACTTAAATCTCTATCGTGGGCCTCGAGAAAACAAGCACCCACTGGGCCTTATGGGTCATATAATTATATATATATATATATATATTAAATCCATTTAGAGAGATATATGCTGCGTTTAGTTCTCTCTAGTATTATGTAGATATAAACACATTATTATAAGCTCGTAGTATCTTTTTTTATATATACTATGAGATCTTTGTCACAGATTCAATTCATTGACACCTCTTGCTATCTTACAACAAACTATTTTTTGAAGTATCAAATAATTATGTTCAAATAAAAAATTATAATTAAAAATCATATAGACCATCCCGCAAAGATTTTTTTGTTAACCACTCACGTCATGGGAAAATTGCATTCCATATATATTATTAACTAACAAAGCATTGCATATTTGCTTACACGATAGATATATATAGTATTACCCTTTTTTTCTTGTCCCTTTTGTCTTTTTCTCATTTTTATATTCGTCATGGGTGAAATTGGATTCTTTATGATAAATATATACTTTAATGATTTATGGTTTTTGCCCGTGATTGTGCATCAATTTCCTTATCCTCAGCATCTTGGCACGAGAGAAATTGAAAAGGAATCCTATAAAAAAGTTTCTTGTCTGTGTCTCCAAATACAAAATGTCCCAAAATCTTGTGAATCGTTTTTTCGCATTATATTTGTCTCTGAGCGAATCTGTTAATTCGGTTACTCTTTTATATTATGACATATAATTTTAAATTTGCACATTGTTGCAGGTTGGTCTTTGCTAAAATACGAGGTTGATGTAATAATTGAATGAGGAAAAATCTGAATTTCAACATTTATATTGAATTCGACGACATTACGGAATATGAGTTTGAATTTTGATACGCTTGACCTAAAAAACATCCCAATAACCGAAAATATTTTTCGAATATGTTAAAAGTTATACATTATATATGCATGCGCCTATATTATCGGTATGTTGAGAAATTAGTTAACTATAAATTATCACCACCTAAGTTATTGACGAGAATCGCGCAGCACAAATCTGCTTAGATTTCGATAAAGGAGGAAAAATGAAGAAAACTACAAAAATATTTCACTGTTTTGTTCAAAAATTATTGATCGGTCAAATATTCTGTCCAAACATTTCAACCCTTCTGTCTTTTCTCTCAAAAGTAAACTGAGATATATACTACTTAATTTGCACATATTCTTTTCCCCGTTTGCAGTGACATAGAAGAACATACGGAGTTGTTATTATGTGAATATGATTATGTAGTGATAAGACATATTTTTAATATAAAACTGAAAAAAATATGTGACCTACTTATAATATACTATTGGAGTCCTGTCCCTTGGTTTTGTAAAGGTTTTTATGTTATTTTTAATATAGGGCACTTTTTTGGGGGGAAATTGAGCACGGTTCAACTCCCATTAACTTGCAATTTTAGAGAAATGGAAAATGAAGGTTGCATAAAATAATTATTTTCATAACTCAAAAGAGATTACGGAGGGATTGCTTAAGCTCGGTAAAGAAAATAGAATCGTGCCTCCGCCTTTGCATGCGGCTATTCCTGAATTTCTATTTCTCAAGCACATTGTTCTAAAAATATATAAATAATTTCAGTTACATATGTGTAGTTCCTCACAATTAAATAATTAAGATCCTGTCATGTTTTTGGCCTAATAGTCGAGGAGGAGTTGTTGATCTCGATTGTGTTGAAATCGTCTCATAATGAAATCAACAACGAGTTTCATATTTGAGGTAGATGGCATTGCATGGGGATACATGATTAAAAAACATTACATAACTAAGCAAATTAACAAAAAAAAAGCGGACAAAAGCAAGTAAAGAACAAATTCACACACAAACACAATAAAACCCCAATACAAAAGTAAGATCATCTTGTGAACCACTAATAGAAAGAATGCATGTAATAAATACACTTTCGTCTTTTTTAGTTCCAAGTCTTCAATAATTAAGTTGGTCCTTTTCTTTCCACCGTTTTATCTTCTCGGAGCAGCAGCAGCATATGTTGAGATCTCGTGACCAAAAATATAAATAATAAATATCCATGACTTCCTTTTTTTTTATTATAATTTACTTTCCTCCATCGATGATAATCACAAGCAACCAATGTAACGAACTCATCCCATCCCATTTCTCCTCTATATATATATTCAGGGTGCTTCGTCCCATGTATGCACTAGTTGTAACAACAAGAGGCTTAGAAAACTACATAAAAAAGATATAATGAAGTCCTTCAACATTCACATTTCCACCACCACACTCATCCTCCTCATCCTAGCATGCCCTTCTTCTTCCTCATTATTCACCAAAGAAAATTACGCCGAAGCCCTCGAAAAATCGATAATGTTCTTCGAGGGTCAGAGGTCGGGCAGATTGCCCGCCGACCAACGCCTCAAATGGAGGGGCGACTCCGCCCTCTCCGACGGCTCTGGCTACCACGTACGTATATATGTTGTTGAAATAACTTACGTATGTCCATAAATTCGACCCGATTTATTTCGTCGCACTAATTAATTTTCTCTTCTTTTTTTTTACGAAACATTAGGTGGATCTCGTCGGAGGCTACTACGATGCAGGGGACAACGTCAAGTTCGGCCTACCGATGGCTTTCACGACCACAATGCTCGCATGGAGCGTCATCGAGTTCGGCCACTCGATGAGCGCTCAGCTCGACAGCGCCAAGAGAGCCGTTCGTTGGGGTACCGATTACCTCCTCAAGGCATCGACCGCCACCCCGGGCGCTCTATACGTGCAGGTGATTTCAGAAGTGATCATTCAACATGATATCAGCGTCAGACCTAAATAAATAATGGTCGACACGCCAAAATATGCTTGAAAAAAACGTAGTTACGATATAGACAAACGTACTAATAATGTTTACCCTAAAATGTGACATTCCAATTATTGAATAAATTTCGTCCGATTTTAGCATAGAACCCTCAATTCTAAATACACCCAGCTATTAAGAAAGCAAGGCATGGTGGCATGTTGGAAATATAGTAATCAAAATATGAAAACGATAATATATACTTGTTTAAGGTGGGAGACCCGAACTCGGATCATCGGTGTTGGGAGAGGCCGGAGGACATGGACACGCCCCGAAGCGTGTACAGAGTTTCGGCTCAAAATCCCGGGTCCGACGTGGCGGGGGAGACCGCAGCCGCGTTAGCCGCGGGTTCGATGGTGTTCAGAGGCTCGGACCCAAAGTACGCCGACGCGCTGCTCAGAGCCGCGGTCAAAGTGTTCGATTTTGCAGACGAACACAGAGGGTCGTACAGCGACTCCCTCGGCTCGGTGGTCTGCCCATTCTACTGTTCCTACTCGGGATTCCACGTAAGCCATCAAATCGAACAAGCGTATAAACAATACATATATATATATATATATTGATGTTGAAACTTATATTTAGGACGAGCTTTTATGGGGAGCGTCTTGGCTTCACCGAGCGTCGGGAAACGAGTCGTACATGGCGTACCTTCAGTCGAACGGGGAGACGATGGGTGAAGACGTTTACTCGTTTAGCTGGGACGATAAAAGAGCCGGGACCAAAGTTTTGCTGTCCAAGGTATATTTACATATAATATATATATATATATATTTGTCCCGAGAAACCCTAGCCGTGAGACCAGTTAAATTAAACTCTTGCGGTAGCGTAATAGCTTGCAAATTACGCCAATCATTTCAACCACACTAGTCCATTGTGCATGCGTGACAGGTTCACACTCAAAAGAAATTTTGGCATAATCGATGATTTTTAACTATGTTAGATATGAATTAATTCCCTATCTACTATACCGTAATGTTGATGCACTAGGGTTTCTTAGAGGAGAATATCCAAGAGTTTCAGCGTTACAAGGCACATTCGGACAACTACATATGCTCCCTCATTCCAGGATCTCCTAATTACCAAGCCCAACAATACACCCCAGGTAACGAAATAAAATCATTAAAATTCCATTTAAAACCATAAAAAATGAAGTATATTAACTATATCATAATATTATTGGATTTCAATCATTTAGGTGGGCTATACTACAAAGGAAGCGAAAGCAACCTACAATACGTAACCACTTCGACCTTCCTCTTACTAGCATACGCCAAATACCTCCAACATGGCGGCGCAATGACAACCTCTTGCGGCGGTTTGACTTCGGACGAGCTCGTGTCCCTTGCGAGGAGACAGGCCGACTACGTACTGGGAGATAACCCCATGGGAATGTCTTACATGGTAGGGTTCGGACGAAAATACCCTCGGCACGTGCACCATAGGGGCTCGTCGGTGCCATCGATCCGTGACCACCCGGGTCGGGTCGGGTGCGGGGACGGGTTCGGTTACCTGAACTCGGGCTCGCCCGACCCGAACCTACTGGTCGGGGCGGTTGTGGGCGGGCCGGATAGTAACGATCGTTTTGCGGACGATAGGAATAATTATCAGCAGTCTGAGCCGGCTACTTATATCAATGCTCCCTTCGTTGGAGTTCTTGCTTTCTTCTCCGGCGAGGGAAGAGCAGTATAAATATAACTATTTATATATGCATTGTAACATATTAATCGTGTCATGGAAATACGTATTGGAATTGTTTATGTACGGCCATGTACCAAAAGTCGATTTAAGGAGGTTGGTTTCTAATATTTGAATGCACTATGGAATTGTACCTTGATTTTCTTAAGATTGTTATGTTTATCGCCATGATTAAATAGGGTGGCTGATCTTTCTTTATTGTGAGCTTTTCTAATTTATTTTTCAAGCAAAAATAGAAGGTAAAATAAAATTAATTTCCCAAAGTCCAAATTGAAAGACGCAATAGAAGTTAGAAAGCACAATTCTTTCTTTCACATGGCACGCAACCACGAGTGAATGAATCCACTTGTTAAACCCCTTTCAGAGAAAGGCGAGCGAAAATTTGCCTCCTTTTTCTTTTTTACTACAAATTTTTCATGCCGATTTGAAGAATTTTCGGAATGGCGACGGCTAACGAAGCAGGGTACATGGTCCCCTTCGACAATAACAACAATAATACGAATAATTTGACGAAAAAGGGGACAAAAGGGTCGAGGAGTTGGATTTTGATCGACTCTTCGGGCGAAGAATTGATCCTGGACGTCGACAAGTACGCAATCATGCATCGCGTGCAGATACACGCGCGTGATCTGCGCATTCTTGATCCATTGTTGTCGTACCCATCTACGATATTAGGACGCGAGAGGGCTATCGTCTTGAACTTGGAGGTATTTTGCGGTTTTCAATTTTTAGGGCGTTTTATTTTTTTGGGTTCTTTGTATGTCAGTTTTGGTGCCGCACTTCGTAATTTATGGTTTATTTTCTGCCGTGTCTGTTGGATTTGTAAAGATTGGGTCTTTCTTTTGCTTATCTCTTAATTGAGGCTTTGGGAAACTTTCTTGCACTATTGAGTTTATACCAGTGTGGATTGTGAAATGCGGGAAGGTCTATTGTGATTAAAAGTTTAGGGTTCCGATATATTGATTTTAGGAGCACTTTTTTTCGTTACGAGATGTAAATTGTCGATCTTGGGATAGTTTCGTATTTTGAGCTTAGATGCATTTGTACGACTCGTATGCTCCATCGTTCATTGGTTATTACTTACTTTTGTTTGTGCAATGCAGCATATCAAGGCCATTATTACATCTGAAGAGGTGAGTTTATTGATCTTTGAAGAACTTGGGCTACTTAAAACATCATTCATCACGTCTGATGTTAAAGTCGTCATTTTTTACTAGGTTTTACTCCGTGACCCTCTAGACGATAACGTTGTTCCTATAGTGGAGGATCTCAGGAGGAGACTAAAGCCAAAGGACTTCCTAGAGAACGGAAATCACGATGTTGAAACGGGCGAAGAAGATGGTATGTTCATTCACCTTACAATTGGATACTTGAAAATCAATCGATCTACTGTTTGTGTACTCCCTTTCTAAATATCTTCTCTTTTTGCAGCTTATTTTATTCGCAAATCTTTGGTATGCTAATGAGTTTCTAATCAAAATGCAGATGTTCCTTTTGAGTTCAAGGCTCTTGAGGTAGCTTTGGAAGCAATTTGTAGCCATCTTAATGCACGTACGATCGATTTAGAAGGTGCTGTATATCCAGCTCTTGATATGCTTACATCAAAGGTAATTCTGTTTGTTTATATGAATTGTTTACGGTAACTTTTTATCTGCAAGTTCCTTTTATCTTTTGTACTTCTTCGTTGCAGATTAGCAGTCGTAACTTAGACCGAGTACGTAAGTTGAAAAGTCAAATGACAAGGCTAACTGCCCGCGTGCAAAAGGTATAATAACTACAGTTTTTTACGCTGAAAGCTAAATCTTCTCCACCCAAGTTCTTTCACCAAAAAGGGGAAATGACATCTCTTGGTTAAGTGTTGATTAGATAAATTAAATTTGAGAAGATCGATTTTATACATACTTGTGTGCAGGTTAGGGACGAGTTAGAACAGCTGCTGGACGACGATGGTGACATGGCAGACCTTTACTTGTCAAGAAAACTAGCCGGCGCCTCACCTGTGAGTGGCTCGGGCGCTGCTAGTTGGTTCCTTGCTTCGCCTACGATAGGATCCAAAATATCGAGGGCCAGTCGGGCGAGCGTTGCCACTGTTCGTGGAGATGAGAATGACGTTGAGGAACTTGAGATGCTTCTAGAAGTAAGAAATATGCATTCCTCGTGACATAAGGAAGAATAAATAATCGGGTTTTTGTTTTTAATCCAGGCATATTTTATGCAAATAGATGGAACACTCAACAAACTAACCACGGTGAGTGAGCCCTTAACTATGTCTGCTTGCTTTTGCTTTACTAGTTTTGACACAATCCAACTTGAATATTTCTGCAGCTGAGAGAGTACATTGATAATACGGAAGACTATATCAATATCCAGGTGAATAAACAAGTAATAAGACAAGAAGAAAGCATTATACCCTCAGCAAACTGAAACGATTTTTTTCTTTTACTCTCATTTCAGCTTGACAATCATCGAAACCAGCTTATTCAGGTATGCCCTTTTTCACTAGAGATTTTTTTCTTCGTTTGCGAAGAAGGCTTCCCAAAATTTGATCTTTTCTTCTCCTTTCGTCTTTGCTGTGAGTTGTTGTAGTTGGAGCTATTTCTAAGTTCAGGAACCGTATGCACGTCGATCTATTCTTTAGTAGCTGGAATATTCGGTATGAACATTCCTTACACATGGAACGATGGCTATGGTTACATGTTTAAATGGGTAAGCTGAGATATCTTACAACAAATGAACTCACAAATCAATCTCTGAGGCTTGAATCTTGCAAACCTTGCTTTTTTTTTTTTTTTTCAGGTGGTCATTTTCGGGGGCGGTTTTTGTGCATTCCTTTTTATTCTTATAATATGGTACGCTCGTCATAAAGGGTTAGTCGGATCTTGATTGGATTGAAGAAAAGATTTCATTCAATCAAGAGAATTGATTTGTTCAGAAGCATGCCACAAGTGCATAACAAGTAAAAATGTAACTTGTTTTGAATATTCAGTTTCTATGGAAATAATATTCTTACTTTGCATGTTAGTTTGTATGCATGTATATAAATAAAAAGAAGCTCACGAGGTTGGCAAAATAAATCATATATATCTGCAATTCCAACTTCAATAAAAGAAGAGTGCAACATGTACTAAACTGAAGTATTTGAACTGAGCCAATATCTCTCATAAAAATTCAATGAAACTGAGTCGGAGCAAAGATGATGAGAGAAAATTCAACCTCGACGGGCAACACAGAGAGAACATCAGAGCCCAGAACATAACGAGCAAAAGTTCAATTGAAAGCTACATTTAAGACCAAAACTTGATCATCAAATATCTCTCTTTGGCCAAGTAACAAACTCACTTGAGAGGAAAAATCTCGAAGAGTGGGTAGCACCAATACCTGGCCTACCGTGCTTAACGGGCTTGTAAGAGATTGAGAACTCGGCCAGGTAATGCCCTATCGTCTCGGGGTTGATTTCAATGGGATTGAACGTTTTTCCATTGTAGACTCCAAGCACGCTTCCTATCATCTCTGGGACAATGATCATGTTTTGAAGGTGAGTCCTCACAAGGGCCGGTTTTTTGCCAGGCGGGGCTTCACGTTACAGAACGAATACAACAGCAAAATCCTTATCCAAATGAGGAATGATAGGAAAACATGTTCAGTTTCAAAAATAAAAACGAAGCATGTAAGATTAAAAAGGGCAGATTGTTGTTCAATGACAGGGTAAAAACTTACTGCCTTGCGCAGCTTCTTGCTTCCTCTTGAGGCCTCTCTCGAACCTGCCCATTGAATTGACATTGTTACTACAGCCATTTTTAGCAGCAAATTAGCTTCAGCAAAATAATTGGAATGGGATGAAACCAATTTTATGGCTAGCAACGAACAAAAACAATGAAAGATGTTTAGGCAAATCCGAGTGCACTGTGATTGAAAGAAGTTCATTCAATCGACAATCAACCAAGTAGTGAACGAACACTACAGAAAGTAAACACACACACACACAGTATCACCATCCCCAGTGATAGAAAAGAAACCCGAAGGATAAAATCCCAAATACAAACCTTCTTTTAGCACGCGCACTGAAGAGCTTGACAAGGTCATCCATGGACCTATCGAGCAACGCATCTAGGTCAACGCCTCTGAAGCTGGAACTTCTTGAACGTCCTCTTCTTGGGTTGCCCAGCTGCAACATCTGCTTCAACGTCCGCCTGATTCTCAAACAAAAAAGTGAACTACCAACATTTTGTAACATTACAAACAGAAAATAGACGATTTACCATGTCTGATCGAATCGTGCTCGCAGCTCAACCAAAACTCAATTGTAGTATGAACTACGAAGAGAAGACGCGGTTATGAACCTCACAGTTAATAACCTCTCTAAAATAATAAAAATTTTCCAGTCCCGACTTAGGCATTTGTAAAAAATTTAATTCGATAAGATAATAATTATTCTGAAAATTCCTTTGTAAATATTAGGTCCAACTGAAACTCTAAATTAATAATTTATATATTACAATTATAAATATTATGGGCATTTGCTAAAATATGAATCTATTGTCACTTGTACGTAGATCTAATTGAATTTCATCATTAAATTTTTTAATTATAGCCAAAAGTTTCGATGTCAAGTTCTCTAGCCGCAACAAAAAATGTAAATATACATTAATATATTTAATTAGTTACAAAAGAATTGGTTTATTCATGAATATAATCAATTAAAACATATCTAAATACTAAATCATCTAAATTTAAATTTTTTTTTCTTTTAATTAATAAATTATTAATTTATCGATACATTTTATCTTTAAATTAATAAAATTCACTGGTTTGAGGATTATTAATTAAAAGAGGTTTTAGTGTATTTACAGAAGAGTATTTTCTTTTTACAATAGTAGTGTTGTGTTATCTAATGGAAGGAATTGGGCTGGACCTAACTATTTGGGCTAAATAGCCGATACAATCTTATTGATTAGATATTTAGTGGGGCCGACATATTATAATTTATAGCACTGGATTTACATTTTTTTTCGGTGATTAGATTTATTAGAAGAGGTAATTACATGTCAGGCCCATTTAGCAGTTTTTCTTTATATTTCTGGCTCTATTTATGTTTAAAATAGATAGAAGTACTTGAATTGAAGTTTCATTTAGAAATAAGAACGTAATCCATGAAAAAGACATATTTGCCCATAATAAACAAAACGAATTACGACTAACTGTCATCCCCTTCTTCAAACGAGCAAAGCAACCATAAAGAAGTGTATACATTGTACATGAAGTGGTACTGTAGATCCATGAAGTGGTACTGTAGACCCATGAAGTGGTATTGTATACCATGAAGTGTTCAGTGAAGTGGTACTGTTGAACTGAGAAGTGATACGACATTTGTGGACTCATGAAGTGGTAATGTTGAACATAGAAGTGGTACTGTTGAACAGAGAAGTGGTACAGCATTTGTAGACCTATGAAGTGGTACTATTGAACATAGAAGTGGTACATCAGAACCCTTAAGTGTTTCTGCAGAAATCGGGTAAATATTTTGACGCGATCTTATATTTGACGACGTAATATCAAAAATAAACTCTTATATTTGCAGCGGATGCTTATTTCGATCGTCAAAACTCATTTTATTCTGTTAATAATACTATTAGCCACGTAATAACACAATATTTGTGCTGAATAACACTTCCTGTTATGTGATAACTGATAACAATATATTGCAATTTTATAACAGAACATTGCTGGATACCGCTTCATAACTACTATTTTATAAGGATGTTTTCGTCAGTCAACCTTTATTCTATGTTAAATTTTTAAATGGGTCCTTCAAACTATATTGCTTCTAACATGAGCCTAAACCCTATTTGCAAAATATAAGGGGGCATGAATTCAAATCGTCCCTTATTAGAACATATGAGCCAACCATATATGAACTATATACGAATCATTAGACTTTGACATACTATCTATTCATGGGCAACGAAGGAACAACAACTACAATTAAATTGACAAAGAAAATAACTCACATAACTTAATTAAATTTCCACATACAATAAATACATATACGTATATGAGGATAAGCCAATCCAAGCAAACACCTCACAAATCACAGCTCAAAAACAGTTTGCACCAAGAAAGTAGAAATAACTTGCAGAAAGGGACACACTTTCAATTTAGAAACAACAATGCAGAGCACTCCTTTTGCTTTAAACTTTACAAATTTTCAAATCACACGCACACACACACACACAATAATTTATGTGTATTTTACGACGATATCATCATTATCGAACCGAGACATCCATGCGAGGATGTTCCCTTATCTTGTAAGAGGTAGCAGCGTTTCCATTACCGTGTTTCCTGTCTATGAAGATGGAGAAACTGTGACGAGCTTCGGGGTTCACCTCATCAAAGATGTGATGGTCCTTTGCGTTCGAAAAGCTCTTCCTTCGACCCAACTTTGGAGATTTTGCACGAGTCGGAGGTGCCTGTTCGATTTTTATTGCGGATATTTGTCCAACGAATATGCTTGTGCGACTAATAACTTTCATCAGGAAAAAGAAAAACGATTTTACCTTTTTCAGTTCGATCTTGGGTGGAGGTCCTTCATGGTAAAAGCTTGGCATTGGAGCAGCCTTGAAAGACAAACTCTTCCTTAGTTGTCTAATTGCTGCTTCAGTCTCTTCCTACAAAGGCGTATAATGCAGAAAGTTAACTTGAAAATGTTTTTGATGTAATTATTACTCTGACATCGTTCGTGATGTTCTGTTCACGGAATCAAGCCTTATACGGCGTTGCTAATGCTTAGCAGAAGAAAAACACAAGCGTATTGAATTGTTACCTTAATCCTCTCTTGATATTGCATCCTCTCAGCCTCTAAGGCTCGATGTTTTTCCTCCAATTTCGAGTAAAACTTTCATGAAAAGACATCGTTACAATATTGTACTGTATAGGAAAAGAACGTTTATGTACGAAAGTCGGTCAACACAATACCTGTTTTCTTCTTTCGGCGCGTTCGCTGCTCATGAACACTGGGGCCAATGCTTTAGTTATCTTGAACTTACTTGGAGTTCCAGCATTTCTTAGGTTGTCATGTCAAGTCATTAGATATACAGTCACAGCGAGAGAAAATGACTCTATCGTATATGGAATAATAGTACACTTACGATGAATCTGCTGAAGAATCACCGTCATCAGATCGTTTCTTGTTATCTGTTGGCTTCCTTGGTGCAATAGGTGAGATTCCCTGCACCTTAATTGAGCGCAATATGATCACATTAATCCAATCTTAATTCAATTCTATGGGTCATTGAATATCATCTCATGAGTTTTGAAAAAATTTAAATGAATAGGCATGACCAGATACCGTTTTTGGTTTCGTAAAAGTCTGGTGTACAGAAACATGATGAACCTGAGACGATTTATCACCAAGAGCAATATTAACGGGCTCAGCACCATAGCTACGGTTTCCCAATGAAGCACGCTTCTCAGTAGCCAAGGAAAACGGTTGTGGAATAGTGCCTTTTATCTTACACATAGCTGACTTATGAACCTTTTTGCACCAAGCCCTCGTCTTCTTATTACCATCCGTATCGTTTTGGTTCTTTGTTGATGCACTCTCCTTACTCATGTTCGTTTCATCGCTCGAAGAACCTTGTGAGTTCTGCTCAAACATCTCAGCCTGGCTAGGCTGAGTGACCTCAGATGACTTGTCACTATCACATACCTTGACATTGACTTCATCTTCTTCGAAAGCGTTGAAAGGTTTCGATAGCTGAGGCATATCTTTTGGCACAGAATCTCCGTAATCTGAGTCGTGGGACGCGCATTTTGAGTGTGGGATGACACTAATATCTGGTTCCTCGTCGATATGAGTGTCATGGCCTTCCATTTCCATAGCTCTAATGAGTAACAGACAGACGTATCATCATTATTCATAAGACAAGCAAGATCGTGAGAAAGCTGAAGAAAAATCATACGAAAGAAAACTAAATAGATGTCACAGAGATTGTCGATCGACAACCCAGATAATCAGAGTCTGAGTGCTCGTTAACATTTCATTTGTCAATCGTTGTAATGAAATTATGAAATTTCCAACCAGATAGACCGAACAGTACTGAAAGGGAACTTAAGATTTTATCACTGTGACCAAAAATCCCAAATCAACCACATCAATAGGTCACAATCGAAATCCTACTCGGCAACAAATTAATATAAAAAATAAAATTAGAACTTCTGATGCAGAATGTAAAGGATCGAAGCATGGCCGTTTACACAGTATCCGCTACCATCGTAACCCTTTAAAATGTACAAATCAAAACAAGCACAGCAACCCAATTCCTAACTCAACCATTCCAAAAACAGTGATTTAGAGCTCTCAAGACATTGCATCTATGTGGATACGCATCTACATACTTGTGCATAGAAAAAAAGCAAGAAGAAATCAATACGCAGGAAAAGTTTTCTCACAGATGATTCGAAGAAATCAGCCTTCGTTTATTTAGATGAGCTTCTGGAATTTCCTCCAAGTGCGTGTTTTTGAGCGCGCAAGTGTGTGTTTGTGTGTTGCTGTTCCTCTTACATATAGACGAACTCTTTGCGTAATAGAATAACGGCGTTAGGTAACGGCGGTTGAGAAATTTGAATAGAAACTTGCGGAAAGCAAAGAGAGGGATTAAAATTAAATAAATAAAAATAAAATCTTCGGTTTGAATTTGGAGGTAAAATGCTTCGAAACTTGCTTTGAGATGATGATACCGTGTGGTCCATGGGAATATCTTATTTTTTTCACATTTGGGTTTATTTGGAAAGATTCTTCCACTACATTAATTAGATAATTTCTTTCCTTTTAACAGACAAAATGTTATGTGAAAAGTTTACCTCCAATAAAAATCTGCTACTTAAAGAAAATGAACCCTTCGTTGAAACGAACTGTCTATATGCAAATCCTTGGCAAAGATTCATCGTTTATTTTTTTTTTTGGACATTTCTTTAAATTTCTTCCATGTAATTAAGTCCATTGCTATTTTGACATAAGCTATTAGGTTAATTTCTATGATTCAGCAGCTAAACAGTTGAATAATATTTGTTCAGCGTTCTAAAGTTACATTCATAAATCATATGTATAGTTCAATCGGTTAGGAAAAAATATATATAAAAAGCAAAACTAAAAAGTTGTGTAAGAATGGTAGCTTTGCTAATTACAGCTAATGATAATTAAGACACTCTAACTATGTAGGGTTTAGTTGTATGTCTTAAACGACGTTCAAGTCTCAACTAACCGACAAACTTGAGCTTGAGGATTTGTAAGAAAAATTCCGCATCATTCAAAATAGAGCTAAATTTAAATAAATGGATAAGTCCTTTGAAAAAAAAGACATAGATGTCAAAAATAAATATGCTGCCCAATCATTAGCAGGGCCATATTTGGTTGGTGAATTATGCTAACTTATTACTTTATTTAAAGAAACAACTATCCTTTTCATTATTCTATCATGAATTTGGACTGTAAATGAGTTGGCTTGGAAACATAATAATCTGCGTCAATATATTTATAGATTTGATATAATGTTTTATTTCACTTAATCCTATATATAGTCATGCAAATACAGTCACAATCATCCAACTTTATTTTAATTGATACTAATGCTTTTTTATTGCAAACTTTGACATATTCACTATTCAAGATTTAGGAATAAAGTGTCGCTTTTCGATAGAATAGAACAGAGTAACGTAGTACTTCATGCTTAACTATTCATCAATTTGATGGGACTGAAAGTGAAATTAGACAACTAACGACAAATTTAAAAATATTACATGTTTCATTTCATAGAGAGTGAAATGAGAATGCATGGAACGATAAGGGTAGTTAGAAAGAATTGCTTACTTTAAACTTGTTAAATATATATGATTGTAAGAATTAAAAAATCATAAATATATTATAAAGAGGGGGCTTTACACATAAATACCCCTCTGTAAAAAAACTTGTAATTTAGTACCATGTCAGCATTTTTATATATGTAGATACCTAACAGAATAATTTTTTTGCAGATAAGCCATACAACACATTTTGGTACCCTATATCAACGTATTGTGGTACGTAATTTAGAAAATGGTACGCCGTATTAGCACATTTTGGTACGCCCTATTTATACATTAGGTACCCGGTACAAACACATTTAGATACCCTATATCAACGTGTTATGGTACGCGATACACACAGGAATGTACAGCATGACTGAAGAGACTGGTACAAATTAAATCGGGTACCTATCTGTAAAAAAATCTGACTAGGTACTGATTTGTAAGTTTTTATTCAAATATGTACTTTTTTTTTTTCTTTTTTGGAAAATGTCATCCTGTGTCTATAAAATCAATCGCATCTCTACATTCTTCTTTTGTGTTTTTGTTAGGTTAATCGAACCACTACATTGTCTACCAAACTAACCACTCGTCATATCATATATGCGAAAGTAGTTATGTTCTCTCGCAACTAATGAAGTTGTGATATAAAAGAAAAGAAAGAATAAGTTTCGGTTCTTGAACTACCCAACAAGGAATTATTATATTTTTATTGGTACGGTGCGAAATTTGAATATTTGACTTCTTATATGGTTGCTGAGTAAAAAGTAAAAGATGAAGATTCCTTTTGTTGGTTAGATTATACCTTCCTTATTTGTAATATAATTATCCACCTGAACCTTAACCTTCTAATAATTGAGTTAGTACCCTATTAAAATATATCATTTTGGGATTTTTTCTAGTTCTTTTTGTTATTCGTGGGGTATATTTTACATTGCCACCCATCATGGCGACATATTTAGCAATTATTTTAACAACTATGGAAACATATATATCTACATTATGAAATGAAGCAACGCGTCGTATCGATAAAAATCAAGATACATACCAAAAATCAATAATTGCATCTAACAAATACCTTTTTCTTTTATATTGGTGAGTAACTGACAAAAAATGGTGACAGAAAAATTGTAATTTATTCATCACCAACTTTATAAGTGAGCTGAGCCACTTCGATTTCTAGCACTAACTTCGACGATGTTAGATTGCGTGCATAAAGATTAATGTAATGACTCAAACCTATTTTTTCTTCTCTAATTTAGCTCATTAAGTGAGATTCGTAAGTCTCCCAGTTAACCAATTTAGTGAAAAAAAAAATTCTCTAATCTATATACAAACTCGAACTGACTAGATTTTATCAATACCACGACACTAAAAAACAATCTTAAAGAAAGAAATATTTTCAGAAGAATAACTCTTATCCTAACAATTTCAGCCTTCGCTAGAATCGTCTTTCACTACAGCAATTTCTAAGTTACGTTTAATTCTTTTTTATGAAATAAAATATGGTTATATTTATCTCAAACGAATATCCGAAGATAACAAATCGGCCAATGCTTGGGATGGTGAGGAATGTCCCTCCCCATCGACTCCAAGGTTTGGCAAGATAGTGGGCAGCAACATTACAATAACGTTTAACTAAGCTAAACGGTAAATAGTCAAAATCACGGGCGAACACGAAGCAATCCTTAGAATGCACCCGGTCAGTGAAGAATCAGTGGTATGTTGTTTGATATTAGATATGATTGCAGCGCAATCACCCTCGACCTCTATAGTACAGGGCCTTTTTTTTCTTTAGGTGGCCCTGGGCCATTTGGCCATATGTGGCATTAATAAAAGATAAATGGTCTTATCAATTCTTTTGGGCCTTATACTATAATAAGTTTTGTTATTCGAGGCCCATATATGGTCTTATCAATTCTTTTTTAGGGCCTTATACTATAATAACTTTTGTTATTTGAGGCCCTATACTACATTGGGCCGGATTTGTGGCCCTGTGTTGTAGGCCTGCTTGCACGGGCCCAAATCCAGCCCTGATATAGTATGCCACCTATTCATACGTGCTACTAATGCCCATCTAGCTCCCATACCCTCGATAACCTCAGGATCAAAAACTCCCGAGTAGAACTTCGTCCACCAACCAAGGCAAGCTCCCTCACTATTCCGAGCAATCACCCCGAACGAAGCTCCATTTCTCGATTTATGTATTGCTCCATGAAAGTTGAGCTTATACCTCGATCGGGACAACACCACGAAGTTGGGCCGTCACCAGCTTGAACCTACGGTTCGTCAAGGTCCAAACTAGGGCTTATGATCCCTTCATGCGCCATCGAGGACACACTCCCCGGTTGGACGAAGTGATTTTCCATTACCCACTGATTCCGAGCATGCCAAATGGCCCAACACGTCGAGAGTAAAAGATCAAATTCGGATGGACTCAGCTGTGCATGGAGACTCAGCAGCCAATCTAAAACCGAGATCGTCCAATTACGAAGCAAGCTAAAAGGGAAGCCCATAACTTTCCAAACCTCCTTCGCAGCTGGGCACGTAAAGATATGTCGGTCATCCTCCAGGGGCTCCACGCTTTCGACACCATAGCTGGTGAAGGCATCTTCGATCAACGAGATTCGCAGCCGTCGGAAGAGTTTTCACGCACATACGACAAGCGAACACTTTAACTTTTGGGAGCACCTTCGTATTCCCGAGGAACCTCAACGAGTGTTGGATTGCGCTCGAACTGGCCCGACCTCCTGAATAATATCCCGTGACATAGCATGCTGATTTAACTGTGAACGAGCCATGTCTCGTGTAGTACCAAATCAGCTTGTCAGAGGAATTCGTCATACTCAACGGACATCCCAAGATTAGAACTGTCAAAACGGGCCGGCGGGGCGGGCCGGCCCGCAGCCCGCCAAAGCCCGCCAGTTGGCGGGGCGGGCGCGGGTATACCCGCCATGTGGCGGGCCTGGGAAATGGAGGCCCGCCCCGCCTCCTGGCGGGCTTAGCCCGCCGGCTTAGAAAAAAATATCTTTAGTCCAAACTGCATCATCTTAGGGTCTCTTCGCCGGGCTTTTTTCGTCGGGGTGAGCAAAAGGGCAGTCACTCCAATCGTTGCTACTGCTGCGATTACATTTTCTGACCTTAAATTCGTAGATCCTAAAGTAGTCCGAAGAGTAAGGGTCGCCGGAATCATCGTCTTCATTCACGTTGTTGCAAGGAAGGAACCTTGAGAACAGAGTGCCCTCCGCCGCCTCCGGCGAGGCCGACGGCGATGAGGTCGAACCTGCGGCGTGGGTGATTCGCCAAATGTCAGAGTTTGTGGGGTGGCTGGTATGAGGTTGCTCGTGCTCACTGAGTGGAGGTTGAGATGTTGGGAAAATGGTGAATTGAACCCTCGATTGAAGAAAATACCATTTTTTCTCTTATGGGCTTCAGTATTTACAATGCCCAATAAAATGCCATAGGCCCATATTTAGTTATATTTATCATCACAGCCCAGCCCAATATAATATACATAATGTTTATTTTTTATTATAGGCGGCGGCCCGCGGGCTAACCCGCCCCGCCCCGCCTAGGCCCGCCCTTTCAAGGCCCGTCCCGCCCCTTTGGCGGGGCGGGGCGGGACGGGCGGGCCCCGGGCTAAATTGCCGGCTCTACCCAAGATCACGTCCACATCTACAGGTAGAAAAATGGACCTAACAAAAGAGCCAGTTCAACCTCCTGTCCGTGGGGATCGAAGATCAGCAACGGTCAAGTGTTGGAACTGCGGATGGACCGGCTTACGACTTTAAACGACCAAGGCCGCGGTAAGCAGGGATCACTCCAAACGTTGATCTCTCTTCCCCTACCAACCTGCCATCGGGTCCCGCACGAATGATATATCTCGCCAAATGTATAGCTCGCTAGGTCTCAGATGGTTTCGATCCAAGACCCGCTTCCATGATGGTCCGAGGAAGTACCTCGCTTTTAGGACCCGACCAAGGACGCTATCCGGCTTGGATCTCTATGCTTGCTTAGCAAGAAGGGTTGTATTAAATAATTTTATATCACGAAACCTCATAGCCCCCTCGAATTTCGGCTTACACATTTCTCCCAAGAGACCCATCCCAAGAGACCCAATGGAGCTTGTGCTTATTAGAGGAACTCCACCAAAAGCGTGACATGCGTTGAATATCCCGAATTAACTATGCTGACAACTAGAACACGATTTAAGATGCTATCAGGCAGTGTTGTAAAAATCGCTCTAGGCACCCGCCTAGGTGCTAGTCAGCTATCCACCGTACCGAAAATGGCTTAAACAGCCAATTCATCGGCAGACGATTAAACAGCTGCCTAACCACTGATTAATCACTAACTAGTCCGGACTACTCGCCAACTAGTTGGACTAATAGCATATTAGTCATATTTAATAACCAAAAGCCAACTAGAAAAGCCCGTTAAATATTATACTAAAACTAGAGCCCACCATAGGTAGACAGCTTTGGCAAACTGTGATCGAAGTGCAAATGGGTAAGCATATATATAGGAGATGTTTCACGCTTCTTTGTCCAAAAGAATCGGTGTGGGACACCAAACAAATACACATTATTACACATTTACACTACACTCGATCGATATATCCTTTGAAATCCCCAAAAAATATGATATATTCATTACGAATTAATTATACATTTATAGAAAACAACTTTGTTTATTTTCAGTCATCATATATGTCATACACAATTTTTGTCTCAGGACACTCATGGAATATTAAAACAAATTTATCTATTAATTCAGGAGAGATTGTTGCATTTGGTTAAAATATTTAAATTGAAGTTAAGATATATATATATATATATATATAATATGTATATATATAATATATGTATATATATTAAATAGGATAACTTCGTCCGACATCATACGTAAAACGTTATTTTTGTACTAATATTATTTTGTTGCATTATTGTGATTGATATTATTTATTTAAAATGTTTGGATAAATTTGATACATATTTACTTTGATGAAATATTTGCATATTTGATCTACAGAAAAATAATAATGAAAAATATTACATCGTTTAATTTCCGCCTAGAAACCGCCTAGGCCCCGCTTAGACCGTCTAGGCGCTAGGCCCCCCTCGGGCGCCGGATTAGCGCCTAACGTATTTTACAAAATTGATCACAGGCGGAAAGGGAGATCTTCATCAAGGCGGTTCTACAAGCAATTCCAACTTATGCGAACGGACCATCCCTGCACTCGTTTCCATACATGATCGCGTATATGGTTGAAAACGTCCTTCTTGCTTCTCCCCAAAGCTGACGACAGCCCAAGATATAAATCATGACGAGTTAATACTCAGCTTCGGACAACATAGGGTCCTAGTAGGCTCATCAACGTTCCGGGAGAAAGTCGCTGAAGACTTCAAACAAATTCACTATTTGGCCCGACGCTCGTTCATAAGCTTCCAAGATCTCGCGTATCACCTGCAAACTCTCCCCAGTCACTGATAAACGTATTTTCATACGTTTATTGCAGTATTTATTTTGGTCATAATAGAGTTTTCATAATCATTTTATGCATTTATTTGCTCTATTTACATCTATTTTGATGTTTTAGGACTTTAGGATGGCTATCGGGCGGAAAAGGAGCGAAAACGAGGCAAAACAAACAAGTTATGAAGCTGCATAAGACGGTCACGGCCGTGAACCCTAGTGCATCAGACCGTGACAATGGGCAGGCGACGAAGTCCAAACATAAGCATGTCACGGCCGTGAATGGAATTGCACCAGATCGTGAACCACGGCAGAGAGCAAACTCAAAGACGTTCACGGCCGTGAACCCTAGTGCATCAGACCGTGACTAATGTGTGAAAACAACGAAGCCCAAGCTGAAGACTGTCACGGCCGTGAAAGCCCATGCCACAGGCCATGAAGGTTGCGAAAGTCCTTATACGAAGCCAAATTTCGATTCAGAAAAGGGGACCCTATCATATCATGACCCTAAGCATAGAGAGACGAAACGGAGACGCCAAGAACGGAGAATTCCACTCGAGAAGCGCAAGAGACGGATCAACGACGAAATCACGCCGAATTGAACGAGGAACGAATATTCATCCATGATACCATCCCAGATCCATCAGTACATGAAGATCATGAGTTTTCATCCTTGTTCCTTAATTCTTTCTTTTTTCCCTTTCAATTATGAGTAGCTAATTCCCTTATGTGTTTGGAAGTAATGCTAGGTTAATTCGTATTTAAGACATGTTTATCGTGACTCGTGTGTTTTGACTATCGATCTATGAAAGTGTTTCTTCGCTTTATATGTGTATGTGTTAAAGTGAATGTATGAAAAATCGTTTAGGGCGACAGCTAAACAACGATTATGCCGTTCGTAGATGATAGGATTCGAGTATAGGGCGAAAGCAAATATTCGATCCTCGCCGTTAGTATTGAATCTTAGATCCCGCGAGCGTCTAGGGCGATAGCAAGTTCGTGAGTGGGTAGGAAATTACTGCGATCTAGTCAAGAATCACGTATGAACGATATTCCATTTTCTTAGTCGATAGTACCTAGCAGGATTCGAATCCCGAACACACCTTTATTATCTGAAAGCACTCTCGCCAGTTTCAGTCGTGTTCTCTTAATCTCTCGTTGCTTTAGGATTGGTTTGTTAGGTTACTTCTTAGTATAAACAATTTGCGCACTTTATTTAGGCTAGATTTCGAGTCGATAGGTTTTTAGTAGTAATCAGTTTATTCCTCGTGTTCGGTACTCGTTTACTCACCTTGCTACACTACAAATGATAGGTCAACTGCCTATCGCACGTCGGTGATAATAATTTCGTATTCGTTTTATTTATCACTTGTCGCACCTGCACTTTACATTAGTACACCACATGTCGATCAGTCGCTCGAGTAAATATAAGCGTGTTCGTCGGCAAAAAGATGTGATATTAAAGGATCCCCTCGACACACCACGATCCCTTGTAGCCCCCGATTTAATTCAGCCTCCTTTGACAAGCTGGTGAATGTTTCCGCACAAAAAAGAAATAAATAGGGAGATAACGGGTCACCTTGGCACAGACCCCTTTCGGGCGACCAGAGCGACGGCCGTTAACCACGAAAGAATAGTCGACCGAGGAAACACAAAGCATTATGAGTTTAATAAAAGAAACGTGAAAAACCCAACTTACACAATCCCTCCTCAGAAAAGACCATTCGACCCTATCATATGTTTAAGTCATATCCAGCTTGAGGGAACAAAAACCCTCTCGCCCCTGTCTTCCTTTGTCTCATCGCATGGTTAGTTTCAAGACCATGAAGAATATTATCTGTAGTTAACCGATGCGGTATGAAAGCGGATTGGGTGGGAGAAATAATTTGGTCCATAAACCATTTTAGTCTATTTGTAATGCATTTGGATGTGATACGATAAATGACATTATTCAAGCTAATAGGGCGATGGTAAGGATTTTCGGGGTTTTCACATTGGGGGATAAGCACTGTGTGGGTTTCATGAAAATCCGGTAGAGATGCCTTTAGTCAAAAAGTCAAGATGAAGCGAGATGTTTCCATTGTAAAATGGACGATATAAAAATAAAAGAGACACGAGAATTTACGTGGAAACCCCTTTATGATTGGGGTAAAAACCACGGGCGAGGGAGAAATTTATTAATGGGGTAAAATAGGGGTTGCAACCTCTCAATCTGTAAAGGAGAAACCATTCACTATCTCTCTTTATAGTCGGAGCAAATACCGAACAAATCCTCTATTTTTTCGTCTTTCTTTCTCTCTTTTTCTTTGGTTCTGGTGTGTTTTTATTTTCCTTCGGTCGTCGCTATTTATAGAAAAATTATGTACTGATAATATTATAATATTATTATTTATTATATATTGTACAAATAGCATTCATGATGCTTCGCTGCACATGGTTTGAGCACATTGGTTCATGTGCCCTGCCAACATAACGTGTCATGCCAGCAATCTCCCAGTTGAAGATTTGATTACATGATATGTTGGATTCTTTGCAAGATACAACACACTCTGGTTATCACAATAGAGAACAATATTCTCTTGTCTGTGGCCGAGTTCTTCCAACAATATCTTCGGGATGTTTTAAAAAATGAGATTACTTTTGATTTCTTTTAAAAAAATAGGAACTTCTCCAAGTCAATTTAAAAAAGAGGATCCTGTTTAATTAATTAACTAAACCCCTAATTAATACCTACATAAATAAAAAAAGAAATATATATATATATATATATATATATAATAACGGAAAAACACACCCACCTCATTAACGCACCCACCAAGCACCAAACGAGATCCTGACGGAAAAACGAGCTGAAGCATCCGCCGAAATCGAAACACCCAAGCTCCAAGAATCCCAATTTCGTTCTTGAACGCATATACGGTAAGTTTCGTTCATGTTAACGCCGGTTACTAGTATACATTATCGGACATTGTAATATCCGTTCATGTTAACGACATTTACATTTCGAGCATCAGGTATTAGATTTTCGAAGGTTTGGGTAGTTACGGGTAGCATTTTCACCGTAGATCTGTGCGAATTTGCAGAAAAATTTCGTTTTCCATTTATTCGAGTTCATTATACGATTTTTTTTTACTCAAAGGATAAGTTCTTTCAATTCGGACATCATACTCGAGTAAACTCGAAAAGATTGCTCGAATAATATTATTGTTTATTAAATTTTACACGTATATATTATTCGATCCCGAACATATTATTTGAATGGAGGTTCAACTCGAATATGTTACTCGAATAATTTTTAGTTTGCTATTAAAGTTTATATATTCCATTTATTTCTTCGATAACAATTTATCGAGTGTCTTCAACATCTTATTGTTCGAACATCGCATTGGAGTTTTTATATTACTCAAATTGTTTACTCAAATAAATATTATTATTCGAATATTTTATTTATTCGAATAATGCATATTGCAATTAATTAACAATGATTTATTTCATATGCAGGTTAAGCCGACCAGCATCATGATTGATTACGATGGAGAATGGATAATTGGGAATGGTGATAAATGGATATGGGTTCCAAGGATGGGAACAAATATGAAGCCCATTGGGTTCGATGTCGATTGTTGTTTGCTGGACGATCTGCGGAACGAAATATACGAGACTATTGGCGTAAGCGGGAGGCCGGAGTTAAAGCTTAGTTATCAGCCATCTATGAGAGGTATGGAAGGGTGTGCTCCGTTGTATATAAAGAATGATCGAGAGTTGAAGGGTTATATTTACTTAGGAGGTCCAATGGATAGACCGATTCTCCGTGTGGAGATTGGACTCCCTACGACCCTCAACCGTCAAACTCTTGCGGATGATGAAGTTGGTCCCGTTCCAATTGAGGTTCGTAGCGGTGGAGGTGGTTACATCGATGATTATTTTGACCGTATCATCGACTTTGGCGGATACGAAGATGCGAATTATGGGGGTGAAGGTCACAATGAGGCAAACGACCGTGATGAGAATGTTGCATCCGTGCACTTCAATTTTGATGGCGTAAACAGAGAAAATGCGGACGGGGATGATGAGGAGGAGGAGGAGGAAGAGGAAAATGCAACTATTCCTAGCGATCGGTATTCTTTTACCGACGGTTCCACCATGAACGTCGGTGATGAATTCGAGGATAAGAAGACAGTCAAGAATAGGATCCAAAGAGTTGCTATAGAGGAATGCTTCGAGGTCAAGATCATAAAATCTTCCCGATCATTCTATGGCGTGAGATGCAAAGAGGATGGATGTACTTGGAGGAAATGGACGGCGAAGATTAAGGATACATCCGTATTCTCGATTCGTACGTATTGCAACACACATACGTGCGACCTTGCAAATCGGAACGCAAGACTCACTCAAGCATCGTCAACCTCCGTGAGTGATATGCTGCTTGAATCTTTTCAGGGTTCAACAAGTACACCGGCCCCTAAACTCATTCAAACAATGATGAAAAATTGTGGGATCGAAGTTTCGTACTTCAAGGCATGGAAAGGAGGCATTTTAGCACAAAATGCAATGAAGGGTGACCCCGATGAGAGTTACAAGCTGTTGCCGTCGTACCTGTCGACGTTGAGAAGAGTGAATTCGGGAACCATAGCAAGTGTATATCTGGATGACGAGCGGAGATTTAAGCACGCATTCCTATCCCTTGGTGCTTGTATTGCGCGATACCGTCACATGAGGAAGGTTGTTTGCATAGACGGTACTTGGTTGAAAGGAAAGTATGAGGGTGCGTTGCTCATTGCATCAGCGGAGGATTGCGACCGCCATCAGTTTCCTTTAGCTTGGGGCATAATTGACAATAACGAGTGCATAGAAGCTTGGTCGTGGTTCTTGAACGAGCTCTTGCAAGTCGTACCCAACGAGGACGATCTTGTCATCATATCCGACAGATCTGCTTCAATCTAAGCCGCCGTTGCAGACGTCTACAGTCGTGCGCACCACGGTCATTGTATTTGGCACCTGTCACAAAATATGAAAGGCAAGTGTAAGAAGCAGGGTGTGACCGAGACGTTCATACACATTGCTAAAATATACAAGCAATGCTACTTTGATTCACAATATGGTGATTTTGAGAATAGGTTTCCCACTGCATACACGTATTTGCAAATGACTGATACTAAGGAACGATGGAGTCGAGCCTATTCTCCGACGTCTCGCTATATCATCGTGACTACGAACGGGGTGGAATCGATTAATGCAAGACTCCACGAAGAAAGAAAGCTACCGATCATTGCGCTTCTGGAATCGATACAGAGGATGACGGCGGATTGGTTTGCTAGATACAGACAGCAATCTGGACAAGCAACCACGCGGTTTACCCCGACGGTGGAAATGAAGCTACGTGAGAGGTATGGGCTAAGTCAAGGGTATGCAGTACATGAACTCGCTCCGCATGAGTACGATGTTCGATCTCCGGGGGGTCGTGCCATTGTTAACTTGCGGTCGAAGACTTGTACGTGCCGCCAATTCGACATCGACAGGATTCCTTGTCCACATGCAATCGCGGCGAGTCTACGAGCGAACCTGAGCTTCTACACATTGTTTTCGGAATATTATTTTGTCCTAACGTGGCAGTCTGCTTATCACGGACGAGTTTTGCCGGTTCCGGATCAAGCCGAGTGGGATACCTCGGATCAATTGGTGTTGCCGCCTCTGTTCGTAGCAAGGCGTGGTTGGAGAAAAGAAAGGAGGTTTTCGTCCGTCGGTGAGTTTGGTCGTAGACATTAAGTAAATCTTGATGTATGAGTTTGTATGAGTTTGATGTATGAGGTTGTATGAGATTGATGGATATTGTGAGTTTGGCTTGATTCTTGCTTTTTTCACTGTTATTCGAGTTAGGTACATGACTCGAATAATATTAGAATCAGTTTACTCGAATACTATAACGATAGAAAGTCGAAATTGAAAATCTGAACTTATCCGAGTAACATAAGAACTCGAATAATTTAGAAAAAATCGAATACTAAACTCGAATGTTTCTTGCAATTCGAGTGTTGTTTTCAAAATTTCTTAATTTTAATTATCTCTATACTTAGATGTATAAATATCAATATTTCGATATTTTAGGGCCTTCATGATGTTAATAAGTCGCTTTATGAAGATTAACAATGCTTGATAAAATCGTTGCATGACATACAATGGAATACGTTGGTAGATAGGACTTTAGTATATACATTCTCATCGACGTTGGTCAACATGTATAGAAATATCAACTTAGTTCTTTTTTTTTCAAGTATCTCTAAAATATTTTATTACTTAGACAGGAAACGCATTTAACATTTCAGGATCTTGATAAAAACAATATTTTGGATTTTTAAATTATTCGAGTGATATACATCACTCGAATAGTGTCGAATAATTTACTCGAATGAATATCGTTTTGCCTGTTTCAATTATTCGGGTACTATGTGGTACTCGGAATAAGCTCGAATACGTAACTAGTATAAATAAATTATTCGAACAAACTCTTTGACTCGAATAACAGTGAAAACCGAAAAAAACAACTGAAACTTGAACATTATTCGAGTTATGGTACTCGGAATAAGCTCGAATAGGTTACTCGAGTAAATAACATTATTCGAACAAACTCTTTGACTCGAATAACAGTGAAAACCGAAAAAAACAACTGAACCTTGAATAACCTGAACAGCAACACAACCAACCAAAACTGAACAATTCCAAATGCAAAATCTATACAAATATCTAAAAAGGTTCATACAATATCCCAATTGTTAAAATAAATACATATCGTCAAAAACTTTCAAAACGACTCAATTTTAGAATCGTCCAAAGCGTAGAGATCATCTCTGTTACCGATCAACAGAGACATCGCCGCCCGAAGCATGTAAATAGGAAAATAAGAAAGTAAGAAAATAAGAAAATTACCTGAGGACTTGTTGAGGGAACTTGGGGCACCGCACCCAAGCAAACTTCTCCACGGAATTTTGCTCCACGCCCACGTGTTGAAGCATCAGAGGTATCACTTCGGCCAAGGGGTCGAGGAACGGCTTCATGAACCTCAAGTCCGAATTGCGGTCGGAATCCAAAACGAGGATGTTCCTCTCCTTGAACCGAGCGACGAGGAGCACCCAATGCGAGTTAATTGCCAATGGGATGACGGCCACATCCGCTTGGCTCCAGTGAACCGACGGCTTGCCGTTGCCGTATATCGCATTGAACTCTCCCATGGCGAATAGCTCGAACGAGGACATGTCCCACGATCGCGGTCTGGCAGACACCCTCTTGATTGCATGTGCGAAATTCGTGTTCATGTATGCGATTCGCTCCCCATGCATGCAGTTTTCTTGCATCGCCGTAAACCCGTTGAATGCCTCGTTGATGTGTTGCAATAATAGCATATAATGTTATTAAACGAAATAATTGGAAATCATGGGCCAGATAGAGGTGAGTAATATCAGGAAATCATGGGCTGATTTAGTTCAGAGGGAGGAAGTGAGGGGAATAACTGATCATGCACCAAACCCTTCCAAGCAGAGGGTCCATGACATTGGTCATGGATAGCTGCGCGTCATGGAATGTTAGGGGCCTGAATGGCCCGGCAAAACAGAGGGAGGTAGCTCTCTTCTGTTGTAAATACAGAATAAACATCATGTGTTTGGTAGAAACTAAACTCAAGCAAGAAACAGTGAAGGTTTCCATGTGTAAAACCTTTGTTGGCTGGGAGTTCTGTCATAACCTTAGCTCCCACCCTAATGGGAGGATTGTGGTGGCCTGGCGAGGGGGTAATGATTTGGAACTGATCTCTCAATCTGATCAACACATGCATTTCAAGGTTCTCAAGAATAACTCGTTGGTCACTTTCCTAACAGTTGTATATGGTTATAATGAGATTGGTGCCAGGAAGAAACTGTGGGAAACCTTAGTGCAAATAGGAGGATCCTTACATGAGCCATGGATGGTCTGGGGTGACTTTAATAATATAAGGAGTTTCGAGGATAGACTGGGGGGTTCCCCCATAAATGCGGCTGAATTCCAAGATTTCAACCAGTGCATTCAGGCCTGTCAGCTGGAGGAAATCAGAAGGAGAGGCTGCCATTTCTCTTGGTCCAATAAACAGAGGCAGGATACCAGAATCTGGAGCAAAATCGACTGGGCATTTGCAAACCAAGAATGGCTGTCAAAGTACTTTGATCACACATCAGTTTTTCTTAATGAGGGCATATCTGATCACACACCTATCGTGCTCAGAAATTTAGGGAGTTCTCAGAGGCAGCGGAGAGCTTTTAAATACTTTAATATGTGGAGTTTGGACCCCTCATTCCAGGCCTTAGTCAAAGCACATTGGGTGTCCCCCTCTGGGTCAGCTATGAGCAGAATCTGTGAGAACCTGACCAAACTACAAGGGCCCCTGAAAACCTTGAATAGAGCTAAATTTGCAGACATCAACACAAGAACTGAAGTGGTTAGGAAAAAGCTTGAGGATATTCAGTATGCCCTCCATGCTGACCCTCAAAATCCTGAACTGTTAAGCAAGGAGGCTGAGGCTAGAGCAGAGTTTGGTTTCCTAGCTGTGGCTAATGACAAATTCTTGAGGCAAAAGGCCAAAGCCAGATGGCTAGACAAGGGAGATCAGAGCACTGCCTTTTTCCATGCTAGAATCAAGTAGAGAGCCTACACAAATAGAATCCTGTCCATATCCACACTAGATGGGAAGACAATATCTGACCAAGGGTGTATTAAACAGCATTTTACTGAGTACTTTCAGGCTGTGCTGGGGCAGAGTAGTAATACTAAGCTGGGCTTGGACTCCTCTGTTGTTGCAGAGGGTGAGACACTGACACTGACAGAGCAATTGAACCTCATTCAACCATTTAAGAGAGCGGATGTCTGGGATGCTCTGAAGACCATCCATGAGGATGTGGCTCCCGGCCCAGATGGATTTGGGAGTGGTTTCTTCAAGAAGGCTTGGGATACAGTAGGAGAGCAGGTCACTGATGCAGTACTGGAATTCTTTGTCTCAGGTAAACTACTGCCGAGGCTTAATAGTACAGTGCTATGTCTCATCCCGAAAACAGTTACCCCTAACACAGCGCAAGACTATAGGCCTATAGCGTGCTGCAACACTCTATACAAGTGTATTGCCAAGATGCTATGTAATAGAATCAAACCCCTCCTTCCCAAGCTGATTAACCCCAATCAGAGCGCTTTTGTACAAGGGAGGTCAATTGTGCATAATATACTCCTCAGCCAAGATTTGATAAGACTATATAACCGGAAAAATGCCTCAGCTAGGGCCCTTATGAAAGTTGATATCCGGAAGGCTTACGATACTCTAGACTGGGACTTCCTAAAGGAGTGGCTATGCAAGCTCAAGTTCCCCATGAAGTTTGTTAAGTGGATCATGGTGTGTGTCTCAACGGTGTCCTACACAATTTCCATTAATGGCTCCCTAACTGAAGTTATAAAAGGAGCTCGGGGACTGAGGCAGGGGGACCCGCTCTCTCCTCTGCTATTTGTGCTAGGCATGGAGTACCTGACCCGGAAATTGCTCCTAGCTTCTAAAGACCCCAGATTCAGATTTCACCCCAGCTGCAAACCCTTGAATTTGGTAAGCCTGTGCTTTGCAGATGATCTTATGATCTTCTGTAAGGGAACAAAAGGTGCTGTTACAGTGGTTAAGGAGACATTGGAGCACTTTCAAACTGTTTCTGGACTGACGGCCAACCAACAGAAGTCCAGCTTGTACTTGGCTGGTGTACGCGCAACAGACCAATTTGCCCAGTTAACTGGTTTTCAATTGGGGTCATACCCTATGAGATATTTGGGAGTGCCAATCTCCCCTACTAAATGGAGTAGAAGCTCGTGTCAGGCCCTAGTGGAAAAGATCACAGCTCGGATTCAATGTTGGGCAACAAGGTACCTATCCTATGCCGGTAGGTTGTGCTTGATAAATTCAGTCTTGTTGGCCACGCATGGGTATTGGGGTTTTTTATTACCCAAAGCGGTCTCAAAGGAGGTTGATAGGATTTGCAAAGAGTTCCTTTGGGGCAAAAAAGCTCATGGCAAATGTATCCCTCTAGTAAACTGGAACAGAGTATGCAGTCCAAGGAAGGGAGGTGGCCTGAATTTACGAGATTGTGTGACTTGGAACATAGCCCTTGCGGGAAAGCAGATCTGGGATATCACAATGAAAGCAGATTCTTTATGGATTAAGTGGATAAGTGTCATCTACTTGAAGGGATCAACATTCTGGGATTTCTCTCCTGCTGTGGACACGAGCTGGCATTGGAGGAAGATTAATTGTCTGAAGGAACGATTTAGGTTGGGGTATGATGGCAGTAGATGGACTCCAGCTGTGGACGGAAAATACTCAGTACACTCTGGGTACTTATGGCTCAAAGGAGACCAATCAACTTTCCCTTATTGCAATGCTGTGTGGAATAGAATAAATATACCCAAACAGTCCTTCTTACTTTTGCAGAGAAGGGTTCTCACGGCGGATAGACTAATTGCATGGGGTATGGACATAGATAACAGTAACTGCAGGCTGTGTGGAGAGGCTAGTGAATCAGTGGAGCATCTATTCCTAACATGTTCTTTTAGCCAACAGCTGATTGGAAACATTAACGAATGGTTGAATATTGAGGGAACGACTCAGTCATTTGATGAGCTTTGTGGCTGGATGGAAACAATGGGAAGGAAAAGAAATGCTCAGCATTGTATTACAGTGGCTTGCTATACAGCAACTGTGTACCACATATGGAGAGAGCGGAACAGGAGATTACATGGAGCTGGGGAGAAAGATATGTCTCATGTCAGTATTATAATCAAACAAGAAATGAAATGGAGGCTTCAGGCATTCCAGCATCGGAAGAGAATTGCTAACTCAATGCTGTATAGGAGTATTTGTTGTTCCCCTGTGGCTTAAGGTTTACATATAAGGAGGCTGAGATGTAAATATGTCATTTGTTTCGTGGTGAATGGAAAATTCCTTCTACCAAAAAAAAAAAAAAATAATTGGAACATATTTAGCAAAAAACACACATACCTCGTCCGAGATCCACACTTTCGGAGTGGACAGATCGGCAAAGAATTTCTCGTCGTACGCTTGGAGCATTCCTGCCCGTTCATCCTTTGCGTCCATTCTTGCCACCTCCACCTTGACGGCATCCCAATTCTTCACCCTCTCGCCAATGATCTGCTCTATGTCCGCGCGGCGTTGTATTGTGACGCGAGGGGTCGAATCGGGCGTCGGCGTATACGGACTCGAAAGCAGCCTCGACTTCTTCTTCGCACGTTCAGTCCGTGGTCGTTTTTTGCCCGCCGCCTGCTCGGCCGCCGCTTTCTCCGCCACGCGGCCCTCTCCGCCGCCGCTTCTCCGCACACGCCGCCTTCTTCGCCCACGCCGCCTTCTTTGCCGCGTCGCCTTTCTCCGCCGCGGCCCTCTCCGCCGCCATCGCTTCCGCCGCTGCCTCCTTCTCCGCCGCCACGCCCGCGGCCTCCATCATCTCTATATCCATCTCCATCTCCACATTCTCGCCCCTGCTCCCGACTCCCCGTCATGTTCTCCGCCTCCCCGTCGTTCGTCGTCCTCCTCGTCGCCTCGGGTTGGTTCGGCGTCCTCCCGTCGGCACCGAATGCACGCTCGACCGCTTGCCATCTCGGAGCAGAGCTCTTGCCGTAGAATGTGGTCTTCCAATGGCACATCCGGGGTATCGGGAGCCCTTCGCCGGCTCCTCTCACGGCGAATTCCTGCCCGACGGTCGGCCAGCACTCGTACGTCAGAACCTGATAAAAGAGAGTACACATAAGTTAAAATAAATATATTATGTCTTAAATAATACAAAACTAATTACCTGAAGCGCCATGACGAAGCCGCTGATATCGAAGGTTGTTTGGGTTTTTCCCTTCGATGTCATCTCCATGTGCTTCCCCAAGAGGTCTTTGTTCAGATCATAAACGACCTCCTCGAATGATATCCTTCCCCAAGGATATTCGTTGAAGCGGTCGAAGTCCTCCACCAGACGGAGCCACTCCTCCTTGAGCTTCAAGTCCCCCTTTACCCTCCGCTCCCCTAGCACCCCGGCGGCAAAATAAAGGGCCGCGATCTTCAATTTCTCGGGATTCACGCCCGAGTCTCCACCGGCATCACGGATCATTTCCGTGACTTTCTTCTCCAAATCGTCAAAATATATAACGGGCTTGCCTACGAGTCATAAATCAAATGTTAGTTTTTGAAATCGAAGTAAAAAAAGAATCAAAATGGTAAAAAAATAGGATTAATACCAGGCCAATGCCTCGTCGCAAACTCGTTTGATGACGGTATCTCCGGCTCGTTAGCGCCGCAGTCGAGGCCCGTGAGTAGGCAATACTCGACCAATGAAAATCTTAATGGTCGCCCACGGACGACCATCCAGAACTCGACTCCGGCATATACTCCACCCGCCGGCTCATCAAAAACCACAGGATCATGTTCGAATTGTAGGGGTTTCGGGCCACCTTTATCAAGTTTCCAAACTGAGTCCGTCTGACCATCTCCTCCATTTCCTCCTCGTTCAATCGACATACCGGCATGTAATGCGAGTTCAGAGTGAGGGTGGCATGGTAGAAATTGTCCGTCGGCAACTTCGTCGGAAGATAGATCTGAAAATGCAGAAAAACAATGAAAATTTTCTGTTATTCGAGTAAATTATTTGAGTTACACGTCACTCGAATAGGTTAAACAATTATTCTAACCCTAATTACTCGAATAAATACACGAAAAAGCGACGGAAATGATTTTCAACAAAATCCGACCGATTACGACGTTTGCCCAACGATTTAACATCAAAATCGATCGATTTAACGCTAGAAACGAAAGATCTAACCAAGAAATTCGTTTGACCTAATCGATTTAACAAAAACCCAAAACGCGACCAAAAACTCACCGTGGCTCTACCGGCGTCGATTTGCTCATCCACCCGGTTACGTTGAGGCGCGAAAGTCTCCGATGATCTCATTTTTCTTTTCGCCATTGATGATTATGCTTGGGTTTGTGTACGATTTGTTTTCGAATAAGAGATTTGGTTCGAAGAGAGGCGCGAGAGATTTTAGGTTTCCGAGTGATTTTTGTCTAATTTGTTTTCCGAGCTTTATAAAATACTGCTTATTCGATAATTTATACGAGTTAGTTATTCGAGTTTTGACTCGAAAAAATTACTCGATAAGTTACTCGAATAAGGCTGCTTATTCGTTTAAATTTTCTGCACATTATTCGTGTAACCTTATCTCTTCGATATATTATTAGAGTATGGCAATCGAGTTTTGCTGTCAACTCGAATAAAAGCCGAATAATTTTTCGCTATTAATAAATCGGATAGGCAATTATTCGAGTCTGGTATTCGAGTCTTCTGTTCACTCGAATAAAACTCGAACTTTTCGCTGTTAATGAGTCGGATTAGCCTGTTTAACCAGTTTTTTAGTAAGGGTATTTCAGTCATTTGACAACCCGTTCCTCTTTTTTTAAAACCAAATAGAATCGTTCCTCTTTTTTCAAATCTTCCCAATATCTTCACTATATCGTCTCTTTACTGGTTTGCATAGCTGCTACATATTATGCTTCCGTTGTTGACGTTACAACATTGGACTGTAGTTTTGAAACCAGCTTACGGCTCCGCCAGCAAAATTAAACGCATACCTGGTTGTGGATTGCTTTTATCAAGTTCACCTGCATAATCTGCATCAACATAATCATTGACAGTAAAATTAGTATATCCATAACATAACTCGAGAGCATAGGTTCCCATAATATATCTGAGAATCCTCTTAACAGCACTCTCAGTGCTCCCGGCCAGGATTGGACATGTATCGACTAACAACTCCCACTTGGACCAGACTCTACGGGTCTTGTCCGCTTTCGGCTCACATTTGGACCACGTGGTCCTGATCTTGTCCTCGTCACTGTAAACGCCTCTGCCTGTTGGGACATAATTATCTTGTCTTCTTTGTTATTGCGCTGACTTTCTTCGAGAACAACAGCTGCAACGTCATAATAGAAAGTTGTTCTGCAGTTTGATTGTTGGTTAGACTGATGACGAATGAGCATAAGAATCTGGCAGACTTGTGACACGTTCAAATACGAACAAGTGTACTAGGTCATGCAAGTGGTAACGAACGTAAGTCCGAGTATCGATCCACGAGGATAGCTCGATTAATTCTAAGATACGGTTCTAACTTAGATAAATAATTATAATTCCTTTTTTTAATTAAAAATACAAAAAAGCAGCTAAACAATCGAATGATGACAAGCGTGATTAAAGCACATATTTCGGCATGGATTACTCCTACGTCTTCATGCAATCAACTTTGTCTAATCAATACGAATTAAGTCCAGATAAAAATTCCTAATATACGTGCTACCCGCTCTTGCGTGTATAGCAACCCTATGCGAGAGTGAACCAATCAGCTATACCCTATATGACTGTAGTTACTCCGCACGCATTCGACTTTCTGAATTTCCCCGAGTCATCGACTTCCGGGAAAGGGTAGAAGAATGGGACCTATTATGGGACATTACCCCATTAATAAAGTTCTCCCTCGCCCGTGGTTTTTTACCCCAATCATAAAGGGGTTTTTCACGTAAATTCCCGTGTCTCTTTTATTTTTATACTGTCTATTTTACAACAAGTGGTATCAAAGCCAACCATGATTGATATTCTGATTATGCTACGTGGTTGCAGCTTTATCTGATCTTCCACATCAGAAAAGATATCGAAAATGTTTATCGTTCCGGAAGAGTTTTTTTGCCCAGTCATGGCAATAGACTGTGTAAGTAAGTTCTGTCTAGGTGATTGGTGTCAAGCGGGACCATTGTGACCCCACCAGATCTCATCTGGGAATTTACTTAGAAGGGTAATTTTGTCTAGAAAATTGGGCGCTATCCTTTCTGCAAATATCTGATCAGTGCTATTTGTCTGAACTGTTGAATTTCTCCGAACATAGCGATGTGGGAAAATGGCAGCTAAAATGAAATTGAGAAATTCAACGGGAGAAACTACTCACTGTGGAAAATGAGGATTAATGCAATTTTACTGAAAGAAAATTGTCTGGAGGCGGTCACGGGCAGGCCAACAACAATTGCAAGTGATTCCAAATGGAAGAAGATAGGTGGGATGGTCATCACCAATATTCATCTGACATTAGCAGATGACATATTATCAAGCGTTGAAGAGAAAACCAGTGCGAAGGAAATCTGGGTTCATCTTGATAAGCTGTATCAAGCCAAGTCTCTTCATAGTCGAATTTCTTGAAAAAAAAAATTATATGCTCTATGGATGAATCTTCTTCAGCAACAGAGCACGTCAACAAAATGATTACTCTGTTTGGCCAACTCAAAGAGTTTGACTGCAATATAGAGTCAAGCAAGCGTGCTGAGCTTCTACTCGCAAGTTGATAAGTTAGGATTTTACGAACATCTTAGACCCGAAAATTGCGTAATTCCATCATCCGAAAATATCCTATTGTATGTTATTTTTTCATATTTTACAGGTAACAGAGCAAAAAGGTCCAAAAATTAGGAACGACTTGGGCCAAAAATCAGCCCATACTATGTGAGCCCATGAAGCCAAAAAAATAAAAACAGACCGAGATTCAGGCCCATGAGAGTCAGCCGATATACAAAGACAGATACAAGGTTAGATACAAGGAGACAATACACGATGACCACAAGCACACAACGCACAGACAAGGGAAGTTAAGAAGACAAATATGTCCGGCTGAGCACACGACAAACAACACACCAAGAGCGGTCAAATGAGGCGCAACCGATTGAAGCATCCGAGGGAGGTGCACGAAACAAAAAAATCAGCTCGAGAAAATTGGGATGATTCGGCCGCTCTCGTGTTTCTCCTCATACCTAGAAAAAACATTTTACAAAGAGAGACTAGAGCTTACGCTTCGACATCTAGATGATAAATAGAGAGCTACGTGCTAAATGAGAAGGGAGAGAGTTGTACGATCTGTGTTCCATAAGGTGCGTGCTTGTGGGGTTGTTGTATGCTTGGGGTAGAGAGGTGCGTACTTAGTGAATCGATTGAACAGCTATGTGCTATTAAGAAAAGTCGCCCACCACCTGTTCAACGAAACTACTGTGAGGGGCGTAATTATTCTATCTCTTGTGTTACGGTTTTCATTATGTTTGTAACCTCCGTTGCTTTCGCTAATTAATATGTTGTCGTAAGTCGTTTTGTGGTTAAGGCCTTATTAGGCCAGATTATGAACTTGTATTAATGTTATTGTGCTTTATTTAATTGTATGTGCTAAGTTATGTGTTCTTGTTGATCTTAATGCATGCGTAAGATTGATGGTCATATTCTTGTTTTGTTGATTGGTTTATGAGAACGAGAGGTGATGGAATTCTCGTATTAAAGTGTCGACATCACGACGTAAAACCGACCAGAGATGGAATTCAGTTTCGTTCGTGCGGTTTTCCGGGACCTTAGGCGCCGAAAGCATCTAAACAGGGGTTACAACCTCTCAATATATAAAGGAGAAAACATTCACTATCTCTCTTTATAATCAGAGCAAATACCAAACGGACCCTCTATTTTTTTCTTTTCTTTTTTTCTCTCTTTTTCTTTGATTTTGGCGTGTTTTTATTTTTCCTTTGGCCGTCGCTATTTATAAATGTACTAATAACATTATAATATTATTATTTATTTTATATTGTACAACTTAGCATTCATGATGCTTCGTTGCACATGGTTTGAGCTCATTGGTTCATGTGTCCCGCCAACAAAACGTGTCCTGCCAGCAGTTTCCTCACCACAATGTCCCAATACTTTTGAAAAAATATTGGTGAGAAACTATGGACCCAGGGGATTTATACGGGAACATACCAGAGCAGAGCTGCTTGGATATCTGCTGTAGTATTAGTGCTGGAGAAGCGCCTTATTCATGTCCTCCGTAACGCGTGGCTCAATCGCTTGTATAGCTAAATCGATGTCCGCCGTCGATGGAACATGAGAACGAAATAGAGTACGGAAGTAGCCAATGGCCACATTTTCAATATCATCGTTTCCGCACCACTCCCAACATTCATTCTGAATTCTCCGAATCTGATTTGTTCGTTGTCTTGTTGAAGCATCTCGATGAAAGTACCGAGCGAGTGGTTACGTTTAATTAGTTGTTGCTAAATTCATTTTCTCCCAAGTCTTGATCACACAAGCCCTATCTCCTAAAACCCAAATGAAACTAGGGTTAGAAAAAAATAATAAAATTACAAGCAATCGCCCAGTCCAAATCCAAGAACAAAAATAAGCAGACCCACATCGACTAATTAGGCTAACAAGAAATTACATATAGCTCGAAGCCAAACAACAAGTACGAAACTTTGGAGGCTTGTTTGATCTTCTTTTTTTTTTTAAATTTTCTCTAAAATATATTTACATAAGCAGTGTAGAACTGAAATGGGAAGTTCCGCAACACAGTAAAAAAACGTACTTTTACCTTGAATAGTAGTTTTTTACCATTTCCATTTTCCATTTATTGGGGAAGCATCAAAATTCAATCTTTGATAAATTCTACTTTGATTGAAAACGCATCGGAAGTCAACCAACGTTGTAGTAATAATATGTGGACGAACAATCGAAATCAAAGCTTCAATTGAGGTAATTGAAATTCAGATGTGAAGTTAAAAGTCGTAAGCAAAAATTCCGACCAACTAACTACCAAACACTCAGGCCTCTAACATCTGCATGATTATTATAATTATTACAATAATCCAAGTTCCATAACCCATAATCCCAAGAAATCTGATCCTCATTTTCCTCTGTCACGGTTGCGTATCCTTCAACCATGGAATAACACACTCCTCCTAATAATTGATCATCAATCTCAAACGGACACCCAACAATTTCTTCCCTAATAAGCTGATGATCAAACGTGGGCACTTTGCACTTTTCCACTCCACTTTGATCCATTTCGATCCCTTCTCTCGAGGGAACCATCATCATCTGTTGCTGCTGTAATAATTGGAACTGCTGCTTTTTAACAAGGCGAGCTCTCGCCTTTTCAGGGTTTTCTTTCTTGGATTTATTGATGTCTAATTTGTTCTTGAAGTGTGTTCGCCAGTAATTCTTGATTTCGTTATCAGTTCTTCCCGGCAAGCTCTTCGCAATCGTTGACCATCTGTTTCCCCATTTGCTGTGAAGCTCTACGATTATTCTCTCTTCGTAAGGGGTAATCTGCCCCCTCTTTAGGTCTGGCCTTAAGTAGTTCACCCACCTTAATCTACAGCTTTTTCCATTTCTTTTCAAACCTGTAATAATAACTCGTTAGATTTGTACCATGGAGAAGTTATTATGTAATATGGAAGACAGAAGATATAGTTACCTGCAATTCTAGCGACGTGATTCCATCTACCTTCGCCGTGCATTTTGACATAGTTAATGAGTAACTTGTCTTCTTCAGCTGTCCATGGCCCTTTTCTCCACTCAGTGATATCGTTCATACTTTGCTCCATGGATAAAATAAATCCCAGAAAAAAGATGTAAATTAAAAATCTAATATTTAATGGAAACCTTGCTCGGCTTATCTCCTGGCATAAATTTCTTGGGGATTTGATGCATATTTATATCTGCATTCTAAATGTAGTCTAGCAAAAGATGTAATGCCTAAAAGGTCGAAACTTTGAAGTCATTTTCATGTAAAAAATCGTTGGCCTCGTCAGGTTGCATAAAGACAGAAATCGTTGGTAGTTATTTACTTAAATGCCCCTTAGTGGGCTTTAGCTTGTGCTAGTCAGAGGGTAATTTGGGAATAAAATAGCGAGATTTGCATTGCCTTGGCATTGGGCGACACTATCTTAGTATTATAATCCTTTGCTAGGACAAAATGAGTTAGTTCATTTCATTGATGTTATAACTTTTGCGAAGAAAAGGACGAGGGTATCATTTGCGATATGCCACGTATTGGCCTACACTAAGTATTTAATTTGCAGCTACATTAATACTCCCTGTTTCACAAAGAAAGTCGTTTTTAGATGTCTTTTTTGTTCTAAAAAGCAAGTCGTTTTGATATTTCAATAAATATATGTGTAAATTTTCAAAATTGCCCCCATATTAAATAACAATTCATGCTTCAATACTAAAAATACACAGAGTGGGATAAAATTAATAGTTAATGGGGGTATAAAAGACATTTTAAACTATATCTTAATATGTGTGAGAAAATCTAAAACGACTTTCTTTGTAAAACAGGGGGAGTATTTTTAAGAAAATTAATAACTTATAAGTGAGTGCCTTTATTCCATAAGCATTGAAAACCACTCCACGGCCAATGGGAGTTCAACAGATGTTAGATTTGCTTACTTCTTTAGGAGATATATATGCGAGTAATTCAATATGTTATTGAATTAATTAACATTTCATAGATACTAATAATAGAAATCAAGGATTTAAATATATGTAATAATGATGATCATTAACGTCACTAGGAGACAGGTGTACGCTAAGTGTGTTAGAGTCCCTTCGTTGCTTGAGAGGGTCCAAATAGAATAGTTGACGTGTCTCTTTCAAATAGGTGTAATCATTTGAAAACTTGAAGTTTGTATAAAAAGCAAATTTTGTTTCAGGGCCTTAATATCATATTTCAGTTTTCAGGCAATGTCACTAAAAATTTAATTTTAAAAATCCGATTTCTGCGATACCACTTCATTGCTCCGCAATACCACTGTTCTGCAGTATCACTTCATTGTTCTGCAGTACCATTTCATTGTTCTGGAATAACACAACTCGATCATTCGATACCAGTTCATAACACTTGTGCTGTCTATGCCTTTAATCTAAATTTTATAAAATTAGTTTTAATCAAGGTTTTTTCTGATAGGGTTTGAAACGTAGTTTAAAACTTTAAAAGAGCCTGAAACGAAATTAACCTTTGTATAAATTATCTGCCATCATATATTGTTGAACCTAATTTATATTTAAAACGGAGGTTTAGATGCTATGATATCTCCCCTCGGTTTCTAAAAACATATCGTTTAAGGAAAATGCACACCTATTAAGAAATGATTGAAAATACATGTTATACTCTTATTATATAATTGTTTGAAACTATTTAATAGGTTTTTTGGCTATGATTTTTTGCTTTTATTTAAAGGAAGGGTAAATTGAAATATGTAATAAATTTTTATTGGAAAAAAATAAAACGACCAAAAATATTTAGTTATGATATGATACGAATTGTGTGAATGTCCGTGATTGTACGGATGTGCTTACGAAAGTTTTTTTTTTTTTTACTTCTAGAAGTGTTTCAAAGATATGTTCTTGGAAGCAATAATTAGTGGTTTGGTTTGTGGAGAGATGTAATAAAGGGAACTTTTTTCTCTAAGCATTTCCGTCCTTCTAGACTTACCCAAACTCCAAAGGTGAGAACTTTACAACAAATCTCATTACGTTTATGCTTTGTCTTACATTAATTCTACATGAATCCTCCTATAGATGGAATAAGTAATCGCTGTTGTAAATAACAAAATATGTAAAAAAAATGTTATACTTAATAAATATCGTTAGAGAAGAGACGATAATTAGACATGTGTCATATGGTATCAGAACGAGAGTTCTACTAGGTGGTTCTGACTTCTGAAGATAAATTCTCGCGACTATCCACTTAAGAAAAATGTCAAAATTGATCACATCTACAATGTTTACTCTTTTTTCTCGAAAGACATGGGCATTCAAAATTAAGGATACATAATTTAATTAATACATATTCTACTTAGGGTAACCACGATGGTGGTTATATGTGTGTCATATGTGCTTATTTGGCACTTTATATGACACAACACCATTGTGGATGTGTCATGAGCATGACACTGTGTTATATTTATGACAATGTGTTATAGGAATATTATAGTATTATGGAGGAGAGAGAATGATGGAGAAAAAAAAGAAATTATTTATTTATAGTTGTGGGTCCGTGTTATAGTAGTGTTATTATTGTGGAAAAAGTAGAATAAAAGTGTTATAGAATAAAATATAGAAAAATATAGTGAAAAACTGATGTGGCAGTATTATGGGTGTGTTATTGTTGTAGACACCCTTAATTTTTTAAAACTCTTTTGGTCAACTAAACTTGCATTAAACTGCACTTGACCCAAATTAAATAAACCATAACGCCCTTGAATAAATAGTTAATGCATTCGGAATATGATATGAAAGTGGATTTCATCATTCAATGCAAAAGTTTATGCAATTCAGTTAAAGGCGCACAATCAAACATCAACACCTACAATCAAATATCTTAGAACTGCAAACTTATCTTTGACCAAGAATTGTTTGACTGAAGTCATGGGGTGCATGTAATTATCAATGCAGGTAAAAAAGTAATTACCTAAATTCCTCCGAAAAAAAAGTAATCACCTAATTACTCTAGAAGGTTGGTTTAATGTCTAATTATTGTGTTAGTAGAACATTAGAAAGTTCAATTTTCATGCGATCATAGAATCTGTGGTCAACGACGTATGGTCAAACTACCTAAAACTGGTTTCATTATTTCAAGAAAATAAAATAACATCGCGAAACCGGTGACTCATATATATTAATTTAAACTTAATTAGGGCCCAAAAATATTTACTTGTTACGAAATTTTTGTTATGATTTATATTATATTAAGATTTTTTTAATTTATATTATGATTATTTGATAATATATAGAGAGAGAATTTAGAGGGAGATAATATAATTTCTATATTTTGGTATGTTTTACGGTGTAACTCAAAACACCTACTAATACTAAAATCATATACTAAAATACAATTAATCATTTATACAACTCATACAAAAATTACGATCTTTTTATAAACCACATCTTATCATAAATTCATGAGTCATTAATATTCCAAAACATCCACATCTAATCATCATAATTTGTGATGAATCATTGTGATGATTCACAATTTATTTTTTATGATTCACAATTTATTTCATAGTACTCCCCCTTGGATGTTTTTCAAGGAATATGCCTCGTTAAATGTAATACCCGAGTCCCGAGAGTAAGCTGGTCAATAATTTGCATGCATATTATGTGTTTATATGACTGCATCTCTGATATCTATTTAATTATGTGCTTATATGATATTTAACGTTATTTGGAAGTTAGTTATGAGACTTAGAGGAAATTTGAACATGGCGAAATATGAAATTTAGGAACTTCACGAATCTAGAATAAGGGACTATGGTAGTTCGCGAACTCTAAGAACTTCATGTGTTGAAAATATTTGGGATCGCAAAGTATAAGTTTGGTGAATTATGAAGGTTTGCGAATTGCTTGTGAAATAGGGGTTTTCACGGGTCAATAGTATGTGACGAATTATGAGCATGTGAAGTGGATTTCGCGAGTTACAAGGGTGCTTTCATGAATTGAAGCTTTGAACCTTTGAAACTAGGAAATTTTATAATAATAAACTAATGATAATTAAGTAGAGGAAGACATGGGAGACAATGCTTTTGTATTAGGTAAACATCAAGGTTGGGTTTTGTCCTTTGTTGCCTAATACACTAAGGAAAGTAATAAGAACTTAATAGAAGGAAAAGTATTCATTTAATCAACTGCAGGAAAATTAAGCTAGAGAGAGAAGCTCAAGCAGAGGTCGAAATTAAGCTTGGAGAAGTTTTAAATTATGATTAGCATGTTTTGAGTGTGTTAGATACGAGAAGTTAGATCTGTTTAAGTGTTATACATGTTTTAATTTACGAAGGTTTAAATATATTTTGAAGTTTTAAAGATTCTCGTCGTGTTCTTGAGAAAATAATATGTTGATCGAAAGTTTTCAGATTTTTAGGGTTAAATAGTGTTTTCGTGATGATGGGGTCATGAAATGTGAGTTCACGAACCCTAGTTCGCGAATCTTTAATGAAGTGAGAGTTTTGGGAAGTGAATAAGCTTCGCGAATTAGGAGTGTGAAGCGAGATCGCGAATCAGTTCGCGAATTTGTGCATGTGAGGTTTCGCGGGTTGGGTGAGTTCGCGAAATGGGAGTGTGAAATGACTTCGCGAGTCCTGGTTTGCGAATTCCATTTCGCGGGCCATACTTCGCGAATTGTGTTCGCAGGCCATAGGAACTTCGCAACTTACCTATGCGGGTCATGGATTCGCGAACTGAAGGTGTACGAGATGAGCTTCGCAGGTCGGTTGAACTTCGCGAATTGTGTGTGGGTTCGTGAATCTGAGTATTACTTCGCGAACTTGGTTAACTGTGTAGAGTTTCGCGGGTTAGTGAAACGCACTTCCCGAATTAATACCCTTTGAATAAAAACATTTTAAGTAAAAAAAACTATCGCCTTTTGAGGGAAATATTTTACACAATGAGATTTAATGAGAAAAATATTTTGAGTCTGATCGAGCGAATCGAGTAATAAAAATAAAACGAATATCGACAAACTAACCACGCTTAACAGGCAAGTGTACCTATCGATAATAATATAGAATGGCGAGTATTCGAGTATCGAATCCCAAGGGAACTAAATAATTAGAAAAACTTGAATTTAAATATCCTAGTGAAAATGCTTTGATTGTTGTAAAACTGAAAATATAAATAAACAAAACTAATAAAAATGATGAGAATGAACGACGATAAGAAAGCGAAACGTATTTGAGACTTCGACTCCCCCTAGCTCGATCGATCTGCTGAAAACATATATCAAAGTTTTAGCTAAACTTTAGACCGTGAGGCTTACCAACACATGCGTATGAGTTCATATGACTGACGAAACTGCGCCTTATCACACGAGGCTCGTAAGCAACTAATCTACGTCTTAAATAGCCGGGCAAGCTTCCTTAACTACTTAATCGAAGATTGCATTAAATCATTATTAATCCCTCTATTAGATTTAACTCTAATCCAGCGGAGTAGCTCAACCTATCTCTAGTGACGAGTTTATTCCGCTCGTTTACGAGTGTTCTAATCGTTCACCCCTCTCTCGAGCGCAGCGTACGATTTCCCAATTAATCTATCTTACACACATAGACATGAATAAGATAAATAAGAATTTCAATCACATAGACATAATCGAAATCATATAAATTCGTAAAAGAGTCTTAACAATAGCATAACATTAAATATACTTAAAACATACGATCGATCTTGCCAGGGTTCATCTCATCTCAAATACACAAGAAATTAGCTACTCATTTTCTCAACTAAGAACATAATAAACATCAAAGAAAATATAGATCTTCCCTGTTTATGGCTTCGTACCCTTGTTCTTCGTTGAGCCGTTTATCGAATACCTAGCATACAAGCTAAGTGAATGAGCTAACTTTCTCTCTAGCCTTTCTTTCTCTTCTCCAAGTGTATGTGTGTGTTCTCTCCCAATGATTCCTTCCTCTATTTATAGCAAGGGGAGCTCATACTCATGTACATGCAAGTCTTCTTTGCTTTAACTTGTTCACATTGAAGAAAGCTAACTTTGTCCCCCAATTCCTTCAACTTTAGCCTCCTTTATTGAGTTCAAATGGAATGGGGTGTTTCAATGTCGAAAGTTAGGTCTAAAGCATGCCTCTTTCCTTGAATAATGGTTGAACTTTCGACCAAGAAGAGACAAGTTAGGTAGGAGTCATTTTTAGTGTGTTTTGACCTCCAACACCACCTCTAACACGGCAGTAACTTCCGAAATTAATATCTCTCAATCTAGAGCTCCAAATCCAAATCCCTCCGGTAAGAATCAAGATTAACAAGTCTTCTATCTTTGGTTAAAATGTCAGCTTCATTGGACAACTTTTACCCCCTCATCTGTTAAGAATCCGAAACTGTCGAAAAACTTGGAAAACATGCAAACAAAGCTTGACTTTGATTCACTAAAAAATTTGCATTAAGTTCAAAAATTAATATCTCACGATGTAGACATTCAAATGCAAATCCCTTTTGTGAGAATTAAGATCATTAAGTATTCTAGCTCCCCTCCAATATTCAGATCTATCGGTCAACTTTAACCCCTTATTTTACGAGACATGCTAAACTGCCGCAAAACTGTCCGAAATGATGTAAACTCATAATTAATTACCAAATTTGACATGAAGACTCCTTTTTAACTTGCAAATACTTCAATTATAATACCTATAAACGTAAGAAAATAAGTTTATCAAATTTCCCCACACTTAAGCATTTGCTTGTCCTCAAGCAAAGAAATGCAAATGGCATATAAAAGGATAAAATCATGCAACGTATCAATCAAGAACGAAATCACGTACGAGATAATGCAAATAAAGTCGGAAGGCATATTCGAAATCACCGACTAACTTCACGATTTCCTTTAGCGATACCTATCGAAATCCGAACCTCACAAAGATTCACTCAAATCACTCAGTGTATAGGTTAAAATGTCTATGAACTCTCTAGGGCCATGCACTTAATCTAATCTCTACCATAAGCTTGCAAATGATTCGTAAATCTACCACTTTCAATGCTCAAGCGTGAATCGGAAGGTCTTTATCGGGTTATAATATGGCTATGATATGTAAGATATGTAAGGAATAAGCATAAAAAGGATATAAGCTGTAGTCGTGTCAGAATCATGCCATCATCTCGAATGCGCCAAAATTCGTCGTTTTTTCATTTTTTTCTTTTTTTTTTCATTCACCAAGCCCTTCTTCTTTCGACTTCTCGATCTATGAAATAGATAATACGCTTTTGAGAGCGAAAGATTATCGGAGGAAGGGTTCTTAGTCAAAATATATATATTTTTTCTTTTTCTTTTTTTCTACTTTTCTTTTTTTTCTTTTTTTTTTCCTTTTTTTTTTCGACGCTCAGCTCGAAAAGTTAGCACGTGTTGCGCTTCTTAAATCCGGCATTCAACATCCACTTCTACTATCGCTCCGATGGGTTTATGTCTGAAGGCTTAATCAGGTCGGCAATTTATAATCCGGTTTCAAATAAAAGGCTCTGGCTCAAAGTGGCTAACTACGGGGGCCAGTCGTGGTTGGATACTTTGGCTATGGACTAAATTCCTAATGCCATCCTCATTTTCACGCAATCACACTTTAAGTAGTTTCAAAACGTAATACACAAGCAAGTTCTGAAGAGAAATAAACTAAGCATGATTCACACAACCAAAGAAATGAGCAAAAAGCTCGTAGGCTCAAAAATCTCACAAAAATAGGGTTATGTGTACGAATCTCTCAAGTATCGCCAAGTTCATCATGTAAGAAAGACGTAGACTACGCATATGCATCCTAATTACTCACACAATTTCTAACATAAAGTCATCCCTTCATGATAAGAAACATAATTTTCGAAAAAAACATTTTATGCCAAATTTTCGAAAAAATTTGTACCAAAAATCAAGACATGCATATATATAACATGTTCGCATCAATTTCGCAGAAATTCCCCTCCCCACACTTAAGATTTACGTTGTCCTCAACGTAACAATTATGTAACACAAAGAAGAGGAAATTAATAGATAAGCAAACTTCCCTGAATAGTCTGGTGTGCATGTTTTGTTCGGCTCCTCCCCACACTTGAGATTTTGAATTCCCTGCGATCATCGAAAAATAGAAACATAAAAAAAAACGCATAGAAAAATAAAGGAAAAACATAGGATAGGCTTGGGGTGCCTCCCAAGTAGCGCTTTCTTTAATGTCTTTTAGCTAGACATTGTTCGGTGATTTTTAGCTCTGGGTGGTGGTGAGGTGGATCGTTTCCTTTCCAAGCGCTTCGATGTCACTGCCATAGTAATGCTTGAGACGCTGCCCGTTCACCTTGAAAGTTCCTCGTTCTGGGTGTGTGATCTCAACTGTGCCGTATGGAAATACTCGAGTTACCTTGAAGGGACCAGACCATCGTGACTTCAACTTGCCTGGAAATAGGCGTAGTCGAGAGTTGTATAGCAAGACTAAGTCGCCTTCTTGGAATTCCCGTCGCTGGATTTTTTTATCATGGTACATCTTGGTGCGTTCTTTGTAGATTCGCATATTATCATAGGCCATAAGACGCCATTCATCGAGCTCATTAATTTGAAAATTTCTCTTTTTGCCTGCAAGATCTAAATCAAAATTTAGTGTCTTCAAAGCCCAATATGCCTTATGCTCAAGCTCGACGGGTAAATGACAAGATTTTCCATAAATGAGGCGATAAGGTGTGGATCCTATAGGCGTCTTATAGGCTGTCCTATAGGCCCACAATGCGTCGTTCAGCTTGTTCGACCAATCCCTTCGGTGGTGCTCGACGGTTTTCTCTAAAATTCGCTTCAATTCCCGATTCACGACTTCCACTTGGCCGCTTGCTTGAGGGTGGTATGGAGTGGTAACACTATGCTTGACGCCGTATTTCTCGAGTGTCCTAGAAAACTGAGTGTTACAAAAGTGAGTACCTTTATCGCTAATAATGCAACGAGGAGAACCAAATCGTGAAAAAAACGTTTTTAAGAATTTAACGACAACCCTAGCATCATTAGTGGGCAGCGCTTGCGCCTCTACCCATTTAGAAACGTAATCAACCGTAACTAGGATATATCGATTAGTGAACGAAGTAGGGAAAGGTCCCATGAAATCAATGCCCCAAACATCAAATACCTCGCACACTAAAATAAAATTTTGCGGCATTTCATTGCGCTTAGAGATATTACCTGTCCGTTGGCACCTATCGCACATGTCTACATACCTTTGAGCGTCCTTGAAGATTGAAGGCCAATAGAAACCACATTCGAGTACCTTATGGGCTGTTCGATTCCCCAATAGTGGCCTCCGGTCGGTCCGGTATGGCAATGATCTAAGATCTTGTTCGTCTCGGGAAATGACACGCATCGCCTGACCATCTTATCGGCACAAGTCCTAAACAAGTATGGATCATCCCAAAAGTAATACTTCAAGTCCGAGAAGAATTTTTTCTTCTGTTGGCTTGAGTATTCCTTTGGTATGATCCTTGCCACGAGATAGTTAGCAATATCAGCATACCAAGGCATATCATCGTTTACCTCACGTAAAGCATAAAGATGCTCATCAGGGAAGTGGTCCTTGATGTTATCCTCGTCCTTCTTTTCGTAATGTGGTTCCTCTAATCTCGATAAGTGATCGGCTGCAAAATTTTCAGCCCCCCTTTGTTCTCGAATTTCCACGTCAAATTCTTGAAGTAGTAGTATCCATCGGATTAGTCTTGGCTTTGCATTGGGTTTGACGAGGAGGTGCTTGAGGGCCGAGTGATCCGTGTAGACAATGACCTTGGAAAGGATGAGGTAGGTGCGAAACTTGTCGAGTGCGAACACGACCGCAAGCAATTCTTTTTCAGTGGTAGTGTAATTTGCTTGTGCCTCGTTCAAAGTCTTGCTTGCGTAGTATATCGGCCGAAAGTGTTTGTCCCGTCGCTGCCCCAAAACTGCCCCTACTGCAAAATCACTTGCATCGCACATGAGTTCAAAAGGTAGACCCCAATCGGGAGCTACCATGATAGGAGCATTAATAAGCTTATCCTTAAGTATCTAAAATGCATGCATGCACTCGGATGTAAACTCATATGGCACGTCTTTCTCAAATAATCGGGTCAAAGGTCTAGCAATTTTAGAGAAGTCCTTAATAAATCTATGATAAAAACCCGCATGTCCTAGGAAACTTCTAATTGCTTTTACTGACGAGGGTGGGGGTAAACGGTCGATAGTCTCAATTTTAGCCCTATCTACCTCAATCCCCCTAGACGAAATCTTATGACCTAGCACGATTCCCTCTCTCACCATAAAATGGCATTTCTCCCAATTCAACACAAGATTGGTGTCCTCGCATCGCTTAAGCACAGCCTTAAGGTTAGAGAGACATACCTCAAATGTGTTACCAAAAACCGAGAAATCATCCATGAATACCTCCATTATGTCTCCTACTAGCTTATCGAAGATGGCCATCATACACCGCTGAAAAGTGGCCGGAGCGTTGCATAGTCCAAAAGGCATCCTTCGGTATGCGAATGTCCCGAACGGGCATGTAAAGGTAGTCTTTTCTTGATCCTCGGGCACAATGGGAATCTGCAAATATCCTGAAAGACCATCAAGAAAGCAATAAAAATCATGGCCCGATAAACGTTTAAGCATTTGATCAATAAAAGGTAAAGGGAAATGATCCTTTCGCGTCGCATCGTTTAACTTTCGTAGTCGATGCAAACGCGCCACCCCGTGACGGTTCTCGTCGGGATTAACTCATTCTTCTCATTGGGCACTACAGTTATTCCTCCCTTCTTAGGTACCACTTGAACTGGGCTCACCCACTTGCTATCCGAGATCGGATATATAACACCCGCATCGAGCAACTTAATCACCTCGGCCTTCACGACTTCTTTCATGTTTGGATTCAATCGCCTTTGGGGTTGCACCACCGGTTTGTACTCATCCTCCATGAGGATCTTATGCATGCAAAAGCTTGAGCTAATTCCTCGAATGTCTGAGATCTTCCATGCAAGCGCCTTTTTGTGTTCTTTTAGTACGTCCAAGAGCATGCTTTTCTGCTCCTCTTCTAGATTTGCGGCCACGATGACGGGTAACTTCGAATTTTCTCCTAAGAATGCATACTCCAAGTGATCGGGTAGTTGCTTGAGTTCGAGCGTCGGTGGTTCCTCGATTGAGCTTTTCTCCCTTTCTTCTTCGTTGCTCGTCTTTACCTTGACGAGTTGCTCATCTTTGATGTTGTTGTCTTCATTTATGTGAACGTCCGTCGTTAAGGCAACCTCGGGCTCTTCAAATTCTTGCAGTAAAGAGAGTGAGTCGGCTTGTGAGAGTCCCTGCAAAGTCAGGAAGTTATCCCAATTAATAATATCCATGTAATAGCATTTATCATCGTGCTCTTCGGTGTTACTCATCGACTCTGTCATATCAAAGGTCACTTTCTCGCTATCTATAGTCAACGTCAATGTTCCATTACGAACATCGACCATGGTTCCCCCGGTAGCGAGAAATGGTCTTCCTAAAATAAGGGGAATATTCTCATCCTCCTCCATGTCAAGAATAACAAAATCAACTGGGATTATAAATTTATCAACTTTCACGAGTACATCCTCGATGATACCCCTAGGATACTTGATAGATCTATCGGCTAACTGAATACTCATTCTAGTGGGTTTGGGCTCACCTAAACCTAGTTTTTTGAACATAGAATAAGGCATTAGATTTATACTAGCACCTAGATCGGCCAATGCCTTATGAACAACTAAATCTCCTATAAGACAAGGTATAGTAAAACTCCCTGGATCCTTAAGCTTCTTCGGAATCTTGCATTGGAGAATGGCCGAGCATTCCCCTCGAAGGCAAACGGTGGAGATATCTTCGAGTTTGCGCTTGTTCGTTACCAAGTCCTTGACGAATTTTGCCCAACGCGGCATCTGTGCAAGAGCCTCGACAAGCGGTAAGTTAATATGTAATGCTTTGAAAATGGAGAGAAATTTACCGAACTGATCGTCTACTATCTCCTTCTTGAGTCTGGCTGGGTACGGGACCTTTGGTTGGTACGCCTTAATAGTCGGTTTGACTTCGTCCTCCTTGTTGGCCTTCTCGTCCTCGACATTCGCCTTCTCGATCTCGACATTCTCCTTCTCGATCTCGACGTTCGCCTTGGTCCTTGGTACTTCCTCGAGCTGTCGTCCGTTGCGAAGTGACACCGCCTTCACATGGTGGTCCTTTGGGTTGGTCTCGGTGTAACTTGGCAATGAACCGGAAGGACGTTGTTGGATTGATTCGGCAATCTGTCCAACTTGTTTCTCCAAGGCTCGTAGAGAAGATTCGGTGTTTTGCAACCGCGCCTCTTGATTGTCCAAGCGAGAGTCGAGCTTTTCCATTAGCTTCTCGAGCATTCCCTCCAACTTATCACCGCGACCTTGAGGGGAAACTTCGGAATTTCCAACGTGGTATCCATGCGACCTTTGATTTTGAAATCCCGGTGGAGCTTGTTGTTGATTCCCATAGGCGAGGTTAGGATGAACACGATTCGGGACGAAATTTCGCTGACCTTGGTAGTTTCCCATGTAATCGACTTGCTCTGTTGGTATAGTGGCTGGGCAGTGATTTGCATCGTGGCTCCCTCCGCATATAGTGCATGGTGGAATATACGCCGGATATGAATGAGAAGGCGCAATAGTTGTGGGAGGCCTCGTGTGGGTTGTAATTGGACAGCATTAACGGCCGGTTTCATAGGCAAGAGCGCATTCATCAAAGTCTGCATTTGTTGTTGGAGAGCGTCGAACTTGGCGTTGATTGCGGTAGTTTCAGCGACGTCGTACATTCCGGGTGGTTTGCCTCTATTGCTCGAGCTCCCTCGTCGGAAATTGTTCGCGCTATAATCTTCAATTAAGTTCCAGCCTTCCGTTGCGCTAAGATTACATAGCCCTCCATTGCATGCTCCGTCTAGTAATTGTACGGTATGATCGTTCAAGGATTCATGAAACCGCTGAATTTGCTCGCTCTTCGTCATCCCATGTTGAGGAAATCGGTTCAAGAGCGCCTTGAATCTGGTCCAAACATTGTAAAGATTTTCGCCCTCCTTTTGCTTGAATGCGGTGAGGTCCATTTTTAATTTGAGTGCCTTGGAAGGTGGAAAGAAATAGTTGATGAAGGTGGCATGCATCTGGTCCCAAGTGGTGATAGATCTCTCGGGAAGTAAGTTAAACCACTCCTTTGCGTTGCCTCGTAGAGAGAATGGAAATAAGTAGAGTCGAATAGCTTCGGTGCTTATGCCTTGTACTCGTATTGTGTCGGTGACGGATAGGAAGTCTCGGATGTGGCGATAAGCGTCTTCCTCGGAGAGTCCATCGTATTGAGCTGTCGTCTGAAGCATCTGAAGCCAATGATGTTTCAGCTCAAAGTTGTTCGGGACTTGAGGAAGGACTATCGCTGAGCCAACCGTCCCTACGGCGTTGTTTCTCCACAGCTCTCTCATTGGAGGTTCTCTCGTTGCTAATGGCATCTCGTCGCGATTCTGCTCTGTCATTTCGACTCGCCTTGCGTTTTCTCGTAGGTTGTGTCGAAACGTTCTTTCGATCTCCGGGACTCCTTCAACTAATGGTAGCGAATGCTTTCTCCGGGTCATGCACGAAACTTCACGTACCTAGACAAACAAAATAAAAATAACAACAATAAATATTTAGAGATAAAAACCAATAAAATAAAATATTATTGCTAAGAAGAAATAATAAAAATAAAATAAAGGCAGCGATGCTAATAATATTAAAAACAAAAGTAATAACGAAATAATAATCACTATAAAATTTTTATTTTTATTTTTTTAATAATGATGTGATAAAAGTAAAATAGATAGTTTAAGAAATAATAATAATAAAAATATTAATTAAGATACCTAGACAAAAAGAAATCCGATTAAGCAAAATATATATTTAAAATAAAATAAAATAAAAATAATATGATTTAACTAAAAAAAATAACAGCAACAATACTAATTAAAATAACGAAAAATAGCGGAGAATAATAAGTAAAAATAACAGTAAAATAACTATAATAATAATAGTACTAATAAAAACAATAGAAATAATAATAATATAATAGAGCTAGAATAATAAACTAAAGTTTTCCAAATATCAATAGTTCCCCGGCAACGGCGCCAAAAACTTGATCGAGCGAATCGAGTAATAAAAATAAAACGAATATCGACAAACTAACCACGCTTAACAGGCAAGTGTACCTATCGATAATAATATAGAATGGCGAGTATTCGAGTATCGAATCCCAAGGGAACTAAATAATTAGAAAAACTTGAATTTAAATATCCTAGTGAAAATGCTTTGATTGTTGTAAAACTGAAAATATAAATAAACAAAACTAATAAAAATGATGAGAATGAACGACGATAAGAAAGCGAAACGTATTTGAGACTTCGACTCCCCCTAGCTCGATCGATCTGCTGAAAACATATATCAAAGTTTTAGCTAAACTTTAGACCGTGAGGATTACCAACACATGCGTATGAGTTCATATGACTGACGAAACTGCGCCTTATCACACGAGGCTCGTAAGCAACTAATCTACGTCTTAAATAGCCGGGCAAGCTTCCTTAACTACTTAATCGAAGATTGCATTAAATCATTATTAATCCCTCTATTAGATTTAACTCTAATCCAGCGGAGTAGCTCAACCTATCTCTAGTGACGAGTTTATTCCGCTCGTTTACGAGTGTTCTAATCGTTCACCCCTCTCTCGAGCGCAGCGTACGATTTCCCAATTAATCTATCTTACACACATAGACATGAATAAGATAAATAAGAATTTCAATCACATAGACATAATCGAAATCATATAAATTCGTAAAAGAGTCTTAACAATAGCATAACATTAAATATACTTAAAACATACGATCGATCTTGCCAGGGTTCATCTCATCTCAAATACACAAGAAATTAGCTACTCATTTTCTCAACTAAGAACATAATAAACATCAAAGAAAATATAGATCTTCCCTGTTTATGGCTTCGTACCCTTGTTCTTCGTTGAGCCGTTTATCGAATACCTAGCATACAAGCTAAGTGAATGAGCTAACTTTCTCTCTAGCCTTTCTTTCTCTTCTCTAAGTGTATGTGTGTGTTCTCTCCCAATGATTCCTTCCTCTATTTATAGCAAGGGGAGCTCATACTCATGTACATGCAAGTCTCCTTTGCTTTAACTTGTTCACATTGAAGAAAGCTAACTTTGTCCCCCAATTCCTTCAACTTTAGCCTCCTTTATTGAGTTCAAATGGAATGGGGTGTTTCAATGTCAAAAGTTAGGTCTAAAGCATGCCACTTTCCTTGAATAATGGTTGAACTTTCGACCAAGAAGAGACAAGTTAGGTAGGAGTCATTTTTAGTGTGTTTTGACCTCCAACACCACCTCTAACACGGCAGTAACTTCCGAAATTAATATCTCTCAATCTAGAGCTCCAAATCCAAATCCCTCCGGTAAGAATCAAGATTAACAAGTATTCTATCTTTGGTTAAAATTTCAGCTTCATTGGACAACTTTACCCCCTCATCTGTTAAGAATCCGAAACTGTCGAAAAACTTGGAAATCATGCAAACAAAGCTTGACTTTGATTCACTAAAAAATTTGCATTAAGTTCAAAAATTAATATCTCACGATGTAGACATTCAAATGCAAATCCCTTTTGCGAGAATTAAGATCATTAAGTATTCTAGCTCCCCTCCAATTTTCAGATCTATCGGTCAACGTTAACCCCTTATTTTACGAGACATGCTAAACTGCCGCAAAACTCTCCGAAATGATGTAAACTCATATTAATTACCAAATTTGACATGAAGACTCCTTTGTAACTTGCAAATACTTCAATTATAATACCTATAAACGTAAGAAAATACGTTTATCAGAGTCCAATGGGCATAGTCTCTTGTAATGCCCGATCATAAATAGCCTATCAGTATTTTTTGGGTCAATTTTCGGTATAGGCAAATACTGTTTTTGATAGAATTTTCGAAAGAAAATTTTCATAGTCAATTAATATAACTTATATACTGACTTTAAAACCTTTTTGTGGTTAAAGGACAAAATATTAGGAAACTTACCAGACCGATTAGCGATTAGCTTAAGGACGTCAAGTAAGTGGAAATTTCATCTACCACACATAAATTATTTTATATGTGCTTGTCTTACGTGACTAAGGGCTTCGATGTGAATATGTGTCTATGATTTATGACGTGAAATGTTTTAATATGCTTACGTATGGTATGCATCTACTGCATTATTATGTGGCATGAGCATGTGCATACGAATTATGCGAATATTAGTAGTATGAGTATGCAAAGTATATGATCGTCTGAGAGCAAAATATGTTTGACGATATTAGTATTTGATGTAGACTCACGAATGAGTCATAGCTGCTTCTACAAAGGCACCATGACGAGATATAAGTCGTCAAATGTATGAATCTAAATGATTTATGTAGCGGACGAGGGTCACGTGGACGAAACACATGGTGTAAGCCAGAGTGTCAGGAAAGACAACCGCTAGATAGAGGGGCGACCTGGTGAATGGTGACACTGGAGATAAACCCTAGTGCGACTTTAGCCAAGTAGGCCAACTATCCTATTTTTATCCGTATAGGATTTGAGCTCATGATATGATGGTGCGGTTAGCAAGTTAGCTGAGGGCCCTGAGAGAAGAGAACAAAATGAGAATGATATGAGTATATAGTATTTGAAAGCACTGGCGCGGATGCCTTTGCGAGTTTGGCACGTGCATTTCATGCATATTTCCACTTACTGAGCTTTATAGCTCATCCCATGTTTTATGTCTTGTAGACGCAGTAAACACGGTACGTGAATCTATAAAAGGCGAGGCTGGTCCTTCTGGAACTTCCGGCGACTTTTGAGGGTGGTGTGTACATGGATGCGACCTGTGTGACGGGTGCTATGTTTAATTAAGTTGTGCTTCTGTAAAATACGTTTGTATTGTATTTAAGATTTGAACAACTTTTGCATTGTAAAATAGCAGTGTGTGTATGCTATGTAAAATGAAAAATTTTATCAGTGTTTTCGTATGTAATATAGTTTATATTCTATTTAGTCAAGTAAATTAGCGTAATAGTAGAAGTGAAAATGTGGGGCGCCACATTAAAACCTTACTAGGAAAAATCTAGTGAAGGAAAAAGAGTACATGATTCTCTTGATAGCTTGTTGCCTCATTAAAAACCTTACTGGAAAAACCACATGGGAAAAACCACAGTTAAGGGGAAAAGAGTGCAACACGTATTTTCTTCCCCTGATGATGACATCATTTTAAATCTCTAAGTCTTCGAACTCCGATTAAATATACCAATTTTCTGAAAATTAAGGAGGAAGTGCTTTCGTAGATAAGTCTGCGAAATTTTTGCTAGATCGCACATATTGTACATCAATATCTTCTCAAGTTCATGTGTAAAGAAAAATTTTGGTGAAATATGTCTTGTTCTATATCACTCCTTTAATTGGGCAATGTGTACCGCATTATCTTCATATAATTTGATGGAAGTAACTTTTCCGATAATAATCCACAAGTTTGTTGTATATGCTGAATAATCGATCGCAACCAGACGCATTCTCTGCTAGCTTCATAAATTGCTAGTATTTCATTAGATGAAGTAGCATTAACTGGCCGCCATGAAATAGCAGTTCCAACATATGTAAATAAATAACCCGTTTGCGATAGTGCATTATGTGGTCGGATAAGAATCCAACATATCCGTATACCCAACTAAATCTGTTTTCCTCTCATTAGAGTAGAACAATCCCATTCAGTTGTTCCTTGAAGGTATCGAAATATTCGTTTAACTCCGTTAAAATGTCTACGAGTCGGTGAAGAACTGTATCTTGCCAATAAATTTACAGCAGATGCTATATCAGGTAGTGTATGACTCGTAAGATACATTAGAGCTCCAATAGCACTAAGATATGGTAATTCAAGACCAAGTAACTTTTCATAATTTTTGCGGGGTCTGAACGGATCTTTACTCACGTCTAAAGATCTAACACTCATTGGAGTATCTAATGGATGAGATTCATCCATGTAAAATCTTTTCAATATCTTTTTATTGTAAGTCTCTTGATGTACAAATATCTCATTCTTTAAATATTCAATTGCAGTCCGACACAATATTTCATTTTACCGAGATCTTCCATTTCGAACTCCTTTTTCAAACAATTAACCGCTTTCGACAACTCTTCAGGAGTTCGGACTGTATTGATGTCGTCGGCATATACTGTTATAATGACAAACTCGTTTTCACAACTCCTCATAAATGCAAGGGCAAATTTTATCATTTTTATACCCTTCTTTCAATAAATATTCTTTTTTTTCCAACTCTTTCAATAGATATTAGGCGATTATACCACATTCGCCCAGATTGCTTTAATCCATAAAGTGATTTGTTTAGTTTAATTGAGTACTCATTTCGTGGCCCTGAATTTTCAGGCAGACGAAATCCTTCTGGAAGCTTCATATAAATGTCACTGCAAGTGAGCCATATAGATAGCAGTGACAACATCCATTAGACGCATATCGAGTCCCTGATGTATTGCCAAACAAAACGAAAAGTTGTTGCGTCCACCATAGGAGAATAAATCTCATCATAATCAATGTCAGGTCTCTGCGAGAAACCTTGTGCGACAAGCTGTGCTTTATACCTCACAATTTCGCCATTTTATAAACACCCATTTATATCCAACCGGCTTAATATTTTCTGGTATGCGGACTAAACGTTTCGTTTCTAAAGTGATTTTAATTCTGCCTCGATTGCATCTTTCCATTTTGGCCAATCTTTTCGCTGTCTGCATTCATTTACAGACCTTGGTTCATAATCTTCATTCTCATTCATCTCATTCATTTCATGTAGCACTACGTTAAATGAGAATTTATCGTCAACGTTGACTTTATCTCGGTTCCATCTAATTCCATTCTGGGCGTAATTGATTGAGATCTCTTCAATATCATTATTTTCAATTTCTTCAGGTATCTGAGTTTCATTCTTATCATCGTTTAAGCCCTCTTCTCTAGTCGATAAATCCTTGGACCATTCTTATTATTTGGTCCTTTTCTTTTCCGAGGATTTTTTTCTTTGAACCCGTGGGCCTACCACGTTTTAGCTGTAGTTTAGGCTCAATATTATGTTTGGCGGGAACATCAATTTTCACAGGAGCATTAACAGCTGGTATGTGACTTAGTCACTCTCTTTGGGTCAGTAAAGTTGTCTGGCAATTGGTTCACTAAGCTTTGTAATGAATTATCTTCTGAACTTCTAGTTCACATTCTTCCGTTTGAGGATCATAATGATTTCGTGGTAATTCATTCCAACTAATATTCCTTTCCAAATGTTTCTTTTCTCCCCCTAATGTTGGAAAATTTGTTTCGTCGAAGTGACGGTCGGCAAATCTAGCCGTGAATAAATCTCCCGTTAAAAGTTCTAAATATTTTATTATCGATGGAGATTCAAATTCGAGATATATTCCCAACTTTCTTTGAGGTTACATCTTTGTGCGTTGTGGTGGCCCAACTGGAATATATACCGGACATCCAAAAATTCTTAGATGGGAAATATTTGGTTCCTAACCATAAATCATTTGCAACAGAGAGATATCATCGTAACTTGTTGGCCTGATGCGAATTAGTGCTGCTGCATGTAATATTGCATGTCCACAACACGACGAGGGAAGATTCGTTTTCATTAATAATGGTCTTGCAATTAATTGCATGCGTTTAATCAATGATTCTGCAAGACCGTTATACGTATGAACATGTGGCACGGGATGCTCAACATCAATTCCGACAGACATACAATCATTAAATGCCTTGGAGGTAAATTCACCAGTATTATCAAGACGTATTTTCTTTATCGGATAATCTAAAAATGTGCTCTTAAACGAATCAACTGAGCAAGTAATCTCGCAAATGTCACGTTCCTTGTAGATAATAAGCATACATGGGACCATCTACTTGAAGCGTCAATTAACACCATGAAATATTTAAATGGTCCACATGATGGATGTACCTGCCCACATATATCACCATGTATACATAGGGGTGTTCGTTCGGTACAAACCGAACCGAACCGAAATTTCGGTTCCCCCATTTCCAAAATCGAATACCGAACCGAATTTCTCGGTTCGGTATTCGGTTATTACCGAAATTTTTTCGGTATTCGGTTTTTTTACCGAATTAACCGAATTTTCAATAAAAAAAGAATTTTAATTATATTTAAATTAATGTATATAATTTAACGTAATTTTTTTGGGTTTATAAAAAAAGTTATATTAAATTATATATATTAATTTAAATATTACTGAAAATTCGTTTTATATAATTTAATAAAATATAGTTATATTTTCATTATTAATAAAATATAATATATTTTAATTTTAAAATTTCGGTAATTCGGTATACCGAAATACCGAAAATCCAAAACCTATACCGAACCGAATTACCGAATGTTTTTAATAACCGAATACCGAACCGAATTTTTCGGTTCGGTTCGGTTTTGTACCGAATTTTTGGTTTTTCGGTTATTCGGCTCGGTTAACCGAATAACGCACACCCCTATGTATACATTCCAAAAATACAACAGATTCATTTTTTACTTTAATTGGTTATGGCCGAATAGTTAGTTCCCTTTAGAGCAAGCAGTGCATGCTAATTCATTAGATTGCCCACATCAAAAGAAGTGCCCACGTAATAATAATACACTAAATGTTCTTCAAGCATCTGATAGAGCAACGACATGATTCTATAAAATTTAAAATCATAATAAGTTAATAGATAAAATTATAATAACGAAAAATATTCAAGATATATATAAAAATTATTTTTAAAATATTTTGTAAAACTCGTTAAAAATATTTTCACATGCTACGACAAAGAATCAAAATACGGATCTCATTACTTAATAAAAAAAATAACAAGGAAGTCCGTATATCACTATTAAACCAACAAGCGATACAAAATAAAATTACGGTACCTCGACCTAGTTGAAGAACTTCAACGAAAGTTGATCTCGACGGTGGAAGTTGATTGCTACGGCGGACGTTGAACTTTGACGATGGAGCGTGATCGTGCTAATAACGTGTTACGAAATTTTTATTATGATTTATATTATATTAAGATTATTTTAATTTATATTATGATTATTTGATAATATATAGAGAGAGAATTTAGAGGGAGATAATATAATTTCTATATTTTGGTGTGTTTTACAATGTAACTCAAAACACCTATTTGTACTAAAATCTTACACTAAAATACAATTTAATCATCTAACAATACAAAAATAAAATCTTTTTATACACCTCATGTTATCATAAATTCATGAGTCATTAATATTCCAAAAAACATCCACATTTAATGATCATAATTTGTGATGAATCACTGTGATGATTCACAATTTATTTTTGATGATTCACAATTTATTTCATAATCTTATTTGCATAATTAGGGCCGTGGGACACTACTAACGTACGAAACCCTTGACTAGCGACATAATAAACGAACATTTTAGGTCAATTAAAATTTGAGTGTATGAATGAGATGGGTTCAATTGTAACCTAATCTTATATTATAGGGAAAGTCTTGAAGATGTAAGTTTAATTATTTATTACATCATGTGTAGTTTACCTTAACACCATTTTTTTATTGCATATTGTTAGTGATTGTGCTCTTATTTTAAAGTTTTATGCTAATAAAAAAGGGGATATTTGTTGGACTATAATATCTAGCAAACTTGTTTTGATGAACACAAAATTTATTATTGCGTTACTAACATACTTAGTTAAGTACGTAGATGAGCTCGATTCAAAAAATGGATAATAAATATAAGCTCAGGGCGAAAAACCGGACTGGTCAACGTCGGCCTGTATTAACTGGCGGTCAACCCGGTCTCGGTCTTGACTGGACTGTCGGCCTGTATTAACCGGACTGTCCGGTCTCGATCTTGACTGACTGGTCCGGTCTCAGATTGGATTGAACTGATCAACTGTTAACTAGTGTACAAGCATATTAGTGCAACAGCAGGTACATGCAATTGAAGCTGATAGCATTGACCAAGTCAAGACAAAGGCTCCCAACGGCTAATTAATGAGTCTAACGGCTATATCAAAGTGCGGATGCAATAAATAAAGACCAAGAGCTGCATAAAATTTTCAATGATCCTAGAGCCAACAAGAAAACATTCAAGAGAGATCCAAGAGAGAAGAACAAGAGCAAAAGATAATGAAGAAGAGTTCTTCCTCGTGTGGGTTACAAAAGATAGAGAGAGAGGGCTACAAAGTTCAAACCCACACACATCAGTCAATAGAAATTAGAGCAGCTTTACATAGTTTGGTTGAGTTAGAAGTCTTAGCACATAGACTATAAACATGTGTATGTAGTCTTCGCATCGAGACAAGAAAGAACGGTGCCGTCTTATTCTTAGGACCAAGCGTCTACCGCTGCGCCAAAAGCTATAGCTGGTGGTGAGGGTGCTACACTAATCTTTAAACTGCACAACAGCCAGCGTCACGGTTCAATTGCTCTCAGCAGGAACGATTATTGCTTCCCAACAATCTCCCCCCCCCCCCCCCCCCCCCCCCCCCCCCCCCCCCCCCCCCCCCCCCCCCCACCAACACCAATAATTGCTCTCTTTGCAATCTATGGGAATCGAACCCTTGGCATGCTCTGGTACCAATTCTTAGGACCAAGCGCCTATCGCTGCGCCAAAAGCTATAACTGATAATCTTCAAATCGCACAACAGTCAACGCCACAGTTAGATTGGTCTCAGCAGGGACAATTTATTGCTTCCCAACACATTATTTTCATGCGCCATTCTCGGATGTTATATCACGAATTCCTTGCTTCGCGCTACGAGAGAATTACATAAATGATGTTATTTTGAGAATGGAATTACAAAATTAGTTAAGTTTTTTAACTTATTACAAAACTAACCAACTTTTTTAATTCTAGCTATTTTCATTTTCATTTTAACCACGAAAGTACTTAAAATTATAAATTTTACTATTGTTATCCTCAAATAGCACACACTTGTTAATATTTAAAATTTTACCCCAACTTTAACTCAAATATATTAAAAATATATTACTTAAAGAATTAATAAAAAGAAAAATAAAATTACTTGGCGTGACCGTGACCTACTCCTCCCACGTGAGTTCAATATCGAGAGCTGTAAAAAGGGGCCGCCGGTCCGGCCGTAGAAATAACATTATCGCGCTACTATTTATGTTGTAGGTATTTCGAAGGAAGGAAAGAAATGTCAATGTCATAGAAATAAATTCGCATATTATTTAAATCGAGAGAGCCTTTTCCCTCACGAGCATTATTAATTTGATAAAGAGGAACAATAAATGATTTTAAATCAAAGGAGCGTCGTGTAGTAGTATAGTAATGCGGTCACTTCTCGTCACATACATTATTCATGAGAAGGAGCCTTTTTCTTTCCTATTACTTGCATTTGGAAAATTTGCAGTCATTGTCTATCCTAACTCTTAAATGATTCTATAGAAAAGCTCAAGAATATTTTGTTACCATTATTAATCAATATAAACTAGCAAATTCATAGTAGCTGTCCAGCAGCAGCAGCAGCTCATTTACTTAGAGTATTCAATAAATTACCTAAAAAAATAAGACATTAACGCATACACAGACTTTTAGCTACGCACTATTAAGAGCTTTCGCCCAAAACATGTTACCTCCATTACACATATATTCACCACTATCTTTCCTTAAACTCTCTCCCTTCCTTCTTACTATATAAATGATATTACCACACTCTCTTGTCTGAGAGAGAGAGAGAGAGAGAGAGAGAGAGAGAGAGAGAGAGAGATGGGCAGTTCTCAAACGAAAGACAAGAAAAGAAGCCCTGCAACAAGAGAGAAAGCGGTGGAGAATCTGAAGAACAAGGTGAGGGTTTTGCAGGGAGAGATCAAAGAGATCATGGCAATGAGAGAGACTGAGAATGAGGTCTATGAGAGAGAGCTTATGGCGTTCGCATTCAAGCAAAGCGAGTGGAGAAGAGAGAGGAAGAAGTTGAAAGATCAGCTTAGGATGTTAAAGAAAGCTGTTTTCGAAGAAGAAGAAGAAGACGCTGGTAAGAGAGAGGAAGCTTCTTGGACTACTGTTAGAGATGCTACAGTGGAGAAATGGAAGAAGCTCTACTTTGCAATAAAGGTTGAGCTCGATGATCTCATAGAGAGGACTCGTCAAGGTTAGTGTTAATTTATTAGGGTTTTTATTCTTTTTTTTTTAATGTGCTCATCGATATTTGGACAGTAACAGAAACCAAGAAAATGGAGGAAGAAGAAGTTATAATGATGCAGTTGAACAATGAACTGAAGCGCAAAGAAGAAAGAATCCTATTCCTGCAAGCAAAGTTAGCTTCCATGGAAGATCGACAGCTGAGGAGAGAAAGAGAGATGGATATATTAAGACAAAGCTTGAGGATTATGGGACATAGAAATAAAGCAGCAAACAGAAAAAAACATCACATGATACAAGGACATGCTAAAAACTGGGAAATAGATTAACATTTGTTGCTATAACGTTTTTTTTTATGTTGTAGCTTTATGATAATCAGCTTTGCTTTGCTGATTTGTAGGATAAGGTTGTAAGCATTTTTTTTAAGCAATGTTAGAGTTATTATATGATAAACAATACAATATTTTTGTGTTGGGACCAGCTTACGAATTTTCAAATATGTAGCTTTGCTAGGACTACAAGCTAGGTTAATGAATTCCAAGTAAATTCCAATTTTCCCTGCAATATCTAGTAGCCAATGTAAATCGACTGTTTTTATTATTAATTGGAAATATTATACTCCGTAGATATATTCTATTTATAGAGAGAGGACAGAAATGGAATCAAGAAACTGAACCCCACTACAGTAAGTGGAAGGCACGAACGATGCCCAACCACCACCACCACCCTTCTACCACCTCGCCGGCGACGCCGACCACCCATTACGTCATCGCCGCCGCCTCACTCCTCTCCCTCTCCCTCCTCGCCCTTGCGCTCACCTTAAGGGCCCCAAACTCCGACCCCTCTGCGACCCATCCCCACCCCTCCCTCTTCCCTCCTCACCCACCTTCCGCCGCCACCACCACCAACGGCACCCCACCGCCGCCGCCTTCCCTCGCCTACCTCCTCTCCGCGTCCTCAGACGACGGCTCATCGCGCATCCTCCGTCTATTGTACGCAGTCTATCACCCCAACAATCACTACCTCATCCACCTCGACGGTTCGGTCAAACAGGCGGATCGCGACGAGCTGGCGGTCAAGGTCCAATCCGAGAATGTCTTCACGGCGGCGCGTAATGTGCACGTCCTGGGAAAGGGCGAGCTTGTTTTCCGCAATGGGCCTTCGGAGCTCTCGGCCACGCTTCGTGGGGCGGCGGTTTTGTTGAGGCTTTCGGGCGATTGGGATTGGTTATTGAGCTTGAGGGCCGATGATTACCCTCTCGTCACTCAAGATGGTGATCAATTTTTCTTTTATTTCTCAATTCTGTGTTTACATTGGCCCAATTTGATTTTTCTGGGCTTGGATTTCTTCTGCGTTTCGAGATGATGCTGTTTTTTATTTTTGGCATGCCTCTTCATGTTAAACTCAGGCAGTGAAGAGCTAAGTTTTGATTGACACTGAATTGCTTTAGTTTAGGATGAAATGACTTAAATCTGTTGCTCAATTAGCAAATTGATGCAGACAAGCTCAATGTGGTGACTGATTTTATCGGTCTTTTGTGGGATTGGACTTATCTTGTTATAATAGTAGCTGCTGTTTTGTAGTGTGGATTTAATGCTTATAAGCTTTGACTCGCTATAACACCAAATCGAATTCGAACCAACCGCTAACTTTGGTTAATTTGATTCGTTTTCTTGGCTGAGTTTGTCTACGTCAAGGAATGTTTTCATGTTTTCATATGGACAAACACACAATTTATGATTTCTATTTGTTTTTGGGTGTACATAATGGAAGCCAAGATTGATTCTTGATGATGAGATTAAGATGATTATCTCGGATAAAGATGATAACTTTATCGAGCATGTTTCTTGTGTGTCCGTATTTTTCTGTTAATTAGATGATAACCCTATCCAGCATGTCTTTTGGGTCAGCTTTTCTGCTTCCCAGAAATAATCATCTTATCAGCTTTTGTTGCTTTTTCTTGCACAAAGTTTTATTTTGTTCACTACTTGTCTTAATCAACATGAATTCCATCTGTAATGGTGAGAAAATACAATACTTGAAGACTACTACTGAGAAATAACATGGCAGCTTCTTTTCAAATGCATAACTTCTCGTATCTTGTTTTTCCTTTTCCGCAGATCTTTTGCACGTTTTGTCATATATGCCAAGAGATCTCAACTTTGCGAATCATACAAGCTACATTGGCTGGAGAGAGTAAGCTTTCCCCTAATTCAAAACGGCATAAAACAATCCTCGAAAACAAGCTAATTTGTCTGAAATCCCTTCGCCTTTTCGATTTTCCTTTTTCTCAGGTCGAAGAAGCTAAAACCAATCGTAATCGACCCATCTCTCTACCTTACCGAAAACAGCGAAATGTTCTTCGCCACTCAAAGGAGACAACTCCCAGACGCTTACCGTTTATTCACAGGTTAAGTCCTTTGTCTTTCTTTCTCGATGGACTTAGTACACATTTCGGTCTATAATTATAAATGCTCTGTATCTTTACCTCAATAGGCCCTTCTTCTCCTATACTGAGTCGAAAGTTCGTCGAATTCATCATCGCTGGCACAGATAACCTCCCAAGAACCCTACTAATGTACTTATCAAACACCCCAGCATCAGCCTCAGTTTACTTCCCTACAGTTCTCTGCAATTCCCGAGAATTCAGCAAGACCACGATCAACCACAGCTTTCTATTCGCTTCCCTCGATTATCGAAACCAGCCTAGGTTGCTGAATTCAAGCGATTTCGAAGAAATGAACGAAAGTGGGGCAGCTTTTGCATCGCCTTTTGCCAGCGATGATCCAATTCTTGATCGCATAGATAGAGAGGTATTGCGTAGGGAAATCAATAAGCCCGTCGAAGGCGGTTGGTGTTTGGGCGATTCTGAGAAAAATAAGTGCGAAGTTTGGGGAGATGCTAACGTTTTAAGGCCCGGCCCGGGAGCAAAAAGGCTCGAAAGAGCGCTCGTTCGATTACTGGCGAGCGAAATGGTTCAATCTCATCAGTGTCTGGATGAATTGGATATGTAAGAATTGGTTCAATGAATGTTGAATTAGAGAGTTGAAGGAACAAGAAAAGAAACATTCGATTCTTCTAACAAAAGAAGCATAGCCGGGGCAGTTTTTCTATTTTTTTATTTTGTTTGTCTTTTTTCTGTTTTTTAATTCTTCGGATTGGATTAAGCCATGCATGCATGCATGCATGCTTTTTCGGCTGATTGTAATGTAACGTTATTAATTTTGAATGTATATTCGTCCAATTTAAAGCCGATTATCAGATTGGGTATTTTCTCCAAGATGGCGAAGAAAATCAAAACCTACGTACGATCCTTCAAAGAAAAAAAGGAATCTTTTTTATTTGGAAAGCGAAAGCAGAAGCAATAGCAATAACGTGGAGGGCATATTTAGGTAATCAAAATAGCATATTCTAATCTAAGTAAATCTTATCTATTACAGTGTCTATTGTTTTTTGGTCGTCGAAGTATTATGGACTATAGAATGCCTCGTAGCTCAACAGTCTTTATGATCACACTGATCATCGTCGACACGGTGGTTCTTGCGCCGTCGCAGAACATTCCGACGACTTTGGAGGGCCCATTTCAGCCTCAAACTCGCCGCTTCGACCCATTGCTACGCCGTGGAAGCGATGATCTGCCCATGGATGATTCAAGAATAAGAAGAAATGTGTCCTCGAATTTCCCAGAACAGATCGCCCTTGCATTGTCTGCTCCAAACTCAATGTGGGTTTCTTGGGTAACTGGTAAAAAAGACTACTTCTGTAATGATCAATCGCATATACAGATAGAACCCTATGTTTTTCCTCCTTTTTGGGGCCCTGTTTTGCTTGTAGGAATGGGTTATTGATTTCTGCTTTTGTCCGTGTTAGGGGACGCTCAGATTGGGTTAAATGTTACGCCTATCGACCCATCGAATGTTTCCAGTGAGGTTTGGTACGGTAAAGAAAGTGGAAATTACACTGAGAAGAGAAATGGAGTTTCTTTGATTTACAGTCAGTTGTATACCTTCGAAGGGCTATTGAACTACACTTCTGGGATCATCCACCATGTCAGAATCGATGGTGAGTTTTTTTCTGACATCGTTATATGTAATGTAAGAGATATAAGCAGCTTCGATCTCTCGCAGGCCTCGAACCAGAAACTACGTACTATTACAAGTGTGGAGATAGTTCATTACCAGCGATGAGCGAAGAACTCGTGTTCAAAACCTTGCCATTCCCAGGCTATGGAAAGTACCCTCCACGCATAGGAGTGATGGGAGACTTGGGCCTAACGAGCAATTCAACTACAACCTTCGATCATCTCATGGCCAACGATCCTTCGATGCTTTTGATGGTGGGAGATTTGAGCTATGCGAATCAGTACTTAACCACGGGCGGGAAAGGCGTGCCTTGCTACTCTTGTTCTTTCCCTGATTCTCCCATTCGAGAGACTTATCAGCCTCGATGGGATGCCTGGGGAAGGTTAAAATACTGGAGCTTTAGTTAAGCTGTAATAGATAGATGGATCTGAGAAAGAACTGTTGAGGTGGGATTTTTTGCCAGGTTTATGCAGCCCATTACGTCGAGAATTCCCATGATGGTGATCGAGGGAAACCACGAAATCGAGCCTCAGGCGAAGAACGAATCGTTCGTTTCTTACAGGACGAGGTTTTCTGTCCCTTCGAATGAGTCGGGTTCTTACAGCAGCTTCTACTATTCGTTCGACGCTGGGAGCATTCACTTCATCATGCTGGGAGCATACGTAGATTACAGCGAAAAGGGTAACGAATTTATTTCTTACAAATGAAAGAATTCATCTGATTAAATTCCCTTTCTTAGGTGCGCAATATGCTTGGCTTGAGAAAGATCTCGAGAAAGTAAGCAGGGAAAAGACTCCATGGCTCATCGCTGCATGGCATCCTCCATGGTACAACAGCTACTCTTCGCACTACCAAGAATTCGAATGCATGAGGCAAGAGATGGAAGCGCTTTTGTATCGATACGGGGTCGATATAGTCTTTTCGGGCCATGTAAGAAGTCGAAAACTCATCTAACAATCCCAGAAAAAACAGAGCATACGGAAAAAACAGAGCATTGTGAATGGCAGGTTCACGCGTACGAAAGGATGAACAGAGTCTATAACTACAGCTTAGACAATTGCGGGCCTGTGTACATTACGATTGGAGACGGTGGAAACATCGAAAAAGTCGACGTCGAGTACGCCGACGAAAAATGCCCGTCCCCTAGCGACAACATCCCAGAATTCGGAAGCTCATGTCGTGTAAATTTCACGTCGGGGCCCGCGAAAGGAAAATTCTGCTGGGATTCCCAGCCTGAGTGGAGTGCGTATAGAGAGAGTAGCTTCGGATATGGGATTCTTGAGGTAGTAATAATAACAATAATAATACTACGTCGAAACTGAGGCTCTGTTCTATGGAATGTTCGAACCTTGCAGGTTTTGAATTCGACGTATGCGCTGTGGAGGTGGCATAGGAATCAGGGCATGTATGAAGGGGAGGAAGGCGATGGAGATGAGATTTACATTGTAAGGCAACCTCAGTTGTGTTCTTCAGTAGGAACAGAGGTTGGCGGCCATGGCCAGTTTTCGAGGACATTCAATGTAGCAGTGAGCAGAATGCTATGCGTTGCGTGCTATTTGATGCTCTGTTTCATTAATGTTAGAAAAATAGTGTAATCTCTCTGCAAGGTAAAAACATAATCTTTGAGCGGAATTATTAAAATATGGAACCTTTCATGAAAAAAAAATGGATTGCTATTCACCGCCTCCTTTTTCCTAATCACCGCCCCCTAAAGGACTGTAAAAAGACGATTTTGCCCTTATGATATTTAAATTAATTTAAAATGAAAACACTAACTAAATATATAATTCCGGTACGATATACTGAAAAACTACATACACAAATAAATTCAAACGATTGATCGATACGGAAAAAAAATTCGATCTGACATTTTAGGACCGATCGATCGATTCGGCCCTGCAGTGCACGGGCCGAACGAAATTTCCGGCCGGGCTGTGTGCGGGCCGATCGATATTTTTGGCCCGGCAGTGTACGGGCCGAAAGATTTTTCGGCCCTGACAGGTCTTTCCGAAAATATCGATGTCCGCTGCACTGCCTGGCCGAACGGGGGTTGATCAAGCCCACTGTTTTTGTTCCAGCATTCGTGCGCGCGGGTCGCGCGCTCGCACACAAGTCGGCCTGATTTGCAACCCCCTGCGCGCACACGAGCGACTTACATGTGGCATAATATTAGCTATTTAATTTAAACTAATACATCTATATATAAGGTGGTGAAACAATGTTGTTTTCCCAATGTGGGACAACTCTTCACTTTAAATTCCCTCCAATTAATTCACATTCACAAGCCCAAAATAAAGTCCATTGCTGTATTAGTTGGAGGAATTTAAAGTGAATAGTTGTTTTTCCAATGGGCTTTATTTTGGGTTTGTGAATGTTAACTAACTGGAGGGAATTTAAAGTGAAGAGTTGTTGTCCCACATTAAAAAAACAACATGGTTTCACCCACCATATATATAGATGTGGATTTTATTAGTTTAAATTAAATAGCTAATATTATGCCACATGTAAGTCGCTCACGTGCGCGCGCAGGGGTGCAAATCAGGCCGACTTGTGTGCGAGTGCTCGACCCGCGCACACGAATGCCGGACTGAAAACAATGGGCCTGATCAACCCCCATCTTGCTCCGGTTTTAAATTTTATTCCTCCCGGTAATTTTAGAAAAAAATAAAATACGGTCGATCAAAATTTTCAGTCCTACAGTGTACTGGCCGATCGATATCTTCGGCCAAGCTGTCAGGGCCGAAAAAATTGATCGGGCCGTACACTGCAGGGCCGAACGACATTTGCCGGCTGAAAATATCGACCGGCCCGCACACAGGCCGGCCGAAAATTTCGTTCGGCCCGTGCACTGCAGGGCTGAAAATATCGATCGATCGGTCCTAAAATGTTAAATCGAATTTTTTTCCGTATCGATCAATCGTTCGAATTTATTTCTGTATGTAGTTTTTTCAGTATTTCGTACCGGAATTATATATTTAGTTAGTTTTTTCTTTTTAAATTAATTTAAATATCATAAGGGTAAAATCGTCTTTTTACAGGCCTTTGGGGGGCGATGACTAGGAAAAAGGAGGCGGTGAATAATGACTCTGCGTAAAAAAGAGAGCTCAAGAACTTCGAAGTTACATTTCTCTCTCTTCCTTTGATCGTCCGAAACCAATGCATTGCCCTCTCTTCTCTCGATCAACATCTGCCTCACATAATCAAAACCCAATGTTGTCCAAAAATAATCTTTGCCGTATTGCTTCAATTTTTCCATCTTCATTATTTCGCCTTCGTTTTCTCATTCGGTTTCTGGGGAGTCCCCAAAACGTGATATTTTTCCCCCATAGAAGTAATGCTGTTCGAAAGATCAAGAACCCGTTGCTATTTTCTTCTAATTGGTAATAGACTGCGTTCTTTGGCTTCTCTTGTATTGTTATCATATTTTGGAAACATTGCAATTTGTGGTTGTGTAATGTAATGGGGATGATTTCGTGGGTTGACGATATTATTTGTAATTTCCTTGATGGGAAGTATTTGTTTTGCTAGATCATTCTCATATTGTACTTCTTTTGTTCAATCTTGTAGGAAAAACTCAAATGCCATGAATCTTATGGTACTTTGATGATGTTGCGGAAGGTGTTTGATTAAATGACAATCTTGGTGAAAATAAAGCATTGCGGATTTTCTGCTAACGAATAACAATCTTCATCAATCTATGAAAGCTTTGGTGCGGAGGAATGGCATAAAATATCCATCTAGAGAAGGAAAGAGAATCGGCACGCTTACTTTCATTGCACCATTGCTTTGATCTCTGTGCACTAGACTGAACAAGTATGTAGACCTATGGATGGAAAATTAGCTCAAATATTGAATCAAGATCGTGTTTTGGTGGAGGCATTGCATTGTTTTCGAGAAGATTCAGGACCTAAACAATTGGAATAGTCCAATGGATATGTGAAAAAATCAACGTTGGCTTCGGCCAATGCCATGGAAACTGACCCGAAGTACACAAAAGGCAGCCCACATAACATCTCAATTCAGACAGGCGAAGAATTCTCGCCAGAGTTTCTGAGGGACCGTCTTGCATCGAGATCGCCTTATGCTCAGACGACTAACACTGATATCATAAATCTTCCTCGAAGTGTTGCAAATGGAAGGAATGTAGAACCCGAAAATCCTTTGGGCGTTTCGAGTAGTCGTTACGACAGGGAGTTATTACACGCTGATAATGCCCAGAAACACCAGAGAAAGATTTCTGAAGAGTTCGACAGATTTAGCCCATCGAATCCATCCATACATTCATCAGATTCCCCTAATTCATTCCATCAGACTTTCGAGAAAGCTTCTGGGATTATTGCATTCGGTGGAAAGATAAAATTCCTATGCAGCTTCGGTGGAAGAATACTACCTAGACCGAACGATGGAAAGCTCAGATACGTTGGTGGGCTGACGAGGATCATATCCATTAGAAAGAATCTGACGTATTTCGATCTCACGAAGAAGACCATGGGCATATGCAACTACCCTCATACGATCAAATACCAGCTTCCCAACGAGGATTTGGACGCCCTAATCTCAGTCTCATCTGACGAGGATCTTCATCACATGATCGAGGAATACCATGACCTGCAAAAAATTTCGCAGAGGCTGAGGCTTTTCCTTGTCCCTACTTGTGATATCGAGGGTTCAGCTTCTTCTGAGGCAAGGCCCGTGAAGCAGAGCGATGTTAGTTATAACCAGTATGTGTTCAACGTTAATGGGATGATGGTGGACCCCACTCATCAAAGGAGTTTGAGCAGAGAAAGCTTGCCGAGCCAATGGGGAAGCCCCACCGCCCCTACAGTGCCTTCCCAGCCTTTTATACCGTCTCCTCCGTTGTCCCCAGTTCAGTTTAGGGATCCCAACAGTTCTTATCTGAATAGCCATGGAAATTTTGCATCTAAGGTTGGTTATAATCAGAGCAACAATCATATGGAGGGCCACGGATGTAATTATCCGTATGTAGCTCATAACTATCCCATCGATGCCATGCCAGTCGCTAGTAGTCCAAAGCAACAAAATATGCACTTGGTGCATTTAGGGTCCCATGCTAATCCCTTCTTAAGCTCTCATATACATAAGCCTGGTAAAGATTTTGAGGAGGCTTTGCTATATAGTCCCAGTTATTCTGATACGAAGAGTGGCATCGCCCCGATTTTGCCTGTCTATTCTGAGAATTCAGTGCCTTCTCAAGACACTAAGGGTTGTTCTCACCCATGTAGTGTTGCTGTCCATGAAGCAAATCTGATGGATGCGGATAGTTTAGGCTCGTCCTTGGAAAGAGTGAATTTCGTTGCAGAAAAGTCACCTTCCTTTGGAATGTCAAGTTCGTCTCAAGATGGAGCAGACGAACAAACGTTAGTCAATGAGATGCACATATCTCGGGAAACTCATGTCTTTGGCAATGATGATGCGATGAGTAATAATTTATCGGAGCACAAAAGAAATATGCAGAGAATAGTATGCAGTCCACACTCACATCTCAATGTTCATTTTCCAAAATCAGAGGCACAGTTCAGTGGAGCCATTGATCTTGCCCCAACATCTGAGTCAGCAGATAACCCTGGGAATGGCAATGTATATTCAAGTGAGCCCGAACTTCTCGTAAGAAGCCAAAAATCTGATATTGCTTTGCGCCATGAGTTGAATGATCCATGTGATAGAGTAGAGAACGAGAATCGGTGCGCTGTTAAGATTGAAAAGTCTAACCTTTGCTCGGATCCCAGTAATCAAAATAGGAAATCAGTAGAAACTTGCACTGCAGAAATTCCAGTTTTGGTTGAAGATGTTACGCACGGCGTTCCATGTGATGTCGAAACGTGCACCACAGCTATCCTTCATGTTCAAGAACATAGTGATGGAATCTTATCTCATGATGAGGAAACTGAAGCAGAAAGTATTATTAATGAATCTGAAGATGATGTATGCATTCTAAGTGGTGTCGCGTTATGGTTTTTGGTTTCAAAAAGGTCTTGTCTATGCTGCATTATCTAGTTGTTTCATTAACGTTTTAGGTTGTTGAAGATAAGGAAGATTCGATAGGCGATGCTTCAATCATCGAAATGGAAGCTGGGATGTACGGTTTGCAGGTATAAACACCAAGGTTCTCTCGTGGTCAGTACTTTTTTTCTAATTTTTTCGACGAAGTTCGATTAGCAGTTCATTACTGGTATGAATATGAACACTTGCAGATCATAAAAAATACCGATCTTGAAGACCTACAAGAGCTAGGATCTGGCACTTTTGGCACAGTGTACCATGGAAAGTGGAGAGGAACTGATGTTGCCATCAAGAGAATAAAAAAGAGTTGTTTCAGTGGAAGATCTTCCGAACAAGAAAGAGTGGTTTGTACCAAACTTATGGATGTTAAAGGCCATTTATTACCTGTTTCTAATGTTATTTGATTCAAAACTATTTTTTACGGAATCCCACTTTGTAATAACTCCATAAAGGCAGCATTTTGATATATAACCTCATATGTGCATCTTTGCTTCACACAGGCGAAAGATTTCTGGAGAGAGGCAAAGATTCTCTCAAAGCTTCACCATCCAAACGTAGTTGCGTTTTATGGGGTTGTCCCTGATGGGCCAGGCGGTACATTAGCAACTGTGACTGAGTACATGGCAAATGGATCGCTGAGGCGAGTTCTTCTAAGAAAGGATCGGTGAGTTTTTTTCTATGATTTAATACATACTCTCTTTTATTGACAACGTGGCGAGTGATTTTATTTTCTCTTCCATATTATGGACTCAGAATTCTCGATAGACGAAGGAAGGTTATGATCGCTCTGGATGCTGCTTTTGGCATGGAATACCTTCACTTGAAAAATATCGTTCATTTTGACCTGAAGTGCGACAATTTGCTGATCAACTTGGGGGATCCACAAAGGCCTGTATGCAAGGTATATCTGATAAAATTATACACTTTCTTTACTGAGGATATTTTCTTTGTTAAAAGAAAATCAAATCTTGCGATAGAAATGTTTGTTGTTGAATTATTCTCAGGTTGGTGATTTTGGGCTGTCAAGAATCAAACAAAACACACTCGTTTCGGGTGGAGTTCGAGGCACGCTTCCATGGATGGCCCCCGAGCTATTGAGTGGGAGCGCAGATCGAGTTTCTGAAAAAGTTAGTTGTCCCCCAAAAATTTCACCCATTTCTTCGAAATTAAACCATATATATCCAAACATACGTAAATACGATATACTGATCAACATGAACCATATGCATATGTAGGTTGATGTTTTCTCATTTGGAATTGCAATGTGGGAGATTTTGACAGCAGAAGAGCCATATGCAAACATGCACTGTGGGGCAATCATAGGTAACATGCTTATATAATATGCCCTGCAATTCGAGGTTTCGTCTTAAAATAAAATTGTGCGACGAACGAAATAACGCTGCATTTTTTTGACTGTGTATATGATTTTGATTATTGGGTTGATGAAGGTGGCATTGTAAGTAACACGTTGAGGCCATCGATCCCCGAAAAGTGCGATACTGAGTGGCGAAAACTGATGGAAGAATGTTGGTCATATGATCCTTTAGTTAGGCCATCTTTCTCAGATATTACACAGAGGCTTAGGGTTATGTCTGCAACACTTCAGCCAAAGAACTTAAATAGGATTAGAAGATGAATGAATGTTTCTGTAAATGAAAAATACGTCAAAAGATGCTCTTCATATTTCTTTTACATTATTTTTGTGTAGGCTTTGTCAAGTATATCTTTGGAGGGTCAAAAGAATTCGTATTTTTTTTGGTCTTACTTTGTGTTACTTCCCTATTGTCAAATATTGGATGCAATGCAATCAATGTCTTCCATTTCAATTGAGTGAGGTATTTTCGTATATTCGCTGACAAAAACCATTGATTTCGTAATTTACGACAATTCCCCATTCAACAAATAAAATTGCTTCACGCAATATAGAAAGCTGATCTTATCTTAACTCAGATAAAATCAAAAATTGATATTTCAATCACACGCCAGCAGATAAAATATCACATTTCCCAATGCACCTAAATTATATATACATGCATATTCATACATTTCCCTGAAATTCATTTTGAGTCGGTCCACCTCCATCTAAAAGGAATTACTTAACCATATATATCGGAAGATAAAGATCTGATCTTTGCGTTGGGGGTTTTCGATCTTTGTTCAATTTCTTCAAGCTAAAATGGATAAAGCTGTTGATAGGCAAAGGGTGTTGCTGAATCATATCAAGCCATCCTTCACTTCGTCGTCTGTGGAAGATGTTGAATCATCACTTTCCGTGAGCTTCTTTTTATCTAAGATTCTGGGATTAATTATTTAATCGTTTGAAGTTGCTGTTTCCGTCGTGCTATATATGGTTTCTAATATCTTACCATTGATTCGATTCATTTGCTGCGATCAATACGACTATTGGCTGTTTTCCAAATTGTTACGATGAGTAGTGATTATGTGATTTCTTGATTTTATTTGAACTTGGGGAGATCGTAAATTTTCCGGGTAATTGGCTAATTGATCTTCGGATAATTACTGTTTTCGTATTCATTTTGTGACAGAAATTTGAAACTTTGTGTTGATCAGAAGTGTAAGTGTAGTTTTAAGCAGAATAGGTGATTTCAACCATTTCTGAATATGTGTGTTCATGATTAAGATACCAAAGTAAGTGTTTGATTAAGTACATCACTCTGATTTTGTCAATGAATTCACTTTCCCCCTTGCGTTACGATCAGGCATCACTATGCGCCGCTGGGGATAGTGCATCATACCATAGATCCTCTGTCTTTGGTGACGATGTTGTTATAGTTGCGTAAGTGTTCTGATCTCAAACATTATTTCTTGCCCTCACAATTTGATACCATACTTCAATGGCCCTCTTTCTTTGGTGTAAGAAGTCTCCTTTGTTGATTTACACAGTGCCTACCGAACAGCTCTTTGCAAGTCAAAGAGGGGTGGTTTCAAAGATACCTATCCCGATGACTTACTAGCCCCAGTTCTGAAGGTTGGTTACCTTGAATTTGCCATTAGCATTTCATTCTATTGATACTAGTTATTATGTGTTAAACTGCTTTATCTATAGGCATTGATAGAGAAGACGAACATCAATCCAAGTGATGTAGGGGACATAGTCGTGGGCACAGTTCTTGCACCAGGCTCCCAAAGGGCTAGCGAGTGCAGAATGGCTGCGTTTTATGCTGGTTTCCCTGGTACTTATATAGTAATATATTTACATATATATACATATATTTCGCCAAAATGATGTTTAAGTGCTAATGAGACTTTACTCAAAATGCAGAAACTGTTCCCGTTAGAACTGTGAATAGGCAATGCTCGTCTGGCCTCCAAGCTGTAGCGGATGTTGCTGCAGCCATCAAAGCTGGATTTTATGATATTGGTATGGAATAGTTTCCCAAGTTTCGATTTCCCTGAAATGTTTTACTTTTTTAATATTGTTCCTTTGCTGACCTTTGGCATACGAATAGGGATTGGTGCTGGTTTGGAGTCGATGACAGTTAATCCTATGGCTTGGGAAGGATCTGTGAATCCAAGAGTAATGATCCTCGTCTTTGACTTTGATATATAATATATATAAATTTAAAATGATATTGAGGTGACATTTAAATGTTATCTTTTGAATATTTCAGGTTAAGACAATGGCACAAGCGCAAGACTGTCTTCTTCCAATGGGTATCACGTCTGAAAATGTCACCGAACGCTTTGGCATGACGAGGCAGGAGCAAGACCAGGCTGCTGTAAGAAATTTTTTGCCTATAGACACGAATCATAAATTACTGCAGTTGTTAACCAACTAATGATATCTGATGATTTGTTTTTTGTTAAGAAGACATGACTCATTCACACATCGATCTATCATCAAGGAACTTAACTGATCGTATTATATACTATGAAATATCGAAGGGCAGTCAAATGAAATATTAATGTTAATAGGCATTCAAGTTATTCTCATTTATATAGTAGGTTCATGACTAACCAAAGGCAGTGCTGCGGTTTCAAATTTATCAGGTCGACTCTCATCGAAAAGCTGCTGCTGCAACTGCAGCAGGAAAATTTAAAGACGAGATCATACCAGTGAAGACTAAGGTGTGTATCGTATTTTATGAAAAAATCTGATTTATCTTTTTGCATTTCTATGTTTGATAATGATATGCCAATATCTCATTAAAAGATTGTGGACCCGAAAACTGGTGATGAGAAGCCCGTTACTATATCGGTTGATGATGGCATAAGGCCAAATGCTTCCTTAGCAGATCTGAGCAAACTGAAGCCTGTTTTCAAGAAAAGTGGCTCAACCACTGCAGGTAAGTTGGGGAGTATCCCTTCTTTATTACGCTCTCAAGAAAGAACAAAATTGACCTTTTTCTTAATTTGATTTTTCGTTCGCCCCTTCAGGGAACTCTAGCCAAGTCAGCGACGGTGCTGGAGCTGTTCTTCTGATGAAGAGAAGCGTCGCAGAGCAGAAAGGACTTCCCATCCTCGGTGTATTCAGGTCACTTACATACATGCAAGCAGTTTTCCTCAATGTTGAAAATCTTATCAACCCATCTCATTATCTAAAGTCGATGAGTTTGCTCCACAGCTCTACCTAACACCATTTTGGTTTCAAGATGAACCCGCAAATTTATCAGTCATATCTCTCTTCTCCTCACAAAAGTCTACTTAATCAATCAATGGGTGCTTAAATATTCATTGACAGCATGAGCCTCTATGAAGCTAATTCTTAGTACTCTGCTGATATAGGAGTTTTGCTGCTGTTGGTGTGGACCCCGCGGTCATGGGCGTTGGTCCAGCTGTTGCAATCCCCGCAGCAGTCAAATCTGCTGGCCTCGATGTCAACGACATTGATCTCTTCGAGATAAACGAGGCGAGTTTTTGTTTCACAGAAATAAAAAAGCTTAATCTTCGTTTTCATTAGTTGGGCAAGTGAAAAATTTGTTCCTTTTTATGTTTGATGTACCTTTTGGGCAGGCTTTTGCTTCTCAATTCGTCTACTGTCGCAAGAAGCTTGAGCTCGATCCCGAGAAGATCAATGTGAACGGCGGTGCAATGGCTATTGGACATCCATTGGGCGCTACAGGTGCTTCTCATTTTCATACATCGACTACTTACAGAAACATGAAAACAAAATATGTTGAAAGGAATTCGACGATATCATTGATAACGATTTCTCAATTGTTTGCAGGGGCTCGTTGTGTCGCCACATTGCTGCACGAGATGAAGCGTCGTGGCAAAGATTGTCGCTTTGGTGTGGTGTCCATGTGCATAGGTACATTACAATCTCTCTCTCTCTCTCTCTTTCTCTCTCTCTCTCTGTGTGAAACAAAAGAATGTCTGATTCTGAGGATTTGTGAACTGCAGGCACGGGGATGGGTGCTGCTGCTGTGTTCGAAAGGGGAGATTCTTGCGATGAGCTCTGCAATGCGAAGAAGATTGAGACGCAGAATTTCCTGTCTAAGGATGCTCGATAGATTGATTACGCCCTATACTGTGTGCTTGCTTGCTTTTGATTTTTATGTAGTCTTCTGAAGACAGAAAAATAAGGTTTTAGCAGCGTTGTAATAAACCCATAGACGTATGCCTTGGGTAACTTTTCTGCAGCCATTGAGAAGACCCTATCTGTTATTTTGTATTGGCAAATGTTTGAATGATATTCTCTTATAAAATCTGCTTCTTCTAAATGAATATCAGTAGGTCGATGACTACAAAGTAGCCATATAATCACAACAGTTCTGATTTTCGAGATTATGTTAATCAGATGAAAAGATCATATCAGCACAGTTCATCGCAATCTACCAGTAAATTTCATCCGAGATAGTTCTGATTTCTGAAACTGATGAACATAGAAGGAACTTGAGGAATCAAAAACAAGATGGGCTTCATTCTGCTTCGGGCGATCCACCAGGGACGAGCTGAATTGGACAGAAAATGTAGATTCTTATACCTGGGAAATTATTTCATATTGCACAAACAAGATAAAGCTTTGAAAGGGCTCTAATCTGAAGGGGAGTGAGTACTCACTATTGCGATGTTGTTGCCATTAAGCAAGATTTGGTCGAGCTTTGTAATTCTTCGTCCTTCAGAAGTGATCTCACTGTAAAGCAGAAAAAAAAAAGAATAATTTCAATAAACAAATAGCTGAATTGCGTGTGTGTATCCCACCCAAATCTGACTAAACAAAGTATCCAACGCTCAAATCAAGAGGTTCGAAATCCTGAAATGCAAAATATCTTACTTGATCGATTCGAAATCACTAAGAAATGAATAAGCTTCTTTGAACCGAACTAGAGAACTAAACTAATTCATAACATGGTTCATAATGAAAATGATCAATTTGTTCAGTGCATTCAGTGGTTAGAAAAACAAGTTGGGCTTCAAGGATCACACATGATTCACATTCATGTATATATATCCAAGTGCAACGAATCCTAGCTGCTACACCACTAGAATAACGAACTGAATCAAGTGATAATGATCAACTCATCCATGGTTTATCACAGATATGTGATGATTCTAGAGTTTAAACACATTTGAATAATTGAGAAATATGTGTGCTGATGCTCAAGCTTTCACCTTTTCGCAATGTCTCCAACTTCCTTACTATGACGAATTTTGACATGTTGAACAAATAACGTCCCACCATTAAAGCGAACGTATCAGTTCAAACCCCATTATACAACCTGGGAAATCACGAAAGTGAGGACTTACTATTCGGTGACATCTTCCAAGACCATGTTGACATACACATCGAATCCACGAAGCGTACCCACCAATTCCTTGTCTCCTTTCATAATTACCCAAATCTTCGACCCGATACACCTGTCGATCAGTTCTGACGAGAGAAAAATTAAGAAATATTACGACACAATGGATCAATAAAAAGAAGCCCTTTTCAAACATAACGAACGATTTTAGTTTATCGGTTCGAAAACTAACCAGATGGGAGGAGCTGTGAGGGATTGTTGGACGACATGAGTTTCGATAATTTGAGGAAAATGCAGATTATAGGGTTTTAGAGTATATAGAGAGCGCTTGGGTTTCGGAGAATTTTAAAAAAGAGGAACGATTCTATTTCGTTTTAAAAAAAGAGGAACGGGTTCTCAAATGATTGAAATACCCTTACTAAAAAACTGGTTAAGGAGGCTATCCGACTCATTAACAGTGAAAAGTTATTCGAGTTCTATTCGAGTGACAAAACACTCGAATAAACGACTCGAATAAATGCTTATCCGACTTACTAATAGCGAAACATTATTCGAATTTATTCGAGTTAAAAGCAAAACTCGAATGATGTACTCTAATAATAAATCGAAGAGATAAGGTGAGTCGAATAATGTGCAGAAAATTTAAACGAATAAGCAACATTATTCGAGTAGCTTATCGAGTTTTCATTTCGAGTCAATACTCGAAAACAGAACTCGGATAACATACTCGAATAAGCAGTATTTTAAAAAACTCGGAAATAAAATTAGACACAAATCACTCGAAAACCTAAAATCTCTCGCGCTCTCTCTTCGAAACCAAATCACTTACTCGAAAAATCGTACACAAACCCACGCATAACCATCAATGGCGAAACGAAAAACGAGATCATCGGAGCCTTCCGCGCCGTGCGTAACCGGGTGGATGAGCAAATCGACGCCGGTAGAGCCACGGTGAGTTTTTGGTCGCATTTTGGGTTTTTGTTAAATCGAATTGGTTGAACGAATTTCTTGGTTAGATCTTTCGTTTCTAGCGTTAAATCGATCGATTTTGATGTTAAATCGTTGCGTAAACGTCGTAATCGGTCGTATTTTTTGTAAAAATCGTTATCGCCTTTTCGAGTAATAATTCGAGTAATTAGGGTTCGAATAACTGCTTGACTTATTCGAGTGATGGTTTACTCGAATAAATAACTCGAATAACAGAAAATTTTATGTGTTTTTGCGTTTTCAGGTCTATCTTCCGACGAAGTTGCCGGCGGACAATTTCTACCACGCCACCCTCACTCTGAACTCGCAGTACATGCCGGTATGCGAACGCATCCGTACGCTTTTGAACGAGGAGGAAATGGAGGAGATGGTTAGGCGGACTCAGTTCGGGAACCTGATAAAGGTGGCCCGAAACCACTACAACTCCAATATGATCCTGTGTTTTTGATGAGCCGGCAGGTGGAGTACATGCCGGAGTCGAAGGAGTTCTGGGTGGTCGTTCGTGAGCGGCCCTTACGATTTTCATTGGTCGAGTATTGCCTACTCACGGGCCTCGACTGCGGCGCAAACGAGCCGGAGATACCGTCATCGAACGAGTTTGCGACGAGGCATTGGCCTGGTATTAATTCTATTTTTTTTATAATTCGTTTTTTTACTTCGATTCCAAAAACTAACGTTTGTTTTATGGCTCGCAGGCAAGCCCGTTATATATTATATCGATTTGGATAAGAAAGTCACGGAAATGATCCGTGACGCCGGTGGAGCCTCGGGCGTGAATCCCGAGAAATTGAAGATCGCGGCACTTTATTTTGCCGTCGGGGTGCTCGGGGAGCGGATGGTAAAGAAGGACTTGAAGGTCAAGGAGGAGTGGCTCCGTCTGGTGGAGGACTTCGACCGCTTCAACGAATATCCTTGGGGAAGGATATCATTCGAGGAGGTCATTTATGGTCTGAACAAAGACCTCTTGGGGAAGCACATGGATATGACATCGAAGGAAAAAATCGAAACAACCTTCGATATCAGCGGCTTCGTAATGCCGCTTCAAGTAATTAGTTTTGTATTATTATTTAAGACATATTATATTTATTTTAACTTACTTTTACTCTCTTTTATCAGGTTCTGGCGTACGAGTGCTGGCCGACCGTCGGGCAAGAATTCGCCGTGAGAAGAGCCGGCGAAGGTCTCCCGATACCCCGTATGTGCCATTGGAAGACCACATTTTACGGCAAGAGCTCTGCTCCGGATGGCAAGCGGTCGAGCGTGCATTCGGTGCCGTGGCGATGGATGTAAGTATATTTATTTATTTATAATATGGATTTATTTAGATTGCGTTTTCTAAATTGTACAAATACACAGGACGTGCGGTCTTGCCTTACACCGACCGATGCGGAAGCCGATTCAAGGCACTTCCGCACGGTCGCCGGCTTTTGTGGCAGCCGGGATGATGCCGTAGCCCAGAGGATAGTGGAGCATCTTCTAAATGGGCTGCCGGTCTACTGCACCGAGCATCGGCTTGCTCCGTCTCCTCCTCGGTCGTCTCCTCCTCGGCCGTCTCCTCCGAGGTCTTCTCCTCCGAGGCCGTCTCCTCCTCCTTCCGGCTCATAATCGCCCATTTCGATAGAAGAATGAACAGGCTAGAAGGCGATGTACGGAATATGCGGGCGGAGATTAGGGAGCTGCGCTCGATCGTGCTCGAAGGTATGTCTTACTTAATGTTTATTTTATAAGATTATATTGATATTACGTAAATCTAACGTAATACTCTAATTTTGTAGCTCTTGAGAGCCTGGCGCCGAGAATGGTGCGGGATATTACGAGATGCTACGATCAGGACATGCCGCCTCCTTCGCCTCCTCATTCGCCGCCGAGAGGGAGTCGGGACATGCCGCCGCCTTCGCCTCCTCCTTCGCCTCCTCATTCGCAGAACATGACGGGGAGTCGGGAGCAGGGGGCGAGAATGTGGAGATGGAGGCCGAGATGGATATAGATATGATGGAGGCCGCGGCCGTGGCGGCGGAGAGGGCGGCGGCGGAGGCGGCGGCGGCGACGGCGGAAGCGGAGAGGGCCGCGGCGGAGGCGGCGGCAGAGAGGGCCGCCGCGGCGTCGAAGGCAAAGAAGGCGGCGTGGGCGGAGGCGCAGAGGGCCGCCGCGGCGTCGAAGGCAAAGAAGGCGGCGGAAGCGGAGGCGCAGAAGGCCGCGGCGGAGAGGCGGCCACGGACGGAACGTGCGAAGAAGAAGTCGAGGTTGCTTTCGAGTCCGTATACGCCGACGCCCGATTCGACCCCTCGCGTTGCAATACAACGCCGCGTGGAGATAGAGCAGATCATCGGCGAGAGGGTGAAGAATTGGGATGCCATCGCGGCGGAGGTGGCAAGAATGGGCGCAAAGGAGGAACGGCAAGGAATGCTCCAAGCGTACGACAAGAAATTCTTTGCCGACCTGTCCACTCCGAAAGTGTGGCTTTCGGATGAGGTATGTGTGTTTTTTGCTAAATATGTTCTAATTATTTCGTTTAATAACATTATATGCTATTATTGCAGCACGTCAACGAGGCATTCAGCCGGTTCACGGCGATGCAAGAAAACTGCGTGCATGCGGAGCGAATCGCGTACGTGAACACCAACTTCGCACATGCAGTCAATATGGAGTCCGCCAAACCGCGACCGTGGAACATGTCCTCGTTCGAGCTATTCGCCACGGGAGAGATCAATGCGATATACGGCGCAAGACGTCACTTCACTGGAGCCAAGCGGATGTGGCCGTCATCCCATTTGCATTTAACTCGCATTGGGTGCTCCTCGTCGCTCGGTTCAAGGAGAGGAACATCCTCGTTTTGGATTCCGATCGCAGCAGCGATTCGGACTTGAGGTTCATGAAGCCGTTCCTCGATCCTTTGGCCGAAGTGATACCGCTGATGCTTCAACACGTAGGTGTGGAGCAAGAATCCGTGGAGAAGTTTGCTTGGGTGCGGTGCCCCAATTTCCCTCAACAAGTCCTCAGGTAATTTTCTTATTTTCCCACTTTCTTATTTTCTTATTTTCTTAAACCTGAAATTGTTCTATTTCTCGAACAGCGGAGAGTGCGGTATGTACATGCTTAGGGCGGCGATGTCTCTGTTGATCGGTAACAGAGATGATCTCTACGCTTTGGACGATTCTAAAGTTTTGTCGTTTAGAAAGTTTTTGACTATATGTATTTATTTTAACAATTGGGATATTGTATGAACCGTTTTAGATATATTTGTTTCGATTTTTTGATTTGGAATTGTTCTGTGTTATGGTTGGTTGAGTTGCTGTTGAGGTTGTTCAGAGTGTTCAAGGTTCAGTGTTGTTTTTTTTCCAAATTTCACTGTTATTCGAGTGAAAGAGCTTGTTCGAATAATGATAATTATTCGAGTAACCTAATCGAGCTTAATCCGAGTACCTCATAGCACTCGAATAAACTTCACAAGATCAGTTGATTTTATCGGACTTCACTGTTATTCGAGTCAAAGATCTTGTTCGAATAATGGGAATTAAACTAGTAAGCTATTCGAGCTCAATCCGAGTATCACAAAGCACTCGAATAAACTTCACTGGATCAGTTGTTTCTGTCGAACTTCACTGTTATCCGAGTTAAAGAGTTTGTTAGAATAATGTTACTTTTATCGAGTTTCGGATTCGAGAATATTCGAGTACAATACATAACTCGAATAATTTATAAATCGAAAATATTGTTTTTATATCATGAGCATGAAATGTTAAATAACATTTCATGTTAAATAACATTTTCTTTCTAAGTAATAAAATATTATAGAGATTCTTGAAAAAAAAGAAAATCAAGTTGATATTTCTATACATGTTATAAATATTGTTGATGGGAATGTATATACTAAAGTCCTATCTACCAATGTATTTCATTGTATGTCATGCAACGACTTTTATTAAACATTGTTAATCTTCATAAAGCGACTTATTAACATCATGAAGGCCCTAAAACATCGAAATATTGATATTTATACATCTATGTATCGAGATAATTAAAATTCAAAAATTCTGAAAAGAACACTCGAATTGCAAGATATTATTCGAGTTCGCTATTCGATTTTTTTGTAAATTATTCGAGTTATTCGGGTACTCGAATAAGTTCAGGTTTTCATTTTCGACTTTTTATCGTTATGTTATTCGAGTGACCTATTCTAATAATATTCGAGTTGTGCAGTTTACTCGAATAACAGTGAGAAAAGCTACAATCAAGCCAAACTCATAATATCCATCAATCTCATACAACCTCATACATCAAACTCATACAACCTCATACATCAAACTCATACAAACTCATACATCAAGATTTACTTAATGTCTACGACCAAACTTACCTACGGACGGAAACCTCTTTTCTTTTCTCCGACCACGCCTTGCTACGAACGGAGGCGGCAACACCAATTGATCCGAGGTATCCCACTCGGCTTGATCCGGAACCGGCGAAACTCGTCCGTGATAAGCAGGCTGCCGCGTTAGGACAGAATAATATTCCGAACACAACGGGTAGAAACTCATGTTCGCTCGTAGACTCGCCACGATTGCATGTGGACAAGGAATCCTGTCGATGTCAAATTGGCGGCACGTACAAGTCTTCGACCGCAAGTTAACAATGGCACGACCCCCCAGAGATCGGACATCGTACTCATGCGGAGCGATTTCATGTACTTCATACCCTTGACTTAGCTCATACCTCTCACGGAGCTTCATTTCCACCGTCGGGGTAAACCGCGTGGTTGCTTGTCCAGATTGCTGTCTGTATCTAGCAAACCAATCCGCCGTCAGCCTCTGTATCGATTTCAGAAGCGCAATGATCGGTAGCTTTTTTCTTCGCGGAGTCTTGAATTAATCGATTCCACCCCGTTCGTAGTCATGATGTTATAGCGAGACGTCGGAGAATAGGCTCGACTCCATCGTTCCTTAGTATCAGTCTGTTGCAAATACGCGTATGCGGTGGGAAACCTATTCTCAAAATCACCATATTGTGAATCAAAGTCGCATTGCTTGTATATTTTAGCAATGTGTATGAACGTCTCGGTCGCACCCTGCTTCTTACACTTGCCTTTCATATTTTGTGACAGGTGCCAAATACAATGACCGTGGTGCGCACGACTGTAGACGGCTGCAACGGTGGCTTTGATAGAAGCAAATCTGTCGGATACGATAACAAGATCGTCCTCGTTGGGCACGACTTGCAAGAGCTCGTTCAAGAACCACGACCAAGCTTCTATGCACTCGTTATTGTCGATTATGCCCCAAGCTAAAGGAAACTGATGGCGGTCGCCATCCTCCGTGCAATGAGCAACGTACCCCCATACTTTCCTTTCAACCAAGTACAGTCTATGCAAACAACCTTCCTCATGTGACGGTATCCCGCAATACAAGCACCAAGGGATAGGAATGCGTGCTTAAATCTCCGCTCGTCGTCCAGATATACACTTGCTATGGTTCCCGGATTCACTCTTCTCAGCGTCGACAGGTATGACGGCAACAACTTGTAACTCTCATCGGGGTCACCCTTCAATGCATTTTGTGCTAAAATGCCTCCTTTCCATGCTTTGAAGTACGAAACTTCGATCCCACGATTTCTCATCATTGTTTGAATGAGTTTAGGGGCCGGTGTACTTGTTGAACCCTGAAAAGATTCAAGCAGCATATCACTCACGGAGGTTGACGATGCTTGAGTGAGTCTTGCGTTCCGATTTGCAAGGTCGCATGTATGTGTGTTGCAATACGTACGAATCGAGAATACGGATGTATCCTTAATCTTCGTCGTCCATATCCTCCAAGTACATCCATCCTCTTTGCATCTCACGCCATAGTACGATCGGAAAGATTTTATAATCTTGACCTCGAAGCATGCCTCTATAGCAACTCTTTGGATCCTATTCTTGACGGCCTTCTTATCCTCGATCACCGACCTTCATGGTGGAATCCATCGGTAAAAGAATACCGATCGCTAGGAATAGTTGCATTTTCCTCTTTTTCCTCCTCCTCCTCATCATTCCCGTCCGCATTTTCTCCCTTCACGCCATCAAAATTGACATGCAGGTTCTGCCGTGATGCAACATTCTCATCACGGTCGTTCGCCTCATTGTGACCTTCACCCACATAATTCACATCTTCGCATCCGCCAAAGTCGATGATACGGTCAAAATAATCATCGATGTAACCACCTCCATCACTACGAACCTCAATTGGAACGGGACCAACTTCATCATCCGCAAGAGTTTGACGGTGGAGGGTCGTAGGAGTCCAATCTCCACACGGAGAATCGGTCTATCCATTGGACCCCCTAAGTATATATAACCCTTCAACTCTCGATCATTCTTTATATACAACGGAGCACACCCTTCCATACCTCTCATAGATGGCTGATAACTTAGCTTTAACTCCGGCCTCCCGCTTACGCCAATAGTCTCGTATATTTCGTTCCGCAGATCGTCCAGCAAACGACAATCGACATCGAACCCAATGGGCTTCATATTTGTTCCCATCCTTGGAACCCATGTCCATTTATTATCATTCCCAATTATCCATTCTCCATCGTAATCAATCATGATGCTGGTCGGCATAACCTGCATATGAAACAAATCATTGTTAATAAAATTTAATTGCAATAACATTATTCGAATAATTACAATATTCGAAAAATAAAAATTAATCGAGTAAACAATTCGAGTAGTAAAACAACTCGAATAAAGTCTTCGAGTATTAAGATTTTGAAGACACTCGATAAGTTGTTATCGAAGAAATAAATGGAATAAATCAACTTTTATTGCAAACGAGTTATTCGAATAAATAAAATATTCGGAAACAAAAATTATTCGAGTATGACATTCGAGTTCACGCTTAACTCGAATAATGTGTTCGAGTATTATATTATCGAATAATATGTAAGTGTAAAATTTCATAAACAATAGTATTATTCGAGTAACTTTTCCGAGTTTATTCGAGTATGATGTCCGATTTTATGTTGCCAAAACAACTTATCCGAGTGACGTTTACGAGTCTAAATAAACTCGAATAACGAACTCGAATAACCGTAAAACGAAAATTTTCTGCAAATTCGCACAGATCTAAGGTTAAAATGCTACCCATAACTACCCAAACCTTCGAAAATCTAATACCCGATGCTCGAAATGTAAATGTCATTAACATGAACGGAAATTACAATGCCCGATAACATATACTTGTAACCGGCGTTAACATGAACGAAACTTACTGTATATGCGTTCAAGAACGAAATTGGGATTCTTGGAGCTTGGGTGTTTCGATTTCGGCGGATGCTTCAGCTCGTTTTTCCTTCAAGATCTCGTTTTGGTGCTTCGTGTGTGCATTAATGAATGAGGTTGGTGCGTTTTTTTTTTAATTTTATATATATATATTTCTTTTTTTATTTATTTATGTATTAATTAGGGGTTTAGTTAATTAAGGAAACATGTTCCTCTTTTTTTAATTGACTCGGTCAAGTTCCCTTTTTTAAAAAGAAATCAAAAGTAATCTTATTTTTTAATTACCCCGTGGGTTTTCTAATGGTTTTTAATTCAAGAACGATGACAGTGAAAGGGTGCAGATTGTAAAATACATAATGAAGGGTCTACTTTGTAATTCATTATTATTTGCATTTTGGCCCTTCGGGAAAACACATTCGAAAACTAGGCGCCAAAATTATCGCCGGTAAATCGAAACATAACTCAGAAAAGGAAAATCTCGTCAAAGCAAAAAAGGGATGAAGTCGAAAGATTTTCCATTCAGGGCTGTTGGCCAACGCACCCTAGATTCGAGTTTTGTGTTCCGTTTATCAACTAGGTGAGGCTCAAGCTCTCAAAATTTGTGGCTTTCAGTTTTGTATTTTCTGTATTTAATTTCTGAGCATATGAGATTGTTTCTTTCGATTGCTTCTCATTAATTTTTTTTTCCAGTTCGAGCGATTATAATAAGAATTTTGGAAGCAAACCAAGAAATTTGAAGGGTTCGAATCCGTCGCTCTCTGATTTTCTTAACAATAAGTTGCACCGAAGTTCTGTCTTGCCTTCATCAGTTAAGGTAATATATGCCTGGAATAAGCTCCATAGTTTATTCTAGAAATCAGATCTAGAAAATTGAATTTGGGTTGCTAAATGATAGCAATATCATAAAGAGTCTGCTTATGAATCACTTACTACGTTACAGAAAAAGTTTCTTGATTGGACTTACATAATATTGATGTTCTTGCTCTGGTAAGTCTGGCTTGTTTGCTAGTTTGGCTGAAGCGTTTCTATTGGCAGGGGAAAGAAACACCCTTTAGTTCACCATTGAATGGTGATTTCGTAATAAATAGTGCCGAAGGAGAAGTTTCGGATAAGAAAGTGGTAGCAGCAAAGCCACATTTTTCAGTTGAATCATTTTCTATCTTCAAGAATGTAGAAGATAATAAGAGGGAGCTTGCGAATTCTTGTGCTGGTAATGCAGATTATAATACAGGAGAGGTTGCTAACTCACCGAAAACTATGAAAAGAAAGAATCTTTTCGAAGGTGTGCAAATTTCATGATCTCTTTACAACATCCGTCAACCCTTTGTGTGCATGAACGCTTATGTTTATCCGGTCATTATAACCTCTTGATCTTTCTTCTGTACATGAATGTTACAAGCTCATGATCATGAGCCATCCACTCAGAAGCGATTGGCCGTGCTTGGAGAAGATTTGCGAAGTCCAGGAAGAAGAGATTTTGCGTGCAATGAAAATGTGCCTCTCTTCGGTCACCGTAAGTAACCCGTGCAAAAGAACCCAAAGTTTCTCAAAATACCACAAAATCACATTGAACTAGTAAAACTTAATTAACTTCCATATGGTGACTAAAAGAATTCCCTCAAACAATAGCATTCACAAAGTTCTCTTTTTTCTCCATGTCTGTGCTGTATAAGCTCATGGCCATGAGCCACGCACTGGGAAGCATTTGGCAGTTCTTGGAGAAGATTTGCAGAGCTCAAGTAGGAGAATGATCCGTCGCAATAATGAAGCTAGGCCGCCACTCTTCAATCACTGTAAGTCACATATCTGTGAGAGTTTCGAAACAATACTGAAGAAGAGTTTACTTATGGTGTGATTGAATTGCTTCAATACTGGGATACATATGCTACGTTTAGCATGAAATGGCTTAAATCAGCTATACTATCTATGCCAATAAATGGAGAACGAACCCTCAGTCAAATATGTTACTACCTTAATCATCAGCAGATAATCATAAATGGTAGCAAACATAGCCTTTAGCTTTGCACCGACCGACCAATCAAGCTTAAGATATTTTAAGATGAAAGCTGGTGAGTTACGTTTCATTCTTCACTTTTACACAGATGAGAATGGAGGTGGGCTATGGGATGATAACATGGAAGGCGTAGACAATGAAGAGGTTGGTTTCAGTGATGATATATGGGAAGGCATTGGATGCACAACACTTGGTGGAATCGAATGGCATTAATTAGTTAAAAATGACATTTTTATTACACTCCTTTTGGGATTTTTGAATTAGGTGCGTGAGACTTGAGACTATCGTAATAAGCAGCAGTTGCTGGAAAAATCAACAAAATTAAAGATGAAAAATAAAAATGTAAAAGAAAATGATATGGGGTGAGAGAGGCTCGAACTCTCGACCTCAGGATAACTCAACTTAGCTATGAGACCTACGCGCTAGCCAACTGCGCCACCACCCCTTTCATGTTTAAAGGTAAATGAATTTAACTTGTAGCATTTAGATTTCATTACGAAAAACCAATTGCTTAAAAGGGTAGTTTGTGAATTTAAATTGTCTAAATGTCAAAAAAAATTGCTACATAGTATAACGAATCTGTCACGAAAAGAAAACAAAGGGGCCAATGATTTGGCCAAATAATAAGAAGAGCTTTCATGAACATTTTCCCATGGTAGGCATTTATTTGTGGCTTTTTAATTAAAATAGGGTTATTTAAACCCAAATTCGATAAAATAGGGTTATTATGGTCGAAAATAATAAAATCGAGCTAAATGCATCCATTAGACGAATGGACGCGACGATGACGTGGCAACGCGAGCAGGGCTTAACGCGGGCCTGATCGGGCCCGATATTTAAAAATCGGGCCTGAAATTTAAAAAAATTAACTGGGCCGACCGTTGGCCCAGTAAACTCGTAGTCGCGGCTATTAGAATTGGATAATACATCGTTACAACGATGACTATCCTGGAATATCAACAGGGAGAGATCTATCGGACCGTAATACTCGTATGAATCCATCCTAAATCGAACATTTACAAGTCAATATCACCTCAACAACCAACAAACACACACATAAATTGAATTATGTAGTAACAATCGAATCAACCAACCTAAAAATCCCAATTTCAAAAATTAGGGTTCGCAATTAGGGAAATTCCTAAATCGAATCAATTATGTAAAATTAACGTATTATATCAATCTACTAAGCAACCCACAATATATAAAGCACATATTATACCAAAAACATAAACTTAAACGCAATAATTCGACGAAATTTAACGACACATCAAAATAAAGATTTAAACAAATTAGGAGTTTCATACCCAAACGAAGCTTAATCGACGATGACGAGGAAGAATAAATCTATCAAGTGGTGTTCGCCGGTGGTGTTCGCTGGAATCGATGGGAGGAAAAGAGGAGAAGTGAGGAAGAAGGAGGAGTCGCGCTTAATAGCAGCGACGATGCAGATAATAAAGCCGCGACTCCTCCTTCTTCCTCACTTCTCCTCTTTTCCTTCCCATCGATTCCAGCGAACACCACCGGCGAACACCACTTGATAGATTTATTCTTCCTCGTCATCGTCGATTAAGCTTCGTTTGGGTATGAAACTCCTAATTTGTTTAAATCTTTATTTTGATGTGTCGTTAAATTTCGTCGAATTATTGCGTTTAAGTTTATGTTTTTGGTATAATATGTGCTTTATATATTGTGGGTTGCTTAGTAGATTGATATAATACGTTAATTTTACATAATTGATTCGATTTAGGAATTTTCCCTAATTGCGAACCCTAATTTTTGAAATTGGGATTTTTAGGTTGGTTGATTCGATTGTTACTACATAATTCAATTTATGTGTGTGTTTGTTGGTTGTTGAGGTGATATTGACTTGTAAATGTTCGATTTAGGATGGATTCATACGAGTATTACGGATCTCTCCCTGTTGATATTCCAGGATAGTCATCGTTGTAACGATGTACTATCCAATTCTGATGGTGTCCTCGACACGCCTCTGACCGTTAGGGGTTTGGAAAGTGTGGTGTGGGGTAAGCTTTCACGACGGTGAGGTTGCACAGTCATATTTTGGAGAGGTTGGATACCATGTCCTTCTACGGCGTGTACAGTTGTGGATCTCAGAAGTTGGATCCACACTTGATCACGACGCTAGTAGAGAGGTGGAGGAAGGAGACGACACGTTCCACTTGCCTGTGGGTGAGGCCACCGTCACTCTTGAGGACATTGGTGTGCTGTGGGGACTCCCCGTTGATGGTCACTCGGTGAGTGGTGTTATCCAGCACAGAACGCAGGATCAATGGCTCGATTACTTGGAGGAGCTTACTGGTTACAGACCTGCTGTGGGAGCGTACACTGGGACGAAGGTGTCGCTGAGGAAGTTTGCAGACTGGCTAGAAGCCAACGAGATCGATGATCACAGCTCAGATTATGAGGTCGATCAGCGCGCACGTGCATAAGCACTATTGCTCATGGGATCGGTTTTGTTCCCGACTCCAGCAGAAGCTGGAGGTCCATGACTTTACTCCCGCTGCTCGAAGACATAGACGTCGTGCACACTTACAGTTGGGACAATGCCGTGTTGGCTTTCTTGTACAAAGAGCTATGTACTTCGTGCCAGCGTCAGAAGATGAACATCGGTGGAGTTCTGCGGTTGTTTCAGGTGCGTTCTTTTGTGTAATTGAATTTCCTTGAGGTGTATAAATACTAATTTAAATTTTGTGTAGCTATGGGCATGGATTCGTATATTACCTGTGCAGCCCGTTATTATCCGTCCTCGAGTCCACATGATGCCCACCGAAGAAGATGAAATTCAGTTGTCCATGCCGCCACATGCTGCGAGGTAGTAAGACGGTGTTTATATTTTATTGCGTACTGCTAGAATATTTTTCTTAAAATATTTATTTTTGAATCTTAGAATATTATATATTTTTAATAGATTTTTCTTAAAATATTTTATTTTTTTATATTTATCTTGTAAAATTAGGCATGTTTATTTTATATATTTTTTGTTAAAAAAATTTATATATATGTTTTTTTATTTCAGGTGGAATGCGCTATTCGATCATACGACATCGACGCACTCCAATTTGCGTGTGATTCGGAAGTCGATCGATAGCATGTCGATGGAGCAGTTTGTCTGGGCACCCTACGACGATCAGTCACCAGAGATTATAGCGTTGAGAGCCGACTCTCGACCAGCATGCGTTCGGTCGTCGTGTCCACTCGTCTTTTACAACATTGTTGAGTGGCATTATCCCGATCGCGTGCTGCGACAGTTTGGGATGGTTCAGTCCGTCCCGCAATGTCCGAGACAGCTCGATGTTGATCTTCATCGGCACATCACACGTAACGTCGCGGGAAGGGATTGGAGGGCCTTCCACGAGCAATACGAAGCCTTATGGGTGTCTCGGTACGAGAGGATAGTCGGTGCGATGGAGATAGTTGGAGGTGCGCAGTGCACTCCAGATTATTATCCATGGTACTTGAGGGTCACCCGGCGTTTCATTTCTCCATCGACGATCCACATGAACCGAGGATTCCAGATGAGAGATGGTGCATTTATCGACGTTATGGTTAGTTACTTGTTCTTCTTTGTTTTTTTTTTTTTATTTTGGCGTGTCATTTAAGATGTGACTTGTTACCATTAGGCACAGCACGTCGATAGGGCCGAGGTGATATTTACATGTGGAGATCTGCAAGGAGGATTGGATATCATACATCAGATGCAGGGGTCTTTTCCTTGACACAGCGAAGACATGTGCCCTCGACACAGGTCCCGCCGACACACATGAGTGGCATGTCATCTTCGCGTGGTCGGACACAGGACCCGGGCCGGTCGACACGTGGTCGCACGTCACAGTACGGTGATGGTAGTTACTTCACACCTACGGGTTACGGCTTCGGCTACGGCGATGATGATGACGACGAAGCGACGCCTCCGTATCAGCCATTTGTGCACGAGTCACCGCCACGACCCCAGCAGCGACGTCGTCGCCCTGAGCATCCCGATGCTCCAGTTGACCGTGGGCATTTGCACAGGAATAGACGGCCACGTAGATGTGGCACAGGAGGCCATTATATACCTTAGTTTTTATCTTCTGTATTTTTTTTATCTAATTATGAATTCGGTTGTTAGCCATTTATGTTTCTTGCAACGTTTTTAGTCGTACATCGATGATATTAGTTCCAAATACTTAAACACATATAGCATGACAAACTACAACCAACAGATACAACGAACGACAATAACCACCAACAGATACAACGACATATTACATCAACCAACAGTGAACCCGACCATCAACGTCTACGACCTCTCTGATGACGTCTCCGACTTGAGCTACCTTGATCCATTTCGTTGCGAATACGAGTTGTCTTCGGCCTACCCGGTCCTCTTCTTTCACGCCGGTCTTCATTATGGACAAGTGAAAAGTCAGCAGGATCCCAATATCGCTCGTCCCACAGCGGATGAAACGTTCCCTGATATGACTGAAAATAAGCTATTTTACTGTAGAACGAAGCAATGTACTGTGTGCTACTAACATTCCACTGGCGACACGCTGCCTGCGCATGAGAACATGGAATGAAATGTTGGTCCCATTTTCCACAAGTGCATGTTCTTCTTTGAATGTTGACCACGTGTTTTCTTTGAGTCACCGTTGAAGAAGTGTACACCTTTGCTGTTTGCGCTCGCGGGTCAAATGCAGTTACGAAATGGCCGAACGAGGCATTTGACCAGTCACTATACATCCTCCACGCATAAGGAGACCATTCGGTCTCAGAACTCTCCATTGCCGCAGCCGCCTGTTGATACCTATCACGAAAGTATGCGGCACATCGATGGAAGATGAAGTCCACTATCGCTTTTGGAGGCAGTAAACGAGCCCATTTGAACACACCATTAAGTGCTTCAGAGATGTTCGTCGTCATTGAACCACACCTAAGCCCACCATCGTAAGCACATGTCCACTTTTCTCGATCAATCTCGCACTACCAATCGTAGGCTTCTTCGCGCAGACTCTTAAGATGCTCCATGATCCGTTCAAATTTTTCCACCGTATGCGCCGTACCTGCTCTATGGCACAATTTCTTTAGGTCATTGACTTTGATCTCTTTGTTGAAATTTGATACGACGTGACGTAAACAGTAACGATGCACTCCGTTTGGAGACCTATAAGCGTCGAGCTGTTCTACTGCGGACAGTAAACCTGCATTACAGTTCGTGAGTAACATGAACTAAAATCACATGCAATGAAAAGATTATATAACTTCATCTATTTTTAATTGCAAATACCTGGTTGGCGATCTGAAATTAGGCATACCGCTTGTCCCTCCAATACATGAACATTAAGCAAGTTCAAGAACCATCTCCAAGAATGTAAGCGTTCGATATTAACGATGGCAAACACAAGTGAAAAAACTTTCTGATTTGCATCGAGTGGACATGCAATCACATTTTATGCTTGTACTTCGAATACAAGTGCGTACCGTCGACGCAGACCACTCTACGACAATGCTTGAAGCCGTCAATGCAAGGTTTAAACGCCCAAAATACATACCCGAATTTTTTTACTCCAGATATATCTTCAAGATGCCACCACTTCACCATCGTTCCCGGGTTGTAACGTCGCAATGCTTTCATGAATATAGGAAGCTGTTGGATTGACGTTTCCCAAGTACCACAAACATTTTCTTTTGCTCTCTTGAGTCCATGCCATGCTTGAATGTACGGGATGTCGTACCCAAAAGTGTCCTTTACGAGCTGCTGCACATTTTTGGGTAAATACTTGAGGGTCATTCTCACCGTTTCGATTAATATTCTCGCAATTTCATTACGCGAAACATTGCGATGCGTGCTGGCCAACTCGTGCGTGAAGCATGTGTGAGGTCCTCCGTATCTCGTAACCTTCCAAAAAAAACTTTTCGGTTTGAAGACTGCTCGCAGTTTCCAATTACAGTCGTCGTTGTGGTTGCATCTCACGCTCCATGTCGTTCTATTACTTTCGGTCACGTGGTACTCACGTCTAACAACCCTCAGATGGTAATCGTTAACCGCACATTTCAGCTGTTCTTTGCTAGTAAACGCCATACCTACGAAAAATGCGGGGTCATCCGTATCGTAAATTCACCACCACCTTCGTGAACTTCTAGGGGAGCCATTTGATAACTGGTACTAAACGGTACCGACTGGTGATCGCGTGTGTGTATGTTTAAATTAAAAGATCGTGCGAGTACGTCAAGTAATAATTAAAACGAATATATTATAACTAGAATCACGCGCGATAGGCAGTGTACCTATCGTTTGTAATATAGCTATAGCGAATATCCGAGTATCGAACACGAGGAATAAATTGAGTACTAGTATTAACCTATCGACTCGATATTTAACCTAAATAAAATAACAGGATTTGTTTATATTACGAACTAACTTAACAGAGCAACTTAAAGAATCGAAAGACTAAGGAACACAACTAGAAGTAATAAGAGTGACTTAAGATGACAAATATGTGTCCGGGATCCGAATCCCGCTGAGTTTTGTTGGCTACGGTTTACGGAATATCGCTCCTACGTGATTATCGACTAAATCGCAGTAATTTCCTACCCACTCACGAATTTGCTGTCGCCCTAAACGTTCGTGGGGATCTAAATTTAGCGATTACTAGACAGCGAGGAACAAGTATTTGCTGTCGCCCTATACTCGAATCCTAACGTCTACGAACGGCCTAATCGTTATTTAGCTGTCGCCCTAAACGATATACCACACATGCATATCAACACATAGACATATTGATACGAAGAAACAACATCATAGAACGATAAATAGTCGAATACACGTGTTCACGATTATCCTACGCCTTAACTACAACATAACCGTGAAATTAGGCATGTTCACGGCCTCTTAACGGGCCTTCACGGCCGTGAAGGCGGCTAAAAACCCTATTTCTTGACTTCCTGGCACGAGTCACGGCCTCGTGCACCGATCTTCACGGCCGTGACGGCGGCTTAGACCCTAAATATTGACTCTCTGGAGAGGGTCACGGCCTCTTGCATATAGGTTCACGGCCGTGACAGTGAATAGCATAGCGGTTGCTTAGTCTCTGCCGCGAGTCACGGCCTTTGACATGAGTATTCACGGCCGTGACACGTTCCTTAAAACTCTCTGTCCACGTTCACGGCTTCTTACATGAGCGTTCACGGCCGCGACACTGGATCTTGAGCTCACTGCCCACGTTCACGGCCTTGTGCAAGGTGATTCACGACCGTGACTGTTGGAACTTTTTCTCCTTGAGCTTACTGCCCTCGTTCACGGCCTCTTGCAAGATCGTTCACGGCCGTGACTTATTACTGGCAGCTTCAAACTTTGCCGTTTTCGCGTCGTTTTCGCCTCGTTTTCGTTCCTTTTTCTCGATAATCATTCGAAGGTCCTACAATACTTAAATGAGTGTAAATAGAGCCAATAAATGCATGAAATGATCAAAAGTTTCCTATCATAACCCAAATAAACATAACAATAAACGTATTAAAATACGTTTATCAAACCTCCCCACACTTAAGCTTTTGCTTGTCCTCAAGCAAATTAAAAGCAAGAAAAGGTTATCAAGATAACGGCACGACCATTTACAATTCACCAACGCAGATGGAAAACACAAAATGGAATCAAGCAAGCAATTATGGACACTGCAAAAAATAATCAGCACTAATCGACACGAATTTCCTTAGCACTACTAATCGAGATCCACACCTCGCAGGGATTCACTCAAATCACTCAGTGTATAGGCTAAAAAATCGGGGAATCACTCAATTCATGCAATAATCTAGTCTAAACCATATGCTTGCAAGTCAATCGCACGTCTACTACTTAAAGCAGTTAGCATGAATCAGAAGGTCTTTTTCGGGTTAAATGGGTTCAGATAGTATTGAAGTGGTAATGGAAGCACATATGAGTAGCAGTCGTGTCGATATTCATGTCATTGTCTAAAGCACGCCAACAATTAGCCTTTCTGATTACGCCGTCTTCATATTCTTATTTTGCTGCGTTCCACTATGCCTTTCTTCTTCCAAGTCTATAAATGAGGGGATGATGTGGAAAACACGAGACCGGAAGATTATCAAAGGAAAGGTTCTTTTTCTTTTTTTTTTCGCAACAGCTTATTCTTCTCATGCTTCACTTCTCCAAATTTTTTTCTTCTTCTTCTTCTTTTTTTTTTCTTCAACAAACTGTTCACTTCCGGCGGGCCGTCATCTCTGCGCTTTTCGACTTTGACATTTGACTTTCACTTCCACTTAACTCGGGTTCAAATGATCTCTGGAGGCTTATTTAGGTCAGAGGGTTATGATATACGAGGTGCAAGGAATAAATAGGCTTAGGCACAAAGTGGCTAACTACGGTGATCAGTCGTGGTCGGGAACTTTGGCCGTGGACTTATTTCCTAATGCCTTCGTCATATTCATACAAAACATACTATAAGCAATTTCAATGCGTATCAAACAAGCAAGTTCTAGAGAGACGTAAATTATGCACTACTCACACAACCAAGAAAAAATGAGCAAAAGCTCGTCAGCCCAAACTCTCACAACGGAACATGGGTTATGTGTGTGAATCTCTCAAAGTAACACTATATCTATTCATGGTGAAAAGATTAAATCACTGATGCATGTCTTTATCGCTCACTAGACTCCCTACTATGCAATCCACATTGAGATGAACGCAAACAATCATGCCAAACTTTTATAGATTTAAAAGCCCAAATCACGTCATAAAAAATTTTCACGTAACTTTTCAACAAAATTTCTTAACAAAATTCCCCCTCCCCACACTTAAGATTCACGTTGTCCTCGACGTGTAAAAGAAATAACAGGTAGGTAAAAGAAGTTGAAAAGAACGTGACTCCCCTGAAAAATTGGCGTGGCCCTGCCTCTATCATTTGATGTAGTTTGAACATGGTTGCTTCACTGATTGTGAATATTTTGGGTCGTAGTCTGAATTCGTGTCACGTTTCCTGTAAGCACTTAATAAGAAAATTAAACGTACGATGGAAATAAAAAGTAACAGCAAAACGAGTCAAAATCATCAAAAATGTCGTGATGACTAAACCAAACACACAAAGTGTTTTACAAAAGAAAAATCCCAACTGAAGTCGGAACTAAGGTGGTGGTGGTGAGGGCTGCCGAGGGCGAAGGAACGCCAGTGACTCCTGTGATCGCCTGACCGCGTCGTTCATGGCTGTAAGGGCCTGCTCATATCGCTGTTGCTCCTCGCGGTAGCGTCGGTGGGCTTCCTCGTTTCGACGCTCATACTCTTCCTGGCGCCGTCGTGTCTCCTCATCGCGTCGAATGGCCTCCTCGTTGTAGCGTAGCATGTCCTCGCGCAGTGTGTGAAGGTCGGCGGCTGAGGCAAAACGAGCAACCCCTGATGATTCGCCCTCGTGATAACCAGAGGAATGGGAAGTGCCGGCAGTGTCGGGGTGGACTGGGAATGGCCCCACGCCCTCAATTTGTAGTGGCTCTGGGTATGCGTCGCTCAGGTCTGTCTGCCCATGGTAGACCTCGTGCCAGACGTAAACCTTGTTCGAGCGAGACCAGGTGGGAGCCTTGATCAACATTTTCATCTTCACCATCATATCCTCGTTGACCGAATTACGCCCGCCCACAATCTCCATCTCCGGTGGATTTTCTGGCCATAGGTTAAGGCCTTTGATGATCCTAGTAACAAATGGCGCTACTGCGATCTTCCCGTGGCTACGAACGTCGGCCTGTGCCGCGAAGGCGTGCTTCAGGGCCATTCCTAGGTGTACGTGTTCCCCGCGCTGCATCTTGAGTAAATAGAAGAGGTCGCGAAGGCCTATCGCGCCGTGTGAATCGCCCCTAGGTGTGAGCGAAGTCGTCAGGAGCCGGTGGGTATATCGCAGGCCGGGGCTCCTGAGCGACGAGGCCTTCGACGTTTTGACGCTGAAGGGGGGCTCGCCGGGTCTCGTAATCTCTGCCCAACCGGCCTGTCGGACGTCCACGTTTTCCAGATAATTCTTGTAGTATAAGTCTTGTAGTTCTTGGTGCCCGTAAGGTAGCTCCGGTGTTCCAATTGCACGGCAGAAGTCTTTAATAGTAACCACCTCCTCCGTGTTAAACGCCCGGAATGTGATCTTGTTCCGGCCAAATTCTTCGTGGGCGAAGGTGGACAGGAACTCCAGTGTCAGCTCCTTATATCCCGGCTCGTCGATGTGGAAGAAATCTAGCCACCCACTCAGTGACAGGTAGCCGGCCACCTGCTGGTCAATGTTGTACTTTTCCAGCGTGTCGTGGTCAATTTGGTCGGTCGGGATGAACTCCGTGTTCTTTAGCCTGTTGTAACGGGCCTGGTGTGTCTCATCGTCAAACTGCCCCATGGCCTCTAGTAGTGACGGCGTGTTTTGGCCTCGACGTGGACGACTCGATGATCCAGATGCGCGGCTTCTACCCATAGTACCTAGAAATCCAAAATGTGAGTTGGCGAGAAAAAGATAATCAACACAGCTTGACTCGACCAATGTAGCGAAAAAATTCACAATTCTTAAAACAAGAACATATACAATTTCAAGGCGGCATTTTGTCGAACACATACAAGACAATCTAAAATACTCCTCCTAATTGCAATAATCAATCAACCAAACACATTCCACGACGCTAGAAGATTGACCAATGCAAAATGATCCATGAAAAGCAACCAAATTGGGCTAAATTTTCCAAATTCCCAAAATCTCGTCATTAGGGCTTATCATTCCAAATCGAAAATTAACCGACGAAATCAACAAATTAAACATTCCCAAGATATGATTATCATGTGTCCAACCATAAAAGCACAAGACGAACAAGAAATTAAACTCAAATTGGAAAACCCCAATTTCTTCGAATTTTAGGGTTCGTCGTCCCAAATTGAAATTTAAGGACTAAATCACGAAATTGATCGGACCCATCGTATGTAATGCAAGATTCTGATCGTAAAAGAGCAAGACAACAACACATTGGCCTAAATTCGAAAAGCCCCAAATTTTAAAATTAGGGTTCCTCAACCAAATGCGAAATTTACGCATGAAAACGACAAATCCTTCAAGCCCAACACGTTTATAGCATACAACTAGAACTGAGAGAGCAATGTAAACACGAAAACGATCCAAATTGTCGAAAATATCCGCAGTCGCAATGTAAAGCTCATACCTCTTTGATTTAGTAGCGTTGAATCGGATGTAGATCGTTTTGTGCGTGCTCGTTGGGAATTCGAGCGTCTGAAATGGCCCGAGATGCGATGATTTTGGAGTGAAAGAGACAAGATTTTCGATTGGGGTCGTTGTTTAGTGTGAAGAAGACGAATGGAGGGATGAAATGGGTTTTATTGGGTTAAAATCGAAGCGTTCACGGCCGTGAATTATCACACGCAAGCCGTGAAGACGAGCAGAGAAGGTCTCGTTCGTCAAGTCACGGCCGTGAATCGTGGTTCATGGGCCTTGACTGCCGACAGTGCGTTAAGCCCGTCAGTGTCACGGCCGTGACACCTGGGACACGGGCCGTGACAACCCTTTTTTCTCTTTTTTTTGTATTTATTTATTATTATTATTTTTGTTTTTATTTTTTTAAATTTTCCGCTCGAGTCACGGCCGTGAGGTATACGCCTCTTGCCGTGACTGGAGACAGTGAGTGAAATGATTGTTGTCAATACATCACGGCCGTGAGTTGTTAAGCAAATGGCTGTGAAGATTGGCAGTGGCCTTTGTTTTGTTGTTCACGGCCGTGAATCTAGAGTCATTGGCCATGACTTCAATTTTTTTTATATGATACTTATTATTATTTAATAAATATTTCAACTATGATTGACACGCAATCGACGAATTTTTTCGAGAATGATTTGCGCGAAGGAAAATCTTGTAATCGACAAGAGAAATATCACTTTCTCACGCGGCATCTTCCAAGTCAAAAATTCGTCTGTATCATTTAATGGATTGCCGGGTATGATAATGATATTTTTGTGCCGTTCATGCCTATAAATAGACAGTGGTAGAACAACACAATAGCAAGGTCGTGAGGATGAGAGTGAGGAGTATGCAAGAATTCGTCGTAATTTAGATATGGTATCACTCTACCTTGCTATTCTTTTGGGCTTGTTTGGAGTTTTACTTGCTTTCGTGTGTTGGGTTATCACAAGGTGCACTTGTGTGTAACCCGCCCTTATGAAGCAAAATAAACTATTGTTCTATCTTTTGTGTAATTCGCTGTTTTAATTTGCTTTTGTGTTGGTTTTTCACACGTTGTAATGGTATTGTAACCATCGTGTATGAAGTAAAAACTATCGGTCCTATCTCGTCTCTAGACTCTGCGTTGTACCCATCTTCAATGTTTGTAATAAACTTATTATTAATTAAAATATTACTGTTATTGTTGTTTTATTTAATTTAATTTATATAAGTTTTAGATTATTAATTAATATTATTATATATATATTTATTTTATTTTTTTTTAATTTATAATGCTTAAAACATAAATAAAAATACCTGGGTTGCCTCCCAAGAAGCGCTTCTTTAACGTCGTGAGCCGGACGTACCCTTTTTCGTTCTATGATAGCTTGAAATCGAGGTACATGACCTCCTTTGTTCCTGTGTCTGCTCCTCCTCCGTAGTAATGCTTCAGTCGATGGCCATTAACCTTGAAATTTCCCTGCTCAACATTTGAAATTTCGACAGTACCATAGGGAAAAACACGAGTAACTGTAAAAGGTCCAGACCAACGAGATCTTAGCTTTCCGGGAAAAAGTCTAAGACGAGAATTGAAAAGGAGGACTTGATCCCCCTCTTGAAATTCTCTATGTTGCTTGATCTTCTTATCGTGATACGCTTTTGAGCGCTCCTTATACATTTTTGCATTGTCGTATGCCGACAAACGCCATTCATCAACCTCATTGATCTGGAGCTTACGTTTTTCACCGGCTTGCACCAAATCGAGGTTTAGGGACTTTATCGCCCAGTAGGCTTTATGTTCTAGTTCAACAGGAAGGTGACATGCTTTTCCGTAAACTGGTCGATATGGGGTAGTGCCTATTGGCGTCTTATATGCAGTCCTATACGCCCAAAGTGCGTCGTTAAGTTTATTCGCCCATTCCCGTCGATTCCCATCTATTGTTTTCTCTAGAATGCGCTTTAATTCACGGTTCACTACTTCTACTTGACCACTAGCTTGGGGATGGTATGGGGTGGATAGGCTGTGTCTAACACTATAACGTTCTAACGTGCGTGCAAACTGGGTGTTACAGAAATGTGTACCCCTATCACTAATAATGCACCTAGGCGCCCCAAAACGTGAAAACAATGCTCGAAGAAATCTAACGACTACCCTAGCATCGTTCGTGGGTAAGGCTTGCGCCTCGGCCCATTTAGACACATAATCGACCGCAACTAGGATGTACTTATTATTGTACGAGCTAGGGAATGGTCCCATAAAATCTATACCCCAAACGTCGAAAATTTCACAAACTAGGATGAAGTTCTGGGGCATTTCGTCGCGTTTCGAGAGATTACCTGCGCGCTGACACTGATCACAAGTGTCAACGTACCTTTGGGCGTCCTTGAATATCGTGGGCCAGTAGAATCTGCTTTCCAACACCTTCTGAGCGGTTCTGTTGGCTGCGTAGTGCCCTCCGGTCGGTCCATTGTGGCAGTGCCTCAGGATCTGTGTCGTTTCGGGAGCGGTAACGCATCGTCGTATCACCTGGTCTGCACATCGCCTGAAAAGGTATGGGTCTTCCCAAAAGTAGTATCTCAAGTCAGAAAAGAATTTCTTCTTTTGCTGACTGGTATACTCCTTTTGTAGGACCCTCGCAACAAGATAGTTAGCGTAATCTGCAAACCAGGGAGTGACGTCACTTACCACCTGTATCGAGTAAAGATGCTTGATCGCTTGCGTGTGTGTTTAAATAAAAGATCGTGCGAGTACGTCAAGTAATAATTAAAACGAATATATTATAACTAGAATCACGCGCGATAGGCAGTGTACCTATCGTTTGTAATATAGCTATAGTGAATATCCGAGTATCGAACACGAGGAATAAAATGAGTACTAGTATTAACCTATCGAATCGATATTTAGCCTAAATAAAAGAGTAGGATTTGTTTATACTATGAACTAACTTAACAGAACAACTTAAAGATCGGAAAACTAAGGAACACAACTAGAAGTAATAAAAGTGACTTAAGATGACAAATATGTGTTCGGGAATTCGAATCCCGCTAGGTGCTGTCGCCAAAGCTACGGAATATCGTTCCTACGTGAAAATCGACTAAATCGCAGTAATTTCCTACCCACTCACGGATTTGCTGTCGCCCTAAACGTTCGTGGGAATCTAAATTTAGCGATTACTAGATGGCGAGGATCGAGTATTTGCTGTCGCCCTATACTCGAATCCTAACGTCTACGAACGGCCTGATCGTTATTTAGCTGTCGCCCTAAACGATATACCACACATTCATATCAACACATAGACATATTGATACAAAGAACAATATCATAGAACGATAAATTGTCGAATACACGTGTTCACGATTATCCTACGCCTTAACTACGACATAACCCAACGTTCATCTATTCCCAAACACATAAGAGGGTTTAGCTACTCATATTGAACGTCACAACAACGAGATTTAAAGGTAACGAGGATAGAGAACTCATAGAAACTTCCCTAAGAAGTGAATATGGCGTTTCCGAGGTGGAGCTCTCGTTCCTCGATCGTATGAGCGTAGCTTCGTCGTCGGATCGTCCCTTGAGCTTCTCCGAATCACGGGACTGCTTCTGGTGTTCTTCCTTCTCTTCTTTGCTCTAAGTTTTCGTCCTTATCAAGTTCCCCTTGAGTTCTGAGTAATGCCTCCCTTTTATGCTTCGAAAATGGGCTAAAACCCTGAATTTTGGCACATTCACGGCCACTTAACGGGCAGTCACGGCCGTGAAGGCGGCTAAAAACCCTATTTCTTGACTTTCTGGCATGAGTCACGGCCTCGTGCAACACTCTTCACGGCCGTGACGGCGGCTTAAACCCTAAATATTGACTCTCTGGTATGAGTCACGGCGTCTTGCATCGTCAGTCACGGCCGTGACTATGTTGAATTTCCATTCGTTGAACTCTCTGCCTTGATTCACGGCTTGTTGCATAAGCCCTCACGGCCGTGAAGAGGTGGTAGTTTCTTCTTAGAGTTCTCTGTCCAGCTTCACGGCCTCGTGCGAGATGAGTCACGGCCGTGAGTGCAGCTACTCCAACTCTCTGCCGTCGTTCACGGCCTCGTGCGAGATGAGTCACGGCCGTGACGCCTTCCTTTGAACTTTCTGTCCTCATTCACGGTTACCTACATCATGGTTCACGGCCGTGACACTGGAGGCTTTCTTCTTCTTACTCTCACTGCCCGCGTTCACGGCCTCTTGCAAGATCGTCCACGGCCGTGACTGGTTACTGGCAGCTTCAAACTTTGCCATTTTCGCGTCGTTTTCGCCTCGTTTTCGTTCCTTTTCTCTCGATAATCATTCGGAGGTCCTACAATATTTAAATGAGTGTAAATAGAGCCAATAAATGCATAGAATGATCAAAACTTTCCTATTATAACTCAAATAAACATAACAATAAACGTATTAAAATACGTTTATCAAACCTCCCCACACTTAAGCTTTTGCTTGTCCTCAAGCAAATTAGAAGCAAGTAAAGGTAACAACATATTGGAATGACCATTCACAATTCACCAACGCAGATGGAAAACACAAGATGGAATCGAGCAAGCAATTACGGACACTGTAACAATAATCAGCACTATTCGACACGAATTTCCTTAGCACTACTAATCGAGATCCACACCTTGCAGGGATTCACTCAAATCACTCAGTGTATAGGCTAATAAATCGGTGAATCACTCAATTCATGCAATAATCTAGTCTATACCATATGCTTGCAAGTCAATCACACGTCTACTACTTAAAGCAGTTAGCATGAATCAGAAGGTCTTTTTCGGGTTAAATGGGTTCAGATAGTGATGTGGTGGTAGTAGAATCACATATGAGTAGCAGTCGTGTCGGTCTTCATGTCATTGTCTAAAACGCGCCAGGATCAACCATTTTGATTACGCCATCTTCATATTTCTTTTATTTCTGCTGCTTTCCACTAAGCCTTTCTTCTTCCAAGTCTCGAAATGAGGGAATGATGTGGAATTCACAAGACCGAAAGATTATCAGAGGAAAGGTTCTTTTTCTTTCTTTCTTTTTTTTTTTTTTTTTTTTGTAACTGCTTATCCTCGTTCCACTTCGCTTTTTCTCTCCCTCTTTTTTTTTTTTTTCACTCTTCTTCTTTTCTTTTCTTTTTTTTTTTATATTGAGGCGTTCTCCACTGCTTTCGGCGTTGTCTCGGAGTTGTCGGGTCATCGACTCGCTTTTCGACTTTGACATTCAACCTTCACTTCTGCTTAACTCGGGTTCAGATGATCTCTGGAGGCTTATTTAGGTCAGAGGGTTATGATATATGAGGTTTTTAAGAAATAAAAAGGCTTAGGCACAAAGTGGTTAACTACGGTGATCAGTCGTGGTTGGGAACTTTGGCCGTGGACTTATTTCCTAATGCCTTCGTCATATTCATACAAAACATACTATAAGCAATTTCAATGCGTATCAAACAAGCAAGTTCTAGCGAGACGTAAATTATGCACTACTCACACAACCAAGAAAAATGAGCAAAAGCTCGTCAGCTCAAACTCTCACAACGGAACATGGGTTATGTGTGTGAATCTCTCAAAGTAGCACTATATCTATTCATGCTGAAAAGATTAAATCACTGATGCGTGTCTTTATCGCTCACTAGACTCCCTAATATGCAATCCACATTGAGATGAACGCAAACAATCATGCCAGACTTTTATAGATTTAAAAACCACACACCTAAAAAAAAATTTTTCACGTAACTTTTCAACAAAATTCCCAACACAATTCCCCCTCCCCACACTTAAGATTCACGTTGTCCTCAACGTGTAAAATAAATACAGGAAGGTAAAAGAAATTGAAAAGAACGTGACTCCCCTGAAAAATTGGCGTGGCCCTGCCTCCATCATTTGATATAGTTTGAATATGATTGCTTCACTGATTGTGAAAATTTTGGGTTGTAGTGGCGTAAATTGTGACACGTTTCCTGAAAACACTGAAAAGAAAATTAAACGCACGATGGAAATAAGAAGTAAACAGCAAAACGAGTCATAATCATCAAAAGTGTCTGGATGACTAGACCAAACACACAAAGTGTTTTACAAAAGAAAAATCAATCCCAACTGCAGTTGGAACTAAGGTGGTGGTGGTGAGGGCTGCCGAGGGCGAAGGAACGCCAGCGACTCCTGTGATCGCCTGACCGCGTCTTCCATGGCTTTAAGAGCCAGCTCATATCGCTCTTGCTCCTCGCGGTAGCGTCGGTGGGCTTCCTCGTTTCGACGCTCATACTCTTCCTGGCGCCGTCGTGTCTCCTCATCGCGTCGAATGGCATCCTCGTTGTAGCGTAGCATTTCTTGGCGCAATGATTGAAAGTCGGCGACTGACGCGTAATGACCGACACCTGATGACTCGCCCTCGTGAAAGCCGGAGGAATGGGAAGGTCCGGCAGTGTCTGAGTGAACCGGATCTGGTCCCACACCTCAATTTGTAGTGGCTCAGGGAATTCTTCGCCCAGGTCCGTCTGCCCACGATAGACCTCGTGCCAGACGTAAATCTTGTTTGAGCGGGACCAGTTCGGCGCTTTGATCAACATCTTCATCTTCACCATCATATCCTCGTTGACCGGATTACGCCCGCCCACAATCTCCATCTCCGGTGGGTTTTCTGGCCATAGGTTAAGGCCTTTGATGATCCGAGTAACAAATGGCGCTACTGCGATCTTCCCGTGGCTACGAACGTCGGCCTGTGCCGCGAAGGCGTGCTTCAGGGCCATTCCTAGGTGTACGTGTTCCCCGCGCTGCATCTTGAGTAAATAGAAGAGGTCGCGAAGGCCTATCGCGCCGTGTGAATCGCCCCTAGGTGTGAGCGAAGTCGTCAGGAGCCGGTGGATATATCGCAGGCCGGGGCTCCTGAGCGACGAGGCCTTCGACGTTTTGACGCTGAAGGGGGGCTCGCCGGGTCTCGTAATCTCTGCCCAACCGGCCTGTCGGACATCCGGGTTTTCCAGATAATTCTTGTAGTATAAGTCTTGTAGTCCTTGATGCCCGTAAGGTAGCTCTGGTGTTCCCATTGCACGGCAGAAATCTTTAATAGTAACCACCTCCTCCGTGTTAAACGCCCGGAATGTGATCTTGTTCCGGCCAAATTCTTCGTGGGCGAAGGTGGACAGGAACTCCAGTGTCAGCTCCTTATATCCCGGCTCGTCGATGTGGAAGAACTCGAGCCACCCACTCAGTGACAGGTATCCGGCCACCTGCTGGTCAATGTTGTACTTCTCCAGCGTCTCATGATCAATCTGATCAGTCAGGATGAATTCCGTGTTCTTTAGCCTGTTGTAGCGGGCCTGATGTGTCTCATCGTCAAACTGCCCCATAGCCTCTAGTAGTGACGGTGTGCGGCTCGTGCTTGGGCCTCGACGTTGACGACTCGTTGATGCAGATGAGCGGCTTCGACCCATAGTACCTAGAAGTCCAAATGTTAGTTGGCGAGAAAAAGATAATCAACACAGCTCGACTCGACCAACGTAGCGACAAAATTGACAATTCTAAAGCAAGAACATATGAACATTCAAAGCGGCATTTTGTCGAACACTTAATAGACCAACTAAAATACTCATTCAAATCGTAATAATCGATTAACCAAGCATAATCTGCAACTTCAAACGATGAATCAACGCTAAGTAAACCATTAAGCGCAATCAATTCCGTTCCAATTTCCAAAATTCCCCAATTTGTAAAATTAGGGTTTATCATTCCCAAATGAAAATTATTGGACGAAATCAAGAAATTAATCGAACCCAAGGCATTCAAAGCATATATCTAACCATAAAGATCAATACAAACACCAAAGTAGGTCCAATTTTGGGAATCCCCAAATTCGGAAATTAGGGTTCATCGCCCAAAATCGAAATTAACACATGAAAATTACAAATCCATCAAGCCCAACACGTTTATAGCATAAATGTAGTAATGAGAGAGCATTGTAAACATCAAAATCGATCTCACCTTCGAAAAATCCTCAAATTTCGCAAAGAAGGAGTTTTGGAGACAAAAAACACATACCTTGTTGATGTAATCGCGTTGAATTAGGGGCGAAATGCGTTGGGCGGCGGAGATATGATGAATTTGAAGTGGAAGAGATGAAGAATCGTTGATCTTTGGTTGATTTTGAAGTGGAGAAGACGAAAAGTGTTGAAATGAAGGTATATTAAGCTAAAATCCGTGAAGGTGAACGACAGTACCCAGGCCGTGAAGACGAGCAGTGCACTACTATCAGCGGAGTCACGGCCGTGATCGATGGAGTCATTGGCCGTGACTTCGGGCAGAGAGTTAAGCCCGTCTATGTCACGGCCGTGACTGTTGAGACACGGGCCGTGACTCTTATTTATTATTATTATTTTTTTTTTTTATTTATTTAATTTTTTATTATTATTAAATTTTTTTTTTTTTTTTTATTATTTTGTTGGTCACGGCCGTGACGATTAACCCTCTGGCCGTGACTTGAGACAGTGCGCGTAATGAGTTGTGATACTAACATTCACGGCCGTGACGGTTGAGCAAAAGGCCGTGAGGAAGGGCAGTGCGTGTTGCAGCGCCAAGTCGCGGCCGTGACTTGTGAGTCATTGGCCGTGACTTGCCCCCTTTATTATTTTTTTTTTTATTTTTTTTTTTATTTTTTTTTTATATTATGATTATTATTTAATATATATTTTAACTATAATTGACACGCAATCGACGAATTTTTTCGAGAATGATTTGCGCGAAGGAAAATCTTGTAATCGACAAGAGAAATATCACTTTCTCACGCGGCGTCAATTCTTCCAAGTCAAAAATTCGTCTGTATCATTTAATGGATTGTCGGGTATGATAAGATATTTTTGTGCCGTTCATGCCTATAAATAGACAGTGGTAGAAAAACACAATAGCATCATCTACCATACACCCACGTCTTTAACAATCTTATTTTAGAAAGAGTTATCTAGCCACTATGAATTGGGGACAGCAGCAAGGTCGTGAGGATGAGAGTGAGGAGTATGCAAGGGTTCGTCGTAATTTAGATATGGTATCACTCTACCTTGCTCTTCTTTTGGCCTTGTTTGGAGTTTTACTTGCTTTCGTGTGTTGGGTTCTCACAAGGTGTACTTGTGAGTAACCCGCCCTTATGAAGCAAAATAAACTATTGTTCTGTCTTTTATTTGCAGTTTTAATTTGCTTTTGTCTTGGTCTTTCACACGTTGTAATGGTGTTGTAACCATCTTTTATGTAGTAAAACTATGTTCCTATCTCATCTTTCGATTCTGCGTTGTACCCATCTTCAATGTTTGTAATAAACTTATTATTAATTAACTATTACTGTTATTATTATTATTGTTGTTATGATTGTTCTATTTAGTTTAATATATATAGTTTTAGATTTTTTTTTTTTTTAATTTTTTTATTTTTTAATTTTTTTTATTTTATATATATATATCAAAAAACATAAATAGAAATACCTGGGTTGCCTCCCAAGAAGCGCTTCTTTTAACGTCTCAGCCTGACGTACCTCGTAGTCTCTTATGCTAGCTGGAAATCGAGGTATAATACCTCCTTGTCGCTTAATTCTTCCTCACCTCCATGGTAATGCTTCAACCGATGTCCGTTCACCTTGAAAGTACCATGTCCCATACCTGATATCTCAACAGTACCATATGAGAACACACGAGTAACAGTGAACGGTCCCGACCAACGTGACCTAAGCTTACCAGGAAAAAGCCTAAGTCGAGAATTAAAGAGGAGGACTTGGTCCCCTTCTTGAAATTCTCGTCTGTGCCTAATTTTATTATCATGGTAGGCTTTTGAACGCTCTTTATACATTCTGGCGTTATCATTAGCTGATAAACGCCACTCGTCAAGCTCATTAATTTGGAGCTGCCGCTTTTCACCGGCTTTCCCCAAATTCATATCTAATGACTTAATTGCCCAATAGGCTTTATGTTCGATTTCTACGGGGAGGTGGCATGCCTTCCCGTAAACCAATCTATACGGTGTAGTACCTATTGGTGTATTATACGCGGTCCTATACGCCCAAAGTGCGTCATTAAGCTTATTAGCCCACTCCTTACGATTCCCATCTATAGTTTTCTCAAGAATACGTTTTAACTCGCGGTTCACGACTTCTACCTGACCGCTAGCCTGAGGGTGATAAGGGGTGGACAGACTGTGTTAACACCATATCGATCTAAGGTACGTGCAAATTGGGTGTTACAGAAATGGGTGCCTCTATCGCTAATGATGCATCTAGGTGCCCCAAATCGTGAAAATAATGCTCGTAAAAATCGCACAACAACCCTAGCATCGTTCGTGGGTAAAGCTTGCGCCTCGGCCCACTTAGACACATAGTCTACAGCAACCAGAACGTACTTATTATTATACGAACTGGGAAACGGGCCCATGAAATCTATACCCCAAACATCGAAAATCTCAGAAACTAGAATAAAATTTTGAGGCATTTCATCACGTTTTGAGATATTACCTGTGCGCTGACATTGATCACAAATGTCAACGTACCGTTGGGCGTCTTTGAAAATCGTCGGCCAATAAAACCCGCTTTCCAGTACCTTCTGAGCTGTTCGATTGGCTGCATAATGCCCTCCAGTAGGTCCGCTATGGCAATGCCCTAGAATCTTCGTCGTCTCAGGGAGAGCAACACATCGTCGTATCATCTGGTCTGCACATCGCCTGAACAGATATGGATCTTCCCAAAAGTAATACTTCAAGTCAGAAAAGAATTTCTTCTTTTGCTGACTTGTGTATCCCTTTGGTAGAACCCTCGCAACAAGATAGTTAGCGTAATCTGCAAACCAGGGAGTGTCGTCACTTACCACCTGTATCGCGTAAAGATGCTCGTCTGGGAACCTATCTTGTATCGGCCTTCCGTCCTTGTGGTATATTTCGGACTCCTCCAGTCGAGAGAGGTGATCCGCCGCCAAATTCTCTGCCCCCTTTTTATCTCGGATCTCTATATCGAACTCTTGAAGGAGTAAGACCCATCTAATTAGCCGAGGCTTGGCGTCCGGCTTCGCTAGTAAATACTTAAGGGCGGAGTGATCAGTAAAAACAATAACTTTCGATAAAATAAGGTATGACCTGAACTTGTCGAAAGCAAACACGACGGCCAACAGCTCCTTTTCGGTGGTCGTGTAATTAGCTTGGGCTGCGTCTAGCGTCTTACTCGCGTAATATATCGGCCTGAAATGGTTGTCCTTACGCTGCCCTAGCACGGCCCCAACTGCATAGTCACTAGCATCGCACATTAGTTCAAAGGGCAGCCCCCAGTCAGGGGCGACCATGATAGGTGCTGCGATCAATCGCTCCTTAAGCAAATTAAAGGCATGCAAACATTCATCGTTAAAATCAAACGGAGCATCTTTCTCAAGTAATCTAGACATGGGTCGAGCAATTTTAGAAAAATCCTTAATGAACCTACGATAAAAGCCAGCATGTCCTAGAAAACTCCTAATTGATCTCACGTTCGAGGGGACAGGTAATTTTTCTATTGTCTCTAATTTAGCTCGGTCCACTTCGATTCCTTTAGAGGAAATCTTATGGCCCAGAACTATACCCTCTCGAACCATGAAATGACACTTCTCCCAATTAAGTGCCAAGTTCGTTTCTTCGCAGCGTGCGAGTACAAGCTTCAGATTAGCAAGGCATACATCAAACGACGACCCAAATACCGAAAAATCATCCATAAACACCTCCATTACCTCACCTACCAACTCGTCGAATATTGCCATCATACATCGCTGGAAGGTGGCCGGAGCGTTGCATAGACCGAATGGCATCCTTCGATACGCAAACGTACCGAAGGGACAAGTGAATGTGGTCTTCTCCTGGTCCTCAGGTGCAATGGGAATCTGCAGATATCCTGAAAGACCATCGAGAAAGCAATAAAATGAATGACCAGATAATTTTCTAGCATTTGATCAATAAATGGTAAGGGGAAATGGTCCTTTCTCGTGGCGTCGTTTAATTTTCTGTAGTCGATGCACACACGCCAACCAGTAACGGTCCTTGTTGGAATCAATTCATTCTTATCGTTAGTGACGACCGTCATTCCTCCCTTCTTCGGGACCACTTGGACCGGACTTACCCAAGCGCTATCTGAGATAGGGTAGATCATCCCCGCGTCTAATAGCTTAATAACCTCTTTCTTCACGACATCTTTCATATTCGGATTGAGTCGCCTTTGACGTTGGGCGACTGGCTTAAACTCGTCCTCCATCAGGATCTTATGCGTACAGTAGCTCGGACTGATCCCTCTGATGTCGGATAACTTCCACGCCAATGCCTTCTTGTGTGCTCTCAACACTTCCAAAAGCTGGCCCTTCTGTCCGTCGTCGAGACTCGATGAAATGATGACTGGTAGCCCTCCATTGTTTCCGAGAAACGCATACTCGAGGTGGTCAGGTAACTGTTTCAACTCTAGGACGGGTGGCTCCTCGACCGAGCTCTTTTCCTTGTCTTCTTCGCTACTCTCGTCGATAGTTATGATGGGCTCGTCGACTTCCTCCCCACACTCGTCAATTGCCAAAATTTGCTGTGTATCCTGCTCGTAGGGGAACTGTGATAGACCTTGTACAGAAAAGAAAAAATCATGCTCAATAGCGTCTAAGTAGTAACACTTATCATCATGCTCATTAGTCTTCTTCATCGACTCAGCCATATTGAACGTAACTTTTTCACCGTCCACCGTCAAAGTTAACGTCCCATTTCTAACATCTATCATAGTTTCACCGGTAGCTAAAAATGGTCTACCTAGAATCAATGGAACGTTCTCATCCTCCTCCATATCTAAGATAACAAAGTCGGCGGGAATCACAAATTTACCTACCTTTACTAGGACATCCTCAATAACACCCCTAGGGTATTTTAACGAACGATCAGCTAATTGAAGACTCATCCTAGTGGGTCGTGGTTCACCTAGTCCTAAGCGCTTAAACATGGAATACGGCATTAAATTTATGCTAGCTCCTAGATCAGCTAAAGCGCGTTCAACAACTAAGTCTCCTATAAGACAGGGAATCGTAAAACTCCCTGGGTCTTTGAGCTTCTTCGGCATCTTGTTTTGAAGTATCGCCGAGCATTCCCCTCGTAAGCACACCGTGGAAACATGTTCGAGTTTCCTCCTGTTCGTCAATAGGTCCTTCAAGAACTTGGCGAAGCTGGGCATCTGCGTAATGGCTTCAACAAAAGGCAGGTTAATATGCAATTCCTTACACATACCCATAAATTTACCAAATTGTGCCTCGTCTTTGTCCTTCTTCAGTCGAGCCGGGTAAGGGATCTTCGGCTGGTATGGCTTCACCGGCGGCCGCTCGATCTCCTTCGCCTTTTCTTTCTCAGGCTCGACCTTTTCCTTCTCAGCTTCGGCCTTTTTGATATCATCGCCTCTGATCTCCTCCACTTCGGGCTCATCGTGGCTCTCGAAGTTGGCGTTCTCCTTGGTCTTCTTTTTGGCGGGCACTTCTTGCAGTTCTCGTCCATTCCTCAGAGTCACCGCCTTGCAGTACTCCTTTGGATTCGGTTCGGTGTAGCTTGGGAGTGAGCCCTGAGGACGCCCCGCCAATTGCTTCGCCATCTGCCCCACCTGTTGCTCCAACTTCTTGAGTGAGGCGTCCGTGTTCTGGGCACGCACGTCGTTCGCCTCCATGTACTCCTCCATCTTCGTCATTCGGCTCTCATGGGCTGCGGTGGTTTGGCTGAAATTGGTGAGGAGTGTCTTCATCATATCCTTCATTTCCCTCATATCCTCAGATCCTCCGGCGGTTGCATTCTGATATTGACGTGGCGCCCCGTTTTGGAAACCGGATGGTCTAGGCTGAAATCCTGGCGGTCCTTGCCCCTGGTGGTTTTGATTCCCATACGCCAAGTTTGGATGTGCTCGAGGCTGGAAGTTTCGCTGGCCACCTTGGTAATTGCCCATATAGTCCACGTGCTCCAGCGGCTGCCCAAGTTGGCATTCTGAGGTCTCGTGGGCTGCTCCACAAACCCCGCACAAGGGTATGTATGGCGTATGCTGCGTCGGTGACGTGGTGGTCACCACGGCGTTCACGGGCTGTGTCTGCCCGGATTTCGGTAGGAGTGCGCCAATGACTGTCTGCAACTGAGAGTTTGTTGCAGCAATTTGTTGCTGGAGCGCTTCGAATTTGGCATTCGTGGCCGTCTCCTCGCTAACTCCGAACACGCCTGGCGTCTTGATCCTCGTGTTACCCCTCATGAAGCTGTTCCTTGAGTAGTCTTCGATTAAATTCCAGGCGTCTGTGGCATTGAGCTTCACGAGCCCTCCTCCTGCGGCTCCATCTAGCATATGAACTGTTTGATCATTGAGGCCCTCGTGAAATCGGTTGATCTGGGCTGCCTTCGACATCCCGTGCTGCGGGCACCTCTTCAGTAGCGCCTTGTATCGCTCCCACACCTCGTAAAGATTCTCCGAATCCTTCTGATGAAACAGAGATATTTCCGTCTTCAGTCGCAATACTTTCGTCAATGGGAAATAATGGCCGATAAATGCTGCTCGTAGCTCTTCCCAAGTAGTGATTGATCTGGGCGGTAGCATCTCCAACCAGTCCTTCGCCCTGTACTTGAGTGAAAATGGAAACAACATCAGCTTGATCGCATCACTCGGGACCCCATTAATCTTAATGGTGTCTGTTACTGTCAGGAATGCCTTCAGGTGAGAGTACGGATCATCATCAGGGTTCCCCTCAAATTGAGCCGTCTGAAATATCATCTGAAGCCAAGCATGCTTCAGCTCGAAATTATTATTCTCGATCGGTGGAATAACGATTGCCGATTCAGTTCCGCCGAGGGAGGCGCTCTTGAGTAGGTCCTGTAGGGATTGTTCCTCTTCTTGGTCCTGGTGGACCGGTACTCTGCGTTCAGCCATATCGATTTCTGTCTCTCGATTGTCTTTGGACGTCTCTGTTCGAGAATTGTCTGCCGACTCCTGAGAGTTGTCCTCCGAGTAGCTAACCAGCGCTTCCTGATAATTACTAGCCGTACCTTCTGAATTGTATCTGAGCTGCCTTCGTAACTTTCGCTCGAAATCTGGATCTTCCTCAACAATGGGACCTGAAGGGTGGCTTCGGGTCATCCACTATCAAACAGTACCTTCAATGAGCGAAACTGAAAATTAGCGAAGATCTAGATAAATATGTTGAAAAGGTGACGGACTAATAATGTAGGAAACAAATAACGCAATTAACGAAAAATTGAGAAAATGTAGAATAAAATGGCTAAATTACCGAACTAGGGTGTTTCTAATATCAATCTATTCCCGGCAACGGCGCCAAAAACTTGATCGCTTGCGTGTGTGTTTAAATAAAAGATCGTGCGAGTACGTCAAGTAATAATTAAAACGAATATATTATAACTAGAATCACGCGCGATAGCAGTGTACCTATCGTTTGTAATATAGCTATAGTGAATATCCGAGTATCGAACACGAGGAATAAAATGAGTACTAGTATTAACCTATCGAATCGATATTTAGCCTAAATAAAAGAGTAGGATTTGTTTATACTACGAACTAACTTAACAGAACAACTTAAAGATCGGAAAACTAAGGAACACAGCTAGAAGTAATAAAAGTGACTTAAGATGACAAATATGTGTTCGGGAATTCGAATCCCGCTAGGTGCTGTCGCCAAAGCTACGGAATATCGTTCCTACGTGAAAATCGACTAAATCGCAGTAATTTCCTACCCACTCACGGATTTGCTGTCGCCCTAAACGTTCGTGGGAATCTAAATTTAGCGATTACTAGATGGCGAGGATCGAGTATTTGCTGTCGCCCTATACTCGAATCCTAACGTCTACGAACGGCCTGATCGTTATTTAGCTGTCGCCCTAAACGATATACCACACATTCATATCAACACATAGACATATTGATACAAAGAACAATATCATAGAACGATAAATTGTCGAATACACGTGTTCACGATTATCCTACGCCTTAACTACGACATAACCCAACGTTCATCTATTCCCAAACACATAAGAGGGTTTAGCTACTCATATTGAACGTCACAACAACGAGATTTAAAGGTAACGAGGATAGAGAACTCATAGAAACTTCCCTAAGAAGTGAATATGGCGTTTCCGAGGTGGAGCTCTCGTTCCTCGATCGTATGAGCGTAGCTTCGTCGTCGGATCGTCCCTTGAGCTTCTCCGAATCACGGGACTGCTTCTGGTGTTCTTCCTTCTCTTCTTTGCTCTAAGTTTTCGTCCTTATCAAGTTCCCCTTGAGTTCTGAGTAATGCCTCCCTTTTATGCTTCGAAAATGGGCTAAAACCCTGAATTTTGGCACATTCACGGCCACTTAACGGGCAGTCACGGCCGTGAAGGCGGCTAAAAACCCTATTTCTTGACTTTCTGGCATGAGTCACGGCCTCGTGCAACACTCTTCACGGCCGTGACGGCGGCTTAAACCCTAAATATTGACTCTCTGGTATGAGTCACGGCGTCTTGCATCGTCAGTCACGGCCGTGACTATGTTGAATTTCCATTCGTTGAACTCTCTGCCTTGATTCACGGCTTGTTGCATAAGCCCTCACGGCCGTGAAGAGGTGGTAGTTTCTTCTTAGAGTTCTCTGTCCAGCTTCACGGCCTCGTGCGAGATGAGTCACGGCCGTGAGTGCAGCTACTCCAACTCTCTGCCGTCGTTCACGGCCTCGTGCGAGATGAGTCACGGCCGTGACGCCTTCCTTTGAACTTTCTGTCCTCATTCACGGTTACCTACATCATGGTTCACGGCCGTGACACTGGAGGCTTTCTTCTTCTTACTCTCACTGCCCGCGTTCACGGCCTCTTGCAAGATCGTCCACGGCCGTGACTGGTTACTGGCAGCTTCAAACTTTGCCATTTTCGCGTCGTTTTCGCCTCGTTTTCGTTCCTTTTCTCTCGATAATCATTCGGAGGTCCTACAATATTTAAATGAGTGTAAATAGAGCCAATAAATGCATAGAATGATCAAAACTTTCCTATTATAACTCAAATAAACATAACAATAAACGTATTAAAATACGTTTATCAATGCTCGTCTGGGAACCTATCTTGTATCGGCCTTCCGTCCTTGTGGTATATTTCGGACTCCTCCAGTCGAGAGAGGTGATCCGCCGCTAGGTTCTCCGCACCCTTCTTATCCCGAATCTCAATATCGAACTCTTGTAGTAGTAGGATCCATCTGATCAGCCGTGGCTTAGCATCGGGCTTTGCTAACAAGTACTTAAGAGCAGAATGGTCAGTAAAAACGATAACTTTGGATAGGATAAGATATGACCTGAACTTGTCGAAAGCAAACACGACAGCCAACAGCTCCTTTTCGGTGGTCGTGTAATTGGCTTGGGCTGCGTCTAACGTCTTACTCGCATAGTAGATCGGCCTGAAATGGTTGTCCTTACGCTGCCCTAACACGGCTCCAACTGCATAGTCACTAGCATCGCACATTAGTTCAAAGAGCAGCCCCCAGTCAGGGGCGACCATAATAGGTGCTGCGATAAGTCGCTCCTTAAGCAAATTGAAAGCATGCAAGCACTCGTCATTAAAATCAAACGGGGCATCTTTTTCTAGCAACCTAGACATGGGTCTTGCGATCTTCGAAAAATCTTTAATAAACCTACGATAAAACCCCGCATGTCCTAGAAAGCTCCTTATGGACTTCACGTTCGAGGGAACGGGCAATTTTTCTATCGTCTCTAACTTAGCTCGGTCCACTTCGATTCCTTTAGAGGAAATTTTATGACCGAGAACTATACCCTCTCGAACCATGAAGTGGCACTTTTCCCAATTAAGTGCCAAGTTTGTTTCCTCGCATCGTGCGAGTACGAGTTTCAGATTTGACAAACATGCATCAAACGAGGAACCGAACACAGAAAAGTCGTCCATAAATACCTCCATTACCTCACCTACCAGTTCGTCGAATATGGCCATCATGCATCGCTGGAAGGTGGCTGGGGCATTGCATAAGCCAAATGGCATCCTTCGGTACGCGAACATTCCGAACGGACAAGTGAACGTGGTCTTTTCCTGGTCCTCGGGTGCTATGGGGATCTGTAGATAACCTGACAAACCATCTAGGAAACAGTAAAATGAGTGACCGGCGAGTTTTTCTAACATCTGATCAATAAATGGTAAAGAAAAATGATCCTTTCTAGTTGCATCGTTCAACTTCCTGTAGTCGATGCAGACGCGCCATCCAGTCACCGTCCTCGTCGGAATCAGCTCGTTCTTGTCATTGGTGACGACCGTCATGCCCCCTTCTTTGGGACTACTTGGACCGGGCTGACCCATGCGCTGTCTGAAATGGGATAGATCATCCATGCGTCTAGCAGTTTGATCACTTCCTTCTTTACCACGTCCTTCATATTGGGGTTGAGCCGCCTTTGGCGTTGAGCGACCGGCTTGAAATCGTCCTCCATGAGGATCTTATGCGTGCAGTAGCTCGGCCTGATACCCCTTATGTCGGATATCTTCCACGCCAAGGCCTTCTTGTGTGCTTTCAACACATCCAAGAGCTGGCCCTTCTGTCCGTTGTCTAGGCTCGACGAGATGATGACTGGTAGCCCTCCATTGCTGCTAAGGAACGCGTACTCGAGGTGGTCGGGCAGCGGCTTCAACTCTAGGACCGGTGGCTCCTCGACCGAGCTCTTTTCTTTGTCCTCTTCGCTGCTCTCGTCGATGGCTATGAGAGGCTCGTCGACCTCCTCCCCACACTCGTCGATTGCCATAAGTGCATGCATGTCCTGCTCGCCGACCTGTGACAGACCTTGCACGGAAAAGAGAAAATCGTGCTCAAACACGTCTAAAAAATAGCATTTATCGTCTTGCTCATTACTCTTTTTCATCGAATCTGCCATACTAAATGTAACCTTTTCTCCATCTACTGTCAACGTCAATGTACCATTCCTAACGTCTATCATGGTTTCTCCTGTGGCTAGGAACGGTCTGCCTAATATCAACGGGACATTATCATCCTCCTCCATGTCTAAAATAACGAAATCAGCAGGAATTACGAACTTATCCACTTTAACTAGAACGTCCTCGATAACACCTCGAGGATCCTTCAATGATCTATCGGCTAACTGCAAGCTCATCCTAGTGGGTCGTGGCTCACCTAATCCTAAGCGCTTAAACATTGAATATGGCATTAAATTAATGCTAGCACCTAGGTCAGCTAACGCACGCTCAACAACTAAGTCTCCTATAAGACAGGGAATAGTAAAACTCCCTGGGTCCTTAAGCTTCTTAGGGATCTTGCTTTGGAGTATCGCCGAGCACTCACCTCGCAGGCATACGGTGGAGACATGTTCGAGCTTCCTTCTATTCGTCAGTAGGTCCTTCAAGAACTTAGCGAAGCTACGCATCTGCGTAATAGCTTCAACAAAAGGTAGGTTAATATGCAATTCCTTACACATACTCATAAATTTACCAAATTGTGCCTCGTCTTTATCCTTCTTTAGTCGGGCTGGGTAAGGAATTTTTGGCTGGTATGGCTTCACCGGTGGCCGCTCGATCTCCTTCGCCTTTTCTTTCTCAGGCTCGACCTTCTCCTTCTCAGCTTCGGCGTTTTCCTTTTCAGCTTCAGCTTTCTCAACATTGTCGCCTTTGCCCATCTCCATTTTTGGCTCGTCGTGGACCTCGACCTCAGCTTTATCATTTGATTTCTTCTTGGGAGGTACCTCTTGCAACTCTCTTCCGTTTCTCAGGGTGACCGCCTTGCAATACTCCTTGGGATTTGGTTCGGTATAACTTCGGAGTGATCCCTGAGTTCGCTCAGCCAACTGCTTCGCCATTTGGCCCACTTGCTGCTCCAATTTCTTGATAGAAGCGTCGGTATTCTGGGCACGTACTTCTATGTACTCCTCCATCTTATTCATCCGACTCTCGTGGGCTTGTGTGGTGTTGCTGAAATTGGTGATGAGCGTCTTCATCATATCCTTCATTTCCCTAATGTCGTCGGACCCCGACCCTGCAGATGTATTCTGATACGGACGTGATGTTCCTCCTTGGAAACCAGAAGATCTAGGTTGGAATCCCGGTGGTCCTTGGGCGTTGTGTTTTTGGTTCCCATATGATAGATTTGGATGCGCGCGAGGTTGAAAACTTCGCTGGCCTTGGTAATTCCCCATATAGTCCACGTGTTCCAGTGATTGTCCGACTTGGCACTCCGAGGTCTCATGAGCTGCACCACAAATCTCGCATTGTGGTGTATATGGCTTCTGAGGCGATGGGCTTGTCATCACGACATGTATTGGTTGTGTTTGCCCGGCCTTTGGGAGTAGTGTGTTGATCACTGTCTGGAGCTGGGAATTGGTAGTTGCAATCTGCTGTTGCAACGCCTCAATCTTGGCATGTGTAGCAGTCTCCTTGCTCACCCCAAATACTCCTGGAGTCTTAATCCTCGTATTGCCTCTCATGAAACTGTTCCTCGAGTGGTCTTCGATTAGGTTCCAAGCGTCTGTAGCATTGAGCTTTACGAGCCCTCCTCCCGCGGCTCCGTCTAACATATGAACTGTTTGATCATTGAGGCCCTCATGAAATCGGTTGATCATAACGGCCTTCGACATCCCGTGTTGTGGACATTTCTTCAACAACGATTTGTACCTCTCCCACACTTCGTAAAGATTCTCTGAATCCTTCTGGTGAAAAAGGGAAATCTCCGTCTTCAACCGTAATACCTTTGACAGTGGGAAGTAATGGCCGATGAATGCTGCTCGTAGTTCTTCCCACGTAGTGATCGATCTGGGCGGTAATATCTCCAACCAATCCTTCGCCCTGTACTTGAGTGAGAATGGAAACAACATTAGTTTAATCGCATCACTCGGGACCCCATTAATCTTAATGGTGTCTGTTACTGTAAGAAAAGCCTTCAGGTGGGAGTACGGATCATCATCGGGATTTCCTTCAAGCTGGGCCGTCTGAAAGATCATCTGAAGCCAGGCTGCTTCAGCTCGAAATTGTTGTTCTCGATCGGCGGAATAACGATTGCCGATTCAGTTCCGCCGAGGGAGGCACTCTTGAGTAGGTCTTGTAGAGATTGTTCCTCTTCTTGGTCCTGGTGGACCGGTACTCTGCGTTCAGCCATCTCGACTTCTGTCTCTCGACCGTCTACAGATGCCTCTGTTCGAGAATTCTCTGCCGACTCCTGAGAGTTGTCCTCTGAGTAGCTTACTAACGCTTCTTGATAGTTACTAGCCGTGCCTTATGAATTGTATCTGAGTTGCCTTCGCAATTTCCGCTCGAAATCTGGATCTCCTTCAACAATTGGACCCGATGGGTGGCTTCGGGTCATCCACCGTCAAACAGTACCTTCAATGAGTGAAAACGAAATTTAGCGAAGAACTAGACAAATACGTTGAAAAGGTAACGAGACTAATAATGATGTAGAAACAAAAAAAACGCAATTAACCAAAAACTGGGAAAATAGCTAAACTACCGAACTAGGGTGTTCCTAATATCAATCTAATTCCCGGCAACGGCGCCAAAAACTTGATCGCGTGTGTGTATGTTTAAATTAAAAGATCGTGCGAGTACGTCAAGTAATAATTAAAACGAATATATTATAACTAGAATCACGTGCGATAGGCAGTGTACCTATCGTTTGTAATATAGCTATAGCGAATATCCGAGTATCGAACACGAGGAATAAATTGAGTACTAGTATTAACCTATCGACTCGATATTTAACCTAAATAAAATAACAGGATTTGTTTATATTACGAACTAACTTAACAGAGCAACTTAAAGGATCGAAAGACTAAGGAACACAACTAGAAGTAATAAGAGTGACTTAAGATGACAAATATGTGTCCGGGATCCGAATCCCGCTGAGTTTTGGTGGCTAAGGTTTACGGAATATCGCTCCTACGTGATTATCGACTAAATCGCAGTAATTTCCTACCCACTCACGAATTTGCTGTCGCCCTAAACGTTCGTGGGGATCTAAATTTAGCGATTACTAGACAGCGATGAACGAGTATTTGCTGTCGCCCTATACTCGAATCCTAACGTCTACGAACGGCCTAATCGTTATTTAGCTGTCGCCCTAAACGATATACCACACATGCATATCAACACATAGACATATTGATACGAAGAAACAACATCATAGAACGATAAATAGTCGAATACACGTGTTCACGATTATCCTACGCCTTAACTACAACATAACCCAACGTTCATCAATTCCCAAACACACAAGAGGGTTAGCTACTCATATTAAGCATAACAACAACGAGATTCAAAGGAAACGAAGATAAAGAACTCATAAAACCTCCCTAAGAAGTAGTATGGCGTTTCTGAGGTGGAGCTCTCGTTCCTCGATCGACTGGGCGTGGCTACGTTGTTGGATCGTCCCTTCAGCTTCTCCGAATCACAAGGTTGCTTCTAGTGTTCTTATTCCTTCCTTTTCTCTCAATTTTCGTCTCTATCAAGTTGTCCTTCAGTTCTAAGGAAAGCTCCCCTTTTATGCTTCGAAAATGGGCTAAAACCCTGAAATTAGGCATGTTCACGGCCTCTTAACGGGCCTTCACGGCCGTGAAGGCGGCTAAAAACCCTATTTCTTGACTTCCTGGCACGAGTCACGGCCTCGTGCACCGATCTTCACGGCCGTGACGGCGGCTTAAACCCTAAATATTGACTCTCTGGAGAGGGTCACGGCCTCTTGCATATAGGTTCACGGCCGTGACAGTGAATAGCATAGCGGTTGCTTAGTCTCTGCCGCGAGTCACGGCCTTTGACATGAGTATTCACGGCCGTGACACGTTCCTTAAAACTCTCTGTCCACGTTCACGGCTTCTTACATGAGCGTTCACGGCCGCGACACTGGATCTTGAGCTCACTGCCCACGTTCACGGCCTTGTGCAAGGTGATTCACGGCCGTGACTGTTGGAACTTTTTCTCCTTGAGTTTACTGCCCTCGTTCACGGCCTCTTGCAAGATCGTTCACGGCCGTGACTTATTACTGGCAGCTTCAAACTTTGCCGTTTTCGCGTCGTTTTCGCCTCGTTTTCGTTCCTCTTTTCTCGATAATCATTCGAAGGTCCTACAATATTTAAATGAGTGTAAATAGAGCCAATAAATGCATGGAATGATCAAAAGTTTCCTATTATAACCCAAATAAACATAACAATAAACGTATTAAAATACGTTTATCAAACCTCCCCACACTTAAGCTTTTGCTTGTCCTCAAGAAAACTAAAAGCAAGAAAAGGTTATCAAGATAACAGCACGACCATTCACAATTCACCAACGCAGATGGAAAACACAAAATGGAATCAAGCAAGCAATTATGGACACTGCAAAAAATAATCAGCACTAATCGACACGAATTTCCTTAGCACTACTAATCGAGATCCACACCTCGCAGGGATTCACTCAAATCACTCAGTGTATAGGCTAAAAAATCGGTGAATCACTCAATTCATGCAATAATCTAGTCTAAACCATATGCTTGCAAGTCAATCGCACGTCTACTACTTAAACAGTTAGCATGAATCAGAAGGTCTTTTTCGGGTTAAATGGGTTCAGATAGTATTGAAGTGGTAATGGAATCACATATGAGTAGCAGTCGTGTCGATCTTCATGTCATTGTCTAAAGCACGCCAACAATTAGCCTTTCTGATTACGCCGTCTTCATATTCTTATTTTTGCTGCGTTCCACTATGCCTTTCTTCTTCCAAGTCTATAAATGAGGGGATGATGTGGAAAACACGAGACCGGAAGATTATCAAAGGAAAGGTTCTTTTTCTTTTTTTTTTCGCAATAGCTTATTCTCCTCATGCTTCACTTCTCCAAATTTTTTTTCTTCTTCTTCTTCTTTTTTTTTCTTCAACAAATTGTTCACTTCCGGCGGGCCGTCATCTCTGCGCTTTTCGACTTTGACATTTGACTTTCACTTCCACTTAACTCGGGTTCAAATGATCTCTGGAGGCTTATTTAGGTCAGAGGGTTATGATATACGAGGTGCAAGGAATAAATAGGCTTAGGCACAAAGTGGCTAACTACGGTGATCAGTCGTGGTCGGAAACTTTGGCCGTGGACTTATTTCCTAATGCCTTCGTCATATTCATACAAAACATACTATAAGCAATTTCACGGCCTCGTGCACCGATCTTCACGGCCATGACGGCGGCTTAAACCCTAAATATTGACTCTCTGGAGAGGGTCACGGCCTCTTGCATATAGGTTCACGGCCGTGACAGTGAATAGCATAGCGGTTGCTTAGTCTCTGCCGCGAGTCACGGCCTTTGACATGAGTATTCACGGTCGTGACACGTTCCTTAAAACTCTCTGTCCACGTTCACGGCTTCTTACATGAGCATTCACGGCCGCGACACTGGATCTTGAGCTAACTGCCCACGTTCACGGCCTTGTGCAAGGTGATTCACGGCCGTGACTGTTGGAACTTTTTCTCCTTGAGCTTACTGCCCTCGTTCACGGCCTCTTGCAAGATCGTTCACGGCCGTGACTTATTACTGGCAGCTTCAAACTTTGCCGTTTTCGCGTCGTTTTCGCCTCGTTTTCGTTCCTCTTTTCTCGATAATCATTCGAAGGTCCTACAATATTTAAATGAGTGTAAATAGAGCCAATAAAATGCATGGAATGATCAAAAGTTTCCTATTATAACCCAAATAAACATAACAATAAACGTATTAAAATACGTTTATCAACTGGTATAATGCTCGGTTCTCTTCTGGTTCACTTGGCATTGGCTCATCGTTATTATCATCATCTGCGGGATCTGGCAAATCGTCTAGTGCCCCACCCTCGTCGTCAGCTTCGGAGTCACTAACGTCACTATCTTGTACGGCATCGTGAACGATCTCAGGCTGCGCCACCGTCGAACTAATAGGAATGCAACGGCTACTCGAATGCATATATTCGTGAGGGGCAACGAAATATTCGTCAATCCTTTAGTAACTGAAGTAATGTCAGGAAACGAATCCATCGGCGCGGGATTCGTGTACTCGTCGGGAGGATCTACGCTGCGATCGAACTGAACGATCCCGGTTGCCTCGACAAAGACCTCAATGTAATCGAGCTCGTTGTCGGGATCCAAGAAGTATGCGAGGTCGACATCACTAGATATTAGTAGGAGATTATGATACAGTCGTGAGTGTTGATAGTATTCGTTCTTCATACGAACAATTAAAAAGAAAGCACTGCTGTCGACGGAAGGATGTCGTACAGCATACTAAGAAATTGCTCGAAATTGGTTTCGCGACGAATTCGTCGATAACCGATGGGTTGAAGACTATACGTATGGTGTTTGATTGATGTATGATTTCACCGCCATAATAAACAACTATTTGAATTTTTGTAGACACCATATTGGATATGTATGAAATTTTACGAATTAATAATCGAAAATCGAGCGGCTTAAATAGGGAAATTGGTCGCACTCATTAAACGCGCATCGCGCTCAATAGACGCGACGACGCATCCAATGGACGCGACGATAACCCACTAAGATAGTGGGCCGTCCATCAGTGAATTTTAGTGGGTTAGTGCTGGGTTAGTGGGCTGCGTCAACCCGTCGCGTCTATTAGACGCGACGTCGCGCCCATTGCAAGCGACGCGGGCGGACCCAGCTGGTTTCTCGCGTTGCCACGTCATCGTCGCGTCCATCGGATGCGACGCCGCGTCTAATGGATGCGTTTAGTTCGATTTTATTAATATCTACCAAAATTACCCTATTTTATCGAATTTGGGTTTAAATAACCCTATTTTAATTAAAAAGCCTTTATTTGTCTTCATTCTAATTTGCAAAAGAAAACAAATATATAAATTATACTTTTTTTGGGGAAAGAAAGAAATTCGAAGAATCGAGAAGGAACTTTTATGTGGCATGCCTTGCCTTGCCTGGCTTTAAATTTCAGGCTCCTATATGTTGTATGTACTATTGTTGTCACGTAGTCTATGGAACATATACACCGGATTAAATTATTTGCTCAATTATTACAATGATTTGTCAGGTGCTAATGGGATTTATATGGTAGCGAATATATATCGTGATATTGCATCACTTAATGAATCCATATGGTGTATTTAATTGTATAGTTCAAGCACCTGTCATATATCTATATATATATATATATATATTAGGGGCATATTCGTCTCAATGGAGTCCACGTCTTGTGCCTATTCACCAAACCCAATTATTCTTTCTTTCCTTTTGATTTGATGAATAAGAGATGACAATTGAATAAACAATTGCGTTTGTGCATGATGATTGATGCGCAAAGTTAGTTATGGATTTTTTTCAATTAAATTGCATATTTATGAATCATTTATAATTATGTAATAAAAGCCAAGTGGTGAAATATATATTGGACTTGAATTTTGTACCTCGAACTAAGGTCTTCTTAGTCGTAGGTTTCACGATGATTCAATGATGTATCAAACGTTGTATTAAGGCTATTATTGTTCAAATTTCTACAACATTTAATTAGTTAACAAAATGTGCATCAATTATAATTGTTAGGGCTTCCTCTCTTTGGCATTCAACATAAGGAAAGTCGCGAGCGTTGTGCTTTCTCTGAACTTTTGTCAATAGAGTTGAAAGTCTTGAAATAAAAAAAGAAATAGTGTTCTTGACTCGTCAACTATTTACACCTCTAATTTGAGTCTTTTCTATGTCTTCACCCTTTTTCTTTTTCGTTTTTCAAAGGAGAGAAAAAAAAAGGAGAAGAATACATTCTGGAAGAGAAATCTTCTCCTCCATATTTAAATATTCTAATTTCACATAGTAATGGGCAATGGGCATGGACTTAAATCCCTAGTGTCTAATACAAAAAAAAATATGGTAACCAAAATATTAGTATTGAATTATTTTGCGCTGTGCAACACACCTGGCAACTCGAGAGAAATCCATACTTTCAAGATGATGAATCGTCCCCTTTATTTTTTTCTAGCAGCCACTAAATTATTAAAAATAAATAAAATATAAAATAATTTCGCAATAAAATCCACCATAATTGAAAGCAGACAGACCCCATTAAAGCTAATTCATGCTTTGAACCAAACCAAACCTCTTTGGAGTTCTACCCAAAATCAATCTATTTCTCAAAGATTGGTTAAACAATCAACACCCTTTCATCCTAAGATCGTTTTCTTGCTTTTTGCATTCGCATCACACGGTTGTAAAACCTGGCGCAAAGTATTTATTTATTTTTTTCATCTATCAGTAGTGGTTTTGGAGAGGATCGAAGTGGATTTGACTTTATAGATTGGATTGTTGGGAGAATTCGAGTCTCAAGTGCTGGGTTTCGTTGAGCTCGGTGATTTCCGACCCAGCTGTGCGATTTTGATATCTTTTTGGAGCAAATCATTGTTCTTTTTTGATAATTTAGAGATAAAAGTCCAATTTTTGTGGATCTTCTGAGCATATGTGTGCATCAGATTAGCGTGGTTGTTAATTTTGGTAAAGGTGAAGAAGATGGTGAGTGGGAACCTATTTCATCATCATAAAAAGAACTCATGGCCGCCAGAAGAGTACATAAATAGAACAACTTTGCAGTTGGTACGTTTCTATTGTGTCCCTTCTTGTGATAATTTATTTTTTATTGATTCGAAGTTGGTGATGATCGCATCGCATGCCAAACGTGTTCTGTTTAGTGTTCTAATTTGCTAGTTTCAGTATATACATTGCTGTTTTGAGTGAACGATAAGAATTCTTTCTAAGAGAATTATCAATGACTTCTTTCTTATATTTGAAAAAACAAGAGATAAACCTTGTGAGATGTACTCTCATGAAAATGCTTTGTTTTATTTTATGGAGTTAGAAATTTTTGCTTAAATGTGTATGAATCTGAATTTCTTAATATGCTTCCGGCCAAAGCTCTGTATGCTTCCGGCGAAAGCTCTGTATTTTTTCCCGGCGCTTGTCATAAAGTTTCCCCTATGCTCAAATGTTATATTGACATCTTTTAGTTTGATGGATTTGTTTAGAATTCTTTCATGCAAATAATGAGTGTTTCTTGGCCAGTATGATTTGAGGGTCTAACTTTTGACCGTTCTTGCGGGTGATTTCTGCAAATTTTCACCAGCATCTATTTCTTTGGTAACAATTTGAGTTTCTTTTCTTTTTTTTAACAGTTTGATTTCGACCGTGCTATTCCACCCGAACACGCATGGAGAAGAAAATTGAACAGCCATGCTGGTATTCTCAAAGAGTTCAGTGTTACCTTCACAGAAGCCATAAAAATGGTGATAAAAAACTATCCCTTCCAATAGAAAAATTATTACGTCGTCTTAATCCCACGATCTTTGACGTAGCAGTTCTTGCATATCACAGTTTCGTCTTGGCTTGCGATTGTATAGTTATGTAAGGGAGGAAGCTTCTTATGGAAGAGTAATTTTCTCATCCCTTTGAACTTCTCACGCTACATTCAGTTTTACCTTATAATGAATCTTCCTTTGATTTTGCAGAAAGCACCAATTGATCCTTTTACTAGAGAGCAGTGTAAACCTTCTGCATCACAAGGTGTTCCATTGGGTGGTATGGGGTAAGAACGTTGTATTTATATCGAAATTCTTCTTTCCATACATTTTTCTGCATTAGAAGTAACCTAATGAAGACGTTTCTTTTATAAATTCTGCAGAAGTGGTAGTATATCGAGAGGCTTCAGAGGCGAATTTCGCCATTTTCAAATACTTCCTGGCATTTGCGAGACTTCACCTGTGATGGCCAATCAATTCTCTGTGAGCACTTTTCAAAATCTCATCATCAGTAACTACATTTTAATAGTCTTCACACAAATGTTTGGCGAATTATACTGTAATCTAGTGTGGAACCAAATGCTTATTTTTTTGGCTCAAATGTTTCCTTTTGGGCTTTTTTTGCAGATATTTATATCTCGAGAAGGATCCAATAAACGGTATGCGTCGGTTTTATCACCTGGCCAGCACGACGGCGTGGGGTAATGGTTCTATAGTTTCTCCAACTGAAAAAAAAAATCATTTCCATTTAAATAAATTCAAAAATACAATCACATTGTTTTATGTCACACCTTTTTTTCCTACAGTAAGCCTACAGATCAAGGTATATCATCGTGGGGCTGGAACTTAGATGGACAACATTCTACGTATCATGCCCTGTTTCCAAGAGCGTGGACTGTATATGATGGTATTTTATACGTTTCTTGATCTTTTTTTTTTCTGTTACTATTTTCCCAGGATCATACTATTAATATGTGTACATTTATATCCACAGGCGAACCAGACCCTGAATTAAAGATCTCTTGTCGGCAGATTTCACCTTTTATTCCCCATAATTATCAAGATAGCAGTCTCCCTACAGCCGTTTTTGTTTATAATGTATGTAAATTTTCCTCGATCTTCTCTAATCAATTAATTTGACATGGTAACCATGTTCATCATAATGGTATAACTGCGTAGATTTAAAATGTTGAATGTCCAATGCAGTTGGTAAATACTGGAAAAGAGAGGGCGAAAGTCAGCCTACTATTTACCTGGGCGGTGAGCATCTTTTTCACCCTGTATATGTAATGATATGATAACGTAAATGATACCCCAATTCAATTACTAATTGTACGCTAATTTTTTTTTCCCTTACTTAGAATTCTATTGGAGGTATCTCACATCTGTCAGGAGATCATGTCAACGAGCCATTTATGTGAGAATACGCTACAAATCATTTTCGTGCATTGCAATCTTTTTAACTTACTGTGATCTTTCCTCTTCATTGAATCATTTTATAGCGGCGAAGATGGAGTTTCTGGCGTGCTTCTACATCACAAGTAAGCCACTGGTGCTTTTCTATTCCGTACGCTCAAACAAAAAGGCCAATCAATCGTTCAAAAAAATTGAAACTTCTCTCGTGTTTTTTCTTCAAGGACGGCGAAAGATAATCCTCCCGTGACCTACGCAATCGCAGCATCTGAAACTCAGAACGTAAAAGTCTCCGTTCTGCCCTGCTTTGGCCTCGACGATGGAAGCATCGTAAATGCAAAGGATATGTGGGGCAAAATGGTCCAAGACGGGCATTTCGATAGGGAGAACTTCGGTAAGGGACCCACCATGCCTTCGTCGCCGGGGGATACTTATTGCGCTGCAGTTGCTGCGTCGACATGGGTCGAAGCTCATGGAAAGAGCACAATCGCATTTGCTGTTTCTTGGTCTTCTCCCAAGGTCAAATTTTCCAAGGGAAAGTCATACCATAGGTAAGAAGTCGATGGCTCTCTTGTTAAATTCCCCCTATGTTAGTTGCAGTTTGGAGTGGGGGTTTATTTACGATGTGATCGATTCTCAGGAGGTACACTAAATACTATGGAACTTCAGAAACAGCAGCGAAGGACTTGGTCCACGATGCGTTGACCAGTGAGTTTCTTTTTATGCTTCGACTCCCTTGAATCTTATTGCGAAACTCATCGTTCGATTCGATGTTTGATCACAGATTATACGCTGTGGGAGGAAGAGATTGAAAAGTGGCAGAACCCTATTCTCAAAGACGATCGATTACCTGAATGGTAGGCATGCATTGATTTTTATCTTCTCTCTTTATCTTCCTTCAACATATTCGTTCATCTCTCTATCGTGGTTTGATTGTATCAGGTACAAATTCACGCTGTTTAACGAGCTTTATTTCCTCGTAGCTGGCGGAACAGTTTGGACAGGTGGGTGTCAATCTTTTCCCTTGATTCATTCATGTCCTTGATTCTCCACCGAAAAATATTATCTTTCCTTGGTTATTATTCTAGAAATATTCTACTTCTGCTAAAAAAATGGATCTTCCCTTTGCAGACTCGAGCATACCCGCCGAGGACTCTGGCTGTCCCAACAACAAAAAATCCAAGAAAAAATCGAAAAAAGCCAAAAAAGCGGCCGAAAAATCAGCCGCCGCCGCCGCAATCGCCGCCACGCCCAGCAACTCCGACACCTCCGGTGACGACGACCCCTCGATCGTCGGAAAAGAATGCAATGAAGACGGAGGAGGAGAAGAAGACGACCCCCCAAGCGTTCGAACAAATGCCCGAGAGACAAACTCCTCCGACGTGGGCAAATTCCTCTACCTCGAGGGCGTAGAATACATAATGTGGTGCACCTACGACGTCCACTTCTACGCCTCCTTCGCCCTCCTCGCCCTCTTCCCCCAGATCGAGCTCGGCATACAGCGCGAGTTCGCTCGGGCCGTCCTCGCCGAGGATTTAAGAAAAGTCAAGTTCCTCGCCGACGGGACCCACGGCGTGCGCAAGGTCAAAGGCGCCGTCCCCCACGACCTCGGGACCCACGACCCGTGGCACGAGATGAACGCCTACAACATCCACGACACGAGCCGATGGAAGGACCTGAACCCGAAATTCGTCCTCCAGGCGTACCGCGACTTTGCCGCCACGGGCGACTACTCCTTCGGGGCCAACGTCTGGCCCGCGGTGTGCGCCGCCATGGACTACATGGACCGGTTCGACCGGGACGGGGACGGGATGATCGAGAACGACGGGTTCCCAGACCAGACCTACGATGCGTGGACGGTCCGAGGCGTGAGCGCCTACTGCGGCTCTCTGTGGCTTGCGTCTTTAGCCGCCGCCTCGGCCATGGCGGCCCGGCTTGGGGACGGGGCCCGCGCGGAGGGGTTCGCTCGGAGGCTCGTTAAGGCGAGGGCGGTTTACGAGGAGAAGCTCTGGAACGGGTCGTACTTCGACTACGACGGGGGGAGCGCCTCGATACAGGCCGACCAGCTGGCGGGTCAGTGGTACGTGGCGGCCTCGGGATTGCCCGACCTCTTCGAGGGGTTTAAGATTAGGAGCGCTCTGCAGAAGGTTTACGACTTCAACGTGATGAAGGTGAAGGGCGGGAAGATGGGGGCGGCCAACGGGATGTTGCCGAGCGGGAGGGTGGACGAGACTTGCATGCAGTCGAGGGAGATTTGGACGGGGGTGACGTACGCGGTGGCGGCGACGATGATACACGCCGGGATGGTCGACCAGGGGTTTGCCGCGGCCGAGGGCGTGTTCGTCGCCGGGTGGTCGGAGGAAGGTTACGGGTACGTTTTTTTTTCTTTTTTTTTTTTTGGGGGGGGGGGGGGGGGGGGGGGGGGCTAATTATTATTTTAGTCCTGTAGTTTAGAGGGATGGCATTATAGGGACGACGAATTTAGGGTGTAGCATTACGCCGAGAATAACTTTTGGAAGTGAGCAGTTTCGGGATGTTGTAAGCTGGGATCACTAGATTTTGCCCCAAATTCTAAGCGTATAACTTAGGGTTCTGATAAATTTAGGGGTGGTATCATACATGCAGTAGCTTTAAAAAATAAGCAGTTGCTGGGATAAAATTCGGCATATAATGTCCGCTGAATTCCAGAATTTTATAAGTCAACTTGTTGTCAGTTGGTTTTAGACTGTCTTGTGGGTTTTGGGTTAAATGGGGTTTTATTTTTCAAAGCGTATTAATAGCGTAAATTGGTGTAACGTTTTGGGTGGATGGTGCAGATACTCGTTTCAGACGCCTGAAGGTTGGACGACGGACGGGCACTTTAGGTCGCTTATATACATGAGGCCTCTCGCAATATGGGCGATGCAGTGGGCACTTTCGGGTCCTAAGACTCTAAATCAAGCTCCTGAAATCAACGCAATGGACAGATCGAAGGTTTCGTTTTCTGACAGAAACGACCCGAGTTTTTCCAACGGCGAATCGAGCGTTAAGAATGTCGTCGTGAATAAGGTCAAGTGTTTCGGCAACGCAGTGTTTCATTGCTCGTGCTAATTGGAAAGGGAGGAAAAAAGAACTTCAAAAATCAAAGCGAAGGCAATAAGTCAACTCAAATAATGTAACAGTAGCATGTAACATCTAACGCACCGTAACATTTCCTTAAAGTAGTGAAAATTAAACACGCTGGCTGCAATTTCGTGTTCGCGCACGAGATGGTTGCGTATGGAACGCTGATGGGAATGGCGCAAATTCCAAGTGCCAGCCAAGATCATTGTTGTCGTCCTTCGAAACTTTTGAGGGGTCGAAATGCAAAAATGACGCGCCAGTGTAAAAATGTAGATCGGATGATAGGGATTTGTTGAGGTGTTCTTTGTTTTTTGGGTGCCCTGTTGTAAAAATTGATTTTCGAATGACATGGTTGCGAAAATTGTCCTAAGTTTCGGAAAAAGATTATCGGGTGCCTTGTTTGCAAGAATTTATTTTGAATGATATTTGTTCGAAAATTTTACTTAAGTATCGAAAAGGGATTTTCAAAAACACTGTATGCGAAAATTGTAGAGGGTTGACGGTGTCCGATTTTTTGGCGAAAGGAAGACTTAGACCGCCGCAGATGAATATTGATTGATTTACGGCCACCCAATTCCTGAAGTTCGGAGCAACGACGGCAAGCATGTTGTGGTGTATTTTGTTCAGTTTTAGATTTTGACTCTGTGGAATTCTTCCTCTCTATCTTACCACACAGTCTTCTCCTTCGAAGCTATCTTTCCCCCTCTTCCTGAGCGCGACATCTTCCTCATTTATTGAGGCTGCATCTTCCTCTACAAACTCTTCTTAACCGTCCACTTATACATTACCAGCATTAACCCCATCTCCTATGGACTTAGTCATGTCGTTACTTAAATAAAGATCCCCAAATTTCCCCAATACCTTAAACCCTAATTCGACATATCTAATAACTTCTACCTTTAACAAATATGATTTATAGCACCCCTACTGTCATCTACCACCAACATAATCCTATCCTATCCGAAATGCACCCTTTATTTTCACCCCATTTTATTAACCTGTAACTTTCTTTCCCTTGTTCTCTTGGTGTGGTGCAGGTTTGGGTGGAGTCTTCAGATGGAAGGACAGTCTAATGTAGATCTGAGGGATGAGCTAGTGGAACGATTGGAAAGACTCAAGCTGTCGGTGGAGGAAAAAAAGGGTATTGAGTTAAATGAGGAGGATGTAGCTCTGAGCAAAGAAGAATGTGAGAGAAGTTTAATTGGGCGGGTCTTTGGAGAAAAAAAAAAGCTAACTTCTCTGGAGTGAGGAGCACCATGGCAAATGTGTGGATGACTAGGGAGAGCTTCGACCAACAGTACCTTCTTCTCCAAGAATGGTCAACAGGAATCAATCTGAGAAGTGAAGACCTTCACATGGCCGAACTTTGGATTCAAGTATGGAACATCCCACATCAATGGTTGTCTGTAGAGGCTGGAAAAAGAATTGGCAAGATCTTTGCTGAGTGCCTTGACGTCTATCTGCCGGAGACGGGAAGTAGTAGTGGGAGACACCTAAAAATCAAAGCCCTCATGGACCTGAATAAGCCACTGCTTAGAGGGACCTTCATTAAGCTCAATGGTTGCCAGCAATGGGTTGATTTTAAGTATGAGCAGCTGCTGCAATTTTGTTTTTACTGTGGCCACGTGGGACATGGAGAAAGGAGTTGTGGTTCTAGGAAGGCAGACTTGACAAATAAGGTGTTGGCCGAAGGACAATTTGGAGAGTGAGGGCAAGCGGGAAAAGAAGTAGGAGGCCACCCCAAAATAGCAACGGAACACCCGAGCCTCCAGGAAATAATTCCATAAACCCTCAACAACCTGAAACTGTATCAAAACCATATGTTGAGGATCGCCCTCTAACTAACCCTGGATCTATACCAACCCCCATGACCGTTGAGGAACCAATCTTACAAACTTGCACAGATTCTGCAATACCAAATTCCATCATTCTCACCGAAGGAACCACTGAAAACCAAACCTACAACCCTATCACCAGTAATGAAACCACAGACCATGTGAACAGGCCCCAAGCCCAGCTACTACCAATGGAAATTGACACCTCATTCCTTCCAGAAAAGAAACAACATTTATCAGCCAAGGACATAACCAAAACTCATCCTCCAAACACAACCAAAGCCCAACCCCTTAATGACATAACAAATCTAATCCCTCAGCCCGTGGAGAACTGGACCCTAACCGTGTACCTACCACCCATACAAACAGCCATAGCCAAAAAACCCTACGACCACATACCAAAATACCCACAGGGACCAAAAGACATTGGAGTTTGACTGACAATTCTGATACCATAGATTCCTCAGTCCCAACTCAACCGAAGAAACACAAAGTCTATATGTCCTCAAAGAAATCAGCAAAGGTGGAGGTAGCCAGCCTTGAGTGGCCCCATGGTGATCAATGAGAGTTTGCCTGTGGAACTGTAGAGGTTTGGGAGGACCCTCTACAGTTTCCCAGCTCAAGGAGTCCGTTAGGCTCCATCTCCCAGACCTAATCTTCATCAGTGAAACTAAACAAAAGAAACCCTTTGTTGGAACTGTCTGCAAGCATTTGAAGATGAAGAATAGGTGGTTTTGTGTCGACTCATTGGGTAGGAGTGGTGGGCTGCTGTTGTGCTGGTCAGAAAATATTGCAGTACACCAGATTATTGATTCAGATTTTTGCTTGGAAGCTTATTGTGAGAACTTAAAAAATCAGAGGAAGTTTTGGGCAGTATTTGTGTATCATAGTACAGACGCTCATACCAGAAAAGGCCAGTTCTTTCACCTCCAACAAGCCAAGCATAGGTGGGGGAGGTTTGTGGGTGGGGACTTCAATGATCTTAGATGTAAAGAGGAAAAGAGGGGGGTAGAGTAAGAACTGAGACAAGCTGTATACCCTTCAATAGTTTCATAGCTCAGATGGGAATGAGGGAATTACCTTTTCTTGGACCAGATTTTACATGGGCCAACAACAGGGAAGGTGAAGGATACGTGGAAGAACGACTTGATAGAATTTTTGTTTCCCCTCAGTGGTCCTTAGAATACCCAGAATCCAAAGTTATACATGAAGAGAAGTGGCGTCTGACCATTGCTTACTTATCCTGGTGAATGACCCTTCTGAAAACAGATTTAAAAGGAGATTCCACTTTGACAAGAGATGGTTGCTTAAAGACGGTATCAAAGAACTGGTGGAGAGTGCTTGGAAACTTAAACGCAATGGAACTCCTCAATTTCAGCTGGCTGGAAAAATTAAGAGCTGCAAAAGGGCTCTTATTAGTTGGAGTGCCAACCTCAAAACTAACTCCGCGATCCAAATTGAAACACTCGAGAACAAAATGGAGACCCTGAAGGCGGATAAAGGTGGTCGTGATTGGATTAGATGGGGACAGCTCAAGTGTAACCTACACCAGGCTTATAAAGATGAAGAAAGTTTTTGGAGCCAAAAGTAGCGAATCCAATGGCTTAAAGAAGGGGACAAGAACACTAAGTTCTTCCATGCCACTACTATACAAAGAAGATGTTCCAACTCCATCACCAGCCTTGTTAGGAGTAATGGTACCATTTGCGCAACTATGAAGGAAGTAGAGCATGAAGTTACTGGTTTTTATAAACAATTGTTCACAAGTTAAGTACCCTCAGATTCTGAAGATGTCCTCGATGGGATTCCCACCTCCATCTCAACTCCAATGAACCAGATGCTGACTAGACCTGTGACTGACTCGGAGATCAAATCAGCCCTGTTCTCTATGCACCCCAACAAATCTCACCTGACGGTATGAACCCCTCTTTTTTCAACATTTTTGGCCAATTATTCAAAGTGATGTTTGCTATGCCGTTAGGAATTTTTTTAGACACAAACAGATGCTCAAATCACTTAACCACACTTTGGTTACCCTCATTCCTAAGGTGAAAAACCCCACCACGATCTCACACTTCAGACCAATAAGCCTTTGCAATGTCACATATAAAATCATCTCTAAAGTCTTGGCAGAAAGAATTAAACCTTGCTTGCAAGGCTGCATCCACTCAAGCCAATCTGCTTTCATTAAAGAGAGACATATCCTTGATAATGCGGCTATTGCTCATGAGTGCTTACACTATCTGAACGGTCTCAGGAACTGTAAAAGGAGCTTCATGGCTCTGAAACTGGATATGGCTAAGGCCTATGATAGGGTTGAATGGAGTTTCCTTGATAAAATTATTCCTAAGATGGGTTTCGCTAGGCTTTTTATCGATTGGATTATGATCTGCATTAGCACTACATCATTTTCCTTCAACTTGAATGGCACCTCATGTGGCTTTGTCACCCCTTCTAGAGGGATTAGACAAGGTGACCCACTTTCACCTTTTCTTTTCCTTATTATCTCGGAGGCTTTCTCAAATCTGATCATTCAAGCCTCAAAGGATGGTAGATACAAAAGTCTCCAAATCTGCAGAAGAGGGCCCTCAGTCTCACATCTTTTGTTTGCAGATGATTCCATCATGTTCTGTGAGGCTAGTGAATCTCAAGCTTGTGATTAAAGACCTGATTGGAAAATTTTGTAAAGCTTCTGGTCAAGCTGTGAACCTTGAGAAGTCTTCTGTTTTCTTTAGTAAAAACATCTCTATTGAAAGTAAGGCACTTGTTTGTCAAACGTTGCCTGGCATCAAGGAGCAAGCGAGAGCTAAATATTTAGGTCTGCCCTTCGGCATTGGTAGGTCAAAAATTGAAACCTTTAAGTATGTACTTGAAGCTATTAGGGGAAGAGTGGATAGTTGGAAGAATCACTTTCTCAACACAGCTGGTAAAGAAGTTCTTATTAAGTCAATTATTAGTGCCTTACCAGTTTTTGTTATGTCTTGTGTTAAACTCCCAGTTGGCATCTGTAAAGAGATTAATAGCATTATAGCACGTTTTTGGTGGGGATCTACTGAAACTGAAGGTTCCAAAATTCATTGGAAAGCTTGGAAGCACTTGTCTTTGCCTAAGGAAGAAGGGGGTCTGGGGTTCAGAACCATCCAATGCTTTAACGATGCTCTTATTGCCAAACAGCTGTGGAGATTGATCAGCCATCCAAATCTGCTCATGCCAAGAATTCTTAAGGCCAAATATTTTCCATCATGTGATCTGTTGCGTGCCTCGTGTCCCTCTAATGCGTCTTGGCTTTGGAAGTGTTGGCACCAATCAATGTACGTGCTTAAATGTGGGGTCAGGTTCCAAATTGGAGATGGAAAAACAACAAAAATCTGGGAATCCCCCTGGATCAAAGATCTCCCTGGTTTCATTCCCACATTTTCACATGTTCATAATGATTTGGTTTAGGTTTGTGATCTCTTTAATGCAGATGGCGCCGGTTGGAATACAAATCTAATCCATGCAACTTTCTCTCCTTGGGTGGCTGATCTGATCCTGAGAATCCCTCTCCAACATCCAGCGACGAGAGATAAACTTATTTGGAACTACAAAAAAAATGGCCAGCTCAGTGTTGCTTCTGCTTATAATTGCATCATGCTTGATCAAAGAAGAAAGCAGGGGTCTGTTGAGAGTAGCGACAGAGGAGCTAAAGTGGCTAAAATGTGGAGACGCTGTTGGAAACTCAAGATAAAAAAACAAGCTTAAACATTTCTTATGGAGAGCCTTCCATGATATTTTACCTACCAAGACTAATTTATTGAAGAAAGGGGTCCCCATTGATCCAATTTGCAGCTGGTGTGGCAGTGCAGTGGAGTGTCTTGACCACATCTTCTTCTCCAGTTTTAGAGCCCAACATGTCTGGAAAATTGCGCCAATCACTTGGGATGGGATTCAAGAAAACGTAGTGGACTTCAAGAACTGGTGGGCAAGACTTTGCGCTGGACCAAATACAGACTGTTTTCAGGAGAGGGTTCAAGTGTCGGTCTATATCCTTTGGATGCTGCGAAAACACGAAATCTCTGGATTTTTGAAAAGACGGTGATGACAGAAATCGACGTGGTAGACCATGCCTTAGCTGAGTGGCATGAATTTTCCAAAGTCATTTAATTCTGTCATGCTTTTTGATGTGGAAGATTTGGGATATAATTGTGCGAGAACCTTCTTCTGTTGGAGGCGATAGTGTAGGGCTGGGAGCTTCCTTGGCCAGTGCATTCATCGGCTCTTTCTGTTTTGTCCTCTTTCCTCCCAGATTTTGTTTGCTGAGATTGCAGATTACTAGGGTGCTCTGTGATTCCAGTGGTGATCTTCTCAACAAACTGACGAGCTTTGGTTCAGTGGCTGGGAATTGTCTCTTTTGGCTTGTTGTTGGGTTCCCTTTTTATTCTTCCAAACTTTTTTTCTTTTGTCTGTTAGCTCTCTTGCAGTCATTTGTTTTTTTTTCTCCTGAAGGAGTTTGATCCCTTTTGATCTTGTGTAACTTAAGGGATTTTTTGGGCTGTTGAGTCCCTGTACGTATTTTTTGAGTGGAATGAAATCACTAGTTAAAAGGGAAAAAAAAAAAGAATTCTTCCTCTCTGAATACGTCTTCGATCATATGATAAGATTGACATTCTTTCAGAACTTCCAAAAAAATTAGCTCGAATGATTTGTCGGCTTGGGGCGTAGTGTAGCGGTTGAAATCTGACTGTCCCACAATCCCTCCCGTTTCATGTTCCACTTTTAAATTATATTAAAACCGATTCTTATGATTATTGAAAAATAAAAATATGACTATCAAATTGACCATCATAAAATAAGGAATAACATGGATGTGTTTATTTATTTTTATCATATAAATCACATGAAATAACGATGATGCTATGATATGGTGGAATATATAATTAAAAGAATTAAAAATAAAACAAAAAATTTGTGAACCACATAATTTAAAATTAAATGAATGTGATTATTTGGTAGAGGGGACGTAACTGTGGGACAGATGATTTCACGGGTATCGTAGTGGTGATGGGGGAGGAAAGAAACCTATTATTATTGGACTTAATATTAATGATAAAAATGTCATACTGTATTGGATTAGAAATCCTAACTCAATTGAAATTAATATTAGATGTAAAATATTTGAACTAATACCACTATACAGGCCTTTAATAGGGCCCTTATTTATCGGCTACCTTTGGGAGGACCACTTTTTGCCAACGGTGCTAAACAAAGAAAACTTCATGTCCATGTCCATCGATACAACATCGATTTGTACAATTATCTGTCAGAAAAAATTAAGAGGAAAAAAGAAAAGAGAAACTCATTCGAAGAAGTCTCTGTTTGACTAAGCCCACCGTCAAAGCAAGACAGCATCAATATGCCACGTAAAACACGTCAGCCATGACATAATCATCGACATTATGTATGACACAAGATCAGATTCCTTTAAGCCATGTTAGGTTGATGAGATCTTAAAATATGTGATATTTACATGTTCCAAAGATAAAATACTTGTGAAATTGTACAGTTTAGAACTTCCCTAGAGTTTTTTTTCTCGGGCCAACTAGAGCCATTTTCGTCGTTGTTTCCTTAGTATTATTATGTTTAGAGTTTAGATTTAGCTACTCATTAAAATTTCATCACTAGTTTGAATGCACAACATCAATCCATGATTGATCAGCCAAATATATATATATATATATATATATATATATATATAGAGAGAGAGAGAGAGAGAGAGAGAGAGACACCAAATAAGAAAAAATGATGCCGCCTATTTATTCGGCACTCATTCTATACAATCAGAATGGACAAATCTTAATTATGTGAACCCTGTTCAAAAGATACAATAATTGTGTAATATTTTAGAAACTTCCGTTGAGTATTTGTCCTCGGGCAAACCATACATAGGTATTTTCGTAGTTGTTTCCTAACTTATGTGTTCAAATTTAATTTTTCCTCATTAAACATCGTTAGTTTATTAATACACGACATGCATCGTTTTATTAGATATCTATATTCGGCAGCCCATTACAGAAAATCGGAATCGACAAATCTCAATAGCTGTAAAAATAATATCGGCCATGTAATGAATGCTACACGCATGGGAACTAGGGGTGTTCAAATGGGGTTAATTTTCGGTGTTCGGGTTATTCGGTTTGGGTTATTCGGGTTTTCGATAGTTGAGATAACCATCCGCAAACCAAACCAAAACCATTTAACTATTTGGTTCTCGGGTTATTCGGTTTTCGGGTTAATTGGTTTGGTTATGTAAAAAACCAATTAACAAGTTACAAGCTTTGTGGTCTAAATATTCATAACACAAATCCCTAGGTACATATAGTATTATATTTATATAATTTATATCTTTTAAGGTAGGCCCAATTAGTATTAGTTTTATATGATTTATATCTTTTAAGCTAGGCTAAATTAGTATTATTTTTATATGGTTAATATATATTAAAAAAATAATTATCCTATTCGGGTTTCGGGGGTGCCCCAATTTTTTTATCCCACCCAATACCCAAACCATTTCCCCGTTTAATAATTCGGGTCACCCAATTAACCACCCGATCCCCGAATTAACCAAACCAAATAAGCCGAATTCAATTCGGTTCGGGTGGGTTAATTGGGTCACCCAAATAATGAACACCCCTAATGGGAACCATGCCTCTATGAGTTGGTCAATTATTTTGTCTTTTAATATATATATATATATATATATATACATATATATATTTCTTATTTAGGGGAGCGGCTCTTATAAGTTATAAAACCTTCTTGTTATAAAAATACATAAAGAGTTTCCTTTTTTCGTCACACGACTTGGTTTCGAAATGGACAGACTAGATAAAAGGAAAAGAAAACTAGAGGATAAGAAGAATAATGCTATCGTCAACAACACTGAAGAAGAAGAGTTATTAGAGGATGAAGTAAACAAGTTCTTCGCATTGGTAAAAAGCACAAGAGAACTGCACGAGCGTTTAAAGCTCGCCGACAGAGAAAAGGCATCTAAGGCTGAGCTTCCGCCTCCGCCGGCGGCGGTGGTGGCCGGAAATGAATCTCAGCCAGGTACATCTACCAAGGGAGCAAAATATGAAAGCTTGATGTTGATGATGATGGAGAACATAAGGGATTGGATCTTAATCTTAGTTTGTAGTAGTATATATTTCTTTTTCCATTTTAATTGAGAAAATAAGGGATTCCCCGTTTCGGTGTTGTATTTTATTTTGCAGGTTTTTTTTTTCCATTTAAAAATATTCGCATATATATATATATATATATATATATATATATTAATATATATATATCTCCCATTAATTGTTTCACGACTTCTCTTTTATGTCCAACGTTAATTATAGAAGGATAAACGGGAAATCAATCGTCTACATTGTGTTCTTCGAAACATAGGCCGTTTCGATACAAATATATATTGAGGATAAAATGATGTGACACAATTAATGTTTACCTTGTGCTATCAAAATATGATCAGAACTTGTGAAGTTGAGCATCAGAAATTCCAGGCAGAATGGCTCGAAGTCTCCTGGTTTAAGTGTTTCGAACGAATAAAAGCGCGGGTCACTTATAAAGGCGTGTTATGCTAAAATAGAGGACCTTCACTTACTAAGACGTTGTTGCTTGAAGCGTTTTCTACACAATGGAAGCTACAGGAGTTAACAGTTTTAATTGTTTCTATTCTAATTAGAATAGAGAAGTAGAATAGATAGTTAGAATAAAAAGTAAATATAAGCTCGAGAGTATTTTGAGTTGAGTGCGTTTTCTCTTCATCTTCTTCTTCTTCACTGATACGAGTGAAGATTGTGTACTCTGTAATTCTCACATCAGAAAGTAGTGAGAACTCTTTGCATCGTGGATGTAGGTTTCAATCTAGGAACCGAACCACGTTAAATCCGTGTTAATTTCTTTTCATCTTTCGCGCATTCTTTCATGTGGTATCAGAGCGAAAATTCGCTGCACACAGAATCATCCAATTGGAAATCGCTTGAAACAGAGATCAGTTAGGTCAAAACATGGCCGATAATCAATCATCGAGTTCCTCAAACGCTGGCGCCACCATCTTAATCAATGACCCGTACTTCTTGAATAATAACGACACCTTGGGGCAGCTGCTCGTTCATGAGCAATTGAACGGTGACAACTATGCGACGTGGAGCAGGGCAATGTTGATAGCACTCACTGGAAGGAACAAGGAAGGTTTCGTGAATGGCGATTTGAAACCACCAGTTGCAAATCCTCAGAATTCTATCAGCTCACAGAATCATTTGTCAGTGTGGAAGAGGAATAACAGCGTGGTGATATCTTGGATCACCAACTCTGTTGCAAAAGACATTTCAGCTAGTATTCTCTACAGCACTTCAGCGAGAGACGTCTGGGTGGATTTGCAAGAAAGATTCGGGCAGACTAATAAGCCCAGAATCTTTCAGTTCAAAAGAGATTTGATGAATCTGTCACAGGGAACCAATTCAATTGATGTGCACTGCACCAGGCTGAAGACTCTATGGGATGAATTATCTAACTACAGGCCGAGCTGTACTTGCACCTGTGGAGGGATTAAGGAGCTCAAGATCTATCAGAATGAAGATTATGTACTCACATTCTTGATGGGTCTGAATGACACTTTTCAGCAGATCAGAGGACAGATTCTGCTTCTGGATCCTCTTCCCTCCATCAACAAGGTATTCTCTCTACTCATACAGGAAGAAAAGCAAAGATCTATGGGCTCAGGCTTGACAAGAACTGGAGATGATCCAATGAACAACATGGCTATGATGGCAATGAAAAATGATCAAGGGTTAGCAAGAAGGGGACCTAGCTATCAGAAAAAGGAGTTTGCAAGGCCTTTCTGTATCCATTGCAACTAGAAGGTCATACCGTGGACACTTGCTACCAAATCCATGGTTATCCACCAGGTTTCAGGGGATTTCAGAAAGCCAAAAGAGCAAGAATGAAACACACCATGGTGGATGCCACCAGCAAATGGATTCAACAAGGTTCTGGCAGGGATTCCCTGATCTGTTCAAGCATGACTTCTGGCAAAGATTCCTTGGTGCAGCTGCAAATGACCCCTTATCAGCTTGAAAGCCTGAAGGCCTTATTCAGCCAACCAACAGGAAGCTTGCCAACAGAAGCAGGAGACCAGGGACAAGTGGGACATCACACAGACAAAGGAGCAGGTATGTGCCTTGCCTTTAACTTGCCTGACTTTACAAATACCAGTGTTTGGTTAGTGGACTCAGGAGCTACGAGGCATGTCGGTGGTACTCCAAACTTGCTTTTTGATCTCCATGATATAGTAGAATCAAATGTGATACTCCCTGATAACTCAGTCATTAAGGTCAATAGGGCTGGATCAATCATAATAAATAGACAAATCACACTGACAGATGTGCTTCTTGTCCCTCAGTTTCACTTCAATTTATTATCAGTGAGTTATCTAGCTACAAGATAAACCGTAAATTCTTCTTTGAGTCTCATGGCTTTGAAGTGCAGGGTCATTCTCAGCAAATGATTGGCAAGGGTAGGAGAATAGATGGCTTATATCTGTTGCTGGCAGATTCTCTTTTCAGGGACTGATAGAAATAAAGCAGTTTATTTGAATAAGTTGTCACATGATCTTTGGCAAAAAAGGCTAGGACACACATCTGATAAGATACTTAGCTTACTTAAGCATGTTGTTAAGCATGTGACTGATCAGGATAGTACATTTTGTAAGATCTGCCCAATAGCAAAGCAGAAGAGAAATATATTTCCTAATGATAATAAAACTGCATGTTCTCCTTTTGATTTGATACACTGCGATGTGTGGGGACCATTTCATGTAGTTTCACACTCAGGACAACAAATTTTCATGACAATATTTTATGATTACTCTAGGTTCACATGGCTTTTTTATGCTAAAACACAAATCTGAGGTAAAATCAGTTCTGTCATATTTTGTAGCCTATGTTAAAACTCATTTTGATAGAAAAATAAAGACATTAAGGTCAGATAATGCCAAGGAGTTTAATGTCACTGAACTCTTTAAAGAGAAAGGGATTCTACATCAGCTTTCTTGCATACATACCCCACAACAGAATGCACTTGTAGAGATAAAACATCAGCACCTTTTAAATGTAGCTCGCTTACTCATGTTCATGTCTGGTATTCCTATCATTTATTGGTCAGAGTCAGTGCTAACAGCCACTTACCTCATCAATAGGACCCCTTCGATCATACTCAATGGCAAAAGCCCATTTGAGCTAGTATTCAAACACCAGTAGAATATCATGTCTTGCGAGTGTTTGGTGCTTTGTGTTTTTGCTCCACCATTGCTGCAGGTAGGAAAAAGTTTGATGCAAGGGCCAGGAGTGTGTTTTCCTTGGGTACCCTAATGGCATTAAAGGATACAAGGTGATGGATTTGAAGACTCGAGAGATTTTTGTATCTAGGGACATCAAGTTCAAGGAACATGAACTGCCATTCAAAGCTCAGTCCTCGACCTACAACCAGAAGATCCTTTTGCCTCGTGTGTTCTCCATAAGGCTTTTGAGCCAGATTCATCCTTTGAACATGAGGATGATCAATGTCAAGCAAAGGAACAAGAAAATCAACCAGATGAGCAGGGAACCTCAGCAGACAATTCACCAGATATAGTAGGTGGGTGTATAAGCTGAAGTATAACTCAGAAGGGGGAGTTGAAAAATACAAAGCCCGCTTGGTAGCAAAGGGGTATGATCAAAGAGGGGGGTAGATTATATAGACACATTTGCCCCGGTTGCTAAATCTAATACTATCAACATTGTGCTCACATTGGCAGCAAAATGTGGCTGGAACTTGGCACAACTAGATGTCACTAATGCCTTTTTAAATGGCGACTTAACTGAGGAGGTGTATATGGAGCTGCCACCTGGTTATTACAGCAGCCATGAGAGGTCAGGGCCAAACAAGATGGTGTGCAGACTAAACAAATCGATATACGGCCTCAAGCAAGCATCAAGACAGTGGAATAGGGAGTTCACAGAAGCAGTCAAGATGTTTGGATTTAACCAGACGCAAGCAGATCACACTCTCTTTGTGAAAGGCAAGGGAGAGAGTCTTGTGGTGCTGTTAGTATATGTGGATGACATCATCTGGGAAGACCTTTATTGGCAGCCATACACGAGGCAAAGGACTTCTTACAGAGCTGCTTTAAAGTAAAGGATTTAGGAGAATTAAGATACTTTCTTGGGATTGAAGTTGCCACAAATAGATATGGAATTTATATCAACCAGAAGCAGTACACTCTCCAGCTACTCGAAGATACATGCTATCTTGGCTCGAAACCCTTGACAACACCTATCAATCCAGGTGAGAAACTAACAGCATCAGATGGAGAGTTGCTGACAGAACCATATCAGTATAGGAGGTTGATAGGTAGGCTGCTCTACCTCACTTTCACCAGGCCTGATATATCCTTTGTTGTGCATAAGCTAAGTCAATACATTGGAGCTCCTAGGAAAGGGCACTTGATGGCAGCACACCATCTACTCAGATACTTGAAAGCCTCTCCTGGTCAAGGAGTTCTTCTCAGCTCTACTACAGGACTGCACTTGACAGGTTTTCCAGATGTTGATTGGGGATCATGCAAGGACACTAGGAAGTCAGTAACAGGCTATTGCACGTTCTTAGGAGATGCCTTGGTGACATGGAAGGCGAAGAAGCAAGCCACAGTTTCCAGATCTTCCACAGAAGCAGGATACAGGGCCTTGGGTGCTACTGTGGCAGAAATCTTGTGGATAAAACAACTCCTGACTGAGTTGGAAATTATTCTGAACAACACCCCAGTAGTGTATTGCGACAACCTCTCAGCCTTAAGGTTAGCTTCTAATCCGAAATTCCACGAGCGATTGAAGCATATCGAAATAGACTGTCACTTTGTAAGAGACCATCTGTCGAAAGGAACTGTTAACTTGCTCCATGTCAAGTCTGAAGATCAGCTTGCAGACCTCCTTACTAAACCACTGGCGGGACCTTTGTTACAACAATTCTTAGCCAAGATGTCAGTAATAAATCTATACCGTCCATTTTGCGGAGGCGTATAAATATGATCAGAAGTTGTGAAGTCGAGCATCAGAAATTCCAGGCAGAGAAGTCTCCTGGTTTCAGTGTTTCAAACGAATAAAAGCGCGGGTCACTTATAAAGGCGTGTTATGCTTAAAATAGAGGACCTTCACTTACTAAGACCTTGAAGCGTTTTCTACCCAATGGGAGCTACAGGAGTTAACAGTTTTAACTGTCTCTATTCTAATTAGAATAGAGAAGTAGAATAGATAGTTAGAATAAAAAGTACATATACCCGCGAGAGCTATTTTGAGTTGAGTGCGTTTTCTCTTCAGCTTCTTCTTCTTCGCTGATACCAGTGAAGATTGTGTACTCTGTAATTCACATCAGAAAGTAGTGAGAGCTCTTTGCACCGTGGATGTAGGTTTCAATCTAGGAACCGAACCACGATAAATCCATGTTAATTTCTTTTCATCTTTCGCGCATTCTCTCATATGTGCTGCAATGATAAAACGGATTGACTAAGTCAACATAGTTATTTAGGAGGAAGTGCACCATCGTTCTTCCAACTAGAGGCCGGCGGGGCGGGCAGCCCCATCACCCTCCAAAGCCCGCCAATTGGCGGGACGGGCCTGAGAAAGGGAGGCCTGCCCGTCCTTTGGGCGGGCCGTGGGCCTGGCGGGCTTAGCCAGCGAGAAATAAAAAAATATATATAAAAAGAGAAAAAGTTATATATAAAAAAAGGGAAAAAAAAGTAGAAAAAAAGTTCGAAAGTATTTGTAATTTAATCCTAACTCTTTAATAACAATTAATTTATTTTATTAAACTTAATTAAACTTAAAATTATAATTTAAAATATGAAAAACCTATATAGACTATTATACATATATTATTTAATATAAAAAGGGCCTGTTCGTGGCCCGCCAGGCCCACCTGCCAAAGCCCGCAGCCCGCACACGGCTTGTCCGCCAAGGCCCGCCTCTAGGAGGGCCTAAAATTTCACAGCCCGCCCCGCCACTTTTGCAGGGTGCCCCGCCCTGCCACGGGCAATGCCAACTCTATCTCCCACCTTATCCTATGACAATATCAAAAGATTATATAAATTATTGAGTGACGACAATTGAAAGGAAATATACGCAAGCTATCGTGGAAAGATATGTATTAAGCTTCAATACTTTTTAACCATATTAGGGTATATGCGGTTTTATTAATTGGCTTTCTTGTCCCATTTTAATCATCATTATTTCATAATTTTGTTTTTTAAATTTGCACCTTTATGAACGGTTCATTTAAGTTGTTGCCTTAAAACGAGTGTTTCGTTGGAAACCTTATTTCTGAGGTGTAATCTCACGCAGTTGACGAACACCAGTCCAAAATAAGGACAACCCACCAGCAATCTTTCTTTAATTAATATATTAATTGTGATTTTTTCAAATTTTTTTAGCGTAATTCTCCCCCTAAATTCCTCTCAAGGAAACAAGAAAAATACGGTAGCAGTTCAATTTTGTTGCGGCAAGTTTCATGCAAAGATATGAATGTGCAAAGCTGGCAAACATATCATCGATAACTGAAAAAGGTAGCTTTTATTGCAACAATCGAACCACGTCCATGCGTGAAAACCATGCACAACAAGCAAAAACCCTTTGGCGTTTTGCTAATAATAATCTCGTCATTTATTACATAATAACATATATTTAAACTATACGTACGTAGTAGGCACAAATTACATGTATGAGTCGTGAGGCTTCTTTGTTATAGCTCTCTCTCATCCGCGTCATAGTTACATCACCTTTCGCAAATATAAATACACCCTCTTCTTCCTCAATCGAGAATTCGTTCAATAAAATTACTTAACTCGATCGGTTCATATTACATACATATTCTTTCTTCCCTTCCTACTTCTTAGTGTTGCCACATATATAAGAAGAAATAATGGAGGGAGATAATTGTTTGCCTTTCTTGACCATGGTTATAGTGCAGTTGGGATATGCTGGTATGAATATTATTTCGAAGCTTGCAATGGATTCTGGTATGAATCCATTCATTCATGTTGCTTATCGACAGATCTTCGCTTCGATCTCTATAGCTCCCTTTGCTTATTTTATGGAGAGGTATGTACGTTATTTAATTATAATATCTGTCTTGTGTGTGTATATATTATATATATATATGCTTTCCTTACTTCTTGATCACTTTAATTTGTAACTTATAATACATTTTACAAGTTTATTGAATGAAAATCATTATTTGCAAATTCGTATGAGAACCATATATATTTTCAATATATAAACGTACTAATAAACGTTTTCTGGAAAATAGTAAACGTGTATATGTATGTAGGCTATTCTCCTATTATGAATAACTAATTTGTCAGTCGCTTTTATTTACGATTGGTTAAATAAGTTTTACACGCTGCATTTAACTTAAAAGCAACGACGACCTCGGTCTTTCTTTGGAGAAAAAAACATTCATTTAGTTGTCCCGTTTTCCGTTGAGGTACTGTGCAGCTATTGACTATTTCACTAATTAATGATGGAATACCTCTCAATTCTTTCTATTAGTTTTTATTATTAATTCCATGTAATATTTGCATGCGAGAGAAGCTCGACACATGTAAGCTGACATCGTACATTTGTCGTATCATCACTTAGGTTGCTCATGTCACCTGTGCTGTGCTTCGGAATTTATTTCACCCCCTTATATCAGATCATGAAAGTGAATATAAACAAATAAATAACATAATAAAAAGCATGACATAATTCGACAGTACAAATCGAAAATCCCATCTAAAATTTAACGTGAAACTCGCAGGAAAACACGACCTAAAATGTCTCTTGGGATCCTCTTTCAAATATTCTTATGCTCAATTTTCGGGTAAGTATAGTCTTCCTATCCTCCTCCACAAACAAATTAGCAGTATAATAAATCATCACCTATTTAATTACGAGGCTAACATATAATTATTACACTTTGGTATATAGGGTAACATTGAATCAAATAACATACTTCGTTGGTCTAAAGAATTCAACTCCAACGATTGCATGCGCCTTGAGCAATATCAACCCTGCAGTTACTTTCATCATGGCGGCTCCCTTTGGGTAAGTGTCTGTAATTATAACGTTTTATCCTTCGAAATAAAATGATGAACTACTGGAAAATATATATAAATATCTATACAGATTAGAGAAGGTGGGATTTAAAAGCATGGCAGGCCAAGCCAAAATACTAGGAACAATAGTATGCGTCGGCGGCGCTCTTCTACTATCGTTCTACCATGGGCCAACTGTGAACATAGGCCAATCGAAAATACATTGGAAATACGCAGAGAAAAATGGGACCAAGGATTCAATCAACCATGTCGATATAATCTTAGGACCTTTCCTTCTCATCGTCAGCGCAGTTTCGTGGGCGGTGTGGCTAATCATCCAAGTAATAATCAAGACACTTATCTTTTTCTTGCAAAGAAAGAGATGGAGATAAGATTACTTCCTAACCATTTCTTGGTTTTTTTTTTCAGACAAGAGTTAGCCAAAAGTACAATGCTCCTTACTCAAGCTCGGCTCTGATGTGTTTAATGGGAAGCATTCAGTGTTTGATCGTTGGCTTTTGCTTCGACCATGATCTTTCGTCTTGGTCGCTCTCTCCGAGCATTAGGGTTATTTCAAGCGTATATGCGGTGACTGTCTTTTCTTCCCTAATTATAAAGGTGTTGTAACTTTTAATCTGCAAAGAAAATTGAAGTTCAACCCTTGTAATAATAATGGGTTTCAGGGAATTGTGTGTACTGCGCTAGCACTTTGCCTCATGACTTGGTGTATACAGAGAAAAGGGCCTTTATACGTATCTGTGTTTAGCCCTTTGCTGCTCGTTATAGTTGCCATTCTTAGCTGGGCTTTGCTTGAAGAAAAACTATACGCAGGAACGTAAGTAATTTCTTTTTTTCACTATATATTATCGTTGTTGTTAATGTATTTATATAATGGTTTATTGGCCACAGAGTTGAAGGGTCGGCGTTAATTGTTTTGGGACTCTATGGAGTATTATGGGGCAAGAACAAAGAGATGATGAGCTCTCCTCCATTGTTATTATATGAAGGTGAAAGCGAAGAGAAGAAGCCGAAAATTACAACTCATGACTTGGAATCTTCACAACCACCATTTAGTTCGTCTACTTAACCTCTCCCTTTATCCTATGTTTTTCTTTGATTGTCTTTATTTACTAATTCGAATGTGTAATGGGAACGATGAAGAATGCCTCGGCTGGACCTTATGTGAAATTGTTATTTCTTTCTTTATGTATCGTGAAAAAAAGCATTAAAAACGGAATCTCAATATTGAACTCCAAAAACCCTAGAGCAGCTGCTAGGCGCAATTCTTATTTTGTTCCTCGGTTACGATTTTCCCGAGAAAGCATATTTAATTTTCTATCTCGACCTAAAAGCGTCGGGCCAGCGTGTAATAAAACAAGCTTACGACGATGAATCAATGGTGCAAGATTGCAAAATTACTTCAAAATCTTCCATAAAAAGGTGTCACTTCTCTGCCCTAAAATAAAAAAGGGCAAATCCTATGATCTCAAGATATTAATTTCAAAATCATCATCAATTATTTCATTTTGCTCTATATTGTAACTAGCATCCTCTAATTCAACCATTATAAATGTACCCACAAAGAGTTTTTCTTCTCCATCTGAGGAAAAAAAAGGAGCCCAAATAAAAAAAAAATGGATCTCAATGAAGCTCCGAGACGGCAAGCCTTGAAGGCATGAAAAGGACAAAGCAATGCGCTCAGTATTCGTGGAGGCATGAAAAAAATGGAAAGGACATGAAAAAAATGGATCTCAATGGATCTCAATGGATCTCCCAAAAACGCCGCGAAATTCCATGATGTCAAAGAATTATATTCAATTCGTACTCTCCAAAACATACTAAACTCCGCGCCCGAAGGCATGAAAAGGACAAAGCAATGCGCTCAGTATTCGTGGAGGCTCGCCTACGAAGCGAAGATCCTATGCATGGAAGCGTACTCACTCGTTCGTCATTACAAGGCGAGGTCTACGCTCTACAATCTAAGCTCCATGCTATCAAGACTCAATTCTCTCTAAATAGAGCGCTTCCATAGCCGATTATGCGCCTTTCATGTCATTTTTGCGCGCCCCAATTGAACATAAAAAAATTTTTGTTATATTTTTAATATAGGAAAGTTTTTATTTTTTCTGGAGAATATTTAATGGAAAAAGAAACATCAAAGCACATATATCATGATAACAGAAAACCAACAACATTTATTCGGTAAACAATCCTCGCTCTTCCTATAGACAAAGAGTGATCATATGGCGAATTGAATTTTTTTCGCTTAGGCGCAAACGTCGGGGTGGGCGAGGAGGTACTCCTCGACTTGGGCGTAGATTGCGTGAGCGTTCTTCTCTCCATCCTTAACTTCATCTTCGTTGATTTCGACGCCATCCTTGACGCGAACTTCCCTTGCGATCTTAATAACGCAGCCACCGTCGGGGGTATTTTCGTACTTTTGGTCGTACTGAACAGATTCGATCTTGTCGCCGAGAACGTCCCCTTCGATCAGAGTGTACTTCGACGTGAAATTTTCTACGTCGAGCTCGTCGATTCTGTGCTTCATGTAACCTAATAAGAATAATACATTATATCAGTAGGGTTTGACTTTTTTATATTGTATTTTAATGATGATAAAGACAAAGATAAAGATAAAACCTTGGGCAAAATTGGTCTGCCTAACAGTTCCAACGGCAATCCCAGGTCCTTGAAGAATGTCGATGCTCTTCACTGCGTTGGGCAAAATTTTTGGGTAAGTTTTCGACTGTTTCCGTTACCAAAGCCTTGAACATCCTCTTTGCTGGGGACTTTCACTTTTATTTCTTGGTGGTATGTTAGGACAGCCATTATTAGATTCTTGATTATTGTAATATCTATTAATATAAGACGAAGGGAAGATGAATTGATGAATGAATGATGTTACTAGGAAGTGATGAAGAGTGTATTTATAGACATAAATGGGGGATAGTGTGAGCGAATCATCAACTAGTTTGATTATTTGTTGGATTGCCCATTTGCTAGCTGCCCATCTATTATGACTTTTTTGCGATTCTGGTTTCCAGATGTTATACTTTATTATTTATTTATATAAATGTCTTCGAATGACAGGAAAATATAGATGATTGGTCAAGAACAATGGACGCTATGAGTTATCCTCTACTGTATTATTGGCTTAGGGCATGATTAGACAAGAATAAGATAAATACAACGATGTGAACAAACAGACTCTTCTTGGTATGCATATCTTAGAAGAAACAAAAGCGATATAATGGGAAATAAATAATAAAATATGCATTCAATAACGAGTTGCTTGTAACATTATTTTCTATCTAGTGAAGACCAAGCTGGTCAATTTTGACTGCTGCTTAGCAGTCAGCAGTTGAATTGAATCGTGCTTTACTTTTGAATAGTATTAGTTAGGGCCACTTCACTAGTTAATATGTAAGAATTGATATGTAATTCACTGTCTGGAATAGGTATTGGATTGTTGGAGAAAAAAAAATAAGTATTGGATTGAAATAACAAGCAAAAATTAGGACTCTAGTGAAATATAGTAACTTACTGGGATCCATTCGTAAAGTTATCCGAAAAAATCGAATCAAAATTCAAGTCCAGGGACGAACGACGTCGTCCTCATATTTTTCCTCTTCTCTGGCGCTCAGATCCAATTTCAAATCCTCCCCCAGCCAAAACCCTAACAATGCCGCCTAGAAAACCTCCATTACAACCGCCGGCGCCGGCGGTTGGACCCGCCGTCAAGCTCACATTCGAAAAAGGCACATTATATGGTCAAACGAACCAGTTCAGCTTCGGATCCACCATCAACCTTGGTCGCATCGCGCGCGGCAACACAATATCGGTCAAAGACGCTGGTATTTCCTCCAAGCACCTACGCATAAGGGTCGAAAGTTCAGGGTCGGATCAGTTCTGGGCCGTCACCGACCTCGGATCTTCGAATGGCACCATTTTGAACGAGACTGCTATCGAGAGCTCGGTTCCAGTTAGGATTTCCGACGGGGATCTATTAAAGATCGGCGAGGAGACTTCGATTAGAATCGGATTTGCTGAGATTGACGGCGCAGATGAGGGGAAAGCTAACAGTAGCATCGGTAATGGGGAGTAATTTGACCAGGAGAAATGCGAAGAGGAATGTCAGGAACAAAAAGGGGGGAAATCAAGGAGTTGGTTGTGATCGACGAGGGTTCTGATTTGGAGTTAGGGCTTGAGAATGACGACGGTGAAGAAAAAGGGAAGGGTGCCGAGGAGGCTGTGAACAATTTGGGGAAAGATGAAGAATATAACGTGGGCAACACTATTGCAGGAAGAACAAAAAGAAATCACAATTCGAACAAGTATGAACTTACTGAGGTTTCGACCAGTAATGTCGAAGAAGATAAAGCGATTATCGAAGAAACGGAGGCAAATATAGAGAAGAAAGTTGGTACTAGAGGGAGAGCGGTAAGGAAATCGAAGAAGAGAGAGGAGGATGTGAAAATCTTGACCAGTGATGTTGGTGGGACTGAAGAAGTTGAGGTCAATCGAGGCAACAATTTGGGCGGGAGAATTACTAGAAGCTCAAAGAAGAGCAACAATGTCAAAGTTTCAGCTAGTGAGATCGACGGAGGCACAGACATGGACGGCGAAATCGAAAGGGGGAGATTGGGTAGGAGAGTTACCAAAAAGTCTGAGAAGGCTAACGAGACTTTGACGAATTCAACATCTGAAAATTGTGTTGTGGGAGGAGTAGAAATGGTTAGCACGAGAATAACGAGGAGTTCTAGGAAAGTAAAAAACACAGTTGAGACTGGTGATTATTCGACTGTGATTGAAGGCAAAGAAACGAGAAAAGCCACGCGGGGTAGGAAAAAAAAGGTTGCAGATTTAACTATAGAGGAGAAAGAACCGATTTTGGAAAGTGACTTGGAAAAGGGAGCTGAAATCAGCGATAAAGCTGAAGAGATCAGCGTTGGGAAACAAGGCGAGGCTGAAGTCGCTGGTACATCTGGCGTTAAAGAGCATCAGTCAATAACAGGGAACTTGATCTCCGATTTAGAGAAGATGACCTTAGGGGAATGGCTAGATTATTTGGAAGTTCATCTTCCCAAACAAATCGTCGATACCACAGAGGGGATGATCGCCGAGATGAGGCAAAAAGCCGAAGGGTTACACAAGTTCATGTTGCAGCGCAAGAATGAGGAGAAAGGGGGAGATGTTTAGCGTAATAACAACACAGAGTAAGCATCTCTTTGATCTGTTAACGTTCTTGTGGATTTCTAGTCTGTTTAAGCTTATTATGCTTGGTTCTCCATCTATATTTTGGCTCAGAGTTAAACGTAAGGATTTTTCTGCTGTGATCGAACCTTTTGAGAAGGAATGAACATTCAGATTCTTCGAGGAACTAACAACGTATATCGAACCCAGATAACTGACTGATAGAACACATGTGAAGTCGATAGTAGAATTCATGCAAAAAAGTAAAAAAAGGGAAACAGCATATTAATTTCTGAATTCTACTTTGGTGTCAAACATTTGTACATCACCATCACTTAGCTTCAGGTCTTGATAGAGTTTGCTCGCCCATTCTTTCATCTTCATCACGGAAATAGGCAACGGTGCATCATCTTCGCCGTCGATCTTTATTTTCTCCAATTCATTCGACTTCAATCGCGTCGTTTTCCCCGTATTTTTACTTTCTTCCTCGCCAGTTCCTCGTAAGGAGGATGACTGGGCACGAGTGTCTAGTTTCCTCCTTTTCGAAGGATTCATAATTATCAAAGCCTGTTATGACATTCACAGGCTCGTAAGTACTGCACAATCCAAATCATTAGAGCTGTATTCAATTGGACAAAATGGGGATTGATAATACTTCAGAAAAAATTTCCTAATAAATTCCTTGGCCCTTAATAGAGCAACCCTCGACCCATATCGTCGAAAGTTTTAATTGCATGGTTTTTACTTAGCACGGAGCTGAAGCTTAACCATAACAGTGCCTTCGAAAATTCTATTTCTCTGATGTGATACTTTCCTCGTCATAAAAATACCAACTTTTGAAGGTTCAAAACAGAGTATTCACGCAATACACAACAAGGTAAGAAAATCGTGGGTACCTTTGGTAGAGTAGAAGTCTCTGTCCGAATGATAGAACTTACTATGGAAGATGAGTAGCAGATAAAGGGGCGTGGTAGTTGAAAAGACCCTAATTTTGAAGATGATGACGCCATCCATGAGTAGGACGATGATTTTAATCACCAATATTATATAATACGGTAAAACCTCTATAAATTAATAACACATATATCGGAAAATTAATATTTTATTAATTAAAAGAGACTCTTTAAATTGAACAAATTTAGAATATATCGATAGGGATGGCAATGGGGCGGGTCTAGACCCGGATCCGCCTAGACCCGCCCCTAATGAATCGGGCTTATTTTTTTATTTGGGTAACGGGTCCGGAAAATCTCAACCCAGCCGGGTCCGGGGCGGTCTCGGGTCTTGCTAAACCCGAGACCGATATATATTTTATATTTCAATTTATTTTTATTATATATATGTAAAGTGTTCGAATTATTAATAAAAAGCTTCGTAGCCTACTAGACAAGTCTTTAGTTAAGTTACTATAGGTCATGGGATTGAATTCTAGTTTTTTTCTATTTTTTTTAAAAAAATCGAATTAAAAAACAAAAAAAATAGCTTTCCGGGTCTGGCGGGTCAGTTTCGTTCGGGTCCGACCTGGTGCGGGTCCCGGCTCCCTTAAAACTAACCAGGGCGGGTCCCGGGTCCGGCCAAACCCGACCCAAACCCGCCCCGTTGCCATGCCTATACATCAACGATAAATGAGTTCAAATATATTTCATTAATTATATTCATGTATTCAAAACGATTTGCAAGTGTGAATATTAATGAAAATTATCGTTTGAAAATTACAAAAAAATGCTTTCAGTATCATTGGAGTATCATTAAGCCAACTTTCAAAAGGGCGGGATATTAAACGACACAAAATGGCGAAACCCTTAACAATTTTTTGTTGGAGCTAGAGAACTCGACTATCAGAACTATTGACTGCGATTAAAAAAGTTAGGGATGAAATCCAATTAGATTAAAATTTAAGAAAATCTAATAACCAATAGATTCTTATTTTAGCAAATTACATTTATAATTGTATTTTTATGAAATACTAATTTAGAGTTTTAATGGAACATATTATTTATAAAGGGATTTTTCGAAAAATTATTATATTGTTATCTTATCAAATTTGATGATTTTTTACAAGACCAGTTGGGACCGAAACATTTTATTATTTTAGAGAGTTTATTAATTTATAGAGTATTAAATTATAGAATATTATGAACAAATTATGATTCATCAATAATGAATCATCAAAATTAAATCATGATTCATCACAATGAATCATCAAAATTGTAGGATTAAATGTGGATGTTTTTGGAATATTAATGACTCATGAATTATGATAAGGTGAGGTGTATAAAAATATATTGTATTTTTGTATGAGTTGTATAGATGATTAAATTGTATTTTAGTGTATGATTTTAGTATAAATAGGTGTTTTAAGTTGCATTGTAAGATCATCAATATAGAAAATATATTATCTCCCTTTAACATCTCTCCTTATATTATAATTATAATATATATAAAATAATCTTAATAAATCATAATAATTTTATAACACGTTATCAGCACGATCACGCTCCACCGTCAAGATCAACCTCCGCCGTAGAAATCAACTTCAACCGTCGAATCAACGTCTTTCGAAGTTCTTCAATTTGGTCGAGGTACCGTAATTTTATACTAATCGTTGGTTTAATTGTGGTATACGACTTTCTATTTTTATTAAGGTGATGAGATCCAGAATAGTTAAAAATAAATAAATAAATAATTTTTACTTATATTCTTGAATAGATTTCATTATATTATAATTTTATTTATTAACTTATTTGATTTTAAAATTTTATAGAATCATGTCGTTGCTCTATCTGATGCTTGAAGAACATTTGTTTATATGTATTATTATTACGTGGGCACTTATTAGGATGCTGGTAATGTTTATTTGGATGTTGATAGAGTTTTTCATACGATTTTTTTCAAAAGAAGATACTGAAGAAGAAACTATCAAGGATATCAAAGAAGAGTAGTTATGAATATCTTTTAATATTTTGTTGTGTTTTTTTTATTGTTTATATTTTATAGTAATATGACGAACTTGGCAAGCCTCGAATTTGTTGGATATCAACGGCAAGAACTATTTATCTTGGGCACTAGATGCCGAAATTCACCTGAAAGCCAAAGGTTTAGGTGACACCATTATCGCTGCGAAAACCACAACAAATCAGGATGCAGGCGCAACCGACGCCAGTGACACAACCATATCCACCACTCCTCAGGATAAGGCAAAAAGCCTTGATATTCCTTCGCCACCACATTCATGAAAGTCTGAAAACTGAATACTTAAATGAGAAGGATCCGGCTGAGTTGTGGAAAAGTTTGAAAGAACGATACGACCACCTGACAACTGTTATCCTGCCGAGAGCAAGGTACGAGTGGATAAATTTACGATTGCAGGATTTTAAATCGGTGAATGAATATAACTCTGCAGTTCATAGAATTACTTCTACATTGAAATTATGTGGAGAAGCAATCACCGATGATGATAAGCTCGAAAAAACATTCACCACTTTCCATCCGTCGAATGTAGTATTACAGCAACAATATCGTGAACGGCAATTCAAAATGTATGCAGAACTAATATCTGTTTTATTGTTGGCTGAGCAAAACAACGAATTGTTGATGAAAAACCACGAATCCCGACCAACCGGTGCGGCTGCTCTCCTGAACCGAATGCGGTCAGGCGGAATAATAATGATAATAATCGAGGAAATGGTCGTGGACGTGGATGTGGCGGATATCGCGGCCGCGGACGAGGCCGTGGTCAAGGCCGTGGTCAAGGCCGAGGTCGTGGCCAAGGATATTATGGTGGTGATTATCAGTACTTCCGTGGTGGTTATCACAACAATCGTGGTGGTTATCAAAGTCTTCCCCAGAAGAGGAAAAGCTATGATAATAAGGATGAGAAGAGGCACACCGAACAAAAGGATAATGATGAGCGATGCTATCGTTGCGGTGGTTTGGGCCATTGGTCGAAAACTTGTCGCACGCCCAAACATCTCGTTGAATTATATCAGAAGGACAAAGGAAAGAAAATTGAAACAAATCGTGTTCAGGGTGATCTCGCCTCTACTTCTGGTGTCAATGATGAAAGTACTCATTTCGAGGCCGCGGATTTTCAATAAGCTTGATGTGATTCCCTTATGTGTTATTATCATATGTTTAATTATGTGTGTGTATTATATGCTTGTATTATATGCATCGATGTGTTAAGTTATTTGTGTGTTTACATGCTTTGTTATCAATAATAATGGTTATTAAGTGCTTATTATTAAGGACATTCATACAATGGATACGAGCATGTGCAATGGAGAATTATGTCTCGCAGACTGCGCAACGTCTCATACGATTCTGAGAAATAAGAAATATTTTGATCATCTTGAAATGAAAGGAGAAAGTGTCATTACTATCTCGGACAGTACAAATATAATTGAAGGCTCCGGAAGAGCTAACATTTTACTACCAAAGGGACAAGGCTAATAATCGAAAATGCCTTATATTCTCCTAAGTCTCAAAGAAATTTACTAAGCTTTAAAGCTATTCGAAATAATGGATATCATGTTGAGACTGCAGAAAAGGGAGACGTCGAATATTTGCACATGACAAAAGTGATTTCAAATGATAAAAGAATCGTGGAAATATTACCTTCTTTTGACTCTGGGTTATATTATACATATCTAAGAACAATTGAGTCGTATTTTGTCGTAAACCAGAAGTTTACTGAAGCCAGTGCATTTAATATTTGGCATGACCGGTTGGGCCATCCCGGTTCAATTATGATGCGAAAAATAATTGAAAATTCACGTGGACATTCGATAAAGAACCAAAGGATTCTTCAACCTAATGAATTATCTTGTGTTGCTTGCTCTAAAGGGAAGTTAATTGTTCGGCCATCACCAATGAAAGTAAAGAATGAATCTATTGTATTTTTGGAACGTATACATGGTGATATTTGTGGGCCAATACACCCATCATGTGGACCATTTAAATATTTTATGGTATTAATTGATGCATCGAGTAGATGGTCCCACGTATGTTTATTATCTACAAGGAATGTGGCATTTGCGAGGTTGCTTGCTCAGTTGGTTCGATTAAGAACACATTTTCCAGATTATCCGATAAAGAAAATACGCCTTGACAATGCTGGCAAATTTACTTCCAAGGCATTTAATGATTATTGTATGTCTATCGGTATTGATGTTGAGCATCCTGTGCCACATGTTCATACGCAAAACGGTCTTGCAGAATCGTTGATTAAACGTCTGCAATTAATTGCAAGACCATTATTGATGAAGTCGAAGCTTCCCTCGTGTTGGGGACATCCTATATTACATGCAGCGGCACTAATTCGCATCAGGCCAACAAGTTATCATGATATCTCCCCGTTACAAATGGTTTATGGTCAGGAACCAGATATTTCCCATCTAAGAATTTTTGGATGTGCGGTATATGTTCCAATTGCGCCAGCACAACGCACAAAGATGGGACATCAAAGGAGGTTGGGAATATATTTCGGATTTGAATCTCCATCTATTATAAGATATTTGGAACCGCTAACTGGAGATTTATTCACGGCTAGATTTGCCGACTGTCACTTCGATGAAACAAATTTTCCGACATTAGGGGGAGAAAAGAAACAGCTGGAAAGAAATATTAGTTGGAATGAATTATCGCTAAATCATTATGATCCTCGAACGAAAGAATGTGAACTGGAAGTTCAGAAGATAATTCATTTACAAAACTTGGTGAATCAATTGCCAGACAGCTTTACTGACCCAAAGAGAGTGACTAAGTCACATATTCCGGCTGTTAATGCTCCTGCAAGAATTGATGTTTCTACAGAACAAACACGAGATATTGAGCCTAAACCACAACTGAAGCGTGGTAGGACATTCGGTTCCAAAGATAAAAATCCTCGGAAGAGAAAAGGAGCAAATAATAAGAATGGTCCAATCGAGGATTTATCTACTAAAGAAGAGTCGGTGGGCATAAATGACGATACAAATGAAACTCAGGTACCTGAAGATATTGAAAATAATGAAGAGATCTCCATCAATTTGCCCAGAACAGAATTAGATGGAACCGAGATAAAGTCAATGTTGACGATAAATTTTCATTTCACGTAGCGCTACTTGAAATGAATGAGATGAATGAAAATGAGGATCATGAACCAAGGTCTGTAAACGAATGCAGACTACGGAAAGATTGGCCAAAATGGAAAGATGCAATCGAGGAAGAATTAAAATCACTTGAGAAACGAAAAGTTTTTGGACCTGTAGTCCGCATACCAGAAAATGTAAAGCCGGTTGGATTTAAATGCGTTTTTATTAGAAAGAGAAATGAAAATGGAGAAATTGTAAGATATAAAGCACGGCTTGTTGCACAAGGTTTCTCGCAGAGACCTGGTATTGATTATGAGGAGACGTATTCTCCTATGGTGGCCGCAACTACTTTTCGTTATATAATTAGTCTGGCAGTACGTGAATGACTCGATATGCGTCTAATGGATGTCGTCACTGCTTATCTATATGGCTCACTTGACAGTGACATTTATATGAAGCTTCCGGAAGGATTTCAGCTGCCTGAAAATTCAGGGCCGCGAGATGAGTACTCAATTAAGCTAAATAAGTCGCTTTATGGATTGAAGCAATCCGGGCGTATGTGGTATAATCGCCTAAGTGAATATTTATTGAAAGAGGGCTATACAAATGATCAAAAATTTGCCCTTGTATATTTATGAGGAGACATGAAAACGAATTCGTCATTATAGCAGTATATGTCGACGACATCAATATAGTTGGAACTCCTGAAGAGTTGTCGAAAGCGGTTAATTGTTTGAAAAAGGAGTTCGAAATGAAAGATCTCGGTAAAACAAAATATTGTCTCGGACTGCAAATGGAATATTTGAAGATACATCAAGAAACTTATACGAAAAAGGTGTTGAAAAGGTTTTACATGGACAAAGCTCATCCACTGGATACTCCCATGATCGTCCGTTCATTAGACGTGAATAAAGATCCGTTCAGACCGCGTGAAAATGATGAAGAGATACTCGGTCCTAAAGTACCATATCTTAGTGCTATCGGAACGCTAATGTATCTTACAAGTCATACACGACCTGATATAGCGTTTGCAGTAAATTTATTGGCAAGATACAGTTCTTCGCCGACTCGTAGTTGGAACGGAGTTAAAAGAATATTTCGATACCTTCAAGGAACAACTGATAAGGGACTGTTCTTCTCTAATGAGTTGAAAACAGATTTAATTGGGTATGCGGATGCTGGTTTCTTATCCGACCCACATAATGCACGATCGCAAACGGGTTACTTATTTACGTATGGTGGAACTGTTATTTCATGGCGATCAGTTAAACAGAGTTTAATTGCCACTTCATCTAATCACGATGAAATACTAGCAATTCATGAAGCTAGCAGAGAATGTGTCTGGTTGCGATCGATTATTCAGCATATGCAACAAACTTGTGGATTATTATCGGAAAAGTTACTTCCAACGACATTATATGAAGATAATGCAGCATGCATTGCCCAATTAAAGGATGGATATATCAAAGGTGATAGAACAAAACATATATCGCCAAAATTTTTCTTTACACATGAGTTGGAGAAAAGTGGTGATATTATAGTACAACAAGTGCGATCAAATAAAACTCTTGCAGATTTGTTCACAAAAGCACTTCCCCCAATAATTTTCAGAAGATTAGTATATGAAATTGGCCTTCGAAGACTTTGAGATTTAAAATGATGTCATCATCAGGGGGAGTAAATATGTGTTGCACTCTTTTTCCCTTAACTGTGGTTTTTCCCATGTGGTTTTCCCAGTAAGGTTTTTAATGAGGCAACGAGCTAAAACATATTCTTTGAAAAACATCCAAGGGGGAGTATTATGAACAAATTATGATTCATCAATAATGAATCATCAAAATTAAATCATGATTCATCACAATGAATCATCAAAATTGTATGATTAAATGTGGATGTTTTTGGAATATTAATGACTCATGAATTATGATAAGATGAGGTGTATAAAAATATATTGTATTTTTGTATGAGTTGTATAGATGATTAAATTGTATTTTAGTGTATGATTTTAGTATAAATAGGTGTTTTAAGTTGCATTGTAAGATCGTCAATATAGAAAATATATTATCTCCCTTTAAAATCTCTCCTTATATTATAATTATAATATATATAAAATAATCTTAATAAATCATAATAAATATTTTATAACATTGAAGTTTTACTCTATATGCAATACCATCATTTTATGTACAAGAATTACTGATCCATTTTTTTTCAAAAAAAATGTTTAGCTGATGAAATTTTAATTCAGTTGTGAATTACTGATCATCAGAAAATGGTACTACCCTTCGCTTCGATCATTGGCCGAAATCTTGATTTCCGACTCTTTTATTTCAACGAAGGCTGATTCGGACAACTTCTTAACCTCATAAGCCCCCGAAAAAAACCCGATTTTTTTGGGCGAACAAAGAAGTCAATAGATAATGTTCAACTAAAAAAACCAATAAAAATGAAAAAATCTCAATGAAGGGCAAATATACCACCAAAATGTTATCAGTCAACGCTTATGTCAGTAATATTAAGCGGCGGGCGGCCTAAGCTCGTGATCTTGGGCAGTATCCCGGGAAGAAGGTGGTAAGTACTGCCACATAGGCATGAATCCATAGCTGGGAAGCATAGGCATTTTGCTGGGCCCACTTTGATACATGGGCGGTGGCATAAAGCCATGGTGAGGCATGGACATGGCCTTCAACTGCTGCTCGATTCTCTCTTTTTCGGCCTTGAGGGCCATTTTTTCTTCGCGAAGCTCGTTCTTTTCAGCCTATCGATGTTGTTAACAAAAGGGTTGAGTTCCATGAGTTGTGTTGTTCTACTAGGAGCTGTGTTTTTTCACAAGTTTGTCAAAGTTCGAACCTTTAGGGTCTTGATTTCTTCCATGAGCTTTTCGTTCGTCTCTTTGTACTCCTTCGATTCGGTCCTAAGATCGTTGACGATTCTGATGGCGTTTCCAAGTACGGCGATTTTGTCGGTGTTCACGGGCCTTCCAGGCTCCAAAACAGCACACAGTTCTGAGAACCTAAATGAAAGATGATATCATTGTAAGCATTATTAATTAGAGCAGCAATGTTCCCCTATAGTTTTTTAATGCCTAAGAAACGTTTCATAATGTTAGCCTAATTTTACTTCTCATTCAGCTTCTCACGCCTCATTCTCTCACGGCTTGCTTTAGTTCTCCCTCCACTGCATCCGTCATTGCGTCCCCTGAAGATAACACTAAACAGAATGAAGAAAAGCCTTATTGTGATTGGAAATTTCCCCTACATATCTTCTCACAAACTTCAGTCAGAGCATCATATCATTGATGTTTATCTCCTTTTTATATATCATGTGATATCAAGTTTGAATCAGAAAACAAGTGGAGCATCTACACTACCATTGTAGCAGAAAATAGGCAGATTGTGGCTTATTAACTTCATGTCGATTGGTGATTTTCAGTATCGGAGAAATTTATCTTACACAAATGATCGGACACATAGTCAGCTTAGCGAGCATCATGAGTTTTGATGCTTACCTCTTCCTTGAACACTCATGTTCTGCACAATCACTTGCCAACGTATTTCCACCAAATGAAGGATCAATGGCTGCACCAGAACTGCAATAAAATACTTGATCATATGCCAAGACAAACCATTCTCTACAGAGCTTTCAACAGCCAAATTCAATGAACCAAGCAAAATAGTGGGTCAAACTACAGCAAAAGTAAGTCTTTTAGAAATACCATATTTCTGGGTCATGAAAAAACATGACATTTAGAACAAAAAACATTTCCTAATGGCACCATGGGCTCGAGATACGATCAGCTTAACAAACAAGAGAAGAGAACCTTTCACGCGAACTTCAGATTGATTGATCAAGAGTTTGAAATCAGCTTACTCATTGAAGGAAAAACACACGCACTCCAAATTGTCATAATCGTTCGTGAAATAAAACGACTAAAGACGAATCAATGATAGACAAACAAAAAAACAAAATTTGTGACTAATTAATGACAAGCCCAAAGAGAATTATTCAACAAACAACATAACTCACCTTTGCGCAGCTGGGTAAAGGTTCCAATAAACATCACTCGGCGGCAAAACGACATCGTTCAAGAAGCCGCCGGCATCAATTAGCTCAGCCCAGCATTTGTCGTCGATCGAATCCAAGGAATGATTGCTATTATTCATCATCTCTTGGCCTTCTCTCTTTCAGTTTTCAGGAGAGCAAGTGGATTACGGTCGAGAATTGAAGTGATTTTTCTTTTCCAATTGGAAGAGAAAACAAAAATAATTTGGAATGAGCGGTCGCAAATATTGGAAGTGCTTCGATGACAACTTATTCTTCTATTTGGGCTCATTTATTTGGGCCTGACCCATAAAAATAGGCCCATTAGAAACTATCAGGTCATTTTTAATGTTAATAAATCAGGAAAGAAAAAGCCGTAATCGAACGTTTCTTCGAACCCTAACCTCAAAAAAATCCCCAAATCGACGATGCCGTCTCTGCAAACAGCCTTGCCGCCAGAGCTCGCGAACAACGCGATCCGATTATATCGCGAATGCTTGCGGCGAGCGAAGTACATCGGAGGAAAGAAATTCAACACGGAGCTTCTCGTTGATATGGTAAGAACGGAATTTAAGAAGCACATGCACGAGACGGATCCTGATAAAATCCAGCAATTGAAGGACAATGCGGCGAGGGGACTGATCAATCACATGTTGTACGAGTCAGAGGGCTTGTCTGGACGGAAATTCAGCCAAAGCTCTTAGAGAATTTTCAAATTTTGGGCCTTCGTCTTTGGGTGCTTGTGAATGGCCTATAAATTAAGTTTTTGAAAGGATCAGCTGTATCCTCTTTCGTGGTTAACTATTCTGGGGATAGGCTATTTTGGTAAGTGTTTTGTTTCTTAATATTTATGGTTTACGAAAGATATGATGCTGTAATAATCTGGCAAAAGGTGATCTTTTTATTGAAATAAACATTGGTTAACCCATTGTGTTTTGTGCGTAGATAGTTGAATGCTGTTTAAGTTTTTCATGGCAATAGGTGTGTTTGCTATTGGAATTTGGATCGTCCATTTCCATCATTTTGATCTTTTTTTTGTCTCAACATTTTGATCTTCTACCTTAAATCTAATGGATGCTTTTGCACATCTGCTTGACAATATTATTACTTCAACTTCTTGTATCCTGTCGTAATTGAAGGAAACGTAGGAAACCTCAACCAACGTCTCTTCAAACGGCTGAAGAACTGTATTTTGATCCTTGAATGAATCCTCTTAATCATTTGTGTGAATTCACTCTTTCTGTCAAGAATTTTCAGTCTTGATTTCCTTAGCCACTTCCTCACTCGTTTATATCCTGCAATTGAGATGGTTGAATGCACGCATATAGACAATGATCTTCATGCATGCTTTTATAGTGCGATAAAATCTACCTTTAACCTTCTTCTTGAGCTTCTTCTCTGTTTCTTCATCAGCATATGCATGTTGTAATGGCTGAAGGATAGTAAATAAAGTCTGACTTTTACGCAGATTTGGCAAAGAAAGAAACAACTTCGAAAAAATCGATGTACCTTAATCAGCTGTTCAATACGAGCCCTCATCCTCCTCTGTAGTAAGCTTTTCGTGATCTATTGTTTACTTGAATTATTACAATTTAGCTTCAAAGGATATATAACATCATGCAGTAAGACATTCTCTGTACCTTAACATGAAATTTCACGAACGAGTAGAAGTTCAGAAGGTTCCATACGGTTTTCGCCAGCCTTTTCCCTTCTACATGCCGAGACATTACATCTTCATAGTTTCAAAAAAGGAAGAAAAGAAAACCCTTACTTCAAATCACAACAGAAATGTGAATGGTGTACGAAAAGGAAAAGAACTTTTCAAACCATTTACCGAAGGAAACAAATCCACAGTTGGTACTCAGATCTTCAATGGACTCTCCTCTTAATTCTGGAGGTGGAATTGGTGACCATATGCATTGAGGAGCCTTATTACATTCTTGTGAGCTTGATGATTCCATTAATTCCTAGATTAAGTTATACATACATTTATAAGATATATCCTAACATAAGGTTTTCTTGAATGATGCCTTATATACATACCTGAAAGAAGTGTGTAGCAATAATCACGTCTTCGTGCTCCTTGAAACGAATGGGAAACACAACAGTCGTTTTAGCTGCCTATGGAGATTCTCAGTCCATATTATTACAGAATGAGTTGCTGAAAAAAAAAAAGAAACATTGTAACAGCCAAGATTATCACCTTTCTTATTAGAAAGAAGGGTTCCTTCGGTTGATAAACGAGCTTCATCGGTATACTCGTCCCATGATTATCGAAAGCCTCGTGGGAATTATTATTCCTCAGAATATCTCTCAGCTGAGAACTTAAAATCACCGCTTGAACTGAAGATACATCTCTGATTATCCTCGTCGAAACTGGTAAGAAGAAGGCAAGCACTTCTAACTGAACATGAATAGAGGTGAGCACATATCTTCTTATAGTATTGAATTAATTCGCCAGAACCTTTATCGTGTGGAATTCTTGATAAGTTGAGCTTTAACGTGAGCTGAAACCCTTGATGGGGTGATTCAACGAGCTCGATAACTTGTGGGCATATCTTAATAACCATATCAAGAGTATGTTGAGGAAGCTTATTGAAGATCAATTCTTGAGATTGAAGAAGAGGTGTTGATACTGAGAGGTATGTGTAAGGAGGATCTGATGCTGAACACTGTTATGAAATATGATACTCTGTAATAATCATAAACACAAACATTATTAAACTCGGCCTATGATATCATAAAGAGTGTGTAAGGTTCACCTGAACATGGTAATGGACGAATCCGAATTCGTATATGTGGTGATCGATTTCTTGTGTCTTTTCATTTCTGATATAAAAGAAGAATATAAGTAATGCAATATATGGGACTAAAATTTCAAGGTGTACCTGTGTATGCTGAGGAGAAGTTGTTTTAACGCTGGTGATGCTCTTTCAAAGCTTGCCATCTTTAAGTGTTTATGAATATCTCTGTGTGTGTGTGTTATTACATTCTAATATTTATTTGTTGTAGTTGGAATGTTATGAGTGAAATTAAAGTTCTTCGGTGCAATCATGGCTTGGTAACATTTGAAGCAATATTCAACAAACCGATGCTTCGAAGGCAAGTGAGGATTTTCAACACTGTAAGAATGATGTCTGTAATTAAAAGGATTCAAGAAAAAAATGCCCACAACAATTACGCATTATTACAACTCATGCAATATTCGAAGCAGAAGACAAAGCCGAGACTCAGAAAAACCTACGAATATAAAACATCAGAAGTAAAGAAATACAGAAACTCTCAACAACCCATAAAAGCAATAATACAACATAACATCCCCACGACATCTTTTTCAAGAAACTCAAAGAATAAAGACGCAATCTTTATCTATTATTTCATCATCCAATTAGACAAGCTAGCATTGACAGAAATCCCACCATCTTCGACCTTTGTTAGAACAAAAGGCTTCGAATAGTAAATCTCCAAGTTTAAATCTTTATCTTCTTTCCGATACTTTTCAGGCCCTTCTGCTTTTCTAGCTTTCATCTGTTCCCATTGAGCAAGATTTTCGACTGGGCTAACCACGGAGAAGTACAAATTACCACTCTTGCCCTCGGCCCATGAGCTTACACATCCTCCATCTTCCTTAATATCTTGTCTTGAAGCTTCTTCGTTCTCACCTTCTTCACTGCTGTAAAAATCGTCCTCTTCCTCATCTTCCTCGAAAGATAAGTCATATTCGTCGTTAATAAAATGATCTTCATCGTCTTCCGTGCATGCCTGATATCTATAATTTACTATGTTTGATTCAATCAAGCTTTCTCCGTAGCTTTTTTCATCCTCGGAAAAATAGCCTTTTTCATCATCGTATGGAATTGGCTCGTAAGCTTGCACGTTTAAGTTGAAGCTCACTTTCTTCTTTATCTTCGTTGGATTTTTAAGCTTCCCTCTATATCTCCAAGAATCCCCAATTAGAACCAAAATTTCAGTGTATTCACATATATATCATAAATCAAGAAAACGAGTGAAGTAAAGGGAGTTGACTTACTTAAGCTCCACAGAATCTAAATCAGAGAATTTCAGGTTGGTTGTGACGTCAGAATCAAGAGGTACATAGCTTCTTCTTCCATGATTCTTACAAAGAACATATATCGAATTCAAAAGCGAACTAAAACTACTGAAAATTGAAAACATTGGGGAAAAGAGATGTAATGAAACTTACTTGTTCTATAGAGAGGTATTTGTTTGTGGGCTTTCGTCGTTTTTTCTTCTTTTCGAAGCCGAAGCAGCCGAGGAGGAGGCATCCCATTTGAATGACTAATGAAAGAAATTATGAATTTTGGCTTAAGATTAATTAGCTATGCCATTGGAATATTATTTGAATGGAATAACTGAAGCACCGTTAGTATGCGTGTGTGATGGATATTTGAATTGAATGCAATGCCTCCTTTGCTGCCTCCACTTGTTTTTTGAAATAAAATGTTACTGTTGTAATGTAAGAAAAGAAGATTGTAATGATTAACGATGGACACGAGGTGGGCTCACACAGTGTTTTATACGCAAAATAACAAAATATAGCTAGCTATTTCGTAGTTGTTGTAATTAGCAACTAATGTACCTTAGTATTAAATAATCGAGGTCACTTCTTGAAGCTAATGTAGTGATATATTCTAACAACATTCGATGTTACATAATTGGCGGAGCCAGAACAATTGTCAGTCTAATTGGACCTCATACCTTACATTATTAACTATTTTCACTGGGTTCTTCTAGTGTAAATATTTTTAATTTTTACTTCCCTCATAAAAATTTACCTTAATATTTATACTAATTTTTTTTCAGTGGGCTCCCTAGTGCTCCGCCACTGCGTTACATCGTCTCTGTCTTGCAATAATCTTGAAGCTAAACTGTGTACAAACAAAATATATAGCAATATCAAACATCAATTGTTAATATTTTCAACCCATCGCAGCCGCCCTAATCTCCTCCTCGTCGGAAACCTTATGCCTCGATGCCCTAAGCTCGTCCCTAAGAACCCTCATCGAGTCCGAAACCTCGGCCTTGTAGACGTAAAACTTAACCACGAACAAGAAAAGCCCGAAATTCAAGACGTTCAAAACCGCGAAGAACGCGTAATAATAGTGCAAACGCGATGCATTCAGGTTATTCCTTATCCACCCCTCGTGCCCGTCCCCCTTGGTAATCCTCGAAACCGTCGAGAGCAAAAAGCTACTTATGAAATTCCCGGCCCCAAGGCTCACCATGGAGTAAGAAGTCCCCAGGCTCTTCATACTCTCGGGCGCCTGGTCGTAAAAAAACTCGATCTTCGCGACTTCCAAGAACGAATCCGCGACGCCCATCAGCACGAACTGGGGCAACAGTATGAAGATCGAGAGCGGGACTTGACCCGCATTGGCCACCAAGCCGTTCGAACGAGCCACTCCGAGCCGGTGCCTCTCGGTGGCCGAAGCCACGGCCATGATGACTATGTGGATCAACATGCCTATGCCCATCCTCTGGAGTAGGGTTATGCCCCTAGGGTTTCCGGTGAGCTTTCGAAGGGCTCTTACGAAGAACAGATCGTACAAAACGACGGAGATGAGCATGGATAGGGTTACGAATCCCGCCAGGCTCGCCGGCGGGATTTTGAAACTGCCGATATTTCGGTCGAGGGTCGTGCCTTGCTTGACGAAGAGTGTACCTATCTGAGCCAGCATGGTGCTCGGGACGAAGGTGGCTATGAGGATTGGGACCATCCTCAGCATCTGCTTGGTCTCTTCGACCTGAGTGACCGTGCATAGGAGCCACGGGCTCGTCGAGCCAGTGTTAACGCATGCCTTGTTGAGGAAACTGCAATCATCGATAACAGTTAGGCAGCATTTTGTTAATGGGAGGAAGTGTATCGTATTTTTAATTGTTTATATGTTATAAAATTTCAGCACGTTTCCTTACGTCTACGCTGTTTATTATCTAGCCTTATACGTGTAATTTTTTGAAATCCATGACTTAATGGCCTAGGATCTGATATACATTGAATCGCACAATTCAGCTAAAAGTATAAGCCTGAAGGAATATTGCATATATTATATATATATATATATATATTTTAATTTTATATACCGTATTTCGAAATTTACGACGATCGAACGACGAATACCATACCTCATTGAAGGCGTGGAACTGATCCGATACTTTCCCTTCTTATACACTTCGAAATCGAGCTCGTAAAGCTCCCTTGGGTCCGCGGGGACCACCGTGCCCCATTTCCTGACCGAGGCCACGATCACCCTAGCCATCTTGGTGAATGGGCTTCCCGTGGGCCTCTTGTGCCTATAAAAAGGTGTGCCCGCCGCAAATATCGCAATCGACACGGCGAGCCCGACTGTGGGGAGGCCGTAGCCCAACGTCCACCCGACGTTGTCCTGTATGTAGACCAAAACCGTGTTGGCGAACAAAGTCCCGAAGAATATGCTGAACATCCACCAATTGAAGAAGGAGAGCTTGTGGGCCTTCTCCTTTGGGTCGAACTCGTCGAACTGGTCGGCCCCTATGGTCGAGATGTTGGGCTTCGTCCCGCCCGTCCCGATGGCCAAAGTGTAGAGCGCCCCGAAGAATACGGCTAGCTGGAGAGTGGTTGCTTTCTTGCACGTGGCGCCTGTGGGGTCCGCGCACGGGCTCGGTTTTAGCGGGTGGATTGAGACCGACAAGGTCAGAAGAGCCATGCCCTGTTCGTGTTGTATAGATATGGTTCACTAATCTTAGAAGCAATATATATTTTTAATTATGGTATCAAAATAGTCTGAAAGAGGTTATGAGTAACAAGTCCGTTTTTTCATTTTTTTTGTGGCCAAGTTCTTATAGTATAGTTAGACCCAACATTAATATAAACTAAAGAACAAATTTAAAATATTTACTATAATTTTCTAAGGCCAAAATTTATTAGTTATTGGATAAGAGCCATAAATATTAATACAAAATTCAATTAAAACACTTTAAACCATAAATGGGGGCCTCAAAATGGTCCCCAATCCAGGCCCTAATGAGTACGAATTGTCTAGCCATTAAAAGAAAAATTTCAGGTCTAAGGTTGTGTAAAGAAAGAAATTGGCGTATATGGTGAAGGGGGCATGCTGGGAAATTTAGGGGTGAGCAAAACCGGATACCGGTTTTTCGGATATCCGAAATTCAGATATCCGGATTTTCGGATATCCGAAATTCGGATATCCAGATTTTCGGATATCGAAAAATGGTATCCGTATTCGCTCCGGTTTTAATCGGATATCCAAAATCGGATATCCGGTTTATTCGGATATTTACACCAGATATCCGCATCCGGTTTTTAAATTTATTTTTCTTATATTTTTTATTATTTTCTTTTGAAAATCATATTTTTTATTTCTTATCACAATAAAAAAAATATGTTTTTTAATATAAGAATTTCTACACATAGTAATTCACACAATATGTGAAGTTATGATTCAAAATTACATAATAAATAATAAACACAATACCACAAATTCACATTAATGGTTTAATTTGCATCTCGATTTTTTATGTTTTTTCTTTATCTCGGTTCTCTAACAAAGTTTTTTGCAATAATAAAATAATATAAATTTAAATATTCTACTTGATGACTTTTTTCCTTTTTGGACCTTCATTTTTCTTTTTGGACTATTTTTCTTATATTTTTTTATTTTTGTAAATATAAAACTGGATACCGGATATTCAGATTTTAGACAAACCACTATCCGTATCAGATCCAGTTTAGTTTAAAATAAATCGGAACGGATATCCGATCCGGTTTTTAAAAATCCGTCTTTTCGAGTTTTGAAAATCGGATACCGGATCGGAATCCGGTTTCCGGATATTTTTGCTCACCCCTACTGGGAATAATATGTAAGACAAAATTACGATACTCACCCTTTGAGAGTAATCGTTCAGTGAAATGGTTACCTTACAGTCTAGATAAAATATGATACATTAAGCTTTCAGTTGAACTGGTCATCTTTTACACTATATCCAAATCATACGTGCCAACGTACCGATAGGTAGATGGCTGAGGCGATGATGAAGGTGAAATAACGCCCGAGGAGGGCGTCGGCGACGTATGCGCCCAACACGGGTGTCATCCAAATCGTCCCGACCCAATTGGTTACGTTGTTGGCCGATTCGACCGTTCCTTCTCGGAGTTTCTTCGTCAAGTATATGAATAGGTTCGTAGATATACCGTAGTACGCCATGCGCTCGAATACCTCGTACACTGTCCAATCCAAATACAACGTGGTATTATATTAATTACGTATAATTAGGAGAGCAGTTAGTCCAATCAATCAGACAAATGAAGCGTATCTTTTAACGTTTTAACAAGGCTAATGATTTTCTTGGAACAAATTATTTAATTACACGTTGCTTGTCTAGGATGAGTTATGTTGTGCAGAAGTTGGTTGAGGAGATTTATGGGTTATAAAAGCCAAGTGGGAGATTGATGACTAGAAAATGGACAGTCAACAGCTTGCATGTATAATACTTGCATCATGTAACAAGTGTCCAAAACTATGTCTAGGTTTGTACGCATGTGTTTGTATGCATGCATATGTCTATTAATAGAAGCAAAATGAAATAAAATAATAAAAAATACAAATATGCCGACCCTCGATGTTTGAGAAGACGGTAAATTCTTATCCATCCAAACTCGTATAGGACCCATGTCGAAGACTTTTTTGGGATATTTCTTACTTCGGTTCACACACAGAATATGTCTTGCTTACGACATGCATCGAAGAGAATAATAACATAGAATGGAATCTTGGAACAAAATAGTTTCGGATTCCATATCGATCGAAGATAAGCCTGGAAAATATCTAACTAATGTCTTACCACATGTTTAACATTTATATAATCAAGAATTAACAATCTGCATCTTATCATTTCCAGTAAGTATAAATTATAATATATATATATATATATATATATGTGTGTGCCTAAACTGAAACTGAGGTCAAACTTACTTGTGGACTCTGTCATCTACCAAATCTTTAGGACAATGTTTCTTACCCACAGCGATAAAGACATCTACCTATCTCTACGTGTCTAACGTAAAATCTTGTGTAATAACATTCAAAAGGGTTTCAACTTTTTTCCAATGGTTGAGCAGCTTGACATGTGGAAACAAGCTAACCGATAGTAAGCATTTCGTCTCTTTCAACGCACCACATAGCTTTCTTTTCTTTTCTTGTGGTTGAAATACTATCTCAAAAACTTAGCTATTCATTTAGGGTTTTTAACCTGAGGTTGTTCTTTCGTGAATCAAGAATCGACATCATGATTGAAACGGAGAGTGTATATGCATAAGCCTAGCTAATATGAGATCATCGATTTAAGAATGATTAAGTGACAACAGTAGATAATAAATAAATAAAAATGTTTTTTTTTTTTATTACCGACGATGAAGAAGCATGCTTTCCAACCACCTCTCTTGGATCTAAGAACTGGGTTGCCTCTGAGATCCACTGTGCCATCTTGTGTGTACCCATCGTCATCTATTTTCTCAACTTCCATAGCCAAGTGAGGAAAGAAAATTCCAAAAATAGATAATTATATATATTTGTTTTTACGCGCGTGAGGTTGCGTGTTATTTTATTTTGATGAAATTGAAAACCTCATACAAGCGTTAACCCATATTTATAGACTGGGTTGGGTGCGATGAGCAAAGGTTTATTTAAGTGGGGCCACGCTTCATGCTACTTGTTGGATTCTTTTGTTTTGTAATAAACAAATAAAAATAAAAATATCTACGAATATCAATGCGAGCCGATTTTACATTAGGTGCTATTAGGACCATTTGTCCATACCATAATGTAAACGTGCGATAGCTAGCACTCAATATTCGCACTATAGTATAGCAAGAAATTCAATTTAATTGTGCCTACTTTCAGCACTACTAATTCGTCTAAGGTCTTTTTGAGTAGTCCCAAAGTCCAAACAAATAAAAGTATTGTAGTGTAGAGAGAGAGAGAGAGAGAGAGAGAGAGAGTTACGAATGAAGGGAATTTTGACATGTCCCTAATGTTTGCCTAAAATCAGTTTATGCTGACTATGCAGTTGATGCATATGTGTGCAAACACATTGAAATTATATGGATATGATTGATTCCTACTTAAGTTGACGAGTCAAAGGGACACTAGAAGAAAGATGGGATATCTTGGTACCATTTTTTCAACTTGTGTGCAATGAAAAGAGATTCGTTGACTGGCTAGCTATTGTAACGAGTCCTTTTCGTTTCTAGATGTGAGTGTTGACTATTAACCAAGGTTATGTAAAATTACTCTTTTTGTTAGGTTATTTACGAAAGCTTTTAATCATTGAATGCTTGTTCGCGAAACAAGAATGTACAAAGTCAATATTCAAGTAATTTATAGATGCTTTTATTATCATTATTATTAGTGTAACTACACATAAAATCCAACTTGAATAAAAACTTACAAAACAGTACATATGTCAGAAATTTTTACAGATAGGTACTCGACTTACTGTTTGTACCAATTTATGGGTAAAGACCGTACCTTGCTATGTGTGCATAGCGTACCATGTCATGCCTTTATACGGTATACGGTTTCTATATGGTATCTAAATGTGCTAATATGACGTGCCATTTCTAAACGTATTACGTATCATAATACGTTGCTAGAAGGTACCTAAATGTGCTACTATGGCGTACCTGCAGCGGGATTGGATACCTATGTGTAAAAAAATTATTATTTTAGGTACCTACATATAAAAATGCTGACAGAGTACTAAATTACAAGTTTTTATGCAGAGGGGTATTTATGTGTAAAGACCCCTTATTGTTATCATTATTATTATCTATTCTATTATATTAATGGTGAGTGGTGAGTATAAACTGTTATTTGGTCTGTAAAAGTTAGTTTTTTTTTACAATTTTACCTTTAATATTTTGATTTATTATAATCTAATCTTTTGATTTAAAATTTTATTTTTTAAATAACTTAATTAGTAATATAACAATATAAAATGACTTATATATTTGCACATACATAGGATGTGCTAAATATATAGCTATTGTTGCCGAAGAGAAGTTATCACACGAACGCTAGAGTTCCAACAAGACTAAGTTCAATGCTCACACTCCAATTATGTCATATTAAATAAGATTTATTCCAACAAAGCATATATCAAATCTAAATGTAAAATTATTCTTATAAACTATTCATACTTTGAGGGTTTTTAGACATGTTTTTACATTTATCTATCTATCGTAGATTGTTGGAAAAAATAACCTTATACGTTTTATATCAACAATGACGGAAACATGACGCATGCAATACCTCGAGACAAATAGATATCATGGCCTTTGTTTTTATACATCGTTCATTTTTAATCCAAAAAGTCTCATTCTTTTCCTAACATAACAGTATTCTGATTTTATTTTTATCTAGAAGCATATGACGAAAATAAGGAACGACGACAATCGATAACACTTTACAAATGTGTCGACGTCGAAGGAAGATTGGCTTGATATTACATTACGGTCCCAACCAAAATTATTAATAATAGTAATAATTCACTCATTTAAGTCGTGTAGGTCGCTCTAGTTGACTATACATTCACACAGTTCACACTGTTGAGTGTTGACCTATAATCAATATGAGAGAGCCTAAAATGGGAGTAATTTAAGTCAACTTCTCTGTTTCTTCATCTATTGCTCGAAATTAAAGGCTAACCGACCTAAATAAAAAAAAACTAAAAAATCAAGCTTTTAATGATATACAGATTATATCATATTCTTATAGTAGATGAGATGTGATGTGTCGAAAAAATCAACCATGATGCGTGGAATCAATAGTTCGTTTTGGCTGCTTCCGTCGAATGCACGAAATATATCATGAAAGAAAAATAAATTGTGGCAGTAGTTCTTACATATATAATATTCAAGAATGTCAAATGAATATTCAACACATTAAACATGTATACTATATATGGAATCTATAAATGGGATATTTTCCATGAAGATTGGTCCTCCCTTGGCCTTATTTCAATTACACTCCATTGCATGGACTGGCTTATGGGCTTCTTTCATAACTTGCTAATGGGTCTTCACAGTTATTTGACCCAACCCATTAAGAAATGAATGACCCAATGGCATTTCCGAAAAACATAGCTCAAGGTTAGGGCAATTAACATTGATTCCGCTTATATATATATGCACCTGCTCAGAATTCCTCTCCCTCTCTAGTCTCTAAAAGCCCTTTGGCCTCTCTCTCTCTCTCTCTCTCTCCGCCGCCGCCGATCGAACGGAGGATAACCGATAGCCGCCGCAGATCTCATTCGACAAGACGGAGACAGATTTTGTATCGCTCTCATTAATCACCATCTTTCTATTAATAAGCTTATTTTAATTAATTAACAAGTAATTTACTAAATATATTTATTATTATTGTTATTTTTTCTCGTTTTCCAAATTTTCCTTATCGGCTGTTCATACGAATTTCGTGTTTGTTTCTGTACATAATATTTTCAAACGCTTTGGTCAGATTTTTAAATTTCACGAAAAATAAATAATCAGTGCTGGCGTCGCCTTCGAAGTGAATTGACACTTGTAGCCTCATACCATTTCAGGCTGCGTGGCACCAATCCCTACCGTCCATAGAATCCAACGGTCCAGGATGAGCTACGCCGCTCGCAGACTCCCAACCCAGGCGCGTCGCGAAAACGCAAGGAAATAGAATCGGGCCTCTCGTCGGCGCCGGCGAAACCCGCCGCGTCCGTCGCACGCGCCGTCGGTACGCCTCCGCCGCCGCCTTCGACGTCGTCGGAACCTCCGCAGAAGCCGATCTCGAACAACAAGCTCCTGGCGGGTTACATGGCGCACGAGTTTCTGACGAAGGGGACACTATTCGGCCAGAAGTTTGACCCGGCCCGAGCCGAGGCCTTGCCGGTCGGGTCGGCGAACGACCCGAGGAGGAGGTCCGACCCTGTTCCGAAAGCGAATCCGAAGCCCGAAAGCTACGCTGACGTGGCGAACTTGGTGAGGAGCGACGGGGCGCACGTCTCGGGCGTGGTTAACCCGACCCAACTAGCGAGGTGGATTTTTTTTTTTTTTTTTTTTTTTTTTTTTTTTTTTTTTTTTTTTTTTTTTTTTTTTTTTTACCAGAAACGATAGCTTGTATAAATAAACAAGGATACATGGGCTAAATAACCCAATGAGTCTCTCCGGTGACATGAAGATCCGGTAGAGAATAAAGGCTCACATGGAGCAACACACTACAAGTAACCAAAGCCGACAGAAAAAGAAATAAACCCCGAACTTGAACCAAAAATCTAAAGAACATACCACAAACTAGGCTATTAATCCTAATCTACAGCACTCTTCATTATCTTTGTCCAACGACTCGAGGCCCTCGTTTTCATCGGAAAAGGGCTCCACTGAGGGAGAAAGGGCTCCACAATGGAGAAAAGAGCTCCTGACCTCAATGGCCAGGAGAAACGAGCTCCACACGGGAGACTCAAAAGTGGTCGGTAGCTGAAAGTGGTGGTGGGCGATGGCTGGCGGGCGGCTGCGGTATGGCGGAGGAGTCGGCGAGGCGACAAGGCGGCTGCGGCGAGACGACGAAGGCGAGACAGCGAAGGCGAGACTGACATAAAAAAAAAAAAAAAAAAAAAAAAAAAAAAAAATTGACGAGGAGACTCATCCACCTCCATGAAGCACAAGGGAGAGAGAGCGGTTCCTCATCTCGTAACAGCTGGGAAGACAACTCAAAGAAAAAAGAAACACAAGACAAAAGAGAAAAATTACAACACAAACATGAACCTAAAAACCTAAATAAACGAAGAAAAAAAACCTCCCATCCTCCATTTGGAGGAGGGGAGAAAGAGATTTTTTTAAGAGGAGCGGCGCTTGGGAGAAGGCAGAGAAAGGGTAGAGAGAAGTTAGGGTTTTCGACGGGGCTTGTGTACGAAGTTAATAACTAGCGAGGTGGATTAGTCAGGTATAATCTGGCGTGCCACGTGGTGCAGTTTAATTGGATGATGTTGTGATACTCGAGGGTTTTTTTGTGTGTGGAGGAAAATCCCTGTATTTTCATGAATTATGGAAAATGTCGAAATTGGAAAAGCGAATGAATTTTTTCCGTCTTTGCCTTTTCCAGTATAGTTACTGCTTGAAGATTAAATTTCAATTCGAAGAGCAAGCATTTGAGTAGGGTTGTCAATGGGCACGTAATTCCCGCTATTCTACCCCGCGGGGCGGGGACGGGGGAAATTTTTCCCGTCGATATTCCTGCCTGCCCTGATTTTTAAATTAATATATGTTATATTCAATTAATATTATTAAACATAAATAATATTAAAATATACTTTGGATAACATTAAAATAATATAAAATATGATTAAAATATTATTTAAATATGTAAATAATATTAAAATGTAATTTAAGTAATATGAATAATATTTAAATATAGTTTAAATAATATTAAAATAATATAAATTAATTAATTTTTAAAAAATAGGGCGGGGCGCGATCCCTGCGGGGACGGGGATGATTTCGTCCCTGTTTGCCTCGCGGGGACGGGGATTAGATCCCCGCCCCGAACCCGCCCCGTTGACAACCCTACTTTTGTGGAACGGAATACACAATAATAATGTTCTCTATTGGAATGGAACAGATAAATAAATGCATAATACGTGACTTATCTAATTCTACTCATAATTTAGTTGCGATTCTGATTCAAAGAAAGTTGAAAATTTCTCCTCGTTGCAAACGTTGAGAAAATTTCTTCTCATCCCCAACTCCGTGGAGAATCCTCGTATTCGTGTTTCTGAATCTGTAACGTGTTCTAATTCAAATGCTACATACTCCCTCTGTTCTTGGCTTGTTTGGTTCATGGTTTTTTGTTATTTTAGAGGTGGGTTTAGTACATGTTCAATTGTGTTGGTTCATAGGTATATATAATCCATGTGTTTATATAATCCTACTTTAACCCATGCCAGCGGGTTTAAATAAACACATCCTCTCACATGTGTTTATTTAAACCTACTAACCAAACACGCATTTTATTTTATACCCGTTAGCTGTTTTATATAAACCTTAATAATTTAAACCCTCTTAAATATAAACCTATGAACCAAATGAGCCCTAAAAAGAAAGTTATCTACATATCTGTTTTTTTCTCAAAAGGAAGTTGTTGGGTAGTATCAAAAAATATATGTATTAAATAACAACACAAGGTTCAATACAAAAATAATAATTACATGACAAATGAGGGGTACAAAAGACATTTTAACACATGTCTTAATATGCGTGAAAAACAACTTTCTTTTTAGAATAGAGAGAGTATAATAAAGGGAATTCCACTTGGTACCTCTGTGTTCTAGGTTTTTCTTGCTGGTGCCCAAAGTTATTTTCAATTTCGTTAGATACCCCTGTATTTAATACTTTTCCAACTGGTACCCAAAGAATTTTTTAATTTCAGATGGTACCCCTGTGTTTAAGGCTTTTCCAACTGTTATCCAAAGTGTTTTTCAAGGTCGATACCCCTAACTTATACGTCGTGATTTTAAATGACCAAAAACGAGATTTTTTTACGTGTAACGTTATTAATTGCTAATGGAATCTAGAAACGACTAAAAACAGCTCCGACTCCTAAAAGTCACAACTGAAATTGAATAATACTTTGGGTACAGTTGAAAAAGCCCTAAACACAAGAGTAATGATCGGAATTGAATATAACTTTGGACACCATCTGAAAGAGCCTAAAACACAGGGATATCAAGTGGAATTCCCCTAAAATAAAATAAAGCCAACGAAGAAATAACGTGGCTTACTTGAAATAAGTCTAATAACCATATACTCCCTCTGCCCCACATGTTTATTTTGGCACTAAGAATATATAATATTATTATATTGATTGTTTGTGATAATTTTTTGCTAAATAAGGAAATGTACAAAAGCTGTGGGACGTCCGATTTAGTAGGATGTATAAAATGATTTGGGACGGAGGAACTAATACAATAATCAAGTTACATTATACGTAGCATCTCATCTCATGCGTCTCCATACATACCCCAACAGCAATCTGTGAAAAGCAGAGTTCAATTACCAAACACACTAAAAACAACACCACATACATTAACAACATAGTACTTCGATGATTACAAACTAAAATACAGCCCTTCCATGGCTCTACATTGTTGTAATAGAAACTCCAATAACCTTGCGCCAGTTTGATCAGCTGAAAAAGGGGTTTTTTTTTTTTCTTGCATCTTTCCCAGTTTAGGAAGGAGCAGATGGCTCGGGCTTGACTATGGTTGACTCGTCGAGCCCATTATTAGGGTAGATAAGTGCGGCTAGAGAGACGGGCATTATGCAGAGAGATTTCGACTGTAGAAACTGCATTGCAGCTCCAACGTCTTCTTCCATGAGTTTTGCAACTTCGCGCTCTGTTTCTTCGTTCGACCAGTTTCCCCACACATGTGCGTTTGTTCCTACTTCGCTGTTTTCTCCCTGTAATAAGAGGGGTTATTGAAAGTTCAGTGTTTTAAAGGGGGCGTTTTCGTAATTCGCTTACCTCGATGGAATCAGGCGGGATGTCGGCGACAAGCTGTGCCACGGCGCCGGCCCCGCCTAGCCTACTCATGCTCAAAACCTGTTTTTTGGTTAAGAAATGTTAGAATACATAGTGTTATAACTTATAGATCACATTAATATTAAAAAGGGTACACCCCACACAAGTCTATGAAATAATGAATATTACTACTCTGTGGACTGTCAATCACTGAATGGGTCAAAAAACACTCTTTTTTTTTCATATGAGGACATGTGACTGAGTTCTTACCTTGACTTGAAGCCTCAAGAACTTAACATAGTCAAGTATCTCGTCAAGCATGGCAGCCCTATCTGTCTGCAAAAAAAGATGAGATAGATAGGTTAACGTTAAAAAAAAGAGAGCTCAAAATTAAGCGAGTTGGGAGGTAATTTAAAGGTCATGAAATGAAAATCTCAAATCAATTTGTTTCATAAACACAGAGTTCAAACAGTATCCTATGTGAGTATAGGTAAAGTTAAAATCTATGGGCTGGGGATGATATGATACAAGTGAAATATCCAGGATCAGCATGAGTGTAATAACACTTCTCTTCATGAAAAACTAAGGCAAGAAACGAAAAAAAATGTATGAAACTGAGACAATACGAAATGGATGCAAACGCAACCTTGTTGCAGCTTGGAACCAGCTCTTGCAAGGCCTTGATTCTCTCCGATATCCTTTCTCTACGCAGCTGTAACAGAAAGTGAAGTAGCACGATAAGTCAAATAGTCTTGTCGATAGATTCATTTAATTTTAGATGCTAATATATCTATATATATACCCGCTCAGCGATGCTATGGGGATCAGTTGCCTGTCCCCTCCTTGCTCTGACCCGAGGCCTTATAGAAGGCTGGTGAGGCACAGTTGCCATTGGGCTTGGTGTAGGATGACCTTGAAATGCCTGCAAAAGAATCTCCGTGTTTTTAGCAACTTTAGGGCTAAAAACGATCGACCACAACATAAAGTGATTACTTCAGCTTCAGTATTCGTTGAACGTTTACTAGTAAATGCAGATACCCTAACTATCCTATCCGTCAAACGATATCAAAATTAGTTTTCATATGTAATAATGAAATTGCTTGAGTTGTAGGAAGACAGCTAATGAAAGACTCGATAAAAGCAAACACTTTGGGTAATATAAAGACAAACTCAAGTCCTCTAATAATCGAATAGAAACGCCTTCCGAATATAGAATTCGACAATCTCAAAAACTGAAACTCATAGCGAATACACACACACAACTGCAACAATGGAAGAAGAGAGGCATAGGTCATACAAATGAACCCACTTTCAATCAGTAAGAAGCATGCTCGGACACATAAAGAGGGATAATTTGCATCGCAGAAATCACCTGGTGAACCTGAGAGCCAGGGTGACGAACAGCGTGGCCTTGTAAGGGATCGAAGCACTGATACATATTCCCCATGTTGTTAGTGACACCTTCCCTATCCTGTACGAACACAGAATAACCACAAATCAAACAACCAATCAGTTTCCTAAAACCCAATTGAATCAGCCCAACAAAATTCCCATCAACAAAAGGTAAAAAAAAGCGGTCGATTCCTCTCTAAGAAACCACTCACAGTCTTAACGGCGCCGAACCCCGACGCCATGTCAGCAACTCCGTCACGGCCGTTGTCCAAGCTCAACCCCAGCGGAAACATCGGCAGCTGATGAGAAACGGAAACGTTTAACGGAGCCGTTTCGGAGGAATTCCCGGATTCTGCTCCGGCGAGTCCCGAGTACGGAGGAATCGATAGCATCTGCTCTAGGAAGTCGTCGCCGGCGCCTCCGTAGTTATCCGGCGGATTCGACGCCATGCCGGGAATTTTGTGTGGTGATTGAGGAAAGTTGGAAGCTTTTTGGAGAACCGATGAATGATTGCTTTGGGAGCGCAGCTGAGTTCAGGTGGGTGAGTAAGCGTGTGCTTATTACCAATTACTGTGATGGATATCTACTGTCGAGATCCTATAACTATCCATAATTTCAGTCAAGTCCCTTACAAATTTTTTGTTTCATATTTTTCTACCTACTCTCTAAATTGTCAATAAGCCATCCTACCGTTCAAATGTGTATAAATTGTTAATATTTTAGTCGATATCCATTTCTTAATCTTAGAAGAGTTATTATCAAACCACCATTGAAAATGACCTTTGGAGAAGTTAAAAACTAGGGCAATACAGCAATAAAAACCCAAGAAGATCAAAGAGTAGTATCTCTAATTATAGGATGTAAAATGTAAATCTATATTTTTTATATTAATCATTTTGTTTCTTTTTGAAGGGAAATGTGATGATTTTCGGGGTTAGTGGTGGGGACGCCGAAAATATTGATTTTAGGAAAAAAGTGAATTTTGTAATAAAATATTGGAGGAAGGTTGTTGAGTTTTGTTTGAACTCTATTACTTAATTATTATATTTAAAATCAGATAACGTTTCTTAAATTCCACTGACGCGGTTTGACTTGTCGAGGACCATATCACCAAATAATTATATAGGAATAATAACTGTTCTAATGAACATAGTTTTTTATTAATCATATCATTGAATTATAAATGCCCTAGGCTTGGGTGGGTGGGGTAAATGCCCATCATCCTAACGAGAAATCCGTAGAATTAGCGGTGTGCGAACTGTGCGTTATTGGGTTAACCGAGCCGAATAACCGAAAAACCGAAAATTCGGTATAAGACCGAACCGAACCGAAAATTTCGGTTCGGTATTCGGTTATTAAAAAAAATTTCGGTAATTCGATTCGGTATAGGTTTTGGATTTTCGGTATTTCGGTATACCGGATTACCGAAGTTTTAAAATTAAAATATAACTATATTTTATTAAATTATATATTAAAAAACGAATTTTCAGTAATATTTAAATTAATATATAATTTAATATAATTTTAAAAATTATATTAAATTATATATATTAATTTAATATAATTAAAATTCTTTTTTTTTAATTGAAATTCGGTACCGAATTAATCGAAAAAATTTCGGTAATAACCGAATACCGAACCGAGAAATTCGGTTTTGGAAATGGGAGAACCGAAATTTCGGTTCGGTTCGGTTGTACCGAACGAACACCCCTTTAGAATTTTCGCCATCTTCACCCTACAAAAAAAAAAATTGTTTAGCGTTTATATTCAAAGTTGTTAACCTTATTTTCTTTACTCAAAAAGTTATTACATTCATATTGATATTCATTAATATTGTATATAAAAACCAATTATACCGGAAAACACTATTGCAACCTAAACAAACACTGAATTCACTTCACTCTTATTTTTTTTTTTTTTTTAATTTTCCAAGCAACGAACGCTCGTCAACGACAGAAGCATCTCAGTTTTCTTCTCTAGGTAGCTCATACGCTTAAATACATCTTAAGTTTACCTATTCAGCTCCAAGTGTTCGATGGGTTTCTGACAATTCCATTCTATTTGTCATTTTGTTTCTTCATGTTAGGTTTTTTTGGATTTGTAATTTATATCCCCTGTGGAACAAGAATATGCATTAATTTGTTTGTGGGCTGTGTTCTTTCATCTCCTCTTTTACATACTGGTGTTGACTTTAGCCAATTATTAGACCACCATTGATTGTTCATCGAAGAATAAGCACAAGAAATTTGAAAACTACCTCTTATAGAGGATAAGTAATGCTTTGCAACTCTAAATACATTTGGATTGTTTCAGAATTTTTGTGCAAGAATGTTGAGTTAAATATGGATTGCAATGCTATCCTTTTCCATTGCTTTAGGCGTACGATTTACGAATTCATTGGTCATGGATAGCGATGGATTGATCTCAGCAAAAGGACTCCCTTTAGGTTTAGACTCGTCGACCGAAGAAGATTACGAGTCCCTTGCTAAGCTCCTCCAAGAATTTACCGAAATTCCCACAGTCGATAAAGCATGGTCTTTTAGATCCGCAAATGGTGAGCCTTTTTTTTAAACTTGCTTTGCAAAACAAGAAATGAGATAATCCCTCTCTTTTTTGCTGCATTCTATCTTTGAAAATCCTTTGATTGGCTGCAGAGAATAGTTCTAGTGCCATGTTCTTGATCGGCCAACCGAATCTTTTGGGCAACAAAAGGCGAAAATCCTTACTTTCTAGTCATGTTGATCATTGTAATGACGGTTCGGTAAGCTTCAAGTGGGCCCATTTCCTATTGAGGTCAATGGTGTTTCACTAATGGCTCCTTCTCCAACGGGTTCGAAGCTTCTAGTTGTTAAAAATCCCGAAGGTGATTCGTCAACTAGATTCGAAATTTGGGGTCCTTCAGAAGTCAAGAAGCAGTTCTCAGTTCCACGTTCTGTCCATGGATCCGTATATTCAGAAGGATGGTAAGAAAAAATCTCTGTAGTAATACTACTAGCTACTAAGTACTTTGCAACAATCCTTCCATTTAAATAGTTCCTGATTCGTTGTTTTACATTTCTCACAATCTCTTAGGTTTCTTCTTTGGCAGGTTCGAGGGCATTTCTTGGAACTCTGACGAAACAGTTGTAGCTTATGCTGCTGAAGAACCCGACCCGCCGAAGCCCACGTTTAACGGTTTTGGCTACAAAAAGGATAATGGAAAGGACGATGATTTGGGTAGTTGGAAAGGTCAAGGCGATTGGGAAGAGGGTTGGGGAGAAACTTACGCTGGAAAGAAACAGCCTGCACTTTTTGCTATCAACGTCGAAAGGCACTGGTCAGATACGTTTATTTTAAAGCACCATCTATTAATTCCATCATAACCTTCTTCTTCCTTTTTGTTTGCAGTGGAGAGGTGTGTGCTGTTAAAGGTATAGGAAGGTCACTGAGTGTGGGACAAGTAATATGGGCTCCACCGATCGAAGGAAATCAACACTATTTGGTGTTTGTTGGGTGGCCTTCGAGTGGTAGAAAGTTGGGTATTAAGCATTGCTTCAACAGGCCTTGTGCGTTGTATGCCGTCAAAGCTCCATCCTTTACAGCAGATGCAAGTTCGAATAGGTAAGGGACTCCGTTTATTGGTAGAAAGAGAAGCTATTTTCTTTCTAACATGTCACCTATCTGCCTTCTCTTCACCTGACATTTTCTTGATTTTATCTCACAAGTAGTGGAGATGAGGATTCGGGCTTGATTAAACTGACTCCAGGCATAAGTAGTGCATTCTTTCCAAGGTTTAGGTATGTAAAACTACAGTGATTAGTTAGTGATAAGTACAAGATGCCATGCCCATTTAGCATTGTGTGTAATAAAACTTGGCAGTGCATATTGATTTACATATAATAGTCGGTTTATCATCTTCAGTCCAGATGGAAGGACCCTTGTATTTTTCTCTGCGAAAAATGCTGTTGAGTCTGGTGCTCATTCGGCGACTGATTCGCTACATAAAATCGATTGGCCATCGAATGGAAAGCTTAGCTCATCACTGAATATTACTGATGTGGTATGCTTTGTTTTGTTTAGTACCTTCTTTGAGTTACCTAATGTGTGTTATTAGGCTAAGAAGTAGACGTGAAGGAATATTCTTGTATTGTATGTATCTTCATCGCAATAGCCTCGTTCAAACAATACGTAGATTTAACAATATTTATTGTCTGTATATTTATTTATGTCCATAATTTCTTTGAGGTCTCTACATTTATTTAGGTTCCAATGCCTAAATATCCTGAGAATGGTGACTTTCCTGGGCTTTATTTCCCAAGATTTCTTACAAACCCCTGGCTTTCGGATGGATCTACAGTGGTTTTATCCTCTGTCTGGGGAAGTGTTAAATCAATACTTTCTGTTAATGTATCGAGGTAAACATGCAAATGTTATTACCGCTCTTCAATTCGTCGAGATCTGATGAATCTCGGTGAATAATTATGCCCTTTTCGACCTACAGTGGAAAAGTATCAAGAATCAGCCCGAAAGATTCAAACTCTTCTTGGGAGCTTCTGGCGTTGGATGGTGATAATCTTATAGCTGGTATGACTTGAATCTTCGTTTTTCTTTTCCATTATATCCGATAAGATACAAAAGTTTTCATTTTTCGATTTGTTTGCAAAGTTTGTAGCAGCCCAGTTGACATTCCTCAGATCATGTATGGAAAGTTAGAAAGGATGTCGATTCAGTAGCCAAATGGGTTTGGTTCGACGTTTTCTGTCCTACTACAAAGAGCTCCGAGAAGGCATATCTAATTTTCGTAATTTAATATTTATTTTTTTCGCGTGACCTATATATCTTACGCATGTTATTTTTACGCAGGTTATATCTTCGTTGTCCTCCAAAGAATTCAGTATAATGGAAATACCGGTCAAACGCCAAACCGAGGAACTGACAAAAGGTTCCATAACTCGATTTCTTCGGTGCCCTTTTTCTTGCTTTCGAAATTGCGAGCTTCTTAAAATTTTTGAGTTTTTTTTTTTTTTTTTTTTTTTTAAATTAAGGCGCTACCAAACCGTTCGAAGCTATATTCATGTCTTCAAAATCCGAAAAGCGCGAATATCACCACGGCCCATTAATAGTCGTCCTTCACGGTGGGCCCCACTCTGTCTGGTTATCGAGCTTCGTCAAGTCGTCGGCCTTCCTCTGCTCTCTTGGGTACAGCTTGCTCATGGTGAACTATAGGTACAGTTACGGTAATAAACTCATTGTAGTTAAACAAACCCATTCACTTCTATTCGATTATCCCGAGCTGCAATAATATATTCGAAATTACGTTTTTTTTTTCAGAGGTTCGCTGGGATTTGGCGAGGAGGCGCTGCAGTCTCTTCCCGGAAGAATCGGCAATCAGGTTTTCTTTTTTCTTTTTAATCATCAAAACGATCATGACACGTGTATCGCAATGATTTTCAAACATACGAATATGTAATGCCCATATTTAGGACGTCAGCGATGTGCTCACCGCCGTAGACTATGCGGTCGACAAAGGCCTCGCCGACCCGTCAAAAATTTTAGTGCTCGGCGGGTCCCACGGTGGATTTCTGACGACTCACTTGATCTGTCAGGTGAGTTGTACTAACTATTACATCATCGTGGTAAAAATTAATCGGCAAATAAGTCAGAGCAAAAGCAGTGTTGAGGATTAAATTAATTGGCTGGGTTCAATTCTAAAAACCAATTGACAATAGAGGGAGTAGCCCACAGGTTTATAAACAGTTTGCGAAATTGTTCTGTTTATTCAACGTGGGACTTATGGGCTTTACATTTATTTTCAGGGCAACGTTCGTTCATGGCTTTTATCTAAGAAAAGAAATTCGTCCCCTTTTTCAGGCGCCGAATAGGTTCGCGCAGCAGCTGTAAGAAACCCAGTGTGCAACCTTTCTTTAATGGTGGGAACGACCGATATTCCCGACTGGTGCTTCACGGAAGCATACGGTAGCCAAGGAAGCGCTAAATACGCGGAAGCTCCTTCGATCGATCAGTTGGAACTTTTCTACGGAAAATCACCCATCGCCCACGTCTCTAAGGTTTTCGATTTTCTTGAATTCGACCTATTTTAGAAAAAAAAAAGAAAACATTCGAATTTGGTGAGCGAGTGGTTCTTCTGTTCTTCGTACCAGGTTAAAACACCGACGCTTATGCTTATCGGTGCTCAAGATCTTCGTGTGCCGCCTTCTAACGGTATACAAGTGAGTGTCCTAAACGTTTACCTCTCAATTCGCCATACGTACTTTTATACGAAAAGATGGTAATTTGCGTACGTTGAAAAATTGTAGTACGCTCGGGCTTTGAAGGAGAGAGGGGTCGAGGTGAAGGTGATCGTCTTTCCGAATGATATTCATGGGATTGACAAGTAAGCTCTGCTAACTTTTTTATTACAAGAACTTCTTTCTTTTAGCTTATAGTTATGGATTTGTCTACGCCTGCGTTCTTCGATTGATAATGAGTTTTTTTTATTTGCAGGCCACAGTCCGATTTTGAGAGCTTCCTTAACATTGGAGTGTGGTTTAGAAAGTATTGCAGATGAGGAGGAAAACCGATTTTTGTTCCTTATTATTCATTGAGAAAGACATGAAAACTGAGTTTGAACATTCATAAATCAATAACAAATACGTTCATTGATTTACCTTTCTTAATTCATCAACATTTTCTATATTACTTTACTCGTCATGAAGATTTTTTTTTTTCTTATTATTGTTGTTTTCTGAATATTCTTATAAGAAACATACCGCAGAAAAGAAAATTGTACCAGCTGGTTAAATTTTTATACAACTCCTAACTTTTTATTTCATAACAAAAATTAAATTTTTTTCAGAAAAAAAACAACTCAGTCGCCGTCTGTGGGAATCGAACCCACGACCACATGGTTAAAAGCCATGCGCTCTACCAGCTGAGCTAAGACGGCAATTAATATTATATGTTAATGTTTTCTGAAAATTTGAAACGAAGCATAGCCCTCGAAAATAAATAAATATCTGCGTTCTCTGCACTAAGAATAGAATAGTCGTAGAAAAGCCGAACATGTTTGTCAAGTTTCATCAGCACTCAGACACAATCTGCTTCCACTTGTTTAACTCCACGAACACCTCGAACAACAAGAAGAAGAAGATTCCCAATGTTGGAATTTCAGTGACGAATCCGCGAATTGACAAGTACGAAAAGGACGACCCAAACCAGCAGAAGAAACACGCTCTCGAGTACCCACCTAATGGCAAAAATGCCATCTGGAAAAATCCACGTGGAAGGAAGAGCAAAGGCGAGGGTTCGAGGGTTGAATTGTGGACTAAAGGCGATGGCGTCTTGAGTCGAAATGATGTTAGGTTTGGAGATGGTTTATTGGGAAACGCTGCTCAGAAAGACGAGAGCTTTGATGTATATCTAAAGTCGGGCAATCATGCTGTTGGTGTGGTCGATGAGCTCTGTAATGGTAGTTCATCAAGGACGTGTGTGGAAAATGGTGTTCTTGGCGAAGAAAAGACGACTGAAAGTGGTTCCTTGGAAAGCGCTGACGAAGGTGTTAGCGGTGGTGTAAATGTGACGAGTAAAGATCGAGGAATTAGCACTTCGAAGAGAGTAACAGTTGTTAGAAAGGGTTACGTTAGAGAATCGGGTCAGACTTTGGGTAGGACTAATGGTGTGGCGAGGTCGAGTGTTCATGAGAAGGAAACGCAGACCATCTGTTCGACGAAATGGAAGAAGTACGGTGGGTCCATTCCGTCTATGTTGGAGGCGTTGGAGAAGATTCGCTATTTGGACGAGGCGCTGAAGCCTTGGGAGATGACGATGACGAACAAAGAGAGAAGCATTCTGCTGAAGGAGCAATTGAGTTGGGAGAGGGCGTTGGAGATTTTTGAGTGGTTTAAGGAAAAGGGCTGCTACGAAGTGAATGTGATTCACTACAACATATTGCTGAGGATCCTGGGAAAGGCACATCGATGGCCTGAGCTCGAAAGGTTGTGTAGTGAGATGGCTGAGAGGAAAATCGTGCTCATAAACTCGACTTATGGAACTCTCATCGATGTGTATAGCAAAGGCGGGCATAGGGATAAGGCAATGAAGTGGTTGGAGCTGATGAAAGAGCGTAAGATGGTGCCTGACGAGGTTACTATGGGGATCGTTGTTCAGATGTATAAAAAAGCAGGCGATTTCAAGACAGCTGAAGAGTTCTTCAAGAAGTGGTCTTATGGCAATAATAATACTTCGTTGAGTCAGCCAACAAAAAGTTTGGGAAGAAAAGTATATTCTAACGAAGAAGTTTGCTTGAGTGCGTTTACTTATAACAACTTGATCGACACATATGGAAAAGCTGGGAAACTAAAAGAAGCCAGTGAGACGTTCGAATCGATGTTCAAGAAAGGTGTAATGCCAACGACTGTGACTTTCAATACTATGATTCACATGTACGGTAATAATGGCCAGTTAGATAGGATCCCATCTCTTATGCAGAAAATGGCGGCTGCGAAATGCTTGCCCGACAGCCGAACTTATAGTATCCTCATATCACTACACGCAAAACAGGGAAATATTGAGTTAGCTGCAAAATATCTTACAGAGAAGAAAGATGCTTCTATCAAACCCGACGAAGTTAGTTACCGAACTCTCTTGCATGCGTACTCTGTAAGGAACATGGTTGACGAAGCTGCGAAGCTAATCATGGAGATGGATGAAAAGGGTTTAAAGATCGACGAATATACACAATCTTCGGTGACTAGAATGTACGTGGAAGCTGGGCTGCTTGAAAAGTCTTGGTCTTGGTTCATGAGGTTCCATCTCCAAGGAAACATGACATCTCAGTGCTATTCTGCTAACATCGATGCTTTTGGGGAAAGAGGGCACGTGTTAGAAGCTGAGAAGGTCTTCGATTCTTGCAAGGAAATGAAGTTAACCGTCCTTGAGTTTAACGTCATGGCAAAAGCCTATGGAGTAAGCAAGAACTTTGAGAAAGCTTGCTGTTTATTCGATGCTATGGAGACACATGGATTAATTCCTGATAGGTGTGGTTATAACTCGCTCGTGCAAATGCTAGCGAGTGCAGATTTGCCGCAGAAGGCAATATCGTACCTCAGAAAAATGCAGGAGAATGGATTGGTGAACGATTGCATCCCATATTGTGCTGTAATATCAAGCTATGTGAAGTTAGGTCGAATAGATTTGGCCACTGAGTTGTATTCAGAAATGATCAGTCACAACATAAAACCAGATGTGATCGTTTATGGTGTCTTGATAAATGCATTCGCCGAAACTGGAAATGCAAAGGAGGCATTCCATTACGTCAGTGCAATGAGAAACCTGGGATTGCCTATGAATGCTGTGATATGCAAGTCTCTGATCAAACTTTACACCAAAGTGGGAAACTTGAAAGAAGCCCAAGAATCGTACGAAACCCTTCGATCTTTAGAGCCCGAGCTCGACGTGTATGCCTCTAATTGCATGATCGATCTGTACAGCGAACGATCGATGGTATCAGAAGCAGCGGAGATCTTCAGAAAGCTGAAGCGTAACGGAGCTGCTAACGAATTCACATATGCGATGATGCTGTGCATGTACAAGAAGAACGGGGATTTCCCAGAAGCTTTTAGGATCGCAAAGGAGATGAGAGAGTGTGGGCCCATGAATGATTTGTTGAGTTATAATAACGTTCTCGGGTTATACGCTTCTGATGGAAGGTACAGAGAAGCCGTGGCTACGTTCAATGAGATGCTCGAATCTTGCTGTGTAAGGCCTGACGATTCAACGTTTAAGCTGCTCGCTATTATTCTGTTGAAATGTGGCGTGTCGAAGTGTGCTATTGAAAAGCTCGAGAGAGTGAGGAGAGAGGATTTTGACAGAGGTGTAAGAGATTGGAATTCAACGGTTTCATCCGTGGTCGGCCTAGGTTATTCTGATTTCTGAGTGAGATTTATTCATCTATTTTTGTTTCTTGTTTCTTAGAAGGCATCAGAAAATAGTATATGCATGGAATTGAAGGAATTGGTTAGCTTTTTTCTGAATGAATATCAGGTTTTCAGGCAAACATACCATGTTCGTGTCAATATATGACGAAGACAGCTTTAGCTTAACCTTCTTTTTCGATTCATGTCTCAAGAAATATAGAATCTTGAAAGATGTAAAAAAGAAACAGAGAGAGGTTGAAATATACAGCGCAAATTCCTTCAGCAACAAATTCACATTATCAGCGTAACACATTATTTCAAGTAGTTGAAATATTACAGATGATAACGTAGCAGAGTTATTACAATACAAACTGAAGTACTACAGTTCAGTTTTTTTTTTCTAGTATCGAAGATTACTCACTGCTGTCTATCTCTCTTGCGGGCTAATTCCCGAGCCATCTCTCTCATTTCTTCGGGCGAAGGAGGACGTGGAGCCTCAGGTGGGTATACGACGTATTGACGCTTTAACCACATGCCAACAAATACAGAAGTTAGCGTTGAAAGACACAAACGATTCACTTTAGATTTATTTCCCATCTCGAACGTACTAATATAAAACTATGAGTAAATCAGCATATATCTATAGAATGTGGAAATAAGCACTACTGAAAATCAGTTTACTCAAAACAAATAACACTGCTAAACATATTGCTAGTTCTCTACTCCATATTGAGACACTTAAGTAGTAGCAGTAAAGTTTCTGGCTTTAAGCAAAAATCAAAAAAAAAAAAATTGCTTCATTAGGCAAAACAATTCTTAGCAGAATCGATCGAAAACAATGACGTAAAAGGCAAGTCGTGTCCCTGTAATGACGATTCGAAAATTGAGTAAACTAACTTTAACCCTTAGAAGTCCTCCAAACCCAAATAGATACAGTAAATGTAAGGTCAGAAATCGAAGGAGCTGAAGATAGGCTCAATTTCCAAACAGGATCACAACAATTGCTTTGTTTCGAGCACGAGTCTAAGAAATCCCAATTCTGATTTTATCTCTCTACAGATGAAGCGAATGAACCACAGAATACATTATCGCCACGCATAAAAGACACAGATAATATACAGAAAGCAACTCGATTCTTACATTCCCCATGATTTTCTGTAGATTCTTGGTATTGCTGGCGAAGAAGTACATCAACCCAATAGGAACGGTCACGTATACTGCGAACTTCGCAATCTCCAAAACCCCCTTCGATGTTCCTAGAGACGACATTCTCTCAATCTCAAAGATTCAATTAGAAGATCTTTGCACTAAGCAAAACCTCCACAAAGAGAGAAGAAAGCTCGATGAAAGGTGGAACTGAAATACGTCGGCAGCGTTTTCTTCACATGTTTTATGGGCTTAAAGATTTGATTTTTTGGGCTCATAGTGTTTGGCCCAAAGTTTTAGAATTTATCTTTTTTTTTTAGTCTGATTTTTCACAATTGGATATACGACGAAGCTAGCACCGTCGGCCACTCTCTACTCTTCGGAGCTCGGATTCCGGCCGAAATCCTCTACCAGAAAGTCGAGACTTTTCTTTAGGTATATACTGCTCCGATATGTGATTGGTTGATTCGTATGGCGAGTGCAAGTCGCTTATTCTGTGAATTTCATGTTTTTTCTTGTTCGAATAGTCTGGTTTTCATTTTATCCACCTGAAGTTTTTTGTAATGTATTTCACACTGCATGAGATTCCCGTGATGTGTATGCTTTTGTAATCTTGGGTCATCTTAGATTTTCAGGGAAAGGGTTTGCAACTCTAATACTCTGTATTGTTGTTTACTTCTTTCTGAGGAGTGTCTTTTCTGCACTTGCTCTTAATCAGTAGAAAAGTTCCAATTGATGCATTCTACCTTTATATAGTAACCCAAGAATACCGTTTTCGTTCTTTGCAGTAGCATTTGTGATCGAAATTTCTCGTCTTAAAGTACCCATTGATCTTACATTATATAATCTATTGTATGAATCTTGTTTGCGCTGTTACTTCATAAGAATGATGATTTCTTGATCAGGAAACCCGTATCACTTCTACGTTTGAGTGGCAAAAAACTTACCGAAAAAAAAAGAGAGATAGCAACAAAATGGTCGAAGTATGGTGGACACTCCTCGGAGCTGCCGTGCCAGTATTTGTTGCTGGCCAAGCCCTCAGAATCAAAGCTAACCGTGCTGAGGAGCAACGCATCAAAGCTGCCCGTGGAAGAGAGAAGAGCGCAGACGATATCTTCGTTTGCGAAAGGGTCTGCACTTCGAAGAGAATGCTGAAAAAGGTCGGGTCTTTCTCCAAAGACCCAATCCCCGACACTTGTGTAACTGTATGTGGAGTTTCAGAGCTCGACGCTTGTGCTGATGCTTGCGCTCGAACGGTCTGCGTAAATCAGCATCAGGTACCTAATTGGAACGATGTCTGTCTACGTAGATGTCAGAGCGAGTGCCTTAAGCTGTCTTCCGCTCGTTCTTCTTGAGAATAATGGCTGCATTTTCCTTACCATGGTTGGTAGCCCTTTATTTGTGCTTGCTTTAATTGATAGGATTGTCTCTCTTGGATTAAGGTGGTGTTTGTGTTTTGCTGTGGTCTTCTTGAGAAATATCTTTTGTCTGTTGTTATTTCTACAGCAACTATCTTTTCTGACCAGTTTAAATTCTGAATTTGTCTCAATTCGAGTTTTGGCCTGGGATTTCGTCAAATTTTCGGTCTAACCGTATACTGGCAAAAACCCTGGAACAAATCTGAAGTTCTTGATGTAATGAATTTTAGGATGTTAGGAAACATTTATAACTACAGAACAGATGCAATCCTATCTTACATTTAAAATTAGCACACAGAAATCAAGCATTGTTTGTACAGAAGCACAAAGGAATGGAATATGGTGTGCATAATTTACTACCCTATGATCATCATATCATGCCCCATATGCCGCGAGTAGATGTGACTCTGCTTCCCTGGCGAGAAGACAATTCTTGCAAAATCCGTGCAAAGGTATCGCCGAATCTTGATTCAGAAAGGAGTATCTCTGCGAATGCATTCTCGAACACTAGAAGCTGGGCTTTGTTTTGAGGCTCCATTGCCAGAATTTCCAAGATTAGAGCTGCTTTTCTGCAGACTTCTGGTATGGGATGGGGCATCTTTATCACCTTTAACAGACGATCGACAGCCCTAAAAAACGCAAGATTGTAAGCAGTTAGAGAAACCATTGAACTGTTATGGGATAATCTTCAACTAGGAAAGAGTAGCTCAAGAATGTAATGTTTGAGGAAGAATGTGAAATTTCAAGGAAGGGATTTTGACAGGAATTATCCTAATTTAGTTTACCATCTCTCACTGGCAAGTTTCAAACGGCAATCGGTGTTAACTTCCACGAGATTGTAAAGTGCGCCAACTGCAACAGCTTGAGCATCACCAGCTGGGAAGCTCATAATATCGACTAATCGCTTGTAAAGCTGTGATTTTACTGATTTTTTTTGTCAATATGGTAGAAATTAGAGTATGGCAAAGAATATGATTAAGAGATGAATAGACCTGAGGGAAAAATGGAAGAATAAAAGGTTCATTATCAGGGTTGAGTATCCAACGGCCAAGCAGATCTGCAGCTACGCAATGCCAACTTCTAATTCCAGATTCCAAAATTCCCATGATGGATTTCACCGCACGTTTCTCACTGAACGAAATAACGGAAAAAAAAAAGAGTTTCAGATTCTGATTCAGAGAAAAGAAGACGAAGTTATCAAATTGGGACATGATCTTACGTCATTTTAATAAATGAGGGCTTCGAAGAGCTGAATGTTCTAAGGTCTACCAGTGGACCCAAGTTCATGATGGTCTCCAAACAATTCGTGACAAGTTCTTCATCCTCTGCATGAGCAATAAAATTCAACCGTATCGATAAGTACCTGTAAAGACGGCTGAGAAATGATTAAAGCAAAGTTCAACCGTATCAACCTGTGACATAATCTTCTAAACATTGAAAGATCGTTTCAAGACAATGGCGATTTTGGCCCATCGGAATCTCATTCTCAGCCATAAAGGAGAGGTTTCTGATTACGTTCGAAGCAGCTATAGCACACTGCTGCTTTTCTGCTCGTCCTTCATCATCGACATTAAAGAGGCCATCTTCCTCATACCACCAACCAGAAGGCTGAGGATTTTTGGTGATGTTTAGCGTGGAGGCATCTTTGTTAAGAGTAGCAGTTCCAGAACTTCAAAGGACAAAAACATGTATCCTGACTTCAGCCCGACACATAACAATCAAACTGAGAAACATTTAAGTCCTATATTGCACAATTACCTCGGAAGAATAGCGGAAGGATCAGAGTTCAATGCCTCATATTCATGCCCAAAACCACTAACTGCTAAATTGGTTCCTAAAACTCTGGCTCTTGGCGTTTTGGCGAGGACTCGCGGGAGTGCTATATCACGCCAATCATCAATCTGACCAATAAAAAATGCAAATTACATTAGCGATGCCGACTTGAAGATTTCGTATGCCAGACAACGGATTTTGCAAAACCTACAATTTGAAGCAGAGCATCGAGTAATCCGGGAATCTTGGAAAGAGGAGTTGTGTCTTTTCTAATGTCGTCTTTCTCCTTGAACAAAAGCAATGTAAGTGCATTTAATCCCTAAGTCAGCTCGCTCTTTAGTCCGCTTTGAAGAGCCAGCACTATTCTTTTGTGATTCTGCTCTGTTGTTAGGACAAGCAGTGCAAGAGTTGTTGATCGTAGTTTTGTCAAAACGTCCAGCAGTTAATAGTTAATACTATAAAGCAAAAATCTGGACACAAACGTCGACCTTGTAGAACACATTTTTCTACTAATTTTGAGCTACTCTGAAAAAGTTAGACCTCATCAGTCGAAAGACACAGATTCAATCACACATGATAGAACTGTCTGATATCTTTCCTTGTCTATAAGAATTCCAACGCAACAGTGGAAGCCCTAACGAAACACACCACAATGATCCTACGCCAGCAAATTGCGTTCTGCCTAAATTCCAAGTTCCAATCTTCAACATCTCTAACGAATTGGCACATAGGGAAAATTGCATTTTTTTTAAGAACTGAGCTGTTACCCGCTAACGTTGAGCTGACTTGAAGCGAAGGACCTAGGAGTGAGCTCGGCGAACCGGAATCCGCCCCAATCGCCGCCGCCGCCGCAGAAATAGCGGAGCTGCTGGCTCCACTTCCAAAGGGCCTTCCGCGCTTGGGCGGCGGCGCAGAGAAACCTCCGCCGCTGATTTTGCTCTGGTCCCTCTTTTGCATCTCGATCCCCACGAACTGAACTGACTGACTGTGTGTAGTATGTGTTTTCTGTTTCCTTTTCTTTTTCCCATGGGTTTAATTGTAATTTGGAGGGGAATTTCATTTCACGCCCCCTATAACTGTCATTTAGGATTTAGGTCCTCTTAGTAAAAAAATTAGTTTTAAGGACCCATTTTCTGTCAGTACCACTTCATTGCTCTTACATACCAGTAGTTGAAATTTACCACAAAACCATAATTTGGTACCAGTTTATGATCATCTGATACCAGTTTATTTTCTGCAGTGCCACTTATTGCTCTGACATACCAGTATGTTGAAAGTTTGTACCACAAAACGATCATTCTATACCGGTTCATATATCTTTCATACCACTTTTTACACCACACAAAATAGGTCCTCTAACCTAAAAAATCTCAAATAGGGCCTAAATTCGAAATCAAACTCTTAATGGGGCCTGATTTCGAATTGACCCTTAATTCTATAGTGCCCTCCCAAGTTTTCAACTTATTTTTAAATACCCTCAAATTATTTCTTTCTTATAAGGACTCGTTTGAAAATTTCTTCTGGTTCAGTACCTAAAAACTCTTTCAGCGTTAAAAAGTCAAATATACCCCTGTCTCACATATTCAAAAAAGCTTAATAATTATTTTCACATGTATTATACCGACAAAATTGGACATTGTACCAGAAAATGTTGAAATTATACCATCTGTTTCGTTATTATACAATAAAATAATGAGATTCGAGTTTTATACAGTGAAATTGGACATTATACCAACTGATTATGCTATTATACCATGAATTATAGAAATTGTGCTATCTGTTTTCGTAATATACCAATAAATAATGGTATTATAATTTATACAAAAAAATAGGCGTATACCAACTGATTTTGCTATTATACCAGAAATTGGGGAAATTAATTCGTTATGATACCAATAAAATTGGACATTATACCAGAATATGTTGAACATATGCCATCTGTTTTCGTTATTATACCAGTAAATAATGAAAATCGAATTTTATACAATGAAATTGGACATTATACCAACTGATTATGCTATTATGCCAGAAATTATAGAAATTGTACCATCTATTTTCGTAATTATACCAATAAATAAAGGTATATTTATACAAAGAAATTAGGCATTATACCAACTGATTTTGAAATTATACCAGAGATTGAGGAAATTATACCATTTGTTTTCGTTATCGTACCAGTAAATAACGTTACTATAATTTTATACACCGAAATTGGACATTTAACCAACTGATAAAACTATACCAGAAATTGTATAAATTATACCAACTGTTGCGGTAATTATACAAACAAAAGTGTACATTATAACCGTTGGAATAATAATGATAACGGTTTGTATAATTAGAATAACAGTTGGTATAATAATCAAAGCAGTTGGTATGATGTCTAATTTAATTTCAGGAAAGAGAATCTTCGTCCGTTTACTGTTTGAGTTATTAATTACATAACTTTTTCGCAGATGGGTACTGAAAAGAAAGATTTTTGCTAGGGGCACTGATAAGAAAGTTCAAACCTTGAATGGGTCTGATAAGAAATTTACCCATTTTATTTTTTCCCGCTGTAGCGTCTCCGTATCGATCACTTTGTTTATAGTTAAGTTTGCGTTTCCTTAAATTAGATATTAGAAAACCTTGCAAAATATCTACTTACTTCTTTTTTGTTATTTATTTTAAAAATTATAAATACTATTTAAAGATTTGGAATATTTACAATCTGTAGTACAAATGGTGGTGTATAGTACTTATTAAATTGATACGTCACATTTTTAAAATTTAGTTACAATCTTACAACAAAGTTATTCTTATTCATTGATAATGACCAGATCATAATTACAGTGTACGTTTAGTATGCAGAGTTGTGTGCGGAAATACGATAGAAAACTAGTTAACGCATCGATAACCATACTTTGCGTTTTGATCGGTGTACCATCACACATTTCTTTTTCTTTTTCAAAGCGAGGAAATCCGCGTACCAAATGAAGCCTAATGCTACGCAATAATGAATCTTTGTTCACATAACTATTCGATACACGAAAACCATCAGCAATGGTCTGAAATCCAATTAAAATATGAAAAAGACTAAACTACCCATATTACATCCCGCTGACGTCCTTTACTCGTCGACAATCGCGAGAATATAGAGAAAGAGATTAACAATGTCGAGGAAGAGGCACACCGCCGCGTCGACGTACTGATCGTAGTCAAAGCGCTTTATCAAATTATCCGTATCGTATATGATAAATCCCGAGAAAACGAGCGCACCGATGAACCCTATGACCATCTCGCCCGTCCTTCCAAATGGAAAGAACATCTGTAAAACAAAAAAGATAGACGTAAAGATCGAATTTTGACGCTTGAATTACGAAGGAACCGACGAAATAAGATAAGGTTTGTCCTAGTCGACACACTCGAATAATAGCGAAGGCCATTAGCAGTAAAACAGCGCAGAACAAGAACGGCCCGAGGAAGCTGAAATCGCAGCCGCGTTTGGCGGCGACGAATGTGAAAATAGTCAGTGAAAACGTCACGAGCAGCGTCAAGCCAGCGGCCAACAACACGGATTTTCCTGCCGTTAAAAACGGATTGTTACATTATTTTACGTCTTAAATCATAAAAAGATTTATTATATGGCACTACACGTTTCTTATTATTAGAACCTTTGCTCTGAGTGCAAGCGGCTCCGACCATAAACGCCATGGCGATTGTGAAGAGAAACAAGAAAACATAGTTCCATGGGTGGCGCTGGCTGACGAGGTGCATCCCTATCATCACTGCATTTTCATTGCGTCGACCGAGAAAATGAAAAACGTCAATGCTGATGGCATAACAAAATCAACAGTGTTCAAAACGTAAGATACGAATTTTTTTTTAAAAAAATGATGTACTTCAGCATGGTATCGAATTCAGGAACCAAAGATGTATTGGGTTTGCCACATCACAATCCAATTCAAGAAAATCGCAAGTCTAAGGCTGGATAATAAAAATATCTTGTGACTGAATCCTCACGACCTTACATTAAAGAAAATAACACGTCTATGCAGCGAATGACCTATATATGGGCTTGGGTGGTCAGTTGAACACCCCCCCCCCCCCCCCCCCCAAAAAAAAAAGAAATATTTTTTTTCTTATTTTTTCCCCTCAATAAAGTTTTTTTTACCCTAAAATTTTTTGTACACAGTTTGACCCCTAACATATCAGGTCTGGGTCCGTCCCAGTCTACGACTATGTAATGAAGAAATCAACCTAGACGAGGGTTCGTTTTCAAAATATAAGATATAAAATAAAAAACCGAAACACTCTCTGATCCCTATAATGTTAAGCTTTTAGATGAATTGTTCATTCAACAAACAATTTCACCCAATAAATCCTAAAGGGCGAACAAAACTACGCGGCTCGATACGATATTTAGAATACTTACAGACGAATGTCAAAATTATGGCGCCGATGAAGACGAAAAATCCGGCGGGCGTGGCCATGAATTCTCGGACGGGACGAACGAGAACCATCGCTAGGCCGACGCCGAACGTTAGGAGTAACTGCATGCAGATAATCGCATAGACTTTGCGTATAAATCCCCATCGCATTTGGGGATTTTCTTGCATGCCCGGGTAAAGCTGGCCGCCGCCGAATTCGACGTCGTAGTTGTTTTTCTTACCGAACGTCGCCATTGATTGCTAATATCGACTTTTTTTTTCGATTTCTTTGTTTTTTCTCTGAATAATCAAGGTTTTTTTTTCTGAATTGCAAAAAGATATGTTTTGGACCCTGCAACAAATCTTCGAGAGTGTTTTGTTACAGGTTTCTGCATGCGTGAGTTTCGTTTCGTCGTTCCCGGGAGTCAAATAAATGTATGATTTTAAATGTGCTAAGATATCAATCCTAATTGCCGAAAATAATGGGCATGTCTATAATGATTGTTTGTGGCTGTGATTTAATATTTTTTTCACAAGAACTTCTGAGCCTATTTAGTTATTCGTTGAAGATCCGGCTTATTATTCTCTCAGTCAAAACACCATGGAAAATTAAATTTTACTATAATAATGACTTTAAACATAAATCCTCATCTGCATAAAAACTTGTATTCGATACTCTGTCAGTATTTTTCTATTTGTAGGTACCTATTAGAATAAATTTTTTGCACATAGGTACCTGATCCGCCACATGTACGCCATATAACGCATTTAGGTACCCGTATTGTGGTACGTAATACGTTGAGAAAATGATACGTCATATAACATTAAGGTACCATATAGAAACCGTATATGATACCGTATAAACGCGTGACGTGGTACGCAATACACACATAAAAATGTACGTCAAGACTGAGAAAATTAGTACAAACAGTAAACGGATACTGATCTGTAAAAATTTCTGACATAAATACTGATTTGTAAATTAATCATTTTGAATATTTTTCTATAGATATCACTTGCCTTAATTTATATACAAGTCACTTTTGGCTAATTTATTCAAGTGTTGGGCTTAAAGTTTAAACTCGGTTGAGCTTGCGATTGTCGAGCTTTAAGCTTCGTCCATAATTGTTCATATTCGTGAGCAGAACCTTTAGTAAACACACACTATATTACAATTCACTCCACTGTCATAGAAAAACCAACACGCATTATTTACATAGGGTTCAGACTTCACGACATCACACATCACAATACTTAATAATAAGATAATATTACAGATGCGAGGCCAATAGTAATATCATTGAAAGATCTTGGCAAATATTCAAACCAGATAGAGTAATAACGGAGATACTGAAATTTGTACATACATTACATTTTCTTACCAAGAAAATGATAACCTTCAAGCAGCAACAGGTTCGGGCAATCGACCGTTGCTCTCAGATTGAGCTAAGCTGTCGTAATATTCGACCAGAACTTTCCACCCGCCGGGACACATAAACCCGTCGGGCGGACTCTCCTTGTTCTTCGCAAGAGTTCGCATCTGACCGTAAAAAAATAAAATAAAATAAAATACATATAAACGATATGTTATCCATCGCATGTTTACCCGAAGATGGAGATTTCGGTTTTACCTTAGTGCCGGAAATAAACAGAAAATCTTGAGCCCTCGACGGGTCGAAGAAGGCCATTTTTCCTTGAGTCTTGTCGTACGCAGCGACCTAAGTTAATAGAAGCAATAATCCCATATCATACGTAGGTTCTCAGATTTTCGAAAAATTATACAAAAAAATGCGAAAGCTAATAATATACCTTAAAGGGGAGAATGTTGAGGCGGTCTAAGCCAGGAGCCATGCTGAGGACTTTCTTGCCGTGGTCCGCGTCGTAGAGGTCCCTTTTCTCGAGCGGGTGACCCATGCCCGCCGGGTCGCGGCCAACGATGTAGAAATTGGCGCCCGCATTTATCCTCGCCTTAGCGTGCCATTGCACCTCGGTGGGACCCGCGTAGTGCATTGGGGACGGGAATATCGACACGACCGTGGTTTCTGGGTCGAGAACGCCGTCTTCGAGAACCTATAGGACGAGAAACGGCACACACGAGGGCTTTGCATTATCGACCCATTTCCATTTGGAGACAATTGTTTGATATTTCATAGTCTTCTTTTGTCAACAGTCACACAGTAGAGCATCAGATACACTAACTTTTAAAACTGAACAATTTAAACACAATGCGTCGGAAACGTAATTTTTTGCCGAAACTTGAACACATGATCCGCACATGCCAAGTTATCTGGGGATATACGTAGGGTCGGAGTTGGTTATTAAGGGATATGTCATACAAGCCAGTTTCAAGACACGCAACTTGAGAGTTTCAATTTAAGGACACTGACTTTCAAAATTAAAATAATTTAAGACAACATGGACGAGGTAAACCATATGTGGCAGTTCCGGGACACATTTACTTACCGGGTTGCAATTAAATAATAATTGTCAAAATTGAAACAATTTAGGGACACGATTATTTTCTTAATTATGCTTCAAGTTTAAAAAATTAGTGTCCTTTAATTAGTTGGGTGTCCACAAACTGCCATCTCCTAAGTTACAGGATGAAAAAATAACTAAGCCCATTAAGGCGAACTAACCTTCTCGTGCTACTTCAATTAATGACACGATGACGAGATAAACCTTACGTGGCAGTTTCAGGACGTCCGACTTACGGGATTAGTTGAAGCAATTTAAAGACACAATCAGATTTCCAATACATGGTGTATTTATAATGCTTCAATTTTGAAAGTTATTGTCCTTAAATTGCCACCTCCAGCACGAAAGAAATGGTTATGCAGACTAACCTTCTCGTGCTGCTTCATACGCCAGGCGAGGGGGACATCGTCCGCCTTGGTAAAGCCTCCCAAGGGGTGGAGGAGAAGGATTGGATTCTTATACCCCATGTCGAGCAACCTTCGCCGCGTGTCTGTCATCAACAGTGCGTGGCCGTTGTGGACGGGATTCCTCAACTGGAAGGCGAAAACGGCGTCGGCGTCCCTCTTCTCGAACTCTCTGCGTAGCTGAGCCGGCGAGAGCCTAAACTTGTCGAGCCCGTCGTCGTACCGCACCGGCTTGACGACCTCCAAGTCTCCGCCCACGAGCCAATTCCCGGCGTTGGTTATCGTCTCTTCCACGTAGGGAAGGCCGGGTGCCGTCGTGCCCCATGTCCTTGCTATTCTTTCTTCTTTGTTGTGCTTGTAGATCTCAATGCTGTAAAAATTTGTGCCATGAACTTATATGTTCAATTTGATGAAATTTTATAATCTGATCCTACCATGTTAAAAATTAAGGGTTTTAACATAAACCAATTGGTGATAGGTGAAATTACCTCCTATCTAATGATAACATAGTGCAATACGGTCAAAGCAAATTATTCCGAGTAAGAATAAATACCTCGTAAACAGGTAATTATTAGCAAATTCTCTGACCTCTCTTTTTCCATTCACTTCATTGAATTTGTCTATCTAATAATAAGATTTGGAAATCTTTTATTTTTCTAAATTTAATGGCTCTTTGATTTCAGAAGAAACTTTCTTTATCAATTTACTGCTTCTTTTTCACACAAGTCTCGGGTAAACTGAAGTATCAGTTGTGTGGGATAGAATAGAAATCTGAACATAAATCATGGGAAAATTACGAAAATGTATAAACCATATGTGATGGATCGTATTGAAAGATGAGAAACAATGAAAACAAATTATGTAAATTATCAAAATTACACCGAGTAGGCCCTCCAAAATTTTCATTTAAATTTTTGCGACAAAAGAGCAATATATTGGATATCAACCATTAACCTTTGCAAAGAAATAATCACGTATGACAACCTTATAATTATATTTTAATGTACATATGGCTAATTATGTGTAGCTTTCAATAATTGACGGGGCAAAAAAAAAAATCAAACTCTAGCACGAACGAAGAGGCGTAAATGAAAAATGACATAAATGCACTTACTCGTTCAAAACGGCGACGACGTCGTCTTGGTCATCGACGAGGGCGACGGCGGGGCTCGACCCGACCCGAGCCTTGGACTCGTCGTCGATCGCCAGGACGATCGGCACCGACATGTTCACCGCCGAGCCGTCTTCGAGCCGCAGCGAATTAAAATGAAGCGTTTGGAGGAACTCGTTCTCTTTCATGAACCCCTTCAATGGGCTCGCCCAACCCTCGCTCAACACGTGGACCCATTGCAGATCAATCTTCGTCAGCTTGATTCTGGGCAAATCGACGGATTGATTGAGCTTGGATCTCTTTTCGGACTCGTCGACGAACAGCTCGACGAGTTTTCCGCCGTCGGGTTGGATCAGGGCGGCGGAGACGGTTCTCGACGGTTTCCTGGACGGATGAGCTAGGCGGAGGGGAAGGACGGAGCGGTGGTGGTTGGGTGGTTTCGGAGAGGCGGTGATGGTGTGGATTTTGGCGGGCGATGAGAGGTAGAGAGAAGCCATGGTTGACGAGCTCTTCTCCCTCTGTAATTTTTTGGGAATGGTGCGTGTGCGTTGGTATGTTGGTGGGTGTTTATTTGGAGGGAGGATTGGAGGGTAGTTTGGGAACTTCCGAAGATAATTGAAAATTAAAGGGTATTTGTTGAGGAGTGAGTAGGGGTACTTTGGGGAGTTTTCTAATTATTGTTTATGACGAGATTTGGAGATTGAACCTGGACGGATTTATGGCATTGTTTTGTCGGCTTCTCTTAATCTCGTGGGTGTAATGGAAGATGGTTAGATTAAGCACTAAATAAAGTTAGTGTATATTATATATTTTTCTTTCTTTCTTCTATATTACAAAATATAGTTTCTCATTTTTGTCTTCATGCTGTTCGGCTTCCAAGAATCCACCTTGTTTGAATTCAAACTCGAGCATAAAGGATGAATCTTACCGATATTAAAGCAACATTCATTTAGGTATCAAAATCGAAATGTTATAAGCAATTATTATACTATTATGTTCGGGATCATTGTACACATAAGTGAAAAATATATATTTTTAACTAATATTTCGGAACATTGTAGCTTAAAGATCATTGTGTCCAATCCTGAAATTACTTCCATACATATGACCATCAACAAAGAAAATAGATGGCTAAATGCGTCATGTAGTCCGAATCAACAAAATATATAAAAACAAAATAGAGTAATAACTAATATAAAAAGTGAAAGAGAACCACCAACTATATGTTTTTTTATATTATCAATTTTACCACTTTACTTTAGTTAATTACTCCCTATGTCTCAATCCTTTTTGTACATTTGATATGTGGCACACAAATTAAGGAACATTTTTTTATTATTATAGTACAAAATTATTAGACATAACACGTTACATTAACAACTTGAGTTTTTTAAACATAACTAATGATTCCCGGCAAAACACCTTTACAGAAATTCCCACAATATAAATACAGCTGAATAGATACCACAAAACACATTCAATAATACATTACACACATTACACGGCTGAAGCAAAATGAGAAACCAATGAAAAAACAAAAAACCAAATTTAACAGCCGAACAGAAAAACCAAATTGCCCAAAACCTTCTAAGTAGTTGTACGAAGGAAACTTGCCCCATGGGAAAAATTGGGCCAGGTTGCTCATTTCAAGTTCACAGGCATACGGTTGAGCAGATTTGGCGAGCTGCAAAAATCTCAAAAAGATGCTGGAAGGGCTATACATTTTGTGGTGAAGTCGAGCCTGCAAGGAAAGAAAAGAATACAAGTAGACCTAGAACAGATAAAGGCGATTAACGTAAAGAAAAGAACAACAATCCGAAGACTTGCTAATGAAATTCAAGTAAGCAAAAGCACGGTGGGTCGATGGGTGAAAGAAGGGCTGATCAGACCACATACCAATGCAATTAAACCAGACTTGACAGCTTCCAATAAAGTTTTTAGGCTGAAATTATGCTTATCATCATTGGACAAACAATATACACAAAAGGCTACACTTTTCAAGCATGCACAACACAGTACACATAGATGAGAAGTGGTTCTACATTACAAAGACCAATGAGAGATTCTACTTATGTCCAGGGGAAGAAGAGCCATACAGATCATGCAAGAGCAAGAGATTCATCACAAAAGTCATGTTCATGTGTGCTGTGAGCAGACCAGTGTACACAGAGGATGGACAATCTTTGATGGCAAAATAGGTTTATTTCCATTTACTGTAAAGGTTCCAGCCAAAAGAAATAGCAAGAATAGAGCTAAGGGCACATTGAAAACCAAAGACATGGACTCAATCACCAAGGATGTGATCAAGGCATGTTTGATCAACAATGTGTGTGTGAGTTACCTCTAATATGTAGTCTCCATAGAGCAGATAGTGTTTGCACAATTACTCATGTGTTACATACAATGATCAGTGGCCAAATGCAATAACATTATCATCAGACACATATGTTTGCATCATCATCTATTTGGCCAATCAATGTAAGCATCAAGCATGAGCATATGCATTGACAAGCTAATCTACCGGTGACTACATTAAACTAGCTCATTATGTTATGCAGGTCATACCAGCAATCAAGCAAAAGTGGCCACCAAATGCAGATAAACATATAATCATCCAACAAGATAATGCAAAGCCACACATAAATGATTCAGATCCTGATTTCATACAAGTTGCAAAATCTGATGGATTCAAGATGGAACTACTTTGCCAACCACCTAATTCACCAGACACTAATGTCAATGATTTAGGATGGTTCAGAGCCATTCAGTTCTTACAAGTTTATAGAGCAACATACACAATTGATGAGTTAGTTCATGCAGTGGAAGAATCATATGAGCAACTAAGTCATTAGACTTTGAACAAGGTGTTCTTAAGTCTGCAAGCATGTCTCATTGAAATCATGAAGTAGATGACATAATTAATACAGCTTGCCACACATGAAGAAGCAGACATTAATCAGAGCAGGTACCCTACCAAATGCTCTACATGTGGATAATTTATTAGTGAAGGAAGCATGCAATACTTGGTAGAACAAGGTGAAACATTTAAATTCAATCACCTAAAGGAGTATTTTGGAGACCCATCTTAAAATCATGCATGTTTATGCACTAAACATGTTCATAGATTAGATGACATGTTTTATCTGGATAACACTTAACACTTTTGTTGCTCAGACACATGATGTATTGATTTTTTTGTAACAATGATGTATATGTGTTCAAGCAAAAGCATATCAATGCATATGACATACACATGCGAAGTCACAAACAGAATTGGACCCAAATTACACCACAGAGTGAAGCTTCACGACACAATCAAACCACAATAAGGTCCACACATGAGAGCACCCTATTCACAGAAAGCATTACAACCAGAGTCACAGACACAATCAGCCCACCATATCAGATGCAAATCAAGATTCACAGAAACCATCAGACCACAATCAGCATCAAACCATCAGACATAATTAAACCCTAAACCATATAAAATTCAACATAGTAGACGTGAATCAGCCACATCAAACCACCAGACACAATTAAACCCTAAACCACATAGACCACCATCAGCCATATTTTATCATCATATCAGCAAACCATACACCAAAGATGTAACGACCGAACTTCCTAATTATGTATTTTGGCGGATTTTCGCAGCGTGAACAACGGAAAGCCCATTTAATGAAAACTTCTTAAAACATAACAATATCCAAGTACTGGGTCGAAGCCCAAAAGTCCAAATTCGAAAATATAAACGTTTAACAACACACATTTTTATTTATTGGGCCGAAGCCCAAGGAGTAAAAATACGAATCATAATTTTAAACACTCCACAGGTCTCGTCTCATGTACTGCGCCGCCCTCAAAAGTCCGTGGAGTCACCGCCATCAGCCGCTTAGTCGTGACGCTTAACGTCCGACTCGTTCGTACCTACACACGTAAACCCTGAGCTTTTGCCCAGTAGATGAAAATATGCAAATGCAAATGCTCTCACTCGACTCCATCCCGACACATCTCACCAAATGCACGCTCGACTTTTTTCTCATATCTCATCATCATCTCAACGCATCTCATCATAATCAGGGCCCGAGGCTTAGGAACTAAAGGCAACACGCGCGCAGGGGTCAGTAGCTCGGGAGGCCCCACTCCCCACAAGGGTCAGTAGCTCGGGAGGCCCACTCCCCACATCTCAATCATATAGTGCGCCTTAGTCCTAACCTCACTACTTATACAATCCGACGACCATCAATCGGTCATAAACTACCCCACTCAACATCACTAGACAATATCACCGTGACTCCGCACAATTTTCTCTTCTCGTACCATGTGTATGCAAATGTCGTGCAAATAGAATGCAACATATAAAATGCATCATATTAAATAACAACATATCGGCCCGAGATACAATTTTGGCCCGATCTCAAAAACTATCATACGCCAAATAATTCGGGCTCGAAACCCGCGTTCTGATTTAATCGGCCCGAAACCTTAACCACCGAAACTCTCCCCGAAATTTCACTAAGAGTTCCCAAAATTTAATCCTTTGAACTTTAAGAATCTAAGTTCACAATTAGTCCCTAATTTAATATATTTCAAAATTCTAACGTCCAACTTTCAAAATATCACTTAAATTTCTAATTTAAAATATCCTTCTGAATTTTGCATTTAAAACCCCAAAATCTCATAAATTACTTTTTAGGACCCGAAAATTTTCCTAAGTTTCAGATCTGCCCCGAATATTTAAAAATTTCAGATTTGCCCGGAAAGCTTTATATTTCTTTAAAAAATCTCCCCAGTTCGGATTTTTACATTCTCAGCCACTAGATTTTTAAAACTTTTCAATCTAGTCCCCGAATGTATGAAAATTACACAAAGGACCCCAATTATTTATTTCAAAGTTTAAATCTGTCATAAAAGCATTAAATTTCTTTAAAAATATCCCCTATTCATAATTTTACAACACAGACTCCCTGGATTTTGTAAAAATTTCGATTAAGTGCCAAAATTTTAAAAATAACTATTTTATACGGCTGTTTTGCGACAGTTTCGGATTTCTCAATGATCACAGGGTAAACGATGTCCGATGGACCTGAAATTTTAACCATAGATAAAAACTTGCAAGTCCTAGTTCTGGCCAAAGGGATTTTTAATCCGAGTTCTAGATTGTGAGATATGAATTTTTTAACCTCTTGCCCGAAATGGATAAAGAAAACCCTAGGAAACACTAATCCTCCCCAAGTTTTGTTCTATCCTCTTAATCACCACTTCTCTAACTCTCTTCTTATGTTTCATGGACCTAAACTTCATAAAGATTAAGGTATTAGGCTGGTCGAATTTTAGCATGTAAGCATTATCACGAAAATCATGCAAGAACTTCACGTTTAGCACATAAACATATATAAATTCGAAAGAGAACATCCAATACGTAAGATCTCGACCCAAATTTGGTTTACGCATGTAGGTGATCTTCACCTACCTTAATCCGTAGAGAGCTACGTAACGGGTTGTGTCGTGTGATCCCGACTCGAGAGCTTCGATCCCGAGCTTCCGGGTTTTTTTTTTCCTCCTTTCCTTCTTTTTCTCTTCTTCTTTCTCCCTCTCTCCCTCTTCTCTCTCTCTCTCGGCCTCTCCCCCCTTTTCACTTCCATTCACCCTTATTTATTTCTTTTGCCCTCCATATGTATTAGTTGGTGAATGGTACTTGCTTATTTCAAGGAGGCCCTACCCTCACATGCATGGAGAAGGAATATTGAGGTTGCCATGTGGGTTCCTTGTCATCATGAAGGAAACTTCCTACCCCCTCTTGGTCCTTCAATTATTTTCGACCTCCCCCCCCCCCCCCCCCTTTTTCAATTTTTTTATTTATTTATTTTTTGTTTGTTATATTTGGGCTTTAACTTCTTCTCATTTCGGCCCCTTTAAAAATTTGGGCCGAATTGTAAATTCTTGGCCCAATTCAAAAGGAAATTTGAATCTTGGTCGAAAAAAAAATTTGTTATTTTGAACATTATTGAAACAATCCCGTATTAAATTTTTACGGGCATTACATTCTTCCCCCCTTACAAGAATTTCGTCCCCGAAATTACAGTACGGAAAATAACTCGGGGTATCTCTTTCCCAAGTGGCTTCTTTCAGTACTTGGTTCCGCCACAAGACCTTCACGAGAGGAATGTTTTTATTCCGAAGGCGTTTCACCTCATACATCAAGATTTCCTCCGGCGTTTCTCCGTAGCTCAAGTCCGGCTTCAATTGTTGATATAGCGACTCGCCCTGCACCACATGGCTCAGATCCGGAATGTACTTCCGTAACATGGATACGTGAAAGACATCATGGACCTGAGCGAGTAATGTAGGAAATTCGAGTTGTTACGCCACCTCTCCAACTCTTTTCAAGATTGGGAATGGTCCGATATATCTCAGACTAAGTTTCCCTTTCTTCCCAAAACGCTTCACACCTTTCATCGGCGATATCTTTAAAAAGACCTGGTCGCCTTCTTCAAACTCCAACGGCCTCCGTCTCGTATCAGCGTAACTTTTCTGTCTAGGCCGTTTGCATCCTCTCCCGATCTTTTCAACAGCTTCGGTCATTTCATGTACCATCTCAGGACCTAACAACGCCTTCTTGCCTATTTTATCCCAGTGAATTGAGGACCGACATTTTCCGTCCGTACAAGGCTTCGTACGGTGCCATCCCGATTGTGGCTTGGTAGCTGTTATTGTATAAAAATTCAATCAACAGAAGGTATTTGCTCCAGCTCCCTCGGAAATCCAGAACGCATGCTCGCAACATATCTTCGAGCGTCTGAATTGTTCTCTTCGATTGCCCGTCCGTCTGCGGGTGATAAGCCGTGCTGAAAGACAATTTGGTTCCCATGACTTTCTGTAAACTCACCCAAATTTGAGACAGAAATCTCGAATCCCGATCCGAGACAACCGAAATTGGAATCCCATGGAGTCTTACGATTTCCTGTATGTACAGCTCAGCGTACTTCCCCATGGAGTATGTTTGATTAATTGGCAGGAAATGGACCGATTTCGTCAATCTATCCACGATCACCCAGATTGCATCGTGGCCCTTCATTGTCTTCGGTAATCCGACGACGAAGTCCATCGTGATATGGCCCCACTTCCACTCGGGTGTCGTCAAAAGTTGCAACGTTCCCGCCGGTCTTTGATCCTCTGCTTTGAATTGCTGGCACGTCAAATATCGTTGCACGAAAGCAGCCACGTCTTTCTTCATTCCCGGCCACCAATAATTTATTCGTAAGTCCCGATACATTTTTGTTTCACCGGGATGTATCATTAGGTTGTTGTATGTGCCTCTGTCATTATAATTCGATGGATCTCTTCATCGGTTGGTACATATAAGCGACCTCAGAATTGTAAGCTTCCGTCGTCTCGGAATCCGAACGCCGATTGAACACCTTCATCTTGTTCCGCTCGGATCTTCACTCGGATCTTCAAATATAATCCTTCCTCTTTTTGTGCCTCGAGAATTCGGTTTAACGACGTCGGCTTTAAGGTCAACGCTGCCAGTCTCGTTTCGGTCTCCCCTAAGTTGATCACTTCAACTCCGAGTTGGCACAATTCCGCGTTCAACGATTTATGGCTCAGAGCATCTGCAACTACGCTCGCCTTCCATGGGTGATAATTAATCACGTAGTCGTAGTCCTTCACCAACTCGAGCCATCGTCTTTGCCTCATGTTTAACTCCTTCTGCGTGAAGAAGTACTTTAGGCTTTTATGATCGATAAAGATCTTGCATTCTTCTCCGTATAAATAGTGTCGCCAGATTTTAGGGCAAACACCATGTCTGCGAGTTCCAAATCATGCGTGGAGTAATTCGTCTCGTATGGTTTCAGCTGTCTGGAGGCATACGCAATTACCTTCCCGCTTTGCATTCAACCCGTACCCCAAGCCATTTTTCGAAGCATAAGTGTATACCGAAAATCCTTCGGTACCAGAGGGAATTGCAAGAACATGAGCTGTTGTCAATCGTTTCTTCAACTCCTGAAAATTGAAGAAACTAAGTTGAGAAGATCACGAAGAACAACTGCCATTGGATCTAAGATGGCGCGCGGTCTAATGGCCAGGATTTTAAGGCTGAAGATTTAATTCTGTTCTTAAGATATCGCGCGAAGAGATCATCGGTTGAGATGCTTAGGAAGTGAATGAAGCGGATGGTGAATCGTGAGCGTTAGATCAAATATCGGACGGATGATAGTGAAGGTGCTATTTTACTTATAGAGTCGCTTTCGATTCTTGCTCTAACATGCGGAAATGTAGGATCACGTGGCGCCTTGTGGAGTGTTTGATCGAATAAAATGTATGGTGAAGATAGATCGCGACCTCTCACTTAAAACATGATTTCTGGTTTGTCAAATTTCCCAGTTCACTTTCTCGAGCGTGTAACTCCTTTTAGAGTGAAAATCACCGTGAGGTGAAAACACAGGAGTTATAGAAGGGATAAAGATCTATAACTTTTGTGTTGTGATCAATAAGAAAGGAAGCTCGGTTGATCCGTGGACATAGGCTGAAGTTCAGCCGTGTTTGTACTTTAGCTCGCCGTTCTTTTTATTGATGCAACAGCGTAATCTAGGCTGTGCATGTAATTACGGCATTGATTTAAACGTGAGACAGTTTCTTTGTCATAATGGACATCAACATCTTTCTTCGAGATTTTGGTTTGGATTTTTGTGATGAAAGTCCAATGTGATTTTCTTCCTGCGCGTGATCTCTCAGATCGAGATTACGACGTTCGAAGAAAAATCAGATCTCGGAATTTATGAAGCTTATCTCAATACGGCGTTCGAAGAAAACTCGAAATTAACGTTGCTTATCCTTCGCTTCACTCACGCCTATAAATAGGTACTTGATGCACGCTATTTGCACCACAACACAATTCTCTCATAATCTTCGCAATGTATAATCATGGAGGAAATGCGGATCGTGAGGATGTTCCTCACGAACCTTTTTGGAGGGAAAATCTCGAAAAGCTTAAATTTGAGTTATTCCTTCTTTTGGGATTACTCTTTGCTGCAATCGCCATTTTTGTGATGTGGTTTGCCACTCGCTGCACTTGCGTTTAATTTGTGAAAGGTTAAGTCATGGGAAGCCGCGTCTTGTTCGGGCATACTGGAAGAAGATGCCGGCAGAACGTCCCGAACGTCGTCGATGTTTTATCTTCCAAGTTTTTTTTTTTATGTATTCGAGTTGTAATATGATTTTCAGTTATGTAATCGTTATGCATCTACTCTATCATGTTTTCTCTACGTCCTCGTCTCAATTCCTAAATTTTTACAATTAACACATGTTTCTCTACGTCCTCGTCTCATTTACAAAATTGTATACAAGCCCCGAATTTTAAAAATTTAATATTGTTCGACCCTCTTTTATTTCGTCGTTTATTTATTTTTTTAACTTCACGAATTTCAGCTTGTCCGATTCGGTCAAGCCCAAATTGACAAAGCCCAAATTTCAAAATACCCAAAATTTAAATTTCGCCGAATTTCCTAATTGGCCCGAATTTTCTCCCGAATTTCAAAGGAACCCCAAATTCAATCAAAGGTCCGAATTTTGATCATTCTCTTCCTACGTTAATTCAACCGAAACTCTACCAATCTAAGTGTAAAAGTACGAAATCTTTAGTTTTTGAACACATCAAGGAACATATAAAAAATCACACAAATATTCACGTAAAGGATATATATCAGAATATCGTAAATCACATAATTGCGTATTAAACTTACAGGCGTAGGCTGATCCTCCAGGCTTTTGAGCGGCAGTACATGGACAGTCTACAGAACCTATAACCTAACGCTCTGATACCACCTGTAACGACCGAACTTCCTAATTATGTATTTTGGCGGATTTTCGCAGCGTGAACAACGGAAAGCCCATTTAATGAAAACTTCTTAAAACATAACAATATCCAAGTACTGGGTCGAAGCCCAAAAGTCCAAATTCGAAAATATAAACGTTTAACAACACACACTTTTATTTATTGGGCCGAAGCCCAAGGAGTAAAAATACGAATCATAATTTTAAACACTCCACAGGTCTCGTCTCATGTACTGCGCCGCCCTCAAAAGTCCGTGGAGTCACCGCCATCAGCCGCTTAGTCGTGACGCTTAACGTCCGACTCGTTCGTACCTGCACACGTAAACCCTGAGCTTTTGCCCAGTAGATGAAAATATGCAAATGCAAATGCTCTCACTCGACTCCATCCCGACACATCTCACCAAATGCACGCTCGACTTTTTTCTCATATCTCATCATCATCTCAACTCATCTCATCATAATCAGGGCCCGAGGCTTAGGAACTAAAGGCAACACGCGCGCAGGGGTCAGTAGCTCGGGAGGCCCCACTCCCCACAAGGGTCAGTAGCTCGGGAGGCCCACTCCCCACATCTCAATCATATAGTGCGCCTTAGTCCTAACCTCACTACTTATACAATCCGACGACCATCAATCGGTCATAAACTACCCCACTCAACATCACTAGACAATATCACCGTGACTCTGCACAGTTTTCTCTTCTCGTACCATGTGTATGCAAATGTCGTGCAAATAGAATGCAACATATAAAATGCATCATATTAAATAACAACATATCGGCCCGAGATACAATTTTGGCCCGATCTCAAAAACTATCATACGCCAAATAATTCGGGCTCGAAACCCGTGTTCTGATTTAATCGGCCCGAAACCTTAACCACCGAAACTCTCCCCGAAATTTCACTAAGAGTTCCCAAAATTTAATCCTTTGAACTTTAAGAATCTAAGTTCACAATTAGTCCCTAATTTAATATATTTCAAAATTCTAACGTCCAACTTTCAAAATATCACTTAAATTTCTAATTTAAAATATCCTTCTGAATTTTGCATTTAAAACCCCAAAATCTCATAAATTACTTTTTAGGACCCGAAAATTTTCCTAAGTTTCAGATCTGCCCCGAATATTTAAAAATTTCAGATTTGCCCGGAAAGCTTTATATTTCTTTAAAAAATCTCCCCAGTTCGGATTTTTACATTCTCAGCCACTAGATTTTTAAAACTTTTCAATCTAGTCCCCGAATGTATGAAAATTACACAAAGGACCCCAATTATTTATTTCGAAGTTTAAATCTGTCATAAAAGCATTAAATTTCTTTAAAAATATCCCCTATTCATAATTTTACAACACAGACTCCCTGGATTTTGTAAAAATTTCGATTAAGTGCCAAAATTTTAAAAATAACTATTTTATACGGCTGTTTTGCGACAGTTTCGGATTTCTCAATGATCACAGGGTAAACGATGTCCGATGGACCTGAAATTTTAACCATAGATAAAAAACTTGCAAGTCCTAGTTCTGGCCAAAGGGATTTTTAATCCGAATTCTAGATTGTGAGATATGAATTTTTTAACCTCTTGCCCGAAATGGATAAAGAAAACCCTAGGAAACACTAATCCTCCCCAAGTTTTGTTCTATCCTCTTAATCACCACTTCTCTAACTCTCTTCTTATGTTTCATGGACCTAAACTTCATAAAGATTAAGGTATTAGGCTGGTCGAATTTTAGCATGTAAGCATTATCACGAAAATCATGCAAGAACTTCACGTTTAGCACATAAACATATATAAATTCGAAAGAGAACATCCAATACGTAAGATCTCGACCCAAATTTGGTTTACGCATGTAGGTGATCTTCACCTACCTTAATCCGTAGAGAGCTACGTAACGGGTTGTGTCGTGTGATCCCGACCAGAGAGCTTCGATCCCGAGCTTCCGGGTTTTTTTTTCCTCCTTTCCTTCTTTTTCTCTTCTTCTTTCTCCCTCTCTCCCTCTCTCTCTCTCTCGGCCTCTCCCCCCTTTTCACTTCCCATCACCCTTATTTATTTCTTTTGCCCTCCATATGTATTAGTTGGTGAATGGTACTTGCTTATTTCAAGGAGGCCCTACCCTCACATGCATGGAGAAGGAATATTGAGGTTGCCATGTGGGTTCCTTGTCATCATGAAGGAAACTTCCTACCCCTCTTGGTCCTTTAATTATTTTCGACCTCCCCTCCCTTTTTCAATTTTTTTTATTTTTTTTATTATATATTTGGGCTTTAACTTCTCATTTTCGGCCCCTTTAATAATTTGGGCCGAATTGTAAATTCTTGGCCCAATTCAAGAGGAAATTGAATCTTGGTCGAAAAAAAATTTGTTATTTTGAACATTGTTGAAACAATCCCGTATTAAATTTTTACGTGCATTACATTCTTCCCCCTTCCAAGAATTTCGTCCCCGAAATTACAGTACGGAAAATAACTCGGGGTATCTCTTTCCCAAGTGGCTTCTTCCAGTACTTGGTTCCGCCACAAGACCTTCACGAGAGGAGTGTTTTTATTCCGAAGGCGTTTCACCTCATACATCAAGATTTCCTCCGGCGTAGCTCAAGTCCGGCTTCAATTGTTGATATAGCGACTCGCCCTGCACCACATGGCTCAGATCCGGAATGTACTTCCGTAACATGGATACGTGAAAGACATCATGGACCTGAGCGAGTAATGTAGGAAATTCGAGTTGTTACGCCACCTCTCCAACTCTTTTCAAGATTGGGAATGGTCCGATATATCTCAGACTAAGTTTCCCTTTCTTCCCAAAACGCTTCACACCTTTCATCGGCGATATCTTTAAAAAGACCTGGTCGCCTTCTTCAAACTCCAACGGCCTCCGTCTCGTATCAGCGTAACTTTTCTGTCTAGGCCGTTTGCATCCTCTCCCGATCTTTTCAACAGCTTCGGTCATTTCATGTACCATCTCAGGACCTAACAACGCCTTCTCGCCTATTTTATCCCAGTGAATTGAGGACCGACATTTCCGTCCGTACAAGGCTTCGTAGGGTGCCATCCCGATTGTGGCTTGGTAGCTGTTGTTGTATAAAAATTCAATCAACGGAAGGTATTTGCTCCAGCTCCCTCGGAAATCCAGAACGCATGCTCGCAACATATCTTCGAGCGTCTGAATTGTTCTCTTCGATTGCCCGTCCGTCTGCGGGTGATAAGCCGTGCTGAAAGACAATTTGGTTCCCATGACTTTCTGTAAACTCACCCAAGTTTGAGACAGAAATCTCGAATCCCGATCCGAGACAACCGAAATTGGAATCCCATGGAGTCTTACGATTTCCTGTATGTACAGCTCAGCGTACTTCCCCATGGAGTATGTTTGATTAATTGGCAGGAAATGGACCGATTTCGTCAATCTATCCACGATCACCCAGATTGCATCGTGGCCCTTCATTGTCTTCGGTAATCCGACGACGAAGTCCATCGTGATATGGCCCCACTTCCACTCGGGTGTCGTCAAAAGTTGCAACGTTCCCGCTGGTCTTTGATCCTCTGCTTTGAATTGCTGGCACGTCAAATATCGTTGCACGAAAGCAGCCACGTCTTTCTTCATTCCCGGCCACCAATAATTTATTCGTAAGTCCCGATACATTTTTGTTTCACCGGGATGTATCATTAGGTTGTTGTATGTGCCTCTGTCATTATAATTCGATGGATCTCTTCATCGGTTGGTACATATAAGCGACCTCAGAATTGTAAGCTTCCGTCGTCTCGGAATCCGAACGCCGATTGAACACCTTCATCTTGTTCCGCTCGGATCTTCACTCGGATCTTCAAATATAATCCTTCCTCTTTTTGTGCCTCGAGAATTCGGTTTAACGACGTCGGCTTTAAGGTCAACGCTGCCAGTCTCGTTTCGGTCTCCCCTAAGTTGATCACTTCAACTCCGAGTTGGCACAATTCCGCGTTCAAAGATTTATGGCTCAGAGCATCTGCAACTACGCTCGCCTTCCATGGGTGATAATTAATCACGTAGTCGTAGTCCTTCACCAACTCGAGCCATCGTCTTTGCCTCATGTTTAACTCCTTCTGCGTGAAGAAGTACTTTAGGCTTTTATGATCGATAAAGATCTTGCATTCTTCTCCGTATAAATAGTGTCGCCAGATTTTAGGGCAAACACCATGTCTGCGAGTTCCAAATCATGCGTGGAGTAATTCGTCTCGTATGGTTTCAGCTGTCTGGAGGCATACGCAATTACCTTCCCGCTTTGCATTCAACCCGTACCCCAAGCCATTTTTCGAAGCATAAGTGTATACCGAAAATCCTTCGGTACCAGAGGGAATTGCAAGAACATGAGCTGTTGTCAATCGTTTCTTCAACTCCTGAAAATTGAAGAAACTAAGTTGAGAAGATCACGAAGAACAACTGCCATTGGATCTAAGATGGCGCGCGGTCTAATGGCCAGGATTTTAAGGCTGAAGATTTAATTCTGTTCTTAAGATATCGCGCGAAGAGATCATCGGTTGAGATGCTTAGGAAGTGAATGAAGCGGATGGTGAATCGTGAGCGTTAGATCAAATATTGGACGGATGATAATGAAGGTGCTATTTTACTTATAGAGTCGCTTTCGATTCTTGCTCTAACATGCGGAAATGTAGGATCACGTGGCGCCTTGTGGAGTGTTTGATCGAATAAAATGTATGGTGAAGATAGATCGCGACCTCTCACTTAAAACATGATTTCTGGTTTGTCAAATTTCCCAGTTCACTTTCTCGAGCGTGTAACTCCTTTTAGAGTGAGAATCACCGTGAGGTGAAAACACAGGAGTTATAGAAGGGATAAAGATCTATAACTTTTGTGTTGTGATCAATAAGAAAGGAAGCTCGGTTGATCCGTGGACATAGGCTGAAGTTCAGCCGTGTTTGTACTTTAGCTCGCCGTTCTTTTTATTGATGCAACAGCGTAATCTAGGCTGTGCATGTAATTACGGCATTGATTTAAACGTGAGACAGTTTCTTTGTCATAATGGACATCAACATCTTTCTTCGAGATTTTGGTTTGGATTTTTGTGATGAAAGTCCAATGTGATTTTCTTCCTGCGCGTGATCTCTCAGATCGAGATTACGACGTTCGAAGAAAAATCAGATCTCGGAATTTATGAAGCTTATCTCAATACGGCGTTCGAAGAAAACTCGAAATTAACGTTGCTTATCCTTCGCTTCACTCACGCCTATAAATAGGTACTTGATGCACGCTATTTGCACCACAACACAATTCTCTCATAATCTTCGCAATGTATAATCATGGAGGAAATGCGGATCATGAGGATGTTCCTCACGAACCTTTTTGGAGGGAAAATCTCGAAAAACTTAAATTTGAGTTATTCCTTCTTTTGGGATTACTCTTTGCTGCAATCGCCATTTTTGTGATGTGGTTTGCCACTCGCTGCACTTGCGTTTAATTTGTGAAAGGTTAAGTCATGGGAAGCCGCGTCTTGTTCGGGCATACTGGAAGAAGATGCCGGCAGAACGTCCCGAACGTCGTCGATGTTTTATCTTCCAAGTTTTTCTTTTTATGTATTCGAGTTGTAATATGATTTTCAGTTATGTAATCGTTATGCATCTACTCTATCATGTTTTCTCTACGTCCTCGTCTCAATTCCTAAATTTTTACAATTAACACATGTTTCTCTACGTCCTCGTCTCATTTACAAAATTGTATACAAGCCCCGAATTTTAAAAATTTAATATTGTTCGACCCTCTTTTATTTCGTCGTTTATTTATTTTTTTAACTTCACGAATTTCAGCTTGTCCGATTCGGTCAAGCCCAAATTGACAAAGCCCAAATTTCAAAAGACCCAAAATTTAAATTTCGCCGAATTTCCTAATTGGCCCGAATTTTCTCCCGAATTTCAAAGGAACCCCAAATTCAATCAAAGGTCCGAATTTTGATCATTCTCTTCCTACGTTAATTCAACCGAAACTCTACCAATCTAAGTGTAAAAGTACGAAATCTTTAGTTTTTGAACACATCAAGGAACATATAAAAAATCACACAAATATTCACGTAAAGGATATATATCAGAATATCGTAAATCACATAATTGCGTATTAAACTTACAGGCGTAGGCTGATCCTCCAGGCTTTTGAGCGGCAGTACATGGACAGTCTACAGAACCTATAACCTAACGCTCTGATACCACCTGTAACGACCGAACTTCCTAATTATGTATTTTGGCGGATTTTCGCAGCGTGAACAACGGAAAGCCCATTTAATGAAAACTTCTTAAAACATAACAATATCCAAGTACTGGGTCGAAGCCCAAAAGTCCAAATTCGAAAATATAAACGTTTAACAACACACACTTTTATTTATTGGGCCGAAGCCCAAGGAGTAAAAATACGAATCATAATTTTAAACACTCCACAGGTCTCGTCTCATGTACTGCGCCGCCCTCAAAAGTCCGTGGAGTCACCGCCATCAGCCGCTTAGTCGTGACGCTTAACGTCCGACTCGTTCGTACCTGCACACGTAAACCCTGAGCTTTTGCCCAGCAGATGAAAATATGCAAATGCAAATGCTCTCACTCGACTCCATCCCGACACATCTCACCAAATGCACGCTCGACTTTTTTCTCATATCTCATCATCATCTCAACTCATCTCATCATAATCAGGGCCCGAGGCTTAGGAACTAAAGGCAACACGCGCGCAGGGGTCAGTAGCTCGGGAGGCCCCACTCCCCACAAGGGTCAGTAGCTCGGGAGGCCCACTCCCCACATCTCAATCATATAGTGCGCCTTAGTCCTAACCTCACTACTTATACAATCCGACGACCATCAATCGGTCATAAACTACCCCACTCAACATCACTAGACAATATCACCGTGACTCCGCACAGTTTTCTCTTCTCGTACCATGTGTATGCAAATGTCGTGCAAATAGAATGCAACATATAAAATGCATCATATTAAATAACAACATATCGGCCCGAGATACAATTTTGGCCCGATCTCAAAAACTATCATACGCCAAATAATTCGGGCTCGAAACCCGCGTTCCGATTTAATCGGCCCGAAACCTTAACCACCGAAACTCTCCCCGAAATTTCACTAAGAGTTCCCAAAATTTAATCCTTTTCACTTTAAGAATCTAAGTTCACAATTAGTCCCTAATTTAATATATTTCAAAATTCTAACGTCCAACTTTCAAAATATCACTTAAATTTCTAATTTAAAATATCCTTCTGAATTTTGCATTTAAAACCCCAAAATCTCATAAATTACTTTTTAGGACCCGAAAATTTTCCTAAGTTTCAGATCTGCCCCGAATATTTAAAAATTTCAGATTTGCCCGGAAAGCTTTATATTTCTTTAAAAAATCTCCCCAGTTCGGATTTTTACAATCTCAGCCCCTATATTTTTAAAACTTTTCAATCTAGTCCCCGAATGTTTGAAAATTACACAAAAGGACCCCAATTATTTATTCCGAAGTTTAAATCTGTCATAAAAGCATTAAATTTCTTTAAAAATATCCCCTATTCATAATTTTACAACACAGACTCCCTGGATTTTGTAAAAATTTCGATTAAGTGCCAAAATTTTAAAAATAACTATTTTATACGGCTGTTTTGCGACAGTTTCGGATTTCTCAATGATCACAGGGTAAACGATGTCCGATGGACCTGAAATTTTAACCATAGATAAAAAACTTGCAAATCCTAGTTCTGGCCAAAGGGATTTTTAATCCGAGTTCTAGATTGTGAGATATGAATTTTTTAACCTCTTGACCGAAATGGATAAAGAAAACCCTAGGAAACACTAATCCTCCCCAAGTTTTGTTCTATCCTCTTAATCACCACTTCTCTAACTCTCTTCTTATGTTTCATGGACCTAAACTTCATAAAGATTAAGGTATTAGGCTGGTCGAATTTTAGCATGTAAGCATTATCACGAAAATCATGCAAGAACTTCACGTTTAGCACATAAACATATATAAATTCGAAAGAGAACATCCAATACGTAAGATCTCGACCCAAATTTGGTTTACGCATGTAGGTGATCTTCACCTACCTTAATCCGTAGAGAGCTACGTAACGGGTTGTGTCGTGTGATCCCGACCAGAGAGCTTCGATCCCGAGCTTCCGGGTTTTTTTTCCTCCTTTCCTTCTTTTTCTCTTCTTCTTTCTCCCTCTCTCCCTCTCTCTCTCTCTCGGCCTCTCTCCCCTTTTCACTTCCCATCACCCTTATTTATTTCTTTTGCCCTCCATATGTATTAGTTGGTGAATGGTACTTGCTTATTTCAAGGAGGCCCTACCCTCACATGCATGGAGAAGGAATATTGAGGTTGCCATGTGGGTTCCTTGTCATCATGAAGGAAACTTCCTACCCCCTCTTGGTCCTTAAATTATTTTCGACCTCCCCCCCCTTTTTCAATTTTTTTTATTTATTTTTTTATTATATATTTGGGCTTTAACTTCTCATTTTCGGCCCCTTTAAAAATTTGGGCCGAATTGTAAATTCTTGGCCCAATTCAAGAGGAAATTGAATCTTGGTCGAAAAAAAATTTGTTATTTGAAACATTATTGAAACAATCCCGTATTAAATTTTTACGGGCATTACAAAAGACCCCGGGTTTTGCATGAGACAGTTCTTAAGACATAGAGAATTGTGTTCAAGGATAGAATAGACCTTAAGATACTTCACGACCGGACAGTAAATCGCTAGGAAGTCAAGGATACCGACCTTTATGTCCTCGGTCGGAGGTTGAAGCAAAGGATCTTCGGAATCAAGAACAAAGCTGTATAGATCATTCGAACCGGGAATGAAGCCGCACAGATCCGACGAATCAGGAATAGAGCCGCACAGATCCGCAGAATCAGGAACAGAGCCGCACAGATCCTCCGGGTCGGCAACTAAGTCACCCAGTTTCGGTGAATATGGCGATTGGAACGAGCAAGGCACCACAGTCTCACCACCTGGAACATACAAAGAACCTAGAGTCAGTAGATCGGAGTCTGAAATGTCAGAGAATGAAGCCTCATCAAGCGTCGTCTCAGAAAACCCCAATTGAAACTCGGTGTCTCTAAAACGAAAGAGAACTCGTCGCCATGTTCACCCGCCACGGACAGAGCCTCGGTGACGAGCGCCGGCAACAGAGAACCCACATCGTCCAATTTTTAGGGTTTTCAAAGAGAGATAGCGGCAGATGAGAAATGGCGTGAGAGAGATACAATGATGAAATGAGTAGAGAGAGAGAGTAATGAATTTAGTTGGGATGATTAGGTTTTTTTGGTGGGAGGTTAAGGTATGGTTAGTTGTACTTAAAGGATTATGGGTTGCGTTAAAACTTTAATAATGTGTAAATTTTTTACTATAAATGGAAATGCACAAAAATTTTCGAAACGCTCGAAATAGTAAAATGTACAAAAACTTCAGGATGGAGGGAGTATTATTTTACAATTAATATAATGTATTTATCTTTCTATTTTATTAAGGTTCAAATTTATCATGCAATTACAATTTTATCCTTTATGTAATAACAGTTTAATCCTTTATTTTTTATTTATTCAGAATATATCATAACAAATAAAATAAATTTCCTTTAACACTTCACTCATTTGTCCTTTTATTTATCAAAAGTGTATCCCTCCAAATTATTTTTTTCCTTTAAAAAATAACATATCATCAAAATTATAAATTATAAATAACTGAAAAATAAAATATAAACGCATTTTTATCACATAAAATAAGCAAGAAATACTAGTATATTATATGGCATACGCGTTGAATGTGCAAAACTTATTAGTTTATATTAGGCTCGAGGCTGGCCAATTCTATAAGCTTAAGAAGTTCGATTCAAGCTTGTATTTTTTTACCCACCCCTTCATAATTAAAAACCAAAGTTACAAAACCTATAATAAATAGAAGTCTCGAGAAATAATAATTTATTAACTCGGTCTAAAATACTTAATTATGTAGTAATATATACTTCCATTACCTTCTTGAGTTTATTAACTTTCACATTTTTAGTATTGCACCGTCAATCCTTAATTAAGTAGTACGAAGTGTCAGCCAATGTATTGGCTTAGTGATGAAGATTGAGATTCCAAAATATTGGATAGTTTGCACAAGGATGCTATAATGTTACTCTAATTACATACCTAATACTATCTGATCTAATTAGTAATACATATCCGTTACGATTTGGATGGAATTATAAAAGGCTGCGTATTGCTTCCTAACATTTGTTCTTTAGTTTTCATGTAGTTATCCTTCCCGTTGTTAAAAATTTAATCTCTGATGAATATTTTGAGCCTCAATAATTAGTATTTATCACATTACTTGCGTTGGCTGGCTCTGATTGCATTTGGACTATTTTGCTTATATGTAATAGTTTAATTTATTAGCATTCTTTCTTGATTTTACCGAGATTTTCTACATGGGCCGCGAAATTTGAAAAATTGCAAATGAAGCCCAGCTAAGCTCAAGGGATTTGTTGCTGAGTTTTCGCATTCTGAGCCGGCCATCGCGGGTAAGGTGGTTCGATATGATACACCGTATCAAAACTGTGATATCGTTATACCGTATCGAAATTTCGATATCGAAAAAAATCATACCAATACCATACCACTCAAATTTTGATACGGTATCATACCGAAATTTCGATATGGTATCGGTATCATACCTTCTATACCATTCACACGGAGGGTTTTTTACCATGCGTGTCTCGTAACTCGTTAATTCGTTGTTTTCGAATTTATTGTCAATTCAAAGTCCTTAGGCCCCAATAAGATGATTATTAATACCAAATTTTCATAAATAATTTTTTTTTTAAATTCATAAAAATAACCTTAAATAATTTACATATTTTAGTCAGTCTCCTTAGTAAGACAAAGAACTTTACATAATCACAAAATACAAATTTATATACATATTAATTAACGAAACGACTATTTAAATAGATTAGTGAAGATTAACAAAAAGTAATTGCATTGCATCTTCACGCTTTCAAAATCCTGAAGAAAAGAGAAACAATCATGGTATTTCCTTTTGTTTTTCCTTTAATGCAAGTAAAATATGTGGGCCTCAATATTTTAGAAAGTTGGATATAGTTAATAATTTATGGGCTAAATAAATTTATGAAGATCCTTATAATATTTTTATCCATTTTATTTTTTTGAAATAATATAATATATATGTAGGCGGGTATATATATTAAAAATTTTTGTATTTCAGTATTTCGGATAATCGATATACCTAATTTTTAAAATTTTCATACGATTACCGTACCGAAAATTTTCGCTATAGTATCATACCTTACCAAAAACTTCGGTATACCAAAATTTTCGATATTTTCTGTACGTTTCGAATGACGGTATGCCGGTATTTCGGTATTTTTCCCAAGCCATAAACGCGGGAGCTAATAATCAGACTATTGAGCTCTAAATCTCAGCAAAAATGGCCGTTGGGTGAAGTCGTATGAAGTTTCGATCTGCGTTTGCGGTTGATTTGGATTTTGGATAATTGTTTTTTTTTTTTGCTTCCTGCACTTGATGACACAGCAAGAACTAGAGGATCTCGAAGGGGTAAGAAAGGAGGCAAGAAGAAAGCGTGAGTTTATTTTTTCTCTTCATTTTGCAGGTTTTTTTTTTTTTTACGGTTCTCTGTTGTTATTTTTACAGCGTCGATCCATTTGCAAAGAAGATTGGTATGACATCAAAGCTCCTTCGATTTTCAGTACAAGGAACATGGGCAAGACCTTTGTTTCGCGTACTCAGGGTACTAAGGTAATTCATTTCCTTTTCGAACTCCCATTGTGATGTGCTCGTTTTGTTTCTACTTTCTTGTCTCGTTTTTCCTTGAGCTGAATTGGTCATTTATGTGGCAGTTTCACTTGCAATTCCAACAAACTTTATATGTAAATGTTTGATGCTTAATAAATATGTACCGTTTTATCTCAGATTGCTTCCGAAGGTCTTAAGCATCGTGGGTTTGAAGTGTCCCTGGCTGACCTTCATGGTGATGAGGGTCATGCCTTCAGAAAGATCCGTTTGAGAGCTGAGGATGTCCAGGGCAAGAATGTCCTCACCAATTTCTGGGTAAAAATGACTCGACACATTCTTTTATTATTTCATTGGATTTCTTTCATTTTCGATGTATGTATTCTGTTCAAACTGCAGGGAATGGACTTCACTTCACCACTGACAAGTTGAGATCGCTTGTTACAAAATGGCAATCGCTGATCGAAGCTCACGTGGATGTTCTGCATTGCCTTCAAAGAAGCGCGAATCAGCAGAAGAGAACTTGTTATGCAAAGAAACGCCAGGTAAAATGTTTGCCTTTCATCATAGATCATCTTTTGAAAAAAAATACATTAATGGCATTGACCCTTCTCTGTAACTTTCAGGACCATTCAATTACTTCCTAATTATTTTTTTTGCCCATGCCTGGTCAGATTCGGAGGAAGATGCGTGAAATAATGGTGAACCAGGCACAATCTTGTGATCTGAAGGAACTGGTTCAGAAATTCATCCCCTAGTCTATCGGAAGATTGAGAAGGTGACGTCGAGCATCTACACTCTGCAGAATGTGTACATTAGGAAGGTTAAGATCTTGAAAGCTCCAAAATTCGATCTTGGCAGACTCATGGAGGCAAGTTTCTTCTGAATCAGTTTCCATTCATCTTCTCACATCACCTAAAGCTACTAAACAGCTTATTGTCAACACTCAATTTCAGGTTCACGGTGATTACAGTGAAGATGTTGGTGTGAAGTTGGACAGGCCAGCTGAGGAAACAGTTGCTGCAGCAACCAAAGTCGTCGGTGCTTAGTACTTTCTAATTACATCAGTCTTATTTTTCTTACATTGCAAGAGATTTTGATTTGCATTGGCTTAGACCATTTCGTTTGTGCATTGGATACTAAACAGAAGATTCGATTTCTGTTAAAACTTTGGTTGGATCAAAATTAATCCAATAAAAATACAAGCGTCTGGTAAAAAATATCGACCTAGGTAGACCTAGCGTAGTATACTTTTGTTCTTGGCAGAAGGATCGAGCAATAATACATCTTTGTTGTCTGAAACTTTAAGACCTTCTTGGCTGCCTATATGATGATAGGATGTACTTGGATTGCCTTGATTTAGTGAGGCTGCTACTTCCCTGTAAGATCAATAAAGAAACGTTGTAAAAGCACATCAAAATGGGAAAGATTCGAAGGCAAAGTTTCAGTACCATAGATGTGTTAAAGCCCAAGGTTGTGGCGTTAGTTGCATAGTTGTTTTCGATGCTTCTCCGTGATATCCAAATTTCGCTGCTGTTACTGATAGTAGTATTAAGGATATACGATCGTTAAGAGATCGATTTTTTTTTTTTTAGGTTAGAGAATAGAGAATAGACTAGTAATGAAAACTCGCCTTTTTTTCGACCAAACCTATTCTTGCAATTGTCGCACCTGCAGTTCACCGAGCATCCCACGCCAGCCTTTGCAGAAATCGAATATTAGCCGCAAAAGGGACGGAAAAAAAAAAGAAATCAATGGTCGAGCGAAAACCTGATAACATTCGCAGTATTTCTTCACGCATAGAGATTTCTTGCAGTTGCATCCTTTCGCATGCCTAGCAGTCCCACGTTCCTTCAAACGCATTAAAGAAAACTATATGAACATGAAAGAAACGAAAAAAAAAAGAAGTGTTTATTTTCAACTGAATCTAACACTTGTATCGTAGCCCTTGACGATTTTCGGGGCGAAAGCCTTAGGGTTTTTCTCTTCGATCATTTTCCGTGCTGCCTTCACATTCTCCTCTTTGGCGGCTTTGTTGAGGCAATCGACGCAATTACAGCCGTCGCAGTAAATCCCAGCTGCAAAGCATTCGCAATACCTGCCCGAAAATTATTTTGTAATAATCATTTGTCTAACTTACTTAAATATATATCTACCTTTATGTAAGAGAGCTTACAGCATAAGACATTTCGATTTTTTGCAGCTACATCTCATGCAAGAACGAGCCGCCGTGGCTTGTTCGACGTTAGGCCTGCTAAGATATTATTCCATTTGTTCAAAGTCTCTCTCAATAGGTTTTTTTTGTCGAGCATAATGTTATCGAGGAAAATAGAGCAAAAAGAAAACGAGATCGACCTCATCTTTTTCTTATGCTGACGATCGCTGTTTGGTGTATCTTCTAATAATAAAGGGATTGAGCTCTCGGCATTGGCTATCGATAGATTGTTTAAGTACTCAAAGTCGAGCCCAAGAGAAGAGCAATGCGAAAGCATCGAAGGGTTCAAACTGGGATATTGTTCTTCAACTCTACTCATTCCTTGGCGTAGATCGAACAAGTCCTACAAAACACAAGGAAAGTCCAAGATTATCCAAGATAATGTCCTTTATTTTTGACATATATATAAGCTTATTACATCATTAGCGAGTGTGTTGCGACTTTCTGCATTATGGACGGTTATCGTCGAACCCTTTTCACAGTTTGGATTTTCGCGACCCTTTTCGTCGATGTTTTCTGGGAAATCTTCGAGTATCTTGAATTCGAAAGCGGGCCCAAGAAAAGCCATCGAGCTGAGATTCTCTTCATCAATGTCCACGCCGTTCGAAACGCGAAACACATTTTCTTTTTTTGGACTTTCTAATTGGATCGAACCCTTTTTACAGATCGGATTTTCGTGAACATCGTCGACGTTTTCTGTTAAATCTTCGAGTTTCTTGAATTCGAAAGCGGGCCCGAGAAAAGCCATAGGGTTCTCTTCATCCATGTCCAAGCCATTCGAAACGGAAAGCTTGTTCGCTTTTTTCGGACTAATCCAAACATTCACACTACAGATTTGGATTCCTTCTTTTCCATCCTTTTGGTTCGAACCCTCTTCACAGATTCGATTTTCGTGAATATCGTCGACGTTTTCTGTGAAATCATTGAGCTTCTTGAATTTGAAAGCGGGCCCAACAAAAGCAACAGGTTTCAGATTCTCCTTGTTATGCCCATCGTCCAACAAGCTATTCGAAACATCGATTTCTCTGTTGCCATCGACTTGGTCTATCGAACCCTTCCGAGAAAATTCCAAAATTTTGGCGAAACTTTCTGATAAAGGTGCTACTTTCGAGCGTTCAGAAGACGGCCCACGATCATCTTTAACCCCGTCGAAGTTCTTCGAAGCGTTAGGGTTTGTGTTACTCTTACCGATCATGGAATTGGGTTCGACTTTCGATGGATCTCTACAGTAAATCAAACAGTTTTTAAGACATGATAACACCAAATAAACGAACCAAGAATAATGTGAAATTTTTTTATACCTTCGCTGCACATCATATTCGCAAGGCAAAGGGAAGGTCGATAGAAGGGAATCGAAGCTAAAAGTATCGATCAATTCGCTGTGGCGAACATTGGGCTGTTTGATCGGCGAAAGACTCATCATATAAACGAAGGCGGGAGATCTCTGAATGAATGAAAAAATATCAATCACCCCAAAAAAAAAGCAATAACTTTTCAAGGAAATAATAAGAAAAAAGAAAACCCCATATATTGCAGGCATTCAAACTATAGTTTCTCAATCAACAATCATGCATACTCTACTTTGAAAAAAAAAAGATCAACATTCAAAGGTTCGAACTTTACGCAAACACTGTGAAGCCCATCAATAAAAACTAACAAGGAAAGGATTATTTCTTGAATATTAACCTGAAGTGTTTCAGCAGATGATGGTGTGGTTTGGCGGTTCTTGTTTTTTCTCTTTGGTGTATCCATCAGGCAATGCAACGCAATACACTAAAGAGAAAAAATTCAAGAACTCAGCAAGTGAATGACTATCTATACTCTATATATAGTTCAGTATGGAGTTAACGCGGGTCTTTTTAAAAAGTAGCCTTTAACTCAATCAACGTTTAAAAAATAGCATTCTTGATTTAACTTTTTTTAAAAATAGCTGGGGTCCCTTGCTGCATAGCAAGAGTCACTGAGCAGGGTTCCGTGCTATGTAGCAGGGGACCCCGCCCGTGTTGTGCAGTGGACGTGCAGGTCCCCTGCTATATGACATGGGTCTCCTACCGAGGTCCCACGCGTCTGCTGCACAACAAGGGATAACCCTGCTGCAGTAGATGCAAGGGACCGTGCTATATATAACAGTGGACCCCAACCCCCATGCTGGGCACTAACTGCGCGAACTCAGCAAGTGAATGACTATCTCTACTCTATATAGTTCGATTATGGAGTTACGCTATTTTTTTCTTTAAAATTGCTGCACTATCGCAACAGTTTGATTATCTTCTCAAGAGCTTAATAATTCGCAGTGTTGGTTGTTATTAACATTATTGATATTATTTTTATTTTTATCATATGTTGGTGGGTAATTACAAGAAAATATTCAAGAACTCCGCAAGTGAATGACTATCTCTACTCTATATATAGTTCGATTAAGGAGTTACCGCCATTTTCTTCTTTAAAATTGGTGCAATATCTCAACAGTTTGATATCTTTTATTTTATCTTCTCAATAGCCTAATAAATCGCAGTGTTGGTTGTTATTAACATTATTGATATTACTTTATTTTTAACTTACGTTGGTGGGCAATTACAAGTTGCAAGTTATTCTGTTGTGTGGTGTTTGATCTATTCATCATCATTATATAAAGGATGTGAGGTGGTTATAAATCACCATATTTGATCTGTCATTTATTTGCAATTTGGTCCATTTATTTTTTATTTAATTACTTTAATAATTTTTATATCACTTTCACATTGTTTATTTATTATACTTACATCCTTAAACATTATTTTTTTTTATAAGTTAAAAAATTATATTTCATCCATTTGACATTAAAAATAATAACACTCGAAATTAAGAATAACGTAAAATATAATTATATTTTAAGCATATGCATAGAGTGTGCGAACAAAGTATTTTGAAGTACTTAGAGTAACTGGTCCTAAATTGATTTGTATATCAATTATCACAATTACTACATTACCCTTAATTTAAATCTATTCCAATTATATCCATTAAAATCAATTTTATATACTTAAAACATAATATTAAATTAAACTTGGTATTAATTTCACCTATTAATAAATATATTAAGGAACCACATATATTGTATGTGCCAAAAATACTACTATTAAATCGACAAATACCTAGTATGAACGAGAAAGACTGATCTATATAATCACCGAAAATAGGGTATTTTTTATATTTTGACCGAACTACAAGCAAAAAATCAGGGATTTGAAGGAAAAAACAAGTCTAGATCAAAATTGTTTTGAAGTAATACTAAGATGATGTCATCATGAATATAGAAATTACCTATATGTTATTTAGTTAGTTTTATAAAATACTTTTAAGTACTAGAATGCCAAGAATTATATAGAAGTACTATAACGCCAAGAATTATTTAGTTAGTTTTATAAAAATTACTTATATGTTATTTAGTTAGTTTTATAAAAATAATAAAATCAGGATTTTTGTCCCTTGTGGACCATTTTCTCTCAAAGCTGGGAGTGTTTGTTTTTTCCTTTGTGGGATTGTTTTTCTCCTTTGTGAGCATTTGTTCTCCCGGTTGACTATGTACCGGTGAGATCCCTTGGGCTATTTAGCCCCGTATTTTTGTTATTAATCCAAGCTATGGATTCGGGAAAAAAAAGTACTATTAAGAATTATATGGTATATGTATTTACCTTGTCTCAATTCTCAAATAACACACCACCTTCCTATTCCTTCCACCGAGGGAAAAGACATTTTCAGTTTTTTTTTTTTAAACTCTTCATGATATTTATCTGGTAAATCTCCTTCAGAGAAACGGGTGATTTAGTATTACGTTGGTTATCGATTAATCTTTCGACGTGCTCTATCTATATTGTGGAAAGCTCCTTTATTTTATTTTCTGAATTTACCGGTTGTGAGAAATGTTTGTGAATTATGAGCGTTAAATGTTTGACGAAATGCCCACCTGGGAAAACATTCTTGTATGCCCATAAGTATAGTTCTAAATTTGTAGTAAAGATTAATTTTTTTTGTGTTCGTCTCTGTGTTGCAATTGTTTTCTGTGCTTTATACCAAGATCATTACTTGTACGTGTTTCTGCCTATAATATATGCTTATATAGCTAAATTGAGAATGCCGAGATTGTAACCTTTGATTTTCTTGTCTCATCAATGTAGCTGAGAATGCTGTCCAAATCCATACGAACCTGCTTTATGTCGAAGCTGAGGACTCAAACCTTTATACTTACTCGTGGACAAGAATTCAGATATCATGTCAATGGAGTTGGGATATCATTGCAGAATTTATTTTGCACAGTTACTGAACCAATTAAGCCTGATGATAGTACCCCATTAGTGATTGCTGAGTCACCTGAGCTTCCCAGTTGGGTTGAAGTTTCAAGTAGTGATGATGATTTTGTGCCTCCATCATTGTCATATTGGATCGAGAATCAGAAAATTCATAATCCCGAACTTGATAAAAAGTTAGGCAAAGATCAGATCCTTGAGAACGACGTCGATAGGTTAAGCAAAATTCTGAAGAATCCATTTGAATCCATTGATGCGGTGTTCAACGCATTGGAGGGCAGTGATTTTGATGTCTCTGATAGTTTGGTGGAGCAAGTTCTGCAACGATTCAGTTTCGAGTGGATTCCTGCTTATGGATTCTTCAAATGGGTAGAATCACATACTGAGAGGAAACATTCGCCCGTTCTGTACAATCTAATGGTAGACATTTTAGGAAAATCAAGGAGGTTCGATCTCATGTGGGAACTAGTTGAAGCGATGAACAAGTTAGAAGGATACATCACGTTAGAAACTATGAAGAAAGTCATGAGACGTCTTGGAAAATGTCGCAAGTACGATGAGGCGGTGGAAGCATTTAAACGAATGGAAACGTATGGAGTTAAGAGAGATGTAATTTCAATGAATACGCTGATGGACACCCTAGTGAAAGAACGGAGCGTCGAACACGCTCATCAAGTGTTTACGGAGTACAAAGATGTAATCCCTCCAGATTCGTACTCTTACAATATTTTGGTTCACGGTTGGTGCAAATCTAGGCAGTTCGAGAAAGCTGTAGCGGCAGTGAATGAGATGAAGAGGAATGGAATTCAAGCAGATTCGGTTACTTACACGCATTTCGTCGAAGCCTGTTGTCGCGATAAGCACTTTCGTAAAGTCGAGGACATCTTATCAGAGATGAAGAACAACGGGTTGAAGCCCAGCGTGGTCACATACACCGTCTTAATGACTGCTTATGCTAAAGCAAAGAAGATAAACAAATCCATGGAGGTTTATGAGATGATGAAGCATGACAATATATCGCCAGACTCTGTTTTCTACGGCGAGTTTATGAGCATCCTAAGCCGGGCAGGAAGGTTGAGAGATTCAGAAACCGTATTCGAGGATATGTCCAGGCAAGGGATCAACGCTGACGTGTCGACATACAATACGCTGATAAACATAGCTGCCAAGAACTCGCAAGAAGAGAAGGCTCTTGGTCTGCTCTTGAAAATGGAGGAAAGTAAATGCAAGCCAAATTTGGACACGTATTTGCCATTGTTGAACATGTGCTGCAAATTGAAAAGGATGAAAGTGTTTACGATTCTGCTCGACCACATGTTTAAGAACGGCGTGAGCATTGATGCTGGGATGTACAATGTGCTGATTCGTCGTCTGTGTAAGAACGAAGGCGTCGAAATGGCCCGTAAGCTATTCGAGGAAATGGTGCTTAAAGGCTTACTGCCCAATGAACGTGCGTACGAAAATCTCGTCTGGAAATTTGAGAAAAAGGGTTTGCTCGAAGAGAAGAGGAAAGTCGAGGCGCTGATGTCGAAAGCTAAAAGACAAGCACATGATAGGAATTCGGCTTGTCCAAGTTCTTGAGATATATTAGAGGGTAGTTAGTGTCCTTAAATCAATCAGCGTATGCTTATTTTGTTGTTAATCTTTAACTTTTGTAGATTTGTGTATTGTCCAAGTGTGAGATTGAATAAAAAAACAATCTTTCCCATATAACTTTATTTGTTCTAAATCCCCAATTATCTGTAAGCTACAATAAGAATTAAAGATTACAATGAATCAAAAGAACAAATGTTAGATAGATAATGTACAGAGATATCATATTGATTGGAAATAATATCATTCTGGGATAGATTGCAAGACTCGACGTTTAGGTATTTTTCGAAGCCTTGGCCTTTGCCATCCGCCCGTCCCCAGAAATTCCTCAATCAGCCTTCGAAGATTCAAAAAAATAAATCCCATATTCGATATTAAGATTGCATCAAATCAGAAAAAAAAAAGACTTGAAGAAAAGATTAGAAGTGTTATTATCGCACATGCTGCATATTGCCTTCTGCGACGCGGCGAGCTCGCGGTCTGGGAAACTGTCTTCTAAATGAAAACTCAGCCATACGTACAAATCCAACACCTTTTCATCACGAAAAAGAAGCGAAGTTCACCTTCTTTGGGCTTACAAAACCAACAATAAAGGATAAAATGCAAACTTCGTACAAATTTTGAACATAGAATGAGTAAATGATTCATACGAACGTAAGAACTTATGCTTCCATCAGAAGGTAATATTAAAACCAAGAAAACCAAGCTTACCTTGTGAATGGATTCAAGCTCTTTCAGTGCGGTGTGCGATTTCGGGATCTTGAGTGTTCCAGGAGTGAATATTTCCTTAAGCCGAACCATGCGATTCTTCGAATAACTTGCAGCAAACTTCAAACAGAGATATCAACACAAGTTAATTACCCTGCTTCGTCAAACTAATAAACGATATGTTGGAATATTAGAAAGAATGAGATTTCTCTCTCTATCTCACCTGCGTGAGTCCTTGAGATGAGATGTCATCATCCATGTCAACTGGGCTACAGATGAAAATGACAGTCAGTCAATTGAGGAATATGAGCAACTAAGCCTATATGTCAATCACCGAACAAATCTGTTAGGGGGCGGGACCGAAAATGCTAAAAAAAGAGTGACATGAAGGAAAACGTTAATCGCCTTCAATCTTCTTCGATATAATCTCATAGCAGATGAACTAGAAATGGATGATACAGAAAGGGGAAAATATTTTCATCGATGGGAAAATGAAGCATGCTTTGAGCAGAGTAAAGGAAGTAGCTTGAATTTGTCAAGGGAGTTAAAAATGTTGGTACCTCATTAAAAAGAGATACTTGTCGCTCAAAGTAAGGGATAGCTCGTCAACAACTGCTGCTACTTTCTGTTTTCCACATAATCATTCAACGGCAAATTTAAAGAAAGCAGCAAGGGTACATAAAACATATTTCAGGAACAGATCTGGCAATTCCATATCTCAATGCTAATAAGTTGCATAACGGTAATTGATGAGTATTGACGTACCAACATATCATCACAATCAGTGATGAAATAGTTTTCGGATATCTTAGCATTTTCCATAAAGTGTTCCTGTGCAAAGAAATATGTCCAAGTGTATCACAAAACCATAAAGTCCATAAAGGGAGGAAGGAAGGAAGGAAGGATAGATAGATAGATAGATAGATAGATAGATAGATAGATAGATAGATAGATAGATAGATAGATAGATAGATAGATAGTAGATAGATAGATAGAGAGAGAGAGAGAGAGAGAGAGAGAGAGAGAGAGAGAGAGAGAACCAAAATCTGGTATAGGCTGTAAGTCGGATGCAAGCGTGAAAACATGAACAGAAGATCAAAGTTAGGAAAAAGTCCAGCTCTCTGCACCGCTAGCATCAAATTTTGTCAGGAAAGCCCAAGAAACGACTACTACAGAAAAAACAAAAAAATCAAATATAAAGTAACCTCTAGGGTTGGCGATGGGGAATCCAAAGATGCGTGAAGTAAAGGTAGATCCCCGGCATAGAGACAAGTTACTTCACCGACGGGGAATTTAGATCTATACCTACCAGCCCTTCCTACACGTAAATATATTTATTGATTCATCTTTTATATTTCTAAGAAATCCTACATTAAGTTGATCTCTTCGTTAAAATACAAGACCATACCAGCGATTTGTTTGATTTCGGGAATGGTGAGATCCCTTGTTTCAATTCCATCGAATTTTTTCGTTGTAGCGAATACAATTCTGGATATATTAAGGTTGAGTCCCATCCCTATGGCATCACTAGCTACGAGAACATCGAAGTCATTGTTTTCTTCGTTGAACATTGTTGCCTGCAATCCTAAAGAATGTGTTAATTCAGAAAAAAACAGATGTTTTATCAGATAAATGATCAGAAACAGCGAGTATAACAGGATTAATTGGTTAAGAAAAAATTTGCCTAGACGTTTCTAGAAGAAGTTACGGAACCTGTCTAGTTCGAGTTTCAGGAGGCAGAGAACCATAAACAACCGAACAAAGATGGTTCATGCCGCTCTCAATCCGTTTCTGTCACCAATGAACATATATAAGAAAGTTAACATCAGTGAGAAATGAACAAATAATATTTATATGATCGCCACATGGCCATGAATGAATATTGTACGACAATCTCTATGTGTATACTGAAGGATATATTAGTTGCAAAACACGTCTCTCATATAATATAATATCTATATACAGTGTTACTTCAGTATTAAGCTTGAGAGGAACAAGGGCAAGTTGAAATGATAAAACCAAGCACGTATATGAAATTTATGTTTCACTCACCTTTAACCGATATATGTCGTATCGTGAAAAAGTGACAATACAGTCACCAGTCCTTATGTTAGAAAACGATCCAAGAGGAACCGTCGATGGAACAAGAGGTGAAAGCCTATCATAATATTCAACCTGAAAGTACACGACAAGTTATACAACAATATATGATAGTAAAAAAAAACTCTTTCAGGTGATGGCAACCTTTGTCTGAACAAATTAGATGTACCAAGGGAATCTTACATTATTACTAACATATAGCTTAATTCATTGAATGAAAAATAAAAAAAAAAAAAGCAATACCCTGACATTATCTTCAGTGACTTTAAGTATTTCCTGTATCAAAGGAACAGCGGCCGGATCACCACATAAATGCAACTCGTCTGCAGAGATTCCAAGTAGAGCTCGTGTAAATGAAAAACCTCTTGTTCTACATCCTATCATCTACAAACAAATATTCGATAGATAATTAAATAATGGATATGCTGAAGTAATCGGGTTAAGTGAGATATATATATATATATATATATATATATATATATATATATATATATATATATAAGAAGCAAAACCTGAATTTCATCAACAACTGCACAACTGTATTCAGAAGAAGTGTCGACCATTTCAACAGTTACAGACTTATGTTTTGCTCCTTCAATTTGCTCCTTTTCTTGTCCAGTAATAAGATCACAAGGAACATTGGCTTTGTTAAGGCGCTGGGCGATTTCCCAAGCCAAAAGTCTCAGTGGCCCACAATAAATACCTTTAAGACGGACGTTCAAGTTAAAATATTTCAAAAATATTCTAGTTAGAAGAAGAAAAAGGAAGAGAAAGTAAGTACCAGAAGAACTCTTCTCTAACTTCTTCAATGCTTGATATGTTTTACCACTATTTGTTGGACCAACATGCAAGATTACATTCCTTTTCTTTCTACGTGCGACGGGAAACCATGTATGGGGACGCCTGAATTATGGGGGAAAAGACATAAAAAAATGTAACAAAACAATGAGCAAAATGGGAGAGATATAATATATTATGACAAATTCATCTGAGATGTAACGTGTATTACGTGAGGTCTGTAAAATCGAATTTCTTGGCCCCACTAGAACTGAAGCACCGATGGAAATTATATGAAGTACCATACTTCGATTCCTGGGTAGATTTGAAAATTTTTACAATATCTGCAAGCCAGATGAGGATGTGGAACTTATCAGATTGAAAATCTGAAGAATAATCGAAGCATATGAAGACCGTGTATTAGAAAATAAGGAAATCCATCCAATTTTTATCCTCAATAGCTTAACAACTACATTCGTGGATGAGCAACTGCTGCATTACGCTTACTCTTCCATGAAACTCTTCAAATGTAGCTCAAGTTATGATAAAATTATTTTTAGAAGTAATAAACCATCAATAATCTGCCTCAATTAACCTTACAAGAAAAACAAAAGCGAGCTTGTCTCAATCCAACAAACACTTAGATGAAACGATTATTCAAAACAAAACAGGAAAATAATAAAAACAGATATACTTCATAAAAATATTACCATACAACGACGACCCAGAAGCTCTCCGTCGAAGAAGCAAATAGCCCATGTTATCTTCCCCTATTCGAATGATTTTCTTCTTTACGTGTTTAATTGCGAGAAGAAACGGGAACTGAAAAGCTTTATATACAAAATTATTCAAAAAAAAATGCCTAACAATAGACGAAAATTGGGTGGGCGGATACGAGGAATTCCAGCGTCGTAGGGAGGCGTTCTCCACCGTCGAGTGTCGACTGCGGAAAATGTAAGAAGTTTGTTTTTTTCTTCGGAAAAGAGGTAAAATGCGCAATAATGATATAGTCTAGTAGTGTAATTGCAAAAAGGTAATATTATATTTCAGTCCTTAATATTCTGGAAAAAGACGCTTTTAGCCATCTTGTTCCTCAAGACAAGACAGCGAGCCCTCTCTAACTTGATACTTACACTAAAATAATATCAACAGAAATAAAGAAAAACCCTAAAATCGTCCTCAAAACGAAATATTCAAAAGGAATGGAGTCCGTGTTTGGATTGGTATGCAAAGATTTCGCGATCGTCGCGGCTGATTCTTCAGCGGTGCACAGCATCCTCGTGCACAAGACCAACGAGGATAAGATTATGATCCTTGATTCTCACAAGCTCATGGGTGCTTCAGGGGAGCACGGTGACCGGTAAAAGTTCATTTGATTCCACAATTTATGGTTTTGTGATGTTCTTCTTTGTGCATTTTCTGTTTGGGATTTTATTTTACATGATGATCTAGGGTTCTAAGATGTTTTTTCGAGCTGAATCGTGTCTGGTTGGGCTTGATTTGTTTCTTGAATGCATGTTTAATTTGAATAATGGAGATCTTGAAGTGGATTTGATTGTTGAGGAATCCATTCGAGCGGTAGTGTAGCGTGAACTAGCTTCGAATGATTGATTTAGTTTTTTGTGGCTAACTTAAGATAGCATGGCGTATCAGGATTCAGTTTACAGAGTACATCCAAAAGAATGTAGCACTCTATCAGTTTCGCAATGGCATCCCTTTATCAACTGCTGTTACTGCAAACTTCACAAGGGGTGAGCTCGCTACTGCCTTGCGAAAGGTAATCAATGTTATTGATCATGTCTTTCATTTGTTGTGTTGTGTCTCTGATGCATCTGATATGAACTATACACTTGTTCTGCAACAAACAATCGATTTCGAAGTTTCTCTCTGTTTACTGCTGAAGTTGAACTCCTTTGCAAACAGCATACATTCAGATCCCACAAGTACATCGAGAAGCAATTAGAATAAAAACTCGTATGCATTACTTTAAACCTAATAATTCGGACATACAACTGATCTGTCATCTCAGAACCCATATATGGTCAACATCATCCTTGCTGGATACGACAATGACGTGGGCCCATCGCTCTACTTCATGGACTACATCGCCTCTCTTCACAAAGTAGACAAGGCAGCATTTGGCTATGGCTCTTACTTTGCCCTTTCCATGATGGACCGGCACTATCGTTCAGACATGAGTGTGGAAGAAGCTATTGAATTGGTCGATAAGTGTATTATGGAGATAAGGAGTAGGCTAGTGGTTGCCCCACCCAACTTTGTTATTAAAATAGTCGATAAAGACGGTGCTAGAGAATACGCTTGGCGCGAGACTGTTAGAGATTCCCCTGCTACTACTACTTCTACCGCCCAAGCTGCCGCTGTTGCTACAGCTTAAAAGGATTTTTTCGCTTATTGTGTAATGCTTTTATGTGTTAAACTATCGTTTGATCTTAGTGAGAGCTGCAAACAATTGTTCTGATGCTTATGTACTGGAAATACTTTTGTGTGATTTCATGACACAATTGGGCTATTTTTCTCTTTGCTTAATGAATTTTCACGCGTACAGAAGCATTTTCGAAGGTATATCATCCCTTTAAAGACAAACCATAGAATCAAAATCCAAACTTTAACGTCGACCCACAATTTTCGACGCCTTTATCGAATTCCTCTGCTTCAGCTTCACCTTCACGTTGACCCCAGAATTTACGATAGCCTTGAGAACGATCTGAAGCTTTCCCTCCAATTTATCTCCTTTCCTCGGCGTATACACAACATTATATATATCATCAGCCAAAGCTCGCCTAGCCAAGACTTCGCCAACAGCAACACAAGCGTTCTTATTCTTGGTTGAACCCAAGTCGAATTTCATGTCCTTGGAGATGGAATGTGCCACAGCTACGACCTTGCTAGTTGCACGGTGGATGATGCTCGCTCTTACGGAAGCCTTTGAGACGTATATGTCCAGACAAAATGGCTCGTGGTAAGGACCCGTTAGTTGGTTAAAGGTAAGAGTCCTCTGTTTTCTTGCAGCATATGGGTCTTCCATATGCTTGCCTGAATCTTCTGCTTTGCAAAGCAGAGGAGATAAATGCTGGTTTTCCTCCGGGCCCAGCGACGATTTCATAACCTTGTTTGGACGAATCTCTTTCTTTGTGTTCTCTCGCTTGCTGCTGCTCTTCTGTTCTTTCTCATTCTTCGAAGCTTTCTTCCTTCTGTGGAAATCGAATTTGTATTCTTCGTATTCTTTGGAATCTTTGTCGAGCTTGTAGAACAGATTCTTTCGAAACCTCATGTCCTCGATCTCGTCGAAGTCTGGCTCATCCATGCTCGAATCAACAGCTATATCCCCAGTATTATCATCATCTTCATCTTCTTTATAACCAAAATCGCGACTTTCTTTCGATGTACTATCGCTTTTAAGAGCATCGAACGCCAGCCCTGATGACAGACGCCAAGCACCTTCATCCATGGATTCGATTCTGCATTCTTCTTCACGCCCATCGATTCTTGGAAAGAGTGGGGAGAAGTGGAGCCTATCTGTGGTGGAATAGGCTCTGTATCGACCGAGAAATGCCCAATGGTTCGAAGAAGGGAGCTTACAACGATGTAAAGGCAGTTGATTCGATGCTAATGCAGTGACCCTTCTGATAATCATATGTATCACACTCAAATAAGCTTTTTCCTCAAACGTCGCCAGATAGGTCCACTTTCCTTTGGGGCATTTCAACAAGCACTTGGTGTTCATACAGAAAAAAAATAATGAGAAATAAATCCTACGAGTCAGAGCAAGTGGGCTACATAGACATGTAAAATGGAACTAGCTCGTTTATATGAAAGGTTTTTGGGCTGGATATAGCTGTTGCTTCTATGTCACCGTAATAGAATTACCTTAGAGCGCGATTGGATTCGTATATCTAAACGAAATCGCTTGATTTTAAATTACGAATTTCAAAATCGTAATTTCAAATCCAAATTCACTGTCTGACAAACGTTAGGATTTCGAAATTTGGATTTCAAAACATAGCTCGAATCGAGCTCGTGAAGCTTGTCGAACTCAATTTCTAACTTTTTCTAAGTACAATAAAATAAAATTCATGAATAATATAAAAACAACCCGTGAGCCGACTTGCGAACTTTCGAGGGCCCACGAGTGAGCTCGAGCTCGAGCCGGCTCATTCGCGAACCCGTGGCGAGCTCGACCTCAACAAGAGCTCGAGCCGGCTCATTCGCGAACGAGCTCGAGTCGCCTCATCAAGCTTGCGAATCCGCTCGAATCATCGTCCACCTGCTATTTATTTATTATTATTGTTATTATTATTATTATTAATTTTTTCATTATTATATTTTGTTATTATTATATTATTATTGTTATTTTATTATTATTATTATCAGTTACGAAAAACTGGTTACGTGCTTTGAATTTCTAAAACGGACCATTACACGGAATTTCAAATCCGCCTAATTATAAAAGTTTGGATTCCCCCGGATTTGGACGAAATCGAAATATGATTGTCAAACGGAAGATTTGGCCGAAATCCGGATTTCGAATTGAATCTGGAATCCAAACGGGGCATTAGTACGACTTTATCAGTATACTATGTTTTTATGTAGAATGATATTTCATTTACCACGTAACACAAAGAATTTGTACACCTACCTCATCTACTTTCTTCATTCTAGTAAAGAATCTCAGCTAGGACAAGAAAAAGAGCATATATGACGAAATAGACTAGAATTGACTACTTTATTCAGTCTAGTAAAGAACCTCAATCTCGCTTTCATCTCACAAATAATCAGCTTGGAAAGTTGCTCTGTCTTCGTCCCGTCTCAGAATGTTATCTGTGGTTCCTTTCATACCAAATGTAATAGAAAATAGCAGACAGACATGCCATGCGAATGCCTTGGTGTACATTTCGCTTGCCTCCCTCAGTTTTCATCCATACAATCGTGTCCTCAAATTCACACAAAGGCACATTAATGCAGATGCAATATGATAACTTCACAAGTAGTAGTTGGCAGTATGAACATTCAAGGAATAAATGCTCAATTGTCTCCTCTGATCGACCACATAATCGGCAGGCAGGATTGGAGACAGTTAGGCCCCAGCTGATTAATCTATCAGCGGTTAGTAATTTCTTATGCACCAGCAACCAAATAAAAAATGAGTGCTTTGAGGGGCTGAATTTATTCCAAACTTTACAGTAAGGGAAAACCGGCTGATCCCCCTTGAGTCAGTTATAGCCCGCTTTGACAGAGTATGTACCATATGAGGAATATATCCATTCTGATCCACATAGCCCCCTCTGAAGCTATCTTTTAGTCTATGGAGTTATTTCCAATGCCAACAAGAGTCCATTGCCGGCCTGAAATCCCAGAAATTAGTTCCTTTCAAGTAGATTACTTTGATCCACTTGATCCATAACGAGTCAGCTTTCATAGTTATATCCCAAACTTGTTTGCCCGCAAGTGCTGTTCCAAGTAACACAATCCCTCAAGTCCAACCCTCCTTGTATCTCGGCAAGCAGACTTTATCCCAACTCATCAGAGGAATACATTTGCCATGCACCTTTTTCCCCCATAAGAACTCCCTGCAAACTTGATCCACTTCCTTGGAAACTGACTTTGGCATCAGGAAAACTGAACCCCAATATCCATGGGTTGTCAAGAGGACTGAATTTACTAAACAGATTCTAGCATAGGACAGATTTCTGGTGGACCAACACCTTATTCTGGCTACTATCTTTTCAACTAGGCATTGGCAAGAGGTTCTATTCCATTCGGTAGGCGAAATAGGTACTCCCAAGTACCTCATTGGAAAGCTTCCAAGCTGGAAACCAGTGGTCTGAACCAATTGTTCAGCTGTGCTCCAGTTGACACCAGCTAAATACAGATTTGACTTCTGCTGATTTGCCTCTAGACCATAAATAGAGTTGAGCTGATCCAGAATTCTTTGATTGCAGTCACTGTGGCAGTTTTGCAGAATATCATCATATCATCAGCATAACATAAGTTCACCAACTTGATTTGCTTACATAAGGGATGATACCTGAACCTAGGATCCTTGATAGATAGTTGCAGCTTGTAGGTCAGATATTCCATAACTAGCACAAATAACAATGGTGAGATGGGATATCCCTCCCTTAAACCTCGAGCTCCCTTGAACCAACCTGCTTGTGATCCATTAACAGAAATGGTGATGAAACAGTGGTAACACATTCCATTACCCAGTGTACAAATGTTAGTGGGAATCTTAATAAGCACAACCAGTTCCTCAAGAACTCCCAGTCCAAGGAGTCATAGGCCTTCCTAATGTCTACTTTCAACAGAGCTCTAGCAGATGCATTCTGCCTATTATACATCCTGATTAAATCCTGGCACATCAGAATGTTGTGTACTATAGATCTGCCTTCCACAAAAGCACTGATTGGAATGGACAACTTTGGGCAGAAGTGGTTTAAGTCTTGAGCAAAGCATCTTAGAGATACACTTATACACCGTGTTGCAACAAGAGATGGGTCGAAACTCCTGAGCTAATTTGGGACTGGCAGTTTTAGGGATAAGACAGATGGTAGTCTTATTTATATGAGGAAGCATTTTACCTGTAGCAAAGAATTCCATAACAGCAGGGGTTATTTGGTCCCCCACAACAGGCCATGCTTGCTTAAAAAATCCACTTCCATAACCATCCGGCCCAGGGGCTACATCATCATGGATTGATTTCATTGCCTCTCATACTTCCTTCCTGTCAAATGGCTGTACAAGCTGGAGCTGATCGGTCAGGGAAAGGGTATAACCCTCTACTGCAACCAGTTCCTCGGGCTGGTGCTGTCTCTGCCTTTTGTGCCCATCATCCCCGGAAGAATTCCAGTAGGTGCTGATGAATTGCCTTGTGATCAGATAAGAGCTTCCCCTCAGAGTCCTTGATAGAGAGAATTCTGTTGGAGTAGGTTCTTTGCTTGATCACAACATGGAAGTATACTGAGTTCCTGTCCCCTCAAGCCATCTAGTTTTAGCCTTTTGTCTCAAGAACTTATCATTTGCTATACTCAAAATGTTGTATTATACTCTGAGTTTTTCCTCCTTCTTCAACAGCTCAGAACACAGGGAATTCATGTGCACATCCATTTGACATTCCTCAAGCTGGCTTTGTAGCACTGCAGTTCTGTTGAGAATGTCTGCATACAGCTCTATGTTTCGAGCTTGCAGTGGCCTCTGTAGTTTGAGCAAATTATAACAGACTCTATTTATTGAATGCCCATTGCTGTCATTCCAGTGGTTGGTTACAATAGGCAGAAATGAAGGAGCAAGACTCCACATATTGAAATACTTGAAAGGCTTTCTAAGCTCTGGTCCTTTCAAGGCATTTCTCAGAAGGATTGGGCTATGATCTGACACTCCTTCACTGAAGAAGATTGTGGAAGTACTTGGAAATCCAGGCAAGGTTCCCAAATGCCCGGTCTATTTTGCTCCAAACTCTCTTGTCCAGGCTCTATTTGTTTGACCGTGTGAACTGACAACCACTTCTCTTTAACTCCTCCAGCTAGCAATCCTGAAGGATTAATTAAAGTCCAGAAATTCGTTGGCTTGGATGGGAGCACCCCCTACTCTATCCTCAAACCCTCTGATGTTATTGAAATCTCCCAAATCAGCCATGGGTCAGAGAGAGGTGATCCTATCTGTCTGAGGATGTCCCAGAGAGTGCTTCTTCTTAGCTTTTCATTATGAGCATATACACAGGCCATGATGTAATCAGAGTTTTATCTCGGAGGACCTTGAATTGCAAATGCTGATTTGACATAGATAGTAGTTCCAATTCATAGCCACCTCTCCATACGACCAAAATCCTACCATTAGGATGTGAACTGAGATTGTGGCAGCCATCCCAGCCATAAAATTTTTTATTCAATACCAGGTCATATTTTTCACCTTCAGTTTTGTTTCTAACAGGCACATTATACTAACTTTATATCTATTACAGAAGAGAGTAATCTCTCTGCTTAGCAGGGCCATTTAGGCCCCTAACATTCCACGAGGCCCAATTATCCATGACCACTGTCATGGACCCTTTGCTTGGAAAGGTTGTTAGTAGTCACATATATCTGTTCTGCTTCCTCAAGTTGCACCAATTCAGCCCAGGATCTGCCACTGGATTGACCTCTATTTTGCAGGTTATAAGAACTTGTGTCACAGATTTATGCCTAACAGGAGTTATACCAGTAGGTACATCAGCCCTCACCACTGGCTCAAGGGGGGTCTCAGACACTATAGGAGTTTCACTTGACACTGGTTTAGCTAACTTGGGGTTAACAAGTTTCCAAACCTGTTTAACACCCAGTTTACATATAGGTTCCTCATGCCCATATTTCTTGCACTTGTTACAAAGCACTGGTTTCCATTCATATGTTATACTCTGGTCGATAAGCTGCCCTTTCTTATTAAGAAACTGAATGTTGTCCGGCAGATCCTTATTGAGATTGATAGTTATAAGGACCCTGGAAAAGTGAATCATTTCCTTGTTTATGGTAAAGTCGTCTGTCATGATAGGTCTCCCGATCAGACTTGCTAATCTGCTCAGTGTTTTATTTCCCCAATACTTCAGTTCAAGCTGTGGTAGTTGAACCCAAATTGGAACACTTTCAACCCGTACCTTACTAATTTGAGTATCCTCTACCAAGGGGATAGAATGACAGGTTTGCGGTCAAAGTGGATGATCTCAGTTTGCAGGACTGAGTCCCTCTGTGCTACCGTAGCAAAGCGAGCTAGGAAGAGTCCTTGCCGCAACTGCCATACGTTGATCAGCCCAAGCTTCTCCATTTGCGCTTCAGAAATCCCGACATGACGCCATAGGGAGGGTTTGCACCCAGTACATAGCACAACAATGCTGAATTCCAGTGTTCAACTTCCTCTTTAATATCCTCAATTTCAACCACTCCAATTATCTTGCCAGCTTCAGATTAAGGTTCAATCAATTCCAGTCCTTTATCCTGATTTTTGCACCATATTCACATTGAATTTCAGCCAGGGATTGGAATTAGGTTCGTCTCCTTTGTTCGTAGTTGCAGCAGTGCCCGCTGATGCTGCCAGAGTAGGCCACTCCTTATTCAGATAGCATTGCTATTCTTCGGTGCTTCAATCTTATACTCATCTAATGGAACAGTATCAGGTGTCGAACTAGCTTGCTTCAATCGATCATTGCTATTGTTGCCCGAATTACCAGTAGATCGCTCGACGGTAGGGGGAGGCATCGTCGCCGAGACCGCGCCGCCCGCTGTTTCGCAACCTTTCTCTTCTTCGCAATCGCAGAGAGAAAAAATTGCGCCTCTTAAGTGTGGGTTTAGTGTATACTATGTCTATGTTTCCTAAATAAGATTACTTCTTCCAAGTACCAACTTAGTACAAGTTACTTCGTCTTTTTTCAAACATCAACAGCAAATCAGAAGATACAACACAAAGCTGCCCTTTATCCAAAGCCAGCCATAATTCAACAGAAAAAAGTCAAATCATCAAACACATGGCAGAAAACAAAAGCTAACCACCAAAGATTAGTTTGCCACAGCAAATTACACAGCTTTGAAAAAGAGTGTTAAGGGGGTCATAAACAACATCAGTAGTAAACCTGCTGATACGCCGGGGCGGGAGGAGGTGCCATCCCACCATAACCGCCATACGCCGGAAAGTTGACCGGAGAAACCGAGTAAGACCCGACGATCTCCGGCGAGTAAGCTCCATAGGGCGGCGGGCTATGGTTTGCGGCGTAGATGGGATAAGCGTGGACGGGAGAGGGGTACTGAGTGTGGTGCGTGGGAGAAGAAGACATAACATACGCCGTGGGCGGAGATGGGAAGGAAGATACGTAAGAGGCGTTGGTGGAGCGACCCGCCTTGGCGGGCGGCATTGGGCCGCCGGAGCTGCCTCGGGTCCTCTTGGCGGCGCTCGGCGAGGGTGGTGGTGGCGAAGGCGATGAGTTGGTGGGTTGTTTCTTCTTGGCCTTGTCGAGCATTTCGAGGCGCTTGCTGAGGTCCTCGGGCGGGAATTGGGACTCGAGCTTGTACTCTTGGATGCACCTTAGGACGGCTCGGATGGCCGACTGTTCTTTCTTGGTTGCCACTTGCTGTAAGAATTGTTTGGTCTTATCATATGGAAAAAAGGAAAGGACGTATGGGCGTTGAAAGTTGGAGGAAATTTAGAGGTGAAAGATTAGATTACCGAAGCACGGCCAGAGGGATCCTCGGAAAGAGATGTAGAGGCTTTCTTTGCATCTTTGAGGAAGGCTTTGAGAAGGGGGACGGGCGAGAATTTGTCGGCGAGGCCTACTTCGTATATGAAGTGTACTGCATCCACTTGCTGTCCCCTTCCGATCAGTTCTTCGATCATATCTGTTAAAGAGGGATAAGGAGAAAGACTGAGATGCATCTTATGGAAATAGTTGTCCAAGAATATGTTATTCGTTCACTTCACTGCACAGGAAAGATCGACCATCGATTGGATTATATGATCCATACAATGTAACATCAAATGGTTTTGTTACTCGTTTCCTCATCTGATGCCAAAACCTAACAGCATAACAATCTCACACCAAGACACTACATTGATCTTTATATGTTTTGCCGACAGCAAATGATCATTTTTTCCATGACTTGTCTTTGTACGACGTAGCAAATTTGTGACATAAACCCAAGCTCGTGAAATAGAGAATACACGCAAGAAACCGTAAACAAGAGATCCGTATACCAACAAAAGCAAAATCCGCAAAAACAAAAACCCAAATTTTGTTTTCATCGTTTAATTACCGGGCATTTTATCCTCAAGGCCAAGTGCTACTGCGAGCTTAGGCATCTGTTTCCTCCAAGCCGATCCTACGACCAGCTTTCTGTAAAAATCTGCATCTTCCTCTTTAACAATCCCGAAAGTCACTAGATGCTGCAAGAAAGTATGAACATCAGGTGTCTTAACATTCTCGATTCCACCTCTTTCCTCTAAACTCTTCTTCCATGCATCAGCTATCTCTTCAGCTTTACCCTTAATCCTCGGCGTAACAATCATCCTCTCTTTACCCAATATAGGATCCATCAAAACTGGGATCAAAGATTCCAGCAGCAACACACATGCCCAACCCATATCACCATGATTTCTATAACCATTACAACCAGCGATACTATTATTACATCTACTTTCATCGTTGTGGCTAAGATAGTTGTTAACTGGGAAAGCATCAGAGACTGCTTCGAGCACGAATCTCGGCGGATCTACACAGCAGCTCAACGCCTTTGGGATTTCACTTCGCAAGCACTCCAAATCCTTCTTCTTCGTGATCACGAAGCTCCAAAACTCCTTGGAACACATTCCCACGCAAAAGCCCCTCAATTTCTCGAACAAACTCTCCGATTCACAGCCGCCTTCCACCTCGGCCTTCTTCTCGGCCAGGGCCTTGGCGCTGTTCTCGAGAGACTCCATGATGATCGCCATGGACTTGGCCATCGAAGACTCGCGAGCCTCTAGGGACTCGAGGGAGAGCTTGGTATCGCTGTCTATGGCTCGAATCCTCTCCTTCAAGGCGTTCGATTTGTCGATGAGGTCCCTCTCCAGGCTCGAGAAGTGGTCGGAGAGCTCTTTCCATAGAAGCGTGCAGCTCGTCATCAGAGATGTCTGGCGCTGGAAGTCGTCGAAGCTCGGCGGCGCAGAGCCGCCGGGATCGGGCGTCGAACCCATCATGCGCGTGAGCGAATTGGACGAAATGTAAAAATTGAAAACCCTAAATGGCAAGGACGGTGTGTGGGCGAAGGATGGATACAGAGCTTTGGTGTACGGACATCGATGACGTGGCAGGTCGTGAGATAGAAATGTGTTGATTTGTCGGCATTTGATTTGTCAGTGAATTTAGAGAGAGTTGATAGGATGTCTCGGTCTCACTGTGAAGAGTGTAAGGAATCTGCGTTGACCAGTCAAATATAGTATTTAACTTATCTATATCTGTTAGTTTGATTAAATATATATCATATAAAACGATTATGCAAGTGAAGTGACGCATTGAGTAAGAATGGGATAAATAGTTATGGTAAAACGATGCTTATAGAGAAATTAAAGAAGAGCAAAAGGGAAAACAAAAGCTAAGACGTCACATGGCGGCCAGGCAAATAAAGTAAGATGCCTACTGTGGCATTTTAAAGATTATGACTACTCTATCATGTATAAACGAATTATTTAGTACTTCTATTGTTATTCATAGAATTTTCTTTGATGTCATTTACCCTAAATTAATCATGCCATGAACAATCTTTTTATTCAACAAAACGAATTAAATAAAGGTTGGACCCGGCCGTCGTCGGGCCGGGTTCTTGAGCCAATAAACTTAGTCATGGGTTTGGGTCCGAATTTGGACCATTATTCAGCCTTAATTGAGATAACTCAGTTGGATTATTTTGATATCTAAGTGCATAATCAATGATGTAATCATAAACCTTCCAAATTCCATTTGATTTTGGAATATGTGGAAAACGATGGAGCTACTTCGTCTTGAAATTTCATTTCGATATAAAGAAAGGAATAGGTTCAGTCACGCTCGCACTGCAAAGTGAGCATCCAAGACTAGTAAAGTGTACTCATTTCCTCGGATGCCACGAAAATTACAATCTTTAGTCCTACAACTTCCTTAATGTACAAATTGTACCACCAATTTGGTAAGGATAGTTCAGATTTCGGACAATTAGAAGTTGCTGTAAAGCATTTCTTTGTTCTAGCTATTGATTTCTGAAGATGATTGCTGTAAAGTTCTTATTCGTTGCAAAACAGCCTTTCATTTCACGTTTTTTCTTTGTCAGACGCGCAAATATGTTTTTATTAATTATCCATACGCATTTATTATACCATACGATACACATCTCATAATGATGAGATGAGACTGAAAATTTAGTTATAAGCGATCGCCAAATATGGTAAAAACGTTGGAGTTTTTCTAATTATAGAAGGTGCAACGTCATCAGAAACTCATGGAGATTGTAAAACTTGCATTTAACAAATATTAGATTTCACGTAAGTTATGTGTAGATAATGCTATTTAAACAATCTCATCCTCGTCTCACTGATTTTTTTTTGGGTAAGAAACCCTTAAAATTTTGAGTGGGCAAGAATTGATATTCTTTGGATCCTTGTTCATAACAAAAGGTAGCATGGGCCTATGTAATAACAATACATGCATATGTATAATCTTGTTGCCTGCACGCATACATTATAATATATAAGGTAGCACTCATCGAAAGCAAAGAGTAGTGTTAATTTAAAAAATGTTCTATTTTTCCATTAGTATGCTACTCATTTATGTCATATGTTCATGTCTCCTCGAACAACGATACATACAAAATGGATCAAAACTCAAATTTATTCCTATATATATACTCTCTTAGAAATAGGTATCCAAAGAAACAAAAGCAGCAGATTGGAACAAAAAATAGAGTTAGACGGCTTTGGTATTTAATTAGATATAATTCTCGAAAATAATATTAATTAATAGATTAGATTATTATTTGATTTAGGGCTATTTCAGTGGCCCGCAACCGCAAAATCATGTTTCTGTAAACTTCCACTTTCTTTGTCCTTTCAAATTCAACCCCCAGAAGCCTTTGTAAACAATTTCACGTCAAAGAAACAAAAAAAAAAATAACTCAAATCGAAAGAAAAAAGAAAAATCTACTGTGCTTCTTAATAAAGGGCTCCTCAAGTAATCTACAAATCCTCAGCCTTGGGTATGCTTTTAACCTTCTCTTTGCTGTTTCTGAGATTTGCTGTTTATCGGAATTAGGCGATTCAGTTCAGATCCGTGCATCAGCAAGTAGAAGAGTGTCCGCTAACAAATTCGAAACTTCATAGTATTTTGCTAAGAAAATGAGGGATTTCCCATCATGTTTTAGCGAAAACGGCGTTCAAGTTGCCGATGCTTCTTCTTCCAGCGTGGGATTGAGCAAACCTTCGCAAAACGCAGTTAATTGTCTTTATCAGTGTATGCTATTTGATAGGCCATGTTTGATTTCCGTACTTTGGAGCAAGAGTATGATGGGCCAGTCTCGTCTTAGCATCGAAATCGACGAAGCCACTTCGTCCAATTCCCAGCAATGTTGTATATGTAAAGTTGAAGTGAAGCCTTCTTGGTTCTCAAAGAGAAAAGGGTCGAAGCGCTTCGATGTAAATTCAAGTAAAATCGAAGTCTTTTGGGATCTCTCTTTGGCGAAATACGACCATGGGCCCGAGCCTTTAGAGGGATACTACGCAGCAATTGTGTACGAAGGGGAAATCGTTCTATTAATAGGAGATATGGAGAAGGAAGCACTCAAGAAAACCAAAGCTATTGCTTCCCTTTCTGCCGCACGCGCAGTACTGATTTCCAAAAGAGAACACGCCTTTGGCAAGAGGGTTTTCAACACAAAGTCTCGATTTTGCAGTAACGGTGAAGTACACGACGTTAAGATTGAGTTCGATGCGATGGATGGCCTTGTGATTGGCGTTGATGAGAAAACTGTAATGCAAGTTAGGAATTTGATGTGGAATTTTCGTGGGAATGAGACGATTTCTGTAGATGGAATGGCTGTGGAAGTATTTTGGGACGTTCATAATTGGCTATTTAGTTCGAGCTTGGGTAATGCTACTTTCTTGTTTCGGGCGATGGATTATGAGCCCTCTGTACTATCTTGGGACCGTAAGGAGGGTTTCGTTAGGGAAGGTAAAGGGGCGGGTTTGGGCTTTTCGTTGTTCTTACATGCGTGGAAGAGTGAATGAAAAACTTGGATTCTTTTTTTTTTTCAGGTTCTTGATTGGTAAAGCAATGTATGTTTATGTTTTTGTGTTCTTCACATGTTTGGTGTTCTTGAGTGTTGGTGGCTTGATTGTCTACTATTCAGTTCTTGATTCTTCTGATGAATTAAACGTTTCATTAGATTTTTCTTGCAATGGAGTGGAGGTGTTAATGAATGATTCAAACGTTTGGTAAATGCAATTTGTTTACTTGTTGATGATCTTAAGTTTTCTTGTTGAACTAATTAATACAAGCTGTCTGAAAGACTCTTAGCTAAACCTCAGTCGAAGACATTAGCTGGTGATTAGGTTCTAAGGTTTTTCTTGTCCTACAATCATTCGAACAGTTGTATATTCTCTTGTACTAATAATTTATTTGTGATCTTTTACTATTAATTTTCAATATCAAATTCGACATGTAAAAATTGACTCGAAATAAATATTTTTCAAAGCTTGTTCAACAAAATGGCCAAGACAAATTCAGTTTCGAAAAATTGAAAGAATTATCCATCTATATGCTAATTCGATCGAAATAACCGTTCAATTTCTGGGTTTTTAATCTTTTGACATAATAACACAACTGATCTGACCAAATAAAAGATGCAACTTTTATGGCTTGCTTGGTTACTAGGTTTATATTTGGGAATTGCTATTCACCGCCCCTTTTTCCTAGTTACCGCCCCCTAAATGGATTGAAAATGACCTTTTTGCCCTTATGATATTTAAATTAATTTAAAAAGAAAAAACAAACTAAATATATAATTCTGGTACGAAATACTGAAAACTACATACACAAATAAATTCGAACGACCAATCGATACGGAAAAAAAATTTCGATTTAACATTTTAGTACCGATCGATCGATATTTTTGGCCCTGCAGTGCACGGGCCGAACGATATTTTCGGCCGGACTGTGCGCTGGCCGAACAGTATTTTCGGCCCGGACACTGCTTGGCCGAAATTTCAGTTCGGCCCGCACAGGCCCGGCCGAAATCTGACTTCGGCCCGCACAGGCCCGACCGAATCTGATTTCGGCCCGCACAGGCCCGGCCGAAATCTGATTTCGGCCCGTACACTGCACCCGAAGTTCAGTTTCGGGTACAGTTTTGGGGTCGATGCGCTCTGAATCAGGCCAAACATAAAACATAAAAGTTGTAGATAATCAAATTGGCTTTCTACAGGAATTTGAATCAGGGTCGTCCGATTTGTAAATCAAAAGTTATTCTCAAAATCGTGTAGACTGCCAGTTTTGACCAATTCACTCGGACAGCAACCCTAAGTTAGAATCGGGCGAATTTTGGAGGTCAATGGACTTCGAATCAGGCCTCCATTAAAACATAAACGTTTTATATAATTAAGTTGGCTTTTCATAGCAACTTGAATCAGAGTCGTCCGATTTGTGAATCGAAAGTTATGCTCAAAATCGTGCAATCTGCCAGTGGAATCAACCGAAACTGGCAGTCTGTACGATTTTGATAATAACTTCCGATTTACAAATCGGATGACCCTGATTCAAATTCCAATGGAAAGCCAATTTGATTATCTACAACTTTTATGTTTTATGTTTGGACCGATTCGGAGCGTATTGACCCCAAAATTGTACCCAAAACTGAACTTTGGGTGCTGTGTAAGGCCCGAAATCAGATTTCGGCCCTGCAGTGTACGGGCCGAAATCAGATTTCGGCCGGGCCTGTGCGGACCGAACTGAAATTTCGGCCAAGCAGTGTCCGGGCCGAAAATACTCTTCGGCCCGCGCACAGTCCGGCCGAAATATCGTTCCGCCCGTGCACTACAATGCCGAAAATATCGATCGATCGGTACTAAAATGTTAAATCGAAATTTTTTTTTCTGTATCGATCGATCGTTTGAATTTATTTGTCTATGTAGTTTTCAGTATTTCGTATCAGAATTATATATTTAGTTAGTTTTTTCTTTTTAAATTAATTTATATATCATAAGGGCAAAAAGGTCATTTTCAAGCCCTTTAGGGGGCGGTAAGTAGGAAAAAGGGGGCGGTGAATAGCAATCCAGTTATATTTAGACGGTTTAAATTAGTCGACTTTATATAAAACTAGTTAATGAGTATAAATTAAGTGTGTTTGGTTAGTGCGTTTAGATAATAAACACATGTGATGAAGTGTGCTTATCTAATACTGTAGAAATTTGTTCAAACTACGATAATATAAACTTCCTGGTTTATTTAAACTCATGTCTTAAACCCACATTGAAAATAGGTAACCCATACAACAAACAGGGCCTTAAGGTTTAAAAAAGAAAATACACATATTTCAGATCGAAACGCTGTTTGGAATGCCTTTCCCAGTAAGCCCGCATTGCCCACCACGGCCCGAAACGTTGGGATACAACAGCGTATACGGCACATTTACGAGCCCGACCCGATTCTTCAACCTCCTATTGTTATTCCTCTCCCTTACCTTCCCCTCGATCTCCGCCATCTTCGAACCGAACCTCTTAAACGCCCCGACGACCAATAAATCGTCGGTCCAATTAAGACTTTCGTCGCCTCTCTGTCCCAGATAAACCTCGTCCGTCGAGTGCCTCGACAGTATCTCGATGATCGAAATCCCTAAGAGTGTCTGCAACCGAGGTGTGATAGTCTTCAAGTACGCTGACTCGGGGTCCTCCTCGAGCTCGGCGTACTCCTGACTGACCGGCTCGGGCATGAGCCTACGGCTCATAGTCGGGCGGTTCAGAAGGTACCCAGCATAAGGGTACTGACCGAAGTTCACTGCCGCGTGCAGTGCAGACGCGGTCCATACAATGGTGGTTAAGGCTCGGACGAGCTCGGCTCGGGTCCGTAGGTCGGGCCACCACGGCTCATGTTTCAGGTCGCCGTGGCCCACCTCTCGAACCTCCCTCCACCAAGATTGGAGCTCGACGTCGTTCATTACGAGCCCGTCATTTTCGTAGTAGAACGAGCAATATTCCTCGACCCAAGATTCTATCGCGTGCCATACATCCAAGCCGTCGACGGCGTAGGGATAGTCCTCTATTACGAGCCTTAGCCCGCGCGGCTCGCTCGGGTCTTCCACCGCCATTCCTCTGATCAATTTTTTTTTGGGAAAAAAAATTAGGCTCTGAATATCGTCATGACCTTGGCTTACCTACCCTATTGGGTATATATCCCAACTCCCATTAAAATATGACTAGTGTAATGTTCATTAGTGAAACATACGTATGTGTGTTTTGACATTGTTAGGGTAGTGTTTAATGTGTCGCGTGTTCTTAGTAGAGTTTGAGTTATACCCAATTTGGTAGGAAAGACAAAACCTATCGTAATTAAAATAGTGGGACTTTTTTACCTTTTGAGGAGGTCGACGGGAAGCGCCTGTTCGGCAAAGTTCCAACTCCTATAGACGAACGACGACATTTCCATGGAATACTTCGCCGGGAAAACGGTCAATTCGAGCACTCCGCCGGCGTTTATCAGTATCTGTCTGGCGAGCGCATTTATGTGCATCGTATCGCGGAAATGAGGCTTCAATAGCTTGTGTATCGGATGGACGACGCTGAGTCGTCGATTGCTCGCGAGGACGAACGGCTCGATCACCGCGTGGGTGTTCAACCTGAAAATATCAATCATATTGCTCTTATAACGATCATCGGGCCGGGCATGGCCGCGTCTAAATACGTTCCCGACCCTCACGAGCGGATCAATGCATGTAATATACATACCAGTGGCTAATGAGCTGATGATAGCCCGAGTCGTTGACCGAAACATAGGCCTTGGCCAGTTGCCAAATAGAATCTCCGAGGGCCCCATCTTTTTCGTCGGGAGGAGTAAAGACTCGGCTAATTGCGCCATGAATATCTCCGCTTTCGTTCGGCAAGCTCAGTTCGATGGCCAATGGCTTCAGAGTTCCGTCGTCTCGGAGGAATAGAATGGTCCTCGTGGCGTAGGCTTTGGTCGCAGTCAACGAATTAATTCTTCGGAGATAGGGCATTATCGACTCGTGATGGTCCAGTACGAAGAGCCTACGGTCGGCGACGGCCTGAAGAAAGCGCTCCGAGGAATTACAAAAAAAAACGCGCGCAAATTTGTTTTGTTACGAGAAATTCCGAGACGTTTTTTTTACTTTGTTTACGGTTAGTCCTTCCATGCGCTTCTCGACGTGCGCCGTCGTTATGGTACTATTTTGATCTCCGTATATCTTCGGGTCGAGCTTGGACTTTGGCGGAAACTCCTACGGCGTGAAAATCGAACGAATAAGGAACCTTGATAACAAAAAGAGTTCGACTTTTCTTTTTTCTTTTTTTCAACCTCTAATCTTCGGATTACGACGGGGTTCACTCCCGCTAGCATTTCGCGCCCGAACTCTTCGTCGGTCCTCCACGCCGTTTTACTCTCTGCATTTTCCAAACGCAATTTTATCACGACGACGTCATTTAATATGCACGCTAATTGTTTTATTTTGCGCACCTTTTATCACGTCGGGCATCGGAAACCCGGGAAAGCGTTCCCCATCGGAGCGAAGGAGCTCCCTAACCAACTCCAGAGGCACGCATTCTCTAATCTTTTCTACCACACAATTCTTCGACTTATCAAATCCGTCGTCGTAGAGGCTTAAGACGTCCTCGAAAGAGTCGAACTCGTTGGGCGTCTTTCGAAAGGCGGCTCTCACCTCGGGCGCAAGCACTTGCCCTAACGATTTGAGCGCATACGCTATGAAGTCGGAGAATTTCACCTGGCTAAATTTCTCGTCCCTCGGGACGTACGTTCTCAGGCTAAGCAAGAACAATCGGCTCTCCGTCTTTGGATCTTTTTTGTTCGGCCTACGACCAGTTCGTCCTCTTCGTGGATATGGATACTCCTTCGACCCGCCGAGGACGGGCCTTTCGTATTCCTCTCCTTTTTCTGGGCTTCCCAAATCGTTGTAGTATGCATAGGCGTATACTCGGTCCCACTCGCTGAGCTTCCCAGACGATTCGTTTCCGCAGAGGCTCTTTAGTTCTCGTTCCCGGAAGAAACGTAGGGTTTCCGGCATGTCTTTGGGAAGGTATGCCTAAAAAGATTCGCAAACGGAAATTGTTATTTCGGCGAATCGGCGTTAGTGTGAATTTATAGGGTTAACTATTTTAAGGGTCTCGTAATTTAAGGGGTGACACTTTCAGGACGCCAAACTTAAAGGGTTGCAATTTGCACACGAACTTTCGAGATTAAAGCAATTTTAAAAAATGCATCGAATACCTAATTGCGTCCTTAAATTGGCTTTTCCATTACGAAAGTTAGTATCCTTATATAGGAGTCTCGTAAGTTGGTTGTCCTCATGAAACTTAGGAATTATCCCCAAATAAGCAACTCCGACACCACGTAGAGTTCAAGTTTCAGCCAAAAATTAGGTTTTTTCATGCATTGTGTCCTTAAATTACTTCAATTTTGAAAGTTAGTTACCTAAAATTGCAACCCTTTTAGATGTCATGCATGTGTTCTCCTACCTTATTTGTCAAGCTACAACTTACCCTATTCTTCTATAACAAAAACCCTAAGGTTGCCTATAGCTACATAGTGTATTCGAACAAACATATGATAGAAAAAAAACATTAAATTCACCTTGTTGGCGAAGAACACACGATCGTGCTCGTATCGATGGGCGGGATAGACCCAAGAATTGCAAACGAAATGGATCGAGCCATGCCCCGGGAAATCATGCAGAGTGAGGGTCTTGAGATAGAATTCGCTGTGATGGTAATTTCGCACTAAAAAGGCGCCGGGAAATCCAAAAGATTTTTCGCTAGGAAACGTTACGGTGAAAGACGCTTCGCCTTCCGTGTAGAGGGAAGTGATCTTCCAAACCCAATTCTCGAGCTTCGCCGATTTCCCAAGCTTTCCTCGGTTGCCATTCGCTGCAAAAAAAAAGGGTTTTATTTTCCGGCAACAATATTAGGGTTTTCTTTTCTTTTCGATTATCTGCTTAAGAAGAAAAAAGGAAGAAAATACAGACAAGGGTCGCCATGAACAGCACTTATGAGGTTGAAGATGACGCCATTGCCACATATTTCGTGAAACCTGTCAAGAAATGAAGCTCTTAAATCAGTGATATCCATTACCTTCTTCTTCATAAGCACGACTGTTCCTTTGATCTTATTCTTATCATTTTTATTCTCCTTGTTCCCGCAAATTCTTCCTAGTAATTTGTCCATTGATTATTTTACTGAAGAAAAACTTGAGAAGTAATATAAGGAAGCGGAAACAGTATGTTTTTGGGGACTTTTAATGCTTAGTTGAAGCAAGAAATGCCATATATATATGTATATAGACCAAGTAATTGCAATAAATAAAGTATAACCGTTAATGTATATTGAGAAAATCAGATTAAAGAAGTTGGATTGTGTTTTCTTTTTCAAATATAATGCGAAAAAGAATTGAGTAGTCTACGGTGATTTCAGTAATAGTGATTTCCTTAATCGCTCGACTAAGTAATGCAGTAAAATCTATAAATAAGCAATAAATGGTATATTTTTAATCTCGTACTATAGGCATGATGTTTCGTGGGGTAAAAGCAATTTTTCGGTTTACAGCAATGCCATTAATAGGTATTTGTTTGTTATCTGTCTTTCTTTGTTTTATGGTAAGTTTATGTTTGCCGATTTTGTTCGTGTCAAGTTACTTATTTTCCTTTTCAATTAGTTTAAGTTTCTTGGTCACGCACGCCAAAAATTAATTTATAAAATATTAAGAGTGAATTAAATTAATTCATGTTTTATTCTACAATTATGTATTTTGCCTGGATTATATTGTAATTAATCCTATAACATTTGATTATACTATTTTCTAGCAATAAAATTAAAAAATTACTGACATGAGTGAGAAACGAAGCAAATAACAGGGTTAATAAATAAGCAATATTTTCTCTCCGAGAAAAAAGAAGCAATATTTGACAATGAAGTTTGAATAAGTTGCTTGAAAGATATATAATATGTTTAATGTTTAGCCACATATAGGAAAACAAAAATATAAAATAATGAGGGAACATGTGTATCCTTCACTTTCTTTGATGAAAAACGAATCAAATTGAAAATAAAAGCCAACAAGTAATGATTTTCAAGGTGCATTAAATATCATATAATCAAAATGCATAGACTTCTCAAGGAAATAGATGGCAAAACAAACACTTCTACGTTAAAATATTCTTTAAATGGAACCGTCAAACGTTGATACTTTGCTCTTTCCACGTAATAATAATTCATCATTGGTTGATCATCATCCTAGTGCCTAGTGCACCTGGCCTTTGCATTTTACCAACAAAATACATGTTTCTCTATTCGTTACATTAAATCATTTGATGAAGTATCATAATCAATATATACAATGCTATTATTGTAACTCCATTTAATATCGACGCTTGAATCGATTTGGGTGGTCAGTTGTCATAAGTCGGTTGTTGCTATAAAATAAAGAAATAGCAGAATACCAAAATACCAAATAGGGAATATGAAGGATTAAAGGTTGGACATTTTCATAACTCAAGACTGGAAATTCAAGTACAACTCAAGCCCAGACAAGTGCATTTCTAGTTAAACAATTCAATGATACAAATAGGATCAAAGCGAGTTCATGTCATGGGAAACCATTGTAATGAAATCTGGACTGTAATATATCTTTACTCTACAGCACATAGAAGCACACGAATTTATATACTTATGGTACCGATCGCTTAATTTATAGAAGAAATCGAGCAGAATCGTTACACTGAATGAGAGAAAGCAACAGCCACGGTTGAACTTGCGCTGCTCTTCTCGCCATACTTTACGTCTCCTAGAATAGCTCCATAAGTTGATGAGCTATATCTGCCATCAGATAAAACCCGAAACACGTCACGAGCAAAATCCTTGACATGTAAAGAAAGTTGCACAGTAGCGAATACAAATTACATTGCAATGTGCTTGGCATTCTTAGAGTTTCTAAATGATATTTTACCAAATGAAATAGCTTTTGACGAGAAGGCTTTCAAGCTTTCCTGCGGCTTTCAAACTGAGCCAAAACACCCTCTTACCTTTTGTTTGTCTTTCTCTCGTTTTATGGGATCCCCATTATAATCTAGTCGTTAAATTATCCTTTCATAATTTCCCGATTCCAAAAAAATAGAAAATAAAAAAGAGGTCAATGATCCAACTAATTCTTTTCTACAGTAACCCTAAAGTAGGTGGGACATGAACCAGACTTAAAAAGGCCTACAAAATTTAAGTGCTTGGAAGAGTGAGATGCTAACCTCTGAGAATAATGGGAGGCGTATGAAACTCGTTCCATACACTATGGCACGAAGCTAGATTCATGTTCAAGAATTTGGCAGCAAGATATGCAGCACCTCCAGCTATCTGCTGTGGCTTGAATTGAAGCCAAAGCGAAGTTCTAAGCCTGCAAAAAATCAGGTTAGCCTCAAAACGAACAAAAAAGAAGAGAATAATTGTCATTTCTAATTTAAAAGCCGAAAAAAAAAAGAACAAACCATTTGACGCAAACACCAAGAAGAGAACTGACAAGGTTGCAGCATCCGATGTATTGTTTAAATTGACATTTAGTGAGATGAGAAGATGAGGTAATGCAGCTAAACTTCCCTTACCAAACTACAGCAAGCAAGCAGCAACCGAGTTGGAAAATTTCCATGACTCTTCAGGAATATATTTGACTGAGACTAACATATAAATATATATCCCATTTACAGATATATATCATATGGATGTCAGCGTCTGCCAGCCAATCTAAATTATAAGGCATATACTCATACACTACTGCACCTTGGGGCAAAAAAGCTATGAAATAATTAGTGAAAGGAGAAACAAAGAAAAAACATGTTTTCAGAAAAAAAAAGCTCAGATTTACTATCAAAACTATCCTAGGTCAAGCTACAGATGAAAGTGCGCAAACACAAACATGCGAACGCTTTTATACATGAACCAAGCGTCCCGTATCATGTTATATCATCATCTATTCAGGCATGCAGGATTATCAAACGACATTTTAATAAAAAACTAGCATTTCATTAATCAACTCACAGAAATAAATCATCGAAGATAGGATTAATAAAATCAACTCTTTTATTATGCTTTTTCCTGATTCAGCCATTCGGACCAAGAAACCATTTCTTCCCTTCATACTCTCGGATTGATTCCTAGAAATTGAAATTAAAATGTATTCCTGATAATTTTAGGCACTTGAGAAAGCAGGACAATGCTGAATGCACTTTCCATAAGACATGGTCCCTTCATTCCACACCCACACCCTCCAACTAACATCATTTCCTGAAATGCAATCTTAACTCATGGGTAAAGGGTTGACCTAAGGTTAAACCCAAGGCGTGGAAAAGGTCTTGCTTTCACTGCTCAATAGAAAATCCAGAGGCAACTACCAAGAGTGATCATAAGACAGTGTATGGTTTTGAGCTAGGGAACTACTTTTGCAACTATGTTATACGCGATAGCTGCTTACGAGAAACTGTAAAACTTAAAAGCTAATCTTTCTACATAAGTAAAGGAAAACTATTCTTGGGTCAAAATTTGTAGCATCTTCACTAGATCCCAGTAGCCTGCTCATCTGAATCCTATATGGCCGGAATGAACAGAGACAATTAGTTGTTATGATCATCCATAATACATCTATACTCCAACGAGCATGTCATTAAAGATGTCGGTATGGAAAAGCATCCACATGATATCTCTAGTTCAACTTCAGATGAAAAACATAACATTTGATTGAACAGCACATCAACCGCCCAGCTATTAATATCATAAGGTGAGCATGCTAATCCTCTATAGCTCCTGCAATTATATACCAATCCAGAATATCAATATCACATGCCAAAAAAATTACGTAAAATGAAGACAGATAAAGGAGCTACATGAAGGCATGCATTTTGAACCACAAAAGATCACTATCATACTCAAATACGGCAATTACTGGCTCATCCTGATTAGTCGGCAGGAAAAGAGTTAATATTTGGTATCCTTCGGCTCGTACAATGAGTACTGGTAAGTCTTCTTCAAACCGTATTAGCAGCAAATTTTCATACTGAGAGAACAGCAAAAAAGAAAAAGCAACTTACCCTTCACTGACCAAGCTCAAGGCCAAATTCACAAGAGCAGATTGAGAAAATCCTAACTTTTCAAGGGTGGATGTCAGCGATTCGTATGGATGATGCACATTTAACTCGAAGTTTAGGGTTGTTAAAATCAACTGTTCAGCCTCTATAATCCGTTCACGATACTGCTCAAACCAATCCTGTCCAGGGAAATATCCAACATGAAATATCAAACTCAGTCATAGGTTATCATTGTAATTTTACGCGAAAAAAGTAATATTCATAGGGTAAGGATATGTTAATTGCTAAAGTATTAGTAATGATTAAAATCTACAATAATTTCAATAAGAAACAGCAAATATCTAGGTACAGTTTCATCCAAGATTTTGGGCTTGCTTAAGTGCATCGTGCATGACTCCCGCGTGTAGGAGACGATAACTTAATACAGATGGAAGACACAGAATCGGAACTTACGATAGGAAGTGTGTATGAAAGAAGAGAAAATTGCTGGTTGTGTAGAATTTCACAAGAAATTCTTAGCACATCATTAAGTGCGCGCTGCGACTCCTCGGACTTTGAGGCAAGGAAAAGTGCAGCAGTAGCTATCAACTGCAAAATGAAGAGATGAAATGATAAGAAAAGTTCCATAAAGAATAAAAATAGCATATTTGAGAACTTACATATCTATCATGAGATGCATGCGAGCGCCGAAAAAAGAAACGGTGGCACAGAACCATAGCAGTTCCAATAGTCATCTGTGGTCTACAGAATCATAGCAGAGTGGGCATCTCATAATTCAACAAATCAGAAAATAATGAGAGCAGGTTCACTATATTTAGTTCTACAGAAGATAAAGAACTTACAGATCAAGCCCGGTCCCAAGATCCTGAAGGAAGGCACAATATGAGTACCTCAACCGTGTCTCATGCAAAGCATCAATGCCGTCTTTTCTCGAAGGAGATGCATTCTCTATCTCGTCTTTAGTGGCAAAAATTACTTCCTCGTCGCCCTCAAACATTGATCTACTACGTTTCAAGATAGTAGAAGAGTTAGAATTGGAATCATTTGGCCTGGTTGAAGTATCAAGAGCAGCAAGGTAGCTACGGGCAGAATTGTCATCCCTCTGAGCATTGGATCTAGATGGTACAATCTTCCATGAAAGGTTACTTTCCAAACCATTTTTATACATGACTTGAGGTTGATATGGCTTCCCATGACTATCAGAAGATGAAACCAGGAGCTTTCTCCTTTTTGTCAAAGGTACACCATCAGACCATGACTGATCGTAGTTGGATCCATTTGGGACAAAATTCTGAGGATAAGTCCAGGTAAAATCTCGATTTATCGTATCGAATGTGTTGTAAGGATTCGTGTTATAGTTGACGTTGTAGTTAGAAGCAGTGGTAGTGGCCCTCAGTCCCATGTTGTTCCTTCTACCATTAAACGACCTATTGTCACCGTGAAATTGACCATCTTGCCGTTGATAAGGCCTTGTCACATACATTCTTCTTCGATTTCTCAAATAACAAACCTACACGAAAACATTATGAGAGACAAAAAGGAGGAGAGAAATACACGACAACAAGATTACCATTATAAACTAGCATAATTTCATAAATAAAAAAACTCAGCACGATAACAACCAGATGCATGAAAGTTTCTAAAAGTGGTGGCGGCGGGAGTCTTGGGATTTGGATAGAAGTACTCGAAGAGCAGGGTGATATGATAACAATCATCCAACGTCAGATCATAATCGCGCGCCTGATTACCATCTTAACTGAAAAAATCCTCACAAATATACCGATTCCAAGTCTTTCAAAGCAAAGCAGACATCAAATCAACATAACAAAATCAAACTTCAATCAGGAAAATCTGAAACATCAGCGAATTTGAAGATCGGGAATCGACATCAAGCAAATTAGGGCTGGATACAAAATCAAATCAAAATACTTCAAAACACCCACAGATTCCAAGAAAATCCAGCCCAACTATACAAGCAAAAGAAAACTTACAGAAAAAATTACCAGAAGAAACGATAAGGTGAGACCTATCGATCGTGAATCTCGGAATTTGGTGCAGAGAGTTCTCAGCCGATTGTGAAAATGTGAACTTTGGGAACAGAAAACGCCGTTATAAAAGTAGGAGAGAAATATAAGATTTTATTTATCCGATAAAGAAAGAAAGCGTATAAAATCAGCACATGCTGTGCTATTATTAACTTTTTATTCTTTGTAATAATTTGTACAAAATATTTAAAGTGAGATAGGAAACTCAAAATCAAAGTTGTTTATAATCACATAAAAAATAACAAAAAATATCGGAATTGGGCTTTTCTTTATCGGCATCGTTAGATGCTTGTGAGAGGGATAATAGTAAAGCGAAGCAAACATATCATGGGAGGAAACGGATCAAAAACTTATGAACAACAGTGTGTATATGTATCTATCTATATATATATATATATATATATATTTATTACAATTCATCTTTACATGCAGTTCTGGTTAATCAAAGAATCTTAGTTCTTCAGAGGAGAAGATGAACTAAACCAAACCAAACGACAAACCATTTCATAATTAAATCAATTCTTCATAGGAAAAAAAAGGAGAGAATTTACATCACGAAGGTCCTGAGGTCAAAAAAGGATTCCCAGGGCTATACCTATTAAGAGAAGAGACAAAACAAGGATTAATAATAAACTGTGAAGATATAGAAAAAATGAAACACTTGCTGGCAGCCATTTTAATCATACAAAAAAAGTTAACATATGGTAATAACGCAAGAAATCGAATTCCCTTCGTATAAGATTCTCAGCGCGCGAGTTTTACGGGGAAGAAGGGTTACCTTAGGTTCAATCCAGGTTTTCCAAGAAGATTGCTTGGTATTTGCCCAGTAAGGTTGTTATTTTGCAGGTATCTGGGGTCATATGCAAAAAAAAAGGTTTGATATTAATGTCTGAAATTTTTCTTACTTCCCTTGCAAAGAAAATGCAGGTTTTTTTATGACCCAAAGATGTTACTTACGAAGGCTTCATTTATCAGAAGAAGGGTTAAAGTTAAGACTCACAGTTCACGCAGGTTTTGCGCGTCTCCTAGCGATGAAGGGATTTGTCCGCCAAGCTGATTGTTGTCCAAATGCCTGATATAAGAGATTATGTATTGAACTTATTGTTTACTATAATTCCATGGGATATTTAAGGTTTTAGCGTAAATATTCCCAAGAAAGAATTCGAAGAACAGAGAGCAACGAAGGACGATACGATACTAAAAAGGTGGCTTACAAAATTTCCAGTCCCTTCAATGAGCTAAGTTCAGGAATGGTCCCAACCAAGCTATTATTCCCGAGCAGACTATCAAGAAATTTCGTGGGAGAAAATGGGTAAAAGAATCAGATGGACGATTGATTTATCATAACAAATTGACAAGAAAAATAAAATACTGGAAGAAGTTACATCTGCAGACTCAACTCACATGGTATTCAATGCTGTCATTTGAGCAATGTTTGAGGAAACTGATCCCAAAAGGCCCATGCTTGTCAGGTTTCTATGGCAAAGATGAAGCAAAATGTAGTTTTTGCAGGCAAAATAAATACATATTATACATATATAATATGTATATATATGGGAGGACGGGAAAGAGAGGGTTTATTCTTACAAGGTGACTATACGTATACGGTTTCCATAAGAACAAGTAACCCCAGTCCACGTAAATCTTTCTGGTAAACAAGGATCGCCGTGCCAATCAGCTGGAGAGTTTTCGAAGCTTTCTCTCAGGCTTATCATGGCAATTACTGAGAGATTTACAGAACATTGTTGGCATCAATACAATGATTAAAAACCAAATTTATGCAAAAACATTGCAATCTCTCAAGAAAGACATTTTACAGATAAGAAAGCTAAGTCATGAGATAAGTTTTGATATATTAGGACTTTCTCGAGAGCATATAAGGAGAGGAAATTAAAGGAAAACACCTATGCAGAACTTACGTGCTAAAAAAACCTAAGAATATGATATCAACCCAACAAAAGGCCATACATAACGCTTCGATCTACCTTTACCCCTTTCCCTTTTTTTTTCTCAAGGAAAGACTAGGCTAACGAGCAGAATTATTAGGCTCCAAAGCCAATTATAACTGAGGAATTTTTTTTGAAAAAAAAAAAGGGAAAAAAGGAACTTACTGTCACGAGCAAGAGTCTTTCGCCCGGCGTTAATCACTTGAAAAACCTCTCCAGCATTAATCATAGGGCCAACACTAGACCCAGGCTTAGGAGTGAAAGTGATATTCGTAGTTCCCAAAAGAGGCCATTTCTTCGAAAACACAGAGACGCCAACGCGAGAAACAGACAAGTCGTTGTAATAGGAAACTCCATTGATGTCCACGTCGAACGTTCTGCTTGAAACTGAAGCTCCATCGTCCGCGAAATAGAGAGCTACGTAATAACCGTTTTCTGAATAAGTGATATTCTGCGATGGCCAGATAAGCGACAGAGGTTCTGCCGAGGTTTTCTCCAGCCTTGTCTGAAATACTTTGGCGGGAGGGTAATTCCAAATACCCGAAATAGATAGGTTTTGCGTCGGCGAAGCAAACATAGACGAATCTCCAAATGGGGCCCAGTAACGGTTGAATTGATCATCGGGATATCTGTTAATGAAACACTCTCTTTAAGTTGCAGGGAAGGTGATGTAATAAAGATAACGACAAGTGAAGATGTTATCAAGTAGTAAAACCATTTACACGAAAATCAAGTTAACGTCAAGAACACAAAGATGGGTATTCTTCGCCTCTTTCATCAGTTAAAAAAAATAGCAAAATGTAGGAGAAATCAATAAAATGTGTTCAAAATCAAGGTCTTTTCTTTATATCAACAAGAAAAAATAAAAAAGAATAAGAATCCTCGCAGTTAACTCACCCTATAACAGGCCCTTTGTATCCGAAGCTACTCCTCTGAGTCAAACTCAAGGCGAAATTCTTAAAATCAGTAGCATTATAAAGCTGATCCCACAAAACAACAACCTCAAGAGCAGATATAAAAGGGTCAGAATCGGTATTCTCATTCGCAGCCACACAAACGCTCAGATTCTTCCCAGTAGGAAGAAACACCCCTTCGTAATAACTGACATTGCCGTTGGCATAATCATCTGTTGTGTTCACAATGCTCCAAAGGGATCCATCGACTATCTGGAGAAAGATAGGAGGGTTCGTATTCCCATTTACTCCCCTGTAGTAATACGTTGTCCTGACCAAGTACCTTTTCGTTCGATCGACTGGGATCTCATAGCAGAACTTTTTGTACACGTTGTTCTGTAGGGGAAACGTTCTTACAGTGGAGAGAGTTGGATTCATAATGGGCAGTGTGATGTTCTTGGAAGTGCCTGAGGAAATGTAGTCTGTGTCTGGCATCCATTCGATTCCATTGAACGTTGACTTGTAATTTGCACCACAATCGATGTATACAGCTGTTGAGAGAATGGGCAAAAAGAACCAGATTTTAAGCTGAGCATCGTATCAAAGCTAGAAAATGCTCGAAGCAAAGTTAATTGAAGTGCGATAATGAATCAAATCATTTGCATAGCAGCATTCAAGAAATACAAATAAACTACATATGAGATGATTTCTTATATGTATGAACACTGAGATCAAGGATAACTAATTAATCTGAAACTAAATTAAACGAACTCCCAACGAAATAGCTGAAGCTCCATATGAACAATATATCAGCAGAACGTAACCAACCAATTCTCCAAAATCACAATTTTGATCAGTCAACGACAAGCCCATGTCAAATTTTGACAAAAAATTGACTACTTTTCTTCTCTAAACTCATTACAAACCCAGCAAAACACGCAATTTTCAAAATTCTAGTTTACCTGGAAGAGTTGTCTGAGACAATGAAGCTGGAAATACGAGAAATAGCAGAGAAAGAAAAGTGGCTATCATCGTTGTAAGGCAAGTATACACAGGAAAGAGAAACTTTAAGTCTGCTCTTCAGAGAGAGAGATGAATGTTTTTGAAGTAGTGGAGCTGATGATCTGTGTTGAACGGGTCGGTTTTGATGAATTAAGCAAGCAAGGAAGAAAGAGTAGTTGAAGAGCAAGGAATATGTTAATATATCTTAATATGTTTTATATTAAATTAATTAATTTTCTATTAAATAGTAACGCGGGAAGGAAAGGAATAGGTCAAAAGCCTCAGATTTTACCCACGAACAAACGCTTGTTAAAGATAGAACATTACCATGCGCCAAAAATAAAAGATTTTAAAATTACACTTTAAGATCCACACGACCCTACAATAAAAGACAGAACATTACCATGCGCCTAAATTTATCCAGTCTATAAAATTACAATATCAGATCTTAAAAATGCAAAATAGTTGTCATACAATATAACTACCAACGGTACATAATATGATCACTGAGTCGAGCGAGCGCCTGTATTTCGTCGATTGATGGGCTCTTGAAAGTATTGAAGTGATATGAACACAGCTTCCTATTTCCGCAAGGAAGAAGATTGATTACCTTAGTTTATTCGACAAGTTAAGACGCAAAACGGGCTATAAAACTTGTAATAATAACCAAAGGGAGAAAGAAGTATGTTAAAATATACCTCCGTCCGAATAGTTCTGCTTCCTTGATGAGGACATGTGTTGAGATAAAGGTCGAATATGTCTCGCACATTTTTGCCCTGTTAGAATGGTAAATTTTTTGTATACGATAAAAATTGATAGAGTAAATGAGTTTGAGAGGTTCGCATGATAACTGGTACCTTCAAGCTACGATCCTCTTCAACGCACTCTTCCAAACCCGCAAGCCCACCAAAAGCAATTAAAAGGTGCCTAAAGTTGAAAACTTTTTCGTTTCAACAAAACTCTTACAAACTAATAGATGATGTCCCAAGTACCAAGTCAACACATGTATGTATGTACCTGAATGATGGAAGAGCGAGTTCTGAGGAATTTATTACCGAACCATGTTCAGAAGTACCAATTCGATGGTCATAGCCTCCCTGTTAATAACATCACAAATGAGAAACCATGATCGAACAATTTCGAAATGATGAACTTGCTCACAAAATTGAAACATGAAAGGGAGACCTGATATGGGCAGTTCTTGAATACAGAGCTAATATTAGGAGCGTATCTGACGTTATATCCCCAGTACATTCCATCTTCTCTAGGTCTTGACGAAGGTACGACTTCAAGCACTGTACATGTTAGCTAGTTATGTAAATAAGCTAATGTCTGTCCTACTTAAGGAGAGTGAAGTTCACTGACCCTCATCAAGATTACGGTTTGTGCCCATTTCTACTGTTACTCTCTGTCCTGGTTCAAGAACTTGATTGATGGTAATGTTCTGCGGGACAAGTAAACAATTTCATTCGCACATTGGGACAATACTTTTCATTAACCCAAATAGAACTTTTCATTAACCCAAATAGATAAAGTTCAAGAGAAACAACAACTATCAACTTAAAAAAAAAAAAAAAACCATCGAAGTACCTTACTGAGACCAACATCAACAAGTGTCCCGCCAGAACCTTGATTTACATTATCCAGTGTGATGCCTGAACACACAAAAAACTGTATACTAGTATATACTACCAGAGCCACAACAGAGATTCTTGTCCATTTAATGTTGAGTATAAGTTAACATGAAGATAACTTTCATTAGATGAAGGAAATTTTAGTAAGAGGAATAAGTGAGTCTTGCCAACATAACACTTGCCTGATGTTCAACGGTCAAGCCATCAAATGACCCACAATGCAATCATATAAATACATATGATCATGGATATGTTACTAACAATGAAAAATTTAAAGCAGGTTCATATTTTTCTAATCACAAAACAAAAGATTATAAAAGGCATACAACCATCTAATTTGCTAATTGGACTGATTCCAACCAACCTAGACTGGAGCAAAGCAATGCGCATCAGCAATATGAAGTGTCAACAGGGAACTTACCTGTGGTTTCAGAGATCAAGTGTAAGACATCATTTGCACATGCTTTGCATAATCAGACCAGCCATGCACGCTTAAATATTACTAAAAAGGTGGGTCAAACTAACCTAGATGAATTCTAGTTTATGAACGGAGGTGGACATCAATGAGTGTTACAAAAAAATGAAGAGAGAGATTAGGCAAAAGAAAAATTACATGGCTACTTCAAAAGGATGAAGGCATTGACACATTAACATTCCATAGAATGGGAAGTGCCTGAGACTAAATGCATACCCTAAAGGGGCGAGATAAACCAGGCATCGATTATAGTTATGCTACCTTCTCTATATGAAGCCCATTCATGTTTTCGCAAATGATGTGGGGCATCAATTGGAGGCAATATACCCTGCTTGCAAAAGGGTTAGTTAAATATTGTACGAAAAAGATGCATTCCATGGAACAAAATAGGTTCGATAACAGATACATACGACACATTTTAAACTTTCATGCTTGGGGAAGAGGCTTTTCCGGAGATACTGAGGCGTCTCAAGATACCTCAGTAACCTGATTAAAAAAGAAGAGCCACTCTCATTTGCAGCTGAATCAGCTTCCATCATATCAGTTGAAGCATCTTCTGCTGTACTTTTTCCATCAAAGACGACGACCTTCTTTGTAAAACATATGTATTACTCAATCTTTTACTTATAATAACATCAGTATGCCAAAAGGATGGCGGAAAAAATTCCATACTAACAGCAAATCAAATACAAACCTCGTCGATCCGAAAAACTGTAGCAGCACGCGCAAGCTGACCAGCCAACTACAGCCAACCAAAATAGAAAACCCAAATTTTTAATTCAGCAATTACATCAAACAACTCACGCGCAACCCCAAAAAAAAAACAGCCTTCCATGTACCAAAAAACAACCACATTTAGCGAAATAAAATTACGCGGGTAGCAAGCTCGAGAGACTGAGCATTGTCGATGATCGAGCCAGGGACAGCAATCGTAACTGTTGGCCTCTCATTAGCTAACGATGCGTCCTCGTTCTCGGAGTTTCTTCTTTCCGTTTTCTCCTCCTTCCTCTTCTTCTTCTTCTTCTTCTTCAAAAGATGGTCATTTGACTGCGAAACGTCGCCGTTCTTTGCTTGCTCTTCTCTCTTCTGCTTCTTTCCCATCCCTTCTTACACTGAGTGTGCCGCTTTGTAGGGTTTTCTAATAGAGTGCTAGGGCTTTTTTACAGTTGGTGGTTGTACTTCATGCTTCTTAATAGTACCTTATTAGCGCTTACGACTAAACTTCAATCTCTATACTTAAAATCCGTTGCCAACTACTTAATTGTACTTTGTATTGAGAATTTTTTTTTTTTTTTCGGTCCCGGGGACTAGTCCCATCTCTAGAGGGTGTGGCGGTTAGCTCAAAGTTTTTTTAATTCTTGAATATATCCACTCAATCTATGAACTTGCGCCAAACGCTTCGAAATATAAGACTAATCCTCATAATCAGTCCAAATTCACCTAAATATCCCACATAATAAAAATCAAACTCATCATATAGCAATAAGCACATCAAATTGCCAATTGTTTTCAGAACGGAGACGTCATCAAATCCATCGAAAGTACAAAAAGTCAAGCAAACACGACGACGAACAAACTCACAACGACCAAAACCGCACGAGAACGACCCGCCCCGCCCGCACGACCCGCCCCGCTGTTGCCGCCCGGGGCGTAACCGCCCTCGGGAGTATTTGTCGTCAGCACAACGACGACCCAGTCCTTCTCCGAGCCAATCCCGACCCCAGAGTAGGCACTGTCGTTCAGGTACTTTGAGTACTGGGACTTTGTGAAATTCCCGAGGACGAGGTTTTCGTCGAGGTTGGGAACGCAGGCGGGCAGTATCTGCCCGTCCCGCGTGGTGGTGACGTTGAGGTGGCATTTCGAGAGTAGGCTCGGGAAATCCTTGTCCTGAGGCTCGGTCCCGGGGACGGTGTTCGGGCCCGTGGAGTTGGTGCACGGCTGGTCCTTGAAGCGGTCGGCTAGCTCGCCGGCTAGGCAGTGGGCTCGGTCGTTCTTGGTCAGGGCGGTCAGGTTTAGGGATGCTCGGTATTCGTTGATTCCTTGGAGGAGGTTGTCTTCTTCGTCTGCGCTCGAAGGGAAAAAAAAAACAAAAGAAAAGCAGCAATCTGAAAACGGCCATTGTAATGGTGGTGAAAGTAAACTACATTGGATCGAAGATGCTGAAGCTTCGAAATGTTAAGCACCGTTTTGAGTTGGGTATGCATCATGAATGTTTTCAGTCTATAAGCCAAAATGACAAATGGGAAGAAGAACACGAGAGTAATGAGATCGAACACTGCTTCGTAGATCGAATTTCGAGTTCTGCTACAGAAACGGTTAACAACAACGGAAGGGAATAGTCTTCATAAGTTCTTGTGTTCTCATCACCAACCAATGTTAAGATTCTTGACACGCAAATGGGCTCTTTTCTAGTTGAATCATAGAGTTACCAAACTTCAATTGAAAAGCAGCTTTCACATTGCGCAGAACAAAAGGCCCAAGAGAAATGTAGGTAGATCTCAGCTTAAACAGCGTACTAGTCGCACAATTAGCAGAAGAATACACAGGCCACAGAACTAAATCTAAGCACAAAGGGTAAAAGCTTGAAAACAAAAAAGATCATTGAACTACAGAAACCACGTTCCCCTTCGAGCCTAGACCAAATTAATCTTCTAAAGCTCAAAGAACTCAAACCCATAAACATTATGTAATGAAAATCCAAGGAGTTGAAGACGTGGTGGACTTAGACTTACCATCACATCTGACTATGAAAATGGAGTGGAACAGTAGAGAGAGAACGATGAGGTATGTGAGAGATGCCATCTTGCTTCTGCTCTCTGAGTTTACTTAGGCTTGCTTCTATTTATTTACTTATTTGTTCTTTTCCTCCTTTTATTTTAGAGAATGAAATATGAAGAAGTGACTTAAACTTCGATGGTCTTGGAGTTCATAGGAGATATCTTGGCGATGTGGCAAACATGATTCTTCTTCGATCTGTTCATACGTCGCTTTCAAAATATTTAATGATTTGGTGACACTTTTTTCCCATCCGTTGAAGTTTCTGGTGAGGGCTTCTTCATAATAAAAGCACTCTCCAATTGAAACTTTTACTTGACAAAAATGCCTTTACAGCCATATATCTTTCGGTGGGTGAATCAATACAACTAAACTGACAGTTCTTGGCACTGAAAAAACAGCTCATTTTCGAACCTCTGCAACACAAAACGTTCATCAGGTGTAATAATGCTCGTCACAAAACACTCGCTGTCCGAAAAGGGTTTTCGACCAGTCCTTCCTCCACGGTGAAGATAAGTCGTGGCATCTTTGGGAAGATCGAAGTTGTATATATGGGTTGTTTGCGGAAGATCGAAACCCCTAGCAGCTATATCGGTTGCCACGAGGAGATAATTACCAGCATTTTTAAGGTCCTGCGACAAATGGAGCGAAATGTATTACGAATTTTCGTTCGAGATACTGAGGTTTTCAGAGAAATAAGATAACGTTGAGAAGCAGGAATATGTGAATTATGAACTTCCATTGGTATGTAATAAGATACTTACAGCTAATGATGCTGCTCGTCGGTTGAAATTGATGTCTTCTTCCAATAGAACTATTTCCAGGCATCCCGGGTAAGCAGTTCTTAGGAACTCGATGAGAAGTGTTGTTGGTCTGGCATTTCCAGCTTTCTTCGACTTCTCAGACTTCACTCAATTGGCAAGAGAATTCAGTATTTCAAGCAAAGATATTGATCATAAAACAGAACTTTGTCAGATGAAAAGAGCACTGACTTGCTTCCCCACGAAGATTATGGCAGACTGAGGTACATCTGCTTGCAATAAATGTAGCAGTGTTGCATGTTTTTCACTTTTATTACACATCTGACAACATTAGGGGGGGAGAAAACAGGTTAAAAGATTCATTAAGAAGCTGGCTAGATTAGCTGTTCCAAGTGATTCTTGAAAATTAATATTCATACCACAAATCTGTGCTGCAAGCATGAGGGCATGGGCTTGAGAGAATTTACGTGAATATGGCGGACATTGGCCTGTCGTAATGATTTAACCATAATGTTCATATTATGAGTCAAAATGATGACATCCATTATAACAAAATTAAGAAATAAAGAACTGAGGTTAATCAAACCTTGGTCCATTTCTGCTGTATGCAATCATATATAAATCGTCTGTGTTGGGGAACGGAAGCACTGGCGAATATAGTCTGGCGATTATCTATTGACGAATAAGTGGTCAAGAGCCTCTTTAAAGAGCTCACTTCTTTTGGAGAATCGAAAATAAAATCAACCTGCGTAGTGTGTTACATGGAAATTTCAGGAACAGTGAGATACAATGCATCGTGGAAGAAACAATCTCAATGAAGACAGTTATGACTTCTTTAGGACGCCCTATTGAAGCAACTATACGATGGCTATAGGTTACAAAGAGTCACAAAAGTTCATTGTAGGATTCATCATCAACACATTAATCGTTACGAACATAACAGTTACATTGCAGGCAGTCAATGCTCATTACCTCATCCACAACTAACACACGCATAGCGTCCAACTTAAGAATCTGCTTGTCGAGCATTTGGCACAGGCTACCCAAGGTTGCAACTACTATTGCTGGGGGCTCAACCTGTCAGCGGAGATTTACATAGGTTCAGCGAAGAAAAATATGATAAAGAGAACTAAGCGCAGAAGGGCGGAGTTTGACAAACCTTTAGCCAACTCTTATGCCTTCTCAACATTCCACCATCCAATAGAGCCATAACAATGCACGATTTCTCATCTGATTCGAGTTCTGAAACTTTAGCAGCAAACATGCGTGCAACTTTTGTGACCTTTAATTTATCAAGGTACAATTATAACTTAGTTTACACCATAGAATCTCCCTGTCATATGTAGATCTATGCTGATTCAGAATACAAGGAAACAGAAACGTGAAACTAAACCTACCTGGATACCAAGTTCCCGAGTGGGAACAACAATTAGGGCCTGAACAGCTGATCTTTGAATATCGATAACGGAGAAGATCGATAATAGGTAGGCCAGAGTCTTTCCTGAACCTGTCTAGAATGTAAAGGGTGATTATGGATAAAGCTCATATTGATTAATTATGTATAAAGTTCATTAAAGCAGAAAGAAAATATCACATTTCATATAACAGATAATCAAGGGTAAAGTACCCTTGTGAATGGTGATTCAGCTTAGCATCGACGCCATCAAGACCAACGCTACTAAACAATAAATGTATGACACCAACCACTCTCATAACAAACTTTATTACTTAAATCTTGCGAAAAGGCAAATGTGATCCAGTGTACAGATTAAGCATTTGCAGCTAAGTAAAAAAATAGTAATCTAAATAATGTCACAACAAACAAACACGACATGCATTGAAAAATGGGCTGCTACTTCGAAAAGATATGGACAAACACAAACAGTACACTTGATCATGTATCTAAAAAAGTTCAAACCTGAGCATGAAGCACACAGTCAACGCCAGAAAAAAAGACAGGCAAAGAATCCCTTTGAACATCTGTTGGCGTCACATATCCAATCTCCTCAATTCTGCAACAACTTTCATTCAAATTTAGCCACTTCACACTTTGTACGAACACATACAATATACTTAATCTCATTCAGTTCAATGTACGCTGAACTGCCAACATAAATATCTCTAATCATCCAACTCTTTATGTATTGTTTTTTATTATTAAACGTGAATGCAGGAATGATGATAGACAAGAACAACGATTGAACTAATCACTACAGCCAATATCCCAGCCGGCTACAGAACAAGCCCTTCCAAATTCAACACAAATCCACATAAGAGAAACAAAAGGAAAGCAGAAACTCGCCTGCGAAGCACGTGATCAGGCACGTGACCTCGGCACAGCTCTCGAAGAGTCAAATCGTTCTTATCAAGATTTTCGAGTAGGGAAGCGGGACTCGGAGAAGAAGCTGAAATTGAGCTCACAATACGGACTCGACGGTGAGAAAACGGTGAGCTCGCGCAATTAGATACGGCAATTGGAGAAAATTGTGAGGCGCACCGACTGTAACGTAGCTGCAGCGTCGGGCAAAACGCCGCCATGCTAGAGGAGTCAAACGGTGAGTGGTGAAAAATCAGCTGGAGAATGAACAGTAGAGAAGGATAAACGATGAAAATGGAAATTGATTAATTAATTATATATTTATATATTTCTGAAACAATTTGGGCCTGGCCCACTTTTAACAATTAAACGCAATAAGGCTTGTTACCATATACGGGCGTAGGCCCATTTTGTCCTGACATCACAAACTGAAACCTTTGTTTATGCAATTGCATGTCGTCCTTTGCTTAGGCCTTGGGAGAGATACTGCTATTATATAGCGTGGCTAAGCATAGAGTTCGGCCATAATTAAAAAAAAAAATGTAATCATTTCATTCAAAATGATACATCGTTTATCATCAAGCCAAATATAAACTACGCCAACATCTCTATTACTAACAGTAATATACATTCATATGAAATAAAACTGAATAATAGACAAGTTTCTTCGCATTAAGAAGATAACAAATTTTGCATTCACAATACATTAAAAAATCTAAGGATTGAAATCGGACAAACACATTAGTTGTTGCTCAAAGGATGATAATTCCGCCTGAGCAGCGCCGTCGCAGTTCTGAAAAATAAAACGCAGGAGATTAAGTAAAGGTGGGATAAGTTTTTCATTACGACATCCTCAATAATAAATTAATATACTAGAAAAACAAGAAACAAAATTAAAAATCAATATAATACATTCACATTTAGGGGTGTTCATTATTTGGGTGATCCAACTAACCCACCGAACCGAACTGAATTCTGCTTATTTGGTTTGGTTAATTCGGGGATTGGGTGGTTAATTGGGTCGAATTATTAAACGGGGAAATGGTTTGGGTATTGGGCGGATAAAAAAATTCGGGGCACACCCGAAACCCGAATAGCATAATTATTTTTTTAATATAGATACAAAATATATTACTCCAAATTTTACTTAAACCGTAAAAGATATAAATCATATAAAAATAATACTAATTGGGCCTACCTTAAAAGATATAGGTCATATAAAAGATTGTGCTATGAATATTTAGACCAAGCTTGTTAATTGGTTTTTTACATAACCAAACCAGTTAACCCGAAAACCGAATAACCCGAGAACCAAATAGTTAATTGGTTTTGGTTTGGTTTGCGGGTGGTTGTCTCAACTCTCAAAAACCCGAATAACCCAAACCGAATAACCCGAACACCGAAAATTAACCCATTTGAACATCCCTATTCACATTCATACATTTGCCGAAATATCGTCACCCGATACTAAAAACTTTTCCCGCAAACATGTCATTATTCTCATCTTCCATCAACAACACCGAAAGCTGCCAGATGTTTGGCAGTCGTCCCGTCGGGCTGAGGGGCAAAATCGTCCAAAATATTTAAGCCATTATGTTGCTCTTTATGAGGTGATGCCTCCGTCTTCGTCGTCGTGCCCGAGCTTTCGATGAGCGTTGGCGGAAAGTTATAATTACTGTAATAACAATAACTATTTGGATCTTGAAAAGGGGCCATGGACCAAGATTCTAGTGGAAAGTCGACCGACCCGGTTTGTTGAGGTTGAAGGATGGGAAAATTTTTGTTAAGACGCTCATCGGCGAGCCGCTCCTCAGACTGCCTTTTCAGAGATAATCGGTATTTCTGCATCGTCCGGCAAATTCATCTATCGTTTCCCCATCTTTCATCCTTAACCTTTCGAAATCACTCTTCAATGTATGCAGTCTCGCCTTTTGCACCCGATCTGCTCCAAGATACCTCGTCTTTAACGCCTCCCAGATTTCCTTTACGTCAACTTTTTCGCCAAAACCCTAGTCGGGATGTAAAAGATTATAATAAACTGGTACTCATATTTAATGTTACTTTCAATCTTGATATTTGTAGTTTCTAAAGTTTGATAGATGAGATATAAATAGAATTGGCATGATAATGAATAAATTAATTAAAATTATAAATCGAGGGGTAGTTCGATAACATAGCGTATAAAAAAAGAATTAGAATTTACGTAAAATAAAGTGCAACTAAAAAAAAGAGAACAAATGATGCATTACTGTCGATTCCGAGCTCAGTAACGGCGTCGACGAATTTCGCATGGAGTTCAATATCATTCCAAAGCACTCTCAGCTTCTTCCCCAAAGACGTATAAGTTTTGGAATTTACTTGCCGTCCTTTTTCGACGTCCTCGGCGGCCCTCTTCCTCCTATTAGCAGAATCCTCGAGCGCCTTCGAAGAGGAATAATGATGATGATCCTCTGGAATAATTTGATCTACGCCGAAAAACGACGATTTTTTTCCGTCGAAATTTCTTTCGAGCGAAAATTGCGGCCATCTTCCTTCGAGCGACGTGGATCCATACGTTCGATGGAACTTCTTTATGAATCGGTTTATTCAGATAATCGCAAGCGCCTCTCTGAATGCAGTTGAGTACGACGCTTGGACGGTTGTCGTAAGACATCACTGCGAACGAAGAAGAAGACGTCATAAAGTCAGTTTAGAGTACATTATTAGATTATTGAATGTAATTAATAAAGGACGAGCTATTCTGAGAAAGCAAAAAGCGCAACTCACTGATAAAAGGAAGACCGGGCATCTCACGGCGAACACTGTCGAGGAGTGCGAGCGTTTCCATGCATAGGTCGGCCATAACAATGTCGAATCTGCTCTTGTTTGCTCTGAGAAGTGCCAGCGCGGCTTCGCCTCGATTGTATTGGCTCACTGATCATAAAAAAAAAAACCATATTTTTTATTTTTATATTTTTTTTAAAAAAAAAGAGAATTAAAAATAAGACTTTTTCTTCTTTTCAAATATTTGTGAAACAAGATTTGAAAGTAATGTTTTCTTGATAGGTCTTAGATTAATTGTGGATGAGTTCCAAAGAACGTGGAGAATTAAAAACAAGAATTGAAATAACTAGGGTTATTTTCTGCATTGATATTCAAATTATTACCAAAGTAGCGGCAGTTTTCGAGCATTTGGGCCAAAACCCTAAGACAAGTGGGGTTGTGACTTGTGGTCGACAAGAAGCACTTTGAGATCGAATCGGAAATGGTCTGAAACAGCGAAATCATCGATGGAGGAGGAGGACAACATATTTCGATTCTAGTCCAATGTTGATGGACGACACTTGTACGTTTATGATATTCGCTTTACCTAGCTATCATCTGTTGTTATCTAGTCTTCAACCCAATTTTTGTTTGTTATTTTTTCAAAAACAAAAAAAGAAAACCCAATAAATTTCTAAAAGGAAATCTCATTGAATACTCTTTTTAAATCAATAAGCTTATTTTGTCGTCGTAGCTCGTAGGATTGCAATAGAAAAGGACTTAAGCGAATACCGTTACTCGGTCAGATATATTGCTCCATAACTTACTATGAAAGAAACGGCTCTTTAGCCCAAAACTAAGTCCAACTCTAATCCAATTAATATTCAAAATTAAAACAAAAAACATAAATAAATAGTTGAAACTCTATAAATTAATAATCGATAATTTAATAAACTCTTTAATATAATATTTCTGACCGGTCCCGACTCGTCGATAACGTACTAAATTAATAATTCTCTAAAATTATAAGATAATAGACTTTTGATAATTTCTATAGGTCCCGTGTAAATTATAAATTAATAGTTCCATATGTAAAAACATTCTCATATTACATGAACAGAGATATATTTATTAATATTACTTAAATGTTTATTAACACCATACGGATTATGATAAACTTGGAAGATTGAAGGTTTGATCCTTAATTTGATGTTCATTGAGGACATATGAGATTGAAGGTTATTTGATGTTTGGGAAGTTTGAAAGGCAATATACATTATAAATTAATAAAATATTAATTTATCGATAAATTTATAATTATTAATTTATCGATTAATTAATAACTCTTTTAATTAATAAATTTGGCCGATCTCAACTGTAATAATTTATAGAGTTTCTACTGTACCTAGTCTTTCAATATTCATGCCACGTCAGCAACAAACCATTGCGCGGTCCTCGGCCTTCACCGCCGCACCACCGTCGCACCGGAAAACTAGCTGGAATCCGTTTTTTGGCGCCTCTTTTCATTTTTACTCCTCCGATAATGTCCAACATCGTTCTCCTCTCTCTTTCATGACATATTCCACATTTCAGGTTTTTGATGTCCAAGAGGATTAAAAATCAGTTCATGCACCAAAATTTCCAAGGCTACAACAGAAATTTCTCTGTGAACTTCTAGTGCTAGTTTCTCTTTTCTTCTTATGATCTGCTGCCCCTTAGCTCGAAAGCGAAGGCCTAACAATTCATTCACGCAATCGAAAAAGGAGCCTCTGGATCCGCTTTTCACTGTCTTTTGGTAATTTAAAGTTCGGCCATAATAATAAAATAAAGGGAAGTACTTTCATTGCACCGCAAAATGATACGCTGTTTATCAGCCAAGACAAAAAGATCATCAAGCCAAATAAACTACTCTACTGCTAAGTGCTAACTGAACTGAATAATATTGACAAGTTTCTTCGTCATCAAGCAGATAACAAAGCAGTTTCCAAAATTCTCAATATATTCAAGAAAAAGAAAACAATCTAGGGATTGAAATCGGGCAAAATCAGTTGCGATAGTGATGAGAAGCTTCCGACCTGAGCAGCGCCGTCGCCGCAGGCCTGAAAAAAAAATGCAGGAGAGTAAAGATGAGAAGTTTGACGCCGACGTCAATAATAAAAAATAATACGAGAAAACGAAGAAAGAAATCAATATATAATACATTCATATTCATATACCTCTGTCGAAATATCGTCATCCCATAATAACAACTTTTCCAATTCCGCACCGAAGTCGTCATTCTCAACTTCCGCCAACAAGGGCTGGAGCTGCCCGATGTCTGCCACGTCACCGTCGCGCTGAGGGGCAAAATCGTCCGAGAAATTTAATCCGTTCGATTGCTGTGGTGGCTGTTGATGAGGAGGCGACTCCGTCGCCGTCGTTCCCGAGCTTTCGACGAGCGGCGGAAAGTCGACCGAAAATTGAAAAAGGGCCTTAGGCCAAGATTCTGGAAAGTCGACCGAAAATTGTTGTTGAATTTGAGGGACGGGAACATAGTTGTAAAGATGCTCGTCGGCGGGCCGTTCCTCGGACTGCCTTTTCAGAGATAATCTGTACTTCTGCATCGACCAAGAGAAGTAGGTGAGTCACTTTTCATCAAAACCCTAGTCGGGACGTCAAATATAAGAATAAATGAATACTTTTCTACACACAATTATATTTAATGCTACTTAGTACTTTCAATCTTGATACTTGTAATTTATAAAGTTTTATAGATGAGATAATTATAGAATTGACAAGGAAATAATCTAATTAAATTATAAATCGAGGGGTTTGTTCGAATACCTGAAGGTGGCTAGCGACGTTCTCCCTCGTAAGCCCGGGCACGCCCATCTTCTCGAGGATCCTCTTAGGCGTAGCTTCTGCATTCACATCATAAACATCGCGCAGAGAAAAAGAATTAGAACTTAAGTAAAAATAAAGTGCCACGAGAAAAAAGAGATAACAGACAGATGCATTACTGTCGATTCCGAGCGCGGTAACGGCGTCGACAAATTTCGCATGGAGTTCTTTGTCGTTCCAAAGCACTCTCTGCTTCTTCCCCGAAGACGTGTAATTTTTGCAATTTAATTCTCTTCTTTCTTCGACGGCCTCGGCGGCCCTCTTCCTCCTATTAGCAGAATCCTCGAGCGCCTTCAAAGAGGAATAATGATGATGATCCTTTGGATCTACGCCGAAAAACGACGATTTTTTTCCGTCAAAATTTCTCTCGAGCGGAAAGGCGGCCATCTTCCTCCGAGCGACGTGGATCCATATGTTTGATAGAACTTCTGTTCGAATTGGTTTATTCAGATAATCGCAAACGCCTCTCTGAATGCAGTTGAGTACGACGCTTGGACGGTTGTCGTAAGACATCACTGCGAACGAAGAAGAAGACATAATAAATTCAGTTAGAGTACATTATTAGATCATCGAATGTGATTAATAAAGGAAGAGATATTCTGACGAAAAAAAGGCGCAAAACTCACTGATAAAAGGAAGACCGGGCATCTCACGGCGAACACTATCGAGGAGTGCGAGCGTTTCCATGCATAGGTCGGCCACAACAATGTCAAATATGCCCTTGTTCGCTCTGAGAAGTGCCAGCGCAGCTTCGCCTCGGTTGCATTCCGTCACTGATCATAGAAAAACCATAGGTTCTATTTTTAAATTTATATTTTTTTAAAAAAAGAGAGAATTAAACAAGACTTTTTCTTCTTTTCAAATATTTGTGAAACAAGATTTGAAAGTAATGTTTTCTTGATAGGTCTCAGATTAATTTGGATGAGTTCCAGAGAACGTGGAGAATTAAAAGCAGGAATTGAAATAACTAGGGTTTTCTGCACTGATCTTCAAATTATTACCAAAGTAGCGGCAGTTTTCGAGCATTTTGGCCAAAACCCTAAGACAAGTGGGGTTATGGTCGACAAGAAGCACTCTGAGTCTGAGATCGAACGGGAAATGGTCTGAAACAGCAAAATCGTCGATGGGGTTTGGGAGAGAAGACATGTTAGGAATCTTTTTTACAACGGTCGATTCTTGCACTGAGAAGACATATAAGGGAGTCGTAGAGGAAATTAGAGTTACATGGGGGACTGTATTAATATATTAAGTAAATAATTCGCCTCAAATAAGTTCGTCGATTATGAACAATCGTGCGTCGACGCGTATTTCTAACAACCTTTATAGATCGTCCTTTTATCTTAATAATAGATCCTCTTAATTAACCAAATTTCAACCCTGAATGGTTTTGTTTCACTTTCTTAAATAAAATGTTATATTATTAAGTAGTTCTTAAATGCGACATATTTGTAAATGTTTTTCTTAAAAAGTATATATTTTCTTCATCGTGTTGTTTATATTTATTAATTTTCTTCAAAAATATATAATAAATGTTTTTATTGCTTTAACAAACAAGTTCGAAATTAGATGAATAATGTTAAAGAAATAGGGTTTTCACGCCTCGATAGATTTCTAAATAGATTTTTATCCTATATAATAATCAAATCTAAGCCATGATCCATAAATACATATGGTACGTTGCTTCTGATTGACCTTGATTAGCCACTCACAACATACATTTATAAATGAAATATAGTAAAGAAAAGGGCATAACATGCACACAAGGAGATACGTAAATGAAGAAAATGCGATTAATCGACATCACACTGTAACCCAAAGGCTCAAGTCATGAAGAAGCGCATTGCATTTACAAAGATGTGGTAAGTTTCATAAAATTTCACTGTCAATATATATAATCGAAAAAAAAAACGCTAAGAGAAATGAAGAAAATCGTCGCCACCGTCGAGAGCTAGCAGCTCGTCCCAGTCAATATTCCCATCGGCAGAAGATAAACCGCCGTTCTCCAATCCCTTAATATTACTCTCATCTTCCAAAAAAGACGACGACAGAATCTGTTGTTGCTGATGACCGATATTTGCAGGAACGTCGTTCCCGTTAGGAGAAGTACCTTGCAAACTAAAATCGTCGGAATTAGTCGCAAATAATGGGCCAATAGGCGCTTCGTTGTTGGTCGTCCGCGGTGGTTCTTGAAGCTTCGTTGAGGCGCAAGAAAAACTATCCACGAGCGCTGGATAGTTGTCGTCATACGAATAATAATCTTGAAAATTCCAAGGCTCTGCAAAACCAACTTGCATGTTCGCGGGATTACTATTGAGCTGCATAATTAGTTGGTTGTTTATAAAGTTCGTCCCATGCGCCATTATATCGCCGCTCGGTGGTTGAGGCAATAAGTCACTGGCCTGTTGTTTTTGCTGTTGCTGTTGTTGTTTCTCAATAATCAGCTTCTTCAGAGATAAGCGGTACTTCTACACGCATTGGCAGTTCGGCGTCAAAATTTTTAATAAAAAAGGTTAGCTTTCGAAAAAAAACGAAGAACCGACGAAAATTAACCCTATACCTGGAGGTGGCTAGCGACGTTCTCTCTTGTAAGGCCCGACGAACCCATTTTCTCTAGGATCTTCTTAGGCACAGCTTCTGCAAAATTCGTCGTAACGAGTAAAAGAACGAGAACATGTCTATATATATATATATATATATATATATATATATATATATATATATATATATATCGAAAAAGGAGATGATCGTATATATAAAAACCATGCATACACATACTTTTGATCCCAAGTTCCATAACAGCGTTGACGAATTTACTGTGGAGATCGACAGTCCACACGATTCGCTGCTTCTTATTCGCCGAGGAGGTACAATTGCCATTTTCTTCGCTCCTCATCATAGAATTGATCTCCAAATTATCCTTTACGTTATTCTTATTATCATTCGAAGATGAATAATAATCTTTTACGAGGGACGATTCCTTCCTTCGAAGAACGTGCTGCCATACGTTCTTTAGGACTTCGATTCGAATTGGCTTTATGAGATAGTCGCACGCCCCGAGCTTAACGCTTTTCATCACAACGTTAGTACGATCATCGCCAGACATCACTGCTCCGACACCAAGTGAAGAAAGGAGAAACGACATAGATTATAATTAATACGACGTGAATTTTAATTTGAAGCAAAAAAAAAGGGAAATTTATATACAGAGGCAGTAATAAGTAATAACTTACTGATAATGGGGAGATGGGCCATTTCTTGGCTGACCCTTTCGAGGAATCCGAGCCCATCCATGGCGCTGCCTGGGAAGTGTAGGTCTGTAATAACTATGTCGAACGCATTTTTGTTTCCTCTGAGCAATGTTAGGGCAGCTTCGGCTTGACTGCACTCTGTCACTGAAAATTAAATCGCAAGAAAAAAAAAGAATCGGAATTAGGGTTTCTGATCTCTCATTCGATGAATTACACAAGAAAAAGGAACGAGAAAGGTTATCCTATTGGGGGGTTTTCTTGGAAACCACACTATTGAAAACCCTATCGACAGAGTCAACACAGACAAGGGACTGGTGTGTATAATGAGTTGACCTAAAATTAAATATAATTACCTACGTAACGGCAGTTTTTGAGCATCTCCACCAAAATTCTTAAACAAGTACGATCATTGTCAACGGCGAGCACTCTCATACCAACTGGAAATTTGTCAGAAAAGACATCCACTGATGAAGTGGGGCAGTTGTTTGGGAGAGACGACAACATTATGGTGTTGAGTTGATTCTTGCCAATAAATTCTTCTTCTTTTCTTTCTTCCCAGAATATATAATTCTTGCCACAAACAATCTGCGTTTAGGACAAGGAGCATATAACGAAAAAAGAAAAATAAAGGGTTATATGATGAGGAGATGGACTGAATTTTGACTGGCTTATTTTATAGACGAAAACGAACAAGTTGAATAATTGGACCGTTGAGAAAGCAAGAATTAATGTCGAGTCTCCAGTTGTTTCTAACTTGAGGATTTTCTTTCCGTACTTACTAGATTCAATGCAAAGACATTAACAAACCCATTCTTTACATTCAGTAAATTGCCATATATGTATCGTTCAAGTGGTTATTAATCAGGAAATAAAATTGGTTATTTCCATTAAATGCGCATGTTTAAATTTGGTAATAGTATATCTACAATTCTTGAAATGAAGATGCCATTGCCATATTCAACTGAAATTCTAACTGGAATCTTCTACGTGTCGTTTGTATTTCTTAATTAAGAGTTATTTTGCATAAAGTAATATTAAGGCAATAAAACGACTTTCTTGCTTCGAACAAGTCCGCAGAGCTAAACAATAGTATTAAACAAATATTGCTTATAAATGATCTATAATAAAGGAGACCAAGAACAAAGCATGAAAAATAGATTCACATGCATTTCAATACAAACAAAGCTGGCAAGTCCTTCAGTACATCAGAGAACACGAACCATTACAGTTCAAGTGTGCCAAACAGATCTCAAACAAGATTCAATCAAGGAAAACAAAAGACAAAGATTATAAGATTCGAGATACACAACAAACTCAGAGGAAAAGATAATGTTCTACACAACTTCTTAACCTTTATGTAACAGCAAATGCAAACACAAAGATTTTTAATATCTACTAATTAATCAGCCAGCCAATTTGGTGAGGCGGTGAATGGTGCTTCTCGCAATTCTATTACCAGGATCGATTTTCATGACCAACCTCAGATCTTCAGCGCCGAGCTTGTACTTCTCCATGCTCTCATAAAGGAGAGCACGCTGAACTAACACGGAAACATTCTTCTCATCGTGTTCTAGTACCTGCATATATGTGATTAATTTCAAGAGTTCAATTACAAAATGGCTGCTATGGATAATTTCAAAATACCTAGTTACTGTTTTATCAAGTGTCGATCATCAACGATGTTATAGACAAGCCATTCACAATTCTCAGTTTACGCAAATTAAAGACAACATATCTAACTTGTATTTTTCCTTCATCACCTGCAGCAGCACATGTATTAGCAACCTTATTTTATCCTTCAATTTTAGCTACAGAAAAAAAGATCGAGCATAAAATTTGGATCTTTTAGGTATGTCATGGGTAACTTGAATTACTTCACGGGGAGCAAGCCACCTATATAAACGTAATATGAAAAAGCTATTACATGAGACAGACAAACTATGATTATTACCTTTGTGCAATCAGACACAGCCTTCTTGTACTCCCCAACTTCCTTATAACACGAAGCTCTTGAAGTCAAAGCCTCCATTGTCCCATCATCATCGCCGGCCTTCTCGAGAAGAATCACAGCCCAAGACAACCACTTTATAGCGTCGGCAAATTGCCCTTGTTTGTAATTTTCCATTCCCTTGTTCTTTGCAGAGGGAGCCGAAACGCCAGCTGGCGGCGGTGGCAAGCCATCGATCTCAGTTGTTCCGCTAGAATCATTTCCGCCGCCGAATTCCCAATCATCAGTTTCAGAAAATTGTTGGGTCGAAACTCCTCCATCGTCACCGCCAGAAGATGAAGAAAACAGCCCACCAAAATCATTTGACACAGAAGATTGCTTCAGAGGAGGTTGGCTTTGATTTTGAGATACGCTGCTAGAGAAACCAAAATCACCCAACGGATTATTACTATTTGTGGGATAGGCTGTAGACGAAAATGAGGATTCATTTTCTTGTTTGAGAGCTGCATTTGGAAAATCCCCAAATGAATTATTTCCTAATCCACTCTGATCACCTACTTTGTTATCCGAATTCATTACACCAACATGTGGTTTAGACCCAAACTCGCCCAAGGACTCGAAGGGATCCTTACCCTTGCCAATCCCACTGCTAAATCCACTCGACATGTTCTTCACAGATGGACCTCCAATATTCGCACTGCTCTTACTATTAACACCAAAATCCACATTCCCACCACCAATATTCACAGTTTTACCATAAGGAGTACCTGAATTAACACTCCCACCACCACCACCAATATTGGAGCTTTGAGCATAGTTCCCACCTAAACCTGCATTTACACCGCCAAGATTTGTACTTTTAGGCAACGAATCAGCCATACCTCCCATTGAAAATGTCTTGCTACCAGCGTTAGCGTTCTTCAAAGGCACATTACCACCGCCGATCTTGCTCTGTTGACCCATCGCCGAGCTCAGCAAATCGCCGAACAGATTAGGATCTTTGTTATTCACAACCCCAATACCTGAACCAGCGGCCGACGAATTCCAACTCTTGCCGAATATATCGCCCACCATGGATGCCGGCCCAGAGAGGGACCCGGTCCAATTAGGCTGAACCGGAGCTGCAGGCCGGTTCGCAGCCCACGCCGTCGAATTTGGCTTTTGATACGCTGACGTGTACGACGCCGATTGGTTCCTCTGATCGTTCATTGGCCTGGATCGGCCGGCGCCGAGCCCTAGATCGAAATCGAAAGCGTTGTTGTTCGCCTTGTCGTTGGGTCTGCCGTAGCTGGAATTCATGGTTATCTTGGAGGACTATTTTTAGCTGGGATTTGTTCACCGGATTATGAGGCAACGAGGATCAACAAATTCGGTTCCGAAAAAGGTGGATTCTCAGTTCATTATCTGTCGGCGAATTGAGGAGAAACTTTAAGGGCGAGACGAGATCTAATCTGAGAGGAGAAGATGTGACGATGGTGGTGAAATTGAAAGCTATTTTTTTCAATTTGGACTTTTTTTATCGAAATAAAAAGAAGTGTTTTCTATTCTATTACAGCTTTCCATGGTGATTGTGAAGAAAATATACAAGGAAATGGGCTTTATTAATGGACGACAGCCCAAATATAATTGGGCTTTTAAAAGCTGAAGCCCATTAACACATTTTCTCCTTTTTTTTCTGTTTATGCTACGAAAGAATATGAGCGGGAAAACACTTACGCCAAAAAACATTCGAACAAACAGATCAGACAAGGCAAGGCAGGGCGATTTTCGTTAAGATAAAATAAAAATCCCCAAATTTCAGAACCCTAGCTTTCTCTTTCGCTGCTAGCAAGACGAACGACATTTTACTATTGGAGCCAAGAGCGAGACGTCTGCCCAGAAATGAATGATAACGATTCTGACTCTGGTGAACCTTCCTCTGCTCGTTTTCTTCAGAATCTGAGGCCACTTCGCGACCTTCAGTCCAATTGGACGGTAGACTTAGCCCAGAATTTGGAGGAGTATTTACTGAAAATCTGCTCAGGGAACGTATCAGCCGACGAAGAAACTCTTTTTAACGTAAATTTCGCGGAAGGTGAGGATGATTTGCGTTACGGGTTGCATTTAGCCTCGGCTTCTTGTATATAATTTGCCTGTAAATGATTCTTGATTTTTTGTGAACTTTTGTAGCTGCATTGCTTCTCCAGGGATCGGTGCAGGTGTATAGTAGGAAGGTTGAGTACCTGTATTCGCTGGTTGTGCATGCTTTAGAGTTTCTTTCACAGAAAAGGTTTGTTGTCCATGATATCAGTAAATGGTTAATATCTTTTTCCATGCCTGGTTTAGCTAATGGAAAATTCCTATTTCTACTTATCAGTGTCATCAGATACAAATATTGGTAGAAACTGATATCTTGGGATTCATTGACTTTGTTCTTTTATTTGTATCATTTTCATAGTCATGATGATGCAGCGGCATCTGGTGAATCTGGTCAGGATAAAGCATCTGCGCTGCGTAATGGGACAGATGAAGGTGATGATCCTTTCTGGGGATTAGATAATATCACAGGTAGGCAGTTTATGGCTTTGTATTAATGAGTACAGTTGTGTTGATAAATTTGAATTCATTTAATTTGTTGATTGTTTCAGTTGAATCAAAAAGTTTGCTGGACAGTTTGTCCTACAGTAATGCACCACATAATCATTACGTAAGGCCCCCTGCGAATCTTGTGGTGCTTGAAGGGGAATGCTTAGATGCTGTTGGCGATACAGGGGAACTGGAAACCTATCTCGTATACAATTTTTTGTCATGTACCTGTTGTATGCTTGATGTTAGTACTTTTATTTTAACTCAGGTTATTGTAACTTCTTGCAGTTGGCAACAAATGATCTTTATCGAGATTTCATCCTGCTAGATTCTTGTGATGCTGCTGTTGTTGATGATTTTCTTGGTTCTAAAGCTAGCAACGGCCCTGGTAGTTTGTACAGGGGCAGCTCCTTATCTAAAGGCGGCAAAATCTTCCGCTCTCCAAATCGACAATCAGAGGGAAGTGGCCGTAAATCTTCAGCTAGAAAGAATCAAGATTCCAGCTTGCCTAAGTCGCCTTGTGCAGATCATTGCTTTGAAACTAATGATGGCAACGAAGGATCTAATCCCCATGACTATGATTTTCCTTGTGATGGTATGGGATTTGGAGCTGAAGATTCAGGAGCTGGGAACTTGGGAAACACAGATGACGACGACGACGACGATGGTGATCCATGGAAGCCGCTTAATCCTCACGAACCAGGCACTTTGAAAGTTAAACCTTATAGAAAGAGTAAGCATTCTGGTTTTCTGTGTTTATCTTTTAACTTTTACCAAAAAGTGTATGCATTCACTTTGCCTTCATCTCTTTTTCTCCTCCAACTTTCAGTTAAATCAAATAGAAGAGCAGGAGTTGGTTCAAGGAAGCATCAACCATTAGCTGTAGAATTTCCTCTTGCTAAGCTGCAGGGTCCTATAAACATTGACCTAACTAAAATATGGGAAGAAAAATTTAAAGCAGATGAAAGAGATGGGACGTCACAACCACTGTATGAAAAGGTAGGCTCGTACTTTTTTTGGTTAGGGTTGTTAAAATCGTTCTGTTTCTCATAAGCCAAATCATGCTTGTACAGTTGCGTCTATCACTTTGTCCTGGGTCGCTGAGGGAGAAAGATGACGCCGCAGAGGGTAACTATGAAGATGGCAATGGAGATTCTGACAATGAGCTACCAGATTTTGGTTTGCCTGACAACACATTCGATGATGCAGATGAAACTGTGTTCCAAGAAAAGCCTTTGGTACATCCAACTTTCATGATATAATGTTTGAAAGATATTTTTCATGCACTTCTTTCTCATTACATTGCTGTGATACAGCACGAAGAGCCTGCTACTCATTCGAGCCTTGAAGATCTCTGCCAGTCTCATTTGGTAGGACCACTTTCCATTTATTCGTCTGATGGTGACTGCAGGGATGTTGACGTTGACATTCTGTGTTACCAGATACTGATATGGCAGTTCCAGGGATGTTGTGTTACCAAATTGTGATTTGGCATAATAGATAGAATAATTATAATGAGCAGCAACACAGCACATATTTTATGGATACATATTTTTATGTCCATGTAAGGATGATCCATTCGTTAAAACCTTTTTTCTTCTTTTCCAGGATGCTCTTCTAGCTAGTCTTACTGAAAATGAAAAACAGACGGAACTGGCTACGCGGGTTTCAACTTGGAAACAGAGAATTGAAAAGAATTTGGAAGAACAAGTACACACCATCTGCCTCCTTTTCTTTTCTCAATAAATGCAGAGTCTCTGTTTACGAACCCACTGTCCTCCCAAACAAAGATTGCCATTTTCTGATAACGGTAGCTACTAATGGCAGGATTCGCGCCCGCCATTTGACATTCATAGATATGGCGATAGAGTCCTGGACAAGCTCTCGGAAAAAGGAGACAGGGACAAGATTGTGTCTTTTGGAGACGTTGTGACGGGTCAAGAGAAACATGACATCGCCAGGACATTTTCTGCTCTTCTTCAATTGGTAACACTTCATAAACAAATGAAGAAGATGAGCTTCAAGAAAAACGAGGAATGTTTGTCGCTACAGTTAACTATCTCTTATTACTCTTACAGGTAAATAATGGTGAGGTTGATATTGTAAGGAGCAGCAGCCAAAATAATACTTGCCACTCAGACGTGGACCCTTTCCACATTCGGCTACTAAAAAACGAGCGTAAAAAGGGAATACTCCTACGGTCCTCTAAAAAGAGAACTAAATCACCCCTTAGTACGAGCAAACATCAATCCACTCACAAAAACAGCAAAGAAAACAGAGGTTCCCTAGCTGTTGACTCATCATCACCAGGATCTAGCACAAGTTGCAGATTTTCAATTACACCTGGAAAACCAAGAAGCAGATGTACTCCCGAGGGCAAAAGGCGACGTAAGTCACAAATACTCTCTCCACCTTTGGACATGAATTTCGTTGGATAATTGGCAGTCTCTACATGAAGTTTGCCATTGATATAATATAAGCCAATTAGTCACTGCTCCATTGTTACCTTTGCATCCTGACATATGTAATCTATTAATTGTTTATCTTTAGAATTTCTTGTGCCATGTCTTTTAGCAGCAGCTGTAGTAGTGTCAAGGTTTCTATCTGTCCCATGTAAAGAAGCTTTATGAAATTCTTATGTTGAGAATTTGCAGATTGTAACCTCTTTCCTCAGTACATGTGTTGTAATAATAGTTTCTTGTAATTTCTTGGCTTCTCTTTTCTCTGAAATTTCATCATTACTGCACGAACGGAAGGTTAATAGCATAGCCCAGAAAACGAAACAAGAACAAATTCAGGGTCTAAACCTCCAAATCATTCTAAATAATTCCATTATTTTCACACTCCAGATAGCAAGAATTTGTGATGCTGAAACATAAAATAAAGACGAAAGATAGTTTCAAGATTTTTTTTCCCAATCTAAGGAACAACTGCAGCTGTCAATGTTTCGTCTTTTTGTCGTCTTCCAACGGTGAAGTGCATGTCCAAGAGACCAGTTATTCCAGCATCAATCTTCTGGCCAATCTTAACTGGGCCGACCCCTTTAGGTGTACCTGCAATTCAATTGATATACGGACACATAACGAAATGGTAAAAGCAACCATTTACATAAAAATAGATGAAAGCCATGCCTAATGATGTACATTGAATGTTAAAATAGCAATCAGTGATATCTTAATTACCAGTCAGAATGACATCTCCCTCAAGAAGAGTGAAGATGGAGCTGATGTGGCTTATCAAGAAAGGAATCTTGAAAATCATATCACTAGTTGATCCTTTTTGCCGTGTTTCCCCATCGACCTTCAACCACAGTTCTAGATCATTTGGGTCTGGCACCATATATGTTGGTAGCTGCAAAATCATTTTGTCTGAAGTTTACAATGCATTTCTTGTCAGAAAGAAATTCATAGAGGTCAATACAAACAAGGAACATTGTAATCTCTGGGATACCATGGCTGATTTATAAATCTCAGCAAACAAATAACTCCGTACGTGAGGAAAACCAACAAACTGAGTGTATGGATCGAGTTTCTTACAACAGAGCTTATTGGAGTGAAGGTGTCTTGGCCTTTAGCTACAGACCATGGAAGACCTGCAGACTTCATGCACAAATTTTGTAATAAATGAATATACTGATCTTTTCGAGAGTGAATGAAAGTTAAGGGAAATGAGAACAAAGAGCACTCAGTAGAACTCGAGCAAATGTTATCGTCCTGTACTAATATAACAAAGAAGAAAAGGAGCATATCGATCCATAAGTACATAAAATGGAAGTAGCTCACCAAGAAATCCATCTCTTTTCCTCTCCCTCCCTTCCTCCCTCTCTCTCTGTCTCTCTCTCTCTCTCTCTCTTATATATATATACATATATGTATGTATGTATATATTACACTGACCTTAGCAGTAGATTGGATCTCCCTGGCTGTCATATCCAAAGCAAGAGCATAACCTGCATAAACATACTTAGGATGAAGCACTAAAAAGTTCATCAAACCTTGTTATTTCATCCTAGTCATGATGATCTACAGATAAAGACTAACCGAGACTGCCTTCGATTCAATATTTTTATATTCTACATACAAGCTACAAACTACGCTGAATATATGACAGAAAAGCATCTTTACAGTTCAGAAGAAGCTATGACGCAGATAATCTCGGTAAGAAACTCGACAAGGAAAAATAACCAACTTCGCATACCTCCGACGTAGTTCATTGCGTTCGCCTCCGACACGTCGCGGGCGCGTTGACCGATGACGACCGCGAGTTCGACCTCGTGATCCAAAGCCTCCAACGGCTCAGGCACTTCGATTTTACCGCCGTTCGCCAAATACGACGTCGTGGGCTTCATAAACAGCACGGGCTCCTCCAAGAATGAAACCGAATCGGTGCTAAAATGTCAAAAGGTGTTTCTTACTCGCTGGAAAAAAAAAGACCCAATAATCAGCTGATGAACCTTAGGTACGGCGTTTCCCAGCTCCTTGGCGTGGGCGGCGTAGTTACGCCCAACGGCGATGATTTTTGTCCCGACCGTAAGGAGTTTCTGGTAAGCCGAAGCTGACGTGGCCATGCTCAAGATCGTTCTTTTGATGTGAAAAATCGACGGCGTGGTTGTTATCGTCGCCGGCAATGATCTGTGGATCGAAGAGTACATTTCTGTCTGTATGTATCTGTGTATATAGATAGGTTTCGTCTTTCGTGGAGCTTCGTAGCTCTCTGGAGTTGTACGGCTCGCAGCGCTAGTTGTACCTTCTTGTTTCAGCCACTATTATGTCCCTTCCCTGTTTTGTAATAATATTATTAATTTATGAAAGTATAAAGTAGAAAGAAGTAGAACCCTGGATTATGGTACGCCGCTACTTTTAAGCACTCTTCAAAATCCATCGCCTGCGAAAGAAAAACAACACAACACGCCTTTCATTTCACAACCAAGAACATAAGAAATACACACTTTTTTCTGCAAGATTCTTCTCTTATATTCGCATAGATTTTCGCAACAGGGCCCTTTCATTCCCTGTTCTTGTTCTTTCGATTTCTAGAGTTTTCTGGTTTTTCTTCTTGTTTTGATAAACATGGCAACAAGGGCAGCTCTTAAATTCATGAAAGAATGTTCTTTGCATAGGAAGGTTAATTCAAATTGCGTTCCAAGGCATTATTTTTGCACTGCTGGTGCTTCTTCCACAGCTTCTCAATCCCCTCGGCCTCATTTTCCAAAGAGAATCCCTCACTTTTCTAAAAAGGTAAATCTTTTGGCGCTTTTTTTTTAGTTTTTGCTTTGGGGTGTACGTGTAAGCGTGTATAGAAAGCGATCTGTTTTATGATATGTCGTGGAGCATCTGTTGTAGAAGTCCTCAATTGTGCTTGTCAAAATGCTTTGGAACTAGGGAGAAATGGAAGTTTGTTGTCTCCTTCTGTGTGTCGAACTTGGTATTAGCTAATTTTGCAAGGACACAGCTAAATTAAGCTTTGAAAACAGCTAAATCACTTTCGCGGATTTTGGCATACATAAGGATGCAATGCTTTCTCTTTATGCTATTTGTTCTGGCGTGTCTACTAAAGCAAACCAAAATGTCTGATTTATAGTTTAATCGGTACTCTTCGCACTTTTTGCTGTATTAGCAGCCCCTTGGTCAGTCACTAGTTTCCCATTGAATGATTGCAAAAATATGAAATAAGGTTGTTTGTTGTCATAGGCGCGCTTATATCTCTGTAATGATAAGCATCTTTTGTTTAGGGGGGGCCCATTTACTGTAAAACACAAAGACAAACGTTACCTTCTTTTAGTGATAGACAGTTGGACGTCTTTATGGCAATTGATGTAGCAAGTTATGATGAATGCGTTCATGACTGCAAACGGGGTTTGCAATGTTGTATCATATTGTAACATTGGTTGGTACTTAATTGTAAGTGCTGAAAAATCTTTTTGTTCTTTTCCCTGTTATTTGTCAATCTTTGTATTTACATAATACACGTATGAACCCGTTCTTGACTGAAAGTGCGTTTGTTTTGTTTGCACTTGGGACTGCAGGGTAGATTACTTACTGGGCTTACTATTGGCGTACTCATTGGTGGAGGTGCCTATGCAAGTACTGTCGATGAAGCAACCTTCTGGTAAATGATAAGTTTCTTTATGTACTTCGTATGGCGACCCAAGTTTTGCTTTACTATCTTACATCTTGAAATTGCTTGCTATGACAAGTGTTCATGTCTGAGCAATGCAATCGCCTTAAAGCTACCTTTTACAGTTCATATCCTTGCCAATCCTTTAATTTTTGTGTTTAATAATGTCTTCAGCAATTCTTGAATAATGCAGTGGATGGCTATTCGAAGCAACAAAGCTAGTCAATCCATTTTTTGCACTTCTCGATGCAGAGTTCGCCCACAAACTCGCAGTTTCAGCTGCGGGCCGTGGGTGGGTCCCAATAGAAAAGAGGCCCGATCCTCCCATATTGGGACAAGAAGTTTGGGGGAGAAGGTTCTCTAATCCAATTGGCCTTGCCGCTGGTTTTGACAAGAATGCAGAAGCCATTGAAGGCTTACTTGGCTTGGGCTTTGGTTTTGTCGAGGTGGGATCAGTCACTCCTATTCCTCAAGAAGGCAATCCAAAACCCCGAATTTTTAGGTTAAAAAAGGAAGGGTAAGTTTGTTTATTCTGATATATCGTTTACATCACTACTTAGACATAGAGTCAGCAACTTCTTTAGGGAAGTCCTTTTGAACTTTATGCTTCTCAAGAGCATTCTTATGGGATGAAGATAATCTTGAAATCAGATTATGATTTTCAAACGTTGAAACAGAGGAATATAATGGGATTCTGAGGCAGAAGCATTGGCATGACCAAACGTTATATTTAGTGGCTTTACAGCTTTTCACTCTTACATTCAGACTCTTTAATTTGAAATCTGTTGAAATTTGTGTGGCAGTGCTATCATTAATAGATGCGGGTTCAATAGCGAAGGAATTGTAGTTGTAGCGAAGAGATTGGGGGCTCAACATGGCAAAAGGAAGCTTGAGACGACGAGCACTTCATCTCAGGTCGTGGGAGACGAGGCTGTACCTGGTGGAAAAGCTGGCCCTGGGATTCTTGGTGTCAACCTCGGTAAGAACAAGTCAAGTGAAGATGCTGCTGCAGATTATGTTCAAGGAGTTCACACTCTATCACAGTATGCTGATTACTTGGTATGTTATAAAACAATACTCCTTTCTGATACTTTACCTCGTGTATGATGGACACTTTGCACCATTTTTCATAATATGGTAAAAGCTGACAAATTTCATATAAGAAAAGGTGGGCACATTCAAATCCACTGTTTCCCATTTTGAGTAGATAGAAGCAACGTAACTCATATGAAGGACTTTCATGCTTGATAGTGATGATAAAAATTGCAAATTGGTAACTTTTTCCCCTTTCCTTGTCCATATATTTCTACACTGATCTTGTAATGTGTAGGCATTTGTCAATGTAGGTTATCAATATTTCATCACCTAATACGCCTGGATTGAGGCAGCTTCAGGGGAGAAAGCAGTTGAAGGACCTTGTGAAGAGAGTATGCAACTACTTATCCTTGTGTGGGTTCGAATGATTTTTGTTTATGGCTTATTTGTTACCTTATTCAATTTTCTTGAAGGTTCAAGCGGCCCGCGATGAAATGCAATGGGGCGAGGAGGGCCCACCTCCTTTGCTCGTTAAAATCGCCCCCGACTTGTCCAAACAAGACCTTGAAGATATAGCAGCAGTATGCATATATGTACAATTCTCAGTAGTCTCTCTTTCGTTTCAGTCATCCTCTGATATTTTCTTGGCTTTTTTTTTTTTTGGAAATGTGTAGGTTGCTCTTGCTCTTCGGGTCGATGGATTGGTATGTTTTGTTGCAATATTTTGCTACGTTACACACTATCGAACATGTGATTTATTTTACTATAATTGTCATTTTCATGAGCGGTGATTACAGATAATATCGAACACAACCATTCAAAGGCCTTCATCTGTAAGTGAAAATCCTATTTCCGTAGAAACAGGCGGTCTGAGTGGAAAGCCTCTCTTTAGTTTATCTACCGATATACTCAGAGATATGTACATTCTTACAAAGGTGATAAAGATTTGAACTAATCAAGATTCTTACAGAGGCCTGGATTAAATTGTTTTCGTCTAGTTATATAAATGCATTTTGGAACTCAACATTAAAAACAAAGACGTTTTACTTTTACCTCAGCATATATTGATGCCCATTTTCAATTTCGATTGAGCAGGGAAGAATACCTCTGATTGGCTGTGGAGGCATTAGCAGGTGAGCTCCATTTTCAAATTGAATTCGGAAAACGTTTCAGCCCTGGATTAACCTTCCATCTTCTTGTATGTACTTCATCTCTTCTCAGCGGAGAAGACGCATACAAGAAAATACGAGCTGGGGCATCCCTTGTTCAGCTATACACAGCGTTCGCATATGGTGGGCCCGCCCTCATACCTCAGATTAAGGTAACAAATGCTTTGGTCCGAAAGAAATCCATAATTAAACTGAATCATTTGATGAAACCGTTGTTGATCTTAACAAAGGAGATAAAAAAAAAAAAAAGCAGTCATTTTTTATGTTCTTTTTTCGTTTATTAGGCCGAGCTAGCCAAATGTCTTGAGAGGGATGGTTACAGATCTATATATGAGGCCATTGGGGCTGATTGCAGATAAAGGCCATTTACGAACACAGCTTTGCCATTGTCTCATTTTATTGCTTTAGATGTTTTGCTTTCTTTCTTTCTTTCTTTTTTCTGATGTTTACCCTCGAAACAATTGCTGTTGGTTTTATTGTTAATGATTGGGGTCATATGTTAAAGGTGAGTTGTTTTCTCTCTGTGGGATTCTAAGCTAATGTCAGGTTCTAACAAATAGAGTTGTTACAAAATTCTGCTGTCCCATTGCTAATGGCATGTTTGGTCAACTTTCTTGATGATTTACAGGCAGGATATTGACATCCTAACCTCGTCATTGTAATGAATGAGAATTGAGAAGTCAATATTTCTTCTATGGATGAAAAATTATGACAAATGTGCCAGATATTATTACTAAAATACTGTTGCTGAAGGCTGGTAAAGTGATAAACTGGACAAAAGAAGACAACGTAGACTGTCATTTTCCATCAATCACCAATTTGTGTGCCCACGTGACCCTCTGTATCTCTCTTACCCCTCTCACTCTAAATGCCACCAAATTACTTCATTTTTTCTCAGAAACAGTTCATTGATTAAACGCCTTAGCCCCATCTCTCTCTCTCTCTCTCTCAGGCAAAGTTTTCTTGCTGTTTGTTCGGTCACAATCTCTTTTCAACGCCTTTTAGTGAGAGACAATCAAAGTCTAACCTTGGCACTGTAATAAAGGTGGGATTTTTTTTTTCTCTGAGATTATGGTGATGGAGGTTTTGCACGAAGATTCAAGTGAAGGCAACGCAAAATGCTCAAACCATCCATTCAAGAACAGCTCACCACAAGGTGGGATCTGTGCTTTTTGTCTCCAAGAAAAGCTTCAGAAGCTCGTTTCTTCTTCTTCTTCCACCACTTCATCCTTTCCTTCCACAGTTTTTCCTTCTTCAGATTCATCCTCTTCATCTCCTTTCTTCATATCTGATAACATTCCCACCATCACCGTTAAACCCTCTGAAACGACGGCAAGGAGATCGAGAATCCCTTTCCCCTCGGGCCATAAGACGAACAAGAATCGGATGGAAAGCCTTGCAATGGGGAAAATGATGAATTTCCCAACATCAGATTCTTTCGGCAGAAGCAAGTCGACGACTTCAAGGATGAGTTTCTTGGACGATGAAGATAATAAGAGTGGTACTTATTACAGCCCTCGCCCGAAAAGAGGCTTCTGGTCATTTCTCCACTCCCCAAAGCATCCCATTAGCAGAAGCAGAAAAGCTGATGGCGATAGCCATCGTAAAGATTCGAACTTTACACCAACCACGCCTGCTAGTTCTTGCGTTAGCAGGCGCAGGGAGAAGAAAAGAGAAGAATCCATGGAGGTCTTCGATGATGACGATGATGGTGAGAACACATATGATAGGAAAGTTTCAAGATCCAAATCTGTAGGCTGTGGAAGCACAAGGTTTTCCAACGACCTATTAGAGAGGATCTCAAATGGCTTTGGCGACTGTGCTCTGAGGAGAGTCGAGTCTCACAGAGAAGGTAATAAAACTGCTGCTGCTAGGAACAGCTGCGTGGGAATGATAGGCCATGATTTCATCAGAGAAAGAGTTGGTAATTGTGGTGGGATATTCAGTGGATTCGCCCACGTTTCATCTTCATCTCCTTCATCGTCTTCTTCGTACAGTAGTTACGTTGGTGGAAAGCTTCTCTCAACTTCTGCTGCTTCCCATGGAAGGAGCAAAAGCTGGGGATGGGCTTTAGCAAGTCCAATGAGGGCTTTTGGTAAGAAAAGTTCTTCTTCTTCCGTTAATAATGTCAAGAATCGTTCCCCAAACTTGGCTGATGTTCCTTCCATATTGTCTGTGAGTGGCTCAGTAAGGAGAAGTGCTTATGTATGAGTTAACTATGTCTTTAGTATGTGAGATATGCGTTAGTATGTTCTGCAATGTATCATAAACATATTTGGGAATGTTGAGTGACTGAGTTTATTTGAATTGATGTACAAAGAAATACACGATGGTTTCTTGCATGAAAGGCGTCTTTTTGCTTTTGCAGGGAGGGCTTAAAGCAATAGAATATGTCCTTGAACATTGTTGAACTTGGAGATTAATTAGAGAACGTCATGTGCAAAAGGGATCTTGTGATTATTAATTTATTTGTCGCCGTTTTGTAGAGAAGAGAATCGAATCGAATCATCACTACAATTGATTATGATATGGGATTAAAAGTCAAAAGTTCTTGCACATGTTTGGCTGGTTGGATAAAAAAGACAAGAAGATTAGTGGAGAAAATGTCTTAATCCTATGTACAGTTGGTCGCTATCAGGTCTTCTCATCATTGCATCATTTCGATAGTAGCTCAGCTCTGTTGTCTGTATTAACAAGATCAAAAGAAATTAACAGACTGTAATCAGCAGTATTGCGCAAAATCTCACTGTTCTATCGTAGATGAGTTCAACTATAACATCTACAAGAGCAAGCTTGGTATGAAACTCGGTGATAAAACGATGAATGTCATAACTATTCTTGATTTTCATTACGAGCCTGCCAATCCCTTTCATCATATTCTTAATTTTCCTTCTCCATCAAACGAACGAGCGTATCACATCTCCTGGCAATTTCTGGCAAGTTCATCTAGGACGTATAACTCGATCATCTCAAATTCGAACTTTATAATCGGGACATGACCATATAATAATGTTCGATGAATCGAACTCATCACCAAGTTAATAACCCCAACCCAAATATCAACATTCGCATAAAATTTTGGCTTTCAGGACGGGCCCAGAGCATCATATATTGTTTGATGAATCACTTCATCAAGCAAATAATAAGATCATTCATCGTTTATAGTCAGTATGAGATGAGGCATGACTTATGCTCATCGAACATTCCACGTTGATGCTTTTACGAACTTTATAGTCTGTGGGGCTTTGTTGGATATAATCTCAAAGCTAAATACAAAATACAAAATATAAAATATAAAATAAAAGTAAAAAAAGAAGAGCACGTGAAGGGACGAAGAATTGATGCATGAAAGGAAAAAAAACAAGTAGTTTGGAAAAAGAAAAGCAGCCGAGATTGAAGAAGAAAAAGCCACCAAAACCAAGAAATGAAAAAAGAAAAACAAGGAAGTCCAAGATAGTATGCTATAGCCGAAAGTTTAGATACGCATATTTATCTCATTTGTCTTTTCTCTTGTCATTTATATCTTATATATATGTAGTGTATGCATGCATTGAAAGAGTGAGAAGGACGTGAAACGTTTGAACAAAAAGAATTCATCAAGTCTTTCTTCCTCTGTTCTCCCTCTCATACAAATAGATAAAATAAAAATAACAAAATGGTATCAGAGCCGATGGTGGCAATGGAGCCGATGGTGATGCTGAAATTACCAGGTGTTGGAATGCCACCACGCTAAAGCTCACTGAAAGTAATTACGTACGGTGGAGCGCCGAAACGAAAGCTTTGCTGAAATCGCAATGCTTATGGAAAATAGTCGAAGATGGATATTTCCCCGATACGACGGGGTATACAAGGTCACAACGGAAGACGCTGCGAGCCGCCGCCACAGAAAATGGTCTTGCGCTCCTCATCATCTATTAGGCGATAGATTTTACCGGTGTCGGAGAGATAGGCGGAAAGAGAAACGCCAAAGAAGCCTGCGAACTGTTGGAGAAAGCGTATAAGCACGCTGATCGCACAAACCAAGTTCGGCCACAAAATCAAGGTGAACTTGAGATGGCGCAAGAAAACGACGATGTCGAGTTTTCAGAGGACGAGAAGAGCGTTGAGGGTGAACCCGTATGAAAAAACGTACCTCACGGCGTGGAGAGGAAGTGTGACAGAGACTACGCTGATGAGCCTAAGCCGGTGGATGCAAAGAAAATTTATGAACCACCGGTTATGGTCGAGAAAGAAAAAGAAGGCGGAGCATCAAAGAAAGACGTTGGTGAAGCCACAGAAGAGGAGGAAAATCTCCAAAGGCCGAAAAGGCCGTGAAAGAAGAAGAGAAAAAGGCTGAAGCAGCCGTTGAAGTGATAGAAGAAAATATCACTCGTGAAGTATCCACCAACACTCCACCAACGGAACTTCCCTACGAGGAGGAGCCCTCAAAGCTCGAGAAAGAGGAGGCGATTGAAAAGACGCCATCTCGATAACCACCTGAGAAAGTCGAGGAGATCGTTGCGAAGACATCGGAAAATACCGATGAGATGAAAAACAAGGTCGACGACGCCATGCATGATCGTCGGAGAAGGCCAAAGATAATGCCTACAAGGCGAACGTAAAAGCCATAGAGGCACACGAACCAGTGTCCAAGAAAGGCGGTGAGGGGGTTGAAGTGACAACCAAGCATGCTGAAAAAGCTGAGCGAGGCGAGATGCATGAGCACAATGAGATGGACGTGCATGAAGCCATGAAAAAGGCCCTGCAACCGACTGGCGATGAAGTCGGCGTACAAGGAGCTGGAGAACATATAGAAGCCAGTTCGAACAAGGAAGAGCGCTTTAACGAGGAAAAGGAGGTCCAGAAAAACGAGGTGAAGCAGTGGATTAAGACGAGAAACAGCCTTGAAAAATACATGAATAACTTGAAAACCCAAGCAACGACAAGTACAGCTTGCCGAAAATTTGAAGGCAGACGAGAAAGACTAGATCGCGACAACGACCAAGGAGGTCCCCAAGCGGATGGGCGATAACCAAAGTATGAAGGAAAAATATATCGACCAAAGTTGCAGAGAAGTCGCGGAAGAGGTCACGAATAAGCTCGATGAGCTCATGACCAACGAGATGACTGACGTACCAACGAAGGAAATCCTAGAGATGCCGAGGAAGGCCAAGCGATCCGGAGCTAAGGATCCAATCGACACACCCGCCGATACTGGGTACGATAAAACCTTATAAAGGTCGTGGAGAAGGTCGCAAATAAACTCAGAAAGATCGAAATGCTCGTAAACAATGAGACAGAGCAGTACGTGGTCACCACCATGGATGAGATTAACGAGAAGGAGCATGGAGGGTTCGACACGCCCGATAATGGCGATGAAGAAAATCATGCAATCATGGACAAAGCTAATGCTCTTGCAGAAAAAGGAAACGACGAAAGGAAGGTGTTCACCGAATGCCGAAAAACTGTTCGGACTAGGGAAGAACGGGTTCATAATAATGCCTGGTTTGGGAAGCACATGCTAAGCATTGAAGCGAAGTGATCGAAGACGTTTGTTAACGACAAGTGGCGAGCCGCGACGTTCGACAGGCGAAAGCGGGTCAAATTTAAACAGCAATGAAAGATCCAAATGCTTTGAGATTAAGGGGGAATTTGTTAGATAAATCTCAAAGCAAAATACAAAATACAAAACATAAAATAAAAGTAAAAAAAGAAGAGCACGTGAAGGGACAAAGAATTTGTGCATGAAAGGAAAAAGCAACAAGTTTGAAAAAAGAAACCCGAGTTTGAAGAAGAAAAAGCCACCAAAGAAGACCAAGAAATGAAAAAAAACAAGAAAGGGAGTCCAAGATAGTAAGCTATAGCCGAAAGTTTAGATACACATGTTTATCTCATTTGTCTTTTCTCTTGTCATTTATATCTATATATATGTAGTGTATGCATGCATTGGAAGAGTGAGAAGAGATGCAAAACGTTTGAACAAAAAGAATTCATCAAGTCTTCTTCCTCTGTTCTCCCTGTCATACAAATAGATAAAATAAAAATAACAGGCTTTTCATATGATTCAGATAGGTTATTATACATCAAACATATTCGATGTTTAGATGAAATTTTCATAACCTTTATAGTCGGGACGGGACGAAATAGGACTCTTTTTGCACATAATTGGGACAAGTCATTATACATTGAACGTTCGAAGACACCATTGAATTTGATAGCAGATAAACATGGCAGGACGCATATTTCTTTCCCATTGGAAAAAAGCAATTTATTCCACTCAGAAACCCTATTGAAATAAGCAGATAAACAAACATCGCAGAACACATTATATAACGCTAGATATCTTAGCGAATGAGGTAAACTTGTCAATCATGGTCATCAATTTTCATACCACTCGGCACTCACCCACCGATCCCAATTCCGTCCAGCGATGATTAAAGGCAAAAAAATAACGAAAACTCAGACTCGTCTTTTCGTCATTCATCAGAAAACCGAATCGATATGTTCATTCAGGCACCTCCATGGGACCGAAATTGCTGGATATTAACAGAGCGTACCTACCGATCCAGGCTCGTCGGGCAAATCAGAAGAAGCAAGCGAACATAGTGCGAAGAACATGCCAATTTTGTTGGGAATTTTACTTGCACAGAACTGATCTAGCGGAATAAGATGCTGTCGTGCTATTTAGTGATGAAATATTAGTTGGTATGGATGCACGATGTTTAGTGATTTTTCTTATTTCATAAAGGATCAATTACATAGATGTATATATAGTTGAATACTTCAAAAAACAAAAAACATCCAGCACACAAAGCAGCCATATCGCACACAAAGAGCGGCCATATCTTAGATTATATATATATGTATATATCAAAGAACCGATCCTTCTCTTGTCCATATATGATAATTAGTCGTGGGTAGTTGCTGACTTTTCTCTTCCTTTTCCAAGGGTTTAGTCAAGATGGTTAATTAACTTTATTTAACACCCCTCGTAATTTGCAATCTTGACTTGATTCTTGAACTTCTCGAACTTTTCGGTTGTTATCGCCTTGGTTAGCATGTCCGCCGGTTGGTCATTTGTATTGACGAACACCATGGAAATTTCTCCTTGGAACCACGATTCACTGTGACAATATGTCAGCAATCGCGATGACGAAAAATCCTGTGTTTCATGCAAGAAGCAAGCACATCGAGCCGAGAAAGGTCAGAAGCTTCTCTTTATCGGCTACAGTGATGAGTCCAAAGGATATCGTCTATTGGACCCAACAACAAATAAAATCATATTGTCGCGAGATGTTATTTTTCATGAAAATGCAGTTTGGGACTGGAGAGTAAAATCGGTGGATTAAATAATAAGCCTCAATCCATCATCATCTCATACTTCTCCGACGGATTAAAATGACGAGGAAAACTCGACTCCCCCTTCAAATCGAGAAGACGACGACGAAAGCCCCCCAAGGAAAGCACCCTCGAGACTTATATGAACAACTTGAGGAAACGAATTAATGAAAGGGATAAGCTCGCCGAGAAATTGGATTCCGACGAGAAGGACGAGGTCAAGACAACGACCAAGGAGGCCCCCAAGCGGATCGGCGATAACCAAAATATGAAGGAAAAAGAAGCGACTGACGTAACCACGAAGGAGACTATCGAAATGCCGAGGAAGGCCAAGCGATTCGGAGCTAAGGACCCAATCGACATACCCGCGGATGTTGGGTACGATAAAAGCCTTGTAAAGGTCGTGGAGAAGGTCGCAAATAAATTCAGAAAAAACGATGCGCTCGTTAACAACGAGACAGAGCGGTCCATGGTTGCCACCATGGAGGAGATTAACGAGAAAGAGCATGAAGTGTTCGACGTGCACGATTCTGGCAACGAGCCAACGAGCCTGAAGGACTACGTCACGAGGATGAAGAAAGAACAAGCCTATAATTATTACAGTACCGATGAAAGCGAAAAGGTCATAGAGAACTCTTTATTCTTCGAACGCCAAGAAGTACCGCGAGTTTTTGCACATGGTTGATGCGATCGATGAATACGCAGTCGTGCAGTTGAAAGAATACGATAAAATGAAGTTGGTCTTCATCACTAAAGATCATATGAAGCTAGACGACGAAACTGAGGACGTAGAAAAGATGGTCGTCTACGATGCCGACTCACCCAACTATTTAGTAACTGGAGAGTACGGCTGGACAACAATTATGGAGATGATTACGAAGGCATTTAGAGACGTCAAGTGGCGGGCCGCGACGTACGACAGACGAGCGGATAAATTTTAAATAGCGATGAAAGACAAAATGCTTTGAGATTAAGGGGGAAATTTATTGGATATAATCTCAAAGCAAAATTAAAATAATATACATGTAAATACATGTGTCATGTGTGTAAGAAAACAAAGAAAAAACACACGCAAGTAGAAGTCAAGAAAGAAAAGTAAGGGGACAAAGCGTGGCGCAGCAAAGGAAGAAAATAAAGGTACTGTGCATAATGCTGATTAACTGCGCGTGGAGCATTTATTTCTTTGTCCTTATGATTGTACTCTATATATATACATGTATGAGATATGAAAGTAGTGTGTGAGTGGGAGATGGCACAAAGTGCTATGTGAGAGTGAAAATAGAGAAAAAAAAAGGCTCGTTAAGGGTTGAGATCCTCTATTCCACTTTCTGTATTCCACTCCATATGCATGTAGCGTATATAGTCGATCGCTGGTAAATATTCCCGTTATGCGCGTTATTTATTGCCTTATATGAGTGAACAAATTAATAATTGGGCCATATTGGGCCTCGTTTAATCCTCCCAGCCCATTAGGAAAGGCCCGTCTTGAATCCAAACACGACAATGGGGGAATGAGAACCGAGAAGATGTGGAAAATATACATCTCAAAAGTTACAATACACTTGCTATAGTGTTTTTAGTCTAGGGGCGTGCAATGATTTTAGAAAACCGCCCGAACCTCCAGCACCGCACCACACCACACCGCACCGTATAATACAATTAACCGTCAAAACCGCGGTTTAATTTTATTTACAAAACCGCACCGTAACAATGGTGCGGTGTGAATTTTTGGTACAAATCGCACCGCTCTGAACCGCACTTTATTTTCCTAATTTTTTTAATTTTATCTAATTGTTCTTTATGTTAATCGTACACTAGTCATATGTGAATTTTTTTTTAGTTTAATTATTTTTCTTTACTAATAAGTCTTTTAATTATAATAATTTTTGTTGATCATATGAAAGTTATATCATTATTAACATATTTAATTTTATTTTTTTGTGTTAAATATGTTTCTTTAATAACAAACGACCGAACATGTAGAGTTAAAATAGATACGACTCGAACATTTAATAACAAATTGACCTAATATTTACATTTTGAGCTTCTAATTGGACCACAAAAGCCAAACCAATATATTAAAATAAAAAAATTGGCCAATAATATAAGTAAAGCCTAATATAAAATAAGATAACGATATTAATTTTTTTGGATAATGGTTACGCTTCGATATATCAGGCAAGTACCTCGACTTGCACCTTGTTTATGCGGCAATGCGATGTCTCATCACCTTTTTGTGCCTAACGCTTTTAAAAACTATTTTTTTCATTCGATAAAATATAAGATTTTCTTGTTCGGTTACGCAAAACTGCACCGCAACCGCACCAAATTGCTCGAAACCGTATGTGTGGTTTTATTTTTCAAACCGCAGTTTGAAAATTAATTTTAAAAAAATCAAGTATAATGGTTTGGTCTGGAATTGGCCGAAACCTGCCCACGCACACCCCTAGTTTTTACTCCAACCCATACATTCAAATTTCTACGCTATTTTTTACTACAACTCATTAACTCTATTTTTTACTCTAAAAAACAAATTCTTATTAATTACTATTATAAATTATAATATTTAAAATTAAATAATTAATTATAAAATTGGCATATTATTTAATTATTATTAATTTGAAACGAAATATCAACAAATAAAAAGATAATTAATATTATGTTTAATAAGAATATAAACATTTTAAATATAGTTAAAATATATTAATTAAATAAAAATAAATAGAAACTTGTTATAAAATATTTATTATGATTTATTAAGATTATTTTATATATATTATGATTATAATAGATGGAGAGATTTTAAAGGGAGATAATATATTTTCTATATTGATGATCTTACAATGCAACTTAAACATCTATTTATACTAAAATCATACACTAAAATACAATTTAATCATCTATACAACTCATACAAAAATACAATATATTTTTATACACCTCATCTTATCATAATTCATGAGTCATTAATATTCCAAAAACATCCACATTTAATCATACAATTTTGATGATTCATTGTGATGAATCATGATTTAATTTTGATGATTCATTATTAATGAATCATAATTTGTTCATAATACTCCCCCTTGGATGTTTTTCAAAGAATATATTTTAGCTTGTTGCCTCATTAAAACCTTACTGGGAAAACCACATGGGAAAAACCACAGTTAAGGAAAAAAGAGTGCAACACATATTTACTCCCCCTGATGATGACATCATTTTAAATCTCCAAGTCTTCGAATGCCAATTGCATATACTAACCTTCTGAAAATTATTGGGGGAAGTGCTTTTGTGAACAAATCTGCAAGATTTTTATTTGATCGCACTTGTTGTACTACAATATCACCACTTTTCTCCAACTCATGTGTAAAGAAAAATTTTGGTGATATATGTTTTGTTCTATCACCTTTGATATATCCATCCTTTAATTGGGCAATGAATGCTGCATTATCTTCATATAATGTCGTTGGAAGTAACTTTTCCGATAATAATCCACAAGTTTGTTGCATATGCTGAATAATCGACCGCAACCAGACACATTCTCTGCTAGCTTCATGAATCGCTAGTATTTCAGCGTGATTAGATGAAGTGGCAATTAAACTCTGTTTAACTGATCGCCATGAAATAGCAGTTCCACCATACGTAAATAAGTAACCCGTTTGCGATCGTGCATTATGTGGGTCGGATAAGAAACCAGCATCTGCATACCCAATTAAATCTGTTTTCAACTCATTAGAGAAGAACAGTCCCATATCAGTTGTTCCTTGAAGGTATCGAAATATTCGTTTAACTCCGTTCCAATGTCTACGAGTCGGCGAAGAACTGTATCTTGCCAATAAATTTACTGCAAACGCTATATCAGGTCGTGTATGACTTGTAAGATACATTAGCGCTCCGATAGCACTAAGATATGGTACTTCAGGACCAAGTATCTCTTCATCATTTTCACGTGGTCTGAATGGATCTTTATTCACGTCTAATGAACGGACGATCATGGGAGTATCCAGTGGATGAGCTTTGTCCATGTAAAACCTTTTCAACACCTTTTTCGTGTAAGTTTCTTGATGTACAAATATCTCATTCTTCAAATATTCAATTTGCAGTCCGAGACAATATTTTGTTTTACCGAGATCTTTCATTTCGAACTCCTTTTTCAAACAATTAACCGCTTTCGACAACTCTTCAGGAGTTCCAACTATATTGATGTCGTCGACATATACTGCTATAATGACGAATTCGTTTTCACCTCATAAATATACAAGGACAAATTTGATCATTTGTATAGTCCTCTTTCAATAAATATTCACTTAGGCGATTATACCACATACGTCGGATTGCTTCAATCCATAAAGCGACTTATTTAGCTTAATTGAGTACTCATCTTGCGGCCCTGAATTTTCAGGCAGCTGAAATCCTTCCGGAAGCTTCATATAAATGTCACTGTCAAGTGAGCCATATAGATAAGCAGTGACGACATCCATTAGACGCATATCGAGTCCTTCACGTACTGCGAGACTAATTATATAACGAAAAGTAGTTGCGTCCACCACAGGAGAATACGTCTCCTCATAATCAATACCAGGTCTCTGCGAGAAACCTTGTGCAACAAGCCGTGCTTTATATCTTACAATTTCTCCATTTTCATTTCTCTTTCTAATAAAAACCCATTTAAATCCAACCGGCTTTACATTTTCTGGTATGCGGACTACAGGTCCAAAAACTTTTCGTTTCTCAAGTGATTTTAGTTCTTCCTCGATTGCATCTTTCCATTTTGGCCAATCTTTTCGTAGTCTGCATTCGCTTACAGACTTTGGTTCATGATCCTCATTTTCATTCATCTCATTCATTTCAAGTAGCGCTACGTTAAATGAGAATTTATCGTCAACATTGACTTTATCTCGGTTCCATCTAATTCTGTTCTGGGCATAATTGATGGAGATCTCTTCATTATTTTCAATATCTTCAGGTACCTGAGTTTCATTTGTATCGTCATTTATGCCCATCGACTCTTCTTTAGTAGATAAATCCTCGATTGGACCATTCTTATTATTTGCTCCTTTTCTCTTCCGAGGATTTTTATCTTTGGAACCGAATGGCCTACCACGCTTCAGTTGTGGTTTAGGCCCAATATCTCGTGTTTGTTCTGTAGAAACATCAATTCTTGCAGGAGCATTAACAGCCGGAATATGTGACTTAGTCACTCTCTTTGGGTCAGTAAAGCTGTCTGGCAATTGATTCGCTAAGTTTTGTAAATGAATTATCTTCTGAACTTCCAGTTCACATTCTTTCGTTCGAGGATCATAATGATTTAGCGATAATTCATTCCAACTAATATTTCTTTCCAGCTGTTTCTTTTCTCCCCCTAATGTCGGAAAATTTGTTTCATCGAAGTGACAGTCGGCAAATCTAGCCGTGAATAAATCTCCAGTTAGCGGTTCCAAATATCTTATAATAGATGGAGATTCAAATCCGACATATATTCCCAACCTCCTTTGAGGTCCCATCTTTGTGCGTTGTGGTGGCGCAATTGGGACATATACCGCACATCCAAAAATTCTTAGATGGGAAATATCTGGTTCCTGACCATAAACCATTTGTAATGGGGAGATATCATGATAACTTGTTGGCCTGATGCGAATTAGTGCCGCTGCATGTAATATAGCATGTCCCCAACAAGACGAGGGAAGCTTCGACTTCATCAATAATGGTCTTGCAATTAATTGCAGACGTTTAATCAACGATTCTGCAAGACCGTTTTGCGTATGAACATGTGGCACAGGATGCTCAACATCAATACCGATAGACATACAATAATCATTAAATGCCTTGGAAGTAAATTCGCCAGCATTGTCAAGGCGTATTTTCTTTATCGGATAATCCGGAAAATGTGCTCTTAATCGAACCAACTGAGCAAGCAACCTCGCAAATGCCACATTCCTTGTAGATAATAAACATACATGGGACCATCTACTCGATGCATCAATTAATACCATAAAATATTTAAATGGTCCACATGATGGGTGTATCGGCCCACAAATATCACCATGTATACGTTCCAAAAATACAATAGATTCATTCTTTACTTTCATTGGTGATGGCCGAACAATTAACTTCCCTTTAGAGCAAGCAGCACAAGATAATTCATTAGATTGAAGAATCCTTTGGTTCTTTATCGAATGTCCACGTGAATTTTCAATTATTTTTCGCATCATAATTGAACCGGATGGCCCAACCGGTCATGCCAAACATTAAATGTACTGTCTTCAGTAAACTTCTGGTTTACGATAGCATACGACGCAATTGTTCTTAGATATGTATAGTATAACCCAGAGTCAAAAGAAGGTAATATTTCCACGATTCTTTTATCATTTGAAATCACTTTTGTCATGTGCAAATATTCGACGTCTCCCTTTTCTGCAGTCTCAACATGATATCCATTATTTCGAATAGCTTTAAAGCTTAGTAAATTTCTTTGAGACTTAGGAGAATATAAGGCATTTTCGATTATTAGCCTTGTCCCTTTTGGTAGTAAAATGCTAGCTCTTCCGGAGTCTTCAATTATATTTGTACTACCCGAGATAGTAATGACACTTTCTCCTTTCATTTCAAGATGATCAAAATATTTCTTATTTCTCAGAATCGTATGAGTCGTTGCGCAGTCTGCGAGACATAATTCTCCATTGCACATGCTCGTATCCATTGTATGAATGTCCTTAATAATAAGCACATAATAACCATTATTATTGATAACAAAGCATGTAAACATACAAATAACTTAACAAACGATGCATATAATACAAGCATATAATACAAGCATATAATACACACACATAATTAAACATATGATAATAACACATAAGGGAATCACATCAAGCTTATTGAAAATCCGCGGCCTCGAAATGAGTACTTTCATCATTGACACCAGAAGTAGAGGCGAGATCACCCTGAACAAGATTTGTTTCAATTTTCTTTCCTTTGTCCTTTTGATATAATTCAACGAGATGTTTGGGCGTGCGACAAGTTTTCGACCAATGGCCCAAACCACCACAACGATAGCATCGCTCATCATTATCCTTTTGTTCGGTGTGCCTCTTCTCATCCTTATTATCATAGCTTTTCCTCTTCTGGGGAAGACTTTGATAACCACCACGATTGTTATGTGTAACCACCACGGAAGTACTGATAATCACCACCATAATATCCTTGGCCATGACCTCGGCCTTGACCACGGCCTCGTCCGCGGCTGCGATATCCGCCACGTCCACGTCCACGACCATTACCTCGATTATTATCATTATTATTCCGCCTGACCGCATTCGCTTCAGGGAGCGCAGCCGCACCGGTTGGTCGGGATTCGTGGTTTTTCATCAACAATTCGTTGTTTTGCTCAGCCAACAATAAAACAGATATTAGTTCTGCATACCTTTTGAATTGCCGTTCACGATATTGTTGCTGTAATACTACATTCGACGGATGGAAAGTGGTGAATGTTTTTTCGAGCTTATCATCATCGGTGATTGCTTCTCCACATAATTTCAATGTAGAAGTAATTCTATGAACTGCAGAGTTATATTCATTCACCGATTTAAAATCCTGCAGTCGTAAATTTATCCACTCGTACCTTGCTCTCGACAGGATAACAGTTGTCAGGTGGTCGTATCGTTCTTTCAAACTTTTCCACAACTCAGCCGGATCCTTCTCATTTAAGTATTCAGTTTTCAGACTTTCATGAATGTGGTGGCGAAGGAATATCAAGGCTTTTGCCTTATCCTGAGGAGTGGTGGATATGGTTGTGTCACTGACGTCGGTTGCGCCTGCATCCTGATTTGTTGTGGTTTTCGCAGCGATAATGGTGTCACATAAACCTTTGGCTTTCAGGTGAATTTCGGCATCTAGTGCCAAGATAAATAGTTCTTGCCGTTGATATCCAGTGCAACAAATTCGAGGCTTGCCAAGTTCGTCATATTACTATAAAATATAAACAATAAAAAAAAAACACAACAAAATATTAAAAGAGATTCATAACTACTCTTCTTTGATATCCTTGATAGTTTCTTCTTCAGTATCTTCTTTTGAAAAAATTCGTATGAAAAACTCTATCAACATCCAAATAAACATTACCAGCATCCCAGTAAGTGCACACGTAAATAATACATATAAATAAATGTTCTTCAAGCATCAGATCGAGCAACGACATGATACTATAAAATTTTAAAATCAAATAAGTTAATAGATAAAATTATAATATAATGAAATCTATTCAAGAATATAAGTAAAAATTATTTATTTATTTTTTTTTAACTATTCTGGATCTCATCACCTTAATAAAAATAGAAAGTGGTATACTACAATTAAACCAACGATTAGTATAAAATTATGGTACCTCGACCAAATTGAAGAACTGCGAAAGACGTTGATTCGACGGTTGAAGTTGATTTCTACGGCGGAAGTTGATCTTGACGGTGGAGCGTGATCGTGCTGATAACGTGTTATAAAATATTTATTATGATTTATTAAGATTATTTTATATATATTATGGAGAGATTTTAAAGGGAGATAATATATTTTCTATATTGATGATCTTACAATGCAACTTAAACACCTATTTATACTAAAATCATACACTAAAATACAATTTAATCATCTATACAACTCATACAAAAATACAATATATTTCTATACACCTCATCTTATCATAATTCATGAGTCATTAATATTCCAAAAACATCCACATTTAATCATACAATTTTGATGATTCATTGTGATGAATCATGATTTAATTTTGATGATTCATTATTAATGAATCATAATTTGTTCATAATAAAACTAAAACTCTATTTCTTGTGTTGAAATTGTGTGTACTCTACAACTAGAGGTTCCATGCTCATCAACACAGTGCTAAATTAGTCTTTAATTTGATATGCTTAATTATAATTATGCCATTTATCTTTTTATTTTATTTTGATTTTATTCGTAAGTTGAAGTTATAGTTTTTTCTTTAATAATATAAAATGTTTAAAATATAAAATAACTTAGATATATTTGCAGGCCAAACATACTATACATTATATTATAAAGTGCAAAGAGTGATAGATATTAGTATATAGTAATAGATCTCTCGAAGGGGGAGAACTGGGCAACAGCCTTGAATTACATATCTCGTAGAGAATCAAGTAATTGAAGGGGCATTTTTCTTTTTGCGACATAGAGAATAAAGAACAGAACAATGAAATGCAATGGTTGCCCCATGAGAGTTCTGAAAGGGTCACATATCTATATTTTTTTCTCACTTGTCATTTCAGTTTGCATTTTTTCTCGTCATAATCGTTTATTTCGATATAATGATGTCATAATATTGAGGAGCAACCCGATAAGGAGCGTTAATTTGCAAGTGGATTCTCAAGTATGCATGCATATATCAAAATTCAGACGTAATTAGATAAGCTCAGAAATCTCTAAACACATATGGATTAATTGACGAATTGAGAAAATCATGCTGCATGTACAAAGAATGTAATGTCATGTATATGATATCTTCTTTCTCAGTTCTTGCAATATGCTTTTATATTCTTACACTCCCATGAATAAATTCATCATCTCGGGCCCTATATTAAAGCCTAACATCTCATCTAATTTTGTCTCACCTCAGAATATATTCATTCATCATCTGAAATGACACCAACTTTAAAAGATTCAATCTATTCTCTACCTTAAAAAAAAGACACTTTTGGATATTTCGAATTTCTTGTATTTCCCAATCAATACATATTGTTTATTCTATAATATTATAGTTAAGAAGTGAAATTAAGGGGGAAGAGAAGAAAAGCACATAAATCAAAGGCATGTAATAATAGTTGTTTCTTGATGCATAACAAGTAATACATCCTCCCTCAAGCACATTAAAACCTATGCCTAGGAAGAAATTAACACTATCATAAAAAAGAACTATTATTACCCACACATCATCATTAACCTCCTAATAATTTAAATTCAAAGCCATAATGCGCCAGCATCCTTAAGCATCTTCTTCAGCGAACCGTCTAGGTGATGAGTCATCACCGCCTGGGCTGGCCCCACTAACTTCCCCCCGATGAACACCGCGGGGACAGAAGGGCTACACCCGAGCTTCATTAGGGCAAACTCCATCTCTTTCCCCCTTACATCCTCGTCGAGCTCGTGGACCATGGGACTCACCCCCTGATCGTAGAACAGCCTCTTCACAGCGTGGCACATGCAGCACGAGCTCTTGCTGAATATCACCACCGCCTTCTGCGCAGACAGGTTCGCTATGCGGTCCATTTTCTTTCTTTTTTTATATAATTAACGAGCTTTCGTTGAATACGTACACTGCACTCGAATGGGTTTCTGGAGGGCGGGAGAGGCGGGTATATATAGATGAAATTGGTTACTGCATGGATTTGCGATAACTTGATAAGCGGAGGTAAGATTCTATACCATTAGATAGATGGATCGGATGCTTTTTACGATATGCCCTAATGATGATCATAGAATCGGCCATGCAATAATAGAAAAGGTGGCGGGCCGACGTGCTATTATGTAATTTGTGGGATGAGGAGAATGTCAACTTTGATCCGATACGTGACGATCGATTAGGGTAAAAAAAGGTGGAAGATTCTTTTGATCGTTTGCTCTTACTTATGGTCGCACTTGGGGAAGATGGTTGTTGTAATGGATAAGATGGAACAAAATAGCTAGCATAATTTAATATATAGCATTGGCATACTATATATATACTGTGTGGGGAAGAGTAAGTGAAAGTAACATGTCGTCGAATGTCCTTATCGGTTTTCTGCGAAAGTCAATTGTTCCTACATCGGCGTGACGGCGAATCGAGCGAGAAAAAATGCATTTTTTTTTTGGATCAGATAGAACATGTTCTGAAGCATCTCTCTACCTTTTTATTACACATTGTTTGATTGATTTAACGCAGAAACGATTTGATAGTAAATGAATAAAAATGCAATGTGCCGTTCCTTCGTTCCATTTTCTTTAACTTCGTCCTCGTCGTCAAGTTTGCTATGTACTCCATTTGTTATTCACTACAACTAAATTAATCTTAATACTTTTTATTTTTTTATTATTTTTCAAATAGCTTAGCGAATATATGGATGTGAAAGATTACCCCAATCGAATCAGCAATAGAAATTTAAAAGCAGAGCTTAAGCTAGATTACATTCCTAATGAAGCAATATACGCATCATTAAGAATATCTAGAAAAGATTATTACAATATTACAAAGCGGAATCTCGCCTATGAGTAGCAGCGGGATAAATAAAATGGACTTCTACAATTACGTAAATAAAATAATCAAATTATGTTAAATTTAGTGGCTAACTTGGAATTTATTTGGTTTGTCCCTAGTTTATTTATCCTTTTCGAAAAGGTGATTCATCTAATTCAGATGCGATGCCGAGTACCGGCCACGTCATTTTTATTCTTTTGGTAGGACAAGGTAAAAGTATAATATACCCTTCGTTTTATTGCATTGCATCCAAACAAAAACCTCATTTAGATCTCATATGATTAACCAATCCACTAATCATAATAATAATAATTTAAAGTATTCACAATTAAACTGCACCAAAAAAGCCTCGGTGTTCATCTCTTTAAGAGAAATGACCATAATAAAAATTCATATCCTCCAATCAAGTTATAGATGAAGAGAACTAAAAAAAGGAAACGCTAGAAACACTTCGAAAACGTTGCTTTTAAAATTTATTCCAAGACGTACGCACACGCCGTGACTTGAAGCATTACAATCTCTCTGCTCAGACAGCATCGCCGTCTGCCTTGCGAAGCTCATCGAGCCTCAACTTGGAGGAAGACGACGAAGAATCCACGTCAGCATTCTCAGTGGGCCCCACGGGAAAAGGAGAGACGGGAATATCCGCCAAAGAAGAAGTCGACGAGCTGTAGCCGATGGTCCTTATGGGGTGGTCGAACTTGCACCACGGCCCGAACCTGCACGCCCCCTTTCGAGAATAGTGAGAGCAGATCGCCGCACCCTAAAAAAAAGAGATCGAAAAAGCCGTCATCTATGGCCATGTACAAGTATATATGTAATTAGTGTTGGTCAAAATATATAACTTTGAAAATATTATTGCAAACTCCCTTCGGGCATAAAAGGTCATGGGTCACAGAGGTCTTATGTACGAATACTCACAACACAGGAAAATTACAGTGCTTTAAGCTCATGCATGGGTCAAAGAGCTCAAAGAGGTCTTATTTTAAAAAACTTGCACGTATATGATTGGATATAAAGAAATTGGCCTAGACGCGATGGACGTGTTGGAGACGAACGTATATAAATTGAGAGTATGATAATACACTTTGTTTGAGGCTTAAGCTTCTAGAGTTGGATAATAAAGAAATCAATAATGGGCGTGTTGGAAATAAAGTATACAAAATTCAAAATATGGTACACCAGACTTAAACTTTTTGGATGAAGTGATCATTCAACAATCCGCCATGCACACGCTTCATAAAACTAAGGTTTGGAATACTTACCGGGCGTAACGGGAGGCCCGTCGGGCCAAGAACGGGGCCCGTCTTTGCCTCGGGCGGATGATGGAACCTACAATTGGATCCAAATTTACAACCGCCCGTCCTCATATAGTGTTGGCACTCGGGCTCGCCTGGTCTCTGAGGATACTCGTGAGCTGCATAGGAGGACGACGCCGAGGCGCTAATAGTAGGTTGTCCGCTCGTCTGTAATGACATTCTTCTAATCGTTAGTTAGATATAGATATACCGTAAGTTCATTGATAGATCGATAATTATGAAAAGATAGGATGATCACAGATGCTGGGTATGGCGTCCAACTGGGAAAGGCGAAGACTCCTTGGCGAATCATCGTCATGGGGGCATAACTTGTGGGAATGTAAGAACTCGAGAAAATAGCAGGCCCAGAAATTTGAATTAGGTTTCCGTATTGCTGAGGTGGATATTCCTGGGGAGGCGGAGGCGGCGGCGGTGGTGGTTCAGCTCCGGCGGGCTGTGGGTGGTGGAATTTGCAGGCGGCGCCGTACTTGCACAGCCCAGTCTTCATGTAATAGGTGCATTCCTCTTGTCCCTGTTACAACAGAGCGAAAGGTAAAGCTTCGATAAAGATTGCGAGAAAAGGGACGGGAATTTAATAGAGGGAAAAAAGGGCGGACCGGGCGCAAAGGGTAGCCATGGAAATTGTAGGAGATTGGTGGGGCAAGTCCAGCCCTTGGATGGTGAAACCTGCACGAGGGGCCGAATTTACACGTCCCAGTTCGAACGTAGTGCTGCAAATTCAGTTAGAAAAGAATTACGGTCGAATGATTCGGGAAAAAGTGTTCCATGATCGAATTTAAGGTCGGTACAATGAGCCAAGGGAAATGAGAGTAGATAAAATCATAGTAAGTTGCAGAACTTAAGGGCAAGATCTATTGTGAATTCAGACATAAGTACTACTTTAACCACATGTGTTTTCAGAATATGAAGCACAGATGAAGAGATACAGAAGAGTAAAGAACCGTGTACCTGACATAGAGGTTGACCGATACGTTCTGGAAAGTCGCCTTCGCTAGCTTGTAAGACTTCACTCGCCTACAATCAAGAAATCAAAAGAAAGATAAGGCAAGAAAGATGCGATTAGGCGAAGAACGAGTGCGAATATGTATAAAGATGAATAGTTATCATCAATCACAAACTGAAGTATAATGACATTGCATATTCGCCAAAGAACTACTGCATTACTCGATTCAAAACCCGACAATCACACAAATCGCGCATCAAAGCACATATCGAACTCCTCAAATCTCTGAAAAATGTTTCGATACTTCACTCCATACAATCAAAGTGATCACACAATCAGAATAACAAAACTAACAAAAAAGGAAAAGGGGGGTAAAACTTTCACCACATTACGATCGTGCGGATGATTAAAACGACATCGATTGCCGAAACCACAAGAGCCCGTTCGCAGGTAATAGGAACAATCGGGCTCGCCGGGCCGTTCGGGGAACGATTCGGGCCCACCGCTGAGGCTCAGCTGCCACATAGGCCCTACATTACAGAAACATCAACAACAACGAAAGAGAAAAGCAATCAACGTTGAAAGAACAAAAAGGGGGATGAAATCGTCCGTGAAATCAACAAGGTAACTGCACTGTCGGCATAAATTCAAAACAAATTCAACCGAAATTCAACGAAACTCGCCTTCTAGTCCTGTTTCATCCACGTGGGTCCCACCATGACTCTCCATCGTCGATCAGCAACAAGGAGACCCAAAACTTGCGAGACGATGCTTACGTACGTGATATGTATTTATTGCAGCGCAGAGGTATTCTGCGATATGTAATACAATATCAATGGGGTATGAAAGAAAAGAACACACTGCGGCTATCTGTTGCCTCTGATGCAGTAATTTGAGAGAGACTGACGAGAGAGAGAGCGCAATGGTTTCTTTCACCCTTTTTCACACGAGATTATGGTTTGCCTATACGAATATTTCGGATTTTAATATTGTATCTTTTTTTGTTCTCAGATTACGTTTTACTCTGTTGCTTTTCATAGTGTAAGGTGTTGTTTGGTTTGTTTCATTACGCGCAAAGCTCGTCTAACTATGTAAATACATTTTTGCCATCGTCTTTTGTCAAAGTATGGAAATAATATTATGAAATCGAACTAAATTGATTTGGGTTAGTTAAATTTTTTTCTTTTTCGCCATGTATTTTTTAGTTGAGTATGAAATCACAATCCCTACGAAAAATCAAACTAAATATATTAGTAAATATATTTTCGTTTGTTAGAATCTTTTCAACTGACTTCATCTCATTAATATTTATTGCTTAGAATATTTAAAGGCGGTTGAAATCAGTTGTACCTTACTTCATGTCCCATTTTATGTCTTAAAATCGATTCTTATGAATACCGAAAAATATATAATGTGGATATCTGATTATCATAAAATAAGAAATAAATTGGATGCATTTATTTATTTTTATCATATAAATCACATGAAATAACAATGATTTCATGATTTGAACTACATGATTTAAAATTCTAAGGATGGGATCTTTTGGGACAGAGTGGGGACACAGTTTGCCGTACATATGATTTCATGCTTGGCGCTATGGTCATTCTAAGTTTATTGTATTTTTCCTTTTGCTCTAAAATGGGGACCATAGGAATTAAATAGAGGATAAAAATATAATGTACTACTTATGTCAAGGTTACTAAATATCATTAGTATCGGCAATGATAAGAAGACAAGTGTTTGCAATTAAAAGCCCCAAATCCCTAAAGAATAATCAACCGCCCAGCCACGCGCGTAACTCAGTGTGTGTGGAACACTGGTGAACTATGATATAGTAAGGAAAGAATTAATATAGACGTGTTTAGTTTGACCGATAGTTGCGCAGAAAGCGTGGCCATCAAAGGAAGTGTCGCACTTTGAAAAGATTGTGTAGCTTCGTAGCCGCATTTAATACGCATCACAAAGATATTGTATGGTCCCACGTAAAGATTTTGAATTTTAATGATATAATAACTCGGGAACTAGATTATATAGACCTAAATATAATACTCCATCTCTATCAAATGTTTTGGGAGTTAGGCACGAGAATTACGACTGAATATTTTAATAATATTATACAAATAAAAGGTAAAAAATGTATATTTTGGCACGTCTTTTAAGAATATTTATATTATTATAGTGATTGTTGATAGTTTTTTTGCTAAATAAGAAAATGTACAAAAGACGTGGAATGCTCGATTTAGTAAAATGTATAAAATGATTCGGGAATGATGAATACAAAATTGCATAGTATAATATTTTTCTCTTGTTTTTACAAATAGTGTAGCTTTTTTGCTTGGCCCTCGATTTATGGACCACTTCACTGTTGAGATAGGAAAGAACATACGGGGAACTATTTAAACTACTTCGAAAAGGAATATATATATATATATATATATATATATAAATATTGTATATATATATATATATATATATATTTTTCAAAAACGATCGCGTAATTTATATTATATATTCCACGTGTATTTGTTGGCACCTTTCTCATGCCTTTCACTCTATTGGCGTGACAAAAAAAAGAAAATGTGTAAAGGTACGGAAAGAGCATAAGATATCATTGATGCATTTTTCTCGTCTCCATTTTCTCAGCATTAATTCCACGCATCAACCAGACGTAAGGTTATGTTTGGATTGAAGAAAATAGATTGAAAGAGAAAACTATTTCTGTAAGTTCATTCGTTTCCTCCAGTTTGTAATGTAGATATTAGTTTTCTTTAATTTTAAATTAAAATTAAGCTAAATTTTCTTTTCTATACATTTCTTCTACTTCCACCAAACAATAGTCTAAGCCCTTAAAGACTATTAGTATATAAGCACATTCTATGCATGTGCAATGTGAATAAATATATATATATATATACATATATTCTTTTATATTTTAAGTTACTTTAAATTATTATAAGTTTAATTATATAACTTTTATCATATAAAAAATGCTATTGAGGATGTAATTGTAATTTATACAATGTAAGGGGTAAAATTGTAATTATAGTTTGACACACCAAATTAATTAAGACGCAGTTACTATAAACCTCAACCACTTAATAAAATAGAAAGATAATTTAATTATATAAACTAAGAAAATCATCCGAAGATTGTAAACCAACTTTAAATTCAATTCTCCTCTATAACAGAATCAGAGAGACACTAATAAAATCTCTCTCTCTCTCTCTCTCTCTCTCAACATCAAGTCTCATGGCTATGGTTTTCCACCAAGACATTGTAATACAGAGCTGGCCAAACAACATTTACAGGGAAATAAATGGCCATAGATACACAGAAAGACATTTGACTCATCAGTCAGCAAATCTTTCTTCAGCCTAATATGTCTTTACTCTTCATGAGAAACCCGAAAACATCCCTCAGCGAAACGATACCTTCGACACGCTTGCTCCCCGCCTCGACCACGACGACTCGCCTCACTCCTAGAAAAAAAAATGCGAATATTTTATGGATATTTTCGAGTTGAAATAAGGAAATAACGCCTCGAAAATAATTCTAACCAGGCTGAGACAATCTTTCCATGATCTTATGGAGTGGATCAGACCGCAAGCACATGTGACATCTTAGGATGTTCGATCCATAGGGATCGTCTCTGTACTGCAATGCCTACGTACAAGAAATGAAGAAAACTATATCGTGGAAAATTAATCTGTTACTAGCTGGAAAACTATATATACCTGATGAATGGATGTCTCTTCGAGGTTGATGTGTGCATAGATTCTGTCCTTTGCCAGCGTAGTTATATCGCTGCATCACATGAGAATTTATGATCAAGAAAATTACGTTTTCATGCAGCAAAAAACACAAAGCTAACCTTCGGGAGTATACATCCAATAAAGAGTTGTTATCGTCTACAATTGGGATCGAACTAACTTGTGCTGCAGAGGAATGAGGGATTAGTGCAACAGCTGACATTCTTTCAGATGCATCAGATATACAACTAGAGCCTACAGATCAACTAATTATTGCGTAGATAGGTTACCTCGAACAAGTAAATCTAGAGCTTCACTAAGGGAAGCATTTGGCCTCAGCATATTTAAGGGCCTTCCATTTTGTTCTCCAATTTTTGGAATCCAAGTGCCAAGAGGAAGTGAACATATAGGCACTTGAAGAACTGGCAAGGAACTTGGAGAATGCTTGAAAAAACGGCACATGCCTGTAAAAGAATATCAGACCAATAATTAAGGCCAACAGCATGGGATTATCATAAACTTTTTGTGTGGATACGCACCAAAGAAAAAAATAAGGGGGGAATGAAGAGCAGTAAATGGTCTAATTTTAGTACTCACACTTAAGTATTCCCGAAAGTGAAGCAAGATGTAACAGATATGGGTTCGAGGCATCCGCCGAGGAGGAATGGATAATGGGAACTGTGGAAAAACCGTTTTGCAGGATTTTTAAGGCAATTTTCCTCAAATTGTCATCTGGCCCAGCCTGTTTTATATTCGTCATATTAGCATTACAGTATGAAAATTTAGACCAAGTGCAAGGTATGGAAGAAGCACGTAAACGTTTTTTTGAATAGTTACAAATTGCCTGTTGAGGAAATCAAGAGTTAAACATATCGATCAACGTCCACTCATGACGAAATGCATGTCGCCAAAAACTCAACTAGGAATTTCAACAACTGAATTTGAGGTGAATTTCACATGTAACACTACAATCAAGTATGTTAGGCAGTTTCACCGAGCGTAGTTAACATGCATGGCAAATATGTAACATTACATGGACAAGTTGTCGGGAAAATGCATTTGCTTGTTGATCGGTCTGCCGATTAAGATAGAATTTTGCTTCCTTCCAAGCAGATATAGTGTGTGTCTCCAACTCTTTCTCAGTCAGATTAGAACCATTTCTGGAAAGCTGACACAGATGTTGATAACTTTCAGTACAATTAAGCGCTAAGTGAACAAGGAAGAGTTCTCCGAACATAAAGAGTTCTAATGAAAATCTTAATCACTGGAAAGCAACAATAGGAAAATGAGCGTACCTCTCTAAAAATCAAAATAAAATCCTGAGCACTGAGAACTCCAACAAATATTCCCTTAGAGAAGTCCCATAGTGGAGCCACCGAAATTCCCTATACGATAATGTAATGAAGTGATAGACAGCATCTCCTACGAGATAACCTAGTCTCTTGATTCTTACATTTCATACTGCAGCCCAACAGTAATCGACATTAGAAGACAAATCAACCATGTAAGTCACTAAACAATTAAAATGCAATGATTGGGAATCGACATCAAATGTCCATTTTGCTCCTTAGGTTCCCATATCACTTTCCACCAAAATGGCCCTCTTGGCACTTGTAATGAAGAACAAAATCCCCATCTATATAGTTGGTAAATACAGCTAGGAGCTAGGACATGTAGATGGTCCTTGATAGTTAAAAAACAGCATAATCTCACAATATATGGGCTTCAGTTGAAAAGAATAAAAATGGGGTGCAAATGATTACCTGCTCATGCAGTACATGAAATGCTTGCTTTACAGGCAGTTCAACATCCAAAGCAACAACCTGCAAACAAATGAAAGTAAAAAAATTAATAAAAAAATAACTTACGCTAGATATGCCTTTGTACTGAAGGTATAAGGTCAAAGAAGAACTTGAACACTACCTTGCCCGACTCAGGGAGCAACTCATAGGCGACATGGGTTGACATGAATACGGATATATGACGCTGAGAAGTTTCTATATCAGATAATTCTTGGATCGTGTTGGGATATCCACCAGCTGACATATGAACCTATAACCAAGATAGCAATTAAGACAAATCAAGTCAGTAACAAGATAGTAGCATACTGCCATGAACATAGGGTAATGGTTTTACTATTGACTAGCTTATGCAAAAAATTAGATACAATATAAGTAAAGGTCAAGCCAACGAACGGTTTTTTTTCTTCTTAAGTTGAGTATGCAATTGCTAAATCAGGGAAGAAACAAGTAACTACTATAACGAAACATGAAAAATATTCCTGAATGCAAATAATTGACAAGTGAAGCATGAGATCTTAGACATAAAATGAACCCACAAACCAGCTGAAAGGCTTCATTATCTACATCCATGCTGGAAGCAGGACCCGGAGAAGGAACTTGCGAATTAAGCATCAAAGGAGCAGAATCAGATTCCTTAGAAGTTAAAAGGATAGTGTTGACTATTCCAATGTTACTGCTGGTGCTGATGAAGGGCTGGTGCTCGTCGTGCCTCCATTCACCGTCAACCACAAATTTGTACTTCGGAGATGGAGTATGTTACGAGGATGAGACAAGGCAGCAATAAGTGATTGATCAGGAATACGAAATAAAACTCAATTAGAAAAAAGAAAACAGATTTAATCTGAATAGCCATTTCTCAAATGGATATATGCAGTTTGAGCTCACAACAGCGGGCTTTGTCGTGTACTAGGTTTCAAGATTAGTTGCTCTCCGGGTGTTCACTGTATTAGCAAGAAAATTTCGTTACTTTACCTGAAAACCTACATTTGACAGACAACTATGTCTTCCCTAAATTTAATAACCATTCTTGATCTGTCTTGACACACGTCGAGCAGGCAAACTGCCGTATAATCGGCATTTAATAATTACACCAGGAAAACATTGCCTGATAATCTCTACCTTGCACACCTGAGAAGCAATGTAACTGACAAACTGCTAACAGTTAGATATCTTTGCAGATAGTTTACAATCAGACAGCTTCACAACACAAGGTCATTAATGAGACAGAAACCACAGGGAGAACCCAGACAAACAATAGGATATATCTTGTCTAAGAAATTGCTAAAAGTAGTCATCACGATTGATCAAAATCAACTTAATGAGGCAAACTAGGTCATAAACAAGAAAGGAAATTTTTACACAAACTTTATCCTCCATCAAAAAAAGAAAAGAGATAGATTAAGTCAAATTAGATCACACAAATAATCTCTTCTTGATCAATAAGAATTACATGGGACTATATAATACCATGGAATCAGATCTCCAAGAAAACAAACACCAACCTGGTGATAACCAGGCGGCAATCTACAGACAATCTGAAAGACTGTTGGACAACCCTCGACTGGCGTCATCAGCCATTGCCTCCACCTTCAGCAAAAGGCCAAAAGCATCTTTAGACCGAAAACCCCAAACCATAAGAAAATACTATAACGCAAGGGAAATGAAACTTCGAAGCCAATCAATTCTTACCCGGTAAATGAACCAATAATAAACACAGCTCTCCCACCGTAAGGCCACACAAAACGAGTAGGCATCGGCATCAAGCCGCTAATGCGTAAATTATCCATAGCACGGGGGTACATTTACCCAACCTAAGAATCAGCTTTAGCAACAAAATCAAGGAGTGAAATGCTACAAAGCAAGAACCGTTCTGTCTAGACACCTCGAATTATAGCAGATACCCCAAATGGTAACCCAGAAGAACATAATTTGACGAAAAGACCCAACTTTGTGCTGAATCTGTGAAGACCCAATATACGAATAGACTAAAGAACAATCGAAAACCCTAACAAACGAGAACAATCAGAACGGTGGCGCAAATTGCGGAGAACATTGGAATCAGAAGCGAAACGGTAATTCATATGATTATAGACGAATTTGACACACTATCCTCAAAAACAAATTGTATTTCTGTTGAGAAAATAGCCTGAGCTGAGCCCTTACACAAGTCTCGTTGATAAACGTAGGAAAATAGTGCGTCAAAACTAAAATAAAAAAGATTACGTAACTTACATTTACCCACTTAATACGAAATTGAAGAACGTCGGTAAAGCAGGAATATTAATCCATAAAGAAAGATCAAATATTCGAGGTTATCAAGGTTTTATATTTAGTAAATATTATTGCTTCATGAGTTGAATGCAATTAAGTAATACTTTAGCTTATCCTTATCCTACTAACTAGTCATCGTATTATCATGTTTAAATTATTATAAAATGGTTAATTCATTACGATATATTAAAATTCGATAATAGATAGACGCAAATGGGCCAATGACTAGTTATTACCTAACTAGTTAAATATGAAGGGATAATTGCCCGACGATATCAATTCTACTTATACAATTTGGTTGACACATATTAAACAAAATATACAAACAAAAGAGGATTATAACTAAAGAAATCCTCACGATCAACCTTCCTCCCCACCATTATTACATTCACCCAAGCTACCTTCTCTGTCCGAAGCCTTCAGCTCTACTTCATTACCACCTTCATACTTAATTCTAACTTTGACACGCTTACCTTTGTAATATCGATACTCCCATTTCGGCGGAGGGTATTTCTTGTGCAATTTCTCGTACTTATCTAACATTCCGAGCTTTTCGAAAACGTCTCCCACCATGGAAACGATCGACACGGTTGGACGAACGCCTAGCTCCTCCATGTCAGCGAATATCTTTTAAAAAGTTTGGGCCGTAGCTGAATAAGATAATGTTTTTTTTTTTGTGGCAAGTCGTAGGAGAAAAGTGTATGTAGATATGTTACCTCGAACATCTTTTCGTGCATTTCAAGTTGATAGTAGATGGAGATCATCCTCTCGAAGAACATGCGTGGCATGCTTTCGAGGTTCTGGGAGAATAAGGTTCGCCAAAGCTCTTCAGCTTCGTCGATTCTTCCATCTTCGGCCAGAGCATTGAGCAGCGTGTAGTAACTCCCCATCGTTCTTCCCTGACCCTTGCTAAGCATCCATTTCGTCACCTGTATTATTCTCTTCCACTCCTTTTCGTTCTCGAGGGTCTTTAAGGCTTTCTTCACTGTGACGAGAGGAAACTCTAGTTCCCAGGCAATGAAGGAATCGAGTGCTCCGTATACTTCTTCTTTGACGTTTGAAAGTCCCTTGATCTAGAGGAAATGGAGTTACAGAACAAAGACAAAAGGAAAATTGGTTGATGACTTGATGTTGGGAGATGATTAAGGCACTTACACACTCGACAAGCTTCAGGGACTTTGAAATGGTACCGATCTTCCTTTGGGTTTTCCAGACTCGAGGATACCTTGGACGAGGTCCCTTAGCTCCACAATGCTGTAAAACTTACAATAGTGTAAGTATGGAGAAGTGAACTGCTCTTCAACATTGACAACAGTCACAAACGAGCATTTAAGCTCCGTTAATTCATAGTGGGCTCCTTATCTCCAACATCATTCTTTCACTCTCCTAGACCTCAGACTTCTTACAGCATTTCCACATTCAGAAATAATCCTAATTTAATACATATGTTAATTCAAATCTAAGACTGTTTTTGATCTTGTCATAATCTAATGCTCACACGGGGGAAGTAGAAATGCATAATGAAGGAGTACTTGAAGAAACGGCTTGGCCCCTTGATTGTCAAAACATTTTATCTTCTATAGCATATTATTATATACTAGAAACCAGATAATTACTTGGAAATTATAAATAGCAGAAGAGAGACAACTAACACGAGCTCATCTAAGTTGGAATCATGACGAAAACGACGACCGAGTATCCTCAGAGTCAGACTCGACTGAAGCATCCATTACGAGGCATAGCAATCACATAGATTCACACGCAAATACTCAATTACGATTCAACAGCTGTTATTGATAGAAAATTGTAGGAAAGAGAAAGGAGAATACCACAGAGCCACGCCCGTGTTTAAGCTTCTGTTCAACTTGTTCGAATTTTATAGAAATGGTTGCCAGAGAATGCCCCAATCCAAGCATCCTAAATTATCAAGCAACGGCTAAGATAAATATGCAAATACAGTAAACAGCAGAAACAACGACGGAATCAGAGGGGGTTCAGAGGGGTCGATCGACCCTCCGGCGGCGGGCGCTACAAAGGGTGGTGGTTGATGGCGTCGACATCGTGTAAGAGGAAGAAGATTATAAAAGAGACCTAAATTGTCCTATTAGTGGGCTGAATACCTAATGGGCTATATTTTAAAAATAATTATTTTATTGGCCCATTCCATTAAATTTACCAAAATCTATTAGTATTGGAAAATTTTATTATTCGAGAATCAACTTTAATTTAAATAAAAAAGTAAATTGTATTAATAATATTAATTTTAATATAAATTATTCAATGACTAACAAATTAGTTTATTAATTGTAATTGCTATTTATATTATTTTACTTAGATTTAATATTTTATGATGAATCATAAATCATAAATAATACTCACAATAGTTATTTCAAAAAGATTAAGTAATCTAACAATGATTTGATTGCAATTTAAATTAGTAGTAAGAAGACGTATATTTATAAGTCATCATTTGAATTATGTTAAATAATTTAATTGCATTTTTATTTAACCAAAATATGGTCAACTACATTATAAAAATTAACATATATGTTATTTTGAAAGTATTTTTTTTGACTTTTTCCAATTATAAGTTATGATTATGCCACTATTAGTACTGTCAATGGGCTGGGCCGGGCTAGCCCGCCATGTAGCGGCCTAAAAAACTAGAACCCAGCCCGCCCGCTTTGAAATTTTTTATATTTGTATTTATTTATAATTTTATTATATATTTTTTAGTTAATTAAGGTATTTATTAATAAATTATGGATAACCAACATACAATTATATATTTATGAATATATATGTAGTTAATTATCATCTAATTAATGAATCAGTAACTATAAAATAAATATATTTTAAATATAATACATATGGGCTGGCCCACACCGCCCTGCGTGGCCCGTTCAGGAGCGGGCCAAAAAATTGCAGTCCGGCCCGCAGGCCACGAGCCAAATTGACAGTACTAGCCACTATTGTAATATGTTATTTTTTTATATATGTAATATATCTTATTAAAAACATATATAAGGTACATTGAGATTTAAAAAGAACTTATCGTTTATTATTTTGTTTAAATGTTTTATTTATTTCCAAAGTTATAACCCATAATATTATTATTGATTACAATATGGTATTGATTTTCATCAGTGTAATAAACGTCTATGCAAAATGTATATAAGACATTTTTAAAATTAGACCATGGACTAGACGCTGCTTATTATTGGTTTTTAATTTATTTTTCTTTTCCAAACTTACAATATGTGGTTTTGTCATTGATAACAATATGTAATAAATGTGCTAAAAGTTTATTAAAAAACATTTTAATGATTATACGAAGAACTAGACGTTTCTTATGATTTCAATGTATACTTTGATCTAAATTTATTGTTTCTTCATTAATTACAATATGCAATTTATTATTATATATATAATAACCATATTATGAAAACGTATATAAGATATCTTCACGGTTTTACCACTTACCTAATCTTTCGTATTATTTTGTTAAAACATTTTTCGAATTTTAATAACAGTCTATTTTCGGGCCGAAACATCGGGTACCCGATCGGGTATTTCGGGTAGCTCAAAGCTACCCGAAACCCGACCCGGTAATAGCAATTGGGAATCGGGGTTAAACCCGATACCCGATCTATTTTAGATACGGTAAGAACTCGGTCGGGTTGGGTCGGATACCCGAAACCCGAACCCGGTTGCCCACCCCTACGAAGATTTTGGATTTTAATATATTTATCTTTTTTTTTCTGTTCTCAGATTACGTTTTTACTCTGTTGCTTTTCATAGTGTAAGTTGGTTTGTTTCATTACGTGCAAAGCACACTTAACTACGTAAAGACATTTTTGCCCTCTTTTCTTGGTGATGTGAATACTAGTCTTATGAAATCGAACTAAGTATGATTCGGGTTAGTTAAATCTTTTTTCTTTTTCCACCTGATTTTATAGTTGAGTATGGAGATAACGATCCCTATGAAAAATCAAACTAAATATATATTTCGTTTGTTGAATATTTTCAACTGACTTCATTACAATATGAAATTTATTATCAGGTATATACTAATCATATTATGAAAACGTATATAAGATATCTTCACGATTTTTTACCACTTGCCTAATCTTCCGTATTATTTTGTTAAATACTTGAATTGTATTTTTATTTACCAAAATATGGTCCGTCACATTACAAAAATTTTCATTTTTAAAAATGTCATTTTGAAAGCATTTTCGATTCTTTCAAGTTGAAATGTATGGTTTTGTCACTAATTATAATGTGTTATTTCGTCTTACATATGTAATATATGTTATGAAAAATGTATATAAGGCACATTGAGATTTCCAAAGAACTTATCGTTTTTATTCTTTTGTTTGAACGTTGTATTTATCTTCGAAGTTATACCTTATAATTATTATTGATTACAATATGGAATTGATTTTATCATAGTAATAAATGCCAATGCAAAACGTATATAAGACATTTTGAAGATTAGACCACGGACTAGACGCTGCTTATTATTGTTTTTTAAATTTACTTTTTCCAAAGTTACAATGTATCATTTTGTCAGTGATAACCATATGTAATAAATACGCTAAAATATATTAAGAAAACATTTTAACGATTATACGAAGAATTAGACGTTTCTTATTATTTCAATGCATACTTTAGTCTAAATTAATTGTTTCATCGCTAATTAAAATATGCAATTTATTATCAGGTATATGTTAAACATGTATTGAAAACGTATATAAGATATCTTCACGATTTCACCACGTACCTAATATATTTTGTATTATTTTCTTTAAAAATTTTCCGACCTTCCAAGTTACAACTTCTGATTCCATCGCTAGTCTCCTAAACCTCATAGATCATTTCCACGTTCCAAAATAATCCTAGACTTCAAAATACATGTCAATTCTGAATCTGATAAGATTGTTTATGATCCTTTTCATAATTCTAATGCTCTCGCAGGAACTAGAACTGCATACTGAAATAGTACTTGAAGAAACGGTCTGGCCCCTTGACTGTCGAAACATTTTTATCGGCCTTTATGTTCTTCAGCATATGATCATATATTAGAAACAAGCCAATTGCTTGGAAAATTATATACACCAAAAGAGATCCAAGTTGGAACGCTAACTTAAACTACAACAAAAATCTCCTCAGATTCGATGAAGCATCCGTTATGAGGCATAACAATTTATCAGATTAAGATGCTCACTCATATACTCAATTATGATTTTACAAGTGTTCTTGAAAGAAAATTGAAGTAAATAAAAAAGGAGAATACACAGATCCACGCCCTTGTTTCAGCTTCTGTTCAACTGGTTCGTATTTTATAGAAATTGTTGCCAGAGAATGCCTCAATCCAAGAAGCATCCTAAATTATTAAGAAAAGGCTTAGATAAAGATGCAAATACAATAAAAAACAACAGTAAAAACAGATTTCAAGGCCGTATTCTGGGCCATAACAGAAAAGATATTTTAAGGTGGTGCTGATGACAAAATATTCTGGGCCATATTGGGCCTACGCCTGTATCGTAACAGCCCATTAAGTTGGGCACAAAGAAGCCCATAACAAGAGCAGATGCATGGCGTCGTGGCAAAGTAATTTCCCCAAAGGAGTTGAGAACAATCGTAGCTGTACAACAGAGCTCAAATTTCCTCGAAATTTCAATCGCAAACGAAGAAATGAGGTATCAGAGAAATCAAAAATACTTTCAGGATCGACTAAGAGACGATAATTCGTCGTATGAAAGGAGAGTTTAAGAATTTAATTAGATAGAGAGGTGAAGAAGAAGAAAATGGACCAAGCAATTCGTCGAGCAAGTGGAAGGATCGGAAGCGCCAGGCCGGATTCGACGCCGCAGAGCGTCAGACGACCCACCGATGGTACGACACCACCTCGACATATACCTTCCGCCCGTGACAATCTCAGAACAGGTACCGCCGAACGCACTCGCACGATGCTCTTTTTTTTTTAACCTTCTGAGATTCGCCATCCTTTTTCTGCAAAATCTCGAAGCTTGGACTTAACACATCTTCACTTCATTGTTTCGTTCGAATTCAATCCTCTTTCCCTCAGAAGTTTCACCAACAGCAATCATCAATAATGCTCAAGAGCAGCGTGATCCAAAGTTCGACGCCATGCTCGGCCAAATGGTGGGTAGAATTAGAGCAAAGCCTGGCGGAAAGCTCGAAACGGGCGAGGTGAGTTTTATCATTCATCTATTTATCAAAGCTTGAAACACCTTACTTAACATTTGATTCATGGCCTGTGATTTCTATGTTACGAAATAGGCTGCTGTTGTTCAGAACTATAAACGTCCTTTGCCAAAGCTAAGGAACACAAAGCAAGAATCAAGCAGATACGAGGAAAAGCCCACCCCGCCTGGGACGTTAATCGTCGCCCAAATACCCCAAATCATCCTTTTGTATCAAGGAAAATCCCAATAACACAATGGGCCTATGAATATCACGCAAATCGCCGAGAAATTTCGAGTAGATGGAGCGCTGATTCAGACTTCAGAGTATACTCAATTCCGTAAGCATACCGCCCGAAGATGACAGTAAGAGGAGAAAAAATCAATTAGACTAACACACAATCTTTCTATTAAATCTTTCATGAAGTTCAGAGTATGTTTACTGTTTGTAGTCTCTTATGAATGAAGCGAAGCTCTTCATCATTTCATCTCTAACTGCTACAGTATACAGAAACAATAATCTGACCTACGAAGAAACTGCAAAACTTCAAGAACTCAAAAACCCGAAAAAGAATGAACTCATCAAGTCCAAATAGAAGACAACCAATCAGACGAAATTTCGTAGGCGAAAAACGTTACTGCGCCCGAGGGCGCAGCTTTGACGATCGAAGGTGTGATGCCCTTATACAGCCCGGCAAAACCTTCTGCTCTTACAATTTGCCGTAGGGCATGGTACATTCCCTTGTAAGAACTCGGCTCCACGTGGGCCCCATATCTCGGGTCCCGCTTCAACCCTTCAATCTAAAAAGTCGAGCAAACGTTGAAAAATAAAAGGTAGATTCATTGGAGAACTATTTCTCAAAAAATTACCTGAAATCTCTTTTTAACAACATCAAGAGGATGACATGCAGATTTAGCAGTCGCCCCAGAAGCTAATCCACAGAGGAAAAGCTGAAAGCTTGAGAGGCCAATGTCGTCTTCTTCTTCGCTAGCACAAAGATTTCTACGCCTATTCCATTCCTGAGAAAGAATATCAATCAAGCCCACAAATTTATAAACTTATATATCGGAGAGAGAGAGATAGAGAGAGAGGGGGAGAGAGAGCGAGGGGTTTAACCATTGTCCAACGTTTAAACGAATCGTAGGTTCCAAATTGCAGGCCAGCATAAGGTATAATCTCGACCAGCGTCGGCATCAAGCCAGCGTACAACCCTCTAATGCCACGGTTATTCAGTATGCCCATAAACGCAGACCTCATATTAGGATAAACCTGGAATCATGCGAAACAGTTGCGAAAAAATTTGCTTTGAAATAGGATGGCATTGATCTTGGGATAAAGTCGATACCTTTGGCTCGCCTTGAGATGCCAACACGGTTCGAAGGAGATCGAATGGGTACGATCCAACGGTTGCTGCACATCCTGATAATGACCCGCTAACGTAGGAAAGATATGGACTTATGTTAATATGGTCTTCTGCAAGAAAATGCAAGAAAACAGAATGTAAAGAAAAAATTTCAAAAAAAAGAAAATTCGGCCATTTTACGGCCCATTGGATGGAAGTATTTGGACCAACCTGATTTAGAAGAACCCGAGACAAAAGACTTTAACTTGTGAAGAACGGTGAACTGTATAGCTGTATATGGCATCACCATAAGCAATGCCGGGACATTACCCCTCCAAAAACCCTGCAATAAATCGTAAAAATGAAAGCAGAATCTAAAAAAAAAACAAATTTGCTTTAGGAAATTCAGAAGCGAAAGAAACGAGCATTTCATTTCATTCACATTTCCATACTTCTTTCTCCTAACTTCACCTTTCCCTTTTCAGAATGGGAATTGGTTTCTTCATAATGAAGTATGCAGTAGATCATTGGCAGTTCCCACAAAATAACTCAGCTTGGACTAAGTTGCATATCTTTTTACAACAATTCTACGACATAAACGTCAATTTCCTTTTCAAAAACCGTAAGTTAGAAGATTACCAGAAAGCCTTCTTCACGAAATATGTCTTTCGTCGCCTGTAACATGCCAGTATACTTCGACTGGCTATAAGAGTTTTTGCGAATCAATGCCCACTGAGTTGTAGGTTCTAACTGTACCTGCAATTTTCAGTATAATGAACAGAAATTAACCAATTCTCAGAGGCATTTCAGCAAACATATGGAGTGCTCTTCTGTCAAGAAAGCATCTCGATAACACTCAACCAACAAATCATTGTAAGACATGCTCTTCAAACAATCTAAACAAAAGCACAACTTTTTTCTTACCTGAAACCTAATCTTAATTACATCGAGGGGAGATGTAACTGTCCGTGAAATAGCTCCCGAAATCGCACCTGCCGTTGCATCAATCAAAGCCCTTTTCAATTGCCCATGCTCTTCCATTCCTCTCTATTCAACCCACAAACAAAAAGGAGAAATGGAAAGCTTCAACCTCGTTATTATGTCTTCTCTACGGCTTAAAAAGCCAATCTTGGTTGGACTACGCACAAAAAAGCGTGCGCAAGTTGACTGCTTTTATTAATTATCAATGCCGAAATTACAATTGGGGCTCGAGGAATAAGCAATGACTTGAAAAAGGTCTGTTATCACAAGAAAACAATCAACAAACTAAGCTTTTACCAAGAATCTTTCCGACAAACTTGCACTACATGAAAGAAAAAGACCAGAAATGAGGAAGGGAGGGAGGGAACTATACAAAGATTTCGCAATAGTATCTCGAATAAATCTCGACGTTTGAACGCAGGTAATAGAATAGGCAAAACGTTTGTGAAAAAGAAAAAAAGAGGGTTTTTTATCTTTCTTTTCCCTCCGTGACGGTGCGTATCTGTCCTTTATGACGTCGTGTACCTATTTTGACTTGTAGACGACGACTTAATTTGCTGCCATGTTTTTGGGTCTATTTTGAACACAGTTTGGGGTCATTGAATATCAGAACTATAGAACACTATTCAGACATTTTTTTAGTACTTTGGGCCTCGTTTCATTTCAACGACGAGCTCTTTTGCTCTGCTAAACACAGTTTCAAATTCAAGCTCAACGATACCGAGAGAAAGAAAGAAAGAAAGACGACGATAGTATGTAAAAGGCCTCATTCTCTAAAATGCTATTAAAGAAATTGAAAAAACTTTCTTTCAGCTAACGCAGCTCCGCCGCCTTTTGGGCCGTCGTCCGGCGGTGGGCCGTCGTCTTCTCTTTTTATTCTTTTCTTTGATGGCGCCGGAGAATCAGCATCCTCACTCTTTATCACTCGTGCTCGCGCGGCAAACTTTAAAAAAAAAACAAGAACAAGAACTGATTCAACGAACAAGAACAAGAAAAAGAAGAAAAGAAAAGAAAAAAGACAACAAAAGAAAGCAGGTTTGCATTTCATCACCTTACAGCCCAGAGAACAGAATCGAAAAGCGTTTTTTGGATGAACCTCCCACATTTTTTCACAGGTTTTTCCAGGCCTCTGCTTGAGAAAAATAGTACTGAACTCTCCGGCACCTCCACTGTAATCCTGGACGCCGCTTATGTCCAAATCCCACGGCGACGCCGCCTCTGTAACTTGCAAGGCAAAGTGGTTCCAAACTCGCCTTATCTATGCAGTCATATATCAATCGTTGAAGGCAAAATCGACTATAAAAATGTGGATGGAGATAGATCGAGAAGAAAGATCAATTAGAACAAACATGCCTGGAGAAATTCGTGCAATGGGTATATAGCTCGGTGGTAAGTTTTACAGTAGAGGCACAGAGCTTCCCTCTTATTGCTGCAATTTATGCAGAAGAAATTGCATTCATTCTATGGGGGGGTCGGGCAGTTGGTGAGGAACTCCGTACTTAGGAGATTTCCAAACCATGGAGAATCCATTTGCTGTCAAAACCCCAAACAAAGATCAAAACAAAACCCCGTACAAAGATTACTATTTGGAGAGAGAGAGAGAGAGAGAGAGAGAGAGACGATAACGACGATGGATAATCACCGTTGTCAGCGGCGCTAAGAAATAAATCATCTAAATACGTTCTAAGTATGCATATGTCACACAATTACAGCAGTTTAGAACAGAAATTTATGCGGAAGAGTGAAAACAGGATTACCTTCGGTCATTGATGAGAAGAACCGTAACGTTGAAAGAAACAGAGGTGTTTTTCCAAGTCTATCTTACTGCTATTATTGATGGGATTTTCAGCGTACGTAAGAAGATACGGGGACCTCCATATTTATAATAAAACTGAAGGAAGTTTCTCCATCAGAAACTGCTATGGCAGTTACCCACAAGTGGGATATGAAAACTGCTCAACACATACGTGCCACTACTCAATTTAATAAAAGAAATAATATTAAGTTAATATATTGGACCATAAAATCCAATATTCTCCCACTGGTCCAATACGCATTGAGAAACATAATCTAGGGGTCAAAGCGATCGGCTCTTATCTATCAAAAACCTTTCTTCCATGTACCACAATATTTTATATCTCTCCCTTAATCGTGACACGCGCTCTTAATGAATAAACCATACGTTTATTCGAGGTCCTCTAAATGTGATACTAATAATGAAAAACTTAATGTATACAACTGAAGAAGAAAATATCACAACTTTGATAGAAGTTTCAATATATATCCAAAGTAGGACTAATTCCCATGTTTTCAACACGACCCTTGAATTTTGATGGCGCCAAACCTTTAGTCAAGGGATCTGCCAACATTAAATCAGTGCTTATGTGCTCGATCGAAACTTGACCTTCTTTAACACGATCTCTAACGGCCAAGAATTTGATGTCGATATACGTTTTTCGACTTCTTTTGTTGTTTTTGGCTAAATACACTGCTGCAGTGTTGTCGCTGAAGAGCTTCAGTGGTCTTGATATAGAATCCATGACTCTCAGACCAGTAACGAAACTTCTTATCCATATCCCGTCAATTGTAGTCTCGTAGAGGGCTATGAACTCTGCCTCCGTAGTGGACGTGGCAATCATTGATTGTTTAGCGCTTTTCCAAGATACAGCTCCGCCAGCTAACATAAATATGTAACCTGATGTGGATTTCCGTGTGTCAGTGCAGCCTGCGAGGTCTGCTGATAAACGTATTTTAATACGTTTATTGTTATGTTTATTTGGGTTATAATAGGAAAGTTTTGATCATTCTATGCATTTATTGGCTCTATTTACACTCATTTAAATATTGTAGGACCTTCGAATGATTATCAAGCGAAAAGGAACGAAAACGAGGCGGAAACGACACGAAAATGGCGAAGTTTGAAGCTGCCAGATATAAGTCACGGCCGTGAACAGTCTTGCAAGAGGCCGTGAATGTTGGCAGTAAGCTTACGGAGAAGGGTCACGGCCGTGAATCATATTGCATGAAGCCGTGACAGTGGACAGTGGGTCGACTAATGACAGTCACGGCCGTGAACTCCTTTGTATGAGGCCGTGAATGTGGGCAGTGAGCGTAAGAGACATAAGCCTCCAGTGTCACGGCCATGACCCCTGATGTACGAAGCCGTGAACTACGGCAGAGAGTTGGAGAATGTTTATTCACGGCCGTGAAGCCTTATGCAAACAAGCCGTGAATCAAGGCAGAGAGTTCAACGAAGGAAAAATCCATTGATTCACGGCCGTGACTTAAGATGCAACAAGCCGTGAATCATGCCAGAAAGTCAAGTTTTAGGGTTTAAGCCTCCTTCACGGCCGTGAATCATATTGCACGAGGCCGTGACTCATGCCAGAAAGTCAAGAAATAGGGTTTTGAGCCGCCGTCACGGCCGTGAAGGCCCATTAAGAGGCCGTGAACGTGCCAAAATTCAGGGTTTTAGCCCATTTTCGAAGCATAAAAAGGGGATGCTCCTTAGAACTGAAAAAGAACCTGATAGGGACGAAAACTTAGAGCAAAAAAGGAGAAGGAAGAGCACTAGAAGCAGTCCCGTGATTCGGAGAAGCTCAAGGGACGATCCAGCAACGAAGCTACGCTCATACGATCGAGGAACGAGAGCTCCACCTCGAAAACGCCATATTCACTTCTTAGGGAAGTTTTTATGAGTTCTCTATCCTCGTTTTCCTTAAATCTCGTTGTTGTGACGTTCAATATGAGTAGCTAATCCTTTTGTGTGTTTGAGAATAGATGAACGTTGGGTTATGTTGTAGTTAAGGCGTAGGATAATCGTGAACACGTGTATTCGACTATTTATCGTTCTATGATGTTGTTCTTCGTATCAATATGTCTATGTGTTGATATGCATGTGTGGTATATCGTTTAGGGCGACAGCTAAATAACGATTAGGCCGTTCGTAGACGTTAGGATTCGAGTATAGGGCGACAGCAAATACTCGTTCCTCGCCGTCTAGTAATCGCTAAATTTAGATCCCCACGAACGTTTAGGGCGACAGCAAATTCGTGAGTGGGTAGGAAATTACTGCGATTTAGTCGATAATCACGTAGGAGCGATATTCCGTAAGCCTTAGCCAACAAAACTCAGCGGGATTCGAATCCCGGACACATATTTGTCATCTTAAGTCACTCTTATTACTTCTAGTTGTGTTCCTTAGTCTTTCGATCCTTTAAGTTGCTCTGTTAAGTTAGTTTGTAATATAAACAAATCCTGTTATTTTATTTAGGTTAAATATCGAGTCGATAGGTTAATACTAGTACTCAATTTATTCCTCGTGTTCGATACTCGGATATTCGCTATAGCTATATTACAAACGATAGGTACACTACCTATCGCGCGTGATTCTAGTTATAATATATTCGTTTTAATTATTACTTGACGTATTCGCACGATCTTTTAATTTAAACATACACACACGCGATCAAGTTTTTGGCGCCGTTGCCGGGGAATAGATTGATATTAGGAACACCCTAGTTCGGTAATTTAGCTATTTTCCCAATTTTTGGTTAATTGCGTTTTTTGTTTCTACATCATTATTAGTCTCGTTACCTTTTCAACGTATTTGTCTAGTTCTTCGCTAAATTTCGTTTTCACTCATTGAAGGTACTGTTTGAGACCCGAAGCCACCCATCGGGTCCAATTGTTGAAGGAGATCCAGATTTCGAGCGAAAATTGCGAAGGCAACTCAGATACAATTCAGAAGGCACGGCTAGTAACTATCAAAAAGCGTTAGTAAGCTACTCAGAGGACAACTCTCAGGAGTCGGCAGAGAATTCTCGAACAGAGGCATCTGTAGACGGTCGAGAGACAGAAGTTGAGATGGCTGAACGCAGAGTACCGGTCCACCAGGACCAAGAAGAGGAACAATCTCTACAAGACCTACTCAAGAGTGCCTCCCTCGGTGATAAACGTATCGTAGTACGTTTATCATAGTATTTAATTGGCTCATAATAGAGTTTTTGTAGTCATTTTATGCACTTATTAACCCTATTTCTGCTTGTTTTGGTATTATAAGGCTTTAGGACAAGTTTCAGGCGAAAAGGAGCGAAAACGAGGCAAAACGGCGTGAAAACGATGAAAACTGGTGAAGGTCACGGCCGTGACACATAGTGCACCTGGCCGTGACACTTGGCAGAGAGTTAGACTGAAGATGGTCACGGCCGTGACACATATTGCACCAGGCCGTGACCCTTAGCAGCAGCAATATTAGAAAATTCATATCTCTCAATCTAGACCTCGGATTGAGAATCCCTTTGTTCAGAATGAAGATTGACAAGTCTTCTATCTATGGTTAAAATTTCAGGTCAATCGGACATCGTTTACCCATCCATCCGAGAGAAATACGAAACTGCCGCAAAGCTGTTGAGAGGGTCACGGCCGTGACGCTACTGCACCAGGCCGTGACGAGCGGCAGTAAGCTCAATTTTTGCCCAGAGAGTGTCACGGCCGTGACCTATCTTGTCCCAGGCCGTGACAGTGTCGAATTTCACTATAAAAAGCCCAAATTCGACCCAGAAAGGGAGGAACCGACCAGAGATCAACCCTAATCCCTCTAGAGACGAAAAATAGCACAAAAGAACACAGATTCGCGTCCCGGAGCGCAAGAGACGGATCATCGATGAAATCACGCCCAATTGAACGAAGAACGAAGAATCGTCGACGCTTCCATCGCAGATCATCCGGATATCAAGAATATGAATTCTTCGCCTTTATTCCTTATTTCTTTCGTTGTTTTTTCCGTCTATTATGCGTAGCTAATTCTCCTTTGTGTTTGGGATTAGATGAACGCTAGGATGTTTCGTAGTTAAGACTTATGATTATCGTGACTATGTGTTTGACTATTTATCGTTCTATGAAATTGTTTCGTTACTTTAATATGTCTATGTGTTAAAGTAGTCGTATGGAAAAACGTTTAGGGCGACAGCTAAACAACGTTTAGGCCGTTCGTAGAAGATAGGAATCGAGTATAGGGCGAAAGCAAATACTCGATCCTCGCCGTTAGTAATTACTGAATTTTAGATCCCCGCGAGCGTTTAGGGCGACAGCAAACTCGTGAGCGGGTAGGAAAATTACTGCGATCTAGTCAAAATCACGTAGGAACGATTTTAGTGTCTTAGCCGATAGCACCTAGCGGGATTCGAATCCCGAGCACATCTTTATTATCTGAAGCTTCGTATCCGTTTTAAGCGTCTTTGAATCTCTAGTTGAGTTAGATATAATCTGTTAGGTTAAGTCATAAAACAATTTGCGTATTTTATTAGGCTAAATATCGAGTCGATAGGTCACTACTAGTACTTGATTTATTCCTTGTGTTCGATACTCGTTTACTCACTTTACTGCACTACAAACGATAGGTCCACTGCCTAACGCACGTCGGTGATAGTAATTAGGTATTCGTTTTAATTATTACTTGTCGCACTTTTCATTCACACACCACGTGTCGATCAAGTTTTTGGCGCCGTTGCCGGGGAATAAATTGATATTAGGAACACCGTAGTTCGGTAATTTAGCCATTTTATGTGAAGTTTTCCTTTTCTTTTCTTTATTACTGTTGGCGTTATTTGTTCTTCTAGTTATTCTTATTTTTCGTTATTTCTTTTACAAGTCGATTTCTTTTAGTCCAGATACAGAAGTAGACATGGCGGACCATAGAGTACCCGTCCACGAGGATGAGCCATCACTACAGGATCTCCTCAGGAATGACGCGCTAGACAGTACTGAGTCGGCGATTGTCATCCCGCCGATCGAGAACAACAATTTCGAGCTGAAGCACTCTTGGCTTCAGATGATCTTCCAGACAGTCCAGTTTGAGGGCAATCCCGATGACGATCCCTACTCCCATCTGAAGGCTTTTCTGACGGTGACTGACACCATCAAGATCAACGGGGTCTCGGGCGATGCAATTAAGTTGATGTTGTTCCCGTTCTCCCTGAAGTTCAGAGCGAAGGACTGGCTGGAGATGTTGCCACCTCGCTCAATCACTACATGGGAGGAGCTGCGAGCCGCGTTTATCGGCCACTATTTCCCGCTGACGAAGGTGCTAAGGTTAAAGACAGAGATCTCCCTATTCCATCAGAAGGACTCAGAAACCTCTACGAGGTGTGGGAGCGATATAAGGCGCTACTGAAGAGGTGCCCGCAGCACGGGATGTCGAAGGCAGCCCAGATCAACCGATTTCACGAGGGGCTCAATGACCAGACTGTCCATATGCTAGACGGAGCCGCAGGAGGAGGACTCGTGAAGCTCAATGTTACCGACGCTTGGAATCTGATCGAGGACTACTCGAGGAACAGCTTCATGAGGGGCAATACCAGGATGAAGACACCCAGTGTGTTCGGAGTGAGTGAGGAGACGGCCACTAACGCTAAAATTGAGGCACTTCAGCAACAAATCGCCTCGACGAACTTCCAGTTGCAGACGGTGATTGGCGCATTACTTCCCAAGTTCGGGCAAACTCAGCCCGTGCATGCCGTGGCCACCATCGCACCGACGCAGCACACGTCTTACGTGCCATTGTGCGGAATTTGTGGCGCAGCCCACGAGACATCAGAATGCCAACTTGGGCAGCCGCTGGAGCACGTAGACTATATGGGCAATTATCAAGGTGGCCAGCGAAGCTTCCAGCATCGGGCACATCCAAACATGGCGTACGAGAATCAGAACCATCAGGGCCAAGGACCGTCAGGATTTCAGCTCCGACCGTCCGGACTCCAACATGGGCCACCACGACAGTACCAGAACGCGCCCGCAGGAGGATCCGACGACATGAGGGAGATGAAGGACATGATGAAGGCACTTCTCACAAATTTCAGTAGCACCACCGCAGCCCACGAAAGCCGAATGACGAAGATGGAGGAGTACATGGAGGCAAACGACTTGCGTGCTTAGAATACAGATGCCTCGATCAAGAGGTTGGAGCAGCAAGTGGGGCAATTAGCAAAGCAAATGGCGGGGCAAAATCAAGGACCACTCCCGAGCTACACCGAGACAAACCCCAAGGAGTATTGCAATGCGGTAACCCTGAGGAGCGGGAGAGGATTACAAGAAGCTCCCACCAAGCAAAATTTAAAGGAGAAAGTCAATTTCGAGGGCCACGACGAGCCAGAAGTAGAGGAAAGCAAGAGCGACGGAGTCGAGAACGTCAAGGATGACGAGAGAAAGACGCGACCATTCGTGAAGCCGTATCAACCAAAGATCCCGTACCCAGCTCGGTTGAGAGAAGTTGCACCTGAAAAAGAGCAACCTAAAAAGGAGGAGGCTGCACCCGAAATAGAAAAAGCGAGGGAGAATGAGCGGCCACCAGTGATGCCGTACCAGCCGAAGATTCCCTATCCAGCACGGTTGAAGAAGGACAAAGACGAGGCGCTAATTGGCAGATTTATGGGTATGTGCAAAGAATTACATATTAACTTACCGTTTATTGAAGCTATTGTGCAAATGCCCAGTTTCGTTAAGTTCCTGATGGACTTGCTGACGAACCGACGGAAGCTCGAACACGTCTCCACGGTATACCTACGAGGAGAGTGCTCAGCGATACTCCAGAGCAAGATACCGAAAAAGCTCAAGGACCCAGGGAGTTTTACTATTCCTTGTTTGATAGGCGATTTAGTTGTTGAACATGCTTTAGCTGATCTAGGTGCTAGTATAAATTTAATGCCGTACTCCATGTTTAAGCGTTTAGAATTAGGTGAACCACGACCCACTAGAATGAGTATTCAATTGGCCGATAGATCGTTAAAATACACTCTAGGTGTTATCGAGGATGTTCTAGTTAAGGTCAATAAGTTCGTTATCCCTGCTGATTTTGTGATCTTAGACATGGACGAGGATGAAAATGTTCCATTAATTCTAGGTAGACCATTCTTAGCTACAGGCGAGACCATGATAGATGTTAGGAATGGAACATTAACCTTGACAGTAGACGGCGAAAAAGTTACATTCAATATGGCTGATTCGATGAAAAAGAGCAATGAGCAAGATGATAAATGCTATTTCTTAGATGTCTTTGAGCGCGATTTTCTCTTCTCTGTGCAAGGTCTGTCACAGGTCAGCAAGTATGATAGGCACACGATTATGGAAATCGATAAGTGTGGGGAGGAGATCGACGAACCTATCATAACCATCGACGAAAGCAGCAAAGAAGTTAAGGACAAGAACCCAGTCGAGGAGCGAACGCCACTAGAGTTGAAATCGCTGCCCGGCGAAAGGAGACACCGCCAAGGTATGGATGTAGGCGAGGAAAACTTAAGCAGAAAAGAGATGCTGTACCTCGACTTCCACCCACCCTAAGCGAACGAAAGCACGTCCGGCTAAAGACGGTAAAGGAAGCGCTTCTTGGGAGGCAACCCAGGTTTTATCTATCTAGTATTTTTTTATTATGCCTATTATTATTACAATCCATGTTTTTTCTGTTATGTTTAGTTTTCCTTTTAGTCATGTCAGGCATCACGAGTCACGATATGACAACCATCACGCGTCTAGTCACGACCACGTCAATATTTTCCGTCAGGGAAGTTTCGTTCTCTTACACCTACTTTTCCCTTTCGTTTATTCAATTTTTACGTTGAGGACAACGTAGGGCTTAAGTGTGGGGAGGGGAATTTAGGTTGAGAATGTGCGTGAAATTTTTTTACGACGTGTCCGTGAGCTATCAATTTTGTTAGAAAGGCATGAATTATTAAAATCAGGCATGATTGTTTGCGTTTATCTCGAGTTGGTTTGCATGTTATGAAATCCTTGTGAGCAATTAAGATATGCATGACTGATTGAATCATGTTTGCCTGAATAGATATAGCACTGTTTTGAGAGATTCGTACACATAACCCTGTTTCACGTGAGAGTTTGAGCCCGACGAGCTTATGCTCATTTTTCTTGGTTGTGTGACGTGCCTAGTCTACATCTCTCTAGAACTTGCCTGTCTGATGCGTGTTGAAACTGTTTTTGGAGTGTTAGTGTGAAGATGATGAGGGCATTAGGAATTAAGTCCAGAGCCAAAATTCCCCACCATGACTAACCCCACTAGTTAGCCACTTTGAGCCTGAGCCTATTCGTTGCTTACCTCATATGATATGAAATGCCCTTGACCCATATAAGCCTCCAGAGATTATATGAACCCAAATTCATTAGAATAGAGCAGAAGTCGAACTTGAGAGTTACTATTTCAGTGTATGATTTGATGTTCTTCTCTGCTATTCGTGAAATGACTCGCCCCTGACTTGACCATTTTCTGAAATGACCTGATCCCTTTCATAAGCATGCCCATAAACCTTTTGGCAAGATATAGGTTTTGGTAATAAGTATCCCTAGGTACACGGCATTCGCTGTGACGATGTATTCTTTGCGACAAAAACCGAACCTTGATGTTTTAGGGAATAAGGGCAGTGCACTAGAGCGTAATTAAGGGGAAAGGGCAGAAAATGAAAGGAAACTGAGTTGACAGGGGTCGGGCAGAAAAGTCTAGGATTTCGGAGCGAGAATGTTGAGTCTTATGTTGGGGCATGTGAATATCAATTTGATCATGCTATATTCTTTGAATTTTCGCTTATGTGTCCTAACTTTAAGATTACGTGTTCAATATCTATGCTTGTCAAGTCATTATTATTTGACCCGAGAAGACCCAAGAAGATCCTCAGATTTATGCTTGCCACTTTAAGTAGTAGATATGCGATTAGCTTGCAAGCCTATGGTAGGGGTCGGACTAGTGCACGATTTGAGTGATTCACTATATGCTAACCTATACACTGAGTTACTATTTGAGCGAATCCCTGTGAGGTATAAGTCTCGATTGGCAGTGCGAAGGAAGTTTAGGTCAACAAGTGCAAGTCATTAGTGCGATGTCCATGATTGTTTGCTTGATTCTGTTTTGTGCTTTCTAGCTTTGTTGATAAATTGCGAACAATCGTGCCGTTATCTTGATCTGATGCATTTTCTGACTTCTAATTTACTTCAGGACAAGCAAATGCTTAAGTGTGAGGAGGTTTGATAAACGTATCGTAGTACGTTTATCATAGTATTTAATTGGCTCATAATAGAGTTTTTGTAGTCATTTTATGCACTTATTAACCCTATTTCTGCTTGTTTTGGTATTATAAGGCTTTAGGACAAGTTTCGGGCGAAAAGGAGCAAAAACGAGGCAAAACGGCGCGAAAACGATGAAAACTGGTGAAGGTCACGGCCGTGACACATAGTGCACCTGGCCGTGACAAGTCTCTGGGCAAAAATTGAGCTTACTGCCGCTCTCTGCCAAGTGTCACGGCCAGGTGCACTATGTGTCACGGCCGTGACCTTCACCAGTTTTCATCGTTTTCACGCCGTTTTGCCTCGTTTTCGCTCCTTTTCGCCTGAAACTTGTCCTAAAGCCTTATAATACCAAAACAAGCAGAAATAGGGTTAATAAGTGCATAAAATGACTACAAAAACTCTATTATGAGCCAATTAAATACTATGATAGGTCACTTGCGCTTGAAATTCGACCCAGAAAGGGAGGAACCGACCAGAGATCAACCCTAATCCCTCTAGAGACGAAAAATAGCACAAAAGAACACAGATTCGCGTCCCGGAGCGCAAGAGACGGATCATCGACGAAATCACGCCCAATTGAACGAAGAACGAAGAATCATCGACGCTTCCATCGCAGATCATCCGGATATCAAGAATATGAATTCTTCGCCTTTATTCCTTATTTCTTTCGGCTGAACTGAATCGGCAATCGTTATTCCGCCGATCGAGAACAACAATTTCGAGCTGAAGCACTCCTGGCTTCAGATGATCTTTCAGACGGCCCAGTTTGAAGGAAATCCCGATGATGATCCGTACTCCCACCTGAAGGCTTTTCTTACAGTAACAGACACCATTAAGATTAATGGGGTCCCGAGTGATGCGATTAAACTAATGTTGTTTCCATTCTCACTCAAGTACAGGGCGAAGGATTGGTTGGAGATGTTACCGCCCAGATCGATCACTACGTGGGAAGAACTACGAGCAGCATTCATCGGCCATTACTTCCCACTGTCAAAGGTATTACGGTTGAAGATGGAGATTTTCCTTTTTCACCAGAAGGATTCAGAGAATCTTTACGAAGTGTGGTAGAGGTACAAATCGCTGTTGAAGAAATGTCCACAACACGGGATGTCGAAGGCCGCTATGATCAACCGATTTCATGAGGGCCTCAATGATCAAACAGTTCATATGTTAGACGGAGCCGCGGGAGGAGGGCTCGTAAAGCTCAATGCTACAGACGCTTGGAACCTAATCGAAGACTACTCGAGGAACAGTTTCATGAGAGGCAATACGAGGATTAAGACTCCAGGAGTGTTTGGGGTGAGCGAGGAGACTGCTACACATGCCAAGATTGAGGCGTTGCAACAGCAGATTGCAACTACCAATTCCCAGCTCCAGACAGTGATCAACACACTACTCCCAAAGGCCGGGCAAACACAGCCAATACATGCCGTGATGACAAGTCCATCGCCTCAGAAGCCATATACACCACAATGCGAGATTTGTGGTGCAGGTCATGAGACCTCGTAGTGCCAAGTCGGACAATCACTGGAACACGTGGACTATATGGGGAATTACCAAGGCCAGCGAAGTTTTCAACCTCGCGCGCATCCAAATCTATCATATGGGAACCAAAACCACAACGCCCAAGGACCACCGGGATTCCAACCTAGATCTTCTGGTTTCCAAGGAGGAACATCACGTCCGTATCAGAATACATCTGCAGGGTCGGGGTCCGACGACATTAGGGAAATGAAGGATATGATGAAGACGCTCATCACCAATTTCAGCAACACCACACAAGCCCACGAGAGTCGGATGAATAAGATGGAGGAGTACATAGAAGTACGTGCCCAGAATACCGACGCTTCTATCAAGAAATTGGAGCAACAAGTGGGCCAAATGGCAAAGCAGTTGGCTGAGCGAACTCAGGGATCACTCCCAAGTTATACCGAACCAAATCCTAAGGAGTATTGCAAGGCGGTCACACTGAGAAACGGAAGAGAGTTGCAAGAGGTACCTCCCAAGAAGAAATCAAATGATAAAGCTGAGGTCGAGGTCCACGACGAGCCAGAAATGGAGATGGGCAAAGACGACAATGTTGAGAAAGCTGAAGCTGAGAAGGAAAACGCCGAAGCTGAGAAGGAGAAGGTCGAGCCTGAGAAAGAAAAGGCGAAGGAGATCGAGCGGCCACCGGTGAAGCCATACCAGCCAAAAATTCCTTACCCAGCCCGACTAAAGAAGGATAAAGACGAGGCACAATTTGGTAAATTTATGAGTATGTGTAAGGAATTGCATATTAACCTACCTTTTGTTGAAGCTATTACGCAGATGCCTAGCTTCGCCAAGTTCTTGAAGGACCTACTGACGAACAGAAGGAAGCTTGAACATGTCTCCACCGTATGCCTGCGAGGAGAGTGCTCGGCGATACTCCAAAGCAAGATCCCTAAGAAGCTTAAGGACCCAGGGAGTTTTACTATTCCCTGTCTTATAGGAGACTTAGTTGTTGAGCGTGCGTTAGCTGACCTAGGTGCTAGCATTAATTTAATACCATATTCAATTTAAGCGCTTAGGATTAGGTGAGCCACGACCCACTAGGATGAGCTTGCAGTTAGCCGATAGATCGTTGAAGTATCCTCGAGGTGTTATCGAGGACGTTCTAGTTAAAGTGGATAAGTTCGTAATTCCTGCTGATTTCGTTATTTTAGACATAGAGGAGGATGATAATGTCCCGTTGATATTAGGCAGACCGTTCCTAGCCATAGGAGAAACCATGATAGACGTTAGGAATGGTACATTGACGTTGACAGTAGATGGAGAAAAGGTTACATTTAGTATGACAGATTCGATGAAAAAGAGTAATGAGCAAGACGATAAATGCTATTTTTTAGACGTGTTTGAGCACGATTTTCTCTTTTCCGTGCAAGGTCTGTCACAGGTCGGCGAGCAGGACATGCATGCACTTATGGCAATCGACGAGTGTGGGGAGGAGGTCGACGAGCCTATTATAGCCATCGACGAGAGCAGCGAAGAGGACAAAGAAAAGAGCTCGGTCGAGGAGCCACCGGTCCTAGAGTTAAGCCGCTGCCCGACCACCTCGAGTACGCGTTCCTTAGCAGCAATGGAGGGCTACCAGTCATCATCTCGTCGAGCCCAGACAACGGACAGAAGGGCCAGCTCTTGGATGTGTTGAAAGCACACAAGAAGGCCTTGGCGTGGAAAATATCTGACATAAGGGGTATCAGCCCGAGCTACTGCACGCATAAGATCCTCATGGAGGACGATTTCAAGCCGGTCGCTCAACGCCAAAGGCGGCTCAACCCCAATATGAAGGACGTGGTGAAGAAGGAAGTGATCAAACTGCTAGACGCAGGGATGATCTATCCCATTTCAGACAGCGCATGGGTCAGCCCGGTCCAAGTAGTCCCAAAGAAGGGAGGCATGACGGTCGTCACCAATGACAAGAACGAGCTGATTCCGACGAGGACGGTGACTGGATGGCGCGTCTGCATCGACTACAGGAAGTTGAACGATGCAACTAGAAAGGATCATTTTCCTTTACCATTTATTGATCAGATGTTAGAAAAACTCGCCGGTCACTCATTTTACTGTTTCCTAGATGGTTTGTCAGGTTATCTACAGATCGCCATAGCACCCGAGGACCAGGATAAGACCACGTTCACTTGTTCGTTCGCAACGTTCGCGTACCGAAGGATGCCATTTGGCTTATGCAATGCCCCAGCCACCTTCCAGCGATGAATGATGGCCATATTCGACGAACTGGTAGGTGAGGTAATGGAGGTATTTATGGACGACTTTTCTGTGTTCGGTTCCTCGTTTGATGCATGTTTGTCAAATCTGAAACTCGTACTCGCACGATGCGAGGAAACAAACTTGGCACTTAATTGGGAAAAGTGCCACTTCATGGTTCGAGAGGGTATAGTTCTCGGTCATAAGATTTCCTCTAAAGGAATCGAAGTGGACCGAGCTAAGTTAGAGACGATAGAAAAATTGCCCGTTCCCTCGAACGTGAAGTCCATAAGGAGCTTTCTAGGACATGCGGGGTTTTATCGTAGGTTTATTAAAGATTTTTTGAAGATCGCAAGACCCATGTCTAGGTTGCTAGAAAAAGATGCCCCGTTTGATTTTAATGACGAGTGCTTGCATGCTTTCAATTTGCTTAAGGAGCGACTTATCGCAGCACCTATTATGGTCGCCCCTGACTGGGGGCTGCCCTTTGAACTAATGTGCGATGCTAGTGACTATGCAGTTGGAGCCGTGTTAGGGCAGCGTAAGGACAACCATTTCAGGCCGATCTACTATGCGAGTAAGACGTTAGACGCAGCCCAAGCCAATTACACGACCACCGAAAAGGAGCTGTTGGCTGTCGTGTTTGCTTTCGACAAGTTCAGGTCATATCTTATCCTATCCAAAGTTATCGTTTTTACTGACCATTCTGCTCTTAAGTACTTGTTAGCAAAGCCCGATGCCAAGCCACGGCTAATCAGATGGATCCTACTACTGCAAGAGTTCGATATTGAGATTCGGGATAAGAAGGGTGCGGAGAACCTAGCGGCGGATCACCTCTCTCGACTGGAGGAGTCCGAAATATACCACAAGGACGGAAGGCCGATACAAGATAGGTTCCCAGATGAGCATCTTTACCCGATCAGGTGGTAAGTGACGTCATTCCCTGGTTTGCAGATTACGCTAACTATCTTGTTGCGAGGGTCCTACCAAAGGAGTATACCGGTCAGCAAAAGAAGAAATTCTTTTCTGATTTGAGGTACTACTTTTGGGAAGACCCATATCTTTTCAGGCGATGTGCAGACCAGGTGATACGATGATGCGTTACTGCTCCCGAAACGACACAGATCCTGAGGCACTGCCACAATGGACCGACCGGAGGGCACTACGCAGCCAACAGAACCGCTCAGAAGGTGTTGGAAAGCGGATTCTACTGGCCCACGATATTCAAGGACGCCCAAAGGTACGTTGACACTTGTGATCAGTGTCAGCGCGCAGGTAATCTCTCGAAACGCGACGAAATGCCCCAGAACTTCATCCTAGTTTGTGAAATTTTCGACGTTTGGGGTATAGATTTTATGGGACCATTCCCTAGCTCGTACAATAATAAGTACATCCTAGTTGCGGTCGATTATGTGTCTACATGGGCCGAGGCGCAAGCCTTACCCACGAACGACGCTAGGGTAGTCGTTAGATTTCTTCGAGCATTGTTTTCACGTTTTGGGGCGCCTAGGTGTATTATTAGTGATAGGGGTACACATTTCTGTAACACCCAGTTTGCACGCACGTTAGAACGTTATGGTGTTAGACACAGCCTATCCACCCCATACCATCCCCAAGCTAGTGGTCAAGTAGAAGTAGTGAACCGTGAATTAAAGCGCATTCTTGAGAAAACAATAGATGGGAATCGACGGGAATGGGCGAATAAACTTAACGACGCACTTTGGGCGTATAGGACTGCATATAAGACGCCAATATGCACTACAATCGACTAGTTTACGGAAAGGCATGTCACCTTCCTGTTGAACTAGAACATAAAGCCTACTGGGCGATAAAGTCTCTAAACCTCGATTTGGTGCAAGCCGGTGAAAAACGTAAGCTCCATATCAATGAGGTTGACGAATGGCGTTTGTCGGCATACGACAATGCAAAAATGTATAAGGAGCGCTCAAAAGCGTATCACGATAAGAAGATCAAGCAACATAGAGAATTTCAAGAGGGGGATCAAGTCCTCCTTTTCAATTCTCGTCTTAGACTTTTTCCCGGAAAGCTAAGATCTCGTTGGTCTGGACCTTTTACAGTTACTCGCGTTTTTCCCTATGGTACTGTCGAAATTTCAAATGTTGAGCAGGGAAATTTCAAGGTTAATGGCCATCGACTGAAGCATTATTACGGTGGAGGAGAAGACACGGGCACAAAGGAGGTCATGTACCTCGATTTCAAGCTACCGTAGAACCAAAAAAAAGGGTACGTCCGGCTCACGACGTTAAAGAAGCGCTTCTTGGGAGGCAACCCAGGTAATTTTATTTATGTTTTAAGCATTATAAATTAAAAAATAAATATATATATATATATAATAATATTAATTAATAATCTAAAACTTATATAAATTAAATTAAATAAAACAACAATAATAATAATATCAGTAATATTTTAATTAATAATAAGTTTATTACAAACATTGAAGATGGGTACAACGCAGAGTATAGAGACGAGATAGGAACATAGTTTTACTACATAAACGATGGTTATAATACCATTACAACGTGTGAAAGACCAACACAAAAGCAAATTAAACCAGCGAATAACACAAAAGACAGAATAATAGTTTATTTTGCTTCATAAGGGCGGGTTACACACAAGTGCACCTTGTGATAACCCAACACACAAAAGCTAGTAAAACTCCGAACAAGCCCAAAAGAAGAGCAAGGTAGAGTGATACCATATCTAAATTACGACGAATCCTTGCATATTCCTCACTCTCATCCTCACAACCTTGCTGCTGTCCCCAATTCATAGTGGCTAGATAACTCTGAATTTCGAGAATAAGATTGTTGAAGACGTGGGATTTATGGTAGATGATGATATTGTGTTGTTCTGCCAATGTCTATTTATAGGCATGAATGACACAAAAATATCATTATCATACTCGACAATCCATTAAATGATACAGACGAATTTTTGACTTGGAAGATTTGACGCCGCGTGAGAAAGTGATATTTCTCTTGTCGATTATAAGATTTTCCTTCGCGCAAATCATTCTCGAAAAAAAAATTCGTCGATTGCGTGTCAATCATAGTTAAAATATATATTAAATAATAATCATAATACTCTCAAAAAATAAAAAAATAAAATAAAATAAAAAAATAAATAAATAAAAATTAATAAAAAAATAATAAAATAAAAAAATAATAAAAATAAAAAAAACGTCTGCATTCACGGCCAATGACTCATATGTCACGGCCGTGACTTTGACGGGCAAACACTCTCTGCTCCTATTCACGGCTTAGTACTTAGTTATTCATGGCCGTGAATGCTTGATCAACATTAAATATCGCTCACTGCCTCCATTCACGGCCAGAGGGGTACACCTCACGGCCGTGACGCCTGCGAGAAATAAATAATATATATATAATAAATAAATAAAAAACAAAAAAAAAAGAAAAAAATAATAATAATAATAAAATAAATAAAAAAATAAAAAAATAAAAAAAGTTAAAAAAAATTTTAAAAAAAAATAATAATAAAATAATTAAAAAAAAACTAGGGTTGTCACGGCCCGTGTCACATAAGTCACGGCCGTGACATAAGCGGGCTAAGCCCACTGCCCGAAGTCACGGCCCGAGACCCACGAGTCACGGCCTTGACCGTGTACTTAATCAGCTCACTGGTTTAGTTCACGGCCTGTGGATTGGTATTCACGGCCGTGAATGCTGCGTTTTCATCCTTTTAAATCTCATTTCAACACAACACCGTCTCCTTCACTCTCCATACCTCTCACGAAATCACTCAAAGCAATCGCACGCCGTCCACTTCCGACCACCGCGCCGCCGTCCACCGTCGACGAGTTCCGGCGACCCACAAATAACTACATTTTCTAAGATTCGAATCGATTAAGCTCAAAAGGTATAAATTTTTACCCTATTTCATTTCCATTTCCGGATTTTCGTTGCACATTGCTAATTGATTGGTATGCGAATGTTTTTCATCGTATTTTATGAGCCTTGCTTACTTTGGGTTTATTTAATTACGTGATTTTGCGATTGAATTTCGTTTCCTACGATGAACCCTAATTTCGGAATTGGGGGTTCCCAAAATTGGACCTAATTTGGTGTTTGTATTGCTCTTTATGGTTAGATATATGCTTTGAATGCCTTGGGTTCGATTAATTTCTTGATTCCGTCCAATAATTTTCATTTGGGAATGATAAACCCTAATTTTACAAATTGGGGAATTTTGGAATTTGGAACGGAATTGATTGCGTTTAATGGTTTACTTAGCGTTGATCATCGTTTGAAGTTGCAGATTGTGCTTGGTTAATCGATTATTGCGATTTGAATGAGTATTTTAGTTGGTCTATTATATGTTCGACAAAATGCCGCTTTGAATGTTCATATGTTCTTGCTTTAGAATTGTCAATTTTGTTGCTACGTTGGTCGAGTCGAGCTATGTTGATTATCTTTTTCTCGCCAACTAACATTTGGACTTCTAGGTACTATGGGTCGAAGCCGCTCATCTGCATCAACGAGTCGTCAACGTCGAGGCCCAAGCACGAGCCGCACACCGTCACTGCTAGAGTCTATGGGGCAGTTTGACGACGAGACGCACCAGGCCCGTTACAACAGGCTAAAGAACACGGAATTCATTCTAACTGATCAGATTGATCACGAGACGCTGGAAAAGTACAACATTGACCAGCAGGTGGCCGGCTACCTGTCATTGAGTGGGTGGCTCGATTTCTTTCACATCGACGAGCCGGGATATAAAGAGCTTACCCTGGAGTTCCTGTCCACCTTCGCCCACGAAGAATTCGGCCGGAACAAGATTACTTTTCGGGCGTTTAACACGGAGGAGGTGTTTACCATTAAAGACATATGCCGTGCAATTGGGACACCGGAGCTACCTTACGGGCACCAAGGGCTACAAGACTTGTATTACAAGAATTATCTGGAAAACCCGGACGTCCGACAGGCCTGTTGGGATGAGATTACAAGACCCGGCGAGCCACCCTTCAGCGTCAAAACATCGAAGGCCTCATCACTCAGGAGCCCGGTCTGCGATATATCCACCGGCTACTGACGACTTCGCTCACACCAAGGGGCGAGTCACACGGCGCGGTTGGTCTTCGCGACCTCTTTTATTTAGCCAAGATGCAGCGCGGGGAACACGTACACCTAGGAATGGCCCTGAAGCACGCCTTCGCGGCCCAGGCCGACGTTCGTAGCCACGGGAAGATCGCAGTAGCGCCATTTATTACTAGGATCATCAAAGGCCTTAACCTATGGCCAGAAAATCCACCGGAGATGGAGATTGTGGGCGGGCGTAATCCGGTCAACGAGGATATGATGGTGAAGATGAAGATGTTGATCAAGGTGCCCACATGGTCCCGCTCGAACAAGGTTTACGTTTGGCATGAGGTCTACCGTGGGCAGACGGACCTGGGCGATGCATTCCCAGAGCCACTACAAATTGAGGGCGTGGGGCCATTCCCAGTTCACCCCGACACTGCCGGCACTTCCCATTCCTCTGGTTATCACGAGGGCGAATCATCAGGGGTTGCTCGTTTTGCCTCAGCCGCCGACCTTCACACACTGCACGAGGACATGCTACGCTACAACGAGGAGGCCATTCGACGCGATGAGGAGACACGACGGCGCCAGGAAGAGTATGAGCGTCGAAACGAGGAAGCCCACCGACGCTACCGCGAGGAGCAACAGCGATATGAGCAGGCCCTTAAAGCCATGAACGACGCGGTCAGGCGATCACAGGAGTCACTGGCGTTCCTTCACCCTCGGCAGCCCTCACCACCACCACCTTAGTTCCGACTTCAGTTGGGATTTTTCTTTTGTAAAACACTTCGTGTGTTTGGTTTAGTCATCACGACACTTTTGATGATTATGACTCGTTTTGCTATTACTTTTTATTTCCATCGTACGTTTAATTTTCTTATTAAGTGCTTACAGGAAACGTGACACGAATTCAGACTACGACCCAAAATATTCACAATCAGTGAAGCAACCATGTTCAAACTACATCAAATGATAGAGGCAGGGCCACGCCAATTTTTCAGGGGAGTCACGTTCTTTTCAACTTCTTTTACCTACCTGTTATTTCTTTTACACATTGAGGACAACGTGAATCTTAAGTGTGGGGAGGGGGAATTTTGTTAAGGAATTTTGTTGAAAAGTTACGTGAAAATTTTTTATGACGTGTTTTGGGCTTTTAAATCTATAAAAGTTTGGCATGATTGTTTGCGTTCATCTCAATGTGGATTGCATATTAGGGAGTCTAGTGAGCGATAAAGACATGCATCAGTGATTTAATCTTTTCAGCATGAATAGATATAGTGTTACTTTGAGAGATTCACACACATAACCCATGTTCCGTTGTGAGAGTTTGAGCTGACGAGCTTTTGCTCATTTTTTCTTGGTTGTGTGAGTAGTGCATAATTTACGTCTCTCTAGAACTTGCTTGTTTGATACGCATTGACATTGCTTATAGTATGTTTTGTATGAATATGACGAAGGCATTAGGAAATAAGTCCACGGCCAAAGTTCCCGACCACGACTGATCACCGTAGTTAGCCACTTTGTGCCTAAGCCTATTTATTCCTTACACCTCGTATATCATAACCCTCTGACCTAAATAAGCCTCCAGAGATCATTTGAACCCGAGTTAAGCGGAAGTGAAAGTCAAATGTCAAAGTCGAAAAGCGCAGAGATGACGGCCCGCCGGAAGTGAACAGTTTGTTGAAGAAAAAAAAAAGAAAAAAAAAGAAGAAGAAGAAAAAAATTTGGAGAAGTGAAGCATGAGGAGAATAAGCTGTTGCGAAAAAAAAAGAAAAAGAACCTTTCCTTTGATAATCTTCCGGTCTCGTGTTTTCCACATCATCCCCTCATTTATAGACTTGGAAGAAGAAGGCATAGTGGAACGCAGCAAAAATAAGAATATGAAGACGGCGTAATCAGAAAGGCTAATTGTTGGCGTGCTTTAGACAATGACATGAAGACCGACACGACTGCTACTCATATGTGATTCCATTACCACTTCAATACTATCTGAACCCATTTAACCCGAAAAAGACCTTCTGATTCATGCTAACTGCTTTAAGTAGTAGACGTGCGATTGACTTGCAAGCATATGGTTTAGACTAGATTATTGCATGAATTGAGTGATTCACCGATTTTTTAGCCTATACACTGAGTGATTTGAGTGAATCCCTGCGAGGTGTGGATCTCGATTAGTAGTGCTAAGGAAATTCGTGTCGATTAGTGCTGATTATTTTTTGCAGTGTCCATAATTGCTTGCTTGATTCCATTTTGTGTTTTCCATCTGCGTTGGTGAATTGTGAATGGTCGTGCCGTTATCTTGATAACCTTTTCTTGCTTTTAATTTGCTTGAGGACAAGCAAAAGCTTAAGTGTGGGGAGGTTTGATATTAATACGTTTATTGTTATGTTTATTTGGGTTATAATAGGAAAGTTTTGATCATTCTATGCATTTATTGGCTCTATTTACACTCATTTAAATATTGTAGGACCTTCGAATGATTATCAAGCGAAAAGGAACGAAAACGAGGCGGAAACGACACGAAAATGGCGAAGTTTGAAGCTGCCAGATATAAGTCACGGCCGTGAACAGTCTTGCAAGAGGCCGTGAATGTTGGCAGTAAGCTTACGGAGAAGGGTCACGGCCGTGAATCATATTGCATGAAGCCGTGACAGTGGGCAGTGGGTCGACTAATGACAGTCACGGCCGTGAACTCCTTTGTATGAGGCCGTGAATGTGGACAGTGAGCGTAAGAGACATAAGCCTCCAGTGTCACGGCCGTGACCCCTGATGTACGAAGCCGTGAACCACGGCAGAGAGTTGGAGAATGTTTATTCACGGCCGTGAAGCCTTATGCAAACAAGCCGTGAATCAAGGCAGAGAGTTCAACGAAGGAAAAATCCATTGATTCACGGCCGTGACTTAAGATGCAACAAGCCGTGAATCATGCCAGAAAGTCAAGTTTTAGGGTTTAAGCCTCCTTCACGGCCGTGAATCATGTTGCACGAGGCCGTGACTCATGCCAGAAAAAGAAATAGGGTTTTGAGCCGCCGTCACGGCCGTGAAGGCCTATTAAGAGGCCGTGAACGTGCCAAAATTCAGGGTTTTAGTCCATTTTCGAAGCATAAAAAGGGGATGCTCCTTAGAACTGAAAAAGAACCTGATAGGGACGAAAACTTAGAGCAAAAAAGGAGAAGGAAGAGCACTAGAAGCAGTCCCGTGATTCGGAGAAGCTCAAGGGACGATCCAGCAACGAAGCTACGCTCATACGATCGAGGAACGAGAGCTCCACCTCGGAAACGCCATATTCACTTCTTAGGGAAGTTTTTATGAGTTCTCTATCCTCGTTTTCCTTAAATCTCGTTGTTGTGACGTTCAATATGAGTAGCTAATCCTTTTGTGTGTTTGGGAATAGATGAACGTTGGGTTATGTTGTAGTTAAGGCGTAGGATAATCGTGAACACGTGTATTCGACTATTTATCGTTCTATGATGTTGTTTCTTCGTATCAATATGTCTATGTGTTGATATGCATGTGTGGTATATCGTTTAGGGCGCAGCTAAATAACGATTAGGCCGTTCGTAGACGTTAGGATTCGAGTATAGGGCGACAGCAAATACTCGTTCCTCGCCGTCTAGTAATCGCTAAATTTAGATCCCCACGAACGTTTAGGGCGACAGCAAATTCGTGAGTGGGAAGGAAATTACTGCGATTTAGTCGATAATCACGTAGGAGCGATATTCCGTAAGCCTTAGCCAACAAAACTCAGCGGGATTCGAATCCCGGACACATATTTGTCATCTTAAGTCACTCTTATTACTTCTAGTTGTGTTCCTTAGTCTTTCGATCCTTTAAGTTGCTCTGTTAAGTTAGTTAGTAATATAAACAAATCCTGTTATTTTATTTAGGTTAAATATCGAGTCGATAGGTTAATACTAGTACTCAATTTATTCCTCGTGTTCGATACTCGGATATTCGCTATAGCTATATTACAAACGATAGGTACACTGCCTATCGCGCGTGATTCTAGTTATAATATATTCTTTTTAATTATTACTTGACGTACTCGCACGATCTTTTAATTTAAACATACACACACGCGATCATCTGCATCGGAATATCCAACCACTTCTAGTGTTTGAGCTGGTTTATATATGAGCATGTGGTTCTTGGTCCCTTGAAGATAGCGCATAACTTTCTTCGCAGCTCGCCAATGTTCCATTCCAGGGTTACTTTGGTACCTACCCAACATCCCTACGGCAAAAGCTATGTCTGACCTAGTGCAGACCTGAAGGTACATTAAGCTACCGACCGCAGATGCATATGGGATGTTGCGCATTTGCTCATTTTCGAGTTCATTTTGAGGACATTGATCCAAATGGAGTTTGTCCCCTTTCAATATGGGTGCTATACTTGGTGAACAATTTTTCATCCTGAATCTCTCTAGAATTTTGTTAATATATGCTTCTTGAGATAAACCTAGTAGACCTTGATGTCTATCTCTATGAATTTTAATCCCAATGACATAGGAGGCTTCTCCCATATCCTTCATATCAAAATTCTTCGAGAGACTCAAATCCTTAGTGGCAAGTAGAATATCGTCAACATCTAATATTAAGAAACATATTTTGCTCCCACTGATCTTATGGTATATACAATTATCCATTATATTTTTTTCAAATCCAAATGAAGAAATAACTTCGTGGAACTTAAGATACCATTGACGGGAGGCTTGTTTCAAGCCGTAGATTGACCTCTTTAACTTGCAGACCAAATGTTCACGATCCTTTGAAAGGAATCCTTCAGGTTGTTTCATATAAACCTCTTCTTCTAGGTGCCCATTTAAGAAGGCCGTCTTCACGTCCATCTGATGAAGTTCCATATTAAAATGTGCAACTAAAGCCAAGATAATACGAAGTGAGTCTTTCCTTGACACAGGAGAAAATGTTTCCCTATAATCAACCCCTTCTACCTGAGTGAATCCTTTAGCCACAAGTCGGGCCTTGTATCGCTCAATATTACCCGATGAGTCTATTTTAGTTTTAAAGACCCATTTGCAACCTATAGCTTTATGGTCGCTTGGTAACTCAACAAGTTCCCATACATCGTTATCCTTCGTAGAATTCATCTCATCTTTCATGGCATTCATCCATAAGTCACACTTTTCAGAACTCATTGCTTGTGAAAACGTTTCGGGATCATTTTCGGCTCCTTCATTGCAACCGGTTTCTTGTAAATACACAACATAATCGTTCGTAATGGCGGATCTTTTTGCTCTACTAGACCTTCTTAATGCTGTTTCGACATTCTCCTGATGAGAACTCGGTACAACTTCATCTAGCGGAAATTCAGGCAGATCCTGAGCAACAGTGTCTACGTGAGCATCAACCTCTTGTTGTGGAGTCTCTATATCTGTGTTCACAGTAGGCGGTTCTACAGATATGTCGTTTTGTTGTCCTGAGCTAGAAGGTTCTCCCACTGTATAGCCTAAATCAGGTACGACTCGGCTGGGAAACGACAAATCAGGTAAAACTGCCACTGTATACTGTGAATCTAATGTAGTAGTCTCCATTGGAATCTCGATCTCACGATTCTTAGGGTCTAAAATAGAATCGCTCCCACAGATCAATCCTTCCTCCAGAAACTTGGCGTTTCTTGACTCCACAAATTTAGTGCTATGAAAAGGACAATAAAATCGATAGCCTTTGGACCGTTCACAGTAACCGACGAAATAGCCACTGATGGTCCTAGGGTCGAGCTTCTTCTCATGTGGGTTATAAATCCTGACTTCAGCTGGGCATCCCCAAATGCGTACGTGTTTTAAACTCGGTTTCCAACCTTTCCATAACTCAAATGGCGTCTTTGAGACAGACTTGGTTGGAACCCCATTCAATATGTGCACTGCCGTCTTAAGAGCTTGAGGCCACAATGAAGATGAAAGCTTAGAACCCGCTATCATGCTTCTAACCATGTCCTGCAAGGTTCTATTCCTTCTTTCAGCCACACCGTTCTGATTTGGTGATCTTGGTGTAGTGAATTGGGCAACAATCCCATGTTCCTGTAGGAACCTTGCAAATGGACCTTTAGCTTGTCCACTTTCTGTGTATTTACCATAATATTCACCACCCCGATCCGAACGAACTATTTTGATTTGTTTTCCACATTGTTTCTCTACTTCTGCCTTGAATATTTTGAAGACATCTAAAGCTTCACTTTTGTGATCGAGCAGATAGAGATACATGAATCGCGAATAGTCGTCGATAAATGTGATGAAATATCGTTGATCTTTACTGTTAAAATCCGGACTGCAGATGTCTGTATGTATTATTTCCAATATGCTTGAGCTTCTTTTAGCTGGGCCTTTATTTGAGATATTGGTTTGTTTACCCTTTATACAACCAATACAGGTATCGAAATCCGTAAAATCCAGAGCATCAAGTACTCCTTCAGAAACTAACTTCTTAACCCTATTAATGGAGATATGTCCCAATCTCCGATGCCACAACTTAGAAGATTTGTTATTTACTTTATTGTGTTCAATATTAAAGCAGACGTTTTCACTTAAGTTAAGTTGATAAAGACCGTTATACATAACACCATTTCCAACAACTCCAGAATTGTGATAAACATCGATTCTGCCACAATCTGAAAAATAAAAGGAATAACCAAAAGGTGCAAGTCTAGAAAGCGAAACTAAATTTCTAGAAAAACTGGGAACATAAAAGGTCTTTTCTAACTTCATAACATGTCCACTACTTAACGTAATAAAAACATCGCCAACTGCACGAACGACTGACGTCAACTTGTTTCCTGAAAAGACGACATCTTCACTTCGGTTCGGCTTCCTTAGGTTGACCATACCCTGCATCACACTCGAAATGTGAGTTGTACTACCACATTCAACCCACCATGTATTGTGTGCAACTTCAGTCATATTGGATTCATAACATACTAGAGAAAAAATACCTTTCTTCTCCATCCACTGCTTGAACTTTAGGCATTCCTTCTTCACGTGCCCTTTCTTCTTACAGAAAAAGCAGTTAGGTTCTTTCTTAATCTTCGCAGTAGGAGCAAGCGGTGCTTTCCCTTTACCTTTATAATCTTTCTTCTTTTTTCCGTGCATTGCCATATATGCAGTTTCAGCATTCCCTTTCTCCATCAGTAGTCTCCTCTTGCACACACATGGTCATAAATTCATTAATAGACCACTTTTCCTTACGTGTGTTATAAGAGATTTTGAAAGGATCATACTGTGCGGGAAGTGAATTCAGAATAAAGTGCACAAGAAAAGAATCAGAAAAATCAACCTTCAACTCATTGAGCTGAGCCGCAATGTCTCTCATAGTCAACACCCTTAAACTTCATGGATGTGAACTTCATGATGAGGGTACTGGCTAAGGCTTTGTCAGAAGATTCAAATTGCTCATCAATAGCCTTCATGAGCTCTTTCACCTTGTCATGCTTATCGATAGAACCACGGATGCTTGGCGATACTTTAGACTTAATGTATGCCACGCCAAACCGATTCGACTTCTCCCAAGAATTGTATTCCACAATCTCAAAAGGGGAGCTAGCAGAAGTCAATGCAGGTGGTTCATCTTTCCTTATAGCATAATCAAGGTCATGCCATGCCAAGTACAAAAGCACTTTTTCTTTCCAAACTTTATAGTTATCTCCCCTTAACTCGGGAGCCTCAAAAGATGTAGGTACAATAACAGGAACTGCAAACCACGTCATAAAAATAAAATAAAATAAAATATGAGACTACAATGATAAAATGCTTTATATAATTATAAAACATATAACATGTGAATCCATAGACATGTTGCTGCCTGTGGGCTAAGTATCAATTCAATAAGATTCAAAGACTAAAATTGATAACACTGGTAAACTCCAAATATCCGATGCCTGTGGGCCAATCAGAAAATCTAACATGTAATCCTAATCAAATTAACAAAAAATAATAAAACTCCCGTGGGATAGAATTATCATTCAGTCAATTGGATCACAATTAATATTCGTAAACTATATGTGATCGTAAACTTAATATATAATATTTTATAAAGAGGACTGCTGTGGCAATATCCTCAAAGAAAAATATTATATTGATCACCGAATATTAATATTAAATCGACATACAAATATATTCTTACCAAGTTCATGCATATTCATAGCAGAAATAAAAATTCAGAATATTCACACACACATGCTCACAGTATGCAGATTCAATGCGAAATAATCAATTATTTAGTATGCAAAATAATAAGCATGAAAACAGTTATCAAATAAACACGCATGCATCATATAAATAAGGGAAAATGGGTCTGAACTAAAATATAACATGATGTAGACACTTAATGTATTGGGCTGAGAATTGGCCCATTAAGAACACAAACCCTAATTCAGAATTATTGCAGAGAATAGACCCTACGTGCGACACTTAGTGGTGCTGCACAGCGCCGCAATCGCAATCACAGGCCAGCACCCAACGGCACTGTCCACGCAACTACGAGGCCACTCGGCCATGATAGCAACCAGAGACAGACGCAGATGTAACGCTGTTGTCCGAGTTAACACAGCGGTTTTTCTCTAACAATACTGAAGCATGATATCAAGGCTGAAAGCATATCGCTCTGATACCAATATGTAAGAAATAAATCATCTAAATACGTTCTAAGTATGCATATGTCATACAATTACAGCAGTTTAGAACATGAAATTTATGCGGAAGAGTGAAAACAGGATTACCTCCAGCCATTGATGAGAAGAACCGTCACGAAACAGAGGTGTTTTTCCAAGTCTACCTTACTGCTATTATTGATGGGATTTTCAGCGTACGTAAGAAGACACGGGGACCTCCATATTTATAATAAAACTGAAGGAAGTTTCTCCATCGGAAACTGCTATGGCAGTTACCCACAAATGGGATATGGAAACTGCTCAACACATACGTGCCACTACTCAATTTAATAAAAGAAATAATATTAAGTTAATATATTGGACCATAAAATCCAATAGCTAACACTTGGATCTTCTTCTAATGGTGCACAATCGAAAAGTTTGAAGAGAGTTTTGAAAGAGAGATAAGAGTAGGTTTTAAAAGTTTTGAAAGATTTACGAAGAATCATGGGTACCGTCTGTATGCGGATTTCGACGGTGGCAACGAAGCACCCGCTCCAGGTGGCCGCTATCCGTAGGAGTTGGAGGGTTGCTTGGTTAGTTTAGAAGGCATGTTTGCTTGTGTTAATTGTGTGGGCCTTGCGTGCGTGTGCGTGTGCGTGAGGGTTGTTTGGTTTTGCCGTGCGTGTGTGTGGCCCGGTAGGCTGTTTACCGGTTGCTTTGGCGTGAGGTTACCTCCCGTCTATTTCCTGTACTCTCGCTTGTTTTTTTAGTTAAACATTTCGCCAAAAAAAAAAGATTTACGAAGAATAGAACTACTTATAAGCCACAACGAGGTTTTGCAAAGGGGGTGAAACCATTGCATGCATATTAGACAACGATTTATGAATCGATTTTAATTATAAATGCTTCAATGATGCATAAAAGTTATTGCATCATATATGATCAATAATATATACATATATATATATATATGTTAGAATTTATAATATAGTTGATTTTATAAATTATTTATGTGAATGAGGAATTAGGCTTTGAAATTAAATATTATTGGGCTTCGAACTGGCCCAATAACGGCCCGAATTCTAGAAGGCCCGACTTCTAGAAGGCCCAACTTCTAGATGTAGGAGCTAGGCACTCCTCAAGTTAATGACTTTGATTAAATGTTGGAGTTGGTTAAAACCACTCAAACATTATGTCATCTTATTAAAAAAAATTATTTCTTTAATAAATTTTGGGTTCTATAAATAGGTGATTAAGCATAAGAATTAAACACAAGAAATAGAAAGAAAAGAAAATACGAATATCTCTCAAAATTGGTTCTGCTATATCACTCTTGTTCCGTTCACTGTCGGTATCGTTTTTGTGCTAAACGAACGCCGTGATTTCGAAGTATCCTGGGAAACAGACGCTCGTCAAAACCTCTAGCACATATGTGATGGAGCGAATCTGTTTTAAGGAAATTGTGTTCGCACAATCTTCGAATATATATATTTTTTTCTTTTCCCGGCCAACAATCTTAAAACAGACTCTACGATCCCACGAAGATGTCGGACAGCCACAGCTCAAACCAGAACTAAGACAATAACGCGGTTCACACCAACGCTGTGCCTACCGTGATGCGACCGACCGTACCAGTTAGCTACTTGGAGAATCCCGAGAAGTTTGCGGGGACTGCCTCCACATTCAAGAGATGGCAGCAGAAGATGCTCTTCTACCTCACCACGCTGAACCTGGCCACCTACCTGAAAGTGGTCGAGCCGAAGGTTAACGAAGGTAAGACGAATGTTGAGGTGGTAAATGCGGTTGATGCATGGAAGCATTCTGACTTCTTGTGCCGCAATTACATCCTAAATGCCCTAAGCGATACTCTGTACAACGTGTATGGTGCGGTCGCTACGGCTAAGGAATTGTGGGAATCGTTAGACCGGAAATATAAAACTGAGGATGCCGGCACAAAGAAATTTGTTGTCGAACGGTTCCTTGATTATAAGATGGTCGATTCCAAGACTGTGATAACTCAGGTGAAGAAATCCAATTGATCTTGCACGAGATCCATGCAGAACGGATGGTTCTAAGTGAATCTTTCCAAGTTGCAGCTATTATTGAAAAGCTGCCGCCGGGCTGAAAAGACTTCAAAAACTATCTCAAGCATAAGCGCAAGGAGATGCCTTTCGAGGATCTGATTGTTAGACTTCGAATCGAAGAAGACAACAAAAGGTCGGAAAAGAGAGTGTCGAGCTCATCTGAACCGAAAGTAAATGTGGTGGAGCATAGCTCTAAAAAGGGCAAAGGCGCGGTTTAACCCTAAGCGAAACTTGGGGCGACCGGAGGCGTCGCTAAACCGAACTATAAGTTCAAGGAAAAATGCTTCAACTGCGGCAAATTGGGCCACAAGTCGTCGGACTGTCGTCTTCCTAAAAGGAGCCATGAAGCCAATATTGTGAGAGACATTACCCAGGAGGTTGACGAGATGAGTCTTGTCGCGGTGGTCTCAGAGGTAAACATGATTGGATCGAATCCACAAGAATGGTGGATCGATACCGGTGCTACACGTCATGTGTGCACGAATCGTAGATTCTTCTCTACCTGTGAGCCGGTTGAAGGAGAAAAGATCTACATGGGCAACTCGGCTGCTGCTACTGTCGAGGGTAAAGGAAGCGTGCTGCTCAAAATGACTTTCGGGAAATTATTGACGCTGAAAGATGTGTTATACGTTCCGGAGATACGAAAAAAATCTGATTTCGGGATTCTTGTTGAACAAGCATGATTTTCATATAGTTATTGAATCCGAAAAAGTGATATTGTCTAAGTCAGGTGTTTGTTGGAAAAGGCTACGCCTGTGATGGTTTGTTCAAGCTCAATGTAATGACTATTGTAAATGAGAATGAAAAACGTTCTTCCGTTACTTGCTTGAATCTTCCAATTTGTGGCACGGTAGATTAGGTCATGTTAATTTTGAATCGATACGTCGATTAATTAACATGGACCATATTCCAACATTCGAAATTAATTCGAAACATAAATGCGAAATTTGCTTGAAGCAAAAATGAGAGATCGTGTTTCCCCTCGGTAGCAAGAAGTACCGAACCGCTTGAATTGATTCATAGCTATTTATGTGATTTAAAATACGTTCAAACACGTGGTGGCAATAAATATTTTATAACATTTATTGATGACTGCACCAAATAGTGCTACGTTTATTTGCTTAAGAGCAAAGACGAAGCATTAGAGAAATTCGTTCTCTACAAAACCGAAGTTGAAACGCAACTCGGCAAGAAAATTAAAAGATTGAGAAGTGATCGAGGTAGGGAATACGAAGCGCCAATTGGGAGCTTTTGTGTGGAACATGGTATCGTCCATGAAGTGATCGCCCCGTATTCACCTCAATCAAACGGAGTGGGCGAACGAAAGAATCGCACATTAAAAGAAATGATATGCGATGTTATTGAGTTCAGGTCTACCGCCAAATATGTGGGGCGAAGCTATCTTGACGAGTAATTACCTATTAAATAGGATACCTCGAAAGAAAATGAATAAAACTCCATATGAGTTATGGAAAGGTAAGACGCCTTCGTACCAACATTTGCGAATGTGGGCGTGTTTGGCGAAGGTAGCCGTACCTACGCCTAAAGCGGTGAAAATCGGTCCTAAAACGGTGGACTGTATTTTCATAGGATATGCACACAATAGTACGACATATCGGTTTCTTGTATATGATAAAATTTCGGATATACACAAGAACACCGTCATGGAATCGAGGAATGCATGTTTCTTTGAAAATGTATTTCCTTGTAAATCCGATGATGGATCCGGTACATCTAAACGAGATGATATAAAAACCGAGATTCCTAGTACTATTCATGAAAATGTACCGAGACGAAGCAAGCGTGCCCGAATAGAGAAATCATTTGGTGATGATTTCGTTATATATTTGATTGAAAAAGAAACCACTGACTTATGATGAAGCAGTGAGCTCCGTGGACGGGCCTTTATGGAAAGAAGCCATAAAGGGCGAGATTGATTCTATTTTGAAGAATCATACTTGGGAGTTAGTTGATCTCCCAATGGGATGTAACCTTTAGGATCAAAATGGATTTTAAAAGGAAAATGAGACCAGACGGGTCTGTAGAAAAGTATAAGGCCAGACTTGTTATCAAAGGATACAAGCAACGCGAAGGCTTAGATTATTTTGACACATATTCTCCTGTGACGAAAATAAATTCGATAAGGATGATACTTGCTATCGCGTCCTTAAGAAATTTGGAAGTACATCAAATGGATGTCAAAACAGCTTTCTTAAACGGTGAATTAGACGAAGAAATTTATATGGAGCAACCCGAGGGTTTTCGTGCTCCGGGAACCGAGAAGAAAGTCTGTAGATTGATCAAATCTTTGTATGGTTTGAAACAAGCCCCTAAGAAGTGGCATGAAAAGTTTGATCATGCAATGATCAACTACGGCTTTAAAATCAATGAGAGCGATAAATGCGTTTACTCAAAGGAAGCAGGCGATGACTACATCATTTTATGTCTGTATGTAGACGACATACTCATTGTTGGTAGTAACGACAAAATGGTCAAGTCTACCAAGGACATGTTAAATTCGAAATTTAACATGAAAGATATGGGACTTGCGGACGTGATTTTAGGAATTAAAATCAAACGAACGAGTAGCGGTCTTGTTTTGAGTCAAGCTCATTCGTAGACAAAATTCTCGACAAATTCTGCAAGGGTGATTCTGGTGTTGCTGGAACGCCTTTAGATCGAAGCGTTCATTTGTCGAAAAATCGCGGCGAGGCTATTTCTCAAGTAGAATACTCCCGGATTATCGGAAGCTTGATGTATCTAATGAGCTGTACTAGGCCAAATATTGCTTATGCTATAAGCAAACTGAGTTCGTACACGAGCAATCCGAGCGCGGATCATTGGACCGCTATAATACGGGTTTTGAGATACTTACGGTATATTCGAGACTATGGATTACACTATGGTCGATATCCGGCTGTGTTAGAAGGCTACACAGATGCGAACTGGATATCTGACATGAAAGACTCTAAGAGCACAAGCGGCTATGTGTTTACACTCGCTGGAGCTGCTGTGTCGTGGAAATCCTCGAAACAAACGGTTATAGCGAGATCCACTATGAAATCCGAGTTCTTTGCCTTGGATAAATGTGGAGAAGAAGCTGAATGGCTACGCCATTTCTTGGAAGATATTCCTAAGTGGGAAAAACCTGTGCCGCCTATATGCATACACTGCGATAGCCAATCGGCTATTGGACGAGCACAGACTATGTATAACGGTAAGTCGAGACACATACGTCGTCGACATAATACCGTTAGGCAATTGCTCTCAACTGGAGTTATCTCGATTGATTATGTGAAATCGACGGATAACATTGCGGATCCGCTAACCAAAGGGTTAAATAGAGATGCAGTTGAAAGGTTGACGAAAGGAATGGGCTTAAAGCCTTAAAGTATAGAAGTGCTGAGAAGGAAAACCCTACCTATGTGACTGGAGATCCCAAGATCTAGGTTCAAAGGGACAACCTAATCTTAGGACTTGGTATCACTGTGGGGGATAACCCTGCTCATTCCTGTCAAGAAACAGTGATGACGGAAAAGGCTAGCATTATGATGCTTTAATGACTATCATAGAGTATTGATAGAAAATACTCGCGACGTGAAAAGTCACCTATGTTAGGGAGAAGTGGGGCCGCTTCAAAGGAGAACTGAAGGCTTAGTTCTTTAGAAACCCTCGCAGAATCAGGACGTGTCCATGGCCGTACTAGACAAAACCATGAAAACGGAACAAGAGAAAAATGGTCTCTGTGTATTGTACGTGGGTTAGTTTACACGAAAAGCGGGACAGTTCAAAGACATCGCGTTCTACTGGACTGCAGTAAACCAAGCGTGCATACAAGGAGGAAGTTCAAATGGTAAAACATACTATCCTCTATGCAGAGTATCATAAGATTAGCAGAAACTTTACCTAGAAAATTCTCATTCATGTGGGGGATTGTTAGAAAATTTATAATATAGTTGATTTTATAAATTATTTATGTGAATGAGGAATTGGGCTTTGAAATTAAATATTATTGGGCTTCGAACTGGCCCAATAACGGCCCGACTTCTAGAAGGCCCAACTTCTAGAAGGCCCATGTAGGAGCTAGCCACTCCTCAAGTGAATGGCTTTGATTAAATGTTGGAGTTGGTTAAAACCACTCAAACATTATGTCATCTTATTAAAAAAATTATTTCTTTAATAAATTTTGGGTTCTATAAATAGGTGATTAAGCATAAGAATTAAACACAAGAAATAGAAAGAAAAGAAAATACGAATATCTCTCAAAATTGGTTCTGCTATATCACTCTTGTTCCGTTCGCCGTCGGTATCGTTTTTGTGCTAAACGAATGCCGTGATTTCGAAGTATCCTGGGAAACAGACGCTCGTCAAAACCTCTAGCAGATATGTGAGGGAGCGAATCTGTTTTAAGGAAATTGTGTTCGCACAATCTTCGAATATATATTTTTTTCTTCCCGGCCAACAATATATTCTTTTTTTCTTTGGTATAAGATCACTAATATTTTCGAAAATGTAGTATAATATTATGACGTAAGCCGAATTCACCAATATTTGTTGTTACTCGCTCACGGTGAACAAACACTACTAATAGATAAGTGAAAAATAGGCTATTGGGCATTTTGTATCTGAAAATTTTATAGAGTTGTATATGAAAAAGGTTGATGAACATGCTAATGAAAGTACGACCAACAAAACCCTAATTTTTGAATACAAGAATCAACTCCACAGACAAAACTGTTGTGTGTAGAACACAGCTTCAACTATTTACATGTAAAATTCCTAATTCTATATATCTAAGTTTTCATGGCATTGATCAAATAGCTAGCTAGTTAGTTCTGATTTGGTGATGCTATACTCCTCGTCCTCAGTAATAACTCTTGATAAGCAAGCTCCTCTTCCAGTCAACTGCATACAAAAACATACAGATAAATATCTGAAACTGATAAAAAGTCGTCCACGTCGATATAAATACACTAAAATTTATATGGGACCCATCTAAATACACATATATACAATACAACATCAAAGAATAAATTTTTTTATGACCTGCTAGTAGCGCAGCTCCACCGCCGCTTGTTTAGCCTTCGTCTGATGATGGGTCTTCGCGGCCGTCGTCTGATGGTGGGTTTTCGCCATCGCCTTCTTCTGATGGTGGGTCTTCGCCGTCGTCATCACCTGTTGGTGGGAGCTCGCCGTCGTCATCGCCTGTTGGTGGGTTCTCGCCGTCGTCGTCATCGCCTGTTGGTGGGTCCTCGCCGTCGTCATCGCCTGTTGGTGGGTCCTCGCCGTCGTAATAGCCTGTTGGTGGGAGCTCGCCGTCTTCATCGCCTGTTGGTGGGAGTCGCCGTCGCCTTCGTCAGATGGTGGGTCCTCGCCGTCGCCTTCGTCAGATGGTGGGTCCTCGCCGTCTTCATCACCTGTTGGTGGGTCCTCGCCGTCGTAATCGCCTGTTGGTGGGTCCTCGTCGCCGCCGACTGTTGGTGGGTCTTCGTGGCCGTCGTCTGGTGGCGGATCTTCTTCGCCTTTGCCATATAATGGGTCTTCGTCACCGTCGTCTGGTAGTGGGTCGTCGTCGTCGCCGTCGTCTGATCGTGGGTCTTCTTCACCTTCGTCTGGTGGTGGGTCTTCGTGGCCGTCGTCTGGTGGTGGGTCTTCGTGGCCGTCGTCTGATGGTGGGTCTTCCTCGCCGTCGTCTGATGACGAGTCCTCGCCGCTTGAATGTGGCTCTTCGTCGTCGGCGTCGTATGGGTCTTCGTAGGCGTCGTATGATGGTGGGTCTTTCTCGCGGTCGTCTGATGGTGGGTCTTCGTCGCCGTCGTCTGATAGTGGGTCTCCGTGCCATTTACATGATGGTGGGTCTTCTTCGCCTTCCTCTGATAGTGGGTCTTCTTCGCCTTCCATTGATTGTGGGTCTTCTTCGCCTTCGTCTGATGGAAGGTCTTCGTCGTCGCCGTCGTCTGACGGTGGGTCTTCGTCGGCGTCGTCGGCGTCTCCGATTCTTGATCTTTTCGGGTCTGCTGCTGCTGCTGTGGTTGACGGCGTTGAAATGTCCTCTATCTGTCTCTTGCTCGACGATGCCTCACTCTTCTTCTTCCGTGGAAACGTAAGCTGAATAAATAATAATATGAACAAAGAAAATAAAGAGAGAAAAAAAAAACAGAAAAAAAACCCCCAAATTACATCGGGTTAAGAACAAAGAAGAAAGAAAACTCATTGAAGAAGAAAACGAACAATTAATAATGCGATAGCGATTTACCTTGCACTGCAAACAACAGAATCGATATGAGTCTTCGATGACGCTCTCACAGTTTTCACAGGCGGCGCGTGAGATCCCTTCCTTGCGAAACATAGTGTATCTGCATTGCTCAGGTCTGTGTGGCTGGACGTCACTTCTGTCCAAACCCTCTGGCTCAGTCTCTGAGGCCATTACGTAACTTTCGCCCCAACGTTGATATACCTGCTAATATGCAATTGATTGACGACGAACGATGAGCACCTTAATTCTTCGTCATTCATCGTCAATTGAAGAATCTACTTTACATAGATTACGGTAACTAGATGAATCACATGCCTGGATAATTTTGTGGCCGGGGTGTCGAGCTTGGTCGTTTTTGCAGTCGACGCACAGAGCTTCGCTGTTATTGCAATCGACGCAGTAAAAAGTGCAGTCATTCTGCGGGTGGATCGTACATTTGAGGTGAAACTTCGTAATCATGAGATTTTGAAGCCATGGAGGACTCATTTTTTTCTGCCTTTATCGTCGTCGTCGTCCGTCGACCTGCGATGACAGTCAACACAAACGCCATAAAGACAGAGAGAGAGAGAGAGAGAGAGAGAGGGCGAACGGCGATGAATAAAGATGTGCAGAGAAAATTATGGCGATTTAATCAAGTGATGTATCAGTCACCGTTGTTCAGCGGCGGCGGAAGACTTCGACGATCTTCTTCTAATGTTGCAGTCGTCGGAAATTTTGAGAGGGTTTTGGGAAAGAGAGCGTAAGAACTTTCGAAAAAAGGGTTTTGGGAGAGAATTAATTAAGGAAGAGAAAGAACGATTTATATACAGGTCAACAAGAAACAAAAAACGGTTTTGCGAAGGGTAACGAACGTAGGCCGTCCGATCAGAGCAGAGAGAGATCGACGGTGAGAATAAGGTGATGAAACCGTTGCATGCATATTCCTACAAACGATTTGTGTCAACTCGTTCGCAGCGATTTTAGTAGCTATTTAAGAGACGTCACTAAATATTTTCATAAACGCTTCAGAAGAGAATATATTATTATTAATATATGTTTTATATTCTTATGATGAACATTCTATTAATGGCCCTTTCTTCTGCAAGTGAAAAATAAGGTTATTGGGCACTTTGTATCACAGAGCTTATATATGAAGGAAAAAAAAGTAGGACTACATTGACAGATCAACTTAAGCTCTCGAGGAACTGAGCAAAGCTCGGATATTTGGGCTCCCAACCTAACTCCACGCGAGTTTTAGAGTTGTTTAGCTTCTTACCCAAAGGATCTGATGTTCCTGCAAATACAAATTTGTCCCTACTTGAGATATATATTTATATATATGAATTTTGAGAGCTATTATTATCATAGTACCTGTGAAGCTTTGGAATTTCTTACTGTATTTCCCACACTTGTTAACCAAATCCATCATGTCCTGTCTGAAGTTTCAGGAAAAGAAAATGAAAGGCGAATTAATTACTAAAAACCACTTGAATATCGTCATGGGGCGTAGAAGTTCGACGTCGTTCGTAGATGTATGTAACCTCGACAAAGGGTGATTATCGCATCCAAGAAAGATACGACTGCGAAATTTCCTTTTTAAGATGGCGATTGAGAGAGATGCTGCGTCCTGCAGAATGAACAAACAACTAACTTCATACGAATTCAATCATGCTAAAAGCACGGGGCAATCAGTTGCAATGCAAGCATCAAACCTCGTAATGTATTACGTTGAGTATGTGATCTGGTCGAGTTTCAGAGGTGCCTTTCTCTAGCCAAAACGTATGAGCACCTCTGTCTACTTTGTTCGATGAGTCAAGTCACTTATATACGAATATTAAGTTTTACATTTTCAGATTTCCCAGAAAGATACACAACAATGGTCAATTGATATTCACAAAAAGGATATATAAAGCCCAGCCAATCTAACAACACAGCCACCAGCCTCTAACACTACTTTCTCCACGTTAAGAAGATTATCAGTTCTCGGGCTCTTCCCAATAGGTACATCTGGTGTGTCCTAACAAGACCAAAAGGGAGGCTAAACAACATGGCAGTTCACTTTTTACCTCTAGATCGAAAAAGCCGTTTCTTTCCTTGCAGGGAAATATCCAAATGTAAAAACAGCTAAAGACGAAAATGTTGAAAGAGAGTACCTCGTCACAAAACCCATTATCACTGCAGTCATAAGGAGCAGAGCTTGAAGTGAACAGGAAAGAACCCTCACCGTTCCAATTAGCAACTGCTTCCCTGTTTTAATTGATTTTAGTGCACAAACAAAACGATAGCAAAATGGTCTTTGATTTCTAATTTATCAGCTCGTCATCAATAAATGTGAAGATTATAGTTTCAAGCATGACAAATATATGGAACACTAGTACCTAACTTCACCAGGATAATCAAGATTCCTCGATGGAGGGGCACAGAAAATAACGTAAGGGAACTTGTGAGTTGATTCCGTTTCCTTGAGCCGAGGATTTATCCCCAATTTCACTAACTCGTCGTGATGATCAGCCGTCAATGTCTGACCGTAAATTTGAGACCCTGGATGTTCCTAACAAAGTAAAATACTTAGTAGAGCTTTCGATAGACATTGGCAGAAAATACAAATGCAGGAAAGCTTACTCATAACAACTGAGCAAATGTGTTGTATAATCGTCTCTATATCGACGTGTCATCGTGCAAATATGGGAAGTAGAAAACACAAATTAGAACATCGTTTCTACCTTTCGCCATTGGTCAGCTACTATACGTCCTAACACGCCTGGTCCAACAATTAGTAAGTCATTAGCTCCAACATTTCCAGTGGAAGAAGCTTCGAACTCATCTTTAGGTTCACCTTCAAAATAACATACAATTTTTCAGAAGATTTCCTCAATCGAATTCCATCTAACTATATAAGTGCGTCCGAGCATAAATATTAACAAGTAGAAAATATCAAAATTGAATCATACATAGATGCAGATGTTCAAGCACCTACATGAAGAAAATCCAAATTTTGATGCTTTATACAATAATTTGTGCGTGTGCGCAAGGCAGATGGAGAGTACCCGTCGTCGCGAAAGCCTTGATAACTTTGACTGAAATTGAAGAGGAAGAAGCCGCCGGCCGATTTCTCCGAACGGCCAAACACAGAGACGAATATGGGAAACCGATTGAGCTTACGAATCCACATTTCAACTTCTTCTCCGTCTTTGCGGAAGCTACCGCGATTCGAGCGCTGCAGAAATTTGCCATACTCATCTCCTGAAAGTTTCAGAAGGTACAAGTCAACGAAGCGTACTGATTGTTGAATCGATTGATGGGTACGACTTGGATGGGAATATGTCGTTCGGCAGGTGATAATCACCTCATCCAATCATGGACAGACACGTGGCATATATAATATACAAGGTGCTTGTTTTTTATTTTCCCTCCAAAATTAGAAAATAGAGAGAGATATGAACCGCCACTTAGGTTTTAGCTCTAAAGTCTAAAGCTCAAACAGAAAAAAAAGTGTTTCTTTGTTCTTATCTTTTTCATCGAAAGAATCTGTTCTACTCTTTCCTTGGATTGAGCGGCGTATTACTTTGAATGGGTTCTATTGGGGCTGAACGGAATCGTGACAGCAAACATTCATTGAAGAATCGTACGACTACGGAGCTAAACGACGGCGTTCCTGCGCAGAGAATTGACGCCGACTGTGAGTTTACTTTAGGTGTATCAGCTATCTTTGTCGTAAGCTAGTCAATTGAATTGAGAATTTGAGTTTTCAGCAATTGGACTTTTTTTAGGTAATAGACTTAAGGTGTCCGATTGATTTCAAGAAAAAAAAAATGCCTTTTTTTCCACCCACCCATTATTAAATTTCTGGAATTTTGTATGTCTTTCTGCTTGTTCCTATCCACTCAGTTTATGCGGGGAAACGAAATATCGATTTATAGTATGGGCGATGTGATGTAAAAGAAACGACCTTTGAGAAACTTTTTGCTTATTTGCAAGACTGAGGAGCTGCTATTCTGCAATTAATATTTTCTGGGGTGCTTTTCTTACCAGCTAAAATCATCTCTACATGTAACAGGCGATGATTCGATGCATCTGCCCAGTACAATGCCCGCCGATGATGATGATGGTGATTTTCTATTGGAAGATGCTTATGAAACTCAATTATCAAGTCTTGACGGTGATTCCCAAGTATTGAAAGATGATTCTAATGGTGAAACTCAAGCCTTGAATCAATTGTTTGTTGAAATGGAAATCTGTCGCTGTAATTGAACTTATTGAAAATCTGTTTTCCAGGATCAGCAGCAGAGAGAGATTTTACCTCAATCCGCGTCCAATCATTTAGAGCCGTTGGATTAGCAGCTAACAAAAACTCCAATGACAGCGATAAATCTTCTATCGTTGGCCGTTTGCTGCAATGCGGTTCGAAAAACTTCGAGGGCCATCTGCAGAAAAAGGACAACGAAAGCAATGATGAACTAAAAGCCACACGTAAATACGAGCTTGGGCACACAGTCGTTAGGAGACTTTTCCTGGACGGCGAAGTTTCCCCATGTGGTAATCAATCGTCTTCTCAAAATCCCTTAATGGCATCATTGAATAATGTCTATTTTCAAGAACATGGAGAGCAATCACAAGCCGAAGCGCTTCAAGTCGTGGACAAGTTTCTTAGGAACAACTTGAAAGGTAATGAATCGTTCGACTTCGAATTACGCAGTGGGGGAAAACATAGTTCTGTCCCTGGTGCCAAAGGGTCTCGGGAATTGGCCAAAGCTTCCATTTTCGACAGAGTAAGTGCACGACAAGGGATTTACGATTGGGATTGTTCTCGTGAAGATGAATGTGGTGGAGAGTTTCTCAAGAAGAAGAAAGAACTCATCTTTGGAACTCCAAAGCAGAAGTTGATCTCAGAACCTCAGCAACGTAAGTTTTCCGTCAGCAAAAGCGTGGAGAATTTGCCCAGGGAAAAAGTGGTGAATGGGTTCTACTCAGAGTTGAGGTCAATGTCGCGTAAGATGAGAGCAAAGAGAGAGATGCGTCGCTCTGAAGAAGACAAATCGTCCAAGAATCTGCACAAGGAATTCAATAGCGTGTTGAAAACAGATAAAGATGCTTCTCATGTGGAAATCCTTTGTCCTGATGATACTCAGTTAGCTGCTGAAGCAATGGAGAATCTGCGTTTCGAGGCACCATTGCCTGGGGATGGTGGTGTCAATGGTACCAAAGTAATGGGCAACACAGCAAAAGCTACAAGGAAAAGTATATTAGCTGCTAAAGTTGATCACAAAGACGAATGCTTAAACGTGGAAAAACAGTGTTTCAATAGTGTTGGAGCTGTTACTCGACTATTAGCCAAACGTAGGAAGACCACAGTTATCACCACAAGCAATGAATTCGATGTTTCGACTAAGAAGGCCGACGCAAAGAGGCCTCGCAAAGGTATGTCTGAAAAGAAGCTTCACTTGGACAGGCAGTGTTATCGCTGTTCGCCCGTGGCTCATAGGACGAGGAAGCGCTCTCAGACATCATCTTGTGCTGCTAAAGACGTCGTTGATTTGTCAATTGGTGGAGAGGAATTGGCTCACATGTCTGACAATGTTGATGTAAGAAAAGAAAGAGTGGAAACATCGCCACAAGAAATTTCCAAAACTTCATATTCGAGGTGCACGACGACTCCTACTCGTCCACGCCGGAATAGCGTATCTCCACTTTGTATAGGGGACAGATTTCAGAAGCAATCAGACAGAAGGAAACCGTCGAGATCTTCGCTTGTTAAAGAAATAGGAAACTTGTTACATGAAACGCCCACAAATTTGGGTCAAAAGAAGGTCTCGAGGAAGAGGAAAGATGTTTCAAATGCACGAGTTCTGTTTAGCCACCACCTTGATGATGACATTGTCGAGCAGCAGGGGAAGGTTTTCAATTTTTTTTCCTTCTTTTCTAAGGCATATGGAGCGTTTGGTACAAGGATTTCGATGCAGTAAATATAAGAAAAGTGTTGTTCGATGCCCTAATTTAGTTTTCCCTCGTCTTTTCCACGCACGGATTCTGCATACCAAACACACCCTTAATCTTCTCTGCAACTCGACAAAGCAAACCTTCGTTTTTACGTACTGAAGTTTTTACGTTTTTACAGATATTGGGTCGGTTGGGTGGGGAAGTTGCTTCCTCCGTATCGAACGCCACGCATTTCGTGGCTGATGAATTCTTTCGTACGAGGAACATGTTAGAAGCGATCGCTTTGGGAAAGCCAGTAGTCGCACATTCATGGCTCGAAGGTTGTGGAAAAGCGAGGTGCCTCGTCGAGGAGAATGATTACATCCTTAAAGATGTAGAGAAGGAAAAGGACTTTGGGTTTTCTTTGCAAGCTTCTCTTTCGATGTCCCGCCAACGCCCGCTTTTACGGGTGAGAATCTTGATTTCCCCTCCATGCAGTTGAACCTTTTTTTACATTGATTGAAAGGAAAACACTTGCTGTGTAGGGATACAAGGTTTTCATTACCGCGAACTGCAAACCAAGCAAAGACATTCTGGCTCACTTGGTCAAGGCAGTTCACGGTCTGGTATGTAGTTCGTGTCCCTTAATATCTGCCCAACAAACCCTAACTGAAGAATTTCATCCATTCGATTTTTTTGTTAAATTACCTGTGAATGTTTGCTTGTTAAGGTGGTTGGGAGACTCGGCAGATCCATACTAGACAAAGAGAAGCTTCCCAAAGATATTCTGATTCTGTCGTGCGAGGATGATTATGACCAATGCATCCCTTTTCTCAAGAAAGGTTTAAAACAGAAATCCTGCCTTTACTCTTATAATAAAACAAACATACAAATACAGCCTTCGCATTTCGGGCTCACTTTTTCCAGGTGGATGCGTCTATAGTTCGGAGCTGCTGCTCGATGGCATCGTCAGGCAGAAGCTAGAGTTTGAAAGGTTCGTCTGATTCACACACGTTTGTTCTTTGTGTATATGACTGACCTGCTGTCGATGATCCTTTGTATTCTGCGAACAGGCATTTGATATTCGCTGATAAGGTGAAGAGGACTCGTTCCACGATATGGTTGAAGCAGAAAGATCGCTATCTCCCCGTGATGAAATCTTAGCTTTGTGTAGCAAAATATAAGATGAACTTTTAGTCATTCTTTCTTTTTTAGTTAAAGCAAAAAGTCTTGAAGATCCCACATCTAGTCTAGTTGAGTTGCTCTCTTGCATTATAAATAACCTCACGTCAAAACTCAAAGACACCTTGTTCAATAACAGTTAATATGAAGAGAGAGTATTCATGCAGCCAAATACGAATAAGATTACCTATAACACCGTATTACAGATTATGTTGGCCGGAAAGAAAAATATTGTTGTGACGCACCCTCGCCTAGCAAAGATCCACGAACGATAGACCCGAAAAAACTGATTGAACCGGAAAGAAAATATTTGAAGATTGTGTCGCACACAATTTCCTTAAAACAGATTCGCTCTCTCACGTATGTGCTAGAGGTTTTAACGAGCGTCTGTTTCCCAGGATACTTCGAAAAACTCGGCGTTCGTTTAGCACAAAAACGACACCGACGGCGAACGGAACAAGAACGATAGCAGAACCAATTTTGCGAGATATTTGTATGTTTTTCTCTTATTTTTTTTCCTTATTATTTTTCTTCTCTCTAATTCTTATGATTAAGCACCTATTTATAGAACCCAAAAATTATAAGAAATAATTTTTTTTAATTAAATGACATAATGTTTGAGTGGTTTTAACCAACTCCAACATTTAATCAAAGCTACTAACTTGATGAGGGGTTAGCCCCAATAATATTTAATTTCGAAGCCCAATTCCTCATTCACATAAATAATTTATAAAATCAACTATATTATAAATTTTCTAACAATCCCCCACATGAATGAGAATTGTCTGGTTAAAGTTTCTGCTAATCTAATGATACTCTTCATAGAGGATAGTATGTTTTACCATTTGAACTTCCTCCTTGAATGCACGCTTGGTTTACTGCAGTCCAGTAGAACGCAATGTCTTTGAACTGTCTCGCTTTTCGTGTAAACGAACCCACGTACAATACACAGAGACCATTTTTCTCTTGTTCCGTTCTCATGGTTTTGTCCATTACGGCCATGGACACGTCCTGATTCTGCGAGGGTTTCTAAAGAACTAAGCCTTTCAGTTCTCCTTTGAAGCGGCCCCACTTCTCCCTAACATAGGTGACTTCTCACGTCGCGAGTATTTTCTATCAATACTCTATGATAGTCATTAAAGCATCATATTGCTAGCCTTTTTCGCCATCACTGTTTCTTGACAGGAATGAGCAGGGTTATCCCCCACAGTGATACCAAGTCCTAAGATTAGGTTGTCCCTTTGAACCTAGATATTGGGATCTCCAGTCACATAGGTAGGGTTTTCCTTCTTAGCACTTCTATACTTTAAGGCTTTAAGCCCATCCCTTTCGTCAACCTTTCAACCGCATCTCTATTTAACCCTTTGGTTAGCGGATCCGCAATGTTATCCGTCGATTTCACATAATCAATCGAGATAACTCAATTTGAGAGCAGTTGCGTAACGGTATTATGTCTACGACGTATGTGTCTCGACTTACCATTATACATAGTACTCTGTGCTCGTCCAATTGCGGACTGACTATCGCAGTGTATGCATATAGGCGGCACAGGCTTTTTCCATTTAGGGATATCCTCTAAGAAATGTCGTAGCCATTCAACTTCTTCTCCACATTTATCCAAGACAAAGAACTCGGATTCCATAGTGGATCTTGCTATAACTGTTTGTTTCGAGGATTTCCATGACACAGCAGCTCCAGCAAGTGTAAATACATAGCCGCTTGTGCTCTTAGAATCCTTCATGTCGGATATCCAATTCGCATCTGTGTAGCCTTCTAACACAGCCGGATATCGACCATAGTGTAATTCATAGTCTCGAGTATACCGTAAGTATCTCAAAACCGTATTATAACAGTCCAATGATCCGCACTCGGATTGCTCGTGTACGTACTCAGTTTGCTTATAGCATAAGCAATATCTGGCCTAGTACAACTCATTAGATACATCAAGCTTCTGATAATCCGGGAGTAGGAGCAATAGCCTCGCCGTGATTTTTCGACAAATGAACGCTTCGATCTAATGACGTTCTAGCAACACCAGAATCACCCTTGCAGAATTTGTCGAGAATTTTGTCTACGTAATGAGTTTGGCTCAAAACAAGACCGTTACGCGTTCTTATGATTTTAATTCCTAAAATACACGTCCGCAAGTCCCATATATCTTTCATGTCAAATTTCGAATTTAACATATCCTTGGTAGACTTGACCATTTTGTTGCTACTACCAACAATGAGTATGTCATCTACATACAGACATAAAATGACATAGTCATCGCCTGTTTCCTTTGAGTAAACTCATTTATCGCTCTCATTGATTTTAAAGCCGTAGTTGATTATCGCGTGATCAAATTTTTCGCTTCTTAGGGGCTTGTTTCAAACCATACAATGATTTGATCAATCTACATACTTTCTTTTCGGTTCCCGGGGTACGAAAACCCTCGGGTTGCTCCATATAGATTTTTCGTCTAATTCACCGTTTAAGAATGCTGTTTTGACATCCATTTGATGTACTTCCAAATTTCTTAAGGACGCAATAGCAAGTATCATCCTTATCGAATTTATTCTCGTCACAGGGAGAATATGTGTCAAAGTAATCGAAGCCTTCACGTTGCTTGTATCCTTTGATAACAAGTCTGGATTTATACTTTTCCACAGATCCGTCTGGTCTCATTTTGCTTTTAAAAATCCATTTTGATCAGAAAGGTTTACGTCCCTTTGGGAGATCAACTAACTCCCATGTATGATTCTGCAAAATAGAATCAATCTCGCTCTTTATGGCTTCTTTCCATAAAGCGTCCATGGAGCTCACTGCCTCGTCATAAGTTAGTGGTTCCTTTTCAATCAAATATGTAAAAAAGTCGTCACCAAAAGATTTCTCTATTCTGGCATGCTTGCTTCGTCTTGGTTCAATCTCATGAACCGTACTAGGAATCTCGGTTTCTATATCATCCCGGTTAGACGAATCGGATCCATCACCGGATTTACAAGGAAATACATTTTCAAAGAAATTTCCTTGATTCCATGACCGTGTTCTTGTGAATATCGGAAATTTTCGAATCATATACAAGAAACCGATATGTGGTACTATTAAGTGCATATCCTATGAAAATACAGTCCACCGTTTTAGGACCAATTTTCACCGCTTTAGGCGTAGGTACGACTACCTTTGCCAAACACCCCCACATTCGCAAATGTTGGTACGAAGGCGTCTTTCCTTTCCATAACTCATATGGAGTTTTGTTCATTTTCTTTCGAGGTATCCTATTTAATAAGTAATTACTCGTCAATAAAGCTTCGCCCCACATATTAGGCGATAGACCTGAACTTAATAACATCGCATTCATCATTTCTTTTAATGTGCGATTCTTTCGTTCGGCCACTCCGTTTGATCGAGGTGAATATGGGGCGGTCACTTCATGGACGAACCATGTTCCACACAGAAGCTCCCAATTGGCGCTTCGTATTCTCTGTCTCGATCACTTCTCAATCTTTTAATTTTCTTGCCGAGTTGCGTTTCAACTTCGATTTTGTAGAGAATAAATTTCTCTAACGCTTCGTCTTTGCTCTTAAGCAAATAAACATAGCAATATTTGGTGCAATCGTCAATAAATGTTATAAAATATTTATTGCCACCACGTGTTTGAACGTATTTCAAATCATATAAGTCGCTATGAATCAATTCAAGCGGTTCGGTACTTCTTGCTACCGAGGGAAAAGACAATCTCGTCGTTTTTGCTTCAACGCAAATTTCACATTTGTTTCGAATTAATTTCGAATGTTGGAATATGGTCCATGTTAATTAATCGACGTATCGATTCAAAATTATCGTGACCTAATCTACGTGCCACAAATTGGAATATTCAAACAAGTAAACAGAAGAACGTTTTTCATTCTCATTTACAATAGTCATTACATTCAGCTTGAACAAACCATCACGGGCATAGCCTTTACCAACAAACACAATCGACTTAGACAATATCACTTTGTCAGATTCAATAACAATACGAAACCCGTGCTTGTTCAACAAGAATGCCGAAATTAGATTTTTCCGTATCTCCGGAACGTACAACACATCTTTCAGCATCAATATTTTCCCGGAAGTCAATTTGAGTAGCACGTTCCCTTTTCCCTCGACGGTAGCAGCAGCCGAGTTGCCCATGTAGATCTTTTCTCCTTCAACCGGCTCACAGGTAGAGAAGAATCTACGGTTTGTGCACACATGACGTGTAGCACCGGTATTGATCCACCATTCTTGTAGATTCGACCCAATCATGTTTACCTCCGAAACGACAGCAACAAGATCTAAATCATCGACACCCTTAGTGATGTCTTTTATCATATTCGTCTCGTTGTTCCTTTTAGGGAAACGACAGTCCGACGACTTATGGCCCAATTTCCTGCAGTTGAAGCATTTTTCCTTGAACGTATAGTTCGGCTTTGACACGCCTCCGGTCGCTCCAAGTTTCACCTTGGGTTTAATCGGGCCTTTGCCGTTTTTAGAGCCATGCTCCACCACGTTTACCTTTTGTTCGGATGAGTTCGACACTCTCTTCTCCGACCGCTTCTTCTTCGATTCGAAGTCTGACAATCAAGTCCTCCAAAGACATCTCCTTGCGCTTATGCTTGAGATAGTTTTTGAAGTCTTTCCAGCTCGGGGGCAGCTTCTCAATGATAGCCGCAACTTGGAAAGATTCGCTCAGAACCACTCGTTCTGCATGGATCTCGTGAAAAATCAATTGGATCTCTTGCACTTGACTAATCACAGTCGTGGAATCGACCATTTTATAATCAAGGAACCGTCCGACAACAAATTTCTTTGTGCCGGCATCCTCAGTTTTAGATTTTCGGTCTAACGATTCCCACAATTCCTTAGCCGTAGCGACCGCACCATACACGTTGTACAGAGTATTGCTTAGGGCATTCAAAATATAATTACGACAGGAAATCGGAGTGTTTCCATGCATCAACAGCGATCACGACCTCAGCGTTCGTCTCGCCGTCGTTCACCTTAGGTTCGACCTCTTTCAGGTAGTTGGCCAAGTTCAGCGTGGTGAGATAAAAGAGCATCTTTTGCTGCCATCTCTTGAACGTCGAGGCTGTCTCCATAAATTTCTCCGGTTTTTCCAGGTGGTTGACTGGTATGTTTGGCTTCGTAACCACAGGTATGGCAGTGGGGATAAAAGTAGTAGGGAGAACGTCAATGTTTTCTTCGTTTCTCGTAGATTCTTGGTCGTTGAGGAAGTCCACGTAGTCTGACATCTTTGCGGGATCGTCGATCTGTTTTAAGATTGTTGGCCGGAAAGAAAAATATTGTTGTGACGCACCCTCGCCTCTCAAAGATCCGCGAACGATAGACCCGAAAAAACTGATTGAACCGGAAAGAAAATATTCGAAGATTGTGTCGCACACAATTTCCTTAAAACAGATTCGCTCCCCTCACGTATGTGCTAGAGGTTTTAACGAGCGTCTGTTTCCCAGGATACTTCGAAAAACTCGGCGTTCGTTTAACACAAAAAGGACACCGACGGCGAACGGAACAAGAACGATAGCAGAATCAATTTTGGGAGATATTTATATGTTTTTATCTTATTTTTTTCCATTATTATTTTTCTTCTCTCTAATTCTTATGCTTAAGCACCTATTTATAGAACTCAAAAATTATTAAAGAAATAATTTTTTTTAATTAAATGACATAATGTTTGAGTGGTTTTAACCAACTCCAACATTTAATCAAAGCCATTAACTTGATGAGTGGTTGACCTTCTAGAAGTTGGGCCTTCTAGAAGTCGGGCCGTTATTGAGCCAGTTCGAAGCCCAATAATATTTAATTTCGAGGCCCAATTCCTCATTCACATGAATAATTTATAAAATCAACTATATTATAAATTTTCCAACAGATTATTTGGGGGAGCCCCTGCGTTAGAGTAGCCACCAGAGATGGGAGGCTGGCTAAGGATTTCCCCTGGTGGAACAGTCGTGCTTGGAGGAGCTTGGGGTCCATAAGGTGGCCAAGGCGTCAAAGAAGTTGGCATAAGGGGCATTGAAATCATCGAACCATTACCATAACCTGACAGCAATGTAGACAAGTTGAAGATTGCTGAAGTAACAGATTTTTCATCTATCATAATCGGTGTCTTTAAGTCCCCTACATTACGTGAATGGTTGCAGATTTCAGAACAATAAGTAGATCTCAAACATGGCTCCAAGCCCAAAATCTCGTACACTTCATGCAAACACAATTCAAGTGATACTCAACTTTGACATAAACTCTAAATAGAATGAATGACCAGTTGACTTACCAGGAGCGCCAAGACCAGGCATAGGCAAAAAAGTAGGCCAAATACCGGGAGGCAATTGAGAGGGCACTGCTCCTTGAATAGGTAACATAGGAATAGGTTAGGTACGATGGGTGGACAAGGTCTTGCCCCGGAAATGCAGCGAGGTGCTGGTGATGAGCTGCTCCTATCGGTTGATAAACAGGTGCTTGCCCAAGATGTTCCTTAATCTTCTGGTCGATCAGTATTTGTATCTGTTGTTCCTCGACTTTTGGTAATATGCCCTTATATTAGCCTGAAACATGAAACATATTAAGGATTAGTGAATTGTGGCGATTAATTGAAAACATATCTGCTACTTGAGAGTCGAACCTTGTGCTTGTTACCAGAATTATGCTGCCTTCTGACCGACAGCTGGAAATGTAAATTAAAATATTTAAAAGTACAGCTTGCTGAAACAAATTACACGAGCATATGAGGTATGAGAATGTACTATTTCATAAGTTTAGCCATGAAGCACATTGTGATTCAGCTTAACAACAGCACTTGACTTGAACACTGAAAGTGGCTTCCGATAAATAATAAAAACTAACATCAGATGACTTGCCAGGAAAGTAACCATCATAGTTAATTCAACAAGAGAAAAAACAGACATAATCGTCACATTAGAACCAGGGTTTTAAAGACCGGACCGGACCGGAAAACCGCGAACCGGTCGGTCGAAAATCCGGTTCGGTTCCGATCCGGTCTAATTAATTTTTAAAAAAATAATTAAAATAATAAAAATTCATTTTGTACGTTTCGGACAGTAAAAAATAATTAAAAGAAATTACTTTAGTATATGGGCTGTTCAGCCCAATTATTTTTTTTTAGCTTTTTACAAAATAAAGCAATGCCTATTTTCTTCCATTAAAAGAAATTATTAAGTATATGGGCTATTCAGCCCAATTATTTTTTTAGCTTTTTACAAAAAAAAGAAGCAATGTTTATTTATTAATTGTCGTTTTCTTGAAAAGAAAAAAAAGTGCGTCCACCAACTAGATCTATTCCTGTTAGGATCCCCACCACAATATTAAACCTCGACTTTTATTAATCATATGTATGTTGCTATTGATTGATCTCTTATATTCTAAGAATTGACATATTTTTTGTATTTTTAAAGGTACCGATTTTCACCCGGTTTGATTTCGATTTTGTACCCGTTAAACCACTAAACCTTAAACCACTAAATTTTCTGGTCCAGTTCGAAAACCCGGTTTCATAACATTGATTAGAACTTATGTGGAACAGCAAAGCAGCTCCAAAACAAAACGTTTTCTTAATTCGAGAAAAAGAAGTAGCAACAAGCTAACTATTAGATGACGATAACTAATCAGGACAACCAAATTAAGCTGAAACTCTAAAGAATTTTACAATACAGCAAAATGCTTAATCAATTTACCGAATCGTGAGTTAAGTAAGTGTCTCAATAATCACAGTAGTACCTGCAGGAAGAAAAAATAAACAAATTGATGAACAACGGAATCAGAGAAGATCCTCGAAGAGATAGGCGAGGGAAGGCAATAACAAAACACTCATCACCAGAAAGAATGGAACAGTTACGATTCAGCAGCAGAATCAACGAAATGACTTGCATGTGCGCGCGCGTATTGGAAGCGAAAGAAGGAGATGCTTCAAATCGTGGGCCTCTAGCCTAAGACTGTGTTTATCCATGACCTTCACAACCGGTCATGAGAATAAAATATTAATTTCTCTCTCCTCCACATTCACAACCTACATCTCAACAATTTTCATACTTAATCAACAACCAGCACAACCTATACTATTTATTTTTTATAATTATTTTTAGTAATATTTGATGTTTGAAAATAGATTACTATTATATCATATAAAATTAGATACTTTAGTTATTGGAGATAAAAAAAATAATATGAATTATGATATATGTAATAGAGAAATAGATAATTTGAAATTGTGACTCAAAATGTAGCAATATTAGTCTCTATTTGTAGAGAAAAAAATCATACATTTTGGTAAAAAAGTAAAATAAAATTTTAGTTAAATGTATCAATAAAAATCACAAAAACAATTTTGAAAACTGTGCACAACCAGTTGGTGCATCAGGTTGGTCCACCAACCGGGTTGTGGAAGGTTGTGGCATGTGGGGAATATTTACTTGTTTGATTTATTTTATTTCATAATATTGCATAACCGATTGTCTGGGTCATTGATAAACATAGTTTAACGGAACTTAAGGAACATGAACGGATAATTAAACGGAGTTAAGTGACCCATCTAGCAAATCAGGCCCACGCCTTGACCCGTTCTATTTGGATTTTCTTTGAAAACCTAATCAAATAAGGCGGCCCACCTTCCTTTTCACTTTCCCTTAAAATATTCTTAAATTGCCATTATTATTATTTTTCTGTAATTTATTTTTTATTAATTTCTTCACGCGTCTCCCACTGAAGGTCGGTAAGAATCATCCTTGGCCTTAGCAGTTTGCTTTCGGTGATATTGCGTTTAGGTCCAGAAACAATCGATACTTTCACATTGAGCACTGTGGTATGGAATTTTTATAATTGGAGTCACTCGACTCGTTAATACTTCCTCCAATTCTAAAAACAAGCCATTTTACAACTTCAATTATGTTTCAAAATACAAGTCATTTTGTTGTTTTCAATAAGAAAATCTTTAAAAAGTTCCAATTTTACCCCTAATAATGAATAAAAGTAAATACATTTAGTAAGAAAAAATAATTAAATATTTCTTAATATATGTGCATTTTCCTTGAACGGCTTCATTTAAAAATCAGAGGGGGTTCGGAAATTTAATCATGAAAAATGTATTAATTTTTGTCCTTGTAAGGAGTTACCTCCCCACGGCCACGAAGCATTAGTGTAATTATTACAAAGTATAGTCGAATCAGGTTGTCATACAATTTCACCTTATAGCAAGACTAATTTAACCGTTGACGTGATTAAAAAAAAGAGGAAAGAATACAATGCTAATTTATGCAAAAGATATATTTCCTTGTGCTACTATACGGAATGAGCAAGTTATATGTAACAAGTAAATTTCAGATTGCAAATACTATGTATAACATCAAGAAATAGGATCGAGATGAAAATCTTTAATAAATAAGATGCCAAACTGCTCATGCAATAAAGTTATTGGCTCTCAAAATTAATATTCATCCCAACCTGACCCATCTCTCTCCTTCTTCTTCCTATATAACTACAGTTTATTGCAGACATAATTTCACAATCTTATTACCATCTATTCGTTTCTGTAGTAATCGGCTAAGAGCCGTTTCAGCTCACCTTTTCTTCTTTCCTTGTTCATAAGCTAATAGCACAGCCCACCTCAGTTCGTCTTAGCTTTTCTAGCTTAGATCTGTAATTATTTTTCTTTCTTTCGTTCCTTTTCAATAGATCTAAGAAAAAGATGGCAGTAGAAGTTTTACGGCCTCAAGATCTGTTAAGAAACAGATACAACACCCACACGTCGCCGTTTCACCGCCGGAGAAATTTCCCGGCCGCCGGCGAAGGCGTGCCAAACCTGTCTCAGAAGAAGCTCAGCAACACAAGCCAGAAGAAGGCTAATCCCAACAACAACACGTCGCCGAAGCCTGAGAAGAAAAAAATAAAGAAATCGCCGAAGTCTCCTCCTCAGGGTTCCGCCGGCGCAGCCGCCCCCTCGCCGCCGGTGATGGGCCAGGTGACGATTTTGAAAAGGGGCGAGTCTCTGCCCTCGATTTCCCGTAGCAGTAGGTCTGAAAACCCTAACCCTAACACTATCCCTAACCTCGATTCGAACCAATCAGTTAGCGGATTGAGTAAAATCAAGGTCGCCGACGTGTACGCCGGATCGGGCTTCGTAATTTCGCCGTCGCCGCGATCCCTTCCGCTGCCGTCCTTCTTCGGCCGGAAAGAATCTTCCGACGATGCGTCGGAGAAACTCAAGCGCCTGCTCCGCCTGTAGATGGTGACTCACGGCGGTGGAGGAGTTTAAGCTTACTTATGGGTCTTTTATGGTTTAGTCTTATGGTAATTTTCAGCTACTTCAAGAATCGCTTTCTGTTCTGGGTTCTTTCTTTCGATCTTTTTCGATTCCTTCATATCCGTGTTTGATATTTTTTCAAAAAAACACGGATTCATGGAGGTTTATCAAGGTCGAAGATTGTCCCTAGTTTGATCGTTAAGCTGTTAGATGTCAAAAGTATGTTTCCTTTATTTCTTTATGTTTGCGTATGCTTGTTTATCAGATCGTTTTATGTCAAATAGGGTTATACTCTCTCAGTTGTGTATTGTGTCTATGTTTAGTTAAATATAATGGCAATAAAGTATTTTATGGTTCTTGTTATGAAGCTATCAAACAGCTTAAACAAGAAATCATGTTCTGTAATGTGTTTTTTTTTGGTTGAAACTATGCATCCTTTGGTCGATGAAGGTTTGTGGTTTGGAGAGACCAAGACAAGGTATGGATAGAAACGTCATGTTCAAATATTGTGGACGACAGCTTTGGTCTGTGCCAGCCAGAAATTAATTATTTGAATATGACCTAATCAATTATAGGGAATATGACCTAATCAATAATATGCCCTTTCGTGGACCTAAAAAGCAAGTCTTTTTCTTCTGGCTGGTGGTGGTTGGGTGGGACGTGGGTGTTCCCCTAAATTTCACCTAAGCCGTTGAATCTCGAATGAAATAAACAAACAATAACAAATAAATTTGTGATTTCAAATAAAATTAAATTATTCTTTTCCTAGTGAGTAAAATCACGACACGCAGATACGAAGACTCCCAACCATTCACAACAATTAGCTAAATCTATGATCCCCAAGCAGATCTATCAGTTAGCTTGGTGGGAAAAATATGGAAAAACCCAAGTCAAGAATTTGCACTATAAGAAGGAATTGCATACCCATACACATCTTACGTTCATCACGGGCCAAAAAGTGCGTCCAACATACTCGAAGCTGCTTCATCTTTCCCACTCCATTCGAAAATCCCATTCGAGCAGTTTTCCTTCTTCAACCTTCTCTCCTCGGTTATGGACTCTGAGGTTTCTGTGCAGTACCTTCCCCTCGCTTGGTTAGACGTTTTTTCAGCTACAAAGAACTTATTTCCATCGCGTGTTCTCTCAGAGAACCCAGCCCAGACTGTAACATAAAGCATGAAAAATGGAGTTAATGGAGAAAAATCATCTGAACAATGGTTATACATATATATATATATATATATATATATATATATAGAGAGAGAGAGAGAGAGAGAGTACCTCCGTAATGATGAAGAACAATGGAAGCAGCTACTGTAACATTAAGTGAAGCAGTCCCTCCACCATATTGCGGAATATAAACAAAGAAGTCGCATATTTCGCACTCCTTGGGAGAAAGCCCAGTTCCCTGATGTCAGAAAGAAAGGCTCCTTAAGCAAAATCAGAGCAATTTGATATTCTCTTCTGCTTAGTATCTTTTTTTTTTTAATAGAATAATCAAGAACACGATGAATTACTGTCTGTTAACACGTCAGAAGAATCAGATGATATGTGAAGAAAAATGAAATTTTGTAAAACCGGTAAGGGACCTCATTTCCGAGGATAAAAGCTGTGCTCTTTCTGAAAGGATGATCATTCACGGCGACGGCACTTTCAGTTATCTCAACCCCGCAAATATCTACATTCTTCTCCTGGATCATGATTGATTACTACAAGAAGTTTATGTCTTAAACAACAATGGAAGTAAACCAATCCTAAGCTTACTATAGGTGGATCTGTGCTGTAAGAACCTTCTTCTAATCATAGAACGATGAATTCCAAAGACCAAGGTTAAGCTTCAACATCAAAATGAAAAAATGCATGCTAGCTTTTTACCTTCAAATAAGACCGCGCTTCTGAGAGGGAGTGGAAGTGTCTGAACCTCAGGTGCGAAGTGGAGCCGTGGCTTCCGAAGGAGTTGAAGTCTCTCCGGCCGACGAGTATCATCTCCGCCACGCCGAAGGCGGCGCAGCTCCGAGCCAGCGTGCCGACGTTGTGTCGCTTCGCTATGTTGTGCACCAGCACATAGCTCGAGTACCCTTCACTGTTCCAATCGTTATCGCTATTCTTATCAACATTCCTCAAATCCTCCATGAAAAAAGAGTATTTGAAGTTCGATCGACGTAATGGATATCAATCAGGGTTTTAAAGACAGAATTTTTAGGGCGAAAACCAAATTTGGGGATTCGTTAATCGTTATGCTCATAAAAGACAAAATTTTAACCGGCCCGTCAGGAGACGGCCCGACTAACGGTTGCGGACCCTCCATGATGAACCCGACCCGACCCGTCCGTTGACGTCCATGAATTCTTTACAAGCAAAAGCACTGAGAGCGCCGTGAACGACAACAGTGCATCATAAATTTATAACAAATCCCATACAGAAGCCAAGAGTCTTCATTTATTCATTCTTTGGTTATCAAAACACACAAATCATAAAGCCATCATCAGTGTAATGGCTTTTCGTACTGTAAAAGAAAAACACAACAAACTTTTATCCCCGGCAAGAAGAGCTCAACGGTAATAGCGCACGGCCAAACGCTGCCCAATAGGAGTCCTACACGATGGGCAATCCTTCATTCCCTTCTTCTCGTGAAGCTCGTTGCACGCCGTGCATACGACTTGGTGGGCGCACGGTAAGAAGACGACGGACATCTCTTCAGACAAGCACATGACGCACTCTCTGTCCCGCCCCACGCCTCCCCCGCCCAGGGGCATTTCCGTCATTTTGGAGATTTGGGACGCCGTCGAATCTTTCTTGGCAGGGGCCCTCGTTTCTCGGAGCTTTCCGTCTATGCCTCTCTTGAGGGCGGCGATCTTGGAAGAATCCTTCTTTAGTCTGAGATGGGAGATTTCCTTCTCAAGCTTTGCGATTTCGTCCTTGTACTTCTGTAGATTGGTCGCTGCTCGGAGTTTGATGGAGTCCTCCTTCGATTTGGCTGAGGCTTCGATTTGTTGTCTTTCTTTCTTGACGGCACTGACGTGGCTGAGCAGCTCGCGGTTTGCTTCCTCTTCTTGTTGAAGCTTTCCCTGTGTGTGTTCGGGCGAGAATCAAGTCAGAAAGAGTCTCTTACCATCGTCAAAACTCAAAACGCAGAACTTTATTTTCATACGCTTAAATATTTTTTTCAGTACAGCCGTAGTAATTTATGGAGTAGCATTATAAGGACAACGAATTTAGGGATTAAGCGACAATAACTGTCAAATTAAGTAACTTTGGCACGTCATACCCCGGAACCTTGATTTTGCCTCAAATCTAGGGTTATGACGTATAATTTATACGGGAAAAACAAAACTCAAAATTAAGCAATTTTCGGACAAAACCAAAGGTCATCGCGAATAATGTCCATATATTGCTTAATTTTGAAAGTTATTATCCGCATAATTGCCACCCATCCATGTCCATATAATCCTACTCCCCCGTGATTTGGCGAGGTAGTATTATAGGGACAACGGATTTGGAGATTGATATTATATATAGACAATAACTTTAAAAATTAAGCAATTTAGAGACGTTTATACCAAAACCCTTGATTAAGCCATAAATTCTAGGGCTCCGACAATTTTAGTATGTAACATCATACTAACAATAACTTTCAAAATTAAGCAATTTTAGGATAAAATTCAGGATTCTGGCGAAAATCGTCACTAAACTGCTTAGTTTGTAAAGTTACTGTCCGTATAATGTTTACCCCTAAAGTCAGTTCCTATAATGCCTCACTCCCCCTAAATCACATGACTGAAAAGATAATTAACCCATTTCCAAACAACGTAACTAGCAAGAACCTCAGACCAACCGAAAACGAGCGACTAATAACAACCGACAAATAGTATCCAAGAAAAAAATACCTCGGCTTGATCCCTAGCATCCTTAGCCTTCTCCAACGCCTGCTGTAATAACAAAGCCCTTCGTTTCTCAACTGCAAGTTCGTCTTGAAAAGCCATCTTCTGCTTCTCCGACGACTGCAGGCTAGCCATCATCGCCTTCTCCCTCTTCGCCAGCTTATCGCATCCCATCGCTGACTCAGCGGCGTGCAAAACCGCCGCCTCCAATTCCCTCCTAAGCGACGCGTTCTCAATTTCCCGCCTTCGAACGGCGGCGTTGGCCCTCTGAACTTGCCCGCCGGCCTTTCTCAGGGCGTTTTCGATCTCTGCAAGCTTCTTCAAGTTGCTCTCCTCGGAAGTTTGCTGCTCCTTCTTCAACCTCTCTGCTTCTTCCTTCTCGAGCCTTAAAGCCTTCAGTTCGTCCTTCTCTTTGCTCAGCCTACGAAGGGCTTGCATCACCTTTTGGTTCGTCCATTCAGTCCATTCTTGGATCTGCCCTTGCAGCTCCTGCGCCCTGAGCGCCAGCTTGGCGACGATCTCTTGCCTGTTGTGTGGGGCCCACGTCGTAGATTTTTCCTTCGAAGCTGCGGTGCTGCTACTGAAACTGATTGGCGTGGGATTAGCAGCGAAGGTCTTCGAAGGAAGCGAGAGGGAAAGCTCAGTATCTGCTGCTGTTAGGGAAGGCGCTACTGAGCTGACGATGCTCTTTTCAGACGGTGAAAGGCTGCCTTCGACTGTACATTCTTGTCCTAAAGAGGGCGGCTGTGGAGAAACTGCGTTAGTTATATCAGTTGTCGGCGGTTGATTCTTGGTATTCAGACCAGCAGTTGACGAATCTGAGAGGGCCTTAAGCTTCTTGTCTAAGACGAGCCCGCCGAAGTTGCTTAGCTTCCCGGGCCTAGACGTTCCTTTAGAGCTGTGCGTACGGTGGTGGTACTTTTCGAAGTGCAGAGATTTCTGACGTAGAATGTAATCCCTTTTCGTAATCCCAATTGATTTTCTGCTGCTGCTGCTACTGCTCGAAAGCTTCTCTTGGGCACAGAAGGGCTTACGGTTAGCACTATTTTCAAGATTTTGACCGCCATTTTCTTGGGCAAGCCCGCCAAAAGCTGAAGAAGCTTGTGGGTTCGTATGTTCTTGAGCTTTAAGCTCGAGCTTAGTAACAAATGGAATCGTATTAGATGCTTCACTTCTACGAGCATATGTGACTAGAGATCCATCTGAAACGCAAGGAGATGTTGTATTAGGATCAGAAGAAACGTTGCAGCTTCTATTCGAAGCATCGCTAGAGAAGAAACTGCCCAAAGAGTCAGAATCCAAAGCGCAAGCGTGGGAGACGTTCATGTCGCAGATCAGCAAGCACCACATGGCATCTCCAGCGCTAAAGAAGGGTCGAACCTCTCTCAAAAGGCAAATAAACTCGGCCAATACGTACTTCTCCATCTGCTTCAAATCCTCGAAACAGTGTTCCCTCGACGGGCCATCGATGTCTCGCCCGCTGTTAAGAAACGCCAGAGTGTTCTCAACTATGTTAGACACCATATCGTTGCAGCCATACCAAAGGGAAGTCCTCAAAATAGCCTTGCTAGCAACCTCTTCGCTGTAACCGCTGTGAGCTATTTTCTTGATCGCGCTCTTGAAGATCGAATCCAAACTGCTCAAGAGAAGTTCTTCGAGCTGAGATTCAGTGAGATCGCTCCAATCGGCGTCCTGAAACTCGCTCGATGGAGTTTCTATATCTTCCCTTGGCTGGCTCGGGGCTGCCATGGAAGTTTTTTGAGGTAATCCTAGGTTTAGCTTTAAGCTGTCGGGGCTATTGTCGTGGTTGAGACAACACATGTCACAACTAGTTTCATGGTCATGGGATGCTAAGGCTTCGAATTGATCGGAGGAAATGGTGAAATTAGGGCAATCGGTTTGTGGTAAGGGGACGCTCTTATTGGGATCGGTTAAAGGTGGATCTGCCCGAAATTTCCTTTTGTTCCGACTTCCCTTTTCTTGAATTGTAAGAACAGGCATTTGAGTCGAAGCGCTGCTACAAGCTTTTGCTACCATCGACGCCATACCGTAAATCTGCACAATTGGGAATCATAAAATGGCGATTTGAATTCGATCATTTGATGAGTTTTACGCAAAGGTAAGAAAGGAAAGCTTGCCAACACTTTATTGACTCATAAATCAGCTCCATCAGCACACAAGTAATCATATTCAAAGCAGAGAAGAGAATATCGATTTGATAACAGATACACTAGCAGAGCCACTGAACACCACAAACAATTATTGTAACTTTCAGCAATCTTCAATTAAACAAAGAGGAAGCTGACCCTTGAGCATAAATCCAATGTCAGGTAAACGATTTTTTTTTTCGATCAGAAACGATCGGAGGTAATATTTCGAAATCAGAGAAAAGGCCATACAACAGAATCCTCAAAAGATTTGATCTTCCCCGCGAAACAATTGATCTCATCAAAAAAAGTTAATCCGTTTCAGATTTTCAGCGATTGCTGTGACGATTTCAATCGATGTACCACATACCAGTCTAGGATTGAACGATTTCGAGCAATCAATCAAAGGTTGGACAAATCAGAGAGCATCTGATGTAAAGTAGAGAGAGATTAGAGCTATTTTTATTTCTTGTTCGTTTGTTTTTCTGTCTTTTTTCTTCTTTTAATATTACTATTCTCCCTGCTTTTATAGCATCGAAATTCTCTCCATTATTCTCTAATTTCTTTGGGTTATATACTTAACAAGAAATATATTTTCCTTTTTTTCTCTTTTTTAATATTTTCCCCTATGTAGGTGTTGTACTCATATAGTAACCATGGTTCAGTTAATCGCTCCTGCGTACACTTGTCCCCGTACCGACCATGGTTATTAGAACAAATTGATTCATTGTTTCTAAATGTCGACATTGAAATTACTAGTCATGCATTGTATTAATTAAACGAACGCACGCCAACTTATAACCAACGAAAAGTCTATTCAACAAAATAACAATCACTTCAAGAATCGAATCTTGATTCATACTTGATCTGATTTTCAGAAATATGAGTTTCAGTTTGCATAAGATTACTTACACAAAGCCCCAATCAAGTCAAGAAGGTGCTAAATAACTTTCCTCAAAAGAAAAAAGAAATAGTAGCCTTCGATTTTAACCGGGTAATTTTCACCATAAAATAGTAGAAGCAAAAATCTTGGACAGAAACAATGATATCACGAAAGCAAGCAAAAGCAAAAGGAAAGAGAAAGACTCGTGACAAGCAAATTGCTAATATTCCAAAAAAAGGGCATAGTCAATACTTTCATCAGCAGCTATGTGAGAAGAAAGAATCCCAAAAAAGAGAAGGCCTAAATCACAGCTTTTCTTTGATGAACCTTAGCCTTTTCAGCATCAACGATCGACTCTAAAAGCCTGACCGATCTCTCAAGCTCGCCTTCTTCATTCACAACAACGTAATCAAACTCCTTCAAATGGCTCAGCTCCTCTCTAGCCGAAGCAACCCTCATCAGCAAAGCCTCGCTAGTCTCCGTTTTTCTGTCGATTAGCCTCTTCACCAAAGCCTCTTCGCTCTCGGCAACCAAGAACACAAAAACTGCGCTGTTCTTCAAGATTCTCCTCAGAGTCGCCGCGCCTTGCACGTCGACCCTCAGCACAATGTCATACCCTTTATCCATATATTCCCTTATCTGCTGCTTGGGTATGCCCTTGTAATCGCCGTACACCAAAGCATACTCCAAGAGCTCGTTCCTATCTATCATGGACAGAAAATCGTCCTTGCTAACAAAGATGTAATCTTTACCGTCGATTTCGCCTGGCCTCATTGGGCGGGTCGTCGCCGTGACGACGAAATGCATGCTTTCTCTGACTTCCCTCAGTCGCTTGATGACGGCGTCTTTGCCCACGCCGCTCGGGCCGCTAATCACTACGACTAGGGGGTTTGGGTTTGGGACTGTGGGCTGAGAGCTGAACGTCGAGCCTATGGAGGATTCCAGGGCACGAAACATCTCGGCGCGGCCGACGTTGTTTGGTATGGGAGGCAGCAGTGGTCGATTTGGGTGGTCCGTGGTTGAATTTGACGTGAACGCGAGCGAATTCAGCGAGCTTCCTCGGCGGAACCCTAATCTTAAGGTTTTGAAATTGGGCGAAAACCTTGGGTAAGAAGTGGAATCGGTGAGGGGGATTGAGGGGAATGAAGACGGAGGAAATGGGCTGTGGTTGGATTTCGTTATGGAGGAACGGATTCTTCGGAAAAGCATCGAATAACGTGGAATTGTCAAGAACACTCGCGGCGATGCACTCTGCTGCTGACTTGATGTAAAATGTTATTTAATTTCTTGAGAAATTAAGAGCTTCAATGAGTCAATGACTTTACCGATTTTGCCACGTCTTCACTTTTTCAATTGGATACACGATTTTTATTTAAACGAAATTCTCAATTGTAACCAAGATTCTCCAATCGGGTTTTAGAATCGGATCAGAAATTTAGTGGTTTAAATTTAGTGATTTAATATATAAAATCAAAATCAAACCGGAGTAAAATCGATATCTTAATTATAATAAATATATAGTTTATAAATGAATCAATGAAAATAGAAAATACACATATTTTTATGAACAATTTTCCAAATTATAATTTTATAAAGGGAAAAATTAAACAAAAGTAAAAAAATTAAACAAAAATAAATTGTGTTGGTAATTAAAAATTATTTGTACCATTGGATGTAAAGTACTTAATCTATCAATTTGGGGTCAAATCTTATATTAGAATAGAAATGTAGAAGGACTATAAAAAGCGACACGTGTGCCACACTAAAAGACTTTTATGACCTTGATTCAATTGTTTGTTCGCGTGACATATCGCTGTCAGAAATAATAATGTAAAAATAAAACTACCCACTCCCACACTCATGGACGAATATGGGAAACCGATTCTCAGTACCAATTTCATCAGGATCTAATCCCCTCACATCTTCATGAGTCCAATTTTCGATCCTTGAATTCTTGCTCGACATAGATCAAACGACAATCTGATGAAATTTTGGATACAATTTGGCGTTCTTCGTTGGAGCTTCATCAAATCGGGACGATGCTGACCTAAAGCGCAGATTGTGCTCCTTATGTGCAGAAGAAGGTTGGATTTTATGCATCTTTCGCAAATTTTTGGGGCTTTTATGGAATCTCAGAGGTGATTTTATGTAATTTAATGAGCATTGTAATAATTATAAATCGGGTTTTGTAAAAAAATCGAAAAGTATGAGAGATGTAAAAGGTTAATACCTTCAATTATAAAGGCTTATCCCTTTAGAATTTAAGTTTATGCTTTCACGTTTCAGTTTGTCTATTAAAGTTGAAAACTGACCCTCTCTCCACTCCCGATGTTTTGCCCTACGGTCGACTGTCGAATGACCCTGGAATTGTCTGATATAGTCGTGTTGTGCAATCTCCTCATGAGCCTGGGAGGAACATCCACGATACCCCCACACTTTCTAGGTAACTCGTATTGTTCTACAATTTGAGGAAGGTGAGCTGCAATCTTACTTAAAAATTCAAAATTTTCCAGATTTTATCAACATACAAAGGCGACTTTACGAAACTTTAAATCTTTCATCCTTATTTATCTCCAGCCCATGGTATCGACTGTCAACATCCGTGTTGTGAAAAATGGCACCCCTCGAACATGGCTTCAATATATAATTAGTGTATGCTAAGATTAAGGATCGAATTGAGCACAGAAGGGCTCAATCGAAGCTAAAAACAGAAACTCACACACACTTGTTTGAGACAGAATTTACGTGGTTCGGCCCAATCTTTGACCTACGTCCTCCATTACATCCTAGTGTTGAGCTGTTTTGTGCTTAGAGATGCCATTACATCCTCCATGCTAAACTTCTCTCTTCCATGAAGAAGAGCCTCCTTGAAGTAGTCATGGATTTTGGGCAGAGAGCACAAAAGCAACAAGGCTTGATCCTCATCTTTGATCTCTTCTCCAACGTTTTGCAAATCCAACACTAGCTTTTGAAACTGATTAACTTGCTCTTCAATGGCATCCTCTCCCATTTGGAACCTATAAAGGGCTTGCTTGAGGTAGTCTTCTTGCCAAGGATTTGGTCATGTAAAGCGACTCCAATTTCTTCCACAACGCCTCGGCCGAGGTCTCATTGGCAACTTTGCGAAGCACATTGTCTGAGAGGCAGAGAATGATGCTAGAGTAAGCCTTCTCTTTGATCTTCTTCTTTTGAGCTACGGTTAACGTGCTAGGTTCCATTTCGGCATCCGGTTTCAAGGCTTCCTTAAGCCTTTCTCCACGGGCACGGCCTTCATTTTGAGCTTCCCCAGTCCAAAATCATTCGCCCCATTGAACACCTCCATTTCGAGCTTAGTTATAGGGGCCATGCTCACCGCACCACTTGTTGTGAAAATGGCACTCCTCGAACGACGATTCAATGTATATTTAGTGTATGCTAAGATTAAGGATCGAATTGAGCACAGAAGGGCTCAATCGTAGCTAAAACAGCAACTCACACACACTTGTTTGAGACAGAATTTACGTGTTCGGCCCCATCTTTGGCCTACGTCCACGGATCAACCGAGCTTCCTTTCTTATTGATCACAAGACAAAAGTTGTACACTGTCGTGCCCTCTACAAGTTTCTTGCTTACACCTCACTATGATTCTCACTCTATAAGAAACTACAAGCTCTCAAAGATGCTAGCTCGAACTACAGAAACTGATATTTATAAGAGCAGATCACTTAATAAGCATGTTATGCGATTTAATCTCAGCCGTCCCTTTTATCTGATCGAACGCTCCTACAGCTGCCACGTCGCCATGTGTATTTCACGTGAACCAGCACAAAGGGCATGGCGCCTTTATAAGTGAAAACCCGACTTTATTCTGATCCGTTCGATTTAGATCTAGCGGCTGTAATTCATCATCCGCGCCATCAAGCTTCTTCTAATCTGAGTCGTCTCTTTCTTTCGCGCGTCATCCTTCGGCTGGAATTTGATCTCCCATCTTCAAATCAGAACCCTACGATGTCGCGCCAAGAAGATCCAACGGCCACTGTTGATCGCGACTCAACTTCAGCATTCCTCCATCAGTTTCAGCTCAGTTTCGAGCAGCTCCAACCGGCCGTTTTCGGTGGTCTCCGACGAGTTTCCGGCTCGCCATTCCCGACAATCTCCACCTCGAGACGGCGAACTCGTGAACACAATTCCCAGAATCTCCATAACTGTCCAAACACACTAGAAAATTCGTTCCAAAGTTCATACAAACAGCATACCTCTGTTTTCAGTTCTGAGAATCACTTTTCCAAGCTTCGAAACAACCTCAAAGATCCACCTCGATCAATACGCTCTTGCTCGGTTGATCAACCAGCTCCCCTAGGAGCTGCAAGACTCAAGAGTGAACTTGCCGACCCCAAGTACGATTGAAATTTCCCACTTGGAATCGACTCGAACACTTGAGCTCACTTCCTTCGTTCGGCTCGAAGATCCCTCCATCCTAGCCTCTTGAGCCACGTCATGGACTCTTCCCTGGCTAGAAAACATCTTCTTCTTGCCCTTACACGCATCCAAGACGTCGGCTGCATCAAAATCTGCAAAACAACTAACATCAGTTTTTTCAGAAACTGTTTTATCCTCCCATTTTGCAGTCGATTTTTCTTCGTTTCTCTCCACAGAGCTTGAGCCGTTCTCCACCTCAAATCCATCCCTGCCATGTGGGCTTGAGGTACCTTCATCCCTTGGCACAAATAGCTCCATCTCGGGCTCGGAAACATCCTCGCAAGACGCCAGCTCGACTAGCCCTGCTTCAGTAGCAGGTTTCAAAATTTCAGCCGCGAGCTCCTCTTTTCGGCCGACTGTTTCTACCTCTTCCCGAGCTTTTTGGGGCACCTCTCTCACACCATTAGGACCACCATACTTCCTAGTTTCATGATGTGCCTTTGCCTCCACAGAACATCCCTCGAGCACGTAGATACACCGCTGTCTTCGGCCTGACAGAACCAGCCTACCTTGCTTTTTCACTAGCATTTTTCCACTTGCTATTTGGGTGTTAAATCCTTTCCTATCCAAATCACCAATGGATATAAGATTTCTCTTAAGTTCGGGAACATACCTGACCTCCTTGAGGATGCTCAACACCCCATTGCAAGCCTCATTCTCACGGAACATAGCCACCTACTTCGAAGCTTTTTCTATCTCCCACCTTAACCGTTTTTTCTCTTAGCTCCTTGAAGTCATGCAACCACTCTCTCTTGCATGTTATATGGAAGCTAGACACTGAGTCTAGGATCCATTCTTCCCTCCTTTCCTCCTCAGAAATGGCTAGAACCTCTGCATACTCAAAACCATCATCATATTGGTTAATTGAGTTTGCATTACATTGTTTTTGCAGCTTTGGGCAGTTCCTCTTGAAATGCCCCACCTCATTACAATGAAAACACCTCCTAGGCTCAGCAACCTCCTTTCCCTTGCCCTTCTTCCACCTTGGATTGGACTTATGCTGCACATTAAGCAACTCGGTCGAATTCGGTTCCACTTTTGGAGCAATCCTAGTGTTTGTTCTTAGATGCCATTACATCCTCAATGCTAAGCTTCTCTCTTCCATAAAGAAGAGTCTCCTTGAAGTAGTCATGGCTTTTGGGCAGAGAGCACAAAAGCAACAAGGCTTGATCCTCATCTTTGATCTCTTCTCCAACGTTTTGCAAATCCAACACTAGCTTCTGAAACTGATTAATATGCTCTTCAATGGCAGCATCCTATCCCATGTGGAACCTATAAAGGGCTTGCTTGAGGTAGAGCCTTCTTGCCAAGGATTTGGTCATGTAAAGCGACTCCAATTTCTTCCACAACGCCTAGGCCGAGGTCTCATTAGCAACTTTGCGTAGCACATTGTCTGAGAGGCAGAGAATGATACTTGAGTAAGCCTTCTCTTTGATCTTCTTCTTTTGAGCTACGGTTAACGTGCTAGGTTCCATTTCAGCATCCGGTTTCAAGGCTTCCTTCAAGCCTTTCTCCACGAGCACGGCCTTCATTTTGAGCTTCCACAGTCCAAATCATTCGCCCCATTGAACACCTCCATTTCGAGCTTAGTCATAGGGGCCATCTTCCCGGGAATCGAGCTCTTTCGATCCACACTCACCGCACCACTTGTTGTGAAATGGCACCCTCGAACGAGGATTCAATGTATATTTAGTGTATGCTAAGATTAAGGATCGAATTGAGCACATAAAGGCTCAATCGAAGCTAAAAACAGCAACTCACAAACACTTGTTTGTGTATTTCATGTGAACCAGCACAAAGGGCATGGCGCCTTTATAAGTGAAAACCCGACTTTATTCTGATCCGTTCGATTTAGATCTAGCGGTTGTAATTCATCATCCGCGCCATCAAGCTTCTTCTAATCTGAGCCGTCTCTTCCTTTTGCGCGTCATCCTTCGGCTGGAATTTGATCTCCCATCTTCAATCAGAGCCCTACGATGTCACGCCAAGAAGATCCAACAGCCACTGTTTATCGCGACTCAACTTCAGCATTCCTTTATCAGTTTCAGCTCAGTTTCGAGCAGCTCCAATCGGCCGTCTTCTCCGGCCGTTTCCGGCGGTCTCCGGTGAGTTTCCGGCTCGCCATTCCCGACAATTGAGCCCACTCATGGACTCTTCCCCAGCTAGAAAACATCTTCTTCCTGTCCTTACACGCAGGCCCGTATAAGCTTGTGGGATTCCTCTCTAAAACCAATTGGCAATAGAGGGAGTGAGCCCACAAGCTTATTAGCCACTTATATTATTTTTGATTGATCGGTGTGGGAGTCTTGGATTTTGCACCAACAATCCTACCTCAAACTCAAGACCACCCAACGGGCCTCCCTTTCGACGATTATCTGCACCAAGCGCTTCCATGGAAGTCATCTGCACCAAGCGTTTTTTCATCGCAGATCCACCAATCGTCTTACAAGGGCCGGAGATACACCACCCACACCTTATTCGAGCTAGAATTTTCCATCTGAAGTCACCCTCACGTGTTCGTCCACGCTCACCGCACCATTAGGAATTTTTCAGGCCCAATTCCAGCCCAAACCAGGTCCGTATAAGCTTGTGGGGTTCCTCTCTAAAACCAATTGGCAATAGAGGGAGTGAGCCCACAAGCTTGTTAGCCATTTATATTATTTTTGATTGATCGGTGTGGGAGTCTTGGATTTTGCACCAACAATCCTCCCTCAAACTCAAGACCACCCAACGGGCCTCCCTTTCGACGATTATCTGCACCAAGCGCTTCTACCGCAATCATCTGCACCAAGCGCTTTTTTCATCGCAGATCCACCAATCGTCTTAAAGGGCCGAGGACACACTACCCACACCATATTCGGGCTAGAATTTTTCATCTGAAGGCACCCTCACGTGTTCGTCCATGCGCACCGCATCATTAGGGATTTTTCAGGCCCAATTCCAGCCCAAACCCATGCACATATAAGCTTGTGGGGTTCCTCTCTAAAACCAGTTGGCAATAGAGGGAGTGCGCCCACAAGCTTGTTAGCCACTTACGTTATTTTTGATTGATCGGTGTGGGAGTCTTGGATTTTGCACCAACAATCCTCCCTCAAACTCAAGACCACCCAACGGGCCTCCCTTTCGACGATTATCTGCACCAAGCGCTTCTACCGCAATCATCTGCACCAAGTGCTTTTTTCACCGCAGATCCACCAATCGTCTTAAAGGGCCGAGGACACACTACCCACACCATATTCGGGCTAGAATTTTTCATCTGAAGCCACCCTCACGTGTTCGTCCATGCGCACCGCATCATTAGGGATTTTTCAGGCTCAATTCCAGCCCAAACCCATGCACATATAAGCTTGTGGGGTTCCTCTCTAAAACCAGTTGGCAATAGAGGGAGTGCGCCCACAAGCTTGTTAGCCACTTACGTTATTTTTGATTGATCGGTGTGGGAGTCTTGGATTTTGCACCAACAATCCGGTGCCATTTACAGGGTCTTCATCGCTTCACCAAATAAGGCAAAGAACGAGATGAGACAAAATATGCTTTGACAATAATTCAGAAGAATACCCGCTTTGCGTATATCTAACCGGAAAATACCTTACTAGGTCTACGCATGAATGATGATATATGAGATTTCGATGACTTCAAACGTCTGAAAAATTCTTAGCAATATAGTCATGACGAAGCATTGCAGATTGTGGAGGATCTTTGTGTAGGACGGAGTCTGCCAATCTAAACTAATTTGTTTCTGAGGAAATCTTATTTCTGTGACTTGGAACAAATTGCTGCAAGCATCAAGCGTACTCTTGCATAGAAGTTGCCACACAAAGGCAGATGGCAAGTTGCCATTGAGTTATAGAGCCGATGTATGCAGAGACAAAAGTCAACTGCATCACAATCATGTCTATGAAATATGAATTATGCACGTTAGATCATCTCCAACCTACCAATTCTCAAACTCAAACACATTCTTAAATTCAAAATGCAGCAATTCTTCTCCAACCGACAGACCAATTCTCAAACTCAAAAGACAATTATTATAATATTCTCTTCTACCTCATTTTTTAATATTACCCATTTAATTTACAACTTTACAAATTAAACCATATTGTTATTTTAATTCGGTCACAAAATTAATAGTAAACTCAATATTGTTTCATATAAATAAAATAGAAAAAATTAACTAATAATAACAGGAGTCATTTTATAGACTTTTATTTATTTTTTATTTTTTATATGAGTACTTTAATAATTAAAATAAAAATAGGATATATATTGTAATTTTTAAAACATCAAACGCATCTTTTCTCGAACGCACATATGCATTTTAAAACAGGAGAGAGAAAACGGAAACGCATTTTGAGTTTGCGTTTGATGTATGGTTGGAGAACTTTTATTGTACATTTTGGATTTTTGGGTTTCGATTGGAGGTGCTCTTACTAATCATGTCACGAGTTTATGAATCGATGATCTGATATTATTTTAAATGTTTGTGCTACTTGCGAATTCAGGGATTAGTGATGTTTGTGTTCATTTAGTAACGAGAAAAAAAATAATAAAACTTATCTAGTTATCATCGTCATATCTTTGATTATTGTCTAGATTTGCAAGTAAATTTTGGAACTAAGAATGCCACTCGGAATATCAACGGGGCGAGCGCGGTGACGGGGATTATATCCCCATCCGCGCGTCGACAGGGAATCCCCGTCTCTGTTCCCGCCAACTAAACGGGGGGAAATGGTCACGTCCCCGCCGGGTATCCACCCGCGCGCGGATTCCCCATCCCCGCGATTCATTTTAAAAGTAATATAATTTTATTATAATTTAAATTAAATATATTTTAAATTATATTTAAATATTGTTGATATTATAGTATAGAAAAAATGGCTTTTCATCGGTGTTCCATTGGGGAAATGACGGTACCGGCATTCGGAGTGCTAAACACGTTACCTTTCATGATTTATTTTTCTCTTAAGATATGCGTTATATTGTTATATATTTGCGACGCCACAAAGTTCTGTCCGTACATCTTAAAAATTACTAACTGTTATACCATTATAGCATCGTAATTATATAAGATTATATCATTTTGTTACATAATTAAATTTTATATTTACTATACATATGTTACCCGTGCATTGCAAGGGCAAAAAACTAGTAAATAAAAATAAAATATAGGGTAATAAGTTAATTATAAAATAAAATTATAAGGTGCTGGAGAGAATTCGAACCAAACCCATTGACAACTTCACCACTAGACCAACCCATTATTTCATTAAGGGCTCGTTTGATATCAATGTATTTGGATTTGGTAGGTATAAGTTATTTGTGTATGGCTATACAAGGACTTTGTTGATATAAAATTTTTTATGTTTGATATGTGTGCATTAATTATTTGGGTAATGAAATATGATAGTGTTTGATATGTATGTTTGATTTGGGTGAATGATTTGATAAATTTACTTAATGACTTTTTTGCCCCCAAATAAAATAAAGCTTTGTGGTTGTCATTCTTATACCATCTGCCTTCAATAATTTCTACCAAAATTTCTTTCAATTGGTAATCTGAAACCATAAAATTACACAGTAATGAGAAAATTTAATTATTAGCAACAATTCGACTCCATCGAGCATATTGGCAAAAAAACCCATAAAAAATTGAATTCTAACTACGCAAGGAAGGAAATACCAGTTGCACTACCCAGTTCACCGCACTACCCAACAATGAAATGCCTAATTCGAAGCTACCAGCTGCACACGGCTTGGGAGACGTTTCTTGATGAGCAGCTAGCAACGAGCTTCATGTTGGTAGAGAGGGGCACTTTGTTTCCTTTCAATTTTGGCAAGTGATTTTGGAGAGAATAGATGCAGGATGGAGATAGAGGCGCAACTTGGGGCAATAAATGAGGGGTAACATTGGTATTAAGATAATGTGTATTGAGATTCCCACCTCCTCGGTGGGTATGTGGGTACACGACTTATAAATGATTTGCTTGTAATAGAAGGGTATGAGGACAGAAGGCTTGTATAATTGTACAAATATAACAAACACATGTAATTTTATCATACCCACGTCATAACCATTTATTACCCACTCATACACGTGAATCAAACGAGCCCTAAGAATATTCTTTTCATCTACTTATTTAATATTCTAATCGTTTTTTTTTTACTGGACCGGGACCGAACCAGTTTTTGGGACGGGTCGCGGCTTTCCGGTCCGAACCGGCCTGCCTGTCCGGTCCTAGAAAATGGGCTAAAAGGGCAAACAAATATTTTTGGACACACTTTCGGAGGAATGATTATATGAATGAAGATTAGAAGTGGAATGAGATTAGAAGTGGAAATAAGAGTGACATTGCCCTTCAGAAAGGATGAACAGAGAGAAATGGTGAAGAAAATACAAGAGCTTCTGAGAAATATACTAGTTACACATGGTATATTAGCACTTATAGTTTAGTTTATTCCATCTCAACGGACATGAAACACAAGATACGTCTGTCCCAAAAAATGGAAAAATCCCTTCTCCATCGTCATGCCTATTCAAACGTCATAAAAATAAAAAAATTTATTAAAAAAATTACGGAAAATAACAGGATAATAAAAAAAAATATGTATTAAAAACCTATTAAACCATCCTCTCAACTTACATTTTTTTCTTATTTCCAAGAGACACCAAATTGTTTTATCAAATGTAGGTGGCTTAGAATGTTGACTCTGCCCAATAATAATTAATTTTGTATTTTTACCACCCTTTATTTGTTTGCAAAAATATAAATTAGTTATTAGTGGATGATTTTAATAAACTATATCCTAAAAATAGAATCAGGAAGTTATTATGAGTTTTAAAGCTAGAGTGGTTTAATAATTATTTTTAATAATTGATATACTAAAAATAGAATGATGTGGTTAGTATGATTTAATAGATTTTTTATTTTTTAGTAGTAATTAAAGTATAAAAAATTGATTAGTCAATTTTGACAGATTAATTTACAGTTTTTATCCCCCTAGACTCTTTATATAAGAGTATGGATTATAATTATATACTATCACAATTTAATTGCACAATAACTACCGTGCAATACACCAATAAAAAACTAGTTTTTTCTTATTTAAAAGTGGAGACACCAAATTGTTTTTCCCATCTTTTCTTTTAGGAATTCGTTCCTGGCTATCATAAAATATTCATAATAACCTTGCACAAGACCAACAACGTCACTACAACAAATTTATCAGAATGCTACTACCATCACATCACCATTGCATACATACCTTCAAATTATTATTCCCATGCACTCATATCCACACTCCTCTCATAATCCCACTACTATGTATACATACATACACTTAGCCCTAACTTGCCCTAAAGCTCCTTTTCCTCAAAAAACTCCTCCAAAATCTCCACACAAGGCCCAACCACCAACCTCTCCCACGCCTCGCCGCCACCTTTCTCGGCGGCCTCGGACGCATCCACGCGGTGGACCCCACATCCAATTTCCCTCTCGAGCCCCACAATATTGCCCACCTGCCTCCTCGTCAGCGCCCGAGTATTCTCCTTAATTCGATCGATCGCCGACCGTAAAATCCCATCCCCGACCCTAACTTCACCGCCGCCCAAAACCTCCTCCTTAAAAAACTCATGCAGCTCCGCAACGCCTATCGAACGCCTAATCCCGAGGGTATAATCCCCCTCGGGATTGAAAAACTCCCTCGCCTCGTCGACGAGCCCCCGCACGACCATCTCGTCCACCCTCTCCGAGACGAAACGGTCGAGGACATCCGCCCGCAGGTCGACCCGAAACACGCAGAGCTCGTACTCCGACCGAAATTCTTCGTCCCCGAGGACTAACGCCCTCACGAAGGAGTTCGACCCGCCCGCGATTATGGGTAGCTTACCCCTTTCGGCTATGCAGTTCGCCGCCCTGCGTGCGAACTCTGCAAAGTCTCTGGGGCCGAAATCTTCGTCTGGGCGGACGAATCCGAGGAGATGGTGGGGGACGCTACGTTGCTCCTCAGGCGTTAACTTGTTGGTTATTACGTCGAGGCCCCTGTAGACCTGCATTTTGTCCGAGTTTATTACCTCTCCATCGAATTTGGTCGCCAGGTCGATCGAAAGGCGGGATTTTCCCGCCCCGGTGGGGCCCAGGACGACGACGGCGGCCGATTTGCGTTTTTCGAACGGGTTTTTCCTGAGGGTTAAGGGGCGACGGTGGATCGTCGAGCGGCTTAGGGAGGCGGCGAGCGGTTGTGGGGCTTGCCTGGCGGTGATGGAGAGTGAAATCGTCATGAGTCTGCGATTAGTTTGTTGGGTGGGGGTGTAAGAAAAGAAAAACTCGGCTGATATGGTTATTGTATAAATACGTTGGATATGCTGTAAAGTTTTATCCCCTAGTGTAATGCGTAGTAGTTTCGTGTCTTTTTTGGAATTACGTAAATCTCATTTATGTAAAAGTTATCGCCTTTGGTAATATATTTACATTTTTCCAAGTTGATAGGAAAATAGATTTGGTTATTATTACAAATACAACAATGTTATAATTGAATGGTACGACTATTTATGAAATAATTCTCCAAAAGTTTGGTGAAATGCATGAAGATAAATACACGAGAATACATAATTAATGATATAATAAATACATTTGAAGAAAGATTAAATTATATTACATGGGTCAACGTTAATATATTACATGAATCTCAATCTACTTAATGGTTGTTTTGTGTCTAGACACAGGGTCCAGGTTCAAATACATTTGGAACACTAAAATACTGATAGAAATTGTGACATTTTCACTTCTTGGATTTCGAAATTAATCCCATCCTCGCGAGAAAACAAAAAAAAAAGTTTACGGTCATATATAAATTAGAAAAGTCATCTCCCCATAACGAGTATATTTGAATATGTGATCATAAAGAAACTTGTGAAAATCTGAATGATATCATATATTTTATAGGATTAATTAAAATCGATTTGTCAATTTACAATGAATATATGAAGGAAACTCATCAAGCTCTTATAGTTACACGCCGTCTAAAGATTATTGAGCATAGGCCTCAAAAGGCTGGTAAATTGCCTCAAGTTGGAAATAAAACCACTGTGTGTTTGGTACACCTTCTCATGTGTGTGTGTTTTCATATTCACATTGTGTTCTTTTGCTTATCACCTTTATGTGTGTAACGTTACCCCCTATTAAATTTCATTTATAATGTATATCATGTGTGACTACAAGGTTAATTCGACTTCAAGCATATTGTTTGTATACGGGGACTATGGGCTTTAATTTGGTGCTAATAATACGATGAAATTGAAACCTAGCTAGATATAGAAAATCTGTCCGCATTTAATGGAAATACATGTGATCTGTGTGCTATTATAGTAAGTCGGAACTACACATTATTTGGATAAGTAACTCATTCAAACATTACTGCAGTTTTTTTTCTATTTATAGTTTATGAAACTTTTTTGAAAAACGAGAGCGGAAGAAACACATTGCCGACTTATTATTTTGTTATAAGCAAGCTAACCCTAGCTTCTACTCTCATATTTTCTCCTTTGCTATAATTACTCTCTCAAGCATATAGATTTTGTTACTATTCATTAGCAGCGATCATCTCTTTCTCTATCTTTATTATCTGTTAAGATAACAAAAAGAGATGATATTGAATACCATGCCTTCTCTTTCAATCCCCACTTCAGTCGATATTGATGTTTCGGACCATTTCCCAGTCGGAATGAAGGTGCTTCTTGTTGAGCCTAATCCCGCTTGCCTTGGAGCTTTGGCCTACATGCTCAATTACTGCCGATACTTTGGTAATAATAATTTGAAGATTAATGCATAAAGCAATCAATCTCTTTCATTCATGTATTATAGACCAAGATTAGGGTTTTCGATATACACAATTAATGATGGCGATCCTATTCAGAATTACCTATCCTTCACATTTCCTGTAATGTAGGACGTTTTCTTACTTTCATTTATATAATCTGAGATCGTTCAAGCAAACCCTAGTCTAAAATCTTGTTTTTAATTCTAGACGTTTTCTTGAATTCGATCATATTCTGAGATCGATCAAGAAAGCCCTAGTCTAAATTCTTATATTTTATTCTAGACGTTAAACTCATTTATAATCTGAGATCGATAAAACACCCTAGTTTTCTTGTTTTTGATTCTAAACGACGTTTTCTTGAACTCACTTAGTTGTTTTAAAATAATTTATTGTTTTAAATTCTCTTTGTTTTTAATAATGCTGTTGTTTTTATCAGTGACGGAATGCAACCGAGGCGAAGCTGCGCTGGCACTTCTCAGAGCGAACAAGGGCATATTTGACATTGTTATGGCCGACCTATGCATGGAAACGCTCGCACTCCTCGATAGTGTTCGCCGTGAGATGCCCGGTCTTCCTTTTATCAGTGAGTTTTGCGCCTTTTTTTTTCTCAGAATATCTCTTCCTTTAATAACTACGTTCAATAATCTAATGATGTGTACTCTAACTGACTTTATTATGTCTTCTTCTTCGTTTGCAGTGATGTCTTACGACAACCGTCCAAGCGTCGTACTCAACTGCATTCAGAGAGGCGCTTGCGATTATCTGAATAAACCAATTCAAACAGAAGTTCTGTCAAACATATGGATCCACGTCGCTCGAAGGAAGATGGCCGCCTTTCCGCTCGAGAGAAATTTCGACCGAAAAAAATCGTCGTTTTTCGGCGAAGATCCAAAGGATCATCACCATTATTCCTCTTCGAAGGCGCTCGAGGATTCTGCTAATAGGAGGAAGAGGGCCGCCGAGGACGTCGAAAAAAGAGGAGAATTAAATTGCAAAAAATACACGTCTTCGGGGAAGAAGCCAAGAGTGCTTTGGAACGACAACGAACTCCATGCGAAATTCGTTGACGCCGTTACCGAGCTCGGAATGAGTAATGCATCATTAGTTATCTCTTTTTTCTCGTGGAGCTTTATTTTTATTTAAGTTCTAATTCTTTTTTATCGGCGCGATGTATATGATGTGAATGCAGAAGCTACGCCTAAGAGGATCCTGGAGAAGATGGGCGTGCCCGGGCTTACGAGGGAGAACGTCGCTAGCCACCTTCAGGTATTCGAACAAACCCCTCGATTTATAATTTAATTAGATAATTATCATGTCAATTCTATAATTATCTCATCTATAAAACTTTATAAATTACAAGTATCAAGATTGAAAGTACTAAGTAGCATTAAATATAATTGTGTGTAGAAAAGTATTGATTTCTTCTTATATTTGACGTCCCGACTAGGGTTTTGATGAAAAAGTGACTCACTTACTTCTCTTGGTCGATGCAGAAGTACAGATTATCTCTGAAAAGGCAGTCCGAGGAACGGCCAGCCGACGAGCATCTTAACAACTATGTTCCCGTCCCTCAAATTCAACAACAATTTTCGGTCGACTTTCCAGAATCTTGGCCTAAGGCCCTTTTCCAATTTTCGGTCGACTTTCCGCCGCCGCTCATCGAAAGCTCGGGCACGACGGCGACGGAGTCGCCTCCTCATCAACAGCCACCACAGCAATCGAACGGATTAAATTTCTCGGACGATTTTGCCCCTCAGCGCAACGGTGACGTGACAGACATCGGGCAGCTCCAGCCCTTGTTGGCGGAAGTTGAGAATGACGACTTCGGTGCGGAATTGGAAAAGTTGTTATTATGGGATGACGATATTTCGATGGAGGTATATGAATATGAATGTATTATATATTGATTTCGTTTTTCGTTTTTCTCGTATTATTTTTTATTTGACGTCGGCGTCAAAACTTACTTCTCATCTTTACTTTATCTCTCCTGCGTTTTTTTTCAGGACTGCGACGACGACGCTGCTCAGGCCGGAAGCTTCTCATTACTATCGCAACTGAGTTTGCCCGATTTCAATCTCTAGATTGTTTTTTTTTTCTTCAATATATTGAGAATTATGAAAACTGATCTGTTATGTGTTTGGTGACGAAGAAACTTGTCGACTTCAGTTTCAGATGAGTGTATCAGTGAGCAGAGAGATGCTGGCGTAGTTTATTTGGCTTGATGATCATTTGTCTTGGCTGATAAACAGTGTACCATTTTGCTTGCAATGAAATTACTTTTTTTTTATCATTATTATATAACAGCCGAACTTTATATATCACCAAAAGACAGCGAAAAAAAAAACAAATTAGGCTCCTTTTTCGATTGCGTGAACGAATTCTTAGGCCCTAGTTGATCATTAGAAGAAAATATCAGAAACTAGCAGAAGTTTACAAGAGAAGTTTCTCATTGTAGTAATAACATGGCAGAAAAAGCCGTGTAGTAATATGGAAAATGGCTTGACTACGACGTCGAAGCGTTTAAACTTGGGATGGATGCGTATAGATAGAGATGGCAACGGGGCGGGGCGGGGGCGGGGAGCTAATCCCCGTCCCCGCCCCGCGAAGCATTCGGGGAGGAAATTGCCCCCGTTCCCAAGCCCGCGGGCGCGGGGATTCCCCGCGGGGATTTATTTTTTTAAAATATTATATTTTAAATATAATATATAAATTTAAATATATTTTCGGTATAAATATTATATAAATTATAATTTTATATATTATTTGTATTAATTTAATATTATTTAATCTATATCTAATATTATTTAAATTATATATTATTTGTATTAATTTAATATTATTTTAATCTATATCTAATATTATTTAAATTATAATTTAATATTATATATATTATAATATATAAATAGGTTTCGGGGCGGGGCGGGAAACGGGGCGGGGATCCCCACGGGGAAAAATTAGTCCCGGTCCCCTCCCCGCGGGGATAAAACACCGGGGATTCCCCGCCACTTTCGGGGCTGATCCCCGCGGGGACGGGGAATCCCCGCCCCACTGCCCACCCTACGTGTAGAGTTAAGCATACTTAATTCTATGGTTGACGAAGTGGTTGCCGACTTTCTGCCGTGGAACATATATTCGATTCGTAAGTGTTTTTAGGCTTGTCGATGGGGCAGGGAATCCCCGCTTTTTTATCCCGGTGAAGACGGGGATTATCCCCCCCCCCCCCCCCCCCCCCCGCCAATAATAATACATTTAATTAAATTTCTATCTAAAATTAATACAATATTATATTTTTATACAAAACTATATCATTATAAATATCAATTAATATAAAACATTACTTCTTACGCAAATATATTATTCTAATATAAATAGTAATTAAAATATAATTTAAATAAATTTATATTATATTATATTATAATATATTTTTTTACAATTATTTGCGGGGACGGAGGCGGGGGCTATTTTGTCCCCGTTCGATACGCAGGGACCGGGATGGAGATTCCCGTCGACGCGGGGACGGTGATGGGGATCTAATCCCCGCCCCGGCCCGTTAGCTTATTAAAGTTCGCAAAGTAACACTAATTTTCGCCTGTAACTAATTAGGGTATTTTAAATTTACCTTAATAAAAATAGTTGGGTTTTACAAATAATTAACAAATTAGGGAGAACGTGACCAATGGTCACGACGTTTGCGGGCAATTCTTGCGACGATTTTACCTATTTGAATATTTTAATGTTTAATCATATTTTAATAAAATATATATTAATTATTTACAAAATTGATTTTCAGTTTTAAGTTTTTCTAGCATGTTATAATGATGCCTAGTTTATATAAATAAAAAGATTTATGCTTACATCGTCAAACTTTCAATTTTAATTTTGATGTGTACATGTCAACAAAAAAATTTAAATTCGGCATTTGATTTTAATTTATAACCAAAGATTTTCCTTTTTGTTTGGTAATTTGGTTTCGAACGAAATTCGAAGTACCGACAACTCGAATTCAGAAGTTTTAATAAATCATATCATTTCAGATTGCAAACGTTGATAAATATATTCTCTGTTAATTTCGTTTAACGTTTCGTTTTGCGGTTGGTATACGAAAAAAATTAATTACGAGAAAGATTAAATTCGCTTCGGTATTTTAACTTGAGAATCAGAAGACGATCCACTGAGGTCTAATGAAGTCCACGGAGAAAGCTTGACGTAAGGCGACCAAATTTTTCTAGCATCATCAATATATGATTCATTAAAATGCTAAAAAACGAAAAACTGAAATTATTTTAAATAATTAATATATATTCCCATTTTAATATGGTTCAATAAAAAAAAATTAAGTAGGTAAAATCTTCGATTTCTCCTATTCTGTTAATTTTTAGTAAAACAACCTATTTATTAAATAAATTTAAAATAACCCTATTTAGTTAAAAAGGCCCTACTTTTCCCTATTTTTGTGAATTTATAGGAAACGTATCATTATATCGCTACTTTTCCAATCAACAAACGTCGACTCTCCCTCATAGCTTCTTGTGTCAAAGAATATCGACCGTTGTTCGAACGTGGGAAAAAAGATAGATACACAATGTATTCTTCTCTCTCCCAATAACCCATATCATCGATGATGGTCTCCTAGTAAATCTCATAGCAGCGACGGGACCAGAAGTTGTAATTTGTAGGGTCGAAAAATATTTAAACAAAACAATACGTAAGATTAGCTCCGTGGTAAAATAGTGAAGATCTTATATACGTTTTACATAATATGTTTATTATATACTGATAATAAATTGCATAATGTAATTGATGAAGAAACAATAAATATAGATCAATGTATACATTGAAATCATAAGAAATGTCTAATTCTTTGTATACTCGTTAAAATGTTTTAATACATTTTTAGCATATTTATTACATATTGTTATTAATGACAAAATGATACATTGTTTCTTAGAAATCAAAGAATAAATTTAGAAACAACAATAATTTAGCCAGTGGTCTAATCTTTAAAATGTCTTATATACGTTTTGCATAGATGTTTATTACACAATGAAAATTAATTACATATTGTAAGTAATGATAAATTTTTGAGTTATAACTTTAGAGATAAATAAAACGTTTAAATAAAATAATAAAAACGATACGCTCTTTGTAAATCTCAAATGTGTCTTATATAAGTTTTTCATAACATATATTAGAAGAAATAACGTATTATAACAGTGACATAATGAAAAAGTATAACTTGAAAGAGTCGAAAAGTGCTTTTCAAAATGATGTTTTTATAACATGTTTATTTTATATATGAATATAAAATGTATGGAACATATTTTGGTTGAATAAATAAAATTTAAGTATCAGGAGACGATCCACTGAGGTCTGCTAGCCGATGCAGAAATACCGATTATCTCTGAAAAGTCAGTCCAAGGAGCCGCCCGTCGAGGAGCATCTTAACAGCAATTTTCCTGTCCCTCAACCACAACAAACAGAGTCGGCCAACTTTCCATAAACTTGACCGACGACCCTTTTTCAAGATCCGTATTATTACGGCAATTATGATAACTGCCACTGCCGCTCGTCAAAGGCTCGGGCACGACGACGACGGAGTAGCCACCTCATCAAGATCAACCGAACGGCTTAAATTTTCGGACGATTTTGCCCCTCAGTCCGACGGGGACGACGTGGCAAACGCCGGGTAGTTTCCACTGTTGTTGAGGGAAGATGAGAATGACGACATGTTTGCGGAATTGGAGAAGTTCTTATTATCGGATGACGAAAATTCGGCAGAGGTATGAATATGATTGTATAATATTGATTTTTAATTTTTTTCCTTATTTTCTCGTATTATTTTACTGTTGATGTCGTCGTAAGAAACTTACTTCTCATCTTTATAAATCTCCTGCATTTTTTTCAGGATTGACGACGCTGCTGCTCAGGCAGAAAACTTATCATCATTTATGCAACTACTGTGTTTGCCCGATTTCAATCCTTATATTGTTTTTTAATGTATTGTGAAGGCAAACTTTGTCTATTATTCAGTTTCATTTCATATGAATGTATTAGCGTTAGCAATAGAGATGCTGGCGTAGTTTATATATGGCTTGATGATAAACAATGTATCATTTTGAATGAAAGGAAATTACTTTGTCTTTATTATGGCCGAAATCTATGCTTAGCCATGTTATAATAGTAATATCTCTTCCAAAGCAAAAGGACGATAGATGCAAAGTATAAACGAAGGCTTCTGTTTGTGATAACATTGCTTATGGGCTGATTGAACCATAGTTTAGGGGGCATTGTGAGACATAAGGAATAAGATTGAGGGTTGGATATGTATTTTCCCTATACAAACGAAAAGACGTTCGATAGCCATCCGCCGTTTTATTCTTTCTGGTAAGTTGTGGAGAAGATGAGTCTAATAGATAGTACTGTCATCCGAATAATATTCTTTCGCCTAAATCCTTTTCTATAGCGATCATAACGTGACAAAGTATGCTTATTTGATATACAAGTATTCAATGAGACAATTATAAGTGCTTTCATTTAAAATGACGAACTAAGCTTATTGATTTAAATATAATGAGACTTTTTTTAAGAAATGGGCTTTACTTCATGTAATGAGCTTATTGACGAAAGCAATCATTACTATAATATCTTTTTTTCCACCATCTCATATAATGATCTTTACTTCACGTAATTTATATGATAAAAATAATTAAATGACACCAACTTATATCTTTTTTTATTACGACAAAACGGGATGCATATCTTATATTTCTCGAAATTCATATGAATAATTCTTTTGTAAATTATGTATGATAAAATAAAGGATATTATTGTAATTTTCCAAACTTATGGTAGCTGAACATGTATCTTACAAAGTGAACAAGTGGTCATATAACTCCTGTGATTATTAATCTAGAGATTATTTTATCTTATACTACCCTATCTCCCGGCTAAACTTAGAGTTAGTGTTTTTCAATACATTTTTAGCATATTTATTACATATTGTTATTAATGACAAAATGATACATTTGTAACTTAGAAAAATCAAAGAATAAATTTAAAAATAGTAATAAGCAGCGTCTAGCCCGTGGTTTAATCTTCAAAATGTCTTTTATACATTTTGCATAGATGTTTATTACACAAACGAAAATTAATTCCACATTATAATCAATAATAAAATTATGAGTTATAACTTTAGAGATAAATAAAACGTTTAAACAAAATAAATAAAAACGGGAAGCTCTTTGTAAATCTCAATGTGTCTTATATAAGTTTTTCATAACATAAATTACATATATAAGAAGAAATAACATATTATAATAGTGACATAATCAGAATTATAACTTGAAAGAGTCGAAAAATGATTTCGAAATGACGTTTTCATAACATGTTTATTCTATATATGAATATAGTATTTATGGAACATATTTTGGTTGAATAAAAATAAAATTCAGTTTATTTAGCATAATTCAAAATGATAAAATGTATATACGTCTTTTTATATTAATTTAAATTGTACTAAAATCATGGTTAGTTTTCTTAATCTTTTTGAAACAGAATTATTGTTAATGTTATTTATGAATATGATTCATCATAAAATATTAAATAGAAGTAAAATAATAGAGAGATCAATTACAATGAATAATAACTTATATTAAACTTAATATTATTAACAAAATTTAATTAGTTGAAATTTCGAATATTAATAGATTTGCGAATTAGAGGAAACTAACTCCTCATATCGTATCATTATATCACCTTTTCCTCGTCCCATTAGGTTATATCCATACATTATTATCTTTGAATAATTATCTGATGTTTTTTTTACGGGCACCTCGGGTCGTTCTCCAATAATTAGATAGCAATAAATTATTATCTCTCCCAAAGAAAAAGGATACGTTGCAAAATTTAGACAAAGAATTCTCGCTTTGTTGAAACATCACACAGAACCTAAGGAAGGGGCCGAGTATTTATTTCCAATAAGGCGCGTTATGAGAAATAATGCATAGATTGAGGAGTTTGAATGTGTATTTCCCAGAAAAACGTCGGATAGTCATCGACAATTGCGAAATAGCCGTTTGTCGTTCCCAACAAATGTGGCATGGGCCCACCTGCCTTCTTTCTTTACAAGAGTATCATTTAAAAATGCATACTATACTATACTATACTATACTATACCTCATAGTAGCTTCTCCTCTGTGCAAGAAATCCAAAGATACGGCGACGGAACCATAGTCGAAAAATATTTAAACAAAAAAATACGAAAAATTAGGTCCCCGGTAAAATCGTGAAGATATCCTATATACATTTTACATAATATATTTATATCAATTGCGTATTGTAATTAATGAAGGAACAATAAAGTTAGATCAAATTACATATTGAAATCATAAGAAACGTCTAGTTCTTCGTATAATCTTTAAACTATTTTTATTATACTTTTACATTATTTATTACATAGTGTTATCAATGACAAAATGATAACTCAGGACTCAAAATTAAAAAACAATAATAAGTAACGTCTAGTCCGCTAACTTAGAGATATTCTAATCCATTATGGAATTATGAGTTATAACTTAGAGATAATAAAAATTTTAAAGAAATAATAAAAACGACAAGCTCTTTGTAAATCTCAATGTGTGTTATATACATTTTTCATAATATATATTACATATATAAGAAGAAATAACATATTATAATAGTGACATAATCAGAAATTATAACTTGAAAGAGTCGAAAAATGCTTTCAAAATGACGTCTCCATAACATGTTTATTTTACATGTGAAAATAATTTTATAATGTAATGGAACATAATTTGGTTAAATAAAAATAAAATTAAAACAATTTTTACATAAATAAAATTGATAAAATGTACACATACGTCTTATCTTTACTACGAATTTAAATTGCACTAAAATCATGGTTAGATTAGTTACTCCTTTTGAAATAAAACTATTTCAATGGAGTTTGATAAAATTACTGTACATAAAAATAAAATTACCATACATCACTTGTGAATGTATCTCGACGGAGGATGATCGTTGCCGGAGAGCCCTCGTGCTGATACGTGTTACATAAATATTATTCGGACTATATATTATTATTATTATGATAATATAGTTATAGAGAGAAATATTAGGAAGTATGAATCAATTTCAATAATTTGGTGTAATTTACAATACAACTCAATGTGCCTATATGTATGCAACAAATTATAACCACAAAATAAAATATTACATTCTCATAAAATAATCACATCTACTTTATATTCTCATCTTATACATCCTTATCTAACCACCAATATAAGTTAATATATGTATACTTTTATTTCATCCTTATCTTATCAACCACTCCATATAATATACATCTGCATACAATATTTCCTAATAGATTTTTTATTTTCATGTTTTTCTCGTATTATTTTATTGTTGACGTCGTATGAAAACTTATCTCATCTATATAATTAATCTCCTGCCTTTTTTTCATGACTACGACGACGGTGCTCAGGACGAAAACTTATCAACATTTAAGCAACATGTAATGGAGAGAAAGGCAAAATATTGAACTTTTTAAAATTTAAGTGCAAATCTAGTTAAATTTTTAACGATGTTGCAAAACTGAACAAGTTTTTTACTATTAATTATTATTTTCTATTTTGACCACAAAACTATTTAAATTTACAATTCTACTCTTCCATACAAATAAGCAATGTTTTATTGATAATTATATATTTAACCCCAATTAAATTTAATATTTCCAATTAAAATATTTCAATTAAAATAAAGCGCTAGGCCTTGCAGATGCATCAAGCAGCTAACGTATAGAACTTTTTGCATTATATAAACTTTCATTAGTTTATATAACATTATTTTATTATAATTAAAAATATAAAGAAGGAAAGAAGAATAAAAAACTGTTCAAATGTTCCTTTGAATAGAAAATTTTAAGGCAAAAAAACTTTTAGAACGTTGCATAGTATTAAAAACGTATGGTCTTTCATAAAATATTCAAACAAACACTGTCTAACAATAATCAATTTCTATAAAGTTGTCACACTTCATCATCATTAATTTTCATTAAGATTTCTTGCTAGACTTTCGATCCATTTAACATGGATATCGCCGTGTTCACTTTCGTCCGACTTTTCTATTTGTGCGTAGATAATGAATTGTGTACCAGATGAAATTTAGGCTTCCAATGAGACTCCTCTAATGGACACTCAAATTGATAAGATATGTTGCCTCCAAAATTTCAATTCCAAAATCATCTGGAACATATCACATGGATCAACTTTAAAATACTTACACACCTGAAAGAAAATATAGAGACGGGTTTTCAATAATAATAATAAAAGTAACAATAAAACAACAATAACAGCAACAACAACAACAATAATAAAAATACTAATAATAATAATAACAATAATGATAATAATAATAATAAAATAATAATAATAATAATATGATTCATCACATACCTGCATTGCATGTGAGTATCGAATTTTACAACCCTCCACTTGCCACACGTACAAGAACGATCTTTGAGATTAACATGATGAACTTGAGGGCGAAGACATGGTTTTCCTGGAGTAATAACAGTTGTTGTCCTACTAACTGTGTTGTAGGGGCTAACTGTATGTTTTGTAGCTTTCATATCCCAACGACTCGACTATATTGAAGATTTTCAGGCCATAAATGTCGTTCCTGTTTCAAGCGATCTATCTCCCTTCGATGTTCTTGGAAGTAGTCTAGACAATGCCAAAAAAGTAGCTTGCGCAATCTCCCTGAGTACTATTCATGATTTCGGACCAATTTGATGTAGCTGACCCATAGCTATAATATTGTTTAGTAAATATATATCTGATCGCGTGCGTGTACGTTAATATATTAAATAAAGGTTCGTGCAAGTACGTCAAGTAATAATTAAAACGAATATAATATAACTAGCACCACGCGTGATAGGCAGTGTACCTATCGTTTGTAGAATAGTTATAGCGAATATACGAGTATCGAACACGAGTAAATTGAGTACTAGTAGTAACCTATCATTTCGATATTTAGCCTAGATAAATATTTTTTTAATTGTAGTTTGATTTATAAAATAAATTCTAACAACTTAACTTAGCAAAACCAACAGCTTTAAACGCAACTTAAATATTTAAAAATAACCTTTTTTATAAAACAAATATGCTCGGGATTTCGAATCCCGCTAGGTATCATTGACAAGGCCGTAAATTATCGTTAACACAAATCTAAGGACTAAGTCGCGATAATTCCTACTCACGCCCGAATTTGCTGTCGCCCTAGACGGTTGTGAGAATATATATATTAATTTACCTAAGCGATGATCAATTATTTGCTGTCGCCCTATAATCAAACTCCTATCATTTTATGAAAGGCCTAATCGTTTTTCTAGCTGTCGCCCTAAAACGATATTACCACGAAATCACATCAACACATAGACATATCGAAGTGATATGCAAATCAACACATAGACATCTTAATCTGAACAACAAAATCATAAATGATAAATAGCCAATACAACATGGTCACGAATAATTTTCGTCCAACAATGATTCTACCTAGCGTTCATCTCATCCCAAGAACATATAAGAATTAGCTACTCATATTTACGACGGAAACAAGAGAAGACGAGAATATCAAAGACGAAAACATAATTTCTTCCCTGTTATTTAGCTCTGATAACGTCGTGCTCCGTCATTGCTTTCCGTCGCAGATAGAATCTGCCCTCACGTCTCTTCTCAGCCCGTGTGCGTACCGCTGCCCTCCACTGCGTGTCTGCGCTGCGTGAGCTTCAGTTGCCCGCCGTCTTTGAGTGATTTTATCGAGCGGGTGGTAAGCGCCCGAAGATGGCTTCCGTTTCAATTCCCTCTGCTGTCCCTCGTCACGAGCAGCCCCCCGGAGCAGCGACTCACTTTCTCCTCAGCCGTGTATGCTCGTAAATGCTTCAATTCGCTCAGAGGAGGTTAGGGAGTTTGACGTGGCAGCTGCGAGCTTGAGGTGGGTGCTTGAGATGAATAGTTCGGCCTCCTCCAACTCTTTCAGCTTTGATGGTGTACGTGGTGAGGTGCCTCCTTGAGTGAGGTGGGTGCTTCCTTGAGGTGGATTCTTGATGCAGTGAGAGGTTCGATTGATGAGAGCAGAACGTTGGATAAGCCGTCTGCCTCCTTGAGATGGTTGCTTGAGCGGTGTATGCTTCAAATGGGTTTGGTGTGTGAGAGATGGATCCTTGATGGTGAAGTGTTCGACCCCCTCCCCTCACGTAAGGTGTTTCCTTGAGGTGGGTGGTTGAGCAAAGAGGTCGATGGTGTGGTAGTCCGTGAGGTGCCTCCTTGAGGTGGGTGAGAAGTGATGTTCGATGGTGTGGAAGTGAATTAGAATGGAGAGGTGGATGCTTGAAATGAGAAGTTCGACCTAAGGTGTGTACGTTGAGTGGAGAGGTGGATGCTTGAGAGCTGCTTCCTTGAGGTAGATGCTTAACCGTGAAAAATGTTTCCCTCAAGAGCTGCATTTGGTCAGTGTGTTCGTGTATCAGGTCTAGGGAGTTGTCGAATCGACTGTGATCTTCTCCTTTTTATTAAGCTGTGAGCCACTTTGAGCCCCTTCAACGCTGCCTGCTTTTCTTCCCTGTTTCAGCTATGGTCGAATATTCAAGGTACATGGAAAGCATCTTGTCATTATTGCATGGGTCAATGTTGGCTAAGTGTCACGGCCTCGTGCAGAAGTGTCACGGCCGTGACACCCTTCACGGCCTGGGTTACAGTGGTCACGACCGTCGTTTCTTTATCCTCTTTTCAGCATCGACGTTTCCTTGTTTCAAGGAAAGAAATACCACTTAGCTCATTGTCATCGTTCCTTGTCTGCCCCAGCAATAAATATCAAATTGATTTGAGTGGGTTGGGTTTTAAATGGGCTGAACTATTGGGCTTTGGGCAATCAAAACGGGCTGTTTTGCGCAATAAAGTAGATGTGGGTTCAAAAATTCATATCTTCTGATCGGGAACTCGGAATGGAAATTCCTTTGGGCAGAATCAATACCAACGAGTCTTCTATCATTGGTTAACATTTCAACTCAATCGGACATTGTTTACCCCGTTCTCTGCAAGAAATATCAAACTGCCGCAAAATTGCCGTAAAAACGTTAATATTGCCATTAACCACATTTAAGTGCTAGAATATTCAAAACGGCTCCATTAATGAATGCAAACGACTTAAAATAAACAAATATAACAATATCAACGTGATGAAAATAAAGAACTCATACCTAGCTAGCACCACCATCATGAGCAAAAGTCCATCGAGCTGGATTTACCTTTTTTAACCACTGATATGCCCCTTTATTTATTTTCTGAATGTTCTCCATGATGCTGTCAAACTTACCAACATCTTCTGCATATGCAGCTGACCACGCCATGCTCTTCAAGTGAGAACTTTTGTATTTCTCCACGAAATTTGACATAACATGCCGCATACAAAACCTATAGCAGTCCCTTGTTCAGAAAATGTAGAGATGTATGGTAGAGCTCCTATTAAGCCAGAACTTCGATCGGATATCAAACACGTCTTGTGTTTTCCTTGAATATTAGAACTTTGCATTCATAATTTGAATGCAAGTGTGTCGCATCAACTGTATAACAGGCCGACAATGTCTGTATGCGTCAACACACAGACGAAAGCCCAAAAAACATAATTCATCATAGAAGCACCATTCTCTAAAGGTATATTGCCATACATAACAATGGTACGTGCATATTAAATATGGTGTTGAGGACATAATAATAATTTTAATAATAATAAATAAATAAGAATTCTAATTATAATAATATAACGTGCAATAAATATATAAATAATGAGTTAGCTGGATTAACTTGTTGCACCACGTGAAGGAAACATGGCAATTTGGGAACATAAGTTTCCCACGTGCCATATATTTCTTGCACTGCTAAATTTACTGCTCGTCATGCTTTGTATCTGTTACTATAACCAAACTTATTTTTAATTAGTTGGCGAACCTCAACAACAGTGATGGCAGGATTTCCCTTAATATCACTAAGTATTTCAGATGCAATCAAACTCACACTTAAATTCTTATGCTCTAAAGAAAGATTAATGCTGATATAACATTTGTGTTCTCCTTGGTACATAGTGGACCTTCCAAACTTGTGAGTTCTTCTTCAATATACCTCTAATTCTCCAATCGCAAGGTCGTATACCTTTCTCTTGTCGACAACGCACCTCCCACGCTTTTCGTGCACTAGTTTTAACTATATAGCACGTGCTAGTTACTTCTATACAATATCGCTGAACTGCCATCTGGAAAGCCTCTTTAGTATCAAAGCATAAGCTTGTACCAAATAACCCATTCTCAATGCTAGAATTGTCAAACTCGTTTGGAATGCCAATGGAATCTGCTAATATTGAAGGCACAGAAGACGTAAATAAATTTCTTGGATTCCATGATGGATTCGATGTTGTAGCATATGTAGGTAACTCAACTTGTGGTTCGCTTTCAACTGGTTCATTTTCAACATAGACGTCCGAATGATCACGGTCTACAATAAAAGTATTAAAAAATAAATATTAAAGAAGCTAGATAAATTAAACCATTACAAAAAAAATCCACCTGGAACCTCTGTCACAGAAACTTCTTCAATGTACATGTTTATCCCAGTTGCATTACGTTGCATATCAAAGACGTAAGTAACCTCTATGTCGTGGAAAAAAGACGTAACATGATTTGCATGATCTATTGCCATATATTGCACGCATATCTTCAATGAACTATCATGCAATTCACTAATTTCTCGCAACTGAGTCAACATCGCATTGAACGAAACATCGTGTGAAAATATTCCACTATTTTTGGAGATTGATCATAAACTGTGTGATTGCCAACTGTGATTAACTTGTCACCCCAATGTAGCGTCACAATAACTGAATTCGACATCATTTTTGCAAATTGAAACCGAACTTTCAGGAACAAAGGCGAAATCACGCACAAAAAAAAGATGATTCTTAAAATAAAATAAAATAAACTAGTTACATGGAACAATATGAAGAAACTAGCATGATAAAAGATGATGTTTGTTCGGAGCTACGGTGGTGTGGTTGTCTCCCTCATCCAAGATAAATTCAGAGGATGTTGAATAGGTTTTCTTATTGTTATGATCTTCTTTATGTTTTTTAAGTAATAAAAAAATGATACTAAAATAATGATATTCTATATAATGCATAGATTCTAAACATTAGCTGCTTGAGACGTTGCAGGGCCTAGGAAGTTGTATTTTAATTAAAATGTTTTTTTTAACTGAAAATATTAAATTTAATTGGGGTTAAATATATAATTATCAATAAAACATTGCTTATTTATAGTAATGAGAGAGTAGAACTGTAATTTTAAATAGTTTTTGTGGCCACAATAAAAAAAATAATAATTAAAAGTGTAATTTTAAATAGTTTTGTGGCCAAAATAAAAAAAATAATAATTAAAAGTGAAAAACTTGTTTAGTTCTGCAACATTCTTAAAAAGTTACTAAATTTGCACTTAAATTTAAAAAGTTCTCTATTTTTACCTTTCTCTCACATGTAATGTGTTTGCCCGAATTCGTTCTTAGATTGTTTCTTTTTATATATATACTAGAAATTTGAAGCTGCGCACCATGCGCGGCAATGGATGTCCATTATTTTCTTCAATTGATATATTCTTTTAATTAATTATTTCATAATCTAACAACATAATATAGATTTCAATAGAATAGTCATTTATGAATATAATTTAGTAAATTAGAACTTCTATATGAGATGAGAAGGAAATTAAAAAGAAAACAAGAACTGACTGTCAATAGTCGCACTAATTTGGCTGCTTATATGTATAACATCATCGATGATGCTATCCTGACTGCGTTTGGCTTCGTGGTTTAGTCATGGTCAATGTAAATATTGATTTCCATCAATTTGTTTACAAGTTTTATCACTAATTTTTTAATGTCGGAACACTAAGGGCTCAATCATTTTATTTTCATGTCAAATATAGATATGGTGCCCTGCAAAAGTTTTAGTTGTCACTAAGCAAAAACCTAAATTTAAATTGAAAAAATCTAAATTAAAAATTCCAAAAGATGCTTTGCGCTCAACTTTTGTTTCATAGTTCGAACAATGAAATAACTTGCACTTAAGGGGCGGATTAGGAAATAATTCGAGGTTAAAAAATAAACCAAAGTAAAATAATTATATAATACAAAATATAAATTTGCCTTACAAATTTCTTTATATGATATTATCATTATCAACATTAAGAAATACTTCTCTCTTTATATGAACAAAATGTCTTCCATTAGCCATTTGAATGCATAACAATATAAATAATATGTTGCACCTTATTCTATAGAATATTCCAACCAATTTCATTTAAAGGGCAACAAATATGTTACACTATATATTAAAGGATATATAATATATGTACGTAAGTTTGAGGACTCGTACCACTCTTGACATGTGGACAACCGTAAAAAATGGTATAAATATAACAAAAGTTTTGAGGTAAGCACGCATACCTAGATCTATACATACACTTCACTTCACCATTTATTATATATTTATGAAATCATTCCAATACCACACGACGTCGTTTGGTGTGAGGATTAATGAATTACATCTATTAGTAGATTACGACGAAAACGCTATTGCTAATCCCTTACACACTTATAAGTATTAATAATATATATATATATAGAGAGAGAGAGAGAGAGAGAATTAGAAAAACTTAATCATTCATATCTGTATCAATAGAGATATGCTTAGCCCTGTTATAATAGCAGTATATCTCTCAAAGCGAAGGACGATACATGCAAAGTATAACGCAAAGTATAACGAATGTTTCAGTTTGTGATAACATTGGTAAGGGGCTGATTGAATATTTCCATAGTTTCTCGGGGGAATTGGGAGGAATAAGGTATAAGATTGAGGGAGGATATGTAATAATCAGAGTAATATTCTTCGCTTAATTCCTTCTATAGCAATCTTGCAGTGACAAAATAAGCTTATCGATATATAGATAACGAGACACTTATAAGCTCGAGGAAAAAAATTAGACAATTATAAGTGGTTTCATTTAAAATCACAAAATAAGCTTAATTGATTTAAAAATATTAAATGAGACTTTATTTTTGAAATTTATTGGGTTATAGGCTATTTTTATAACATCCTCGATAATGTGGTTCAGTTAAGACTAGATAAGATAATAGATGATAGGTAAAAAGAATATCACAAACTCAAAGTAGTCTACGATAGGTACAAGTGTCCTCCATCAATCTTCCATTTTTGTCTCCATAACAAGTGTCTTGCGATTGGATTTTACCCTAAATTTCGAGAAATTAAAATGTATATATGAAATTCACAACGAAATTATTATTTTATCGTTATTATGAATCTACATGCTTCTAAGAAGCGAAAGGGCAACACAAACTGACACGTCAATGGTACACGTGTAGGTCTACCACGTAATCTACGCTTCTACTTAATAGTTTATTCTTCCTCAGATAACACACCATAGCAAACTCTGATCTACAGTTCAACTCTCATTTCCATCTTCATAGTCGCTGATTACGCACAAAAATGGGTAGCTTGGAGAACCGTGTGGTCGACGAGGTTAGGAGCTTCGACAGGCATGCATTCTTCGACCTCGGCCATCCTCTGCTCAACCGCGTCGCCGAGAGCTTCGTCAAAGCTGCTGGGGTATTCATCGTTTTTTTTCCCCTTTCTTCTCCTGTAGTTAGTCTTTTTAGCTCGATAATCGATCGAATTAGTCACGCGTGTGTGCGTGATTGAGACAGATTGGCGCTGTTCAAGCTGTGTCCCGCGAAGCCTATTTCACCGCCGTAGAAAGTGAGATTTCGACGAACGATTTCCTCTTTTTTTTTTTTTTGTTGAGATTGGGTGGATGAATGGGGATCTGTGTGTGAGTACACAGGCGGAGGAGGCTCTGAGATCGGCGCGAAGAGGCACAATCGCTTCTCGGACATCAGGGGAGAAACTAACAGGAAGTCTGTGGAGGGACTGGTAAGAAAAAATTGAAGAACAGTTTCTTAATAGTGATTATTACTCATTACCTATTAGTCTCTCTCTATCTTTCTCGTTTGTTGTTTCAGGTGAAAGCCACTGGAAAAGAAGCAGTGCAATGGGGTGCGTACGATCCATTATTACAACAATCATCCCCTTTTCTTCACCTCCTTACACAAAGTATAGCATGATGATAAATGGTACTAAAACAGCCAAGAAAATGACTTTTATGTGGAGCAGGTTTAGCAGCAGGTGTATACTCGGGCATTACCTATGGATTGAAAGAGACCAGAGGTGTCCATGACTGGGTATCTCTCCTCTCCTCTCTCTCTCTCTCTCTCTCTCTCTGCCTCTCTCTCTCTCTCTCTGTCTCTCTCTCTCTATCTCTTTGATGTGTGGTTTTTGGGTATATAGAAAAGTAGCGCATTGGCTGGTGCGATAACTGGGGCGGCGCTGGCATTCACGACTGAGGACCGCTCGCACGAGGCACTTGTGCAGTCGGCCATCACTGGCGCCGCCATTTCCACGGCGGCAAACCTTCTTACAGGGATTTTCTAAGAGCTCATTACATCCATACATCCATCCATCCATCACTTTGCTTTGCTTGCTTTTTTCTTTCTTTCCATAGTATAAGTATATATATGTATGAATAATGCTTGGATGTATTTGTAGTAGTAAGCAGTTGTTGCTATGCTAGACACTTTGATCTACCCCATTTCCATGTATGCTGATGGCTGCTTCCTATTGCTGTTGTTGATCTTTGATTATTAATTATAATATACAATATCAGCCCAGCCAAGGCATTCTTATATCAAATTCATCTTAGTAAGTATTAACTACACAAAAAAAAAAAGAACTCGGATTTTATGATAAGTAAATACAGGTGCATGGATAGAGCAGAGAGCATAGAAAGAAAAGATGAAAAACAATCGATGTTAGTTAATATAAACAGTTCAATAATTCGAGCGATATAAGAAAAAATGGCGTCTTAACTCTTAAATAACTCGTTGTACTACTTTTTTATAAACAAAGATCGATCGGTGCCATAAAAATCTAATTCGAGAAAGGTGCGATATTTGGACTAGGCTCTCAAGTCTCAAACTTCCTCGTTCGTTCGTTGATTTACGTAAGCTTCGAGTTTTTTTTTTTTTTTTTTTTCTTTTTGGCATTTTGTACGTCATGTATTTCGATCAAGTGTGTGCGGTTTTCCCTTGCCTCTGCTGCCTTTTCGATCTGTGTTCATATCGGTTGGTGTGTCTGTCGTGGTGTTGATCTCCTAAATTCGATTTTGAAAGCAGATCTTGTACTGTATACTTACTCCAGACGTGTTTGCTGTGTTCCAATTCGATTGATTGTGATCAATGTTTACTGTGAAGCTTAGGGTTTGAGAAAGGGGCGACGTCTGAAACGGAAGGCTTTAAGATAACTGACCTCGTTATTCATCGTTTGAGATGATGATTTGTGATTATGTTGTAGCCAAATATGGTTCCACTAGACAGTCTCAATACATTTGCATCAACTAAAATTTGTCTCTTTCCTATCGTAGTCTCAACTGTTGCATTTCCATTCAAATTGGATGGTCTTTGAAGTTCTGCAAGTCAAGGATCTTACACCATTTCCTTTCCTTTTTTTGCCAGCCACTTAGCCTTTGATATGTCGAAAGACGATAGTGCTGCCGCTGCCCAAGATGCAGCTGAGAGGATCAAAGCCGCCGCCCTTTCGGCAGCAAAAGGCCTCAGCCGTGCCCAAGCCGAGCGTGCAGCTGCTCGCAACGTAAACGCCTACGGGCAAAAGGAAGAAGGCCGAGCCGATGGCAAGAGAGAAAAGAAGCCAAGAGGCAGATGTACTTGATGAGCACCGAGAAACAGGTGAGGCTCGGCGAGCGTAAGGACGCCAAAACCTTGTCCACCGCCCCAATTGGTGGCGCTGCTGCACAGTGCCAGAAATGCTTTCAGACGGGCCACTGGACATACGAATGTAAGAACGAACGAGTCTACATCTCACGCCCTTCAAGAACTCAGCAGCTGAAGAACCCTAAACTCAGGATGGAGGCCTCGGTTTCGTACGATTTGGACAGCCCTGACGTTCGATCAGAGGGAAAGGTCGAGGAGAAAAGGGCGAAGAAGAGTAAGAGGAAGCACAAGTCTGATAGTAGTAGCGAGGCTTCTGTGTTTAGTGGCACCTCTTCGGGCGAAGATGAGAGTGAGGAGTCAAGCGACAGCTCATCGACCGATTCTGATTAGAGAGGAGGAGACGAAGGAAGCATAGGAAGAAGAAGAAGGTGCAGAAGAAGAGAAAGCATAGGAAGTATAGTTCTACGTCTGAATCTGAATCTTCTGAGTCGTCGTACTCGGCATGTGGTTTGGAAGATTCCGAGGAGGATAGGAGTGGTCGAGGGATAGGAACGACTACGATCAAGAGGAGGTACTAGTCGTTTTTGGGAAAGCTTAGACTCTCCATGGCTGATCTGAGATTTTTTTTTTGGTTTGGTTTGGTGCTATTATGAAAAATGAATGATTTGTGATATTGCTGCTGGTTTTGAATTTTGGTACTGTTGTTTCTATTTGCTGCAATTCCATAATCTTGTTTGTCTTAGTGGCGAAGGCCGGCCAACGAATTTCTGATTATCTGATGATTCAGTTCAGCTTCAGACATGGATACGTAAATGTAATAAGATACTGATTAATAAATGTGTTGAGATCTGTCCAAAATTGAAGATTACCCTAAAACAAAATCAGCTCAATCAATCAACCAATCACGAAAATATAAAAAAGACAAGGTCAGTGAACTCAGTAAGCAGCACCATAGCCCAAGAAAATGGAATCCGCATCACCACCACCACCGCAGCTCCTCCACCTTCTCCTCCTCGCCGCTGCCGCCTCCGCCGTATTCCTCCACAGCTCCGCCGCCGCACCGCCGCCGCCCTTCCCCAAAGAAGCCCTGCCAACAAAATCAGGCTACTTAACCGTCAACTCCACCACAGGCTCAGCCATTTTCTACACATACTACGAAGCAGAAATTCACAAAAACACCACAACCGCTCCTATCCTCATATGGCTTCAGGGAGGTCCAGGCTGCTCTTCCATGCTAGCCAATTCTATGAACTCGGGCCATGGCTGGTCAACGAAGACCTCATTCTCCGACCTAACCCAGGTTCTTGGAATAAGATTTTTGGCCTGCTTTTTCTCGATAATCCCATAGGCAGTGGTTTTAGCTTCGCTGCTTCGCCCGAGGAGATACCGAGGGACCAAAACGGTGTGGCTAAGCACCTTTACGCTGCGATCAAGAAATTCCTCGCCTTAGACGAGTCGTTTAAAGCTAGGCCTCTATACGTCACCGGGGAGAGCTACGCCGGAAAGTACATCCCAGCGATTGGGTACCACATACTGAAGAAGAATGGGGCTTTACAGAGTGATAAAAGAGTGAACTTGGCAGGCGTTGCTATTGGGAACGGACTCACCCATCCTCAGACCCAAGTTGCTACCCACGCTGTGAATGCTTACAATTTGGGATTAATCAACCGAAAGCAAAAGACCCTTTTGGAGAAGATTCAATCTGAGGCAGTGGGCTATGTGAAAAGCAGAAACTGGGATGAAGCAGCTGATGCAAGAAACAGAGTCTTGAATACGCTGACTAACATGACTGGTTTGGCTACTCTGTACGATTTTAGGAGACTGATTCCTTACCAAGACGATATAGTCGGTAAGCTTTTGAACAATGTAGAGGTGAAAAGGACGCTGGGAGCTAAAGAATCGTTGAAGTTCGAAGTTTGCAGCGACGTGGTTGGGAAGGCACTGCACGGAGATGTGATGAAGAGCGTCAAGTACATGGTGGAATTCTTGGTGAAGAACACTAGGGTTTTGCTGTACCAAGGACAGTGTGATTTGAGGGACGGCGTGGTTTCGACCGAGGCGTGGATTAAAGAGATGAAGTGGGAAGGGATCGAAGAGTTTTTGGGGGCGGAGAGGAAGGTTTGGAGGGTGGAGGAGAAACTCGCGGGCTATGTGCAGAAATGGCAGAATCTGAGCCATGTTGTGGTGATGAACGCTGGCCATCTCGTGCCTACAGATCAGTCGTTGAATTCGCAGATTATGATACAAGATTGGGTTTTGGAAAGAGGTCTGTTCGCCGGCGAGGAGGATGAAGAGCCGACGAATTCGTTAGAGTTCAAGCGTTCTTTCTGAGATGAGACTCATGTAATAATAAACAGCAGTGAAATTTGTAAGACAATGCAAGCATCAATGGCTTGTTTGTTTATCCATTCAATAACACTGCAATTTCTCAGATAGAACTCACCATTTTATTGCAGACCTTTATTCATGTTTACGCAGCTGTAAGAACTTTTAAAGAATCCAAGGAATCGATGTTTCAAATGATTAGCAGATAGTGTATATATTTTTTCAACGCCAACTTGTTGAATACATTGTACATGTTCACCCAAGATAAAATCTCTTCAGGCAGAACATACTCGTAAACTCAATAAAATTTGAATGAAATCCCTTCCACTAATATATCAAAATATGATGACCATCATCTTCATCGTCTTCATCAGTTCATTACGGAGACAACAGCCAAGCAGTTGCTGGTCATCTCCGTCAACCTCTCAGCATACTCAGAAAGTGGAGATTTCTCTCCAAGAGATTGAAATCCATCCTCACAATCACTTGCTTCCATCATCAAACCGCTGAGCTTACTGTTCATCGTCCCAATGTCTCCCTCGGCCAAAGCAGTGACCACCTCTTCAAAGTCATCGACCACCGAAGAATAACTTTCTTTGCAGTCCCTCAGCACAGATGCCACCTCGGGTGACGTGCTTTGTTGGCCAGCCAATACCTCGACTTTGCCCAAGGCCATCTTGGCTAAAGTCGAGGTAGCCTTTATAGAAGCTTGGAGAATGGCCTGGGAATCTACTCTGCCCTTGGAAAGAGAAGGGATGACAGTGCCAAGGCAAAGGTCGGGGTGGTCAGTGGAATCACAGACTGACCTCAGCCTTTTGTCGACGTTGTCGGGAATTATGGGCATGATGTTGAATTCCGGGAAGTCGCTCGTCGGGGGAGACTGCGTTGGGGCGTCTGAGATTGGTGGATTTGCAGATGGCGTTGGAGGGAAGGAGACGTAGTTCAAAGTCGATGGAGAATCATCGTATTGCTGAAGGGAACGGCTGGTTCTTGAGGCTTGAGTTGTTAGAAGGCCGAAGGAGATGAAGAGGAGTCCGACGGCGACGATCTTGTTTTGGGATTCCATTCTTTTTGTTGTTGGTGGTGGTGGGTCGAAGGGTAGCAGCTATGTGCCTGCATAAATAAGACATGGGTGGGAATGGGGTTTGGTGATGGGGAGTGAATATAGGAAGACCATTCAAAAAGGCATGATTGTCCTAAATTGTAGAGAAATTTTTATGACATGTAATATGCTTTCCTTTATTTTCTCACTGAAATTCAGATCAGCCAAGTACTACATTGTTGCTACTAAAGGGACTCAAAAACTCCACGTGCATAAAAGCCAGGTGAATAATTCTCATCGGATGGAATTTGACAGTAGAGAACATAATTCAGACAGTAGATTCAATTTCATGAGGAAAATGGCAAGTACTATAAACTTTATGGACATCCATTATGACCACAGACGTTGGATACGAAGAAACCAAATACTTACAGTGGCTGTTAATTGCTCTAATTCAATAGCCAACTTCTTTTGCGTGATGGCCTACTGGGTTTAATGTCCACAGCAGGCAATATCTTGCAAGTTTTCTCGGATTCCCTGTTCATGGTTCGAATAGGTTCCTTAAAGCGCTCTCTTCGTTTTTCCATCTTCTTCATGATCTCCTGAATTTTCTGAATATCAAGTCCTTCCACAACTCTATCTATCCTCGAAGGCACCGCATCATCACTCTGTGCCACATGTTCAGACACAATCACACTTTCGAGTCGTTTCCCACTAGTTTCTTCACTAACTATCTGCCCCTCCTCGATATCATTATCACATCCGTATTTGTCACTTTGGTCAGCAAAAACTGCCCTCCCGGAGTTGCGATCGTTTGATTTCTTCAGCCGTTTTGGTTCGTTATTGACATCCTTTCCTGTGTAATTGTTTCTGTCGAACCTCATCGTATCTCCAGCTTCAGAGGTTCTCCTACAGGACTGTAGACAACAATGCCTCAAGTTAAAGTCAAAAGTAAATGTTTTTAAATTGATTTATCAAAGACCGCAAAAGTACTTGAGAACATCATAGAAGACAAGAAAAAGAAAAAGTACGTTACGAAATTGGCAAATCAATGAAGAAAACATCTACATATAAATCTGACCCAATAGGAAATTGAACAGAACTTCCAAATATATTTCGACAAGTAATACGTATGACTAAGATTATACGCAGTTTTAACCATAACATCACAAAATTTACCTGTTGGTCCTTGATAACAAGGTGAGGATATCCTGCACCTCTATATCTTGGGCAGAGCTCCGAACGGCTTTCTGAGCGAATACTATCACAGTTTTGATCAACCTTATAATCGAATTCGTCGTCTCTTTGCAGCTTATGAGTACATCTGCCTGCCATCTTATTATTAATAATTTCTGCATCAAGATCAGACTTATGTACATATTCAGGCCCTCTAGACCTTGTTTCTTCAAAGTACGATGACTCTCCAGACTGGAATTCAGTATTATTCTGCAGATGCCTGGATCTGTAATGTGCCTCTTTCACATTACGATTAGATACTTGATGCACCAAATGATACGGGTTCTTGTCAAAGTGCTCTTTATAATTAGGATTAGTGATTCTTTCAGCCGAGTTAAGAAGGCTAGAAGATTGGTGAACGTGACTTCTTGGGCCAACGTGATCCTTGGAGTGGTGGTGCGTAAGGCGATGTTTGTTGTCCAAGCACACATCATTCCGACCACGATGACTAACTTCTCGTTGTCTACTTTTCCAAAAGAACTTAGCATTCAAAGCAGGTCTCTGAGAGACAGAAATTTTTCCGGTAGCTCTCTGATATTGTCCACCTCTGGGAGCACATCGATCTTCATCTGAACTCATGGATAGAGCCCGAGGTTCAATGCATCTCCTATTATGTTGTTCATTCTCCATAAGAGATGCACCGGCAAACCCATTGAAGTGGCTTGTATATTTCCTCTTTACCCCCCTAAGGCTCTCACATTGTCTCCTATCACGAAATGTATCGTAATCACTTGCAAGGTTAGAATGACCTACCTCACTACCATCATGAAGGGGGAATCTACTAGATCTTCCTTCAATGAAATCAGTACCATCACTCTCCCTTCTGCGTCTAAATCTCATACCATCTTCTTTCTTATTGCCCTTACTGCTTCTTCCATTTGAAACATGGGAAAAATATGAGGTCGACTTCCTTGCCTCAATATCGTGATTATTCGTCTCCTTATAGATATGCCTTCTATCATCGCACCAGTCAGCTTTATAATATTCATAATCATCCATGTTAATTTTTCCATTCACAAACTTCTGCTCTCCATCCAAGTGGTAGTCACCAAACAAGTGTCCTCCATGTTGCACATTTGGACAAGCATCACAAACTCGTTCCTTTGGGTACACTGGCCTTCTATCATCGTCAGAAACAAACCCATAATATTCATCGGATGAATTTTCAGATCCTCTAAATTGCCGTATATTCCTTCTACCTGGACAAGGAATTGGAAATTCTCTCAGTTTTTCATGGTCAATACTATAATGGTTGCCACGAACATCTTTTTTAATTGGCCTATCATAAGCACGCGAATCGCTTTGACGAGCCTTTAAATCAGATGCACGATCAGATTCCCTGAGCACCTTCTCTTTTCTAATAGAACGATGGCTGTCAGGGTATTTTGAGAGCTTGCGGCCAAAAGACGACTCACGGAACTCACGGTCTACGACTCGTGGAGACTTTCTTGAATGCTCGTGCCTCCTTTGTGTGTATCCTCTATCTCTATCATCATATCTAACACCCCTTTTGTTGGTATAGTCAATGTGTTTATCAGATCGATGAGAAAAGCGGTACCCCTTATTGACCATCTTATATGGCTCAAGATCCGAGCTTACAGGAGTACGGTTTGAGCGCCTATGTCTCCTTGTATTATCATTGCTTAAAGTTCCACAAGGACTGGGAGAACAGGACAGTCCACGATAGCGCCGATTCTGACCACTTTTGGATGATTCAGGTTTCCCTGGCGGTGGTTCTTGATCAGGCATACTGATTTCATCTGAGTCGGATTCTGATTCCCCTATTGATGGTTCTTGCTCGGGCATACTGCTTACATTTTTATCAATCATGTCATTAGATACTTCAATAACTCCTTCCAATTCATCGGAGTCAGAATACACAAGCGCAGGATTCAAAGAATCAGGATCACTTTCACGTGTATGTCTGGAATCCCTGTTAAGAATCCACCAATAAAGACTCTTACTGATTTATACACACACAATCAATACACATACTCTGTTCTGAAGGTGAATGAGGAAAGCATAATCCCTTAGTGAGCCATCTTGAACTCAACTGGGAAGGTATCCATTATAATAACATATGAGATTTGATACATACCGAGGATGTAAAGAGTCAATATGATTCTGAATTGTGACTGGGACTTCATCAATTGGTTGACCACGCTCAGTTCCTTCCAGGTCAGCGATGGCAGAAGCACGATCGCGGGCTTCCAAGTTGTTCGAGAATGGAACACAGCAAGGTCTTGGTTTCTGGAAAATAACAAATAAAATAAGCCTAAGGAAAGAGGCTCCAACAAATTCATACTAAAAATATAGCCTCATCGAAAAGCAATCAAAGAAAAGACACACAGCTTTAAACTAGCTATCAAATCCAAGATAAGAAAAAAATAAGAAGAACATGAATCGATAAACAGCTAAGAAACACGACTTCAGGAAGTTAATCCTAATCCTAAACCATTCCCAACCATGAGCACCGAGTACGGGTATCCAATTAAAAAATGTTAAGTCCTGAAGGCTGCACCAAATGCGACGAACCAACTTTGCTGGACATACATCGTAAACAATAAATGAAGCAACTCGACAAACAAAACTCAACATAAATTCAGCGTCACCAACTAACACATATACTAAGCAGATTAAATCAAAACAACTGGGTACCAAATCATCCACTCCATCGCCGCGTGGCCGTGGAGGGCGAAGGGCGACGGCATTGACAAAAACGGCGTTAGTCACCGCCGCCACTTCAGTTTTCTCATGCATAGCGCAGATGGCCGAGCTGGCCTGAACCTCCACGTCAGCATATAGGTCGCTGAAGTCATCATCGTCGTATTCATCCATTTTCGAAATCTATTTCCTGTAAAACAAGAAGAAAAAAAACAAAGAAGCAGAAATTCAGAAGCTTAAAACCCTAATATCATAGCAGCTGATACGTTTGACAGCATTCAGTCGCAAGTTGAAACTCCATATGAATGACACCATTGCACACGACTGGTTCCAATATCTTTCTGAGATTGGGCTGTAACTGTTAAAACATATAACCCATTTTATACTTTGGTTTCTTATTTTCAAGCCCAAGATTAGTAAAAGCCCATTAACTGTTAGGGGCTTATGCATAAATAATATAAATGGAAGGGGTTGTTATATAAATGGAGCCATGGAGGAGCTCAATCTATTTCTATATAGCTCGATTGAATCCACATTTTCCTGCCTTTTTTGTTATTCTGATATATAAAAAGAATCTCTGCATCTATTCTATTTTCTAAAGATCCTACCTGACTCACAAAAATAGATTTTAATTTGGTCCGTCAATTTCACCACCAAACATGTTTTATCTACAACTAAAAATTGATTAAAAAAATTATTAACCCACGTTGTAGAAGAAACTGTCATCTAATTTCACTCCATTTTTATCTACAATTAAAATTACAAAAATAAAAATCCAAACCGTTAAATTATAAAACAACTCACTATATTTACTTACTATTTTTAGTTATTTATTAACTTACTATTTTAGTTAATTAAAACTCTACCTTTAATTTAATAATAAATCACTTTTCTTTTTGAATTATAATATGATATTACGGCACAAGGATTTGAGGGTGAAAGAATGTTAGTTCTAATAATTTGCGTAGGAAGTTAAGGTTCTATCGATCTTCAATTGAAACAAGCGTTCATTGCTCCTTAATGCCGAGCCTACTTGGTATATCATATAAACTATAAACAAAACAGAACTCGAATATTTGTATCGTTCTATTATTTTTACCAAAGCTTTATTCGTCAACTATCGGCCGCCGGCAAGTGCATTAGACAATATGCCTTTGAGTTTCAATTTGCGTAGGTGGTTTTAATATGTTATTAAGCTCAACAAATTAATTAACACTTCTTTCGGCAGCAATCATCGGTGAGCACTTAAAAACCCCATGTTAAATGTCTCTTTTTAAATCCTATATGTTATCTTTATATTATGTACTAACTAATGAATTATCTAGTTTGAAAATTGGATTCTATAAGGTTTACGTAAAAAAAAATTCAAGTAATATTCATGACATTTGGAAGTCAAGAAGTCAAATTTGATCTATCCTATAGCCATCTTGTGGAAATGTTTTGTTTCTAGTTTGAAGATCAATTGGTTCAAAATACGAAAATGTCGTTTTCTGTTAACTACAATAAAATAATGATATTATTCCAATCAAACCATATGACAAGATTTCACGGGATTTCGGTGTGACGCAAAAGTCAAGCTTATGCGACCTGTGAATAGATTTTCGAAGTTTTTCCTAATTGGAAGATCATTTAAATATAGCGTAAGCACCAGCATAGAATCTTTCTCAATCTTTAAAATTTATAATCAGTTGCATGGAATAGGAATAATATGCTGTTGAATATAACACGTCTTATGTTTTTATTCAACCATCAATGATAAAGGTGAAGTAGTTGATTATTTTAGTAACGGTCATTTAATGAAAGACAAGAACAAAAGAATATATGTAAATCCTTGCCCCATAATTCATTGATTTAGGCGTTACACGACATATGCACTCGCCAATTAAATAAAAGAATAGTCGGTTTAAATGAATTTAAATATATGATGCCTATCAACTAACAGTCGGCAGTTATAAAAGGAAAGTTCTATATGCTGAACGAAAGCAATTCCTAACCCCTTTGTTTTTTTTTTTTTTTTCCCGATGTTTGTGTATATTTTTGGACAAAACATACAAATTGGAAGGATTAGCTTCGATGATAGAACATGAATTGCTTCATTGCCAATTATGTTCACCTTGTCGACATAATAAGCCACACGGCTTGAAAAGTCAAAAAAAGAAAAAAACATGTGGCATTGATTAGTCAAAAGAAGAGGAACGGCGCAGTATTTGCAAATGGTAGCTGAAGACTTTTTATTATTTTCATATGGCCGTTCTCATTGCTCTGATTGCCTATAAATACGATGGCTTAGTGCAAAGCAAATGGCATCCCACAACAGAGAGAAGAACAGATAGAGAGATAGAGAGAAAATAAAAGAGAGTTTGTCGGTATTTTTCTCCGACTATAAAGAGAGAGTTTGAGGGTTTTCTCCTTTATAGATTGAGAGGTTGTAACTCCTATATTTTCCTCTATAGTGGATTCTTCTTCCTTGCCCGTGGTTTTTACCCCGATTTGTTTGGGGGTTTTCACGTAAATCTCGGTATCCACAATTTATCTTTAGTTACCCAAATATTAGCCGCAATATTATTCGACCGGGTCCGCTGCCACGCCAACAATTGGTATCAGAGCCTAGCTTGGGTTTTATATATCTGTTTATCGTATGCTCTGTGGTTGCCACTAACGTGGACCCTCCACAACAGAAAATAATAGATATTATACTGCCCTTTTTATGGTGACGAAAAAGCCGGTACAAGTTCAATAATTATCTGCTGCAACCCCGTCGGAGGTATCGCTCACGACTAAACAGAAATTATGGCGGCGAAATTCGATATTGAAAAGTTCAACGGGAGAAATTTCTCACTGTGGAAATTAAAGATAAAGGCGATCTTACGCAAAGACGGCTGTCTGGAGGCTATCGATGGAAAACCAGCCACAGTTACAGACGAAAAGAAATGGAACAAGATGGACGGAAGCGCCGTCGCAAATCTCCATCTGGCACTAGCAGATGAGATATTGTCCAGCGTCGAAGAAAAGAAAACGGCAAAGGAGATTTGGGACCATCTAACAAATCTGTACGAGCCGATGTCGTTACACAACAAAATTTTCTTGAAGAGAAAATTGTTCACCTTGAGAATGTCTGAATCTACTTCGGTGACGAAGCATCTCAACGTCTTGAATACTCTATTTTCCCAGCTAACATCGTTGGGGTATAAAACGGAGGATAAAGAACGTGCGGAAATTCTACTTCAAAGTCTGCCTGATTCGTATGATCAACTCATCATCAACTTGACGAACAACGCGAAAGTTCTGATCTTCAATAACCTCGCGGCTGCTATTCTCGAAGAAGAAAATCGGCGAAAGAACAAAGAGGACCAGCAAGTAGGCTCGCAACAGGTCGAAGCTTTGATGGTGATGAGAGGGAGATCGACGGAACGTGGTTCAAGTGGGAGTCACACTCAAGGCAGGGGAAAATCAAGAAGTAAGAAGAAGGATATGAAATGCTACCATTGTGGAAAGAATGGTCACTTGAAGAAGGATTGTTGGAGCCTGAAGAACTCCAATCATCAGGGAAATCTGGCAAACGCGTCAGGTGGTGACGTATTGTGTAGTGAAGCAGCTATCTCAACGGAGAGCAGGAAGGCGTATGATGATATATGGCTTCTTGACTCAGGCGCAACTTATCATATGACCTCTCGAAGAGACTGGTTCAATCACTACGAACCTATCTTAGGAGGATCTGTGTACAGTTGCGAAGATAATGCCTTAAAGATCGTAGGCGTTGGAACCGTGAGGTTGAAGTTGCATGACGGTACAGTTCGCACTATTCAAGGAGTGCGGCACGTGGAAGGTCTAAAGAAGAATTTATTGTCTGTGGGACAGCTAGACGATCTTGGCTGTGAAATCAAAGTTCAGGGAGGGATAATGAAAATATTCCGCGGAGCACTTGTAGTCATGAAAGGTAAAAAGGTCGCTGCAAATTTGTATATGCTGTTGGGAGAGACGGTGCAAGAAGGGAAAGCGTCTGTAGCTTCGGGAAATTCAACCGAAAGATCTACTATGCTGTTGCATCAAAAGCTCGGGCATATGTCGGAACAAGGTATGAAAATTCTTGCGAGCCAAAATCTACTTCCGGGTCTCACGAAGGTGTCACTACCATTCTGTGAGCATTGCGTAGCAAACAAGCAGCATCGGCTACAGTTCAACACATCAAATTCTAGAAGCAACAATATTCTAGAATTAGTTCACTCTGATGTATGGCAATCACCGGTTTCATCCCGAGGAGGAGGGAAGTACTTCGTGTCTTTCATCGACGATTACTCCCGGAGATATTGGGTGTATATCATCAAGAGTAAGGGAGATGTGTTCGTTACCTTCAAGAATTTCAAGGCTCGGGTCGAACTTGATACAGGAAAGAAGATCAAATGTTTGAGGACTGATAATGGAGGAGAATATACTGGCAAGGATTTTGATAGCTTTTGCAAGAGGGAAGGCATCAAAAGGCACTATACTACGGCGTATACTCCACAACAAAATGGAGTGGCGGAGCGGATGAACAGGACTCTGTTGGAAAGAACAAGAGCCATGTTGGGAGCTGCAGGTCTGGATAAATCATACTGGGCAGAAGCAGTCAACACCGCCTGCTACGTGATCAATCGACCGCCTTCAACGGCAATCAATCAGAAGACGCCGATGGAGATGTGGATCGAAAAGCCAGCGGACTATTCCAAACTCCATGTATTTGGAAGTCCTGTGTACGTGATGTACAACGCCCAAGAAACTACGAAGCTGGATCCGAAGTCCAGAAAGTGTTTGTTCTTGGGGTATACTGATGGTGTGAAGGGGTATCGCCTGTGGGATCCCACTGCCCACAAGGTTGTCATCAGTAGGGAGGTTATCTTCTTAGAAGATAAACTAATCGGAGGAAATGATAGCACTACAAAGGAAAGCCCAGAGACTACGACGATTCAGGTGAAAGGAAAGTCGGGGGAACAAGATTCTTCTGAAGCAGCACCAGAGCACGAGGCAGGGCCAAGCGAATCTTCAGAGTCAGAAGTTAGAAGGGGCACACGAAAAAGAGCCGCACCATCCTGGCATGAAGATTACGATATGGACAGCAACGTTGCATACTGTCTACTAACTGATGATGGAGAGCCATCAACTCTTCAAGAAGTACTGAACAGTTCAGATGCAGATCAGTGGTTGGCGGCAATGCAAGAAGAAATGGAAGCTCTACGGAAAAATAAGACTTGGGAGTTGGTGCCACTACCTCAGGGAAGAAAGGCAATCGGCAATAAATGGGTCTTTAAGATCAAGCGGAACAGCGATGATCAAGTAGAGCGGTTTCGTGCACGACTGGTGGTTAAAGGCTATGCTCAGAAAGAATGCATCGACTTCAACGAGATATTTTCACCGTTCGACTGACGACTGTTCGGGTACTCCTGGCGATGTGTGCTACATTCGACCTACATCTAGAGCAACTAGATGTGAAGACGGCTTTTCTTCATGGAGATCTTGAAGAAGAGATTTATATGCTCCAACCGGAAGGTTTTGAAGATAAAGAAAAACGGAACTTGGTTTGTAGGTTGAACAAATCTCTATACGGTCTCAAACAGGCGCCGAGGTGTTGGTATAAGAGATTTGATTCCTTCATCATGAGCCTTGGATACAACAGATTAAATGCAGACCCTTGTGCATATTTCAAGAGGTTTGGTGAAAATGAATTTATCATATTACTGTTGTATGTTGACGACATGTTGGTAGCAGGCCCCAACAAAGATCGTGTTGAAGAACTCAATGCACAGTTGGCTAGGGAATTTGAAATGAAGGACTTGGGACCAGCAAACAAGATTCTAGGGATGCAAATTTACCGAGACAGAAGTAACAAGAAGATTTGGCTTTCGCAGAAGAATTATCTGAGGAAGGTCTTGCGACGCTTCAATATGCAAGATTGTAAGCCAATTTCTACCACACTTCTTGTTAATTTCAAATTATCCTCAAGTATGAGTCCTAGCAGTGAAGAAGGGAGGATGGAGATGTCTCGAGTACCGTATGCATCAGCGGTGGGAAGTCTTATGTTCGCGATGATTTGTACACGACCAGACATTGCACATGCAGTGGGAGTAGTAAGTCGGTACATGGCGAATCCGGGCAAAGAGCATTGGAGCGCGGTGAAGAGGATCCTACGATACATCAGAGGAACCTCTGATGTTGCATTATGTTACGGAGGAGCAGACTTTACTGTCAGAGGGTACGTTGACTCTGATTATGCAGGTGATCTTGACAAGAGCAAATCTACCACGGGATATGTCTTCACTCTTACTGGCGGAGCCGTAAGTTGGGTATCGAAACTTCAGTCCGTTGTCGCGACGTCAACAACTGAAGCAGAATATGTTGCAGCTACGCAGACAAGTAAAGAGGCTGTTTGGTTGAAAATGATCATGGAGGAACTCGGGCACAAACAGGAAAATATTCCTCTGTTCTGTGACAGTCAGAGTGCCTTGCATCTCGCAAGGAATCCAGCTTTTCATTCCAGGTCAAAGCACAAACGAGTCCAGTATCACTTCGTTTGTGAGAAAGTGGAAGAGGGCACTGTAGATATGCAGAAAATTTATACGAAAGAAAACCTAGCAGATTTTTTGACGAAGGCGGTCAACACTGATAAGTTTGTTTGGTGTCGTTCCTCAAGTGGCCTAGCGGAAACGTAAGCAACATGAATGGCAAGGGAGAAAGAATGGTGTGAAGATCCGATTGATTCTCAATCAAATCTTCAAGTGGGAGATTGTCGACATAATAAGCCACACGGCTTGAAAAGTCAAAGAAAGAAAAAAACATGTGGCATTGATTAGTCAAAAGAAGAGGAACGGCGCAGTATTTGCAAATGGTAGCTGAAGACTTTTTATTATTTTCATATGGCCGTTCTCATTGATCTGATTGCCTATAAATACGATGGCTTAGTGCAAAGCAAATGACTCCCACAACAGAGAGAAGAACAGATAGAGAGATAGAGAGAAAATAAAAGAGAGTTTGTCGGTATTTTTCTCCGACTATAAAGAGAGAGTTTGAGGGTTTTCTCCTTTATATATTGATAGGTTGTAACTCCTATATTTTTCCTCTATAGTGGATTCTTCTTCCTTGCTCGTGGTTTTTACCCCGATTTGTTTGGGGTTTTCCACGTTAAATCTCGGTATCCACAATTTATCTTTAATTACCCAAATATTAGCCGCAATATTATTCGACCGGGTCCGCTGCCACGCCAACACACCTTTGCCTTTCCGACTAAAATCTACTCGATATGTTGAATTTTAAAGCGACGTTGTGCGTGTATTATGTCTCCTCAAGATAACATCTTTCACCAACAAAATTTTTATAGCAACAATAAAAATAATAATCTAAGCTGAAATTACAATTTTGTCCTTTTAGTTTTATATGATAACGTCCACAGAAATTCATTCGACGTATCATGTGTAATTGCTAAAGTTTTCTCCCCTTTTCCCTTCTTCACAAACATATTACCCCCAAAAAAAATTATTTTTATTTTTTGTCTAGTTATAACTTTTCTTTTTATCCCGATGTACCCATGCTATTTGGTGACACCACACGTTTCGAAGGTGATTAATTTACGTTGATTAACTGAACCCTATAATATTATAATCCTATTCATAAAAATTATCGATCGCAAACTTAATGTTTCTTTCTTTTTTCTGTTTGCGGTGAGCTTGTACATGTGCTTAGATCCGAGAATCTAATTGCTAAATCGTTAAAACTAATCAAATAAAAAAAATTGCAATACAGAAAGAAATCAATAATTCAATATACATAAAAATACATGTACATACAAAAAAAAAGCTTCGTGGGGCCCAACTTTCTTCCCAACCCTTAAAAGAAGAAAGCGCTTTGTAGAGAAAGTCCCTCACTCCAATTCACACAAATTTTTATTACTCTCTCTCTCTCTCACTCTATTGAAGAGGAACCTATCTTCGACTTTAACCTAAAATGGAAGAAAAGGTCGTAAGAGATCAAACATCAGAAGATTACATGACGATGATGATGATGATGATCAATGGAAGCAGCTTATTCGAAATAACATCGTCTTCATCAATCGTAGAGCAAAGCATAGCTGATGATCATTTTGATATAGAGAGCTCTTTGGGGTTTTCAGACATGTTGAATTTCGACCCCCAATCATCCTTATTCGATGATTTCCCTTTGATTCCGTCGATTACTGCCGAGCCACCTCTTCCTCCGGCTGCGGCGGCGGTCAACGCTCCGGCGACGACATCACGAAACTCATCCGCCTCCACGTCAGCTTCTTCCTCAAACCAAACAGCTGCTGCAGAAACTGTTGTTGAAGAAGACGAAGAAGATGGAGAAAAGACTAAGAAAGAGTAACGATCTTTTATTATTACTTCTCTTAATTCAACCTTCTAGCTAGAAATTCAAGATCAGCACTTTGCTTTCAAATCGAGATTTTTCAACCTTTTCTGTCTGCTGTTGTTGCATGATAACATTAGGTTGAAAGTGAAACCCAAAATGAAGAATCACAAAAAGCAAAAGCAACCAAGAGTTGCTTTCATGACAAAGACTGAGATCGATAACTTGGACGATGGCTATAGATGGAGAAAGTACGGCCAAAAAGCTGTCAAAAACAGCCCTTTCCCAAGGTCAGTGCCTCTCTCTCTCTCTCTCTCTCTCTCTCTCTCTCTCTCTCTCTCTCTCTCTCTCTCTCTCTCTCTCTCTCTGATACTCAGGGAAAGGGGAGGCGATTGGTATAATAAAGTGTTCATGATGATTAGAATGATGGGCTATCTGAGAACTGATGATTGCGATGAGATTTTGGTCAAAATTATACGTCTTTTCTTTCCCTTTCTCCTCCGATTAAATTAATAATAATCATCTTCTCTCTATTACACACAGCAGAAGCTACTATCGCTGCACAAGTAGGGGCTGCAGCGTTAAAAAGAGAGTAGAAAGATCATTCGAAGATCCAACGGTCGTCGTCACAACCTACGAAGGAACACACACGCATCAATGCCCCATCACGCCACGTGGCACCGACGGCGGCAGCTTCTTTGGCGGTGGAATGATTCCACCGGCGATGCTTCAGAGAAGCCTAGAGCAGCCCTACTTTCAGCCGCCGGCGAAAAACCCCTTGAACTTCCCATTCGATTGTTGTGCTAATTCCGTGGTGGTTGATAAAGGGCTTTTAGAGGATATGCTTCTTCCACGTAATTAAGGTGGAAAGATTAATTTCCATGGGTTTTCGTTTCAGTTAATCTCTTTACTAGCTAGGGAAAGGTGAAGGTTGGGATTTTCATTATAGGTTCTATGAATCCATGGCGCCCTTTATGTATGTGTATATATACAAGAATTAGTGTTTGTCGTTTTTCTTGCATTTGACATGTAATGTGTGTATTTGATCGACCCTTTTTGCTCAGTGTTGATTTCTAGCTAACTGCTTTGTAATGGATTGCTATGGAATAGATTGTTAGATTGGTTTAGGGTTTGAATATCAGGCTATACCCGGCTGACAAAATATATAATTCATGGTTAAAAATAAGTTATTATTCTTCATTATATTGCAATTACAAATTTTATGTGGACCTTAATTGATATTTATGAAAGAAAAAGAAAAGATTATCTAGGAAATAACTATATATAGAGGAAGGAGTGTAGCTCAAAACTAACGTTAACTAGGCACTGAGTTGTAACCTAGCCTTAGGTTCGTTCATTAATGTTCATCGACAACCAAAAGAATAAGACTATCACGATATTTGGACATTTAAGTATTATTTTTTTATTTATTTCGGTAACAAATAAGTATGTGCACTGCAGGCATGTCATGTTGCACGCAACGCACGAAAAATAGTACGTACTTAATGCTATATTTTCAGCACATGTAACTATATATATATATACTTTTAGAGGTATACAGACCATAACCTTAATTTAGGGAACTGCCATAATAATTCTTATATCTTTTTTGGAGAATTCTTATATCTTTTTCCATATAAAAATCCCTACATGGTATAGGTCGGTAATACAATTAATAACACAGAAAAATGCTTCCTTCATTCGATGTTTTTATTTAGGGGGTGTTTGTTTCCGCTGATCCAACATCACGGTGATAATCACATCACCGTGATGTGGATCAATGTGATATGTCATTACTGTTTGTTTGGGATGATATTTCATTTTGCATATCAATGTGATATTGGAATATTGTGTAATTTGCTTAATCGCAGTGATGACTGGGGTGATGTTGTGTAAATATCATATTTAACCTTATGTATATAAATATTATTTAGTAAAAGTGTTAATATGTTTATTTGAGGTAGTCTTTTACGTGATAGTTATTAATCTTTGAAAATCAAGTATTATTGTTAAGCTTATAAACATGTTATATAATTGATCAATAGAATTATTATATTTTTTTATGATTAGATATTTTAACCAATTATTAATTACACGTATTTTATATAATTCTTTAATATAATTATTTTATTTTCTTAAGCTTTAATAGATTACTCAATTATTAATTAAAAAGTGTTTTCTATAATCCGTCAACATAATTCTTTTTTAAGCATTAAATATAAATTTTTTAAGATTTAATATGTTGGTTATTTAAAATAGGAGGTATATAAGGAATGGCTGTTAAAAGATAATGGATAATTTTATCCAAAGAAATATTGAAAATATCACCACATCACGGTGATGGAGGATCACCCTGCTTCTTGGGGGTGATCCAAAAGCTGAAATATCACCCCATTTTGATCACCTCGGTGATCCTCCATACTGTGATGATTCATCACCTACGCTAAATAAATGCGGTGATTAGGAAGTGATGAAAGGATTATGGTGATGTTTGGGAGCAGCACCCCAAACAAACGTGACCTTAGTGCCCTTCACTTTATCAACTTCCTATACTCTTATTTTGTCTCACCTCTACCCAAGACCTTCTTCATTATAGTTGTGTGTCTTTCTACTAGAGGAGAAGCAAATTTCATGGCTTTGGTTTTTTACCATTATTTGTTAGCAAGAAAACCCATCATTATTTATCGAATGTCAATGTCATGTGTTAACACTCAACAAAATCGATGGCTTGCTTTTTGTTTATTTCACGATCGAGAGAGACGCAATGGTTGAAGAAGTGCTACGCTGACTTGCAATGTAATGAGCAATCTTGAATTATCACAACATGCGAACAATTTAAAAAATTGCTAATTTCACGATTCATTATCGCTAGACTCGTTATCTCCAATGGTACTGGAAATCCTAAAGAAATCCTAAAGTCACTCCAACCAAATCTAAAAACCAATTGCAAAATTGGTTTTGTACTTTCTATCTCCTCAAATAAACGCATTTCTGCGTTTGAACGCATAAGATGAGCTCTATATTTAGTATATACAATTGAAATCATTTTATTTGCTTTAATAATAAAAGCATCCTTATAAAAAAATAAAAATTAGAAAAAAGCTGAATAAGAATTTTTTTAAAATTATAAAATTTATTAGCAATACGTTTTATTTATTTAGACGTAATATAATATAAAAAATTATTGTTTTTGTGAAGTTATAAATTTGTTGGTAGTATTGAAAAGTTGCAAAAAGTTGTTGTAGAAGTGAATATTTCGAATATAGTCATTTGAGTTTGAGAATGAATTTATTGATTGAAGAAGAATTACTGCATCTTAAGTTTGAGAATTAATTTATCGATTGAGAAGAATTAATGCATCTTGAGTTTGAGAATGAATGAGTTTGAGGATGCGCTTTTTGAGATGCTCTAACTCCGATTATTTTCCTCGAGAGAGTAGAAGATACAATATAGTAAACTGTGTTTGGTTTGTAGCCCAGTTAATACCACAGTCCAAACCCGCAAAAGATCAGTACATATTATCCAGTGAAAATCAAATATAAGTTTGGGTTGGGTACTTTACAAACGTAATATAAACCAAAATAACATTGTGTTTGGTTAAATTCAGTAATGGGCCAGACAAAAGTTTCAAAAGACATGTTTGCTCCTAAACCCTAATCGGATGTTTTCATCACGGTGCTACCATTCAAGATAACAGTACAGTCATAATCCGCAATTTAGCAGTGACAACGCGGTGGTTCTGCCATTAATCGACGCTGCTCGCCGGACAAACCCTCAAAGCCCTGCTTCTCTTCTTCCGCCCGCGGTTGATCTGGTTGAGCGCGAAGCTGGCCTTCACTGCCATCTCAGAGGCGGATATCCGACTCTTGAGCTTCTCCACCGGCAGCACGAAGTATATCTGGCTGCAATCGAGCTCTTCCTCGGAATTGAGAGACGGTATGTTCTCGACGGTATGTACTCCTCGAAGCTCAATCGATCCAAGTTGCAGATGAAATAGGGAGCGGAGTCCGAGGGATTGCCGCTCGTTTCGTATAGGAGAAGCTCAGAAGCTTTAACCGGCACCGCGTATTGGTGGGGCTCGCCGCTCGCGCGAGACCACGTATGTCGTAGAAGAGGGCTTCCGTAGCCTGCCGTCTTCTTCTCTTCCCCATGAGAAACAGACACCCATGAAAACTACCTTTTTGCATGAATCTTGCTTGATCGATAAAAAGCCGGAGAAAAAATGTTGTAATGCGATTGAGAGAGATGATGAAGAAGAATGGGAGGATCCGGCTATGGTTGGGTGTTCGTTGAACTGATCGTGGTAACAGAAGGGATACAAATCAATTAGGTCGAATATTAGTACTGGTATCAAGGGTAAAAACGTTATACACTTATCCCTATTATTTGGAAAAAGGACAATTTAATCTTGGGGTCCATCTGGGATAAATAAAGGAAAAGCAATATTTATCGGCTTTTCTATTTCGCGGGCCGGATCTAATCGAATCAAACATGAGAAAATATGTTATTAACAGTTTATAGCCATTTTATTGGGTTTATCTTACTGAGCAAAACCAGCCTAAGGATAGATTCCACGTCATCAATTAAAATACATATAACCGGCTATCGAACTTTTCACTTAGAAGAATTAGCTTGAAAAATATGACCGGCAACTCACTGTTAAAACAGGCTACGTGCCGTGTTCCGTGCCCTAATTCTATTCAATTATATAAGCCCAAAGAGATTTGTCCCCCTCAAAGAGGACTCTCATCGTTCTTGCCACACAGACAGTAAAATAACCGAAGTTCAGCCCCAATACCGAGCTTAGTTAGCATCGTCCGGCGTCGCCCGCTAAGGTTGTTCGATTTTAATGAATTAGTAGAAACTCTGCTCGCCAATTGGAAAATGTTGTTCGATTTGTGTTCTTTCCAATCGGATTTGTTAATTAGTCGAAATCCGTCCCTTTGCCAGTGCGAATTACACTTTTGGACTGATCTCATTTACGTTTTTTCCTCTGCTGTATATGCTTTTGAAACTGTGATTAGTCTTTTGCAGCCAAAAGTTTATTTGTCTACTTTTCTTTGCTGATTTCTTTTCTATGCTGTTATTCGTGCAGTTAACAGTCCTGCAACTTTTCACTGGCTTTCATTTTGTCAAGTTATACCTTTTTTATCGTGTGGTGATGGGAGCTAAGAAACTCATCGCTATATGCCAATCGGGCGGGGAGTTCATGACCAACAACGACGATGGATCGATGGTTTATACTGGAGGGGAAGCTTATGCGTTGGACCTTGATAACGAGACACAACTCAAAGATTTCAAACGCGAACTTGCTGAGACATTTCAGTACAGTGTTGATGCGGTGTCGATCAAATACTTTCTACCCGGGAACAGAAAGACACTGATTACGATTTCGAAGGATAAGGACCTCAAGCGTATGTTTAACTTTTTTAAGGACACTGATCAAGTCGAGGTTTTTGTAATTGCTGAGGAAGCTGTTGCTGGAAATGTGTCCAACATGCCTGCCAGTAGGTACGGTATCACTGCCCATTCTCAGTTATTATGAACAAAGTGCAATAATTAGGATTGTTTGTTATCTTCTTAGTTGCTTAATTGTACAGGTCAAGCAGGACTACTGCCTCCGAGGCACCGATTCCTTCTGATATGCCCTTGGATATGATAGAACCCGACGATGCAGTTGTCTTAGACGAGCCTATTGATATGATGGCACTTGATGCAAATTCGAATGACATTGAAGAGAAGCATGGGGGAGCTGCTACTCAGTGGGAGAACATCATTACAGGCGTTGACCAAAGATTCAACACATTTGCTGAATTCCGTGAAGCTTTGCACAAGTACTCAATTGCTCATGGGTTCACCTACAAGTATAAGAAAAATGACAGCCATCGTGTGACTGCCAAGTGCAAAACCGAAGGCTGTCCGTGGCGCATATATGCTTCCAGGGTAGCCAGCACTCAGTTAATATGCATTAAGAAAATGAATCCCGAGCATACTTGCGGAGGTACCACTGTGAAAGCTGGTTATCGGGCAACTCGGGGGTGGATAGGTAACATCATAAGAGAAAAGTTGAAAGCTTCTCCTAATTATAAACCTAAGGATATTGCTAGAGACATCAAGCGTGACTATGGCGTTCAGTTGAACTATACGCAAGCATGGCGTGCCAAGGAGATCGCAAGAGAGCAACTTCAGGGTTCGTACAAAGAGGCATACTCTATGTTACCGTTTTTCTGTGAGAAGATAATGGAAACTAATCCTGGTAGTCTTGCTACATTCAGCACAAAGGAGGATTCAAGCTTTCAAAGACTTTTTGTATCATTTCATGCGTCTATTGCTGGCTTTTCCCATTGCCGCAGACTTCTATTCCTTGACAGCACCCTTCTCTACTCAAAATACCAAGGAACATTATTAGCTGCAACCGCCGCGGACGGAAATGATGATTTTTTCCCAGTAGCTTTTGCCGTGGTTGACGAAGAAACTGCAGACAACTGGTATTGGTTTCTGTCGCAACTGCAATCTGCACTTTCAGTATCAGAGCCGATTACTTTTGTCTCCGATTTCCAGAAAGGGATTAGAGAGTCATTGCTTCATATATTTGGCAAGGAATGCTATCATGGATACTGTTTACGTTATCTTGCTGAGAACCTAAATAAAGACCTAAAAGGACAATTTTCTCATGATGCAAGGCGCCTTATGGTTCAAGATATGTACGCAGCTGCATCCGCTCCGACACTTGAAATTTTCGAAAGGTGCATAGAGAACATAAAGGCCATCTCAATTGAGGCTTATAATTGGGTCATGGGCAGCGAGCCAGACCATTGGGCTAATGCTTTTTTTGGCGGCGCCAGATATAACCATATGGAATCGAATTTTGGGCATCAATTCTATAGCTGGGTGTCTGAGGTGGGTGAACTGCCCATAACTCAGATGATTGATGTCTTACGTGGAAAGATCATGGAATTGATTTACAGGCGGCGACTTGAGTCCAATCAATGGGCTACAACGTTGACCCCCTTTTTTGAAGACAGGCTTCAGCATGAGAGATTAAAATCAAGGTCACTGCGTATATCACAGTTGCATGGCAATACTTTTGAGGTTCGCGGTGAATCTATTGATGTAGTTGACATTGATCGGTGGGACTGTAGCTGTAAAGGCTGGCATCTGAGTGGATTGCCTTGTTCACATGCGATTGCGGTCCTCGAATGGCTTGAAAAGAACGTATACGGATATTGCCTGAACTTTTTCACGACTCACAGTTACCGTTTGACCTATGCCGAGTCTATCAATCCCATTCCCAATGTAGAGAAACCTGAGAGCAATGAATTGCAGGCAACTACTATCGTAACACCTCCACCTGCTAAGTGCCCACCAGGCCGACCCAAGTTGAAATCGGTTGAATCCGCTGATGTCGTAAAGCGTCAACTGCAATGTAGCAAGTGCAAGGGCTTGGGACACAATAAAAAAACATGCCAGTACGTTTTTTATTTTTTCGCTCATCTTTCTTTTAAGGTTCGTGAAAAAGCATTTTTCACCGCGATGAGATCCGTAACATATTTATGCACGCACTATTTGATCTGCTTTTATACGGACCACTTCTTATTGTTTCTCTTTTACTTGATATGTTGAAGAATATCATGCAAGGCTACTGGAATGAATCCATAAAAAGAATGATTTTTGATATGATATTTGGTGCTGCTTGCTCAGATTTTTTTCGTCAAAGTGGATCTATGAGCATATCAAGCACCTTTTATCTGCGATATTTGATTATGTGCATTTAGCATGCTTTAGCTGCCACCTCTGATGCATTTACATGTTGATGAATACTTGGTAAAGTTAAATGATGAGGATTGACCATAACTTAAATGCAAGAAACTTGCAAAGTTTGTCTTTAGAAATCAAAATTTTCTCGTTTACCTTAGCACTTTATCTGTGTAACCTATTGGTCTTTCTGTTTACTCTTACAACAGCAGGTTTACCGGGAACGCGGACGGGCACAATGAACCACCACAGAGTGCAGCAACCATGGAAGGGCAGCACTCTGAAGAGCCTCTAGGAAGCACATAAATTTATGCTTAGGTTGATACTTTCCGAATGGAAAAAGGCCATCATCAATCTACATTGTCTGCTACATCAGTTGAATCTATCATTTGCATAAAAATATATTACATTTGCTCGCCCAACCTTTGACCTTTTGTATTTGAATTGGATGACTTATAAATGCATGTCTGTTGCCAAAGTGCCATGAACTTTTGCTGTTTGCCGAGGTTTTTGCCTTTTCTACATAATGAGTAATGACATGCTATCAATTCTTTCTACTTGGTCCTTTTGATGTCCTAGCAGCAGAAAAAAAAGTTCAGTTTATTACATTCAACAAGATAATCTCCAATATTAAGGTCGATGAAGGTTATCCCTACCCCGACATCAAACATCTAATGTGTGTCATAAAGTACGAGTAAACCATATTGAGGACCATACATATTTTACTACATGAAAAAAGATAACAACAATGGCCTCCACTTGAGACAGACAATTGGCATGCCAAGAACTCAATTCTAAACAATCGTCTAGTATACAGAGAGAAACAAATCATGGAAGAGGCTCCTGAGAATCTCCAAGCCTAGACAGGTGAAGATAAGCATCTGTCCCTATCATACCAAAATCAAATCATAGATTCAGCAAAAAATTCACATTGCAAATTTCCCGCAATAACGTTGGCTAGCCATTACTTACCATATCCCTCCATGGATATAATTTGCAGGTCTCCCCCAAAGTACCTAGCGTACAAACGGCTGATTGGCAGACCATAGCCATAGCCAGCCATAGTCGTCGGCGTCCCAGGGTTTTCATCGTCCGCCTGCACGTCCAGGGGATTCTTCGCTGTGCTGTACAAATACGTGAAAATCCTTGGGAGCCCACTTCTAGGAATCCCGCCTCCTTCGTCGGAAACCTATAGCAATCTCTGCTTGGTTAAGTAGTTGAAGATTTCTGTTGAATGACCACTTCGCCTAAAAGATTAAGTTGGAGGTAGTGTATCATTTTGATTATATATACTGTATTCAACAATTTCCCCACATCTAGGCCGATTTCTTTATTATATAGCCTAGGTGTATATAATTTTCTTAATGAAGACCACTTTGCTCCCTGAGCTCTGATACCATGTTGGATGACCACTTCATCTAAAAACTTAAGCTTCGTTTTAACTTCCTATATTTTATTTCAACAATTTCGGTATATTTTTGTTGGGACTTCTCACCTTTATCGTAACGTCCTCTACGCCGTCGGCAACTATGATTCTGATAGGAGGCGCTACCTTATCAGAGTCCATAAAACGTTCTTGAACTGCACGGAGCGAATTCTTCACCAATTCAAACACCATGAGTTGCAAGTGAGTTGGTACGTATCTGCCATAGTTAACAATTGGGTTAAACGCACTGGGGAAAAAAGACGCGAGCAAAGCTAAAGAAGCTTGAAGAAGAGCGACTCACGGAAATGTGAAATTAGGGTCGCCGTAAATGTTAACGTCAGGCGCACTACCATACTCACGCAAGCATAAATAACGAGCGTCGTCGGCGGCGCCTCGAGCGACCTCAACGGGCGACATTTTTGTATGTATATAGCCGACACAGTCGGGCGGAGGATTTGGGTCGTGTAAAGCCACATGTTGTCCTGAAATTGACGGGAAAAAAAGCAAACGTTAAGCTCAGCGTTTGGACATCAGCAGAAGGTAAAGGTAGAGATGAAGAACTAACCAATGAGCATACGAATCCCAATTCTGGACATGTAAAAGCGGTCGAGGAACTCATGGATTTCGTCCAAATCTTGATAGTTGATTCTGGGTTTAAGGTCTTTCTTCAGCTGTTGGACGCCCATGGCCATCATGGGGACAACGTTGTTGTGCCTGACTTTGATCATCTTTATCATTTTCGTGAAGTCCAATTCGTCGTTGTTGTCCTTAATGTCTGGGAAGGATCTCAGATCGCGGAAAGAATCCAAGTACCAATCTCTTACCTGCGTTGAAAGCGAAGTAAATTTGCTTTTTTTTTTCTTTAATCAACGTACGTATCAAGACGCTGATGATGCAGTAACTACGGCCAAAGATTGTGCTTGGTTTTCAAGGCAAACACTAGTTACGAGAGCGAAATCTAGTAAGAAAGTGTTGAACTCGTGCCATTTGAGGAATATTCATCCTTAAGGAAGAAAATCAACGCATAGAAACGATCTGTTTACTAGGTTATTGGGGTTACCTTCAAAATGGCTGGCTTAGCAGAAAGGCCATAGGGTAAGGATTCGAGCTCAATGGCACGCCTTGCAATTCGAATGGGAAGCTCTTTGTGGAGAAATTGGGCTGAAATGAGAAGATTGCGAAGAGTGGGTTTTGACCCGAATTCCATCATGTAACGAAGGCTCACGCCAGTCTGTTTCATCCCGCCCCATTTCTGCACTTCTTCTATCACACTTTTAGACAAACCTTCCCAAGCTTTTCTCTTGGCCGCCATTGATTGCTTGCTGAAAACTGCTTAATTTTTCGGATTTCTCTACTGTTTCAACAGATTCCCTGCGTACGCAAAAGAAGATGATTGTGGGTTAGGAAAGTTCGAAAGCAAGAATATCTGCGAATCTACAACAAAAGCGAGTCATCCTTGTAGAAAGCTACGAATCAAAGAAAGCAAAAAGCAAGTACGATTGCTCTCAAACTGATCGAATATTACAGCAAGTAAGGGCGTTGCCAAAATCATTAACCATGAACAGTAAAAAGATAAAACGAGAAAACGAAGATACCAGTTTAAATTAAGCTCACAACGGCTGATGACTCAAAAAAAAGTGCAGGTATCCTCTGTTCCCACGACCCTTTAGACTGAATCTGCGCTTAAATCCCTTTTATGTTCAGTTAAACCAGAAATTTCCTACAATACTAAGCTAGGCCATGAACAAAGCGCTTCTAAAGCTGAATCTTTAGGGGAACAACAGAGGCATGCCTAGACCAGAAAACTCAGGAGAGAGATAGAGAGATAAAACAGTCGCCGGCGCTACGCTATCGTCTTATGTAAGAGAAAGATAGGGTGGGGATGATGTTTGATGTTCTGACATGATTAAACGACGATCGCATGATTTAGAGGACGATCAGCTCAAGAAAGCCAAAGAAAAGGTAATCAAAATCATACATTACATTTTCCGGGCACATTGGGTTAGCGGATCATGATCCGATCCGACCCGAATATTCGGACATACTGCTGCCTGTTTCGCAGCATGTTTCCCCGTTAGTAAATCGTAAGGAAATTGCACCGCTATTTCCCGGTTGCCAGTCAACCGAAAATTTCTAGGGGTATTTTAAAAAATAAGATTACTTTTTATTTCTTTTTAAAAAAAGGAAACTTGACCGAGTCAATTAAAAAAGGAGGAACATGTTTCCTTAATTAACTAAACCCCTAATTAATACCTAAATAAATAAAAATATAGTAATATATATATATATATATATAAAAAGCACCAACCTCATTCATTAATGCACCCACGAAGCACCAAAACGAGATCTTGAACGAGCTGAAGCATCCGCCGAAATCGAAACACCCAAGCTCCAAGAATCCCAATTTCGTTCTTGAACGCATATACAGTAAGTTCCGTTCATGCTAACGCCGGTTACAAGTATATATTATCGGGCATTGTAATTTCCGTTCATGTTAATGACATTTACATTTCGAGCATCGGGTATTAGATTTTCGAAGGTTTGGGTAGTTATGAGTAGCATTTTAACCTTAGATCTGTGCGAATTTGCAGAAAATTTTCGTTTTCCGCTTATTCGAGTTCGTTAATCGAGTTTATTTAGACTCGTAAACGTCACTCGGATAAGTTGTTTTGGCAACATACAATCGGACATCATTCTCGAATAAACTCGGAAACGGTACTCAAATAATACTATTGTTTTATGAAATTTTACACTTACATATTATTCGATAATATAATACTGACATTATTCGAGTTATGCGTAAACTCGAATGTCTTATTCGAATAATTTTTGTTTCCGAATATTTTATTTATTCGAATAACTCGTTTGCAATAAAAGTTGATTTATTCCATTTATTTCTTCGATAACAACTTATCGAGTGTCTTCAAAATCTTAATACTCGAAGACTTTATTCGAGTTGCTTTACTACTCGAATTGTTTACTCGATTAATTTTTATTTTTCGAATATTGTAGTTATTCGAATAATGTTATTGCAATTAAATTTTATTAACAATGATTTGTTTCATATGCAGGTTATGCCGACCAGCATCATGATTGATTACGATGGAGAATGGATAATTGGGAATGATAATAAAGGGACATGGGTTCCAAGGATGGGAACAAATATGAAGCCCATTGGGTTCGATGTCGATTGTTGTTTGCTGGACGATCTTCGGAACGAAATATACGAGACTATTGGCGTAAGCGGGAGGCCGGAGTTAAAGCTAAGTTATCAGCCATCTATGAGAGGTATGGAAGGGTGTGCTCCGTTGTATATAAAGAATGATCGAGAGTTGAAGGGTTATATATACTTAGGGGGTCCAATGGATAGACCGATTCTCCGTGTGGAGATTGGACTCCCTACGACCCTCCACCGTCATGATGAAGTTGGTCCCGTTCCAATTGAGGTTCGTAGCTATGGAGGTGGTTACATCGATGATTATTTTGACCGTATCATCGACTTTGGCGGATGCGAAGATGTGAATTATGGGGGTGAAGGTCACAATGAGGCGAACGACCGTGATGAGAATGTTGCATCACGGCAGAACCTGCACGTCAATTTTGATGGCGTAACCGGAGAAAATGCGGACGGGAATGATGAGGAGGAGGAGGAAGAGGAAAATGCAACTATTCATAGCGATCGGTATTCTTTTACCGACGGTTCCCCCATGAAGGTCGGTGATGAATTCGAGGATAAGAAGGGTCAAGAATAGGATCCAAAGAGTTGCTATAGAGGCATGCTTCGAGGTCAAGATTATAAAATCTTCCCGATCGTACTATGGCGTGAGATGCAAAGAGGATGGATGTACTTGGAGGATATGGACGGCGAAGATTAAGGATACATCCGTATTCTCGATTCGTACATATTGCAACACACATACGTGCGACCTTGCAAATCGGAACGCAAGACTCACTCAAGCATCGTCAACCTCCGTGAGTGATATGCTACTTGAATCTTTTCAGAGTTCAACAAGTACACCGGCCCCTAAACTCATTCAAACAATGATGAGAAATCGTGGGATCGAAGTTTCGTACTTCAAAGCATGGAAAGGAGGCATTTTAGCACAAAATGCAATGAAGGGTGACCCCGATGAGAGTTACAAGCTGTTACCGTCGTACCTGTCGACGCTGAGAAGAGTGAATCCGGGAACCATAGCAAGTGTATATCTGGACGACGATCGGAGATTTAAGCACGCATTCCTATCCCTTGGTGCTTGTATTGCGGGATACCGTTGTTTGCATAGACGGTACTTGGTTGAAAGAAAAGTATGGGGGTACGTTGCTCATTGCATCAGCGGAGGATGGCGACCGCTATCAGTTTACTTTAGCGTGGGGCATAATCGACAATAACGAGTGTATAGAAGCTTGGTCGTGGTTCTTGAACGAGGTCTTGCAAGTCGTGCCCAACGAGGACGATCTTGTCATCGTATCCGACAGATCTGCTTCTATCAAAGCCGCCGTTGCAGCCGTCTACAGTCGTGCGCACCACGGTCATTGTATTTCGCACCTGTCACAAAATGGTGCGACCGAGACGTTCATACACATTGCTAAAATATACAAGCAATGCAACTTTGATTCACAATATAGTGATTTTGAGAATATGTTTCCCACCGCATACGCGTATTTGCAACAGACTGATACTAAGGAACGATGGAGTCGAGCCTATTCTCCGACGTCTCGCTATAACATCATGACTACGAACGGGGTGGAATCGATTAATGAAGACTCCGCGAAGAAAGAAAGCTACCGATCATTGCGCTTCTGGAATCGAAGGAGGCTGACGGCGGATTGGTTTGCTAGATACAGACAGCAATCTGGACAAGCAACCACGCGGTTTACCCCGACGGTGGAAATAAAGCTCCGTGAGACCTATGAGCTAAGTCAAGGGTATGAAGTACATGAAATCGCTCCGCATGAGTACGATGTCCGATCTCCGGGGGGTCGTGCCATTGTTAACTTGCAGTCGAAGACTTGTACGTGCCGCCAATTCGACATCGACAGGATTCCTTGTCCACATGCAATCGCGGCGAGTCTATGAGCGAACATGAGTTTCTACCCGTTGTGTTCGGAATATTACTCTGTCCTGACGTGGCAGTCTGCTTATCACGGACGAGTTTCGCCGGTTCCGGATCAAGCCGAGTGGGATACCTCGGATCAATTGGTGTTGCCGCCTCCGTTCGTAGCAAGGCATGGTCGGAGAAAAGAAAAGAGGTTTCCGTCCGTCGGTGAGTTTGGTCGTAGACATTAAGTAAATCTTGATGTATGAGTTTGTATGAGTTTGATGTATGCGGTTGTATGAGTTTGATGTATGAGGTTGTATGAGATTGATGGATATTGTGAGTTTGGCTTGATTGTAGCTTTTTTCACTGTTATTCGAGTAAACTGCACAACTCGAATATTATTAGAATACGTCACTCGAATAACATAACGATAAAAAGTCGAAAATGAAAACCTGAACTTATTCGAGTACCCGATTAACTCGAATAATTTACAAAAAAATCGAATACCGAACTCGAATAATATCTTGCAATTCGAGTGTTCTTTTCAGAATTTTTGAATTTTAATTATCTCGATACATAGATGTATAAATATCAATATTTCGATGTTTTAGGGCCTTCATGATGTTAATAAGTCGCTTTATGAAGATTAACAATGTTTAATAAAAGTCATTGCATGACATACAATGAAATACATTGGTAGATAGGACTTTAGTATATACATTCCCATCAACAATATTTAACATGTATAGAAATATCAACTTGATTTTCGTTTTTTTTCAAGAATCTCTATAATATATAATTACTTAGACAGGAAATGTTATTTAACATTTCATGCTCATGATAAAAACAATATGAAATGTTATTTAACATTTCATGCTCATGATAAAAACAATATGAAATGTTATTTAACATTTCATGCTCATGATAAAAACAATATTTTCGATTTTTAAATTATTCGATTTTTATACGGAACTCGAATAAACTCGAATAGATAACTCGATAAAATATTTTATTACTTAGAAAGAAAATGTTATTTAACATGAAATGATATAAAAATAATATTTTCGATTTTTAAATTATTCGAGTTATGTATTGTACTCGAATATTCTCGAATACGCAACTCGATAAAAGTAACATTATTCTAACAAACTCTTTAACTCGGCTAACAGTGAAGTTCGACAGAAACAACAGATCCAGTGAAGTTTATTCGAGTGCTATATGATACTCGGATTAAGCTCGAATAGCTTACTCGTTTAATTCTCATTATTCGAACAAGCTCTTTGACTCGGATAACAGTGAAGTCCGATAAAATCAACTGATCCAGTGAAGTTTATTCGAGTGCTATGAGGTACTCGGATTAAGCTCGATTAGGTTACTCGAGTAATTATCATTATTCGAACAAGCTCTTTGACTCGAATAACCGTGAAATTCGAAAAAAAACAACACTGAACCTTGAACACTCTGAACAAGCTCAACAACAACTCAACCAACCATAACACAGAACAATTCCAAATCAAAAAATCTATACAAATATATCAAAAACGGTTCATACAATATCCCAATTGTTAAAATAAATACATATCGTCAAAAACTTTCTAAACGACAAAACTTTAGAATCGTCCAAAGCGTAGAGATCATCTCTGTTACCGATCAACAGAGACATCGCCGCCCTAAGCATGTACATACCGCACTCTCTGCTGTTCGAGAAATAGAACAATTTCAGGTTTAAGAAAATAAGAAAATAAGAAAGTGAGAAAATAAGAAAATTACCTGAGGACTTGTTGAGGGAAATTGGGGCACCGCACCCAAGCAAACTTCTCCACGGAATCTTGCTCCACACCTACGTGTTGAAGCATCAGCGGTATCACTTCGGCCAAAGGATCGAGGAACGGGTTCATGAACCTCAAGTCCGAATCGCTTTTGCGGTCGGAATCCAAAACGAGGATGTTCCTCTCCTTGAACCGAGCGACGAGGAGCACCCAATGCGAGTTAAATGCCAATGGGATGACGACCACATCCGCTTGGCTCCAGTGAAGTGACGGCTTGCCGCCATATATCGCATTGAACTCTCCCGTGGCGAATAGCTCGAACGAGGACATGTTCCACGGTCGCGGTTTGGCGGACTCCATCTTGACTGCATGTGCGAAGTTGGTGTTCACGTACGCGATTCGCTCCGCATGCACGCAGTTTTCTTGCATCGCCGTGAACCCGCTGAATGCCTCGTTGACGTGCTGCAATGTATTGCAACGCGACGGCATCCCAATTCTTCACCCTCTCGCCGATGATCTGCTCTATGTCCGCGCCGCGTTGTATTGCAACGCGAGGGGTCGAATCGGGAGTCGGCGTATACGGACTCGAAAGCAACCTCGACTTCTTCTTCGCACGTTCAGTCCGTGGCCGCCTCTCCGCCGCGGCCTTCTGCGCCTCCGCTTCCGCCGCCTTCTTTGCCTTCGACGCCGCGGCGGCCCTCTGCGCCTCCGCCCACGCCGCCTTCTTTGCCTTCGACGCCGCGGCGGCCCTCTCTGCCGCCGCTTCCGCCGCCGCCGCCGCCGCTTCCGCCGTCGCCGCCGCCGCCTCCGCCGCGGCCCTATCCGCCGCCGCCCTCTTCGCCGCGGCCCTCTCCGCTGCGGCCCTCTCCGCCGTCGCCCTCTCCGCCGCCGCCCTCTCCGCCGTCGCCTTCTCCGCCGCGGCCCTCTCCGCCGCCGCCCTCTACGCCGTCGCCTTCTCCGCCGCCGCCCTCTCCGCCGCCTTCTCCCCGCCGCCTTCTCCGCCGCGGTCCTCTCTGTCGCTGCCTTCTCCGCCGCCGCCGCTGCCGCGGCCTCCATCATATCTATATCCATCTCGTCCTCCATCTCCACATTCTCGCCCCCTGCTCCCGACTCCCCGTCACGTTCTGCGAATGAGGAGGCGAAGGAGGAGGCGAAGGCTGCGGCATGTCCCGACTCCCTCTCGGCGGCGAATGAGGAGGCGAAGGAGGCGGCATGTCCTGATCGTAGCTTCTCGTAATATCCCACACCATTCTCGGCGTCAGGCTCTCAAGGGCTACAAAATTAGAGTATTACGTTAGATTTACGTAATATCAATATAATCTTATAAAATAAACATTAAGTAAGGCATACCTTGGAGCACGATCGAGCGCAGCTCCCTAATCTCCGCCCGCATATCCCGTACATCGCCTTCCATCCTGTCCATTCTTCTATCGAAATGGGCGATTATTGAGCCGGAAGGAGGAGGAGGAGACAGCCTCGGAGGAGAAGACCTCGGAGGAGACGGCCTCGGAGGAGGAGACGGCTGAGGAGGAGACGGAGCAAGCCGATGCTCGGTGCAGTAGACCGGCAGCCCATTTAGAAGATGCTCCACTATCCTCTGGGCTACGGCATCATCCCGACTGCCACAAAAGCCGGCGACCGTGCGGAAGTGCCTTGAATCGGCTTCAGCATCGGTCGGTGTAAGGCAACACCGCACGTCCTGTGTATTTGTACAATTTAGAAAACGCAATCTAAATAAATCCATATTATAAATAAATAAATAAATATACTTACATCCATCGCCACGGCACCGAATGCACGCTCGACCGCTTGCCATCCCGGAGCAGAGCTCTTGCCGTAAAATGTGGTCTTCCAATGGCACATACGGGGTATCGGGAGCCCTTCGCCTGCTCTTCTCACGGCGAATTCTTGCCCGACGGTCGGCCGGCACTCGTACGCCAGAACCTGATAAAAGAGAGTAAAAGTAAGTTAAAATAAATATAATATGTCTTAAATAATACAAAACTAATTACCTGAAGCGGCATTACGAAGCCGCTGATATCGAAGGTTGTTTGGGTTTTTTCCTTCGATCTCATCTCCATGTGCTTCCCCAAGAGGTCTTTGTTCAGACCATAAATGACCTCCTCGAATGATATCCTTCCCCAAGGATATTCGTTGAAACGGTCGAAGTCCTCCACCAGACGGAGCCACTTCTCCTTAACCTTCAAGTCCTTCTTTACCCTCCGCTCCCCCGACGGCAAAATAAAGGGCCGCGATCTTCAATTTCTCGGGATTCACGCCCGAGGCTCCACCGGCGTCACGGATCATTTCCGTGACTTTCTTATCCAAATCGATATAATATATAACGGGCTTGCCTGCGAGCCACAAAACAAACGTTAGTTTTTGAAATCGAAGTAAAAAAACGAATCAAAAAGATAAAAAAAAATAGATTTAATACCAGGCCAATGCCTCGTCGCAAACTCGTTCGATGACGGTATCTCCGGCTCGTTTGCGCCGCAGTCGAGGCCCGTGAGTAGGCAATACTCAACCAATGAAAATCTTAATGGTCGCCCACGAACGACCATCCAGAACTCCTTCGACTCCGGCATGTACGCCACCTGCCGGCTCATCAAAAACCACAGGATCATGTTCGAGTTGTAGTGGTTTCGGGCCACCTTTATCAAGTTCCCGAACTGAGTCCGTCTCACCATCTCCTCCATTTCCTCCTCGTTCAAAAGCGTACGGATGCGTTCGCATACTGGCATGTACTGCGAGTTCAGAGTGAGGGTGGCATGGTAGAAATTGTCCGCCGGCAACTTCGTCGGAAGACAGATCTGAAAACGCAAAAACAATCAAAATTCACTGTTATTCGAGTTATTTATTCGAGTAAACCACCACTCGAATAAGTCAAGCAGTTATTCGAACCCTAATTACTCGAATTATTACTCGAAAAGGCGATGAAAACGATTTTTACAAAAAATCCAACCGATTACGACGTTTACGCAACGATTTAACATCAAAATCGATCGTTTTAACGCTAGAAATGAAAGATCTAACCAAGAAATTCGTTCAACCAATTCAATTTAACAAAAACCCAAAATGCGACCAAAAACTCACCGTGGCTCTACCGGCTTCGATTTGCTCATCCATCCGGTTACGCACAGGCGCAGAAGGCTCCGATGATCTCGTTTTTCGTTTCGCCATTGATGGTTATGCGTGGGTTTGTGTACGATTTTTCGAGTAAGTGATTTGGTTTCGAAGAGAGAGCGCGAGAGATTTTAGGTTTTCGAGTGATTTGAGTCTAATTTTCTTTCCGAGCTTTTTAAAATACTGCTTATTCGAGTATGTTATCCGAGTTCTGATTCGAGTTTTGACTCGAAATGAAAACTCGATAAGCTACTCGAATAATGTTGCTTATGCGTTTAAATTTTCTGCACATTATTCGAGTCACCTTATCTCTTCGATTTATTATTAGAGTACGTCATTCGAGTTTTGCTTTTAACTCGAATAAATTCGAATAATTTTTCGCTATTAATAAGTCGGATAAGCATTTATTCGAGTCGTTTATTCGAGTGTTTTGTCACTCGAATAAAACTCGAATAACTTTTCGCTGTTAATGAGTCGGATTAGCCTCCTTAACCAGTTGTTTAGTAAGGGTATTTCAGTCATTTGAGAATCCGTTCATCTTTTTTTAAAACGAAATAGAATCGTTCCTCTTTTTTAAAATTCCCCAAATTTCTATCGATTTCGTCGAAAAGCTTCGGACAGTCCAACGTGAAACATAGCATAGCGTAGCCTAGCTGAGTTTTCGAATCGGAAGCTCCGGTTCCATGGATAAGTACGGCGGGCACAGCGATGAACGGCGTAATTACAACAGTAATAGTAGTCGCCACTCCTTTGACCACTCTCATAAGCGTGACGATCCTCACGACTACCGAAACGGCGTTGGCGCCGTCTTCCGCGGGGACCAACAAAGGGCTTATGATAACCCCCAGATTTATCCTCCGACGCATGGTGGAGGTGGCGGAGGCGCAGGATTTGGATTTGGAGTGACGAGCGGCGGAAGTGGTGGTTTTCGTGGCGGCGATGATGGAGGGTTTATTTCTGTGGGGAGGGACGGCAGGGGTTTTGGGGCGAGTGTAGGTGGTGATGGCGGCGGGTATCAGACGGTGAGTGTCGTCGGCGGCGGTGGCGGTGGAGGGTATCGCCGTGGGGGTAATGGTGGAGATGGACGATTTGGGCCCGTTGGCAGTGATTTTTCGTCGATATCTGCTGATGGGTTGGATTTCCAGCCAATGGCTGGTGGGGGCGGAGGTTTCCGACCAATGGGTGGTGGGTATGCTGGCCGAGGATCTGAATTGGGAAGTTTTGAAGTGAAAAGAGCTCCGCTCTCTGGGCAAAAGAGAGAATACCCATTTTCTGGTGTAGAGAGGTCTCAAGGTATGTGTTTTTTGTTTCACTTTATTTTTTCTGTGCTGTTAGTCATATGTATTGTATCTGATGATGGGACTGCCGGCGATTTTTTGAGGAGTTTATGTTGTTTGTTCTTTGTTCTATTTCCTAACTTACCTTAATCCGTTGATTCTTTCAGAGGGAGGAACTGGTTTTGCCAAACTCTTTGTTGGATCAGTTCCGAGGACAGCCACTGAAGATGATGTAAGTTAGACGTTTTGCTGAAAAATCTTTCACGTGCAAGATTACAGACCCAAAATATCTATACAATTTGATGATTTTTCTGTTTTTTTCTCTCTTTATGTCCTCTAATCAAATTTAATGCGAAGCAGTACCGTTGATGTGTTGAAGAGGTGGTTCTTGTCTTATAATTACTTTTCGCTGTTGATGCTTAGGTTTTATGTTCCTAAAATTTCAATTTCTTGAGCTCCATTGATTATCAATTCATTTTGTTGTGTGCTCTCACGGCACCTTGGTTATCCAGTACAGTGGCACTTAATTGGCTTTCATGTTTAATTAATGTTTTCATGGTTTTAGCTTTTTCATATAATATTGTGTCTTGAATTTGGTCTCTTAATTTTAGATTCGGCCTTTGTTTGACAAACATGGGTGTGTTCTGGAAGTTGCTTTCATCAGAGATAAGAGGACTGGGCAACAACAAGGTATGTAGGTCTTATTTGGCATAATTGGTATTTTTCCATTTAAGTATTATTTTCAGGTCGTTTAAAAGGGCTGAGGGAGTCAACTTCAGTTTGTTTGTTCAACTCCAACGTTCTCTGATCAACTCATTATACATATCCATGAAGAAGACAAGATTAAGATCATGAATTTGTCTTTTCTTGTCTTTTTAGTTTTTGCAAGGCCTAAGCCAGCTTTTCCCTCCTCTTTACTTTCTTGTGGAAGAAAAGTGAAAAACTGTTGATGTATGACTGTTACAGTACACGAAGAAAATGTTTATCCCATCAATGGCACATAGTCTTCATGATTTAGGGATATTCGTCCTATTGAATGCATTGAATGGCTTCATTTTGTTGATATAATTTTGAGCACTTTATGTAATTAATCGCTGGTGACATCTGCCATAATCGGTAGTGTCGATTGAATGGGATTGCTTCCTGGTCGTTTTTCGTCATCCACTACTCAACTCAATGCTATAATTATTTTTCTCGTGGTTGTCTCATGTGATGTGATTAGTGCTAATAGCTAGCACTGCTCCTGTGGTGGTCTATTTGCTGAGTTTAACTTATTTTGTATCTAGATGTAAATAAGTTTGTTTTATATTGGCCAAATAAGTTGTTGAGGTGGTGAATTCTTGTTTAATTCTCTGTTTTTCTTGAGCCATATTGTTTTTGCCTATCCCGTTGTACGCTAAGGTCTGTTTTTGGGTTGTTTTTGTTGTCCATTTGTTAATTGTGATGGTTGACTATATATTGTGATGTTCACTACGACTGAGATGCTTATTTGTTGTGATTGAAGTGGAGGAAGTACTAGGGCGGGTTACTTATCAGGTTTTCATGCGTTATTGTTTCATCTGCAATGAATGCTTACGACTAGCATTGAATATTAACAGATATAGTGTGTGACTTGATGCATTTGTTGTCTGGATATTCATGGAGATATAATAATGCAACGTTGGCAGCTTTATGGATGACATTTTATACAGTCTTCGGCTGTTCTTAGCACCTTTCTAGTGGTATTATGGCATTTAATGTTCTGATAAATATTATTAGATGTGATTGGGAGGAGAACTGCAGCCTTTTGTTTCAGTTTACTTTCAGCTATGTAGTTCTATAATTATCGCGTTGTATAATCTTTGTGTTAATTAGCATCTAGAATGTCAAGATGTCACTACATCAGAAAGCTGGAAAACTGCAGCCTCACAATGAGTTCTCTTCACGCGATAAAGTTTAATTAGTTTCTAATGTGTTTTAATCGCAACATATACCTCTGATGTTGCTGAGGTAATGGTGGGGCATGTGATGTCCTTCATTTCATTACTCTATTGAGTCAGCAATTTGTTGAATGTAAACTAGCTGCGTGAATAGATTGCTTGCTTTGAGTTTTGCTCTGGAAAAATTCTCCTATTTCTATATATCTTGGTATGTCTATGTGTTTTTGGTTAAATGCATCTTTATTTCTTTTTCTTTCAACCCATTCACATTGTGTGTTTTCTTTGCTAATTTCGCTACTCGAATGTTCTCTTTCATTCATTCATTCATATATATATATATATATATATATATATATATATATATAGAGAGAGAGAGAGAGAGAGAGAGAGAGAGAGAGAGAGAGAGAGAGAGAGATTCACTAATTTATTTGATGACATGTATGGTTTGAGTTTACCTTCCGGGGTAAACCTTTATCTCAATATATACCTCTGTGTATTCTGTTACTGTTTAAATGCGTCTTTATTCTCGTTTTGTTAGTCTGTTCACAATGTGATGATGTAATTTTCATGACAATGGCTGAATGATCTCTTTAATTCATATATTTTAGATAAATTATGTAACATTGTCTGTATGATGTATCTTATGGAATTTGGAGAGCTATGGAATTGGTTGGTTGATCCTCCTTTTCAAAATTTCAAGGATCCTTCGTGTTGTTGACAAGCATTTTGCTTCGTTCATTTTGTTGGATCGAGTTAACTTTTGAGTAATACTGCTTCTTTATTGATTTCAGAATGTAAGCGTTTCTGCAGTAATTATTTTTGTTCTTTGTAGATGGCCTTTTGTTGGATAGATCTCTTGGGGTTTTGTGCCCGTTGAATTCAGGGAATAGGACTGTGTTTATGTATGATGCTTAAGACAATGATGGATTGTGCTTATTGATCATATCTTATGGCATTATCATTATTTTCTCCAACCGTTTTACTTTCTTGATGAATGTCTAACTATTGTTATGAAATATTGATTTTTTTAGATCGGCTGAGTTAACTCTGCCGTCATTGTTTTGGGTTCTTTTGTGTTACTACCTTGGATATATACTGATGCATGTATAGAATTTTTTCTTGTGCTATTGTTGGAAGGAGTGTATTGGCTTATGTGTAATGCTTATCCCGACGCGGTAGTGTTACTTCCACTAATAAATGTCTAGACTCGTCTTCTTCTGATTTTTATGTCAATATATATGTAGTCCTGGTGTTGTCCTGGTGTTTGTGCAAAGCATCCGATGATCCAGAGTTGCTCGAGTGTACATTGGCCTATAGATTAACTACGACATCGTTGACATTATGAAGGCCTTAGGTTTCGTCATGGTGTTGTGAATTTTATATTTCTTATGCTATTCTATGCTGTGTGGATGAGTGTGTTAACAGTGTATCAGGCCTTGTTCTTGAATTAGTTTTATATGTAAAATATTACTCTTGAAGGTTCGCCTTCACTGAGTTTGGTTACTTGCATCTATAAGCCCATGTTATATTTAGGTGATCATTATTATATTCGGAACAATGTATGCGCGATTGCAGGTTGCTGTTTTGTTAAATATGCTTATCCGGAAGAGGCCGATGGAGCCATAAAAGCTCTGCATAATCAATATGTTTTACCAGGGGTATATTCTTCGGTTTAGTTTTCCGTAATTTGAAAGTGGGCTAGACCATCTCTTATTTATCTGCGAAATATACAGGCAGTTGGTCCGATCCAAGTCAGATATGCCGATGGAGAGCGGGAACGTCTTGGTAGCTTGTTATTTTACTTTTGTTAGTTGACAAAACATGACCGGAAAATTTTCCTTATTTGGTTGTTCTTCTATCTGTTGTAGGTGCTACCGAATACAAGTTGTTTGTTGGATCTTTGAACAAGCAAGCCACTGAGAAGGAAATTGAAGAGGTATGCTATGTACCTTCGAGTTAGTCGTATCTTCATTTTGGAAAAGTTTGTAATTTGCATCATCGGATGCGCTTGCTTCTGAGCTCTCCTCTTCTTTCGCAGATTTTTCTACCATATGGTAGGGTGGAAGACGTCTATATTATGCGTGATGAAAATAAGCAGAGTCGAGGTAGGATACTTTGCTTATCTGTTGCATTATTGCACCTCATATGGTAGATCTATTAAGTTTTCAAGTTCAGAATTACATTTTTTTCTCCTCTTGTGTAATACCATTTCAATATTGATGTTTGTAATGTAATAATGCATGATACCTTATTATGTCCTCGTATTATATTTATGAATGATGATGCGCTGTAAGTTATCCTACTGTTATTCTTTTGCAACTTAATATTGTTTTCTGTTTGTAGGCTGTGGGTTTGTCAAATACACTAATAGAGAAGTGGCACAGGCGGCGATAAATGCTCTCAATGGAAGATATACAATGAGAGTAAGCTTCCACGCGACCACGCTCTTCATTGAATTTGATGTCATTATTGATTACTGATAGTCCACATTCAGGGATGCGATTTGCCATTAACTGTAAGATTTGCTGATCCTAAAAAACCTCGGCCTGGAGAATATAGGTACTTTTTCTTATAGATATCTTTTGTTCCTTCTGTATCTGTTAGAGTTATTATGCTGTCGTTTCTCGAGGATTTCTTATGCATTGTCATTCAAGTGGAACCACGGAAATAAATCTCATGGCATCATATTTGACTTCATATAGACCTGCTAAGACGTGTTATTTGCTTCAACTCTTTCCTGTGATTGAGTTCAATAGAAATAACTTTACTTTCCTGCCAGAGGTGGCCCTTCTTCTGGTGAATCTGGCCTTGGACCTGCTTCTTCTGATCCTGCGAATAGGTACCCGTATTTACGTGCTTGCAATTTTCTTGTAACTTTGATCTAATTCAACCGTCATATTCTATTGTTGACTCAGACGTTTCACTTTGATGCTTTATTGTATTTTCTTGTAGGCAACCTGCACATGGTGGCTTACCTCATGGTTACACATCTACAACCTCTTGGCCATTGGTGCGTCCGCAACACATAGGACAACCTTCTTATGCTGGTGATCAAGGCCTTGCTAATCAGTTCCCTACAATTCCTACTTCCGCCAGAATGGTAGGAGCGATATCTGCTGTCTCAGGCTGTATAACTATAGCCATAACATGCAACGTACCTAATATTACTTTTCATTTTTGGTTTAATCTTTAGGCATCTGCTGATGATGGCTTTCCTGGAAGAGCTAATGTTTCACATCCTGTTCCTACAGTTTCTTCAGCGCAAGGGTCAAAACCAGTAAGTGTATATAATTGGTCTGTCGGAACAAAGCTCTATTGGTCGATGCCAAACCAATGCTCTGCTCGTTTTAAATACTCATTTCAAAATATTATTTACAAACTGACTCCAAAATGTCATCTGTTCAGAGACCTCAGCAGCAGTTACAACCTCAGCGTATCCAAAGCTCAAACGTTCCACCTGGTCAAATCCCAGCATCTTATTCTGATACTCAAACGCCTTATATTCAGGCTCAATCATCACATAGACAAGCATCTGTTGCTCATGCTCAACTATCGTCGAATCCTAAACAAGCACCTGTGATGGATAACCACCAGCAGCGACCTGCTCAACAGTCACCATCTCAATTGGCTCAAATGCTGTCTCAGCAGAAGCAAACCCTTCAGGAAACGTTCCAATCCTCGCAGCAGGCGTTGAGTCAGCTGCAACAGCAGGTGATGCAGCTACAGCCCCCCAACCGTAATCCATCAGCTCAGCATGGTGCATTAACTGAAAGACAACAGGTATATTTTTCTTTGAATGGTGCTACTTTCGTTAGCTACGTATTAGGTGGAGTATCGACTTGGAAAGTATTTAAGATCTGCTTTTCTTCTCGTACAGTCTCCTTGGGCTGGAATTGGATCAGAACCTGTTCCAACTGCTGCTAATGCAACTGCGTCGCCTGCTGTTGCAACTCTTACTCCTTCCGTACCTACTACAGGTTGTAATTGGACAGATCATTTGTCCCCTGATGGATACAAGTACTACTACAACAGTGTAACTGGCGAAAGCAAGGTGAATAACGTTTTTGATGATTTGCAGCTTAATTAGTCTTCTTAACAATGTTATCGTATTTTTCATTCTTCTGCAGTGGGAAAAACCTGAGGAGTTGATATCATATGAGCGGCAGAAGCACCAGCAACAAAAGCCATCTAGTCAACATCCTCTAGCACAGTCTTATCCTTCAGGGCCCTCAATAAATCATGCTGTCCCTCATGTGCAATCACAATTTCAAGACCAATATCAGGGAGTGGTTCACAATCAGATTGGCTCTTTGCAGCAGGCATCTCAGTCTTCTTCAGTCAGTATTCCTAACTGTATGCGAACTTGAGTTTAGAATTATTTTGCAAAAGTTCTTACGATGTTGATTTTTTGCAGTATCAGCTTCATGGAATAGCTGCCAATCAAAGTCAAAAGGTTTGCCTTTTATGATGGATTGATGGTGGAAATTTGATATACTAAAGTCTAAATATATTGTATATAATTATTTGGACCAATAACATGCTAAACTTTATGGTTTTGAGATGCATATGGCCTCATTAGACCATTGTTGGGTAAAGGTTGTTAATAGTTGCGGGTTTTTTTCCACGGCTTATAAATTGATTCATCCATTACCATTCATCTCATCTATCTTCATTCTTAATGTTGACGCACTAACATTTGCATGATTGTCAATGTTTAAAATAATTTGACCAACTCCCTACCATTTGAGTTCTTAGGGTGGATCGACGATACATGTCCAACATGGTCCTAACATTCACACTGGTTATATAACTTCTGATTGTTCATTTCCCAGGAACTAGGCTATTCGCAGATACCTGCCGGGCGTGATCATTCTCATTATCAGCAGGTTGGAATTCATAAGCATAACTGTAATATTCATAACTTTTTTACCCCCTCTCAACAATATTTTTGCATTTTTCTGTAATAGGGTGCCCAAGCGCCTCAGTGGAAAAAATAATGTCCAGGTTCTGACCTATTTCTATTTTTTTTCCTCGTACTTCAAAAGTTTATGTCGTCCTGCTAGTCAAAGAGACGCACCATGAAAAGAAAAAACATATTGTAGTGAAAAAGCCTTTTCATGTTCATTTTATGCTTGCTTGCCTGCGACTCGGTGGTCTACTTCGTATTTCCCGCAGAAAGAAACCTCCGTCCAAAAGTACTAAACGTTTTGCGTCGTCTTACTTACAGGGAAACCTAACATCTGGTCGTCTTGTGCCGAGTTTGTCACAAGAGGAAAAAGTGATCCCAGTGGGGGCCTTTTCCTCGCCCGTGATAAATAATGCACGGAAAGCATATATATGTATGTGTATCATATCAAGAGCGCATCTTTTTTTCAAAATTTTGCTAGAAGTGGTGTTGTAGCAATATATCAATCCTAGTCCTCTGTCTAGCATAGCTATAGTATTATTTGACCAACCATTTCCTTTGGCACTTGATTTTTTAACGTCTTCATTTGTGTCCTTTGTTTCCCGTGGAGGTAGACTTGCTTTATATGAAAATACACGATACAGCACTTTTACGTTGGAAGCTTTGCTTTTGCTCAAATAGGGTTATGAGTGGCTCCTGTTAAGCACACCACATCTGCCTTGTGCTGCGCATTTCTCTAGTTAGATTCGTACTCCATGCTTCTCTCATTGATATATCTTTTTGAGATCGTCTCTCAATTTAAATTTTTGTCTGACTGCTGGTGACATAGTTTCGAATAATATGGCGTAGTCCGAGGCTAATAATAGCATTGAAATGTAAGTCGTTCTTATCAAGCAACATGATAAAACATTGGGTTGGCTAAATCTGAAGTAGGTGTCTATCGTCATCGTAGTGCATTTTACGGAACATTTTCAAGTGGGTTTTCTCAGACGTTGGGCTCAAGTTGTCTGTCGAGCGATATCCTAATTTGCTTAGGCGAAGGCCCGTTAAGGAAGCTTGTCGTCTGGGCTTTCAAGTCGCCCTCCGCCGCACTCCATTGTACATTGTTACCTGGATAGGCCAATAATGGCTTCTGTCAACTAATAATAAAGTTCAATTGGAATCCACCATCTATCAGAAAATATTATCAATTATGATCCGATCACTTCGGCGTTTCTTCGGAAGTTCAATTGTGGGCTTACGCATAATGTAACTATTTTTTGGATCCATGTGGAGATGTCCTACTTTCCACCCAACCCAACAACACGGTCAAAGGTTAGCAAGTGGAACTCCAACTTGAGATATCTGATTTGAATAGCCACCCCCTATTTATTTATTTCGTACTTCCCTGATCAATAAAAAAAACGTCTATCATTAAAGCGTGCAGTGAAGGAAGAGTAATGATCTAATAATCTACTTACTCCGTTGACCTCCGCGCTTGGACTCTTCTAAAATAATGCCAACTATTAAAGGCATGAGAACTAAACAAATGTTTCATCACCTAAGCTTTATATATTTATGATTTGTACTACTTCGAGATGGCCAGTCTATAAAAAGTCATGCAAGTGTGCACTTGTCTCTCGTTAGCTCAACTAATGTCGACGACCTCTCCTGTGAATAATCGAAATGGAGCCTCCTTACTCACTCCCCTATTACTATTCTCCTTCACAATAATATCTTTCTCCACAGCCATCGACGGCTCCGATTTCGTGAAAAACCCAACTTTTTGCGCCTCCTTCGACTGCGGCGACGGCCTCGTCGTCGGCTATCCATTCTGGCAAAAAAACCCACGAGAAGGAACACCATTCTTCTGTGGATACCCCGACTTGGCCGTCACATGCATCGACGGCCAGCCAATGCTCGGAAGAAGAATCTCAAACCATAACAACAATCCCCACGGAGTCGTCTTGCAAAATTACAGCATCCCTAAAAGCGCAGCCACAGTAATATCCGACGAAGCGATCAACTCAACGTGCCCTACTATAACGCGCAGCTTCACGTTGGAGCCAGCCGGGGCTTCGACGATGAACTACACCTACGCAGACGGCGTAAAGATAGTGCGGTTTTACTACAACTGCACGGCGTACCCGCCCTCGGAGGCCAGCATAAAGTGCCTGCAGCGCGGGGCTAAGCACTCCTACGCCTTCGTGAACGGTTTGAGCCCAATGGGTTCGACCCCGGCCAGTCTTGCGAGAGCGTGACGACTTTTCCCGTCGCTGAACGGGCGGTCGACGGGCTCGTTGGAAACGGCTCGATGGACGGCCTGAGAGAAGGGTTCGAGTTGGCTTGGAAGACGAACGACGGGTTATGCCTGGCGTGTGAGGCGAGCGGAGGATATTGCGGATACAGTAATGATTTGACGGCCGGCGGTGTTGGGTTGAGGTTCTCGTGCATATGTGGGGATGGGAATCATTCGCTGAAATGTCCTGATTCAGGCGATAGTGTTTCTACGAAGCACAAACCGAATTATGCGACGATAGGTAAGGAACAAAAAGCGCATATATGCAATAGGGATGACAAAATACAACTATAGTTGGAACTTATGAGCGTGTCTGTCTATTCTATCGTCCTCAGGGTTACTAGCTCTTGGCGGTTTATCGGGGATGTGCATAATCGCCTACCTTGTTAGCAGAATGAGAAGTGATACGCCGAAGCGAGGATTCATAAAGGTACCGAGTAGCCAAAGCAGATAACAGTGTTACCTGTTTGTTTCTTCTGAAATTTATGATATGGAGGAAGCTGCTAGAGTTAATGATCAAATCCCGCCGGTGCGAATGCTCCAATGTCTAATGTTTTGAAACATACGAACATCGAAGATGGATGAAACATAATCCAAAATATGTTCCCTTGAATACAAACGAAAAATAAAGCAAAAGGATAGTTAGTCTTTCCTTTTATTGGTCTTGGCTGATGGTGGAGTCGGTGGCTCGTAAATGATCTTGATAACATCCACCAATGCACGGACACGGTCCCAGATATTCAAACCATACAGTGCTTCCACAAGCGATTCTTGAAACTCAAACCCGTTCTCAGAAATCGGGTACTGCAATATTAAAAAGATTCCCCAAGCAAATTTCTCTTATATTATCGGTAATTACAATTTGTACATTGATTCATAGGATAATATTAACCTGAATAGGCTTTGGTATCGTTGTCTTGATGAGTGGCCAAAACCTGTCCTCAACAACAGATTTTACAAGGCAGCAAGCCCTCAATCCTTCTACACCAGCGAATCTCCCAAATCCACTGTCTTTTACACCTCCAAATGGAAGAGACTGAAACGTTAAACAGAGCAGGAATAAGTGAAGATAAGCTGAAAAATATCCCCTAGATGTGAAATCCCGTAACTATGATACAAAAAAAAAGCAAGCTATTACACGAGACTGCCATATACTACCTGGCACATGTAGTTCGATGCAAAGTCGTTAATTGCAGCAACACCGCAGTGCAGCTGAGAAGCTATGGCCCTAGCTCGCCTCTGGCTGCCTGAGAACACAGCACAGCCAAGGCCATACCTTGAGTCATTTGCAAGTTTGACTGCCTCTTCATCAGTGCTAAATTGCATTATTGGCATGATTGGTCCAAAAGCCTGAACGTAAATAGCTTTCTTAGATCCGCAATTTTAATGAAGTTCGAGAGTGATGACAGCAACTACCTCTTCTTGCATCAGTTTCATCGAGTGGTTGACATTTACAATAACAGTGGGAGGGAAGTATTGGTCAACGGCTCCTTCTCCAATATTACCAACGCTTCCACGACCTACAATTTCAGCTCCTTTGTCCAGGGCATCATTTACCAGAGTCTGAAGCTTCTCAGAATGTTCTTGCATGCAAATGGCACCCATATCATACTTTCCAACAAGTGAAGGTCCCTGAAAACATTTGAAAGATTGATGTCACAGCCGCAGTTTCAAATTAAGATAAGAATATATCCGGCCAATAAAAAGGTTAAAATTCAAAATAATGTGAGATATGGAGAAAGCATTCAGAAATCTCAATGCTGTCCATGACGTGTGGAGAAACTAAAGTGAGAGGGGTGCAGGACGAGCCACTCACAGCAGTAACAGATTTGACAATTTTGACGATTTCGGCAACAAATGAGGAGTAAACATTTTTGTGAACATAAAACCTCTCAGCTCCAGCGCAGTTCTGTCCACTTGACTGTAGCGCACCCCTTACAGCAATTTGAGCGACCTAGAAAAACTTATAATTTAATCACTGAACAAACAAGTGAAAATTTCAGGTACATTTCTGCTGATTTAACAATTTTCACTTACATGGGGCACGTCAACATCTTCGCAGACAATAAATGCATCTTTTCCACCAAGCTCAAGAGTAACTGGTATCAATGTGTCTGATGCATTCCTCATAATCTAAGGCATTAAGGTAGACATAAACGTCATTGGCATGCACGCGTGAAAGGTTAATATAGAATTTCTTTTAGGAAGGCTTACCATTTTCCCCACACCGGGAGATCCAACAAAGATAATTTTATCAACTGAAGACACAAGAGCTTCTCCTGTCTCGGCGAACCTGGCCGCAGTTTACTTTGATTAGACATTAGTCAGACCAACCTTTAGCAGAAAGCACTGAATAGAGCATACCCTGTTATTACTTCAACAAGATTTTCAGGAGCTCCTACAGCTGATAGTGCAGCTTGAATTATTCGCAGATAGAAACATCCTGACCAACTTGCATGTTCAGAAACCTGCATCAGGAAAAGATAGATCCACTTGACGAATAATTATAATCATAATTCTTATTAAATATTGCTGCTATCATCGGCAGCAATTAAGATTTTTTTTTTTTTCGGGCCAACCTTAACAGTTAACTAATCCAGCAGAATTCTGTTCTAACCGGCATTTGAGTAACTATAGACCAGTCCCGCGATACAACAGAAAAACTAAGTTGATTTAAGGATTCATACCATCTTCCGTTATCTAGATGAGAACCTTAACATGAGCATGCAATGCAGTAGTGAAGCAATGTATCAGTAACTATATGGAAAAACAATAGTTCCAGGTGAATGTACCTTAATCACAATGCCATTTCCAGAGAAGACTGCAGCCAGCATGGGATTAAATATATTATGAAAAGGATAATTCCAAGAAACAATTGCTCCAATAACACCAAGGGGATGAAATTCCACTTTAGCTGTCTTGTGAAGCATTGATCGTCCGCATGATCTATGGTATTAGGTATATGAAAAATTAATTATACACAGATTGTATAGGAACTACAGAAAATGCATGCATCACATCCTGTAACCACATTACAAACACGCAGCTAAGGCTAAATTTTAGAAGGATGCAGGACTGCAATAAGAGTTGACAGTAGTTAGACAGACACAGACAAATGCGACAGTAAACAATAGAGTAACTAACCTGCGCTCGGGTTTCAGCCATTTTTCACCTTCTGAAATAAGCCATGTGATTTTCTCACAGGTTGTCATAATTTCTCCCAAGGAAGCATCAACCATAGTCTTCCCAGTATCACGAGAAGAAACTCTGATTTAATGAAAACATCCAAATTTGTTAGATCCATAAAAACTGTACAGCGTGAATATTAAAAACTCAAACTGTGTCATGTGCAAGAAGAAGAGGTGAACATGGAAAAAGATAAGTGTGCAATAAGAAACCAAGAATACTACATAATATATAATATGGGCCATTACCAAACTTGTTATCCACAAGGGATCTAGTAATGTGTCAAAACCATAAAAACACGCTATGTATGCTTACACCTATTCACATAATTCTTTCTTGGACAAACACTTACTCGCATATAAGCTCCTGGTGTTCGATTATATATTTGAGAAGTATCCTCAGAAACTGGCGCCTTTGCTTGAAGCTGCTTTTCGCCCATGCCTTCTGAGCCTTTCTTGCTAGGGCTACACGTTCCTTCACCTAATCATAGTTGATTAAAAAATAATAACACAAAATTCTGCTGCCGTTATAATAATAAAAGATTAAATAAAAACAACAAAACAGATACAGGTAAGACTATTAATAATAAACAACTGCTAATACTTGGAACATGTTTGAGAGTGCATCGATTTCGAGACCTAAACAATGACAAACTAACCTCATCAGGCTTCAATGCAGGGAAGTAACCCAAGTACTTCATTGTTGCAGGCTCATAGCATTGAACTTTATCTGTCTGTCTTCTAGATGGTACCTGGAAGAAATTTGAAACAGAAAATGAGAAACAATTAACTACTGCCCACCACGAGTCTCACAGGGATACAAACAGCTAAACTAGGACATAAGACAAGCATCGAGAAAGAAAAGGTACAAAACATGAACACAAGATATCAATATATCTTAGCTGCAAAGAGCCAGAGTTCAAGATTTAATTGGTCAAGACTCAAGCAGCATGGTAGAAGATCATGAATTATAAGCAATTGAAGGGCAAGGGCCCTTACTAAAAACGCCATCAAAACACATTTATATAGAGATCTCCATAGCAGAAAGCAACGATGAAAAAATCCACGCCTCGGGAACAGTAAATAACAAGCAACATATGGGAAACTTACATAGATGAAGCTGTTTTCCTTTGATTGATTCTTTTCATCCAACACTGTTAACCAACCAAAATCAAACTAATGCATCAGCTACAAAAGCAGAAGTAGAACAAGCATGCTACTCTGCGACTTTAAAGCAAATGGACAACAGACAACACAATATCTACACCTACAGGCAGGTATGTAAACAAAATCTGCAATAGAAGTTGAAAAAGATAGTTGTCACGACAGTACCATCAAGAAACACGAGATTTATACTCTTGTACATTTATGCAAAATGAACCACAAACAACAGTGTTTACACCCGCTGAATTTATGCACAATGAACCGCAAACAACAGTATCTACAGCCACAGTTATAAATAACACAACTTGTAATAGAAGCTGAAAATGATAGCAGCCGAGAAAACACAAGCGAGAAACACAAAACTACGCCTTGACTTGCCTAAACTAATCGCATATAACCAAACTAAAACTTGAAACGCTTCCACATCCACTACACAAACCACTCGAACGAACTTACGAGTACTCAACTGAACAAAGGCCTAGAAATAAAAACGATTCACTAGTATACTATAGCTATTACATAAACATATAATTACTCTGCACATTTTTTAATATGAAGTTAGAACTAAAATCATATAGAACCACAGATACCATCGGAAGTGTCGACATCGATGGAAGGCACATTTGAGGGAATGAGCATGAGCAAAAGCTTGCAGAGTGCAAATGCGAGAGCGATCACGATAATCGTCCACCAAAACGCCATCGTTTCGACTTCTGAGAGAGCAGTAAAACCCTAGCTTGTGCGATGTGTCGATTGTGAGAGTGAGACGGAATCAGATTCCCCTGAAACGCATTTTAACAGAAGATGAAGAATAAACAATAGCTTTGCCTCAGCTGTGTTCGGTGTTTAGTGATCTGTGCCTTCCCTGCAGCGTTACGCGAGCTACTTAAGAGAGCTCTCTCTCCCCTCTCTCTCTCTCTTCGTTCACGAATACATACTGTCATAAGAATTTTGCAATCTGATACTTGATCGAACGGTCCAAAATAAACAAACCGATACTTGATCGAACGATCAACCAGCGACTCTCTGATATTACTATGGTTGGTTGACTTCAGTCTTCTCCCCATGTTCATTTCTTTCTCATGACAATCCTCGTAAAGTCTTTTACTCGACAGGAAAATCGTCGTCTTTTCAAGCTTTAATCCCTTTGATCTATCTCTTGAATCCCAATATGTTTGAGGTTTTATTCAATGCGTAAATGAACTTCAAATATTCAAACGGTAGCTCATACATGGGAACTATTACACAAAGCGCAAAAGGGCCCGAATAATAACATGAATCACACGTAAACCAACAAAAAAAATCTCTACCTTCGCTGCTTTCTCTTCGGCCGTCGTTCTTCGAATTTCCACGCAGACAACGAATAAACCGGCGTCCCCTTCCACCCAATGACCAGACATTTCCCGTCCAAGCCGAGCGTACACGATTCTCCGCACTCCAAGCTCTCAGCCACCGAAGAAGCGTGGTCCAGCGATAGCTTACTCAGCTCCATCTCAACCATCCCAAACCTAGCGAAAAACGCCCTCCACGTTTCCAACCCCACGAACCTCAGCTGCCTCTCCTCGGGCCCGGGCGACCAACACGTCCCTAATCGAAGGCCCGATGATCCTCGACTCGGCGAACGTCCTATCCCCGTCGTCGCCTTCGTCCCGATAGCAACGGTCGAGGCAGTCGAAGTTGGCGCCGTAGAAGACGAGCGCCTCGACGAAACGGTCGACGAACGCCGGCGAATTGACGTTCGCCTCCGCCTCGGCGACTATCATTGCCTTGGGATTCGTCCTCCTTACGGCCATCATCAACCCCTCGAGCCTCCTCTGCTTCGAAATCATCTTCATCAAAACGTACTCCCCGTGGACCACCACCGCCTCGTCGGCGCTCCGGCGAATCTCCGGCGAGTTTCCGGCGAACGTCACGACGTGGAAGGCGAAGTCGAGTCCAAAGGACTCGGCCGTCGTCTCGAGCAAAAGGCGGGTGCTGTTGGTGTCCATGAGCTGACAGTCTGCTATGGACAGAGCAGTTATTCTGAGGTGCTCGACGCGGCCCTCGGGCCTCGAGGCGAGGACCTGCATTAAAACCGTCATTTGGACCCCGCTTCGAATGTCCAGCTCGATTATATGGACCTTCGCGTGGGACGAGACTTGCTCGGCGATCATCTGAATGCTTGCGAAGTTAGTTATTTGGGTGAAGGGAGACTTCTTGTGGAGCGCGACGAGGGACGGGGACGGCTTGTTGGCGTCGATCAGCCACTGGCTCATCGCCGCGGCCTTGTTCCCCGTGCGCTTTCCGTTTTCCACGTCTATCTTTTCCCGAAGGGCCTCGGCGAAGTAGTACACCATGCGCCGCGCAGCGGTTTTTTTATCGAGGCTGGCTTCGTAGCACCTCTCGAGGACCTTTCGTGCGGTCTCGTATTTCCCGTAAGAAACGTTCTCGGCGCACGATAGGAGGTCGTGGACGAGGCGAACGTCGTCGTCTTCGTCGTCGTAAAACGAGACAGCGTACGGATGGTTTATGACATCCCGAGCACGAGAGTTGTTGGATTGGATGAAGTTTTTCGAGGCGAGTTCGATTATTTTGTTGATGGATTTATTTCGCGAGGCGCCGTTCGCCGCTGCCTCGTCATCGTCATCGCACCGCCCGTGGATGAGGTTTCCGTTCACTTTGCTTATCCTACTTTTGTAGACCTTGAGAATCCCGAGGGATGCGAAGGGGATCGTCGAAGAAGACGAAGAAGCATCGGCGGCGGCCTCCTCGTTGGTGAGCTGGGAATTTTCGTCGGATTGGACGGGGCTGAAATTCACGAGGCCGTCGTCGTCTTCGTCTTGGTGGTAGTAAGGCGGCGGCGAAACGACGTTGTCGAGGTAGAAATCGTCAAAAACGCCGTCGAGGTTGTCATTAGGGTTCAGAGAACGTTCTTCTTCTTCTTCTTCGTCGTGATTGCTGGGCGAGAGGACACAGTCGTCGAGGATGTAATTAGCACCGTCGTCGTACCATTCCATCTGACGTGGATCGGCTTCTTTTGCTGCACCACCATCCGAGGTATTCGTCGGCTGCATGACTAATGAACTACTGAGGTTTGTCAATATAAAGGTACGTATATATTATATGTGTGTGAGTTTTGCACTACAAACTTTGGATTCTGTTAATAAAAGAATGGTTTATGTGGTCATCTCTAGCATCGGAATCATCCATTGGAACAATAGTAATTATAAATACTAGGTTTATGCTGTATCGATCGTCGTCTTTGTAAGGACAATGCAGTTCAGCGGCTGCGACATTGCCTAGAACACAAAAAATAATACAATATTTTATTATTGCAGGCAGGCTTGTTGTTGCCCCATTGGATACATCACATATCTTTGAAAAAAAAAAGATACATCACATATGTACTACACCACACACTTGGAGAAAGATAAGGGTACGGTCGGCTTACTACTATGCTTCATTCCATTGGAATTGTAGTCCAGCCAAATTCGTTCGAGTACGTAATATCCAATTTTTTTTCAAACCTTCAAGTAATAAGACTGTAAGTCGAAAACTAAACCTTCAAGTAATAAGACTATAAGCCAAAAACTAAACCGAACTCTGAAGTGTAGTAGAACGGGGTTTCGATTCAATGTGAATATACTCGCTTTGACGACCGTTTTCGTCGACGATCAACAGTAACATTTTTGTACACTGTATATCGCACGACCGAGCTTCAAAGCATCGATGATATTTTTTTCCCAACAACTAATACCAAAGCAAAGTTCTAGCCTAAATACGTCGTGGATGACGGTGTCTCCGATCCTTGCAACGATTCTGCTCAGAGCGTGGGGATTGTGTTGATTGCTCTCGTTGAGATTATAAAATTGGGGTCTGTCCACGTCGACTAATTCAAGCTCTTGAAGCTAATATATATGTGTCGAAATAATGTTTTATTATTTCCTGTTTTTATTCCATAAATTAGGAACTAGTGTCGCTGAAATTAGGGAATTAGCTGATTTTATTCCATATTTTAGGGAATGGTTTATTCCATATTTTAGGGAAGGAGTGTTGATGTAAACTATTATATATTGTACCTCAATAGAATAGAGCTTAAAAAATTCCATCGACAACTACTTCTGCACATTTTTTTCAGCACATTCTTTTCCTTTTAAGCCATAACAATGTCTGAAATTTCAAGCGCTTACAAGCCACAACCCCCAAGAAACACTCAAACAATTTCTGACGGACATCCCGTTCAAATTACAACCATCAAACTGAATGGCGACAACTTCCTAAGATGGTCCCAATCAGTGAGGATGTATGAGTTACTTAACGGGTGAAGAGAAGGCTCCATTGGAAAAAGACCCAATGTATGATACATGGGATGCTGAAAATTCTATGGTGATGACGTGGCTAGTAAACTCCATGGAAGAAGAGATCGGTGCAAATTATATGTGCTTCCCTACGGCGCATGAGTTATGGGCGAACGTAAATCAGATGTCTCTGATTTAGGAAATAATCCCAGATCTATGAGTTGACACTCAAAAACTTGGTGAATTGGTGCAAGGCAAATAAACAATTACCATGTACTTCAACTCCTTGAAGGGACTGTGGCAATACCTCGATCTCTTCGATGCGTATGAGTGGAAGAATCCTGAAGACGGACAACCACAAGAAAACTGTGGAAGATAGTCGTATCTTCATGTTTTAAGCTGGTCTCAATGTGGAGTTTGACGAGGTGAGGGGGAGAATCATCGGCAGAAGACCGCTACCATCCCTAGGAGAGGTGTTTGCTGAAGTCAGAAGAGAGGAAAGTCGCAGGAATGTTATGCTTGGCAAGAAAGGACCTGCTACTACCGCTGTGGAGGGCTCTGCCTTGATCATGATAGCAGGATATGAACCTGTGCAAGCTATGAGGTCGACAGCCCCAAACCTGCGGAAGGCTGCAAACGGAAGAAAATTAGAGGAGAAACCAAGTGTATGGTGCGACCACCGCAACAAGCCACGCCACACTCGAGAAAACTGCTGGAAAATCCATGGCAGACCTACAAATTTTAAAGGCAGAACGTGGGAGAAAAACAGTCGCGCCTTTCCCTCTTAGCTGAGACTACTGTTAATACCATCACCAATGAGCAGCTACAACAACTTCTTGCATTGTTAAAATAATCAGGTTCCTCTTCTAGTTCTCCGAATGTTTCCGTGGCACACACAGGTAACGAAATAAATGCCTTTTCTTGTGGTTTCGGAATTTCTGCTTCCTGGATAATTGACTCCGGAGCATATGATCATATGACCAATTGCCTTGACCTATTGAAACAATATTCACCCTACTCTGAAAATAAAAAAGTTAAAATTGCAGATGGAAGTTTTTCACCCATTGTTGGAAAAGGTTTGGTCACAATCTGAAAAGATATATCTGAAATCTATTCTTTACGCATCCAAACTCACTTGCAACCTTCTGTCAGTTAGCAAGTTACCCAAAGACTCTAACCGTCGTGTGATTTTCTGTGACTCTCACTGTATTTTTTAGGACCGGAGCTCGGGATGACGATTGGCAGTGCTAGAATGGTTAGTGGTCTCTAATACTTCGAGAATATTCCACCAGATTATAAACTTGTTCAACTACTTAGTAGTATCAGTTCCCTGTCTGTTCGTGATCAAATAATGGTTTGTCATCTCCGGTTAGGCCACCCCAGTTTTCATATATGAAGTTTTTATTTCCTTACTCATTTAAAAAAAGTAAATATTTTTTATTTCCAATGTGAATCTTGTGTTCTTGCTAAAAGTCGGCGTAAAACTTATGCCCAAAAACCCTATTTGGAGTCAAAGCCTTTCTACATATTTCATAGTGATGTGTGGGGACCCTCAAAGGTAACTACTTCATCTGGAAAAAAATGGTTTGTAACTTCTACGGATGATCATACTCAACTATGCTGGGTTTTTCTGATGAAAGAAAAAAATGATGGAAAAATATTTAAAGATTTTTTTAATCTAATTGAAAATCAATTTCAAACAAAAATAAGCATTTTAAGAACTGATAATGGAACAGAGTATTTCAACCAATATATGGAAGTTTTTATAAAAGAAAAGACGTGCTACATCAATCAACATGTCCTGACACCCCAGAACAAAATGGGTTTCAGAAAGGAAAAATAAACACCTACTTGAAGTTGCTAGAGTCTATCATGTTTTACATGAATATTCCAAAATATTTGTGGGGTGATGCGATTTTAACTGCATTGATAAAACAGGATATCCACTCGAGTCTTAAAACTTATTACCCCAGTAAAATGTTTGAAAAAATATATTCCAAAATCTCGTATCAATTCAGATTTATCGCTTAAAATATTTGGTTGCAGATTTACCGCTTAAAATATTTGGTTGCATTGCGTATGTAAAATACCGAAAAGGCCCAGGTCAAAATTAGACCCTAGGGGAAAGCCCTCCTCCACCAATCTCTACCAAAACACCACTAATCGGAATTTTTCCCCTTCTCCCCCTTCCTCCATTAACGAAGGTTGGGGGAGCTCGCTCATCTCTCTTTCCTCTGTGTTAGGTTTTTTTCTTTTTCTTTGTTTTTTTAGATTTTCAGTGTGGTTGGTTGAATGCTTTTTGCTTTTGTCGAGATTTGAGGAGCATTTGGGCGAGAAAGGTAAAGATTATGCTGTTGCTGTTGTGAATCCAACGTTTGGAGGGTCTTCGCTTCATTTTGATGGATCTGAGCTCATCTTTGCCACTTTTGGACAAACAATATGATGAATCTGGGTTTGCAGAACGTTGAGCTTGTGTGCATCGATTTGGGGTTTTGATTCTTTGGGTGTCTTGGATTCCTTGCGACATAGTTTTTGCCTCGTCTGTCCCTTTCGCTGAGTTCATTTCGCTGCAGGTTTTTTTGTGTCTCCAGTCTCCCGATATTCGATCTGGGAGTTCATTCTCCTTGTCGTGGGAGTTCTTTCTCCCCTCGTGGGGTGCCATTCTCGAAGAAAACAAGATGTAAAAGTGGTAGTTTGAGAAAGTGAAGAGTGCTAATTTCCATCATTTTGTAGTGTTAGATCTATTTGTTGTATGTTCCTTAGTTCTCTTGCTCGATCTTTTAGGCTTGTTTTCTTTCGAGGTTTGTTTGCTTTTCTTTTCTTTTGTTTGTGTTTATTTATCTCCAAGTAGGAGCTTTTTCCCTTCGGATAATCGAATGTATTCGGAGGGTGCATTGGGCTCTTTAGCCCTTGTATATTTGCTAGGTATTAGTAAAACTTTCGTTTGAAAAAAAATTTAAACCCTAGGGCAGAAACGTGCGGTTTTTTTGGGCTATGCTGCAAATCGCAAATGCTATAAATTTTATAATCCCATCACTAAACGTATTTTCATAACAGTAGACGCCACTTTCATGGGAACAAAAGCATACTTTACAAAAAATTTAATTCAGGGAGAGAGTTTACAGGAATTAATTTCTTGGGAAATATCTGAGCCTCTTCCAACTGTTATTGACCAACCTCTCGAATCTAAAAACAAGGATCTCGAACCAGAAGTCGTTGACCATGAAATTGGTTTGTCAGAAGAGGAATACTACGGATGGAAAAACACCGAAGTATCCTCGAACCTCAGATTTATTCTAGTAGGAATGTTCAAAAAACAGGAGGAGATGAACTAACCATTCCAGCACAAGCTCAATCCGAACTCCAGGGCAATGGAACTGTAGATACTTCAGGTACCTTTTTTCCTCCTAACTCTATTCCTCTATCTATTATCCCTGACCTTCCAATAGTAGTCCTGAAAGTTCAACCCTACAAAAAAATCATATTGATCTCAATGTTGCCTTGCGGAAAGGTACTAGAACCTGCACCAAATATCCCATAGCCAGATATAAAACCTATGATCATCTATCCGAAACACAGAAGGCATTTACTACTAATATATCGAAACATGTCCTAGAAACATTCAAGAAGCACTAGGAGATCGGGATTGGAGATTAGCAGTGTTTGAAGAAATGAATGCCTTGAAGAAAAATGATACTAGGGAATTTGTCGCAGCTCCTAAGGATCAAAGGACAGTAGGGTGCAAATGGGTCTTCACAATAAAAAGTAGACCTGATGGAAGTGTGGAGCGATATAAGGCAAGACTAGTAGCCAAATGGATCACGCAGACGTATGGAATAGATTAGCGAGAGACAGTTTCTCCGGTAGAAAAAATTAACTCAATCCGAGTACGATTGTCACTTGTAGTCAATCTTGGTTGACCTCTATACCAGCTAGGGGTGGCATCAGATTCGGGTTTCGGGTATCCGACCCGACCCGATTGGGTTTTAACACGATCGGAAGAAAAATAACCCGATCGGAAGAAAAATCGGGTTGGATATCGGGTACTGGATTTAAACCCAATACCCACCATGTATGTTGGGTCGGGTATCTATCGGGTAGCAATATGCTACCCGATTTACCCCATCGGGTACCCAACATATTAAATATTAAAAAGAAAATAATTCGCCTAATCGGCCCCTTTAATAAAATTAACTGAACAATCAGTTAAATTATTTATTATGTAAAAACTTTAACTAAAGAAGATTCAAGTGCCACTGAAATTAAATGGCTAACCTAATTCAATATGAAAATCATGGTAGTATGCGTTTATATAGAAGTATTTTCACCCACAATTTGGGTGAACAATCGATGTGGGATAATGGGACCCAAATAAACTGATCCACGTAAGTACTAGTGGAGCTTATGTTACTCAGAAATTCGTTTGGCTCAGTGGTTGAAGCAAAGTGATAAGTGCTTGCCTCTACATGATGTGGGTTCGATTCCCACATTGTGTTTATTTTTAAATAATTTAAAAAAAATAAAAATAAAAAATAAAAAACCCGAACCTGACCCGCGGGTAACCGACGGGTTTCGGATACCCGAAAATCGGGTACCCGCATTTGTGCAGGTCGGGATCGGGTATTAAATTCACTACCCGATATTATCGGGTACCCGACCCGAAAAACCCGACCCGTTCCCACCCCTAATACCAGCTAGATGTAAAAAATGCCTTCCTCGAAGATATAGATGAAGAAGTGTTTATGAGCATTCCTTCAAGTTTTGAAACAAAGTCTAATACTGGAAAGGTGTGCAGACTAAAAAAGGCCTTGTATGGCCTTAAGCAGTCTACAAGGGCGTGGTTCGAACGTTTTGGTAATGTCATGAAGCTACTTGGCTATATCCAAAGTCAAGCCGATCACACCATGTTCTACAAACATGCAAAGGAAGGTTAAATAGCTGTGTTGATTGTATATGTTGATGACATCATCTTGACAGGGAGTGATGATAAGGAACTCGCAGAACTCAAAAAGAAGCTTGGGAAAGAATTTGAAGTCAAAGACCTGGGAGTGTTGAAATGCTTTCTTGGAATGGAGTTTGCGATATCCAAGGAAGGTATATTTCTGAATCAACGCAAGTATGTTCTTGATTTACAATCGGAAACAGGTATGCTAGGATGTAAGCCGGTTGAGTCACCTATGGGCCTAACATCACGCTGCAACTGGCAAATGAAAAATCTGTAAAGGAGACATAGCGCTACTAGAGGCTAGTTGAGAAATAGATTTATTTATCCATACTCGACCCGATATAGCATTTCCGATAAGTGTTGTTAGTCAGTTCATGCACTTGCCAGGACTTGAACACTTCGAAGCAATATACAGGATCTTGAGATATCTTAAGGGCACACCCGGGAAAGGTCTTCTTTTTAGTCGTAAGGGACTGGGCTAGAAATTGAAGACTTGTGCAAATTGAAGCTTATACTGATGCAGACTGGGCTGGAAATCCAATTGATAGAAGGTCTACTTCAGGATATTGCTCTTTCGTAGGAGGTAATTTAGTCACATGGCGCAGCAAGAAGCAGAATGTGGTAGCTCGAAGCAGTACTGAGGTTGAGTTCAGATCCCTAGCATAAGGAATTTGTGAAGTTTTGTGGAGATTATTATTGGAGTTGAAGATTTCAATATCAGGGCCAATAAAATGCATTGTGATAACAAAACAGCAATCTCAATTGTCGTAATCCAGTACTTAACGATCGCACAAAGCATGTGGAGGTTGACAAACACTTCATCAAAGGAAAAATAGACAACGATGTTATTTGTGTGAACTATATTCCTACGAAGAAGCAAGTATCCGACATACTAACAAAGGGACTATGCAAAAAACGGTTTGAATGGTTTTTATGCAAGTTGGGAATGAAAGATATCTTCAGCTTGAGGGGGAGTGTTGAAATAATGTTTTGTTATTTCCGGTTTTTATTCCATAAATTAGGGAAGTAGTGTTGCTAAAATTAGGGATATAGTGTTGCTGATTTTATTCCATATTTTAGAGAATGATTTATTCAATATTTTAGGGAAGGAGTGTTGATGTAAACTATTATATGTTGTACCTCAATAGAATAGAAATGTTATTCCCTCAAAATCTTCCTTTTCAAGTATATGTAAGAAGTTTTATCCTCATATCACCAATTGATTTTAGGAATAACTCTTCGATTTCAAATAGCTCTTTTGAGCGTATTTATGGATGGAAGTAGTACTAGGGGTGAGCAAAAATATCCGGAAACCGGATTCCGATCCGGTATCCGATTTTCAAAATCCGGAAAAAACGGATATCCGGTTTTAAAAATCGGATCGGATATCCGATCCGATTTATTTTAAAATAAACCGGATCGGATACGGATAGTGACTTGTCTAAAATCCGGATATCCGGTATCTGGTTTATATTTAAAAATAAAATAAAAAATAAAAAAAAATAGTCCAAAAAGAAAAATAAAGGTTCAAAAAGGAAAAAAATTCATCAAGTAGAATATTTAAATTTATATTATTTTATATTTGCAAAAAACTTTGTTATAGAATTGAGATAAAAATAAAACATAAAAACATCGAGATGCAATTAAGAAAATTAATGTGAATTTGTGGTATTGTGTTTATTATTTATTATGTAATTTTGAATAATAAATTTACATATTGTGTGAATTACTATGTGTAGAAATTCTTATATTAAAAATATATTTTTTTATTGTGATAAAAATAAAAAAATATAATTTTGAATAGAAAATAATAAAAATATAAGAATAAAAAAATTAATGTGAATTTGTGGTTTTGTGTTTATTATTTATTATGTAATTTTGAATCTTAAATTTACATATTGTGTGAATTACTATGTGTAGAAATTCTTATATTAAAAACATATTTTTTTATTATGATATGATTTTGAATAGAAAATAATAAAAATATAAAAAAAATAAATTTAAAAACCGGATGCGGATATCCGGTAAAAATATCCGAATAAACCGGATATCCGATTTTCGGATATCCGATTAAAACCGGAGCGGATACGGATACCAATTTTCGATATCCGAAAATCCGAATATCCGAATTTCGGATATCCGAAAAACCGGATATCCGGTTTTGCTCACCCCTAGATGGAACTAATACAAGCTTTTGCAGCAGCAAAAGAGACGTAAAACGGTACGCAAATACGCACACTACGAAAAAAACAAACTCGCCCTCTAAACTGATCTCTGTCTCTTCTTCCTCTCGACTCTCCACGCCGAAAGCGAATAAACCGGCGTACCCTTCCAACCGACGATGAGACACTTTCCGTCCAAACTCAGCACACAATATTTTCCGCACTCGAAGCTTTGCTTAACAGAATTCGCGTGTTCGAGCGACGATTCGCTCAGCTCCGTCTCCACAATCCCGAACCTCGCGAAGAACGCCCTCCACGTCTCAAGCTTGGCGAACCTCAGCTTCCTTTCCCCCTCGTCGGCCGCCAACGAATCTCCGATCGAAGGCCCGAAGATCCTCGACTCGACGAACGCCCTATCCGAACAGTCGCCGTAGCAGCGGTCGGCGCAGTCGAAGTTCGCGCCGTAGAAGAAGAGCGCCTCGACGAAGCGTTCGACGAAGGCCGGCGAATTCACGTTCGCCTCGGCCTCGGCGACGACCATTGCGAGCGGATTTATCCTCCTTATCGCCATCATTAGCGCCTCGAGTTTCTTCCGATTTGATATCAGCTTCATGAAAACGTACTCTCCGTGGACGACCACCGCTTCTTCCTCGTCGCCGAGGTTCCTTCTGAGCTCGTTCGCATCGTCGAAGGGCAAGAGACGAAAGGAGAAATTGAGATTCAACGACTTAGCTACTGTTTCGAGCAACGAGCCCGCCTTAAGGTTTCCCATGAACGGGCACTCAAAGATGGACAGAGCAGTTATTCTGAGGTGCTCGACTGGTCGCTCGGTCCTCGACGCGAGGACTTGCATGAGAACCGTCATTTGTACGCCGGTTCGTATGTCTAGCTCGACGATGTGGACTTTTGCGTGCGCCGAAACTTGGTCGGTGATCGACTGAATGGTCGCGAAGTTAATTATCTGAGTGATCGGCGATTTTTGGTGGAGCGCCAGCAAGGACGACGGCGGCCGGCCGGCGGCGTCCGTCAGCCATTGGCCCATCATGCCCTTGCCGGAAAACTCGCCGGTCTCTCGGGCGATCTTCTCTCTTAGGGCCTCGGCGAAGTAGTACACCATTCGCCGCACGGCGCTCGTTTTGTTAATATTATTGTAGCAGTTTCCGAGGAGTTTGCGGGCGGCGTCGAATTTCTTGTTCGAAACGTTCTCGGCGCACGATAGGAGGTCTTGGACGAGGCGAACGTCGTCGTAATTGTTAGAACTCTCGGACGTTTTTGAGGGTTCGTAGCCGCCATTGGACGAACGGATGAAGTTTTGGGAGGCAAGCTCGATTATTTTGTTGATCGAGTCATTTTCCGGCGATTGCTCCTCCTCATCCTCCTCGTGGGCCCCGCGGATCACGGTTCCATTGGGTTTGTTTCCTTTGCTATTTTTGTAAAGGTTCAGAATTTCGAGCGATGCGAAGAGCATCGACGATGAAGAAGAAGAGTCCTCGTCGGTTAGCTGGGAACTTTCCTCTGACTTGGGAGGACTGAAAGGTGGCGGCGGCGGCCCTATTATTCCACTGGCGGCTTCTTCTTCTTCTTCTTCTTTTCCGTAGGGCGGCGAAACTACGTTGAGGTAAAAGTCGTCGAAATCGTCGGGCGGGTAAAACAGTTGGTCGACACGATTGCTGGGCGATGGCTCGCTTTCGTTTAGGATGATATTATTGCGACTTGCTCCATTGGAGGTGGCCGATGGATGCATGATTATGAAGCTATTTTTAACGTCTATTTTTTTTAACCGTTTCGAAAGGAGTTTTTTTTATGCTCTGTGGGCTCTGAAATGTATGTATGGTATATATACGTGTGCGTTAGTATTTGATCATCTCTAACATTGAAATCATCCATTGCTGTTCTTGATTATGATCGATGGAAGGAGACAAAAGGGAGTCCGGTGGCTGCGATATTTGCCAAGAAAAACAATGCAATAATATTCTATTCAGGCAGGCCTCAGATACATCTGCTTGCCCGTTCGACGCATCAGACAATGTACTACGCACTAACAGAAAGATACGAGTCGGTTTACTACGGATCGTTCGAAATAATGGAGTCGAAAATTTTCGTTGCTTTTCTGGGCAGCCCAATTTTTTGTTCCATTGCAGAAGAATGATGAGGGCAGATGCTTTGCATAATAAAAACAGCCGGAAACTTGAACGCCTTAGAATCAGTTTGTTATTTAACTTCATGGACATACATAGTTAATCCATGGCAACGATGAATGCGAAAATCTGTATGCGTCTAAAATTACAGATCACTATTCCGAGGTAATAACTGTTAGTTAGCAGACAAATATACGCGTCTAGGCGGGATTTTCATCAGGCGTTTCCCATTTGCCGAGTTTATATTTCGAATTATAAGCCGGAAGATGCATTCGACATAGTACTTTTCCCTTCTCACGGTTGATGCTAATCGCCTTCGCGGCGTTCTCAGTATTAGAGATAGAGTAAGATGCGGAAAAAAAAAGTTTTAGAATTACACCGCAAAGCCTAAGCCGTTATCATCGGTTTCGTAATAATATCACAGGTACAATTTCATTTGTTCAGATAATCGAAATTCTCATGGCATATTCATTAGAGCGTATTGATCGCTCGAATCGTAAAACACAACGAAGAGTTTCTCAGTTCTTATCACATCATTCGTCATCAGCTATGCGAATGCGCAGACATCACAATTTCTCATTTCTCTATCGTCCACGATGCCTTTTCCTTTTCTCGACTTTCCATGCAGACAGCGAATAAACCGGCGTACCCTTCCACCCGATAACGAGGCACTTTCCGTCCATTCTCATCGTGCAATATTTTCCGCACTCTAAACTTCTCGTCAGAGAAATCGCATGTTCGAGCGACGACTCGCTAAGCTCAGCCTCCACCATCCCAAACCTCGCAAAAAACGCCCTCCACGTTTCCAACTTCACGAACCTGCTAAAATAAATAACCTTAATAACTCATATGTGTCCCACATCGGATAATTGAGTAGAGATTGAGTAGCTTATAAGTTGGTGGGCTACTCCACTTATCACCAATTGGTTTTAGGATGGAACCCCATTAACTTATGTGGTCCAACTCTTCTCATACGTGGGCCCATGGATATAGGCCCGATACCGGCTCAATAACGAAATCTAACAGAACCTGAGCTGCCTTTCTTCGTCGTCGGCCGCCAATGAATCCCTGATCGAAGGCCCAATAATCCTCGACTCGAAAAACGTCCTATGCGAGTCGCCGTCGTCGTCCCTAAAGCAGCACTCCGCGAGATCGAAGCTCGCACCGTAGAACAAAAGCGCCTCGACGAAGCGATTGTCGAAAACCCTAGAATTAACGTTCACCTCCGCCTCGGCGACCACCATGGCGAGTGGATTCATCCTCCTTACGACCATCATTAAACCCTCGAGCTTTTTCTGCTCGGAGATCATCCTCATGAAAACGAACTCGCCGTGGACGACCACCGCTTCGTCTTGCTCGCGGGCAGAGAGATTCCTTCGAAGCTCAGTCATATCGTCGATCGACAAGAGATTGAAGGAGAAGTTCAGATTCAAGGACTTCGCCGCAGTTTTGAGCAACTTTTGCGCCTTATTAACGTACGCGAGCTGAAATTCGGCGATGGTTAGAGCGGTTATCTTTAGGCGTTCGACGGGGCGCTTGGGCCTCAAAGCGAGGACTTGCATTAAAACGGTCATCTGAAGCCCGCTTCGAATGTCTAGCTCGACGATGTGCACTTTTTTGTGGGACGATACCTTTTCCGCTATCAGCTGAATGCTTGCGAAGGTGGTTATCTGATTGACGGGCGATTTTTGGTGAAGCGCGAGGAAGAATGAGGACGGCGTTTCGGCGGCGTCCTTCACCAACTGGCTCATCACGCCCTTATTATTTTCGGTGTGCTTTCTGTTTTCCCTGTCTATTTTCTCGCGAAGCGCCTCGGCGAAGTAGTACACCATTCGCCTCGCCGCGGTTTTTTTATCGTGGCTTGCTTCGTAGCACTTTTCGAGGAGTTTGTGGGCGGCGTCGAATTTCTTGAGAGAGACGTTCTCGGCGCACGATAGGAGGCCGTGGACGAGGCGAACGTCGTCGTTGTATGGATTGCTTATTTCCGAGGGTTTTTCGCCTCTAGATTTTGAATTGGATTGAAGGATGAAGTTTTGCGAAGCGAGCTCGATTATTTTGTTGATCGGGATATTTTCTCCCGGCGTATCGTCGTCGTCGTTATTCCACTGGGCGTGGATGATGTTTCCAGGCGCTTTGTTGCGCCTGCTTTTGTAAGCCTTGAGAATCTTGAGAGATTCAAAAGGAATAGAAGACGATGATGACGACTCCTGAGAATTTTCCTGGGATTGGACGGGGATGAGATCAGTACGCAGACCGACAGCTTCTTCTTCTTCTTCGCATGCTTGGAAAGGCGACGAAGTAATGGCGCTGCTAAGGCAAAAATCGTCGAAACCTTTGACGTTGTTAGTTAGAGAACGCATCTCTTCCTCGCAATAAGAAGGCGAGGGGATGCATTCGTTGAGGGTACGTTTAGTATCGTAATCCTTGTGTCCCATTGGGAGCTGATCTTCTTTTACTTGTTTAGTTAGAGCTCCATCGAAGGTTTTCAGTTGCATGACTTATAAAGGGTTTCTTGAGAATACCTTTTTAATTTGTTCTAATGAACTGATGATGACTGAGGTCACCAACACATGGTTATAAATATACTCTCCACAACCTGTGTCAAAAAGAAAAGAAAAAGATGATTTTATCTCGTCGATCAATCTAGCTCTAACGTTGGAATCATCTCCCTTTGGGCAGTGCGGCTCATATTCTGCTATGTTTCCAAGAATGCAATACAATATATATTCTCTGCAGGCCTCATCAAGCGCATCTGCATAATGTCTGTTTGGACATACATCACTTGTTGCAATGTACTGCAGACTTGGAGAAAGATAATATTATTCGGCACTGAAGTAGAATATGTGGTGCTTTTGGTCTGTGTAAAAAAAATCTCAAGTCTTACATTGAAAAACTGAGCCAAAGATTGCAACCTTTCATATGTATTATGGATGGAAATTTTGTGCTAAAAAATTTTTTAACCATCATCTTCATCCAACAACATCTTGCAGTTGCTCTTCGCCTTTGTGAACAGAAAACAGAAAAAAGATCATACCTAGTTTGTCTTTCAATAACTATTTTACTCATTGCATTATTGCTTGGGGTGCATAGTAATGTTGCATACCAAGGCGTCTATAGACTCGCTGTTATTTGCTCCTTCGAAAGTATTATGTAAGAACATATTAATAGGTAACGTAAAAAAAATCCGCCATTGCATGCATACCTTCGAATGCATTTTTAACGTGTTTTTTTATAAAAACAATATGGCTGCGTTTGAATCGAGAAAAATGGCGAGGAAAAGAAAACTAGAGAGAAAACGATTTCCGCTAGTTGTTTTCTTCATTTACCATTGCTTTAAGATTAATTAAGTTTAGTGTTTTTAACTCACGGCCTATATCTCTTATAAAAACAACAAAAATTAGTTCTCCTTTTCCATTTCTTTTCATTCCTCACTAAATTCTTTCAACCAACACACCCTATATGTTTATTGGATCGGGAAGGTCGGTCTGGTCGGTGGCTGGATTCTAACATAGCATCCGTATGAACTTCCGATAACGTGAAGTGAAGACGTGTATCTACGCTGTTCGTAAGACTATATCACCCTAATATTACGTTATTATAAGGCGAACTAATCGAAACTCGAGATTTTATTGTTGAGCTAAGCGAATACGCAGCTTCTACGGACGCAAACTCGACCCTCTACGCCTTCTACTTCTCTCAATTTTCCATGCATACAGCGAATAAACCGGCGTTCCCTTCCACCCGATAACGAGGCACTTTCCGTTCAAGCCCAACGTGCAATATTTCCCGCATTCTGAGCTTCTCGTAAGAGAAATCGCATGTTCGAGCGACGACTCGCTAAGCTCAGCCTCCACCATCCCAAACCTCGCAAAAAACGCCCTCCACGTTTCCAACTTCACGAACCTGTTAAAATAGATAACCATAATAACTCACATGTGTCCCATATTGGATAGTTGCGAGAGATTCTATAACTTATAAGTTGATGGTCTACTCCACTTATCACCAATTGGTTTTAGGATGAAATCCATCAATTAATGTGTGCCAACTCTTCTCATATGTGGGCCCATGGGCATAGGCCTGATAAAGGCCCAATAACGAAATCTAACAGAACCTGAGCTGCCTTTCTTCGTCGTCGGCCGCCAACGAATCTCCGATCGAAGGCCCGAAAATCTTCGACTCGAGAAACGTCCTGTCCGAAAAATCGCCGCTGCCGTCGTCCTTAAAGCAGCGCTCGACGCAATCGAAGCTCGCGCCGTAGAAGAAGACGCCTCGACGAAGCGCTCGACGAAAACCCTAGAATTGACATTCACCTCGACCTCCGCGAAGACCGCGGCGAGCGGATTCATCCTCCTTATGGCCGTCATCAGACGCTCGAGCTTCTCCTGCTTCGAAATCATCCTCATGAGGACGAACTCTCCGTGGACCACCACTGCTTCGTCCGCCACGCGGGCCAATAGATTCCTGCCACCTGGCTCGCCCACGTCGTCGAAGGGCAAGAGACGAAAGGAGAAATTCAGATTCAAGGACTTAGCCACGGTTTCGAGCAGTGCGCCCGCCGATTTGTGGTCGACCTTAAGCGAACAGTCGTCGACTGTCAAAGCGGTTATCTTTAAATGTTCGACCGGGCGCTCTTTTCTCGACGCTAAAACTTGCATGAGAACCGTCATTTGTACGCCGTTCCGTACATTTAGCTCGACTATGTGCACCTTTTTGTGGGACGATACTTGGTCGGCGATCGACTGAATGGTCGCGAAAAATTATCTGATTGACCGATTTCTGGTGGACCGCGAGCAGTAGCGAGGGCGGCGCGGCAACGGCGTCCATCGACCATAGGTTCGTCGTCGAGCGCTTGTTCGAAGTAATTTTCCCGGTTTCTCGGTCGATCTTCTCTCGGAGGGCCTCGGCGAAGTACTTGTTGGATAATAGTTAGTTATATTGAATAAGCAGTAAACACGAAAGGATGTAATGTTTCAACAAAAAGAAGGTATCAGTTGAAACACGAAAGGAAGCAATATTTCATCCAAAAGATGGCATCCTTTGCTAACCAAGAGGTATGTTTATGAACCTTTTGGGAATGGTTCCCAACCCCTAGAAGAGGCTTTTCGTGGCCTATAAATAGCCTAAACATTGGCAATTGTCATCATCGAAGTTTATCACAAGTTATCATTATATTAAGCAATTCTCTCGAGTTCTTGTGGGGAGCTTTTTGTTTTTGCTTACAAAACTCTCATATTATTGTTGATTATCCTGGAGGAATCGCCGTTAAACCAGCAAGCAATATAGCGGGGGCGAAATTCCTTAAGGAAAGCTTTTTGCGATCAACAAACACGTTTTTGATAAATCAGTTGTGTGGCGTTCGTTCTTCGACGTTGCTGCGCTCAATCACCATCAATCTTAAGGAATTTCCATACTATTGAAGAATGGAGGCAGCACTCAACAAGATGCTTAATTCCGACGTTAGACTTGATCGATTCGACGGGACAAACTTTACCCGTTGGAAAGACAAGTTGAAATTCATTCTATCAGAACTAGGTGTGTCATACCTATTGGAGCCCGATCTACCGGAATTACCACCAGCGACAGATGACGACACAACCGAAGTCCGTGAACAACGGAAGAAAAGGCAGGACGATCAGATTCGTTGCCGTGGTTACATGCTGAACGCATTATCAGACCGCCTCTACGATCTATTCCGTTCGATCGAGACACCACAAGCAATTTGGACGGCGTTAGAGGCAAAATACACTGCTGAACAACAAGGTACTGAGCGTTTTTTAAGTATGAAGCTTTTCGAGTTTTAAGATGCTTGACAACAAACCCATCATGGACAAAGTGGATGAATTGCTGGTCCTCATATCTCGACTCCGAGGTCTCGAGGTCGAAGTTTCGGACCCTTTACAAGTGGCCGCAGTCATTGCGAAGTTACCGCCCACTTGGAACAGTTACCGTAAGAAACTGTTGCACTCTACGGAGGCTTTGACCATTCAACAGCTAGTTAACATCTTCGTATCGAAGAGGAAACTCGCACCCGTGAGAAGCGCTTTGCGATAGAAAATGGTTCAAAGGTGAATTACGTGGAATCGGGAAAACCTAACCCGGGAAAGAAGAGAAAGTTCGTAGAAACTTCTCAGTATGATTCGGCCACAAGTCAGAAAAACAAAGTATGTTTCTTCTGCGGTAACAAGGGGCATTTCAAGAAAGATTGCCGGTTCTACAAAAAGATTCGGAGGGAAGGCAACAATCCCGGACCGAGTCGGCCAAACCAGAAAACAACCAACATGATCGAAACGCCGAGTAGTTCCAACGAGATTGTTGCTATGGTCGCTGACCTCAAGATAAGCATGATCTCGGAATGCAACATGACCTCGTCCGACAAATCCTCGGACTGGTGGTACGACTCAGGAGCGACCGTACACGTGTGCAACGACAAGGCTCTTTTCAAGACCTACGATGTTGCAACGGACGACCAGAAGGTGTTGATGGGCAACCACGATACCGCAAAAGTCGATGGAAAAGGGGTCGTGGAGTTACAGTTTACATCCGGGAAAAAGCTCGTGCTGATGAACGTATTCCATGTCCCGGAGGTGCGGAAGAATCTGATCTCGGCGAGCCTACTATGCAAGAAGGGCGTTAAGGCTGTTTTAGAGGCAGAAAAATTAATTCTATCAAAAAATGGTGTATTCATTGGAAAGGGTTATTCTTGCGATGGTATGTTTAAGTTAAGCATCAATAAAGAAAAGTTTATTTATGTCGTATCTTCATTTAATGTATGGCATTCAAGACTTTCACATGTTAATTACAAAACAATAAAATTCATGTCTAAACATGAATTGATTCCGAGTGTTGAAAAACACGACGATAAGTGTGAAGTAAGCATTCAAGCCAAAATGACAAAAAAGCCGTTTCCGAAAAGCAATAGGCATACGGAACTGCTTGAATTAGTTCACTCGGATATTTGTGAACTAAATGGAAATTTAACTAGGGGAGGTAATAGATATTTTATTACCTTCATAGATGACCATTCAAGATACACTTACGTGTACTTACTGAAAACAAAAGACCAAGCCTTTGAAATGTTTAAACATTATAAGGCATTAGTTGAAAATCAGACGGAAAGGAAAATCAAAACCTTCCGTAGTGACCGGGGAGGTGAGTACTTTCCATTAGAATTTTCTGCGTTTTGTGAAGAAAACGGTGTGGTGCATCAAACAAGCGCACCATATACCCCACAACAGAACGGCTTAGCAGAAAGGAAAAATCGTACTTTAGTTGATATGGTGAACGCTATGCTTATGCAAGCTAAATTGCCTACGAATTTATGGGGTGAAGCTTTGCTCACCGCCTGTCATGTTCACAATAGAATACCCTCGAAGAAACTTAAAACTTCTCCATATGTTATGGAAAGGGAGAAAACCTAACTTAGGTTACTTGAGGGTATGGGGTTGTTTAGCCTATTATAGAGTTCCAGACCCGAAAAGAACAAAATTGGGACCAAGGGCTCTTAAAAGTATCTTCTTGGGATATGCTGAATATTCAAAAGCATATCGGTTGTTGGATTTAGACTCAAACATTATCGTTGAATCAAGGGACGTTGAGTTCTTGGAAACTAGTTTTCTGAAAGATCCTGAAAATCCACAACCAGAAGCTATTCCAAACAATGAGAAAGAATCAAGTACGGGTACAAAAAGGACAGCCGTTGAAACTCCTAACGAACCTAGAAGGAGTAAACGTGTCAGAATCGAGAAAGATTTAGGTTCTGATTTTATATCTTCACAATCGCTTGTATTTCTTGTAGAAGGGGACCGAATAATATCTTGAGGAAAATACCTATAACATTTCATACAGAGGAGGATCCAAAAACGTATAGTGAGGCTGTGACCTCAAGAGACTCCAGTTTTTGGAGGGAAGCTATTAACGACGAAATGGACTCCTTGATGTCTAACGGAACGTGGGTTTTGGTCGACTTACCAGTCGGGTCCAAACCTATCGGGTGCAAATGGGTATTCAAACGGAAATATCATACGAACGGGTCTTTGCAAACATTCAAGGCAAGACTCGTAGCTAAAGGATTTAAACAGAAAGAAGGGGTCGACTATTTCGATACCTATGCTCCGGTGGCTAGAATGACATCAATAAGAACATTGTTTGCTCTAGCCTCGATTCACGGTCTGTATATACATCAAATGGACGTGAAAACAGCGTTTATTAACGGGTACCTCGATGAAGAGATATATATGGATCAACCCGAAGGTTTCGTACTCCCCGGTAATGAAGGGAAGGTATCTGGTAAAATCATTATATGGTTTTGAAGTGGTCCCGTTCGATATGGATGTAAAACACTAAGTATAGACTAGATGTTGGGTAAAATGTCGGGTAACACTCAACCTAACATTCAGGTGCACAGCGGAATATAATTACTTAGTGACGAAACTTAAAATGAACACGAGATGTAAATCTGTGCAGCAAGTCAAATAACTTGCTACGTGCCTCAAGGCGCAAAACTCCACTATAAAGATGGATTACAAACTATCAAAAAGGATAGTCAAAAACACGTCTAGCAAAACCTACGAATCAAAAAGGATTCTGCAAACTACAAGATCTTTCGACCTCTGAAAAGCTAGACTAAAAGACAACTCTCGCAATATATAAAACTCGCTCAAGCTCGATATGTGTTTCGCTCATCGTTTTCGCTCAATATCTCGCTCAAAGTTACTCCTTGAAAGCTCTCTCGAAAGTCGTAAGTTGCAGCTACTCTTATTTATAGGTCTTGGCTCCATCTTGAATTGGTAAAAAGATCCCTTGAATATCTCTTCAAATATCTCTTCGAAGATCTCCCTAAATATAGTATATATTTAGTTCGATCTTCTCATCTCATTGGTCGATCTCTTATCTTCTATTTATGGTAAACTAATTTACTGACTCTCCTTGATATTCAGATCTTCTAATTATGGTAATTGCTTGACTTGATCTCCTTTGATCTTCAAATCTTCTATTTATAGTAATTGCACTTCCTAAATTCGTTCAAGCAACTCCACACGCTTTCCACACGGTTTGGACCCATTTCAGCACTTTACCACGTCCTGCATATCAGTAAATAAAGCTACAAAGAAAAGTTAAACGGTTTTGGGCATGAAAGATAAAATCGAATGTTGACAGACAACAATGTTGGCTGAAATGTTAACCCAACATTGTCAAAGCTGAGCTAGTCAACATTAACAGGTTTAAAACAGGCCCCGAAACAGTGGCATGAAAAGTTTGATAGTGTGATTTTATCACACGGGTTTATCCATAATATGGCGGACAAGTGCATTTACGCAAAGTCTACAAAGGAGTACACGGTTATTGTAGGTCTTTATGTAGATGATTTGCTAATTATCGGGACAGACATGTCAGGAGTAAATGACACTAAGTCATATCTATCGTCCTCATTTAAAATGAAAGATATGGGCGAGGTTGATACCATATTAGGCATCAAAGTTAAAAAACATAGTGGGGGTTTTGCCTTAAGTCAAGTTCATTATATTGAGAAATTCCTAAACAAGTTCAAACACTTGGGTTTTAAAGAGGCAAACACCCCGATCGACTCTGCGTTGAAACTAACAAATCCGGGGAGATCAATCAGTCAATTAGACTATGCAAGTGTCATAGGTGGATTAATGTACGCTATGCACTGTACTAGACCAGACATAGCCTTTGCGGTATGCAAATTGGCTAGATATACTCATAACCCCAGTTCGGAACATTGGAAGGCTGTTGGAAGAATTCTCGGTTATCTAAAGAAAACGAAGGATTTAGCCTTGCATTATAACAAGTTTCTGGGGGTGTTAGAAGGATTTACTGATGCTAGTTGGATAACTAGCATAAATGATAATAAGTCTACGTCTGGCTGGATATTTACATTAGCCGGAGGAGCCATTTCGTGGGCTTCTAAATGCAGATGTGTATTTCACATTCCACAATGGAATCGGAATTTATTGCTTTAGCTGCAGCAGGAAAAGAGGCGGAGTGGTTGAGAAATCTGTGGTTAGATATTAAGTTTTGGCCTCAACCAATGCCGGCTGTATTATTAAATTGTGACAGTCAAGCAACGATGTCTAGGGCTTTTAATAAGATTTACAATGGAAAATCTAGACATATTGCGTTACGACATGAATTTGTCAGGCAGCTGATAAACGACGGAATAATTACCGTTGTCTACGTCAGATCAGAAAAAAATCTGGCGGACCCATTAACAAAAGGACTCTCGAGAGATCTAATAGCTAGCACTACGAGTGCGATGGGTCTGAAATATATTTGATTCAACAGTGGTAACCTCACTACTTAGATTGCAACACAGTTCAGTGGTTCAAGAGGTAATAACAAGCTGTTAATGACAGATAGCGAGTGTTAGGATAAAACACTTATGATCAAAGAGGATGAATACATAGTATTCTTAATGGAGTGTGTTCGGATTAGAACAAGGGAGGCACGTAATGTCTCATTCGAATCTTCACCTATATGAATACTAAAGTGGTGCCGCTTAAAGTAAAGTTGGAAAATACAAGACTTTATAAAGTATTCATGAAAATCCAGGACAACAACACATGGCCGTTAAATGGTGCTGAAGCTAACGGTAAGGAAAGTTTTGGCGTGTATCCGATTACCGGCTGAGTCATATAGGAATCCTGGTTTAAGTGACATCAAGCACCAGGCATTTCGACCTAGCTTTGTAGTAAAAATACTAACATAAGGTTCAAGCCGAAAGACACCTTGTGAAAGCGCCTAGCTTTAAGAAAAGCCATATCACCAACTAAGTGGGGGATTGTTGGATAATAGTTAGTGATATTGAATAAGCAGTAAACACGAAAGGATGTAACGTTTCAGCAAAAAGAAGGTATCAGTTGAAACACGAAAGGAAGCAATATTTCATCCAAAAGATGGCATCCGTTGCTAACCAAGAGGTATGTTTATGAACCTTTTGGGAATGGTTCCCAACCCCTAGAAGAGGCTTTTCGTGGCCTATAAATAGCCTAAACAGTGGCTATTGTCATCATCGAAGTTTATCACAAGTTATCATTATATTAAGCAATTCTCTCGAGTTCTTGTGGGGAGCTTTTTGTTTTTGCTTACAAAACTCTCATATTATTGTTGATTATCCTGGAGGAATCGCCGTTAAACCAGCAAGCAATATAGTGGGGGCGAAATTCCTTAAGGAAAGCTTTTTGCGATCAACAAACACGTTTTCGATAAATCTGTCGTGTGGCGTTCGTTCTTCGACGTTGCTGCGCTCAATCACCATCAGTACTACGCCAGTCGCCGCAGTGCGGACGTTTTGTTATCGCGGCTAGCTTCGTAGCACTTTTCGAGGAGTTCGCGGGCGTCGTCGAATTTTTTAAAAGAGACGTTCTCCGCGCACGATAGGAGGTCGTGGACGAGGCGAACTTCACCGTCGTCGTATGGATGGTTTATTTGCGAGGGCTTCTCATCCGTAGATTGTGTATTGGACCGAAGGATGAAGTTTTGCGATGCGAGTTCGATTATTTTGTTGATCGAGATATTTTCTCCCTGCGTATCTTCGTCGTCGTTAGTCCACTGAGCGTGAATCGTCTTTCCATGCGCTTTGTTGCGCCTATTTTCATAAACCTTCAGAATCTCGAGCGATTGTAAAGGAACAGAAGACGACGATGATGATGGTGAATCATTAGAATTTTCCTTCTGGGATTTGAGGGGACTGAGATCAGCAACTCTTCTAAGGTAAAAATCGTCGAAATTTCGAGGGCGCATTTCTTCCTCGTAATGAGAAGGCGAGGGGACGCATTCGTCGAGGGGACGATTAATATGATCATCCTTCTTTTCCGCCATCGTCGTAGGGCGAAGATTTCCTTCTTTTGCATCTTTACTTACAGCTCCATGTTCCGAGTTTGTCAGCTGCATACTATAGAGGGTTTTCTTGATGATCCATTTTTTAATGTTTTTCTTTAACGAACTGATGACTTGAGTTCTGTTTACCAATATTCGTGCTTCTATATATACTCTGCATAACTTAGGAAATCTCGGTTAAAAGGGAAACGGAAAACAAAACGATTTATCTCATCATCTCTAACATTGGAATCATCTCCCTTTGGGCAGTGCGGCTTATATTCTGCTGTGTTTCCAAGAAAGTAATACAATAAATATTCTATGTAGGCCTCAAGCGAATATGATTTTGCTTGTTTGGACATACATCACTAGTAGAAATGTACTGCGGACTTGGGGAAAACGGCACTAAGAAGTAGAATATATAATGCTTTTTGTCTGTAAAATATATCAAAGCCTTACATTGATGTGAAAGGCCAAAGATTGGAACCAAAAGAATTCATCACAATCATCATCTCATTCAATCATCAAAATAAAAAGAAAGAATAAAGTCTAGAAAATCCCAGTGAGCAGATTTGCAGCGGTGGAAATAGCAGCACCGGTGATAGCGCATTGAACCAACTGCTCGTGTGAGTGGTCGTTCGTCGTCAGCGCTAAAGCTGCACCTGTTATTGCTCCCGCCAATGCGCTGCTTTTCTGCAAAATAAAAAAAGGGGAACTTATTTTCATGTCATGAGATCGAAGAACGAACGTGTGCGATTATTTGAATGAATCAATATATATATATATATATATATATATATATACCCAATCATGAACTCCCCTTGCTTCTTTTAGCCCATAGGTTAGACCTGAATACATCCCAGCTGCTAACCCTGCAAATAATGATCAATTGAGAGTAAAAGATATTTTGGAACAAAGGTATGTATGCTTGCTGAGAAAAATTACCCCATTGAAGAGATTCTCTTGCAGTGCTCTTCACCTGTGTGTACATATATAACAACCATGCATTAAAACACAGGGAATAAAAAAGGAAGATCAATCTGATGATGTATTATATGTAAGGAAAACCCTAACAGCTATAGTTGTTTTGAATAACTATTTTACTCATTTGCATTGCTTGGGGTTGCACAGTAACTATACATACCAAGGCCTCCACAGACTTGCTATTATTTGCTCCTGCGAAAGTTTTAATATGTAACAACCTTATTTAAAGGTAAGGTAAAAAAAATTCCCCCAATGCACATGTTATATATATATAGCATAGATTACCTCTAAGATCCGAAAAGCCATTACGTTTCTTCACCACTCTAATTTCCGCAGGAAGCCCACTTGTAGCATCGCCTCCAACACCTAATTCAATTTCAGATCACCATATAATAAACAGAGATAATGAAGCTCATGCATGTATATATTTTAATGAAGAAAATAGGATGATGATGATGATGATGAGGAGGAGGAGGAGGAGGATGATGATGTTCTAAGATGAGTTTTTGGCTCACTTTCCACTGTGGTAAGAAAAGCCTCGCGTGACACGGCTTGGACGGCTCCAATCTGTCGTCACACAAACAATGAGAATAGCGAACCACACAAGTGTAATGTGCTTTTTATAATAATGGAAAGAAAACTGCTAAGATAATATATATTTACCCCGCCAGCTTTGACGAAGCTTTCAGCGATGCGATTGAGCAAAGGATGGCCAAGATCAAAAAGAAAACAACACTTCTCAATGTGCCTCAGCTCATCAATCAGTGATCTAGTCTCCAAGTTGCTCCCACTCATGATATTAATTTTCTTTCTTAATGATTTTTACCTAAGCTAATTTAGACGGAGATAAAAGTACCAAGCTCCAAGTCTCTGTCTTGTTGTGATCGATCAGTTTATGTCGTTATATGAGCAATAACAGGCAAAGAAGTAGGCCAACAGATTAGGGTCTCGAGACACGTGTCCTCTATCTCTTGTCCCTTACACAGTGGCGATTTTCTTGAATCTACGTACGTTTAACATTCACCAAGTCTAATTCTTCGGATCATTATAAAAAAAGATGGTATTAATTAAGTTAGTCATGATATATAGGTGGACCATAACAGTAACCTTAAGAAAAATGTACAGAAGGGCATCAAAATACATATGTGTAGTCGAGCTGCATAGAAAATTAAAAGATCTATAATAGGCATACAGAATTTTTAATTTAATTTATAAGGAAGAACAATTATATTCCTGATGGCACTGTCGATCATGTTTTGATTAAATGATTGGTACTCTCCCAAATCTCATTTCACTTCAGACAAGTCTGAATATTTGTTGTTCAACATATAAAAACCATAATTATTACGAACGGACCTTAAAACGTTAGCATGAGTGGACTTTATGCTTTCCTCCTAACAATATTTAGGGCTCGTTTCCTTTGGTGCTATCTATTTATCCCACATATTGTTTCCGACGTTTCTAATTTGTAATAAGGGTGGGTGAGTTGAGGGATTGTTCACCGGAGAGATTTTGCCACTCCTAAGAGTAAGTTTCGTGCGTCCGTGTAAAACGAGAAAGCGATAAATAATTGATTATTTGTGTTTTATATGTTATATATATAGACCATTAATATTGCGAGATTAAAAATATTATTTTGATGTGAAACGGTCGTGGTGGTCACGTGAGTTAATCATTGGATTCATAACGTTAAAGATCAACGGCTTCTTATCATATTTAAAAACTAACGGTAATACTCAAATGCTGTATATATATATGATCAAAGCAAACCCAAACCAACGTTAGCATAACGCTGTGCTTAACGAGGGGTTGGATTGAGGGCGAACTTTAGTTGTTTCTTGAAATAGGTATTGACGTCTGTCAAGGTCTTGCACTAATCGGTGTGTGCTTAATTTCTGGCTAGGGATGAACCCTAATTTTGGGGAATCGATCAATGCGTATGTGCTTAACCTCTGTTCCGTTCTTATCTAATTGCCGAAGGGCTTGTATTGATGGTCCACGCTCTGCTAAATTGGTATGTATTTGCCCTGTGCTTAGAATCTGTTTCAGTTCTTGTCTAGGGATGAACGAACCCTAGGTTCGGGCATTGATCAACGATCTTGTATCAATGCTAGGGTGTGATTAATATTTGTTTATTCCTATCTAATTGCCTAATCGGTAATTAACGATAAAAGTTGGTTCAAGGGTTCGGAAATCGATCGAACGTCTGGTGTCAAATTTCGTGTATGGCTCTAAATGAATGGATTAATCGATTATTTGCCCATACTGCTTACTGAGGACGAACGCTAGATTCTTCAACGGTTATCAAGGTACTGTATTGAGCGACGGTTATCTAATTCGAGTCCCACAGTGCCCGAAAACTGCTCGAAAGATTGTCCCAAAGGCCGAACGAACTGGTATGGACCTGTCTGTGCTTCAAATTGTCCTGAATTAAAATATGACTGTTAGTTTTATGAGATGGTTGATTATGTTTACTTGAGATGGAAGTTGAATCAATCTCTAAGCTAAGCTTGAATGTTCGAGATGCTTGCTCCATCAAATATGTTTACCTGATGGAAACTGATCCATATCTTAGCTCGATTTGTTCGAGATGCTTGATGAGCTTAGCTGTTTACTCTAATTCATGTGAGGAGTCCGAATTTCTCGAAAATTGTCCCTAAGTACGGATTATGAGATGATCATTAGTATTTACTTGATGGAAGTTTATTCGTCTCTAAGCTTGACTTTATCCCACATTGATCGAAAATTGTCCCAAACTGCTAAGTACGGCGTATGAGATGATGATCAATCATCTTTACTTGATGGAAGTCGACTCATTTCTAAGCATGATTGTCCCACGTTGCTCGAAAAATTGTCCCGAACTGCTAAGTACGGCTTATGAGATGATCAATCAGATTTACTTGATGGAAGATGATTAATCTCTAAGCTTGATTGTCCCACGTTTCTCGAAAATTGTCCCGAACTGCTAAGTACAGCTTATGAGATGACGAATCAGATTTACTTGCTGGAAGATGATTCATCTCTAAGCTTTATTGTCCCAAATTGCTCGAAAATTGTCCCGAACTGCTAAGTACGGTTTATGAGAGAGATGCTGATCAATCATATTTACTTGATGGAAGATGATTCATCTCTAAGCTTGGTTGTCCCACGTTGCTCGAAAATTGTCCGAACCGCTAAGTATGGCTTTGAGATGATCATTAATTTTTTCTTGATCGAAGATGAAAAATCTCTAAGCTCGATTGTCCCACGTTGCTCGAAAATTGTCCGAACCGCTAAGTATGGCTTCGAGATGATCATTTTTTCTTGATCGAAGATGAAAAATCTCTAAGCTCGTTTGTCCCACATTGCTCGAAAAGTATCCCAAACTGCCAAGTACAGCTTCTGAGATGATCATTAATGTTTACTTGACGGAAGTTTATTCATCTCTAAGCTTGATTGTCCCGCATTGCTTGACGAGCATTTCGAAGCTGTTTAGTCTAGTCACTTGATGAGTCCCCCACACCACAGTGCTTGGAAATTGTCCAAAAAATAAGTGCTTGGAAATTGTCCAAAAAAATGCTTGAAAATTGTCCCCAACTGCAAAAATACGGCTTATGAGATGATCGATCATATTTAAGTGATGGAATTTGATTCATCTCTAAGCTTGATTGTACGAGGTACTTGCACCGAAATCGTCCCAAAGCGAGAAATATAGCTATTATGACACGATCAGAGATGAATGGTAACTGACTCATAGCTTAGCTTGATTGTTCAAGATGCTTGATGTGCTCAATGACATTTAGTCTTATCTCATTTGAAGGAGTCCCCACGGGTGCCCGAAATTGTCCCACATTGCCCGAAAATTGTCCCGAACTGCTAAGTACGGCTTATGAGGTGATGATTCAATCATATTTATTAGATGGAAGATGATTCATCTCTAAGCTCGATTGTCTCTCACATTGCTCGAATTGTCCCGAACTTCCAAGTCCAGCTTCTGAGATTATCATTTATGTTTACTTTATGGAGGTTGGTTCATCTCTAAGCTTGATTGTTCGAGCTGCTTGTCGAGCATGTCGAAGCTGTTGTGCAGTCTAGTCACTTGATGAGTCCCACAATGCTCGGAAATTGACCGAAAGTGCTTGAAAGTTGTCCCCAACTACAAAATACGGCTTATCAGACGATCGATCATATGTATGTGGTGGAAATATATCTATTATGACATGATCAAAGATGGATGGTAACTGACTCATAGCTTAGCTTAGCTTGATTTTTCAAAGATGCTTGATGAGCTCAATGGCGTTTAGTCCAATTCATTCGAACGGAGTCCCCACGGTTCCCGAAAATTGTCCCGGACTGCTCCAAAGTTGTCCCTAACTGTGAAATACGGCTTATGAAATGATCAATCATATTTAACTTGATGGAATCATCTCTAAGCTTGGCTGTTCAATATGCTTCGAAATATAGCTACAATGACATGATGGTGAACTGATTCATATCTTAGCTTGACTATTCGAGCGGTTAAGTCTAGTCGAAGAATGAGTCCCACCGTGCTCGAATGTCGTCCGAAATGCAAAAATAGGCTTTTATGAGATGAACACTATCAATTGGAATTACGGCCGCTGCTGTGGGCATAACCTCGGCCCGAACCCTCTCAACGGGCCCGTTTGATTGAAACCCCATAAAAAAATCCAAGAAACTCATACATAACCTACTGATGACGTGCTAAAAGTTTCAAGTCAGTCTTCTCTTGGAGAACTTATTATAAAAGCTTAAAGGACTATGTAATGTAAATGTATGCTCGTGGGAGAGATGAGAGAACGTCTTGCTCAAATATGGGCTTACGATATTGGGCCGGTAATACACATTTTGGGCTGTCTAGGCCCAAAGTATTTTTCTCTGGCATGGCAATCGTTACCTACTTTTTTCCCGCGGGCATCTGTCTCCGATGACGCGCGACAACCAATCAGGGTCAAACACGTTGTACAAACCAGCTCATCGTCTGCCACGTCAGCAATTTTTGACAGGCTCATCCGGTACTCGGTTATGCCGAGCAAGTATTTAAACCGTGAATTTTGCTCGCCTCAGTCGTTCTTCAATTTGCTACATCTTTTTTCTGGTGGCTTCGCCTATTCTCCTTTACCTCTGTACTGCTTGGATTAGTTTTTCTTTGCTACTGAAAGCGATGTTTCTTATCGATTGGTTTTACGGTGTACTGGCATCCTTGGGATTGTATCAGAAAGAGGCGAAGATTTTGTTTCTGGGGCTCGATAATGCTGGAAAGACTACCTTACTTCACATGCTGAAAGATGAGGTTACGTGTTTGCCTTACCCCTTGATCGTATTCGTTTGCCCTTTGATTATATTTAGTTGCTCATCTAAGTGATTAATCGCCGTAGTTCCGAATTCCGATCAAGTTTTCGGCGAGTTTTTCTCTGATTCTGTAAAGAGGTTTAGTTAAAGCCTCATCTTTCTTCGAAATATGATGGTCGTGATTAACTCTATCTTTTTCTGCATGGCTTCGATTGTTATGACTAAATAGCCGATGCGTGACTTGATGATTTTCAGAGGCTAGTGCAGCACCAACCAACTCAGTACCCAACTTCCGAGGAGCTGAGCATTGGGAGGATAAAATTCAAAGCATTTGATTTGGGTGGTCATCAGATTGCAAGGAGGGTATGGAGGGACTATTATGCTAAGGTCTAGCGAAGTTCTTCATTCATTGATGATTCTTTTCGTGGGCATGAACTGTTTTCCTTTCTTGTTTTATCCACTTGAACGACGACGTAGAGATGATTGTGGTGTGTTTATTGCAATAGGTTGATGCTGTGGTGTATCTTGTGGACGCCTTTGACAAAGAACGATTTGTCGAATCGAAGAGAGAACTAGACGCACTTCTTTCCGACGAATCATTAGCCATTGTGCCGTTTCTTATCCTCGGTAACAAGATAGACATACCCTATGCTGCTTCGGAGGAGGAGCTGCGTTACTACATGGGCCTGACAGGTGTCACAACGGGCAAGGGTAAGGTCAACTTGGCAGAGACCAATGTTCGCCCCATCGAGGTTTTCATGTGCAGCATCGTTCGAAAGATGGGGTATGGCGAAGGCTTTCGATGGGTGTCACAGTACATTAATTGAACAATGAAGGATGGGTATGATTAAGCAGTTTTTTCTAGTGTTTCAATACTTGTAAATGAGTCAGATGAGAGGTATCCTAGTTAAAGAGAAGATTATTACTGCTTGCGTCGAAGTGTTAGGATCATGAAGAAAATCGAATAGTTCTTTTCTTACAAACATAATTCATGAAATTTGGTCCTAGCAGTATCTTACCGAAATTGTGCCAAACCTAAAGAAGCTAAGGATAATAATCAAAAGCAGCTTAATTCTTTACACAGCAGATGTCAAATAGAAAGGAGTCAAAGCCAACTTAGCAATCTACAACTACGCAAGCATATCCATACAGTTCACATGAGCTTCCAATTAAAGCATTTTGTTAAGAGAATGATATGGTAAGATGAGCTTTTTACTATCCCATATCAGTATCGGGATGGAGCAGCCCTTCAAATTCCAGCTGCGAAAGAGCAGATCAAAATGGTAGTTAGGATGTAAGAAAGCTAGGACATCACAAACAGAAGAGTATTTTGGACCAACTCTTTTCTTACCTTTGCTTGGTTGTGTTCTAACTTCATCCTTCTATACTCTTCTTGTGCTTTCTTTGATCGAAACATAGCTTGGACCCTTACAACAGATCTTTCAACACGTTCTTCGGCTTGTTTCCTGCTAGCTTTGAAGAAGTCTTCTTCAACATCACTCTCATTATTGGGCTCTTCGTTGGCTGCATCGGTTTGGACTTGAAGACCACGGAACCCTTTTCTCTTATGACGCCATCGCAATATAGCTTTCTCAAGAACCCCAACTGACCAGCAAATCTTACGATACTGCTTCCTAACTTGAAACCCTCTGAAAGCAGCCTGTCAGAAAAGAAGAACCCCACAATTTTATGGTCTACTTTAGACATAAAGAATATTCCACTTTCCCAATGCATTTTTAGTGTTATATAACAGAGAGACAGAGAGAATAAAAAAAAAAGAGGAAAAACATTGATCTTAGACTCTACTACTCAGATTGCAAAGAAGAAAGAGGATAAGTTCTCATTCCACTTACTTGAATCTTGATCGCTTTACGACGCATATTTACGAAATCTTTACGCATCTTCCAAGTACGGAATCTATATTGGATTCTAGCAGCAGCAACCATCTGTTTCCTTGACTCATAGTTTCGGAAAGCATGTTGTATCTTCATAGCAGCAACTATGTTGCGCGCCTCTGCCTCGGGATTAGATGATTCTACCACCAGTGTGCGTACTTTGAGTGAGTGCTCTCTAAATGCTGTCTGTATTCTTGCAGCTGCATCAGCAGCTGTTCGGTAAGCTGCAAGAGTGTCCTTCAGATACAATTCATCCTCGGTGAAATTTCCATTGTTTGCTGGTTCATTGGTGGTCTGTAACGATCCACTGACATTTCCAGCTAATGTCATTTCATTCAGTTGTGTAACTAAAGCCTTCTCAGCAAGATAAGCGGATAAACCATCATGACCACTTAGGGAGGCAAGATCTGCTGGATTGCATCCACTACGATTATCCGATGTTGGATCAGTTACTACGTTTGGTTTTGCCCCAGCGGATAAAAGGGCTGCCACCATTTTCTCCCTGAAAGATATATACATCGCATGATAGAGAACAACTGTATAAGCATATGAAACCACGAGTTAAGTAGTAATGATGGATGGTTAGGCTTAAAATTTCTAGATAAATCAGTAGACTTTACCTTCCATGATAGGCAGCCCAATGCAGAGCTGTCCATCCATATTTATCTCGATAATCTAATGACAAGCCGGAGCACGAATATGGATAAACTACCCATGTGTAACCAAGTATAGCACACAAATGAATTACACTTTGGCCTTGTTCATCACGCTCGGTGATTTTTTCCCCGGATAGCACTTTTTCTATCAACCATTCACGTAGTCTATTCTGTAAAACAATCTCAAACAAACCATCTTTTGCCTGGGAAAATGGCAGTTTCGACTCCTTGGTCATTTTGCTTAAATATAGCCAACTCTGGGTGATGTGAAATGTTTTTTGTGCAAACATTTGGGCTTCCTTACGAACACTTTGAGATATCTTGCTCGACAAAATATCCAGGCTCTTGGTTGAAAACAACAGACGAGCAAGCCTCAGCTGCAGTTGGTATTCTTCCCAATTAGGTTTATTCTCAAACGAATATGTATTAATGGGATCTCTAGGAGCTTGGAAGTTAAAAGTCAAGACTTGGCTAATGGGGGTTTTTCCATCTAATGTCAGATATATGTTAACCGATCCAGGAGGCTGAGGTGGAAGTAGTGCCCGGAAGACTCCTCCTTGGACAACTTCAGTTTGAAGAATAGAATCTCCACATGCAAGGAATACTTTGGTCTCAGCATGCGGCGCGTGTCCATCGGTAAATGATCCAACTATTAGAATCTGCATCGGCACAAATATATCGCTGACAACAGTTCTACCATCAAGCTAAGCTGAGATAAATGAACTCGTAAACACGGAACTCGGAATAAGTTAGAGAAGTCAAACTAGTGAAACAAATCTAACCTTTGTATCTTCGCTATCACAAAAAGCCCATGCAGGTGAAATATCTGTTATGTTGAATGTGTGCCCCATTGTAGATGAGAGATGATTATTCAACACTGAAGATGTAAGAGGCGGGTGTCCAGTTAATACTGAGGGCTCAATAGCATCAACTGAACCAGGACTATCAGCAATTATACGTGCCATCCACCGTCCAAAACTATCATGCGACTGCAAACCATCCAGGCTATGATTTTGCAACAGATCTGATTCACCGGAGGATATATGTTCAGGAACTGTACTCCCCAAATCCAACATAGCCTCATTCGAAATATTGCTGCCAATACTGTAACTGACAGAATCTCCCCCAGCAACTTGAGCATTATCCTGTAACAGATAACATAATCGTCTCTCTTTACTAACTGAATTAGCGGTGACCAGGCCAATATATATACATATTATAGGTAAACCACAAAAAGGAATTGGAAAGGCAAAAGGTCCACTTACATTAGTTCCCAAACTATGTATTTGATATGTATTTGGCGGCCCACCTGCAGCTTCACCTGCAATAAGAAAATTTACAGATTAAACCAGTAGTCAAGCGAAGATGTCTTGCGGAACATTAAGAGGCATGGAATCTAACCTCGTTCTGGAATGCTTAACTTATTAGGATCATCTGCCATCAGAAGCTCATCCCACTCAAGCGTATTTATGTCACGTAGTCTCTGTTCATGATCTTTTAAGGTCATACTATCATTCCTTTCTGAATCAGAAGAACGTGTTAGCGTTTGCACGCCACATGATAAGGAGCTAACTAGGCAACGGGGTTCATTCCAAATTGGAAAAGAAAGTAACTACGAAAACTTTAATCACCTAATAGAGCGGCGTTGTCTCCATAATGTGCTCGCTCCACAGAGTCGGACTCTTCTGACAAAGGCCAAGAAGCAGATGGATCAGAAACCGCTGGGCTAGAGAGGGCCGGAGACCCCTGTAAAGGATGAAACTGTTCTCAAAACTCATGACCAAATAGGAACAGATGCTGCTCATTATGAGAACAAAATACCTGTAAACCTTTAGAATATGTTTACGCATGCCAATTTTTTTTTAAGAACTACTTAACAACGAGACAAACCTCCTGAGTTTCACGATAATGCACGAGAACGATATGTTCCAGAGACCTGCACCAATTTATATATCAACATACCAATTAAAAACATAAACTTTCTTTCATGGAAAATAGGAAGAAGTGCAACTGGTGAACTTAAAATTTCGTACTTATCCAGTAACCAGTAACATCTGCGAACAAATGTTGGATAGTCTTCTCCATGTGCATAATATACATGGATTCTTTCCACATTGCCAACCTAATCACGAACAATACGATCTTGGCACATCAATATTGAACCTCACGTATAACTAACTTTACAGTACGTTACTTTAAGGCAACTTACTTTTAAGTGTTCGTGAGCTTCTTTAACAGTTTTTCCATCTTTTTTCTTCTTCCAGTTATGGCCATCTTTTCGAAAATTGCGAAGCTTCTTCCGGTCAAATAGCACAATTGTGCCACCTGCTCCATGGAGGTGACACTGGATTGTCAGAACATAACACCATTCATACACTTGGACCTCATCCCACAAACAGATTATCAGATATATCAGTTTCAGGCAAAAAAAATAAAGAGAGATAGCCAAATGCATTAATCAGCACATTACTTGTTGGCAAATTCATGGGTTTGACATGGATGGTGAAATATTTGTGGTTACAAAGTATGGCATGAATCTCATTGGGCCTCAGCCATCTGGACTTGGCCTCCTCCATCATATTTTGCACATCCAAATCTGTCGATGAAACAAGACAAAATGACTAACTCTAAAAATAAAATAAGCACATAATGCCAACTGTAAAAAGACAGAAAAATAAGATCAATCTATCAATCAGGACACACAAATCTTAAACAGTGATCAAGATTATGTATTAAAAAGACAAAGCTCATTAAGAAACTCCTTCATATGCTCAAGGTGAATTATCATCAAACTGCTCAACTCCATTGCCAATTGATTTATGCATCACTATTAGCTACAACAACAATATTCCACAACATTTGGCTTGTCATCATGAATGTATCTAAGTTTACGGGCACTGTAAACGAAAGCTTCATTTTTTTCCTAGTTCGTAAAAACCTTACAGAACAAAAAACAATAAAACCATGTCACCTTCAAATCGGCGTATCGAATTTGTGCAAAAAAATAAATGTCACCTTCAGTTGAAAAATGGGTACAAAATATGCCATACCTCATCTGAACGCCTCTACAAGGAGTTTTATCAAGTCAATCAAGGGGGAAAAGGAGAGGAAATAGCAGAGAAACGACGAAACTAGCCAGTAAGGACTAAGAATTCTGAACATCAAAATCTCACGATCGATCAGAACGAAATAACCGAAGCCAAATCACAAAAAAGAACAATTAAAAAATAAGGTCCAAGCTCGGTATCAAGCACAAATGAACCATAATTACCTTTCAAACACCCAAAGCCATGAATCTCCGACCCTACTAATCGACCTTGAAACCTATGATCATCCATCAATTGACCATTCAGCTCACACACTCGCCACAGTCTACAGATAAAGATCTCCTCCCAACAAACAACTACACTTGGATGCTTAATGAGGCGAATAAAATTCTTCTACCCAAGACAAAACGACAGACCAAGTCAAGTCAAAAGGTCCCAATATCATGTGTGTTGTGTACTGTTCATGTGAAAAGCAATATCATTACCAATATTACTTGGTAATTAGGCCGAACAACAATGGGCCGTAAATATATCTCAATTGGGCTTCGCTCTGGCCCATTTACATTTCCCTTACACCTAGCCCAAATAGCATCTTAGTGTTGGGAATTGGGATAATATATAACACCGAAAAAAAAAAACTTAATTCGATAGTGTGTTCGCCTAAGAACCACTCCCGCCATTTTTTCAGTATTCTTTGATACGTCGTTAATTTTTGTTTTCTTAGTAATGGATTCTCTCAAGAACCTTTCAGAATCAAGAAACTACTATCTTGCGACGCTTCTCTTCACTGCAATCCTCGTCGTCTTCTTCTTCCTCTCCGCTTCCGACGACGGCTCGCCGGCCATTTCGTACACCTCCCTAGCCTCTCGAATCCAAACCCCATCGCCGGCAACCATATGGCCGCCGCCGCCTCCATCGCCAGCTTCCGAGAACCCTTTCGCTTCTTCTCAGAGTTTCAAGAGCTGCACCGTAGAATCACCAGCTCAGACCAGCGTCGGAAATTCAAGAAACGCTGTAATCTTGAGCGACGCGCCGCTCTCCTGCGACCTGTTCGACGGCCGGTGGGTCGTCGCCGACGAAGAGTTCGACCCGATTTACCAACCCGGGTCTTGCCCCTTCATCGACGATGCCTTCAGCTGCTTCAAGAACGGCCGACCCGACTCAGATTACCTCAGGTTAAAGTGGAAACCCCATGGATGTGGATTTCTTTCAAGGTTCGAACTGCAATAATGGCAGCACAGTTCGATCGTCAAATTTCCTCAGATTTTTACCCTTTCTTTCACCTTTTTTTGTTGCCGTAGGTTTAACGGGCGAGAAATGCTGGAGATGCTGAGGGGAAAAAGAATGGTGTTCGTCGGCGATTCGCTGAACAGAAACATGTGGGAATCTTTGGTCTGCGCCATGAGAGAGTCGTTGGAGGACAAAACTAGGGTTTTCGAAATCTCAGGCAGGCGCCAGTTCAAGAGCCATGGCTTCTATTCCTTCAGATTCGCAGATTTCAACTGCTCAATCGACTTCGTAAAGTCCCCTTTCCTCGTCCAAGAATCGAAGCTCTCAGACAAGGCTGGGACACGGCGGCAAACCCTAAGGCTCGACGTCATGGAAGGCTCTCACAGCAATTACTCAGACGCCGACATCATCGTATTCAACACCGGCCATTGGTGGACCCACCAGAAAACCTTCAAAGGGTATGTAATGTAAACACTAATTCATAATCATGGATTGTTCAGACAGCTTTTACGAGGATTCTTCGATGGCAGAAAGAACTATTTTCAAGAAGGCAATCACATATACACTAAGCTAGAGGTAGAAGACGCTTATACCAAGGCGCTGGAGACTTGGGCTCGATGGGTCGATTCTAACATCGACAGCAGCAGAACTCTTGTCTTCTTCCGAGGATACTCAGCTTCCCATTTCAAGTACCATCGTCGTAACAAATACATTCCAATCTGTACAAATTTTCCTTCTTTTTTACGATTTTTTTGGCATGAAATTGCAGAGGTGGGAGGTGGAACTCGGGCGGTGGCTGTGACGGCGAGACAAAGCCCATCACTAACGAGACTCAGTTAGCTCCGTATCCATGGATGATGAGAGTCGTAGAATCGGCAATAGCGAAGATGTCTACGCCAGTTTTATACCTCAACATAACGAAGATGACTGATTATCGAAAAGATGGCCACCCTTCGGTATATCGTCAGTCGGATAGAGGTAATAACGTTGTTCAAGATTGCAGCCATTGGTGTCTGCCCGGCGTGCCCGATACTTGGAACGAGCTTCTCTTTGCCATTTTAGTTCAGTTAAGGGAAAAATCTGATGTAAGATTGACAGTTAAGTACATGTGATATAATTAAAAGAAGAAGAAAGTACACGTATCTGTAGTTGACATCTCATTCGTTGTAAGTTTGTAACGTTGACTTTTTCATTCGGTGAAGAGTATATAGTTTGTCATATTATTCTATATTTTAAGAAGGGATAGTGCCGGGGTTAACCGTACATTTAATAGATGCAAATTGGCTGGCACGACACCATTTTCCGTCAATTAAAATATGCCTTCTGCTGCAATTGTTGCATTAAATCTATATCTTCAACTAACCTTCCACCTCCGCCATTACCATAAATGACGCTTCGTTCTTATCCCCGGACAAGACAATAATGAAGAGCTACCTTTCATTGAGCGATGAAGAGGCGCAGAACGGCTGCGTAAGAGCTTCAGGTTCTCCGTGCTGGTGGAGGACGGCTGAGGACTTTGATGAGAATGGCAATTTCAAGGTTGACTTTTCTGACCTATCGAGCTTAACGCCGAGGATCAGAGTCGTAAGGGAAATGGAGAGGCTGGCCTTCGTCGCCGGCGAAGGGCTCGACGATCTGAGGCATAGGCTTATGAGCTACAAGCCCGGCGACTTTTGGCTGCCCATCGGCGGGATAAAGAAAGAAGAACTGAATATCCCACCTTTGATCACTGTCCTTCTTACTGGTTTGTCAGGTTCTGGCAAAAGCTCGTTAGTTAATCTGATGTATAGCGTCCTAGGACGATCTGGGCTGATCCCTTTTGCTCAAACTTCAGGTATGTGAAATAAATTTATTACACGGTGTCCGTGTGTGTGTGTGTGTTAGATCAACTGTTTTAACGACCTCCAACGTCTACCGGCCAGGCGAATCTTCAAACTACACAACGATGTACCTCGAAGAACACAACGTATTAAGGTCGCCGAGAAGTGGGTTCTGCGTTTACGACACGAGGGGTTTGGACCAAGAACAGATGAAAGAAGGCATGGACGAGGTTTCTTCGTGGATGAACGATGGCGTTAGGCATAACCAGCCATGCCATAGGCCCAGAGATGGCTTGAATAACGAATCATCCATGGCGTTAATAAACAGTAGTTCGAGCAGCTATGTAAAGAGAAGGATCAACTGCGTAATGGTTGTAGCAGATCTTTCTCAGATTCACAAGGCCTTCAATGGCGGCGGCGGTGATCTGAAGCCATTGCAGGCGCTGAAAGACCTCTTCATCTCCCCAGCAATCAAGAAAGCCAGTTAACTAATTTCAGACGCAACCTTTATTCTTAAATCATCATTATTCGGTACATTTAAACTTATTAACTTTAACTACTCACAGATGAGAATCCATTGCTGATCCTAACCCATGGAGACGCCTTGAAAGCCGAGGAGAGGATCAATGGGAGGCTAAAGGTATGCGAATACCTGGGAATATCCGAGACAAGCGGCGCGTATGACATACCATGCCTGACAGAACATGGGATTTTGGCCGAGGAATACGATCCCATAACAGCGTTTGCTCTTACAGAAGCAGTTTATAGGGCTCTGCTGCAATCAGATCGAAACCATGTCCCAAAGAAGAAGCTCAAGGACTGGGCGGTGATGGTTCTAGCGTGGTTCATGTGGTGCTTTGCTTCCTTCTTTGCTGTGCTTTCGAGGTTCTTCGCTAGGTTTGCGCATCATAAGAAGGGACTTCATCAGATGTAATGAATGAATGAAAATGCCTTTGTGCAATGATGAGCTGAGATGTGTGAACTGTGCTTCTGTGCTTTGTGTGGAGTAATTTTGTTGATATCTGAGTTGGTTTAAAAAGTCAATTCTTTTGTTTGTATCATATCATCACATTGTCGTCAGTTTGATTTCAAGTGATTGAAAAGTCAACGTTATCTGTAAATGTTATACTTACTACGTCCACTTCCCTTTCGATCTATATCTATTTCGCTAGATTGAATCATCCGTTTCACATTGCTGTTCCAATTTGGGGTTCCAACTTCAACAATCAAATTGCGACAGTTAGTCAACTTAGTTTAATACTTATCGGGGAATGATTGGTGGAACACAAAGGTGGAATACTGTTGTGGCAGAGACGATTCGAAATCCTATTTCGCACGTTTCCACATAATTCTTTTCATTTTATTTTTAGTAAAAAATTATTCCAATAATTAATTATACCATTCATATTTAAAAAATATTTCTTAATTTGCATACTCACTAATAGGTTTCTTCGTCTAAAAGTATATTAATATTTAAAAATGTGGGTTCTTAATCCACGTATCACTACTTTTTGGCAAGTATTAATTGGGAACCGAATAGTATATTATTTCCTTATATGGACAACAGCTAATGGCTAGGCTGTCTCGTCATCAATGCAGTTTTTTGTCTTGTTTCATTACCAAGAACAGATTGGTTTCATGACATCCCTTTCAGTTTCTCCATCCTGGCATAATCTAATATATATACTTATAAATATATGGGTTAACTAGATTTCAGGCCCCTTTAACAAGTTGGTGTAGGTTTCAGACCCTTTTAGTATTTTAAATAGGAAGAAGGACCCATCAAATAGTTACGTTAGGAAAAAGGACCAATTCAGACGGAAAAGACTTGTTTACCCTTATTTTTGCAGAAATTTCATCAAACCTTTTAGACTTAAATCTTCACTGTTATTAAGTGGTATATAAATCTATTTTAGTGGTATTTATTCTGATTGAAGTGGTATTAAAAAATAATATGTAATACGACGCTGAGACTAAAATCGATTTTCAGTACCACAAACCCTAAAAATTTCCAGCCTTAATCGAGAAAACCCAAAGAATTTTCTACAGATCTGAACCCTTAATCGACGAAACCCGACCGTTTCGACACTTCATCGACGAATCTTGCGATTTCGAAGAAGAACCCCGTCGATCGCCAAGAAAGTGGCCGGAAGAAGGAGAAGGAAGTTGCTGGGAAGAACAACAACGTTGAATGATGGCTCTGCTTGTGGTTTGACTGTGTTTAGCACTTTTGGTGTTTTGAATGATGGTTCTACTTCTGTTTTTTGTGTTTTGAACTAGTTCTATTTTCATACCAGATAACATGTAAATCATACCACTTAATAATATACTGGTAACAATTTATACTTTATTCGTAACAAAAAATAAGAACATTTCAGCTCCATGGGCCTATTACCGTCTCAGCTAGAAAATACCACATCATATGTAAATTATACCACTTAAGTATATTCTGGTACAAATTTATACTCCACTCGTAACAGAAAATAGAAACATTCCAGAAGTTTCATGCTCCTCAAACCTGCTTCGTCATATGTATACCATACCAAAACTCATGTAAGTTATACCACTTCAGCATAGTTTTGTACCACTTCATACTCCATTCCTACCAAAAATAAAATATCATTCCAGAAGCTTCATGCTCTGTCAAACATGTTTCGTCATATTTATATCATACGAAATCACATGTAAGTTATACCACTTTAGCATCGTTTTGTACCACTTCATACTTCAATCATACCAAAAAAGGATCATTCCAGAAGCTTCATGCTCCTCAAACCTGCTTCGTCATATTTATATCATACCAAAACTCATGTAAGTTATACCACTTTATACTATACTTGTACCAATTTATACGCCACTCATAACAGAAAATAAAGAACATTCCAGAAGCTTCATGATCCGTCAATGAATATGGATCAATATTTATACCATACCAAAACACATGTAAATTATACCACTTCAGCGTAATCTGGTACCAATTTATACGCCATTCATAACAGAAAATAAAGAACATTCCAGAAGCTTCATATGAATAAACTGTACCACATCACGTGTAAACTGTACCACTTCAGCATGATTTAGTACCAATTTATACTCCTTCATACCAAAATATAAGAACATTCCAGAAGCTATATGGACCGACAGTGAATATGCCTCTCCATCTTTATATGATACCACATCACGTGTAAACTGTACCACTTCAGCATGATTTTGTACCAATTTATACTCCTTTCATACCAAAATAACATTCCAGAAGCTACATGGGCCGACAGTGAATATGCCTTTCCATCTTATATGATACCACATCACGTGTAAACTGTACCACTTTAGCATGATTTTGTACCAATTTATACTCCATTCATACCAAAATATAAGAACATTCCAGAAGCTACATGGGCCGACAGTGAATATGCCTCTCCATTTTTATATGATACCACATTACGTGTAAACTGTACCACTTCAGCATGATTTAGTACCAATTTATACTCCTTTCATACCAAAATATAAGAACATTCCAGAAGCTACATGGGCCGACAGTGAATATGCCTCTCCATCTTTATATGATACCAAATCGCGTGTAAACTATACCACTTCAGCATAATTTCATACCAATTTATACTATCATGGTAACAATACATTTCGAATCGATACCACATTAAGTTGTAGTGATACTAGATAATATATTATCTGTACCATATTAATGATTCGGATAATTTCGTAAATAAAAGTTGGTATTTTCGGTGTCGAAGAATAAAATCATGGAAATATATGATTTGATGTATAATCCACGAAGTTCTTTGATTTTGTTACGTTTTATGCAAATATGATGTAAGTAGTCAAGTAATGAGGTTTTGATTATGTGAAATGTATACTAATGCAAATCGTAGACAACTATATTTACATCACATTGATATTTACCATTATGAATTACAACAAATGTATCCTAAACAACATTATAAGTCAATCATAGAACAAATATTACGACAATAAACCTTTAATCGTAACCCCGAAACAATTTACCCTAAGATCCGATACTCTAAACCAAAAAACTGGAAACCCTAGCGCATAAATCGCAATCTGTAACACATAAAGTGTTTCTGGTACCACATTATTACAGGAATGTATACTACATAATACCACATCACATGTAAATTATACCACTTCAGCGTATTTTAGTACCAATTTATACTACATTCATAACAAAAAATAAGAACATTCCAGAAGCTTCATGGGCCGTCAGTGGATATGGTCTATCCATCTTTATATGATACCACATCACATGTAAATTATACCACTTCATGCCACTATTGTACCTAATCTTATCGAAATTATACCACTTACACATTTCTGATACCACATAAAGAACACTCATTTAAATATTTTTTTTGCGATTTCACTTTCAATTCGTTAATCTTGAGGGACGAACGATTGAGTCACCACTAAGGTGCGACGCATAAGCTATGGGTCTCTCGAATTTATGATATTAGCTTTAATTTCGACCAAAAATATGCTCGATTTATCTTATTCTCGAATTAATTTCTAGAAACTATTCCTCACAGAGCTTAAGTCTGAAGACGTAAATATCATTGAGATCGTCGAATACACATCAAATTTGATTTTATGCCAGTATGTGTAAAAAATTTACGGTAAATCGATAGTTGAAATAGCTTTTCCATTAATACCAGTTGCATAACATCTGGAAACCACTTCTTATGGTAGTTATATCACTTTATGCCATTATCATACCACTTCTGTACTGTCATAAAACACTAAGTTTTGCAGGAAAAACAACTAACACGTATATGATACCACTTTATGCCATTTTTATACCACTTTATGTGTTTATCATACCGCTTTATGCCATTATCATACCACTTCTGGTACCAATTTATACTACACAAAAGTTCCCGTCCAAAATAATACTGAGATTCCCGCCCAAAATAGCGTGACTTGCTTATTCAGTACCACTTCCTCCCTAACGGGTACCACAACCTGCCAAATGAAAAATATTCCAGTCTGAAAACCACTTCTTATGGTTGTCATACCACTTTACGCTCTTATCGTACCGCATCTTATAAAATTGATACCAATTGAGCATAAGTAATAGTTTTCGTTGCTATACCACTTTATGTATCTAATATACCACTTTATGATCTGTTTTACGACTTCACTCTGTTTTGGTACCACTTCTTATATAACTAATACCAAATGAGATAAGTAACAGTTAACGTTGTTATACAACTTTAAGCCTCTTCTATATCACATAATGCTTCTCTTGTACCATATATTACAAAAATAATACCAAATGAGAAAAAGTAATATCTCGTACCAGTTCGAGTAACATTCTTATCGTTTCTATACCATGTTACGGCTCTTGTATACCACATCATATAAAATTAATACTAAATTAGAATAATATCTCGTATCAGTTCGAGTAATGCTTCTTATCGTAACTATACCACTTTATGCCACTATTGTACGAAACGGACGGAAACTATACCACTTAAGCCTTTCTGATACCACATAACGAATACTCATTTTAAACTCTTTTTCTCTGGCGATTTCACTTTCAGTTCGTTCATCTTGATGGACGAACGATTGAGTCACCACCAAGGCGCGACGTAATTTTCAAGCTATGGTTCTCTTGAATTTATGCATATTAGGTTTAATTTCAACCAAAAACATGCTCGATTTATCTTATTTGCGTAAATGAATTTCTACAATTATTCCTCACCGATCTTAAATACGACGACGTAAATATCATTGATATCGTCGGTTACACATCAAAATTGATTTAGTGCCCAGTGTGCTCGAAAATTTGGGGCAAATCGATCGTCAAAATAGTTTTTTGATTGATACCATTTGAATAATATCTGGTAACATAATTACAACAATTCATACCTCTTTATTTAACAGCTACAAGGGGCATTTTCGTCAAATCATTGTTTATGTCCTTTATTTTGAATTTAATTTAGACTTGGTCCTTAAACCTATATTTAATGTGAAAGGGACCTGAACTCAAAATGAAACTTTCAAGGGGGCCTGATATAGAAACGCCCCTAAATATATTGACAACATATTCTATTCTATTTTATGGGAAGATACAATTATTCAATTAAAGTAATGAGCTGAGCATGCGAAAGGTTCCAAATTCAGCCTCAATTTTACATTCAATAAAGAATAAAGTATTTTTATCAATTAAAAAGATAGTTGCTCCGTACGACCGCACATAGTATAGCGTGTAACTGCGCAATACGATAAAACCCTAAAATCCCATTTTTCATCTCAATGGCGGCAAAACAGCAAAACATTTATGCCAATTACCAAAATACCCATGTACGAAACAAACTCAATTCAAGCACACGCCGTTCTATTTTCAAGCACATAATCGTCATTTAATAGTAAATCGCACGCTTAGGGTTTCCTTGCAACTTCACACACATAAAAGCCCCCGACAATTATATTTATTCGTTATCGCCCCCCTACATTCATTCCCTTCTATAATTTACCTCTTGAAATATCATGATAGAACACTTTTCTTTCCTCGTCGCAACTCTCCTACCTTCCACTAAAAGCTCTTCGAGCCCTTTCTTTCTCTGTTCGTATATGTTTTCTAGCATTGCTGATGCAAAGAGAAATTAGCCCAAAGCTCCCTAACCCGTAACTCTAGCGTCTAGCAACTCATTTTTACTTCAACAAAAGTTTGATCGTGTCAAGCTAACAGGGTTTTTTTTTCTGCTCTTTGATCTCTGTTTCCTTTCTGATTGTGTGTATCTCCGTTTTTCTTCATTCAACTAATAGCATCTCTAGGCGTGTGCTTGATCCTTGCGTGCTCTGTTTTTATTCTTCTTTCTTTTCTCAATCGAGTGTCTCTTTGGCCTCAAAGGTGTGATCTTTATTCGTCTGATCCGACTTGTTAACTTTGGTTCGTAGTAGATCCTTGATCAAGAGCTTGCTATCGATGGATCTGAGTGATAAAGTAAGCGATCACACTTCCCCATAAACATTTTATCGTGTTGTAACAGCTTGCGGCAGCCGATCATTAGCAGTCGATCACGGACTATATGAGTCGTTCCATTCCATTTCATCTGTTTATTTGTTCTTGGCAGAGCTCTGAGTCTGATGAAGTGAGTAGCCAAACGCCAACTCATGAGAAGGTTTCCTCTAATAATGCTTCGAATGTGAAGACATGCGTCGATTGTGGCACTTCTAGAACACCCTTGTGGAGGGGTGGTCCTTCTGGGCCAAAGGTAAAACCTTTATGATCAATATTTCATTAAGTATCTAAGGTCAAAATTCTTTATCTCTATTACATCATCACTCTTGAAGTTAGTATAGTACCATGGAAAGGTTCTGTCCTTGTGGGTTTTTCATTCTTGATGTTATGGGCTGTACTAAGATCCTTGTTATTTGATTTCTTTCTCTTGCCTTCACAGTCACTGTGCAATGCATGTGGAATCCGAAGCAGAAAGAGGAGAAGGGCTCTGCTTGGAGTTGCCAAAGGCGAAAGGAAAACAGCAAAAAAGTCCACAGCTTTGACCAAACACAGCAGCATTACCCAACACCAAAGCAGCAGTAGTACCATAAGCAGTGGAGAAAGTACCACCACCACATTGATGAGCGATAAGAAGAGACTGTTTCTGTCGCCTTTGGGTAGAGACGAAGTGGTGTTTCAGAGGCCGAGATCGAGCCCCAATCGAATGAGGAAGATGAAGGAGGAAGAAAGAGCTGCTTTTCTTTTGATGGAATTGTCATGTGCCTCTGTTTATGCTTAGTAAGATTTGCTACACTGTACTCGTGCCGTATTGTCTCTTCGCTTTTGTTTTTGTTTACGTTCTTCCCATTTTTTAGATTCTGCTTTCAACTCATTAATTCTTCTGGTCAGAGATACTAATCAAACGTTTGACTGATCTCATTAACGTTACAATCTATGAGTTTAGCACACAACATTCTGAGTTACTTTGTTCTTAAGAATTGCTTATGGGACCATCAAACGACCAAACAGCAACTGGTTTGTTCAAGAAATGCTTTATTTGCTCATAAACATAAATCTAGGTCGGGCCCATATGCGTAATCCGAATTAATTTGTGCCGTTTGGCAGTTTTCTGTGGCATAAATGACTTGGCTGTCATAAGAACTCAAGAAATGATAAATCAAGATTCCAAAGATTAAGTCTTTACTTGATTTCTACCATTGGCAAACTGGGAAAGGGTCAGGATTAGAAGGCTTTCTTGTGATCGATCACAACAGGACGCAAGACTTGAAAAATAAAACCGAGTTAGCTACATTTAATAGTACGTCGTGCAAGAAGAGGTTGTACATGTAATTTAAGCCAAAGGCAAGTCCTTTTTCTTTCTTTCACCCGCACCGAAACATCAATGTTCCAGTAAATTCGTGGATCAAGGTTAAAACAAATATTGAAAAGCTCAGAGCTTCGGATTTATTTTTTTTTTTTTTATTGCAAGCACCGTCTTGGGAGTTTGTTTTTTCTACGAAACGTCAATTCCTCAGCCCAGTTCTCTCCATCGTTGTTTTGAAGAACTTGCGACGTACGTTCTATAACATCTCAATTTTATACTGACGAGGGATACGATGCAAGCAGTTTCAAGAAAATGGAAGCTGACTCATGGGCTCGACTTTGCTCATCGTTCAGGCGCCATCAGTATCGATCAGGTTAATTTCGGCAGACGTATTTGAGTTCAGCTTTCAATGGGTCTGCGATTGTGATGCTGTTGAGGTGCATCGGCACTAAGTTGTGCCTTTGGCGTTTGGCCTATTACCCACGAATTGAGATGATTATGTGGAATAGAGTTGCTTTTTTTGATGTCCAAGTTTGAAGCTTATGACGATTTCTTACTAAATTTTGCAGATGCATTTTGTGCCGAAGACTGCGAAGGAGAAGAAGATCATAGTCCTGAGTTTGTGTGTCCGTTTTGCTCGGAGGAATTCGATATCGTGGGGCTGTGATGCCATATCGATGGAGAACATGAAGTTGAAGCCATGAATAGGGTATCACTTTCCTCCTTTTTCTTTTCCTAGTGCTTAATTTTCCTTTGAGGGCTTATGGAGAAAGGTGGAATTGCTCTGTTTCTTCACTGATGTTCTTACTTACAGGTCTGCCCTATATGCGTGAAGAAGGTGGGATCAGATTTAGTTCGCCATATGACTACCCAGCATGGAAATATCCTTACGATATCCTTCTCTAATTTTCGAACTTATCGTTCTTCACACTTTAACGCATTGTCCATACATTCTCTTCGTTTCTGTCTTTCATGGTTCTTTTTCTTGACCAAGCTTAACGTACAGCGAAGGAGAAGACTACTCAGGGGCGCTTCTAACTTATCGTTTTCCATGCTGAGAAGAGAGTTAAGGGATGGAAATGTACAGTCTCTTTTATCTCCTCCATCCCATTCAGAGCCCGAAGCTCTACTGACCTCTTTCATGTACAGCCCACAAAAACCTGCTGCTGATGATGAAGAACCTTCGAGTGTTCTTCGACCTACTTCTTTCATTGACCCGAGCTCCATGGAAGAATCTTCCGTTGAAGCTGGGAATCAGTCTCTGCTCTCAGATGAAGACATGATGGAGCATACTCATAGGTGTGAGTTTGTGCTAGAGCTTCTTCTGTCTACTTTCCTTGATGATAGCTTATGATTGAAGCAGTGAAGGCATAATATAACATCCATCCTGGTCAATAGTTCAGTTTGTGGTCTGCAGACGTGATTTTGTGGCCTTTGTGTATGTATGTATGTATGTATGTATGTATGTATGTATCTGGAAACATTATGTATGGTTACTAATAATGAAACCCATTGCTTTGAACTATGAAGTATTTCATTCCAGTTAAGGCAACCTAAACCATCGTTATCACTGCTTGTCTGAGAATTTTCATCAAGACAATAAACAGCTCAGCCTCTTCAAGTTTTACAGAAACTCAGGCAACTCTGAAGATCATCTCCTAACACGTTTATGACTTTTTCTGCAACAACGAGAGATCTAAGCTGTCCGTGAAGATATCTGCTCGGCTTGAAATTGTCTGAGGAGTTTGAGGGACTGATGGTAAAGGTTAATGTCCAATCCATCCACATTTCTCCCCACTCGAGCCTTTAAAATTGCCTGCAATCCCATCACATACTCAGCAGCCATTAGTCTTAGCCACAATATTCGAAAATCGAAACGCAGCAACAAGAACATAAATAATAACTCTAATGAGTAGCATTGTAGGGGATGAGCAAAATATAGATGGCACTTTACGATGGCTCCACAAAGCTTAAACAAAAATGGTTTCCATAATTAAAAAATGATCAAGACATTAAATCGATCCTACCTCATCGTTGGGCTCAATATGCAGTTCTCCAATGAACTGATACAAGGAACCTAAACGAAAACTGAGCTTCAAGAACTGTGTGTCGACCTTCAAGCTGCACACTCCGTCAACAATTACAGCCACTGACGTCTCAAAGTTGTGATCTTGCAACCTACGAAGGAGGATCAACACATAACACAAATCCTCACGTTTGATAAACCTTTGAACGTAGAGTTGCCAACAGAGCTTCACATCCCAGACAATAAACTCTTTGCAAAACTCATCCATATGTGACCATCATCACATCGAAAAAATGGCTTCTCTCGGTTTCCAAAGTACAAAGTAATCACATTGCAGTGATGATCCAAAACGAAATTGGCGTCGTAAAGTAAAAATTAAAGTTCGTGAGAGATACCCACTTTCCGGTTACCCTAAGCGACGCTCCATGCTTGAAGTTTGGGGAAGATGGATTCAGATCTTGGAGAGTTACCAAAGCGCCCGCACTTACCATCGAAGAAGGCGAACTCATTCTCGGCACCTGTAATAGCTTCAACAAGAGTGCGAAAAAACGAAAGGTTTTAACAATGTTTTCATTTCAACCCTCGGCTTTGAAAGGCCTGTTTGTAATAGTGTAAGGGGCATTATTGTAAATTCACTAAATTAAGAAGGAAAAAAAGAAGAAGAAATCTTTAAATGAACTCATCTGTCCCAACTCCCAAATCAGTAGCCCTAATTCCCCTAATTTCTTAATTTTCACCGGGATATCTACTGACTACTATGCAAGTTGCAACGAGCCCGAAAAGTAAATAGTCTTTTACCGAATAAATTGTTAGTGAATCTACCTAAAAATATCCATTTGTTACAAAATTTGCAAGTTAGTAAACATTCAGAAAAACTTTTATATAAATAGACGTTTGACTGTGTGTACTATTTTTGTAGTCTTAACGTACCTTTTTATAGGGGTGGGCGTTCGGGTTCGGGTATTCGGTTTTACCCGAATCCGATCGGGTTCGGGTAGTTCGGTCGCCCGATACTCGATTATATTAATCGGGTCGGGTATCGTGTAGTAATTTACTATCCGATCGGTTATTCGGGTACAAGATATATTTTTTTAAATATAATATTCTAGTTTTAATATATAAACACTAAAAAGTTATAATACATATTCAGATATCAATATCTAACTTTAAGTGATGTTAAAGTTTTAAATAATATTTCAATTAACTTGTTATTTTAATTGTATAATTAACAAGTGATATTTTATTATCAATGCATAAATTCTTATAAAAATTTGAATATATATTCTCAAAGTTTATTAATATACATATAAAAATATGTATATATTATATTTATTTAAAATAAAATATCCAATATTATATATCAGATTTAGTATAATATTTTGATATTCATATTGCATTATAATATTTTTAGTAATATGTTTTCAACTCAAAATGGGTACCCGATGTCGGGTACCCGAACCCGATACCCGATTACCCGACCCCTACCTTTTTATATGTTTATTACGTAACACGTCAAACGTTTATATGATATCTATATCGTTTCTGTATGCTACTTCTGTATTATGTACCGAAACACATTTCTCTATGGTACCTAAATGTGTTATATGACGTACGTTGCGGCGGGACTGGTATCAATGTGCAAAAAATTTAACCTACATATAAAACAACACTGACATGATACAGACTTGCATCTTTTTATATAATTGAGTATTTTTCAGTAAATTTCCCATAAATTGTTTAAATTTAGTTATATTGACCAAAAGGGTCCTTTTCAAGATTGTTTGTCGAACCTTTTCACGCCTAATCTAATCTTGTTTGTGAAATAATCGATCAAATTATAACTTTAGGTTTATCGAACTTTCTCTCGTTCAAGATTTAGTTACAAGATGAGAAATACTGAGAGTTTGAAGCAAGATCACGATAACAATGTTGAAAACTTTGTAATAACGGAAAACTTCCATTACATACATAGTTACAGACTTCACCTCAGTAAATCTCCATCTGGGGAGAAAAAGCAAGGGCTTGTCACCATCAACTACGTACTTCTATATACTAAGCAACTCGTACGATTACGACATGATCTCATGGCATCGCTTACATGCGATAAATATATATCATCATTTACGTATTTTCCAGTAAGTAACAGCAGTAGTTGGACTACTCTTCGAACTATAAGCTGCTTCGTAGCTGTCAGTTGTTCTTACATCGTAATAGGCAGGTTTTACCTTTAGAATATGAGCTGTCTGAGGCTGATACTGATAGAGACAACCCTTCTTCACTAGTGGGATTTGGGGAGCATAACCCCCAACCTCTTATAGTCGTCCTCCACGATTCTTCATAGCAATCTTTATAATTCGATCTTCACTGTAAGTCATTAAGTTTTCACCAATGGGGGTTTGTGACGCCCGGGGCCGATGAGAGCGGGGAGTGATCGCCGGTGCCAGAGAGGTGCACGGACAAGGAGCGGCTCCTGGCAGGCTTCTAGGCGAAGGAGTATGTGAACGAACCGATCCGACACCCGAATGAGAGGGGATCCTGAGACTGACAATGTATGGGCATGTCAGACTAAGAATCGTATAAGGGAATTGATAGTACTACTCATATCACCAAGGTCGACCTACCTTTTCGGGAGTCCATCTATAGAAACTCCGAAGTTAAGCGTGCTTGACTTGGGGCAATCTAGGGATGGATGACCCCCTGGAAAGTTTCTCAGGGTGTGTGTGAGCGAGTGCACGAAGCACGCTAAAAGGTTAAACGGTGGTACAGTGGGGCCAGACTATCAATCGGAGTGTGGTGGGCCCAACTCCACTTGTCCGGGTAGGGACCGATGCTATAGTGACACCCGGTATGGGACGGGTCGTTACAGGGTTGGTCCAAGTGGTAAGCGGCCTGATATCGCTTAAGCAAGGTCTCGAGTTCGAATCCTTGTGTATGCAGCACCCCCTTTTGGGAGCCTCATCGTTATCAGGTACGCGACGCGTGGCGAACCGGATTAGTCGGGGCAACCCGAAACCGGTCGTGTATCCGAAAAAAAAAGTCATCAAGTTTTCTTTTTCTTGACTGATGGGTGAATGTGAAAAAAAACCCATTATCTAGTGGCCGGGAAACTAAAACTGTTGGAGTAAACTGAATTTACTTTTGTCAAATAAGTCTTTTAGTATCTTGTCAAAGTCTTTAAGTATCCTTGATGTCTAAGAGTGTTCAAATGTCGGTTAACCGACCGAAACGAACCGAAACCGAAGTTTTGGTTCGTACCGAATACCGAACCAAAGATCGGTTCGGTTTTCGGTTTGTATTTTGATAACCGAAAAAAATTCGGTTCGGTTTCGGTTTTCTACCTCGGTAAACCGAACCGAGCCGAATAACCGAATTCTTTTTTTTTTTTAATTTTAACACATATATATTATATATAAAATATATAATGATATATTTTTATATGTCTTATTTAATAAATTAATAATATACCCACATATTTAATAATAATGGAAAATATTAGGTAAATCATAAATTTATTCAAATATATATATATATATATATATGATAAATATAAATAAAATTAATATATTTACTAAATATGGAAAATATGGGGTAAATGAAAAATTTTATACAAATAAAAATATGATAATAAAAATATATAATTAAAATCATATTAGTATTATTGTTTTTTTATTTTTTTTATTAAAAATTCGGTTTCTGGTCGGATAACCGAACCGAACCAAAAAAAATTCGGTAAAAACGGAAACCGAACCGAATTGTTTCGGTTTATGAAATTCTTGAACCGAACTTTCGGAGTTCGGTTATTACCGAATGAACACCCTATTGATGTCTCCTAAACAAGCTAGATGTCTCTTACTTCATCGAAGTTGGTCAAAGAGTCATCTAAATGTCAGTGTCTACTTATTAGTTGCTAAATAACATGATGATTTAAATATTATAAGTATGAGTCTGATGTAAATCATTAAGTTGAGTGAGTGAAATAAAAATTCTATTTTGGTCACTACTTCCCTGAAAACATTCTCCAAACACATCATATTAGTCTCACTCCCTTCAATCTGGTATCAGAGCAACTCGTCCAAAATGTCGGGCCAACTAATCTCTCTCGTTCCAAAATTCAACGGAGAAAAATTTGATTACTGGAGTAATCTTATAAAACTATGTCTTGAATCTCAAGACTTATGGAGTGTGGTCGAGGATGGAGTCGGCGAACCAGAAGATGAAACCAAACTCACTGAGACCAAAAAGAAAAAAAAAACAAAGAGATCGAAAAGCACTTTTTCAAATATGTCAAGTGCTAGAAATTCCGGTCTACGAAAGAATCTCAAAGGCTGAAACTGCTAAAGAAGCGTGGGAAATATTGCAGACCACTTACTCGGGTCAAGAACACGTAAAAAAGGTCCGGTTGCAATCACTACGAAAAGAATTCGCAAAGTTGGAAATGAGAGAAAACGAAAAAGTCTCAGAATACTTCACGAGAGTCACCTCCATAGTAAATCAGATGTCATCAAATGGAGAGGTAGTGGATGCCGAAAAGACCGTTGAAAATATTCTACGGAGCTTGCTGGAAAAGTTCGATGACATCGTAGTAGCCATCGAAGAGTCTCAAGACACGTCGAAAATGTCCGTGGAAAGTCTACTAGGGCGACTAGTAGCTCATGAAATTAGACTCCTTCAAAGGAATCCTCAAAATACATCGCTGGATCAAGCTTTGAAGTCCCAACACTCGGGAGGCCGTGAATCTTCTCAAGGACGAGGCAAATGGCGTGGAAAAGGTGAACAATCCCAGTCACAAGAGAAATATAACGACTCAAAAGGTGACGAAAAACCATCTTCCAACAACCAAAAGGGAAAAGGACGCTACAAGGGTAAAAACCGTATTTTGAGTGCAATTTTTGTCATAAACCAGGACGCAAAGAAGCTGACTGTTGGGAAAAATATCCGGAGAAGAAGCGTGAGGCAGGTTACATTCATAAAGACCAGCCCGGTAATTCCGAAACTCTTCTAATAGCTTCTGAAGGGAACGTTGAGAATATCTGGTATTTGGACAGCGGTGCGAGAAAGCACATGACTGGTAATAAAAATTTATTTTCGACGCTAGAAGATGCTAACCATGGACAGGTGACTATTGGAGACGCTTAAACACTCGAAATCCAAGGTGTCGGAGAAATCACGTTCAAGACGAAGACGGGAAGAATGGAGAAAATGTCAAACGTCTTTTACGTTCCGGGATTATCGAGTAATCTATTGAGCGTTGTCACTTGATGAAGAAGGGGTTCGATTTCAGTTCGCGGGAGGTTCATGTATCATGAAAAAGAATAATATTCTCGTAGCTGAAATCGGTTTGGCTTCAAATAATTTGTTTCCTGTCAAACTTGATGTTGTTAGTAACTCATGCTACGTTACTTCTAGCAAGGAAGTGTCCAAGTTGTGGCATGACCGATATGGGCAACTAAACTACCGAAGCTTGAAGAAGATGTCCAGCAAAAACATCGTCGAATGACTACCCAAAATAGATGCTGCTACTGAAATCTGCGAGGAATGTCAGACGGGAAAACAATCTCGCAATTCGTTCCCATTGCAGTCAACCTGGACATCAAAGGCACCGTTGGATCTTGTTCATACTGACTTATGTGGACCAATGAGGGTTGATTCTCTAGGCGACAGCAGGTATTTCTTGTTATTTGTCGATCATTATACAAGAAAAATTTGGGTCTATTGCGTGAAGGAAAAATCAGAAGCACTATCATGTTTCAAAGACTTTAAACTTAAAGTCGAAAAAGCATCAGGCCTTCAAATAAAGAATGTGACAAGCGATCGTGGAGGGGAGTACATGTCTTCGCTATTCGACGAGTTATGTCGAGGTAATGGCATTCGGCATGAATTGACGGCACGCTATACACTGCAACAAAACGGTGTCGGGGAGCGCAAAAACCGAACGATCATGAACATGGTGAGGTGCAAGTTGAAGAAGAAAAACCTGCCGGCTATTTTTTGGGCAGAAGCAGTCTCGTGCGCCATGTATCTGATCAACCGCTCACCCACGAAAAGCTTGAAAGATGCTACTCCGAACGAGGTATGGTATGGGCAGAACCCAATGTAAGTCACCTCAAAACTTTCGGTTGCCTAGCTTATTCTCACATACCAGATGCGTTGAGATCAAAGTTGGATGATAAAGCAGAAAATGCATCTTCATTGGCTAGAGTCTGACGACGAAAGCTTACATGCTTTATAACCCAAAAACAAAGAAAATTGTGATTAACAGGGATGTTCGCTTTGATGAAGAAGCTTCATATAGCTTTGACGAAAATTCAGGTTTCTTCGACCTTGACACTATTGATGGAGGTGATGACTCTCAGCCACCGGAGAACGAGAATTGCGACGAACCTGCTCCTCCCGAAAGTCCAGTAATTACACCTGGAAGAAGAACGAGAAGTTTGAAAGATTTTTATAAAGAGACAAGCAAAGTTGCACCTGGAAGAACAATAAGTTTGAGAGATTTCAACGACGAAACAAGCGAAACGGCTGAAGACGGCAATCTGTTTTTTGCTTTTTTTGCAGGTGAAGACCTAATATCTTTCGACGACGGAGCGAAAGAACAGAAATGGTGCGCCTCTATGGAAGAGGAGATCAAGTCGATCGAGAAAAACGGTACGTGGGAGCTCACTTCTCTACCACCCAACAAAAGCCCCATCGGCGTGAAATGGGAGTTCAAACGAAAACCAATCCAGACGGCTCCATCAACAAGCACAAAGCTCGATTGGTTGCGAAAGGGTATAAACAGAAGAAAGGAGAAGATTTCAATGAGGTATTCGCTCCCGTATCTCGACTTGATACTGATCGGTTAATAATTTCTCTCGCAGCACAAAACCGGTGGAAAATTTTTCAAATGGACGTGAAGTCAGCTTTCTTAAATGGCTATCTTGAACAAGAGGTGTACGTTGAGCAGCCACCCGGTTTCATAAAAAAGGGCAAACAAGAAAAAGTCTACAAAATAAAAAAGGCGCTGTATGGGCTAAAACAATCACCTGTGCGTGGTACGGAAGAATAAACGAGTATTTTTCGAAGTACGGGTTTGAAAGGTGTCCATACGAGCACACTCTTTATGTCAAAAGAAGTTCGAAAGGAGGCTTCATGCTAGTAAGTATTTACGTTGATGATCTTATCTTCACCGGAGATGATTTGAAAATGCTAGCAGATTTCAAGAAATCAATGATGAAAGAGTTTGAAATGACGGACTTGGGTGAACTCCATCATTTCTTGGGAATCAACGTCGCCCAAACAAGCGAAGGAATTTTTATTTCACAAGAAAAATATGCGGGAGAAGTGCGGAGGAGGCTAATTCGGTCTCTACGCCGTGCATAACCGGAACGAAACTAAGCAAAGAAGGAGAAGGAAAACTCGTTAACTCTACTATGTTTCGGAGCCTCGTTGGGAATCTGATGTATCTCATAGCGACGAGACGAGACCCGATATCATGTACGCTGTAAGTATGGTTAGCCATTTCTTGGAAAAGCCGTACTCAAACCACTGGGAAGCTGCCAAAAGAATACTTCGATACGTAAAAGGTACGATGGATTATGGTATCTTTTATAAATCTGGTATCGATGTCAAACTGGTAGGATATACCGATAGCGACCTTGGAGGGTGCTGTCCGACACGCGGTGTATTGATATTAAGTGCGGGTGTGACAAGTGATAATTAAAACGAATACGTATTTACTATCACCGACGTGCGATACGCAGCGAACCTATCGTTTGTAGCGTAGTAAAGTGAGTAAACGAGTATCTGAAGTGGTCCCGGTACGATATGGATGTAAAACACAAAGTATAGACTAGATGTTGGGTAAACTGTCGGGGTAACACTCAACCTAACATTCAGGTGCACAGCGGAATATAATTACTTAGTGACGAAACTTAAATGAACACGAGATGTAAATCTGTGCAGCAAGTCAAATAACTTGCCGCCTGCCTCAAGGCGCAAAACTCAACTATAAAGATGAATTACAAACTATCAAAAAGGATAGTCAAAAACACGTCTAACAAAACCTACGAATCAAAAAGGATTCTGCAAACTACAAGATCTTTCGACCTCTGAAAACCTAGACTAAAAGACAACTCTCGCAAGATGTAAAAATTGCTCAAACTCGATATGTGTTTCACTCATCGTTTTCGCTCAATATGTCGCTCAAAGTTACTCCTTGAAAGCTCTCTGAAAAAGTCATACCTTGCAGCTCGCAAATAACTCTTATTTAAACGCCTTGGCTCCATCTTGAATTGGTAAAAAGATCCCTTGAATATCTCTTCAAATATCTCTTCGAAAATCTCCCTAAATATAGTATATATTTAGTTCGATCTTCCCATCTCATTGGTCGATCTCTTATCTTCTATTTATGGTAAACTGATTGACTGATTCTCCTTGATATTTAGATCTTCTAATTATGGTAATTGCTTGACTTGATCTCCTTTGATCTTCAAATCTTCTAAATTGCACTTCCTAAATTCGTTCAAGCAACTCCACACGCTTTCCACACGGTTTGGACCCATTTCAGCACTTTACCACGTCCTGCATATCAGTAAATAAAGCTACAAAAAAAGGTTAAACGTTCACCGAATGTTGACAGACAACAATGTTGGCTGAAATGTTAGCCCAACATTGTCAAAGCTGAGCTAGTCAACATTAACAATCTCCCCCTTTTTATCTTTCTTCCCAAAACCCGTGCAGATTTAAAAGTTCCAAAACTCCCCTTGAAGGCAAAATCTATTCAACCACAAAAACATTAAAAGATGGTTAGAGTAGACGCAAGCAGAATAGCGATTAAACTATTCAAAGTACTACGAAAATAGTACATAGCCATAAAGAGGTCTTAAGTTAAACATCTGCACAATGTAAACTGTTCATACGCATGCCGGCAAACCACATAGTCACACAAGCAGAATAACCAGATCAGCATGCACAAAATAGCCATAAAGTCACGCATGTAAAAAGAAACGATCTTTAGGCGAATCTGCAAAATAAAATATCCGGCATGTAAGCCGGCAATCATGTAGACATATCGGAGAAGCAAATCAGCATGCATATAGTAAAACTCAGAGAAAAAATCAAGTATGCATGCAAAATAGAAAGAATCAGAGCTTCACTCTCAATGGAGTATGGAGTTTCCTTCTGATGCTTTCTCGGTTGCTTCTCCTTCTTGGTCAGCTCCCCCTGTTTGTTCGGCTCGTTATTCTGCTCCCCCTGAATTTCCTTATCTCCTCCTTTTTATCTGCACAACATTCTCCCCCTTTTTGGGAAGAAAGAAAAGACACAGAGAACTTCTCTGTTAGCCAACTTGCAGATGTTGAGGTAACATCTGGCCCAACATTCTGAGACTCAGAAACAAGTTAGTTCGCCATAAAGAAATCAAAGATAAATCCAAAAAAAAATGATATGAGCACAGAATGTATAACCCGTGAATTTTATCAGAAACGTAGGGGCAGAGAGTAATGTCAGCGAGCCACTCAAATATAATTTAGACAGTTTAGAGGAAAATGTCGAATCAGGTCACAACTGTCTAAGTAAACATGGAGCTAAAATATAGTATGTGGACGTATTAGTCACGCGAGCAAATATGAGCACATCAGATCATGATTCAACCTAAAGACACAAAGTCAAAAGTCAAGATAGAATCAAGCAAGACTAACCGTTTGAGCGACGATGATGAGGACTTGAGACAAATGTAACAAGCTGTTCTTCGAGAGTTCTAATGCAATTCTGAGAGATTTCTAAACTAGACACATATGTCTAACAAATGCAGTACTAAAGACAGACACAAATAAAACGAAAGCATAAAATGTAGCAATATCAAACTGACAGTCACACATGTTGCCCTAACATTTGACTCAACATCCTGAATCCGTAATCCTAGACTTTTCTGCTTAATCCTTCTCAAGACCAGTTCCCTTTATTACCCTTTCACCTCATATAACAATCCAAATTTTTGCACTGCCCTTACCTTATACCCTCAGCTTCGTGGTTCGGTTTTTGTCGCATAGTATACATCGTCACCGCGAATGCCGTGTACCTAAGGAAACTTATTACCAAATACCTAAAGATAGCCGAGAGTTTATGAGCATGCTTATACACAATAAGGATTGGCTTTTTGTCGCAATAAGTACATCGTCACAGCGAATGCCGTGTACCTAGGGACGTATTACCAAGAGCCTTTAAAGAGGGATTGGGTTCATTTAGGGACCAGTCGAATAGATCAAGTCATTTCACAAGAAAACAGAACATAATAGTTAATCAAACATTGAAGCAGTAACCATCAAATTTGACATATGCTATGTTGATCCAAATGTTGGACAATATTTAACCTGACATGTGCAATCCTATGGATTTCTTCAGGTCCGAGAACCTTTCAAAATCCAATGCTTTCGTGAAAATGTCTGCTAACTGATGTTTAGTGTCTATATGCTCAATGCGGACTAACTCTTTTTCGACCATATCTCTCAGAAAATGATGCCTAATATCTATATGCTTTTCGTGAATGCTGGATCGGGTTCCTAGAGATGTTTATGGCCCTAAGGTTATCACAATACATGAGAACATATTCGCACTCTAACCCATAGTCACACAACATGCTATTCAACCATATTAATTGCGTACAGCAACTACCCGCCGCAACATACTCAGACTCAGCAGTAGATAAAGACACACAATTTTGCTTCTTACTATACCATGCAACAAGATTATTACCTAAGAAGAAACAGCCGCCACTTGTGCTCTTGCGATCATCCTCGTCGCTTGCCCAATCAGCATCGCTATAGCCTACAAGACTCATATTAGTATCTTTGGAGAACCACAATCCTAGGCTACACGTTGCACTCACATAACGAAGAGCTTAACGGCATTAAGATGAGAAACTTTAGGCTCAGACTGATATCTAGCACATACGCATACGCTATACATGATATTGGGTCTAGTAGCGGACAAGTACAATAAACTGCCTATCATAGATCGATACAATGTTGGGTCAACATTCTGTCCAACATTGTCCTTACTTACCTTTTGCGTAGACCCCATAGGCGTTTTCATTACCTTTGCTGTGTCCAACCCGAACTTCTTGACAGTGTTCTTCGCGTACTTTTCTTGGGACATAAAGATCCCGTCGCTGCTCTACTTAATCTGCAAGCCTAAAAAATAAGTTAGCTCTCAAATCATGCTCATTTCGAACGTGGAGTTCATCGCCTGCACAAACTGATCTAACATGGACTGTGAGCTCGAGCCAAAAACGATATCATCTACGTAAACTTGAGCAATTAAAAGATCAGAACCGACTCTTTTCACAAACAGCGTACGGTCTGCCTCACCTCGAGTCAATCCAAATTCAAGTAAAAATGTAGCCAACCTACCATACCAAGCTCGAGGTGCTTGCTCAGCGTATATCGTGTTCATGCATACGTTTCTTACCGTAGACTTGTAATCTTTGCGTGGTTTGTCTCTGGTCTTTCTTCCTTCGTTCACGTCTCCAATAATAAGATCAGTGGGATGATCTTTCTGAATCTTAGCTGGCGGATCTCGTCGCACTTCACTGGGTCCAGCCTCAGTGTTCTGTTCTGGACCAGATGTTGAGTCAGATGTTGGCTCAACATTGTCATCCCCAGTCTCCTCTGCTTCATCGACAGCTTGTATAACATCTAAAATGTCAACTTGAGGGGACATTTTGCTAAGATCAGTAGCATCATCAAACACAATATTCACTGACTCCTGAACGGACTTCAAGCGCAAGTTATACACACGATATGCGCGACTATTAGACGAGTATCCTAGGAAGATACATTTATCAGTCTTTGAATCAAATTTAGTCAAGTACTCACGATCATTAAGCATATAACAGTAGCATCCAAAAACATGAAAGTACTTGACAGTAGGCTTTTTCTCCATTCAACAATTCATACGAGTCATTTTAGTACCATGACGTAAGAACACACGATTAGATATATGCCATGCCGTATGCAAAGCTTCGGCCCAAAACCTCTTAGAAAGACTCTTAGAATGCAACATAACTCGTGTCATTTCTTGTAAAGTCCTATTCTTCCTTTCGGCCATCCCATTTTGTTGGGGCATCTTAGGAGATGAATACTCATGAATAATACTCACAGAATTCATCGAACAATTGATTCTCAAATTCCCTACCATGATCAGACCTAATACGAAAAATCGAAGCACTGAAATTATTCTTAATCATAGCACAAAACGTTTTGAAGAAATCGAACGATTCGGATTTTTCCCTAAGAAAACATATCCATGCATATCTAGAATAATCATCCACGAGCACATATGCATATTTCCTACCACCAATGCTATCTACTTCCATCGGACCCATCAAATCCATGTGAATAAGCTGAAAACAATGAGCAGTTTTAAATGTTGGGCAGCATGTTGGTCAACATTATGGCTAGCATGCACTTGCTTACCCTTCAAACATGACTCACAAACAACCTTACCAAACTCCTTAAGCTTTGGAATGCCTCTGATCGCGTCGTGTTTGATAAGTTGCTCCAACGTTAGTTGACATGACCCAGTTTGTAATGCCAAAGGATGACATCGTCTTCGGCCTTCGAGAGTTGGCGCATGTCCTTGGATCCAGATTTGTCTTCGACGGAGTAGCAATTGTCGTTTGATCTTTTCCCTGCCATGACACAAACACCTTTCTTGTTAAAAACTTCACAACATTCCTTGTTGAACCTTACCTCGAGGTCGTCGTCGCACAGCTGACTTATGCTAATCAAATTAGCTACAAGCCCGTCGACATGTAGAACGTTGCTCAGCTTCGGGAAATCGGGCACGTTCAATCTGCCTCGACCGAGAATCCGCCCCTTAGCACCTCCTCCGAACGTCAAAGATCCACTCCTCAAGGGCATATAATCACTGATATAATCCTTGGTACCCATCATGTGTCGGGAACACCCTTTATCGAAGTACCATGAACCTGTCACGTTAGCTCACAAAGAGGTATACACTACATGGCATTTATGTCCAGATTTCTTGAGCCAAACTTTCTCAGTCGATATACCAGCATTCTGTTTACTAGAATTTGAAGATGAGCCAGCTGAGTTCTCCAAACACTCCTTTCAACACTGATTTCTCAATGTTGAGCGGGATGTTGGATGACATTTCAGCCGACATCGATTTCTTTGCAGAAATCTCCCTCTTCAATTTCCAGCAAAACGGTTTTAAATGACCAGTTTGCTTACAATGATGGCAAATATATGAGCTATCCCTACTCTTAGTAGTAGCATGCTTAGGACTAGTATTGACTATTGTATTCTCACTAACATCGCTCGTGACATGAGACTTAACAAAAACTATCTTAGGCTGAGCATGCGACACGGGCTTTGGATCATCACATCCAGGCTGAGTACTAAAACCTAGGCCTTGCTTATCAAAAATACTAAGAGACAATACCTCATCAAGGGTCGATTTACCCTTGTTCAATTTCTTAAAGGTCTCATCGGCCTCGTCAACTCGCCTTTGAAGCTTGTCAATTTCCTTGTCCTTTCGTGTCAGTACGGCTTCCATCTTGTTCATTCCTTCCACCAAGCTTTCGATCAGTTTTCCATTCTTCTCATTCTCCTCGGACAGGATTTCCACCGCGGCTTTGAGTTGCTGATTTTTCGCCTTCTCTATTTCGTATTGTGCGGATACCAACTCAAAGGCTTCTTTCATTTGAACTTCTTCGCAACATCCTGTATCTGCATCATCAGAACTCAAATACCCATCAAAACAGTTCGAGTCATCATAATAAAAAATGATATGTTTTTCAGATGTTGAGTCAGATGTTGGCTCAACATCAGTTACCGCAGTGAAGCCAATTTGCTGATCCTCATCATCTTCACCCTCAGAGAATGACTGGATCGTCACTGATGATTGCATGTGCTGTGTTGGGGACTGCTCTTCATCTTCGTCATCGGATAGGTCCACCCAAAGCGATTTCCCGCGTTTCCGAAGTGTGTTTGCATATTCGTTGGCAAAATGGCCCCATCCTTGACATTCATAGCATCTAACCGAGTCATAACTGATATTCTTCTTCTTACCATCTGGTTTGCGTTTGATGAATGGAGGAGCAGACGTAGGTTCTCCTTTGACATTCTGGCCCTTCCTGAATGTTGGACCAACATTCTGCCCAACATTCTTCTTCTGTAGAAACTTTGTGAATTTCTTCACTATCATGGCCATGTCGTCCGCATCATTGGGGTCAACCTCAGTTTGCTCCTTGGATGGCTGACTTACTAGAGCTAGACTTTTGCCGCGTGAAGCTCTTTGTTGTACTTCAAGATTGGTCTCGTAGTTTTTCATGATGTTCATCAACGTGTTGAGATCCATTGTGGACAAGTTGTGGGCTTCTTCGACCGCAGCTACCTTCACATTAAACTTTGGATTTAGCGTACGAATTGCTTTAGAAATTAATACCTTATTCGCGATTGGCTCTCCAAGACTGGCGCACTCGCTTGAAATCGTCAGAATTTTGCCGAAATATGTGGTAACATCCTCATCGTCCTTCATTCTGAGATTTTCGAATTGATTGAGGAGTAGCCTTAGACGTGTCTGCTTCACACTCTCATCGCCTTCACAGTACCTCTGTAGTAAATCCCATGCATCGTTTGCCGTAGTACTATTTTGTATGATCTTGAACATCAAAATGTCCACCGAAGAGAAGATGGCATTGAGGGCTTTATCATTGAACTCGGCTGCGTTTCTCTCTTGAAGACTCCATTCAGTGACCGGTTTTTCATAGACATCACCATCTTCGTCCGGGACAGTTTTTGGTGTAGAATAACCATGGAGCACGGACTCCCACGCTCGCACATCTATCGACTTGATGCACTGCCGAACACGAACCTTCCAATAGGTGTAGTTGGAGCCGTCTAGCACATGGACTTTGCCGATGTAATTTGAACTTGAAACATCCATTGTAGATGATCTTCAGCGCTTAGTAACGTCAAGCGTAGGCTCTGATACCACTTTGAAGTGGTCCCTGTATGATATGGATGTAAAACACTAAGTATAGACTAGATGTTGGGTAAACTGTCGGGGTAACACTCAACCTAACATTCAGGTACACAGCGGAATATAATTACTTAGTGACGAAACTTAAATGAACACGAGATGTAAATCTGTGCAGCAAGTCAAATAACTTGCTGCGTGCCTCAAGGCGCAAAACTCAACTATAAAGATGGATTACAAACTATCAAAAAGGATAGTCAAAAACACGTCTAGCAAAACCTACGAATCAAAAAGGATTCTGCAAACTACAAGATCTTTCGACCTCTGAAAAGCTAGACTAAAAGACAACTCTCGCAAGATGTAAAAATTGCTCAAACTCGATATGTGTTTCACTCATCGTTTTCGCTCAATATGTCGCTCAAAGTTACTCCTTGAAAGCTCTCTCGAAAGTCATACCTTGCAGCTCGAAAATAACTCTTATTTAAAGATCTTGGCTACATCTTGAATTGGTAAAAAGATCCCTTGAATATCTCTTCAAATATCTCTTCGAAGATCTCCCTAAATATAGTATATATTTAGTTCGATCTTCTCATCTCATTGGTCGATCTCTTATCTTCTATTTATGGTAAACTGATTGACTGATTCTCCTTGATATTTAGATCTTCTAATTATGGTAATTGCTTGACTTGATCTCCTTTGATCTTCAAATCTTCTATTTATAGTAATTGCACTTCCTAAATTCGTTCAAGCAACTCCACATGCTTTCCACACGGTTTGGACCCATTTCAGCACTTTACCACGTCCTGCATATCAGTAATTAAAGTTACAAAAAAAGGTTAAACGGTTTTGGGCATGATAGATAAAATCGAATGTTGACAGACAACAATGTTGGCTGAAATGTTAGCCCAACATTGTCAAAGCTGAGCTAGTCAACATTAATAGTATCGAACACGAGGAATGAACTTGATTACTAGTATTAACCTATCGACTCGATATGTAGCGTAAATAAAATGACGGGACTTGTTTTTGCTACGAACTAATTTAGTAAAGCGACCTAATGGAATAGAAGACTAAGAAAGCACAACTACAAATAATACGAGTGACTTAAGTTGACAACTATGTGTTCGGAATTCGAATCCCGAAGGGTGTTGTCGGCTAAGGCTACGGAATATCTCTCCTACATGAATATCGACTAAATCGCAGTAATTTTCCTACCCACTCACGGATTTGTTGTCGCCCTAAACGTTCGCGGGTATCTAATATCAACGATTACCAAATGGCGAGGATCGAGTATTTGCTTTCGCCCTATACTCGAATCTACGTCTACGAACGGTCTAATCGTTATTTAGCTGTCGCCCTAAACGATTTCCCACACATTCTTATCAACACATAGAATATTGAAGCAAAGAAGCAATATCATAGAACGATAAATAGTCGAATATACGTGTTCACGATTATCTTTACGCCTTAACTACGATGTAACCCAACGTTCATCTACTCCCAAACACATAAAATGATTAACTATTCATATTAGACAAAATAACAACGAGATTCAAAAGAAATGAGGATAGAGAACTCATAAATCTTCCGTAAGGAGTGAGCAGGGCAGTTTTGAGGCGGAGCTCTCGTTCCTCAATCAAAATGGCGTAACTGCGTCGGTGGATCGTCTCTTAAGTGCCTCCGAATGAAGGAGCGGCTTCTAGGGTTTTTCTTCCTCTTCTTTTCTCTTAGCTTTCGGCTCTCCAAGGTTAGGGTTGAGTTCTGAGAAGAACTCCCCTTTTATGGTTCGAATTTGGGCCTTAACCCTGAATATTGGAACGTTCACGGCCACTTAACGGGCCTTCACGGCCGTGAAATATACAATTATGCTGAACTCGTCACGGCCGTGAACTTGATAAACGTATTTTATTACGTGTGTATATTTGTTACTACCCCCGTCCCACTTATTTCTTCTCATCTTTCTATTTCGTGCATCCCACATAATTCTTCCCAATTCTATTTTTGGTAAAAAATTATCCCACTAATTAAACTAATTACACCATTAATATTAAAAAAAAGTCTTCTTGATTTGCGTGTCTACTAATAACTTTTCTCTCTCTATACCTCAAAAGGTGTACTATAATATTAAAATAATGTGATTTCTTAATCTCCGTGCTCGCTAATCTTTGGGAAGAAATAGCCGGGACGGAGGATGTATAATTTAAGTCGTTTGCATGATAAGTGAAGTCGTTTTGATTATTTCTGCACTGTAATATGGTTTCACAACAAAATCAAACATTTTACGGCAGTTTTGCGACAGTTTCTTATTTCTCAATGATCACGGGGTAAAAGACGTCCGATGGACCTTAAATTTTAATCATAGATAGAGGACTTGTTATTCTTGATACTATCCAAAGGGATTTTTAATCCGAGGTCTAGATTGGGAGATATGAATTTTTGAAAGTGCTGCTATTTTGCAGAAAATTAGTCTGGCCGTGACGGATTTGCATGAGGCCGTGACGCTAACCAGAATGCCATTTTCTTGCCGATTATGTCATGTGAACCAACCAAGCCGTGAAGGACCATTCATGGCCGTGAATGGAGGTGCAGGAGGTCGTGAATGCAGGCAGAAAGCCTATTTTTAAGCCTAAACTCGTCACGGCCGTGAACTTGAAGACTCTAAGCCGTGAACACGGGCAGAGACGTGTTTTTCTTCAGGTTTTATGTTGTCACGGCCGTGGGGATGCATATACGAGGCCGTGAACGTTTCCATGGCCATATTAAAAGTCAAGCATGCAACAAAAGATGACTTTAGCTCATTGAGGACGAATTTTGGAACCAACTTGGGAGAAAAAATCACGTTTGGCACCATATCTCTGCATAAGACAAGCCACTCAATTTCATAATACATGAAATCAGTTTTTGGGGGTTGCATATACGGCTTGGAGGCTAAAGACCTTTCAAAATTTCAACTCATTGGTTTCTACGTTGAAGAGAAGAGCAAAAATGAGATGGTGATGCACTTCTATAGCCAATGCATTGAGGAGAGAGAAAAGAGAGGAAGGCACGTGAAAGATACTCATTAAGCTCATATACATACACATACACGTTGCCTTTCAAAACCCAAGAACACCTCCCACACATATATTTAGTACACTCACCACATGCTCGATAGAAGTACTCAGTGAAGCACGGGATTAACTTCGAAGCCGAATTCAGGGAAGCATTTATGATCTCTTCGGTGTTAATTACGTGTTTTGTTGTGATCATTATGAGTAGCTAAATATTTTGTATTTGAGATGAGATGAACCCTAGCGCGATCGATCGTATGTTTACGTGTATTTGATGTTTTGCTATTGTTATGTCTCGTTTACGAAGCATATGATTTTGATTATGTCTATGTGATTGAAATTGACATAGTTAGCTCAATCATGTCTATGTGATTTAGCTAACATAGTTGGGAAATCGTTAGTTACGCTCGAGAGAGGGGCGAACGATTAGACCACTCGTAAACGAGCAGAATAAACCCATCACTAGAGATAGGTTGAACCATCCTGCCGGATTAGAGTCAAATATAATAGCGGAATTCACCGTGTTCTTTATGCAATATTTGGTTAAGTAGTTAGGGAAGCTTGCCCGGCTATTTAATTCATTGATTAGTTGTTTGCGATCTTTATATGGTAAGGCGCAGTTTCGTCAGCTATATAACTCGTATACATGTAGTAGTAATCTCCACGGTCTAACGATAGCTTTATTTACGTACACTTGATATTTATTTTGGTCGAGCTAGGGGGATTCGAAGTCTCAAATAAGTTTGTTTCCATAAGGGTTTCTTTTCCGTACTACTTTATTAAGTTGTATTTTCTAAGTATTATTATTTACCATTTCAACAACCAAACATTCGTACTAGGATATTTAAGCGAAAGTTTTTCTAAGGTACATAGTTCTCTTGGGATTCGATACTCGAATATTTGCTACGTCTATACTATTTCGATAGGTACACTTGCCCGTTGAGCGTAGGAGAGTTCGTTAGTGTTCGTTCTATTTTAATACTCGATCAAGTTTTTGGCGCCGTTGTCGGGAACTATTGATATTAGAAAGCCCTAGTTTATTATTCTAGGTAATTATTATTAAGTATCAAAATCTTCGCTTAATTATATTTCTTTTGGTCTAGGTTCGTGTACGTTGGTGCATGACCCGAAGGAACCCTACACTACCAATAGTGGAAGGAGACCCGGAGATCGAAAGGACTTTTCGACGCAACGTGCGAGAAAACGCAAGGCAAGTCGAAATGGCGACTCAAAATAACAATGAAATGCTATTAGCAGTGCAAGAACCACAAATGAGAGAACTTTGGAGAAACAATGCCGTAGGAACGATTAGCCCGGCGATAGTACTTCCTCAGGTGCTGAACAATTTCGAGCTCAAACATCATTGGATCCAAATGCTTCAGACGACAACTCAATACGATGGACTCACCGAGGAAGACACTTATCGCCACATCCGAGACTTCTTGTCTGTCACGGACGCAATACGGGTACAAGGCGTAAGTCCGGAAGCCATTCGACTCTACCTATTTCCATTCTCTCTACGAGGCAATGCGAAGGAGTGGTTCAACCTGCTACCCGAGAGATCTATTATCACTTGGGACCAGATGCATGCCACCTCATCAATTATTTCTTTCCACCCTCCAAAGCTCTCAAATTAAAAATGGACCTCACCGCGTTCAAACAAGGCGAAAATCTGTATGACGTATAGACCAGATTCAAGGCGCTTTTGAACCGATTTTCTCAACACGGGATGACGAAAAGCGAGCAAATTCAGTGGTTCCACGAATCGTTAAACGACCATACCGTGCAACTACTGGACGGAGCATGCAACGTAGGCCTATGTAATCTCAGCGCTACAGAGGGCTGGAATCTTATCGAGGACTATAGTGCAAATAGTTTTCGAAGAGGGAGTTCGAGCAATCGAGGTAAACCTCCGGGCATGTACGACGTCGACAACACCACTGCGATAAACGCCAAGTGCGACGCCCTACAACAACAAATGTCAGTGACTAATCTTCAGATGCAGACCTTGATGAACACGCTCATGCCTAAGTTAGCAACGAAGCCGGCTGTTAACGCTGTCCAATTACAACCTGCCCCGATGACCCTCGTAGCTGGTGCGCCTTCTCATTCATATTTGATGTATATTCTGCCATGCACTACATGCGGAGGAAGCCACGACACAGCTCACTGCCTAGCCACTATTCCAACAGAGCAAATCGATTACATGGGAAACTACCAAGGTTAGCGGAACTTTGTTCCAAATCGAGTTCATCTAAACCTGGCCTATGGGAATCAACAACAAACTCCACCGGGATTTCAAAATCAGAGGTCACATGGATACCACGGTGGAAATTCCGAAGCTGCCCGTGAAGGTCGTGGTGATAAGGTGGAGGAAATGCTCGAGAAGCTAATGGGAAAGCTCGACTCTCGCTTGGACAATCAAGAGGCACAGTTTCAAACCACCGAGTCTTCCCTACGAGCCTTGGAGAAACAAGTTGGGCAGATTGCCGAATCGATCCAACAACGTCCTCTCGGTTCATTGCCAAGCTACACCGAGACCAACCCAAGGGATCACCATGTAAAGGCGGTGACGCTTCATAACGGAAGAGAAATCGAGGAAGTGCAGATATTGAAGAAAAAGAATGTTGAGTCCGAGAAAGTAGACATCGAGGCCGACAAAGAAGAGGAGATCCTATCTAAGCCACCTGTCAAGGCGTATCAACCGAAAATTCCATTCCCAGCGAGACTTAAAAGGGACATCGTGACGACCAGTTTGGTAAATTCCGTGCAATAAACAATTACATATTAATTTACCACTTGTTGAAGCCCTTGCACAGATGCCTCGTTGGGCAAAATTCTTGAAGGACCTTATCATGAACACACTCAAGCTCGAAGACGTGTCAACAGTCGAACTACGAGGGGAGTGCTCCGCCATCTTACAAAGCAAAATCCCGAAAAACTAAAAGACCCAGGGAGTTTTACTATACCTTGTTTAATTGGCGATCTTGTAGTACATAAGACACTGGCTGACTTAGGTGCTAGTATAAATTTAATGCCTTATTCAATGTTTAAGAAACTTGGCTTAGGGGAACCCAGACCTACTAGGATGAGTATACAATTAGCGGATAGATCTGTTGAATATCCTAGGGGTATTATCGAAGATATTCTTGTTAAAGTCGATAAATTTATCATTCCTGCAGATTTTGTAATTCTTGACATGGAGGAAGATGAAAATATTCCTCTAATCTTAGAAAGGCCATTCCTCGCTACAGGAGGGACCATGGTCGATGTTCATAACAGAACATTGACATTAACCATAGATAGTGAGAAAGTGACATTTGATATGGCCGAGTCCATGAACAATGCCGAGAAGTTAGACGATAAGTGCTTTTATATCGATGCATGGAATGAATTCTTGTCGTTGCAGGGACTTTCGCAGCCCGAATCCTTCATCTCAAAGCAAGAAATAGAGGAAAATGAGGAATTCCATAAGGAAGAGCCGAACGATGACCTACCCCTAGTCGTTGCCCAAGCAGATGTAAATGAGAATGTTAATGAGGAACCAACAACCGAGGTGCAAAAGAGCAGCGAAGAAAATCACAAGAAAAGCTCGGTCGAGGAACCACCAACGCTCGAACTCAAGCAATTGCCCGATCACTTGGAATACGCTTTCCTCGAAAAGCTTGGTGTTTTGCATGCATAAAATTCTAAAGGAGGACGACTTCAAACCGGTGATACAACACCAGAGGCGTCTGAACCCCAATATGAAGGAGGTAGTTAAGGCCGAGGTAATTAAACTGCTCGACGCGGGAGTGATTTAACCAATCTCGAACAGTGCATGGGTGAGCCCAGTTCAGGTAGTGCCGAAAAAAGGAGGAATGGCGGTTGTACCCAACGAGAAGAACGAACTCATTCCGACGAGGACTGTCACGGGATGGTGCGTTTGCATTGACTACCGCAAATTAAACGAAGCAACGCGAAAAGACCACTTTCATCTTCCTTTTATTGATCAAATGCTTGAATGTTTATCTGGTCATGAATTTTATTATTTTCTCAATGGACTTTCAGGTTATTTGCAGATTCCCCTTGCACCCGAGGATCAAGAGAAGACGACATTCACGTGCCCATTTGGGACATTCGCCTACCGACGGATGCCTTTTGAACTTTGCAATGCTCCGGCCACCTTCCATGGATGATTTTTCGATCTTTGGTGACTCGTTCGAGGAATGCTTATTTAATTTAAAGAAAGTGCTTCAACGATGTGAGGAGAGAAACCTTGTGCTAAATTGGGAGAAGTGTCATTTTATGGTAAGAGAAGGTATTGTTTAGGTCATAAAATATCGTCGAAAGGTATCGAGGTAGATAGAGCTAAAATAGAAACCATAAAACGATTACCTCCACCTTCGTCGGTAAAGACAATTAGAAGTTTCATAGGACACGCGGGGTTTTATCGTAGATTTATCAAGGATTTTTCTAAAATTGCTAGGCCTTTAACTAGTTTGCTTGAGAAAGACGTGCCTTATGAATTTACACCCGAGTGCATGAATTCTTTACCATACTTAAGGATAAGCTAATTAATGCCAATGTTATGGTAGCCCCCGATTGGAGCCTACCGTTTGAACTAATGTGCGATGCATCACAGTAGGTGCAGTTTTAGGGCAGCAACGGGAAAAGCATTTCAGCCGATACACTATGCGAGCAAAACTCTAAATGAGGCCCATGCGAACTACACCACCACAGAGAAGGAGTTGCTCGCGGTCGTGTTCGTCGTCGACAAATTTCGTCCATATCTCGTTCTCTCAAAAGTCATCATCTACACGGACCATTCGGCCCTCAAACACCTCTTCGCAAAACCAGATGCAAAACCAAGGCTTATCCGATGGATTCTGTTACTCCAAAAGTTCGACCTAGAATTTCGTGACCAAGGTTGCGAGAATTGCGCAGCTGATCACTTGTCAAGACTTGAAGATGCAGCCCACAAGGTTACCGACAAGGCAGTCATCCGAGACCACTTTCCCGACGAGCATTTATATGTTATACGTGAGGTATTCGATGAAACCCCATGGTATGCCGATTTTGCTAATTATCTTGTCGCTAGGATCATGCCAAAGGATACACAAGTCATCAGAGAAAGAAATTCTTCTCGGACTTGAAGTATTATTTTTGGGATGATCCATATTTGTTTAGGGTTTGCGCGGACAAGATAATCCGGCGATGCGTGTCCTTTCCCGAAACGGTTAAAATCTTGAGCCATTGTCATTCGGGGCCATGTGGAGGACATTACAGAGGTAATCGAACTGCACAAAAGGTACTCGAATGCGGTTTTTATTGGCTGACAATTTTCAAAAACGCTCAAAAATACGTAGAGGAATGTGATAGGTGCCAACTAACAGGTAATATTTCTAAGCGAAATGAAATGCCTCAGAATTTTATTCTTGTGTGTGAAATATTTGGCGTCTGGGGCATTGATTTTATGGGTCCATTTCCTACCTCTTTTAAGAATCGAGATATCCTAGTTGCAGTTGATTATGTTTCAAAATGGGTAGAAGCACAAGCTCAACCTATGAATGATGCTAGGGTAGTCGTTAAATTTTTGAAATCTTTACTCACGATTTGGCTCACCTCGTTGCATAATCGGCGACAAAGATACGCATTTTTGTAACACTCAATTTGCGAGAACGATCGAGAAATACGGCGTGAAACATAGTGTTACTACTGCATATCATCCTCAAGCGAGCGGCCAAGCAGAAGTCGTAAACAGGGAGCTGAAGCGTATACTCGAAAAGACCGTGGCGCACCATAGGCGAGATTAGCCAAACAAGCTGAACGACGCTTTATGGGCGTACTGGACAGCATACAAAACGCCTATCGGATCCACGCCCTACAGACTTATTTATGGAAAATCTTGTCATTTACCCGTCGAGCTAGAACATAAAGCATATCGGGCTCTGAAAAAGCTAAATTTTGATTTGAATCTTGCAGGTGAAAAGCGAATCTTGCAGATCAACGAACTCGACGAGTGGAGGCAAATGGCTTATGAAAATACCCGCCTCTACAAGGAGCGTACGAAGCTTTACCATGATCGTAAAATCATGAAGCGGGAATTCCAAGAGGGCGACCAAGTCTTGCTATATAACTCACGCCTTCGACTATTTCCCGATAAGCTGAAATCGAGGTGGTCTGGCCCATTCACGGTGACTCTAGTGTTTCCCTACGGGACGGTCGAGATCACACACCCAGAAAAAGGGACTTTCAAGGTGAACGGACAACGTCTCAAGCATTACTATGGCGGTGATATCGAAGCACTCGGGAGGGAAACGATTCACCTCCTCAACAACAATCAGAGTTGAACTACCGAGCAATGTCTAGCTAAAAGACATTAAAAAAACCGCTACTTGGGAGGCACCCCAAGCCTATCTTATGTTTTTCCTTTATTTCTATGCTAATTTTACTTTTTATGATTCTGTTTTTCGATGATCGCACGGAATTCAAAATCTCAAGTGTGGGGAGGAGCCGTGCAAAGCATGCACATCGGGTTATTCAGGGAAGTTCGCTTATCTATCTATTTCCTATTCCTTGTGTTTACATAATTGTTACATTGAGGGCAACGTAAATCTTAAGTGTAGGGAGGGGAATTTCTGCGAAATTGAAAAATTGATTGCGAACATCTTATATGTGCATGACTCGGTTTTGGCATAATTTTTTTTCGAAAATTCGCATAAACGTTTTCGAAAATCATGTTTCCTTCGACCAAAGGATGATGTCATATTAGAAATTTTGTGAGTAATTAGGATACATATGCGTACTCTACTTCTTTCTTACATGATGAACTTGGCAATACTTGAGAGATTCGTACACATAACCCTATTTTTGTGAGATTTTTTGAGCCTACGAGCTTTTTGCTCATTTCTTTGGTTGTGTGAATCATACTTAGTTTATTTCTCTTCAGAACTTGCTTGTGTGTTACGTTTTGAAACTACTTAAATTGTGATTGCGTGAACATGAGGAAGGCATTAGGAATTTAGTCCATAGCCAAAGTATCCAACCACGACTGACCCTGTAGTTAGCTACTTTGAGCTTGAGCCCTTTATTTGTAAAAACCGGATTATAAATTGCGGACCCTGATTAAGCCTTCAGACATAAACCCATTGGAGCGATAGTAGAAGTGGTGGTTGAGTGCCGGACTTAAGAAGCGCAACCCGTACTAAATTCCGAGCTGATGTCAAAAAAAGAAAGAAAAGAAAAAAAAAGAGAAAAAAATATATGACTAAGAACCCTACATCCGATAATCTTTCACTCTAAAAAACCGTATTACCTATTTCCTAGATCGAAAAATTGAAAGAAGAAGGGCTCGGTGAAAAACGAAGAATGCAAAAGAACGGAAGTAATGAATAAGAACGACAGATTTGTGCGCATTCGAGATGATGGCATGATTCTGACACGACTACAACTCATATCCTTTTTATGCTTATTCCTTACATATCTTACATACCATATTATGTTAGAGATTAGATTAGTGCATGATCCAAGAGATATCACTGACATCTTAACCCATACACTTAGTGATTTGAGTGAATCTTTGTGAGGTGCTGATCTAGATAGGTATTACTAAGGAAATCATGTAGTTAGTCGTTGATTTCGAATATGTTTTCCGAGTTTACTTGCATTATCTCCTGCGTGATTTCATTCTTGATTGATACGTTGCATGATTTTATCCTTTATATGCATTTGCAGTTTTTGCTTGACGACAAGCAAACGCTTAAGTGTGAGGAGATTTGATAAACGAATTTTATTACGTTTATATTTGTTATAATTTAAGTCGTTTGCATGACAAGTGAAGTCGTTTTGATTATTTCTGCACTGTAATATGGTTTCACAATAAAATCAAACGTTTTTCGGCAGTTTTGTGATAGTTTCATATTTCTCAATGATCACTGGGTAAACAACGTCCGATGGACTTGACATTTTAACCATAGATAGAGGACTTGTTAGTCTTGATTCTATCCTAAGGGATTTTTAATCTGAGGTCTAGATTGGGAGATATGAATTTTTGAACGTGCTGCTATTTTGCAGGAAATTAGTCACGGCCGTCACCAGAATGCGCGACTGTTTTTCTCCCACGTCCTGCCCTTAAAATTTGTAGGTTTGCCGTAGATTTTCTAGCAGTTTTCTCGAGTGTGGCGCGGCTTGTTGCAGTGGTCGCACCATACACTTGGTTTCTCCTCTGTCTTTCTTCCGTTGGTAGCACTTTTGCGCATGTTTGGGGTTGTCGACCTCATAGCTTGCACAGGTTCATATCCTGCTGTCATGATCAAGGCAGAGCCTTCCACAACGGTAGTAGCCGGTCCTTTCTTGCCAAGCATAACATTCCTGCGACTTTCCTCTCTTCTAACTTCAGCAAACACTTCTCCTAGGGATGGCAGTGGTCGTTTGCCGATGATTCTCCCCCTCACCTCGTCAAACTCCACATTGAGACCAGCTAAAAACTTGAAGATACGACTATCTTCCACAATCTTCTTGTGGTATTGTCCATCTTCAGGATTCTTCCACTCATACGCATCGAAGAGATCTAGGTCTTGCCACAGTCTCTGCAAGGAGTTGAAGTACTTGGTAATTGTTTCTTCGCCTTGCACCAATTCACCAAGTTTGAGAGTCAACTCATAGATCTGGGACTGATTTCCTAAATCAGAGTACATCTGATTTACGTTCGCCCATAACTCATGTGCCGTAGGGAAGCACATATAATTTGCCGATCTCTTCTTCCATGGAGTTAACTAGCCATGTCATTACCATAGAATTTTCAGCATCCCATGTATCATACAATGGGTCTTTTTCCGATGGAGCCTTCTCTTCACCCATTAAGTAACCCATTTTCCTCGGCCTCGGATATACATCCTCACTGATTGGGACCATCTTAGGAAGTTGTCGTCATTCAGCTTGATGGTTGTAATTTGGATGGGATGTGAGTTAGAAATCGTTTTGTGTGTATTTCTCGGAGGTTGTGGCTGGTCAGAGCTGAAAATTTCAGACATGGCTTAAAGACAAAAAAAAAGAGAATCTGAAAAAAAAATCCTATAGAGGTAAATATCGCTGGAGTTCTCTTGTTGCTCTGATACTAACAAACTTCTGGGATTAGATTCTTCTGATGCTGAAGACTTGATCGATGAATTGATTGAACGAAAGTATGTGAATGTAAAACAGTTATTAGATTAAAATCGAATGAATACAAATACATCTGATTCGCGCCTTATATACAACTAATAAGGGAAAATAACTAAATGCCCCGAGATAATTATATTTACAATTAGACCCCTTAACATATTTAAAATGCTGACCTATTTGCATAACTTATTCTAATTAGAATAAGAACTTAGAATAGACTCATGATCAACCTCTGCTTTTGTGGTCTTCATTTAATACGCCCCCGCAAGATGGACGTTGGTAGATGTTAAGAACTGACATCTTGGATAATAAGCCCCTTAACACTGGCCCAGACAAAGGTTTAGTAAGAAGATCGGCTAGTTGACATGCGCTTCTGAGAGGCAGAACTTTGAGAGCATCCGAGCTGAGATGATGTCTGATAAAATGACAATCGATCTCTATATGCTTGCTTCGCTCATGAAACTTTGGGTTTGATGCAAGTTGAATGGCCGATCTATTATCGCAGTAAATGATAGGAACTTTGTCAATGGAGCAACCGAGTTCCTTGAGAAGCTGCTTTAGCCACAGGACTTCGCTTGTAGTGGTTCCAAGTGCTCGATACTCAGCCTCTGTTGAGGAGCGAGCTATAGTTGTTTGTTTCTTGGCTCTCCACGAAATCAAGGAATCCCCGAGGAAGGTGCAGAATCCGGTCACCGACTTCCTTGAATCAAGACAAGTGGCCCAATCCGAGTCCGAAAATGCCTTAATCTGCAAATCGGAAATAGATGACACAAACAAACCTTGACCAACTGTAGCCTTTAAATACTTGAGTAAATGGTGCGCGGCTGTGAGGTGTGGGCTGCGAGGATTGCTTATGTACTGGCTTAGTTTATGTACTGCAAACGTGATATCAGGCCGAGTGAAAGTTAAATACAACAATCTTCCTATCAATCTTCGATAGTGAGTTGGATTAACAAGTAACTCCCCAGTGTCTGTGGTAAGCTTAGCCTTAGGATCCATTGGTGTTGAGACTGGTTTGCAGGCCGAGTATCCTGTATCTGCCAACAACTTAATTGTATACTGTTGTTGTGACACACATATGCCTTTTGAATTGCGCGCTATCTCCAAGCCAAGAAAATATGTTAAAGGTCCAAGGTCTTTAAGCTTGAAAGGGACTGTAGAATCTGCTTAGCTGCGTCGATTTCAACTTCTGAAGGCCCTGCAAAAATCATGTCATCAACATAGACTAAGATAATCACAAGATTTGAACCTGATCCCTTAATAAAAAGGGCATGATCTGATTCTGTCTGCCTGAAACAAGATTGTCGCAGAACCTGAGAAAGCTTGGAATTCCATTGTCTGGATGACTGTTTCAGACCGTATATTGATTTCCTCAGTTTGTATACAAGCTTGCGTGAACCATTGTTTGGCAGTTGAGGCTGATACCCAGGAAGCAAATCCATGTATACATCTTCTAGCAAATCACCGTTGAGAAACGCATTATTCACATCCATTTGGAATAAAAACCAATTTTGCGAAACTGCTAAAGCTAAGAGAACTTTGATCGTGCTTGACTTTGCCACGGGTGAAAAAGTGTATATAATCAACACCTTCTTGTTGATTATATCCCTCTGCTACGAGCCGGGCCTTATATCTCTCGATTTCTCCATTGGAATGATGTTTTATCTTATAAACCCAGCGGCATCCTATAGAATGCTTATTATGTGGCAGATGAACTATGACCATGTTTGATTTTCTTCCAAGGCTTGTAACTCTTCCTGCATTGCCTTATTCCACTCTTGGTGTCTGACAGCTTGATGGTAAAAGCTTGGTTCAACATTTGTGCCAACAACAAGTGCAATCTTCTTGTATGAATCTGAAAGTCTGTCAAGTGTGAAGAAATCTGACAGAGGATAAAGAACCTTTGAAGTAGTGATAACATTCTGACAGTGATAGTCATTCAAATATGATGGTTGTCTAATCTGCCTGGTTGATCTCCTAACTGGTTGGGAATCCATTATTGGATCATGACCTCCAGCTGAGGTGTCTTGATTGTCTGAAGGTACCTCAAGGGCATCATCATAATGCTCGAGGTACTGATTGTCTTCTGCTGGTTCTTGAGTGCCTTCACTATCATGATTTGAATCCCGAATGTCTTCATTACCTTGAATTGGTTCCCATACCATTGTCCACATCATCCTCAACAGACTTTGGTAGTACAAAATCTGGAAAGTGCTGATCACTTCGTTCCCTACATGAATCTTGAAAGGGAAAGACATGCTCATAGAATCTGATATTTTTAGATACATATACTACCTGTTTTTCCAAGTCTAGCACCTTGTAAGCCTTCATCCCATTGGGATAACCTATGAAGGCACACGCTCTTGCTCTTGGTTCAAATTTGGTTCTATTAGCTGATAATGTAGATACATAACATAAACAGCCAAAAGATCTTAAAGCAGAGAAGTCAAATGGTTTATGAAAGAGTAACTCATAAGGTGTTTTGTTTTTCAGAAGCCGAGATGGAGTTCTGTTGATCAAGAAGGCTGCTGTAAGTACACATTCGTTCCAATATTTCAAGGGTAATCTAGACTGAAAATACAATGCCCTTGCCACATTAAGTAATGTTGATGCTTTCGTTCTACGACAGAATTTTGCTGGGGAGTTTCTACACAAGAATACTGATGCAGGGTTCCTTGCTTTTCAGAAAATCTGTAAATCACAACTCTTTAGCATTATCTGATCGGAACACTTTAATTCTGCTGTTAAACTGGTTTTCTATCATGTTAAAGAAGAAAGGTATCACATTGGCAACATCAGATTTCTGTTTGAGCATAAAAATTCACGTGTACTAGTGTGATCATCAACTATAATCAAGAAATATCTATGTAACGTGTGTGCTTCAGTGTGAAAAGGACCCCATAAATCACAATGCACCAAATCAAAGGCAGAACAAGACATATTATTCTGTGAATCGAAAGAAGTTCTTCTTTGTTTAGCTAAAGGACTGATTTTACATATATCATGCAAATCTTGATCACTCAGACACTTCAATCTTGATCTCAAAAAAAGTAAAACATCAGAAGAGGGGTGTCCTAGCCTCTTATGCCAAGTATTGAATGACACCTTGAAAACATTAAAAGATGATAAGGAATTGACAGAAAGTACAGTTTCAGGCACAGATAACACATAAAGTCCTTCATGCATTTCACCCTTGCCAATCAACTTCTGTGTTGAATCCTGAATAAGAAGTCGATCATTGAAGAAGGTTAGGACCACGCTATTCTCAGCAGTTAAAGAACTTACCGATAACAAAATTAAACCTGAACTGGGGAACATACAAGACCTGCTCCAAAACAAGGTTAGGTCCTATTCTAACTGTGCCAGCCTGATCTACTCTTATTGAAAGATTATTAGGGAGAGTAACATAAGTGGGATGAATATAAAATAAAGACTGGAACATTTCAGGATAACCACATATGTGCCTTGAAGCACCCGAATCAACCAACCATATTCTTCTTGATTTCAGGCTTGATATATTAAAGGATAGACACAAACCTCCTTGAATACCTGTAAGCTGCTCTGTTTGGCTCGTAGAAGCAACATTGGATATATCAATAAGAATCTTGAACTGTTGTAGTTGTTGTGGATTCAATTGTTGGATAAAGTCCTCAGCCACTGAACTGATTTGGTCAGGGTTCTTAGCTGTTGTCTGCTGATCACTAGAGACTTGATTGATCCTGGTGTTCTTGGGCTTCTGATTTTGTCTGAAACCTGGCGGAAATCCATGAATTTTATAACAAGTGTCCACTGTGTGACCAGGCTTATTGCAATTGGTGCAATAAGGTCTTCCTCCTTCTTTTCTCCCATCACTATATGATGTCTTTCGATTCTGCTGGGGGCCATTTGAAGAAGCTAGGTGCTGAAAACCATTTGCAGCAGTAGACATAGATGAGTTTCGGGTCATGAGTGTCATATGTTGTCCAAAATTCCCTTGATTGTTGGTGGATGATATTGATCTTTGCCTCTCTTCTTGAGCTACCAATGAAAATACCTTGTTGATTGCCGGCAAAGGCTCCATCAACAGAAACTGCCCCCTAATGTGAGCATAAGTCTCATTCAGCCCCATCAGAAAAGTAACCACCTGATCCTTTTCGAAGTAAGTATTCAGATCTTGTACTCCACCACATTTACATTGTCCACACGTACAAGTCGGTCTGAAACTCGAGAGTTCATCCCAAAGAGTCTTTAACCTCGTGTAGTACAGACCTGTAGAAGATTGGTCCTGATGAAGTCCTAGCAATTCCCTTCTTAGTTGATAAAATCTTGGCCCGTTGCTTTCTTGGAACCTCTCTTGAAGGTCGACCCAGATATCCCTTGCAATGTCCGAGTACAATATACTTGCAGATATCTCCTTAGAGACAGAATTCAAGATCCATGATATCACCATATCATTGTTTCTTTTCCAAGCAAGAAGCATCTTGCGATCGCTTTCTTCAGGTTTCTTGATTGTTCCATCTATGAAACCATTCTTGTTTTTGACTGATAGGGCAATAGTCATTGCCCTACTCCATGATACATAATTGTCCACATTTAGAGTTTGATGAACCAGGATCAGCCCTGGATTATCCGTATGATGCAGATAGAACGGATGGAGTTGATGATCCAAGGGCGAGATTGAAGGCTGACGAACCTCAGTCATTGGAATGCGTTCTTGAATTATTGGAATACGTTCTTGATTCTCTGGAATATAGTCTTCAGCTTCCATTCTGTGATTCTTTGTTAGATTCGCAGCAGATATTTGCAGCGCTCTAATACCATAACAAGCTTCTGGGATTAGATTCTTCTGATGCTGAAGACTTGATCGATGAATTGATTGAACGAAAGTATGTGAATGTAAAACTGGTTATTAGATTAAAATCGAATGAATACAAATACATCTGATTCGCGCCTTATATACAACTAATAAGGGAAAATAACTAAAGGCCCCGAGATAATTTATTTACAATTAGACCCCTTAACATATTTAAAACGCTGACCTATTCGCATAACTTATTCTAATTAGAATAAGAACTTAGAATAGACCCATGATCAACCTCTGCTTTTGTGGTCTTCATTTAATAGATACCAACTTGAAAATAATAATATGAGAGAGTTACATTCTATTATGTTGAGGTACAATATATACTACCCTACAGCACTAACTAAGTTAACTTTACACCACTAACTTCATCAATTCAAGGAGCAATTTATTCCATAATTAGGGAGTAAAAAATTCCCTAATTTAAGGAGCAAAATCAAACACTAATAAAGCAACCCACTACTACAATATTTATTATATTTTTTATTGTCTATTTCGACAATAATCAGCATAGATCTATTGGGGACGAGTTCGAGCGAAGAACGTAATGGAATAAGCTCGCAGCTAAGGTTCGTCGGCACTCGCGGGGGACGTCGCGGTCGTGAACGATGGCAGCGTTTGAAAATTGAGTTGCTGCCTAATGTCTGGCCGTGACATGCTACTCAATGGCCGTGAAGACCGCCAGCGAAGTGAGCTGAAGCGCGGGAAAGTTCGTTCGAAAATTTCACGGCGGTGAAGACAGTGTGCGAGGCCGTGAATGACGACAGAAGCTGAAGAAAGAAGTCCCGATCGTGTCACAGCTGTCACGTCGCGTGTACGAGCCCGTAATGCGTAGCAGATTCTTGATAACTGCTATTAACCGTTTCGGTGACTGAGTAGGAACCTTCTAGGTCATTTCTCTTCTACAAATAGGAGAAATTAGCTCGATCTTTGTACTGTGAAAATAGAGAGAAGAGTGAGGAACTTGTAATCTCTGAGATTTGTTCTGAATAATATCTAAGTGTTGATCCGTGGATGTAGACCCAACTTGGGGTCGAACCACGTTAAAACCCCTATTTTCCCCCTGTTTTCTTTCTTCGAGTCGGTACATACACAAGTCGGTCTTTCCACCCGACACCGACCAATCGCTCGAAGCCATATCCAAAGGCGAACTCCTAGGCGCCGATTTCCCAACACCAAGTATGAGACTTACAATACCCACAAACTCCACCTTACTCACATACTTACGTATCCATGAGACTTAGTTAGCCACTACAAGCCCGATCAGCTTCAGACAATTCTCGAACTTCATGCTCGAACAGCCTTAGCCAACATGTCGACAGGATTATGGTTTGTGTGCACTTTTATCAGCATAACATGCTCTTTTGCAAACACGTATTGGGGATGAAATGAAGCTTGACATCAATATCCTTCGTTCTCTCATGACAAAATGCTATTCTTGGCAAGCTGTAGAGCACTTTGGTTGTCACAGTGCACACTCAATTTTTCTTGAAACACATTCAGCTCATTGACAATGCCATATATCCACATTGCTTCCTTTATCGCATCAGTTAAAGCCTTGTACTCCACCTCTGTGCTAGACAATGATGTTCCTAAAAAAGTAAATACATACCTAGTAAGCGACTTTCTTGAGTCAACACACCCGGCAAAGTCCAAATCTACAAAGGCTTCAATGATATCCTTGTTCTGGACTTCGTTTATGAACATCAATCCCCTGCCCATGGTTCCCTTGACATACCTTAATATTCATTTCAGAGCTAACCAGTGACTCTTCTTTGGACTTGAATTGAATATACTTACCACACCATAGCATGCATAAGAGATCCAAGGAAATTTGAGTAAGGTATTTTCTTCATAAACTCCATTGCATAGGAGATTGCTTGAGCCCGTAGATAGATTTTTGGGGTAGACATACCATCACTTTATTTACGAATAATGCATATCTATTCTATTATGAGGGGTATGACTTGCCTACACAAGTGGGTATAACCCAACTCAAACTAATAAATGACACCTGGCCTATTGTAAATTTAATTGTACGTAAATTTATGGTAGTTAGTGTTTCAACAGATAGAGTAGCGTGTATGGATGCCACTTTGTAAAAATTTAAATGGGGTTGAATTATAAACTGCTCTTTCCTCACAAATTACTAGTGTTGTTACAATTAATCTTACCCTTAATATTTTAGTTTTTTAGAATTTTATTTTTAATTTTATATTAAATAACTTAATTAATAATAAAAAAATATAATAACTTGATATATTTGCACGTAAATTAATGTGCTAAATATACTTAGGGATTAGGTGTATCTACAGAAAAATACCCATTTATATAAAAAATTTGCAAGTCAGACTCCCTGTGAGAAAAATTGTCATATAAGTACCCGTTCGGTTGTGCGTACATTTTTCCCAGTCTTGATGTACCTTTTTGTATGTGTATTAAGTACCATGTCACGCGTTTATATGGTACCCACATATGGTACCTTAATGTGTGTTAATATGTGTACCATTTTCTCACTGTATCATGTACCATAATATGTTTCCATATGTTACCTAAATGTGTTTGACATACTTGCGGCGGAACGAGTACTAATATGCAAAATTTTATTCTGATACGTACCTGCATATAAAAAAACCCGAAAGTGGTCTGACTTGCGAATTTTTTATATAAACGAGTACTTTTCTGTAAAATCCCCTAGTGATTATTGTGTTACAACAGTATTAAGTAGAATAATTGCATATTAAACTTAGATTATTAGCCATAGACACCAACACATGCATGCATGTGAAGTGTGAACGAGTCCCCGTGCCATGTGGACCGCCTGACAATGTTACGGCGCAAATCTCACCTTACAAATCAAAATAATCCTTTTTATCAAAAAAAAAAAAATCAAAATAATCCTTTGGATTTGGGCTTTCTTGACAACATAATGGGCCTGTAAAAGTACGGCCCAAGCATTTGGTGTGTAAATAATAGAGATTAAAAGTAATAAAATATATATAATAAATTCACTGACCGCCAACGCCAAGAAGAAATATAATTTCAAAATATTTCCCGCTTCATCAACAGCCTCGCGCCAAGCTAGCTAAGCTCCAAGACTATTCAACTCAACCCTAGCGAGAAAGAAAAGCGAAGCATTAGAAAGTAGAGAGGAAAGGGGTGAAAGATGGAGACGTCAGAGCGATGTTCGTTTTTCCGAGACTTGAAATCGAGAGAAGTCAATGGATTCCGAGGTACTCGTTTTGTACTTATCTTTTTTCGTAATGTAGACGCCTTGAACTTCAGCTGACGCGTTTCCAATGACAGTTTCGAAACGGCCATGGTTTGTCGAGGATTCGAAGGAATTAGAGCCGATTGGAATTATGGCGGTTGAACAGGGATGTGAAACCGATGTCTCGCATCCAATGGCTTTGACTTTCGGAAAGGCCAGTCTTGTAATTTTGTTTATGGATAGGATGATTTTTAATGGAGTTATTATCGGGTAGTAAATTCCTATTCTTGTTTCCGGTGCCGGCAGAGTAATTGTGCTGCAAATATTCTGGCTGTAGCTGATGAAGGTCGGTATGTTACACTATTCAATACAAGGAAGAAGTTTCATGAATTATCTTCATACCAAGAAAATGCAGGTAACTTTTTCTTTTCCGATCATTTGCACATTTAAGTGCGTATTAGGGTTGAATCTGTCATGGAATTATGTGTCTTTGCCCCTCAGAAAAATCGAAGGTATGTGAATCCGCACACGACAATGCCAATATTTGATCTCTGTTGGATAAAGGTATTTTTTCATGCCTCAGTTATGATCTTGCAATGGTTTTTTTTTTTTTTTAATTATTCGTCCTTCATGTATTTTGCTTTCTTCAAAAAGAGGATGATGGTTGAATTTGGACTACTAATATTGATGTTTATCAGGATGATGCAAACTTGTTGTCAGCTTGGGGTGATCAAAGCGTAAGTATCTCACTCTCACTTGTTCAATACCGTTCTTCGCTTGAACTATTTTTCGGCATACAAAAGGGAAGTACACAATTGCTGCTTCATTCGATACTAAGGATAGGCTGATGCTTGACGGAACATTGATTCTCAATATTGGCAGATTAAGGTATGGGATATACAAACAAAGAGATACACCAGAGAATTGATGGGCAATACTGGGAGCATAAAGTCCATCAGCAGCCATCCAACAAATCAAGGTTTATACATTGAAAGTTTCCTGCTCGTTTGAATGATAATCACCAGTTCTACATCGAATGTTTTCCCCACTTTCAACTCTGAACTTCTTTACAGATCTTATTGTGTCTGGTTCAAGAGATGGATCATTTGCTTTATGGGACATATCAGGACTTCCGGCAATCAGTATCAGAAGACACGTGCCTCGTAAGCATCAGGACAGTCTGCTTATTTGAATGAATAGCTTTTCCTTATATGATAGGAGAACAATCGGAAGTAAAAGTTAGCATAAGCATTTTTAAAACGTTAGTTAAAATCAACTGACTAAATTCTGGTGCTAAATATTACAGCCCTTTATCTGTAGTCCACAATGCTCACACTTCTCCTGGTCGAAGGCGTCCTAGACGCGGAAAGGTGTCGTTTTCTCCTTTTCAAATGATCTTCTCGTCTAATGAATTAATAGTCTACTTGACCTCATTAACTGCAGGCTGCATCGATGAGCATCACATCAGTTCTATATCTCAGAGATGAGGCTTCTGTGGCCACTGCTGGAGCAGTTGACAGGTGAGTATGGAAGTCTTTGAAGCTCATCAATATCAAATTTATAGTTAATCCCAAAGTTTGGACAATCAATAACACTTCATTTCTCTCTCAGTGTTATTAAATTTTCGGACACAAGGAATCTTAAAACATTCCGGTCACTCATGCATGTCCTAAGTCCGAACCATCAAACGTGGTAAGTATAACTATTACCTTCCGTGTGGTGCATAGATTTCACGTACAATTTGAGTGGTCAAACGAGTTCATGCGGAGATAATTCCTTTTTATTTGCTGAATTTTGTTTAAGCTAATTGGACCATTTTGTTATAGCATGTCTCTTACTAAAAGTTCACTTAAACGGCGTAGGAAACGCGTCAAACAACGATCGAAGCCAAGGTATCGTTGTTTGATGCGTCAACATACGTTTCCATCGTGTTTTCCGCACATAATTCTGCATACCAAACATACCCTTCCGAACAAATCATGTAGTCACGATTAGCAGTAGCAACATTTTATTATTAAACAGTTCGTTTACGAAAGACTTAGTTTCACGGAGGCTCGGGTTTATAACGGGCTTTCAGAATGGAAGTATTATCTGAGAACCTTTATTAGGTCCGAGTAAATCATTGCGTTTAAATTAGGGTTTCTAGTTATTTACTAATATCATAATATGAAATATGAAATAAATATTCTTTTAAAATGGGGCCCTTGTTGTTGAAAGGCTTCTAATCAATACATGAAAGTTTAGAGACCCTTTTTAACATCTTAGTACCCGCCCAAATTAATTGATTCAAACGTTTAGGGTTTTTAGGGATTTTAGGGTTTTTTATGATACGATCTTCACCTAAAGTTGTGATATCTTTACGATTTCGACTATATTTACATATTTTTTAATTTGTTGAATAAATAATGTTTCAGTCAAGGTTGTCAGCTGTTGGAAATTGGGGTTTATATCGGAAGGGAGGAACTTGATATCGAAGGATAGTGTTTAGAGGAAGAGGCTTATACAACACTTGATTTGATTTTACTTGCTTGCTTTATACAAAATGCATATATTTCACCCCTATTTATACTAGTTTCTACCACCTTAAGATTTTGCCAACACATCACTATTCTAGAATACTCCCTAATAATATCGAGGTTCTATAAGATTCAATAGAGTTCTATGGAGTTCTCTAGATTTTCCGTAAGTTTCTAGATATTGGGCTTGTAATACTCCTAAGCCCAAATGCTAAACCCACTTATAATTATCAAAGCCCAAATCAAGTTTATTATTTCACCACCCCCCCTTAAACTTGATTTGTCATTCCGAGCATACTTCGTAGTCGTACGAAGTCTTCCTTCTTGAGTGGCTTGGTGAAAATATCAGCCACTTGGTCTTTGGACTTCACGTATTCCATTTCAACGTCCTTCCTCGTGATGCACTCTCTTATATAGTGGTAACGCGTGTCGATGTGCTTGCTCCGATCATGGAAGACTGGGTTCTTGGCTAACGCCATTGCTGACTTGTTATCCACATGAATCTTAGTTGGCTCGTCTTGAGGAATTCCCAACTCTTTAAGCAGGTTGCGAAGCCAAACTGCATGACACACGCATGAGGTAGCCGCCACATACTCCGCTTCACATGTAGAAAGGGTAACGATCGGTTGCTTCTTTGACATCCATGTGAAGGCAGTGTCTCCCATGTAAAACACGAAACCACTTGTGCTTTTACGATCATCGACATCTCCTTCCCAGTCGCTATCACTACATCCTACGAGCTTGAACTCATTAGAACTTGTGTAGTGCAGGCCATAGTTGGTCGTACCTTTGATGTATCGGAGAATTCTCTTTGCCGCCTTCAAGTGAGTCGTTGTTGGAGTTTCCATATGTCGACTAACGACTCCAACCGCATATAAAATATCGGGTCTTGTGCACATCAAGTACCTCAGACTTCCAACCAAGCTCTTAAAGAACGTTGGGTCTACTTTTTCACCTTCTTCATGCTTGGTTAACTTAGAACCGCATTCCATTGGTGTGTCGACGGGATTTGCATCATCCATCTTGAATTTCTTGAGTATCTCCTTAGCATATCCTTCTTGAGTTATGAGAATCCCGTTGTCACCTTGTTTCACTTCAATTCCAAGATAGTACGCCATGAGCCCGATGTCGGTCATCTCGAACTCTCTCGTCATCTCTCTCTTAAAGTCCTCATACATGCTTGAGTTATTTCCTCTGAAGATCAAGTCGTCCACATATAAGCATACAATTAGGATATCGTTACCTTGTAGTTTGATGTAGAGTGCATGCTCGTATGGACACTTGATGAAGTTTCTCCCTTGAAGGTACTTGTCGATTCGTGAGTTCCATGCCCTCGGTGCTTGCTTCAACCCGTAAAGAGCCTTCTTCAATCTTAGAACCTTGTCTTCTTCTCCAGCTACTTTATATCCTTGCGGTTGCTCTATATAAACTTCTTCTTCAAGAACTCCATTTAGAAAGGCGGACTTCACATCCATTTGATGAATTCTCCAATTGTTCTGAGCTGCTAAAGATATTATTAGTCGAACAGTTTCTAGTCGAGCGACTGGAGCAAACACCTCGTCATAGTCGATCCCCGCTCTTTGGCTGTAACCTTTAGCCACCAATCTCCACTTGTATCTTTCAACTTCTCCTTTGGCATTTTTCTTTGCTTTATACACACACTTTACGCCAATCGCTTTATGTCCCTTTGGAAGTGTTGTTAGCTCCCAAGTGTCGTTCTTCTCGATCGCCTTAATTTTCTCATCCATGGCGTCTTTCCAGTTCTTATTTCTCACGGCTTCTTGAAAGCTCATCGGCTCACTGTCCGCGAAGAGGCAGAAGAGGGTTAGGTTATCTTGATCTTCTGGTACTCTACATATCTCTTTTAGGCTTCTGAAGCGTGGGGTTCTCTTGCTTGAGCTTTCGTCTTCTGAACTCGCATGCGACGATGCTATTGGAGTAGTGGTCTCACCTTCCGCTTGCTCCATTGTTGACTGTTCTTTGTTACTTTCTTCAAAGAATGGAGTGTAATTGTACTCACCTCTGCATGCGTTCCAATCCCATTCTCCTTCTTCGTCGAATATTACGTCTCGGCTGATGATAGTTTTCTTTGTCTTCGGATTGTAGAGTTTGTATCCCTTGGTGTTGTTATCATAACCTATGAAGATGTACTTCTCACTTTTGTCGTCCAATTTGCTTCTTTTCTCGTCTGGAATGTGCACATGGGCTATGCTTCCGAAGACTCTTAGATGGGATATGCCAGGTTTCCTACCACTCCATGCTTCTTGCGGTGTCATTCCCTACACACTCCTTGTTGGAGATCTATTAGAGAGGTAGACTGCACATGCGACTGCTTCTGCCCAGAACTCCTTCGGTAGCTTCTTACTCTTGAGCATGCTTCTAGCCATGTCGAGGATTGTTCTGTTCTTTCTCTCTGCTACTCCATTCTGTTGGGGGGATCTGGGTACCGTCAGGGGTCGTCTAATTCCGTGCTCCTCACAATACTTTTGAAATTCCGTCGAAGTGAACTCTCCTCCACGGTCGGATCGCATTGCTTTTATCTTGAGGCCACTTTCTTTCTCAACGAGGGCTTTGAACTCTTGAAGTTCTCGAATACTTCCGATTTGTGCTTTAAGAAGTATATCCATGTCTTTCTTGAAAAATCATCGATGAAGAGAAGGAAATAGTTACTCTTACCAAGTGAGCTCGGCTTGATCGGTCCGCACACGTCAGTATGAATAAGCTCCAACGGCTTTTTAGCTCTCGAACTCGACTCATTTGGGAAACTCTTCTTGAACTGCTTTCCGACTAAACATCCTTCGCATACTTGATTGGGATGATTGATGGATGGTAATCCTTTCACCATGTCCTTCTTTGATAGCAGTTCTAGTCCGTCGAAATTTAGATGCCCATATCGAAGATGCCAAATCCATGATGGATCCCTATAGCATGTCTTGAGGCACTTCGCAACATCGTTCATGATGTTGAGGACGAACATTCGATTCCTTTGCATTGGCACCTTAGTGATTAATTTATTTGAACCGTCTCTTATAGAAAGGTTATTATCTCTTAGACGAATATCATAACCTTTCTCTAAGAGTTGCCCAAGACTTAAGATGTTACTTTTCATCTCTGGCACATAGTAGACATTGGAGATGAATTGGTGCCCACCATTCTTTAAGCGAATAAGAATGTTACCTTTGCCTTTCACCGCAACCTTTGATTCGTCCCCGAATGCAACATTGCCGCTCACCGATTCATCAAGCTCTACGAACATGTTCCTTTTCCCGCACATGTGATTGCTTGCGCCGGTGTCTAGGTACCACTTGTTACTTTCGCCTCTTTCATCATCCTTATGGGCTAGTAGTAGAATATCTTCTTCATTTTTCTCTTCGATGTAGTTGGTCTTCTCCTCAACTTTATGTTTAGGAACTCTACACTCGGAAGCATAGTGCCCAAACCTCTCGCAATTGTAACACTTAACTTTTGATTTATCATACCTTGATCTTGGGTTACCTCTCCCACGACCTCTCGTTGAGTTATCTCTCCTTTGATGATTGTTGTTGTCGTCATCGTTGGGCCTCCAACCTCGTCCGTATCCGTGTCCACGACCTCCTCCTCGTTCTCCTTTTTGACCTCGTCCGCGGCCTCGTCCTTGATAATTTTCATCATTATCTCTTTCTTTTGTAGGATCAATTTGCAGTTTGAGTAGTTGTTCTACAATCCCTTCCTTCTTCCTTTTTTTCTCTTCATGAGCTTGCAATGAGCCCAATAGTTGCTCCATCGTCATTTCTTCTAGATCCTTAGTTTCTTCTATGATGGCTACGATATGCTCGAATTTTGGATCTAACGAGCGAAGAATTTTCTCCATGATTCTAACATCATCAATTTTCTCGCCATTCCTCTTTAGTTGATTGGTTATTGCTAATACCCTCGAGAAGTAGTCCGACACAAGTTCATCTTGTTTCATATGCAAGGCTTCAAACTCGGCTCTTAAAGTTTGAAGACGTACCTTCTTTACCGGATCCGCTCCTTTATACGACGTTTGAAGCTTGTCCCATGCTTCCTTGGCGGTAGCTTCTCCCATGCTTCCTTGGCGGTCTTCGCTTCCGAAATCTTCTCGAAAGCGTCGTCATCTAATCCTTGATAGATTAGGTAGAGAGCTTTCTTGTCTCTCTTTCGCAATTCTCTCAAACTATCCTTTTGAGTTTGAGATTCGGTTTCTTCGTTCTTCGGCTCGACGTAGCCTTTCTCCACGATGTCCCATACGTCTTGTGATCCAAGGAGCGCCCTCATCTTGATACTCCAATTATCGTAGTTGCTCTTGTTGAGTGTCGGGACTTGGAAGGGAACCATGCCACTTGCCATCGCCTTAGGATCTTCTAGCTCTGATACCACTTTGTTGGAAATTGGGGTTATATCGGAAGGGAGGAACTTGATATCGAAGGATAGTGTTTAGAGGAAGAGGCTTATACAACACTTGATTTGATTTTACTTGCTTGCTTTATACAAAATGCATATACTTCACCCTTATTTATACTAGTTTCTACCACCTTAAGATTTTGCCAACACATCACTATTCTAGAATACTCCCTAATAATATCTAGGTTCTATAAGATTCCATAGAGTTCTATGGAGTTCTCTAGATTTTCCGTAAGTTTCTAGATATTGGGCTTGTAATACTCCTAAGCCCAAATGCTAAACCCACTTATAATTATCAAAGCCCAAATCAAGTTTATTATTTCAACAGTCAACATGTATCATAAAGCGACCGATGTGCGCGCGAGAGAGAATGCTGGAAAAATAATAATTATTCTAATAATAAATGGTTAATAATAATAGTTTCAAATAAAATCAAAATGGAAAATTTAGTTATTTACTAATAGTCTCTTTCTCTCTCTCTTACGCACACACAGTTAGTTATTCTATTAGTATGTAATAACTCGCTCTCCATAGCTACATTTTCCATCAGTTAGTTAGCGCGTACCCATACTCACACTCTTGTAATAACAGTTCTGGTTTTGGTGCAGTTAAACAAAAACATAATAACAGTGAATCATAATCACACTATTCCTCTGTATTCGTGCATTAATGGGGCTGCTTTACTCTTTATTGCATGGGGCTGCGAAGAAGATATATGAACCCAGGAAGAAGAAAACTGCAGTTCGAGCCGAGCAGCTCACCAAGTAAGTACATCTCCATTTTCCCTCATCTTTTTACGTGAATTCTTCGTATGGGTTTTATCTGTTGATGCTTTGCGCTGCGTTTCCTTGTCATTTTGCTTTACATTGCCTGCGGATGATGATCTCACTGGTGATAGTCCAATGCCTGAAATTTCATTACGGAAATTGAAAAGTCAAAACGAGGAAACTGAAAACGAAGCCGAACATCAACATAAGGTTTCAAAGTCGAAAAAGAACAAGAAACGAAGAAAAAGGAGAAAGGCAAAGAAGAAACTTCTATCCGAGCAGCAACGGAGAGATTCAAACATCACCAAGTAAGTATATATGTTTTTTTCCTTATAGTTTTCCCTGAATTCTCATATGGGTTTTCTCTGTTGATGCCTGCACTGTCGTTTTTTACTTTGCCTTAGATTGCCTACGGACGATGATCTCCTTGAGGACATTCAAGTGCCTGAAATTACTGTACAACAATTGAAAAGTCAAAGCCAGGAAATAGAAAAAGAAGACGAACAGCAGCATCAAACCGAACATCAACATAAGGTTTCAAAGTCGAAAAAGAACAAGGAACGGAAAAAAAGGAGAAAGGCACAGAAGAAGCTTGGAGCGCAGCAAGGAAGTATCACCAAGTAAGTATATGTCTATTTTCGCTCATATTTTCCGTGATTCCTTCATACGGGTTTTGTCTTCTGAATTCTGATGTGCATTGTTTTCTTTTTTTTTTACTTTGCCTTAGATGGCCTGCAGAAGATGATCTCGTTGAGGAAATTCAAGTCCCTGGAATCATTGTGCAGCAATTGAAAAGTCAAAACGAGGAAACAAAAAACGAACATCAACTAACTTTTAGTGGATTCGTCAAACCTTTAGCGGATGAGCAGTCGAAGAAATCTAAAACTGGTGCGTGGCTAAGAAGTGGTAGCTTAATTTAATATTATGACGGAAATCCGTTGCTTTTCATTCAGTTCACTTTGGGTTTCTCTTTAAATGCTATTTTATGTTTGCCAGATGGTGGAGTAGCTATAGAATCGTATGGAACAACAGGTCTTAAAAATGCCGCTGGTGATTGTTACCTCAATGTGATTATACAGGTCTTTTGCTTTCTTCTTGCCTATTGTTATATGTAGTTTCACATGTCAAGTTGCTCGTGTGTGTCTTTTGCTGGTGTTTTAATTTTTTGTTGAATTTTTTTCGGTTTCCCGTCACTCCAGTCCTTGTGGGCCGTTAGGCGGTTCCGGGAAGAATTACTGCGGAGATCGTGGTCATCAGTAGGACGACATGAGGTTGTGCGTGCTTTATTCAAGATATTCATAGGTCTTGAAAATGCATCTCAACATCACAAGACGAAAGAAGGCGTTGATCCTTCATCATTGAGAGTTGCTTTGAGCGAAATGGGTCTTGGATCCTTCAAAGAGGTAATAATCTATCTCCCCACTGTACTTACTTGTTTTGGCTGTGGCCGGCATACCTATACTTCAAGTGATTAGTCGAAGACCTTATTGTAAGATCTGGAAAACTAACCTGTGGCATTTTTCAGATGAATGATGCTTCTGAAATACTTGAAATAGTATTCAAATGTCTTCATCAGTGTTTCGCTGAACCAATGTCGCATGAAGCCGACAACTGCACTGATGCTTCTTGCATCGCTCATTCGATTTTCGGAATGCCCACACGTGAGACCTTGCGTTGTCAGAACTGTTTAACTGAGTCTACGGTTCAGGAATACCCGTCTTTTGTTCGTTACATTACCGCCAGTGATCTCAGAAGAGCAAAGGTATGCATGTCTCCTTTTCCTTTTTCTACTATAAACAAAAGGTGTTACCGGGAAATGGCGCGGCGACTAGTATATAAACTCGTTTTTCTTTTCTTTTTTATAGGCCAAGTACCCACAAGACACCTTTGATGCACTTTTGTATGGGATGAAACTGAGCGAGGCGAAACCTTGTCAACGCTGTACATCTCCAAGCAACATCAATGGCACACTCATTGCTCCCCCCCATGTGTTCACCGCAGGTAATAAAGGTGTTATATGCCAATTATTCATTACATACATACTATAGTACTATGGGACTCCTCATTTGCTTTATGTTATGTTTGGACAATTGTAGTCTTGGTGTGGCAGAACATTTCTGAGAACGTCGAAGATATATCAGCTACATTGGCTGCCTTGTCGACTGACATTCGCCTCCGTATGCTTTGTCGTGAGCTTGATCCAGAAAGAAGACACCGATTGGTTTCAGTCGCGTGCTTTTACAGTCAGCACTACATATGCTTTCGTCATATTCACGAGGACGAACAATGGGTCATGTACGACGACGACAAAATTATAGAGGTATATCATCCCATCACGTTCACACCAATTTCTTTCTGTTAATATTATTATTATTATTATTATTATTATTATTTATTATTGTTATTAACATTATTATTACCACCATCTCCATCATGCTCACGTCGATTTCCGTTCACATCATGAATTTGTGTTCTGTAATGAATGCGAAGATAATTGGTAGCTGGGATGAGGTAGTTGCGACGTGCGTCGGAAGATGCTTTCAACCTCAAATTCTCATGTATGAAGCCTTAGTCGGTGAAGGTATGTACAGGAACTCACTATGCTCATTTTTGTTTTCGTTTACTGTTGTTCTTGATTACTAGCTCCACCTTTTGTAGAATAATTGGAACATAATGCAATAAATAGCAAGGGCGACTAGATGAAATGGCAATCGAAAGTATAACCTTTTACATCACTTAAGGGAGCATGTACCATTATATGCTGGATTACTAAACCACTTATGTTAACATTTGACAAACAACTGTGCTAATGCAGCTGAGGAATTGAATCAAGCTAACCTCAGGAATGAGAACAATTGTTTTCTGAATCCGATTATACAGGTCAATCCTTCTCCTTTTCTCTTATTCTCTATATAGTTTCGCATGCTAGTTTCTTGTCATCTGTTTTTAGCTTTCAAAATAATCCATCTTGACTTTGTCGTTTTTCTGTCGCTCAGTCCTTGTGGCACATAAGACGCTTTCGGGAAGAATTTTTGCAGAGGCCGCCATCACCGTCAACCACTAGAGAACATTATCAGGAAGTTGTCTGTGCTTTACATGGAATATTCACAGCTATGGAAAGGAGGCATCGAGCAAGAGAAGTGCAGTGGACCGACCATACTTCCTTGAGACTGGCTTTGAGCAAAGCGTTTGGATACGCCAATTACTTTCAGGTTACATCATCATGCCGCACATATTTTGCACTCTTTCTTGTTTAGGCTCGCCGTAGACAAAACTAACTTGTGGCTGTACTCTCTATTCAGAAACATATAGTTTCTGACGTAGTAGAAAAAATATTGGAATGTATCCATCACTCAACATCCAAGAACGTCGATGATGATTTTTGCAACGACCCCTCATGTATCGCACATGAGTTTTTTGGATTGGACGTAACCGAGTATTTGCCTTGTGTGAAATGTGGCGCCAAGCACTCTTTACGGCAACACACCTTTCTACACAACCTCGATACCGACGTAAATCAGGCAAGCAAATTCCTCCTTTAGTGATCATATTATTTTCATTTTGTTATCAGTCGTATTTTCTTTAATGTGGTGCGCATTTTTGGCCAGGTAAAAAACCCCCCAGATACGCTCTCACTCATGCCCACGTTTAAAGGGAATTCAAGGTGTAGATCTTGTGGATACCCTAAAAACGAGTACGTTACATCTCTCTCTTCTCCGCCACCCGGATTCATCGCAGGTATTCCAACTCATACTATATCACTATCCTATATATAATATGTTGTATTTGCACCTTAACGACGTTTGCGATTGTTTGGAAATTAATTGTAGCGATGCGGTATTTGAATATAAGCGAGATAGAGAATACCGTAAGAGCTATTTCAAGTGAGGTGCGACTGAGTAACTGCTATCGGGAAATCGATGAACAAATAAGACATCGATTAATGTCAATGATAGCGTACGACAGCGAGTTTCAAATTGTGTGTTTTTTCCCCCTTTCACGAGGACGGATTAGAGTGGACGATGCATGACGATGAAAACATTAAGGTACCGTACCTAAGTCTGGATCTATTTGTGTATTCATTCACTCATGTGCCGATCTAATAGCTAACATTGATAATGAAAATGAATGTGAAGGCAATCGGCAACTGGGACGAGGTTGTTGCGACGTGTGTGAAGGGATCCATTCGACCCCAAATTCTCATGTATGAAGTTGTTATCGAGTAAATCTACAATGAGTTGGTTGATGAGTCACTTTTTTGTATAGAGACAACTGGGGATGATTGATTGACGGCTCTATAGATATAATAGCCGTACTTTACTCACTCAATCCTAAAATCATATCAATTTCTGTTCTAAATCTGAATTGTGTCTTGATATAGGTAGCGTAGCAACGTCATAATCAAAACATATATTACTAGCATGTTGGTTATAATAATTCTATCATTCCCACACTCGATCGGAATGTATGTATGAATTGTCACGAAGCCAGACAACGTTATAACTTTGTTACTACCTAACCCACCCTCGATAGAGACGTATGTAACTACGCAAATCAGCATACAGTTCTTATCAAACTTTGAATCGAGATTTAAACGAAACAAGAGAACACGCAATATTTAACGTGGTTCAGATTTGCATATGAATCCTACGATAACGAAGACCGTCCCTGCCAAGTTAATGAGACATAATCGTCTCAGTTCTCAAATTGTTTTTAACAAATATATTGGGACGATTGCATCCCCGTTAACCGGGCAAAGACGAGATCGAGAATTCTCGTCAACTTTCAGTGACATTTTATCCTATTTTATTTTTTCACTTATTTTAAAGTTTTTACTAAATAAATTATTTTTATTTTTATTTTTCATATTTGTTATTCTTTTTTTTAGTTTTATCATTTTCTCTCTCTCTTTTGTTTATTTTTACTTAAGTTATTTAATTCTGTATTTTTTCTCTATTTTAATTTATTATTTTAATACATTTTTAATATCATTTTATATTGAATTTAATTTATTTGTAATTTAATTCTCTCTTTATTTTTATTTTATTTTAATTTATAGTTTTTCTGTTCTTTTTTTAAAGAGATTTTTCCCTTTTTTGGGATTTTTTAATTTATTAGTTTTTTCTTTCCTTTTTTCTTTGAATTTTTTTTTCCTTTTTTTGTATTTGTTTCTCTTTTTCAATAAGTTATTATTTCTAATGTATTCTCATTCTCTCGTTCTTTTTTATTTGAGTTTTATTTATTATTTTTAAATTTTATTTTTTATTATGTATTTATTTTTTATTTAATTTATTAGTAATTTTCTCTCTCTCTTTTTTTTTTAAATTTTACAACTCTATTTTTTTGTTTTTTTTCGCCCTTTTTGAAGTTTAATTTATGGTTTTTTTAAGTCTTGCCAATCGCATGTCGGCACGTGTCAACCTCCATCCAAATTAATGGCTATTTAACGGCGGGGACCACTTTGGTTCAAATTCAATAACATCGGGGACTAGATTGGTCATCAACGTCGTGAACTAAATTGGTCTAGAGGGCAAACATTGGGGACCGTTTTAGGTTTCCCTGTATTTTCCAGTGAAGAGTCACTGGCTTTCAGCAACTCTTTCTGATTTTGATACATTTTTAATATCATTTACATTGAATTTATTTGTAATTTAATTCTCTCTTTATTTTTATTTTATTTTAATTTATTAGTTTTCTCTTCTTTTTTCTTAAAATTTTTCCTTTTTTTGGGATTTTTTAATTTATTAGTTTCTTCTTTTCTTTTTTCTTTTGAATATTTTTCCTTTTTGTATTTGTTTCTCTTTCTTAATGTTTGAGTTATTATTTCTAATGTATTTTCATTCTCTCTTTCTTTTTTATTTGATTTTAATTTATTATTTTTAATTATATTTTTTATAATGTATTATTTTTCATTTAATTATTAGTAATTTTCTCTATTTTTTTGTTTGAATTTTACAACTCTATTTTTTTTTGTTTTTTTTTCCTTTTGAAGTTTAATTTATGATTTTTTAAGTCTGACCAATCGCATGTCGGCACGTGTCAACCTCCATCCAAATTAACGGCTATTTAACGGTGAGGACCAATTTGGTTCAAATTCAATAACATCGGGGACTAAATTGGTCTAGAGGGTAAACATTGGGGACCATTTTAGGTTTTGCCCTGTATTTTCCAGTGAAGACTCACAGGCTTTCAGCAACTCTTTCTTCCCTTCTTTTTGTCTTTTTCCCGTGTATTTCTTCAGTCAAAACCTGTTTCTGATCTTATGCCAATATGTAGGATCAAATATTAAGAAATTTGAAACAAAAGAGGAGACAAATCTTTACGTGGTTCGGATTTCGTTAATCCTACATCCACGGAGAACTCAGAATTTCTTTATTGATGATCGATTGGATCGTCACAGAATACAGAGAATTTTTCTATCTCATCTCTTCTGTATCACGCACATCGCTCTTTTTAACAAAATGACTCTGTGTTTTATAACTCCCACCAGAAGGGTTACACGATTCACGGCCTCTTGCGCACACCGTCACGGCCGTGGATCAGTCGAGGCTCAAGCCCATCAGATTCTGCTCCTTGTCACGGCCGTCACTTCCGAGCAGTGCCTTGTAGAATTAAGGCTGTCAGCTGTCACGTCCTTGACCTCCCTTGTGGGCAGCCGTGAAGATGACATGCGGGGTAATCCGATCCTTCATTTTCAACAAATATAGGATTTTTTATGATTGATCTTTGATGTTTTTTGCTTAGCTTTGAGTTGCTTTTTTTTTTTTTGCCGTAGAAAAGATGAAGAGCTCGAAGTGTTTCTCTATATTTCCTTCTTCTGCTAGAAAAGCTAATCGACGCCTTTAGAAAATAAAAACTACTCCCTCCGTCCCATGATTTTTATCACATTTCTTAGTGGGCACGGATATTAAGGTGTCATTATTATAATAATATAGTACAATGAAAAGGTAAAAAAGTGTATATTTTGACACGTCTTTAAGAATATTTAATATTATTATATTTATTGTTTGTGTTATTTTTTTACCAAAAAAGAAAATGTGATAAAGTTAGTGGGACGCTCGAAATGGAAAAATGTGATAAAATTAGCGGGACGGAGGGAGTAGTAGACTACGAGATACCTAGTAAGCACAAAACACAATTAACAAAAGGCAAAAGTATTTTGGGAACCAAAAATAAACTCTTTTCAGCACATTAATTGTAATAATATGTCTCTGTCAAAAAGAACTCATAATATTAGGTTTATTAATAAGATGATCCAACTGCTGCTGCAGCAACCTTGCTCGATTACTGCTATTCTTCAAACATGAGAATCTGCGGTTGAAAACATCTGTTGATGCACGTCTCAACCACCTCATCCCAGCTGCCAATTATCTTTGCATTCATAACAAGTAATACGAATAAGCAAATAGTAATAATAGTAATAATAATGTGAACGTGATGGGATGATATACCTCTATAATTTTGTTGTCGTCGTACATGACCCATTGTCCCTCCTCGTGAATATGACGAAAGCATATATAGTGCTGACTGTAAAAGCACACGACTGAAACCAATCGGTGTCTCCTCTCCAAATCAAGTCCTCGACAAAGCATACCGAGGCGAACGTCAGTCGACAAGGCAGACACTGTAGCTGATATATCTTCAACGTTCTCAGAAGTATTCTGCCACACCAAGACTACAATTGTCCAAACAAAACAATAAAGCAATTGAGGAGGCCGATAGTATGTATGTAATGAATAATTGGAATGTAACACCTTAATTACCAGCGGTGAACACATGTGGGGGAGCAATGAGAGTGACATCGATGTTGCTTGAAGTCCTACAGCGATCACAAGGTTTCGTCTCGCTCAGTTTCATCCTGTACAAAAGTACATCAAAGGTGTCCTGTGGGTACTTGGCCTATAAACATGTAGAGAAAAAGGAGTTGTTTATTAGCCGCCATCTTGTTTTGCATTTCCCCCTCCCCCTAATACGCTTTGATTTGAAAAAAACAAAGAAAAATAAAAAAAACAGAGATGCATACCTTTGCTGTTCTGAGGTGACTGGCAGTGATATAACGAACAAAAGATGGGTATTTTTGGACCGTAGACTCAGTTACACCGTTCTGACAACGCAGTCTCTTATGTATGTGCATTGGAAAAATCGAATGCCCGATGCAAGAGGCATCATCGCAGTTATCCGCTTTAACTGATGTTGAATAGGAACACTCATGAAGACATTTGAATAGTATCTCAAGTATTTCGGAAGCATCGTTCACCTGAACAAGGGCTTCGACTAATCACTCGATGTAATAATATATGTACGTCAAAGCCAACACAAGATGCAATGAGAGATAGATACCCCTTGAAAGGAGATGAGACTCAATTTTCTCAGAGAAACTCTCAATGAAGAAGGATCAAAACCTTCTTTGTTGTTATGTTGAGATGCCATTGCCTCATCGATAGCTCTAAATATTTTGTACACAGCACGCAACATGTTATCAAGATTTCCAATTTCAAGTGATGATCTCCGCAATAATTCTCGTCGGAACCGTGCTGATTCCCACAAGTGCTGAGTGTCGGGAAAACAGACAAAAATCAAACATCGGAGAAGATGGTGTTCTAAAGGGCTGAATTAAGCAAAATGATACAATAGGAAGCGTATAGTCACATTGAGAAAAAAACTGGTCACCAAATTCCATTTCCGAGACCTACCCCATATTTGTCCTTAGCTATCATGGATCCTACCCCCTAAAACATTTTTATTTAAAGGATAGAAGAAACGAGACATGCATACCTTTGCTCTTCCGAGATTACTGGCGGTGATGTAACGAACAAACGACGTGTATTCCTGAACCGTAGACTCGGTTACACAGTTCAGACAACGCACGGTCTCGTGTATGTGCATTCCGAAAATCGAATGAGCGATGCAAGAAGCATCAGTGCAGTTGTCGGCTTCATGCGATATTGGCGCAGCGAAACACTGATGAAGACATTTGAATAATGTTTCAAGTATTTCAGAAGCATCATTCATCTGAAAAATGCCACAGGTTAGTTTTCCAGATCTTACAATAAGGTATGCCCGTCACTGCCAAAACAAGTAAGTACAGTGGGGAGATAGATTATTACCTCTTTTTGAAGGATCCAAGACCCATTTCGCTCAAAGCAACTCTCAATGATGAAGGATCAACGCCTTCTTTCGTCTTGTGATGTTGAGATGCACTTTCAAGAACTATGAATATCTTGTATAAAGCACGCACAACCTCATGATGTCTCACTGATGACCACGATCTCCGCAGTAATTCTTCCCGGAACCGTCTAACTGCCCACAAGGACTGGAGTGACGGAAAAACAAACAAAACCAAAAACAAGTGAAGATACCATTTTGAAATAAAAACCGACGAACAACGAACAAGTGACACCAAAGAGAACAATAGCCTAAGTGATGAAAGGAACCTGTACGATCACATTCAGAAAGCTATTGTTTTCACCAAATTCATTTCTAAGACCTAGACCATATTTGTCCTTGGCTACACCACCATCTGTTAACAGAGAAAACATGCGTCAGCTACACTTTCATGGATCACCACAGCTAATTAAACTGTGATGACATGAAACAAACTGTAAGATACCACTTCTTTAACACACCAGCTGTTGATTTTTTGTGTTCTTATTTTCAGCATTGGGTTACCTCTTGTTATCATATTTTTCCCTTGCTGGTCGGCCAGAGGCATCTGTTTGAATTCATTTTCAAACCGTAATTTATATGCTTCAGACTTTAGGAGCTCGTCATCCTCAATCTCATGTTTGGGTTTGCACGACCCTAGGCTCTTCTCAAAAGGAGGGCCTGAGAGCAATCTAAAGCAATTTAAATGCATCAACTGAGAAATTTCACGACAAGTTTCACAAATACAAGGAAATAGAAGAGAAAGATATTCAAGGGATCACTACTTACATCTCTTTTGCTTTCTCAGTGTGTAACTCCTTACTCGTACGAGCCTGCAAAGTACTAGATACAGTTATTATCCTAATATATAAAAACACTTTACATCATCTGAGGATGAAAAGAGTCAAAAACTTCGCTCACGCCCTTCTTCTTCTTCTTCTTTTTCTTCTTCTTCTTCGCAGCATTATCAGAATCCATAACAGAGCCAAAACTCATCGACTTCAAGTAGCAGTGAACCAACTCCCAAATCTTGTCCGAAATTGCTGCACTACGCCCCATTCTCGGAATTCTTCAATTGCGTGCCTAAAGTTTACAGCATCAGATGATCTTATGTCGTCTATGTTTGACTGTGGTTGCCAGACTTAAACGATGAAGAAAATAATGATGTGAAAAGAGATTACAATTGTTATATATAACATCGAGCACGGTTAGGGGTGGGCATCGGGTCGGGTAGTCGGGTATCGGGTAGTTCGGGTTCGGGTAGTTCGGGTTCGGGTTAATATTTTCACTACCCGAACCCGACCCGATCTACGGCGGGTACCCGATTGTCGGGTATATATCGGGTTCGGGTACCCGACGTCGGGTACCCGACTTTGAATCGAAAATATGATTAAAAATTTTATAATGCAATATACATATCAAATATTCATGTTATATATCATTTATCACTTATAACATTTGGATGTTTTATATTCAATAAATATAATATATATAAATATTTCTATATGTTTATTTATAAGTTTTGAAAATATATTTTAAATTATTATAATGATTTATGCATTGATAATAAATATCACTTGTTAATTATGCAATATTAATAAGAAATTAATCAAAAGATTATTTAAAACTTTAACACCACCCACGTTAGTATCGATATCTAGACATGTTATTATATTTTTTCAATGTTTATGTATAAAAACTAATATATTTGTTAAAATATAATTTGTCGGGTACCCGATCGGGTTATTCGGGTAATAAATTACTACCCGATACCCGACCCGATTAATAAATTCGGGTATCGGATAACCCGATACCCGACAAATAACTCGAATTACCCGACCCGAACTACCCGAACCCGATCGGGTTCGGGTAAAACCCGAATACCCGAACCCGAACGCCCACCCCTAAGCACGGTATCTATGCCCCAAAACAGCGCTTTAAACAAGGAAAAATTTTTGTTATATATAACATCGAGCACGGTATCTAAGCCCCAAAACAGCGCTTTAAACAAGGAAAAATTTATCACTAAAATATATTCTCCAAATACGACTAACTTAATCACAGTAGATTTCTTTCTATATTACTAATTGAATTTCTTTATATGTGAGTTGTAACGCTGCATGCTAGTTAAGCCCCAAAACCATCCCTGGAAAAAAAATTAGTCACTGAAACAGATGCCTTATATTGTAAGATCTTTAATAAGGGGTTTTTACACATAAGTAACTATTTAGAAAAAAAAATTATAATTTAGTACCCAGTCAGGATTTTTTTATATGTAGGTACCTAGCAGAATAAAGTTTTTACACATAGGTACCCGATCCCCGAAAGTACACCAAGGAACACATTTGGGTACCCTATATAACAGAAAATGGTACGACGTATGTTATATTTAGGTACGCCCTATGTAACACACAGGCATGCCCGTATGTACGACGTATCCTATATTTAGGTACCCTATATAAACGTGTTATAGTACGCAATATACACACAGGAAGGTACGATATGACTAAAGAAACTGGTAAAATTAAATCGGGTACCTATCTATAAAATTTTCTGACATGGGTAGTTATATGTAATTTTTTTCCAATTGGGTATTTTTCTATAGATTACCGCTTCAATAATTATTACTATGACTAAATGATTCGGAACTTATTTCTTTCTATATTTTATACTGTTGAGCTTCGATCTAACCCAGGAAGCACAACGAATAAACAAGAAAATCAACACAAGAACACCCGAAATTAACGTGGTTCGGATTGATCTCACAATCGCATCAACCCTACTCCACGGCAGCTCAAACTCTCTTTTATTGATCTCTCTCCTACTACAAAATACAAAGCTAAGTGACGGAACTAGCCTTTGCCATTTGGGTGGGGGGGGGGGGTCGAAAATTACTTTGTAGAACGTAAATAATAAAAAATTTTAAGCCCACAAACCATCATGACAACCCTAACGTAGTGAACCACGAGTAGGACAAAATTATTTTTTTGTAAAATTTTAGTTCATTCTTATCTTAGAATTCGTTAGACAATACTAACTAGTTAACAAAAATAGTAAAAAAAATATGTCACCAAAAGATTATTTTTAATATCTTAAGAACATAAATGTAATTATATAGGCGCAATTTAAATATATGAGTCACTTCTTAGATTATAATCACACTTGTTGAATTTTTTCACATTTAGAAATCTATTAAAAATAATCGATAAATCGTTACTTGAATGCATTTCATGGATTATATTCAATAAAAAAAACATATACTCGATACATATACGTGTTCATTAGCTGAATTTAATTAAGATTATTAACGTCATTTATTTCTACGAGTTACGTTAACATAATGGACTTTCCACCTTATCCATTTGCTTTACACCACTAGACCACAGATAGAATTAGATTTTTCGTTATATAAGCACTATTAATCAATGCAGCCGGGGGGGGGGGGGGGGTGTGGGGGGGGGGGGTCGGGTGACCCTCCGACCCCCTTAGTTCCGTCGCTGCTACCCTCTATGCTTGAGATTACATATACAAAGCTTTTCTAATGATCAATCTACAAAGGAGAAATTGTGGGTGCGTTTGTGTGAGTTAAGTGAATGAAAAATGAGCTCTATGTCCGTTGAACCGCGTGAAGAAGAATGCATTTTATACTGTAGTTGTTATGTTTTGTTCTGTTTCGTGTCTTCAGCTCTCTTTGCTTTAGCCACTTGTATGTGTATATCATGCTCTTTGACTTGTACTTCACTCCACCAACTTATGTCACTCAGAACTACAACTTACACTTAGCACTGAACTGATGAAGAGGTTCTTTACTTCAGCAAAATGACCTTTAACCATCGATGAATTGGCTCATTTTGTGTACCAAGTATGAGACTAATACCCACAAACTCCACCTTAGTCACATACTTACGTATCCATGAAACTTGGTTAGCCACCACAAGCCCGATCAGCTTCAGACAATTCTCTAAAGTCGAAGAAAGCGCTCCCAAGGATCGCCTCGAAGAAGCCCAAAACCCTACCTGAGTCAAGAATTGGTACGTCGGGTGAGTCTTTGTGCATGAGATCGAAATGGGTGATGAAGGAGGCTAATAATTCGAGGAGGGCTGTGAAGGAGTCCAAGAAGCCCATAAAGTGTTACCATTGCCATGAGGAAGGCTACATTCGGAGGTTGTGCCCACATCGAAGGAGAACATTGCAGCTCGGAGGTGAAAACCATGTTGGGGCTGTGATTTGCGATGATGGTGGCTTGGCGAAGGTGTCAATTGGGTCCAAGAATGGATCGGTGACCTCAAGGAGGCGCGAAGGTGTGAATGCAGGTCGAAATGCTGCTGAGAATCTTCAACTTGAGGTGGAGAACGGTGCGAAGGACGCTTCAGTAAAGACGGGAATTACTCGTTCGTGTGATAGCTAGGATAGCTTGAGGTGGAAGGGATTCTTGAGCGAAGAATCAAAGGCCACAAAAGCTCAGACCTGGGAATCGAAAGAGAGGTCTCAAAAGATTCGATTGAATAGCTTGGAGTGGTTCGAGTATGGAAGCCAAGAAGCTAGGTTTACGACGGGCCAAACCGGGCGAGATACGGTTGTTAAGAAGGTACGTGTTTTCCTTCTTGGTTTATCAAATTCTTTGATAAGGTGCTCGAAGGCCCTGCAATGAGGGCGGCACGAGCAAAGGTCGAGCGAAGGTACGAAGGTTCAAGGTTCGAGGTGGAGTTTGGGATCGTTGACTTGAGAAGTCGAAGAAGACAATCGATGATGGCCTTGATGATGAAGAACCTTTGGAATTGGGGTGGAGTTCTTGGCTCAAGGTGGAGATTGTTGGGAAAGATGACCCAAAAACTCCATGTATAATACTTGAAAATAATAATATGAGAGAGTTACATTCTATTATGTTGAGGTACAATATATGCTACCCTACAGCACTAACTAAAGTAACTTTACACCACTAACTTCATCCATTCAAGGAGCAATTTATTCCATAATTTAGGGAGTAAAATATTCCCTAATTTAAGGAGCAAAATCAGACACTAATAAAGCAACCCACTACTACAATATTTATTATTTTTTTATTGTCTATTTTGACACTCCCCCTCAAGCTGGTTTAAAGATATCCATTCCCAGCTTGCCTACTGATTGAACGGATCGAGTAATAAAAATAAAACGAATACTAACAAACTATCGTACGCTCAACAGGCAAGTGTACCTATCGAAATAGCATAACGTAGCAAATATTCGAAAACCTTTAGCTTAAATATCCTAGTACGAATGTTTGATTGTTGAAATGGTAAATAATAATACTTAGAAAATACAACTTAATAAAGTAGTACGGAGAAGAAACCCTTATGGAAACAAACGTATTTGAGACTTCGAATCCCCCTAGCTCTACCAAAACAAATATCAAGTGTACGTAAATAAAGCTATCGTTAGACAGTAGAGATTCCTACTACATGTATACGAGTTATATAGCTGACGAAATTGCGCCTTACCATATATTGATCGCAAACAACTAATCAACGAATTAAATAGTCGGGCAAGCTTCCCTAACTACTTAACCAAAGATTGCATTAAAACACGGTGAATCCCGCTATTATATTTGACTCTAATCCGGCAGGATGGTCCAACCCATCTCTAGTGATGGGTTTATTCTTCTCGTTTACGAGTGGTCTAATCGTTCGCCCCTCTCTCGAGCGTAACTAACGATTTTCCAAGTACGTTAACTAAATCACAAAGACATGATTGAGCTAACTATGACAATTTCAATCACATAGACATAATCAAATCATATGCTTCGTAAACGAGTCATAACAATAGCAAAACATCAAATACACGTAAACATACGATCGATCGCTCTAGGGTTCATCTCATCTCAAATACAAAATATTTAGCTACTCATAATGATCACAACAAAACGCGTAATTAACACCGAAGATATCATAAATGCTTCCCTGAATTCGGCTTCGAAGTTAATCCCATCCTTCACTGAGTACTTCTATCGAGCACGTGGTGAGCGTACTAAATATATGTGTGGGAGGTGTTCTTGGGTTTTGAAAGGCAACGTGTATGTGTATGTATATGAGCTTAATGAGTATCTTTCACGTACCTTCCTCTATTTCCCCTCTCCTCAATACATTGGCTCTTTATATAGAAGTGCATCACCATCTCCTTTTTGCTCTTCTCTTCAACGTTGAAACCAGTGAGTTGAAATTTTGAAAGATCTTTAGCCTCCAAGCCGTATATGCAGCCCCCAAAAACTGATTTCATGTCTTATGAAATTGAATGGCTTGTCTTATGCAGAGATATGGTCCCAAACGTGATTTTTTTTTTCTCCCAAGTTGGTTCCAAAATCCGTCCGTAATGAGCTAAACTTAAAGTCATCTTTTGTTGCGTGCTTGACTTTTAATATGGCCATGAAAACGTTCACGGCCTCGTATATGCATCCTCACGGCCGTGACAACATTAAACCTGAAGAAAAACACGTCTCTGCCCGTGTTCACGGCTTGGGGTCTTCAAGTGCACGGCCGTGACGAGTTCGGGCTTAGAAATAGGCTTTCTGCCCACATTCACGGCCTCCTGCACCTTCATTCACGGCCATGAACGGTCCTTCACGGCTTGGTTGGTTCACATTCACGGCTGTGACGTAATCGGGCAAGAAAATGGCATTCTGGTTCGCATCACGGCCTCATGCAAATCCGTCACGGTCGTGACTAATTTCCAGCAAAATAGCAGCACGTTCTCAAATACATATCTCTAAATCTAGACCTCGGATTGAAAATACCATTGGATAGAATCAAGACTAACAAGTCCTCTATCTATGGTTAAAATTTCAGGTCCATCGGACGTCGTTTACCCCATTATCATTGAGAAATACGAAACTGTCGCAAAACGACTTCACTTATCAAAACGTTTGATTTTGTTGTGAAACCATATTACAGTGCAGAAATAATCAAAACGACTTCACTTATCATGCAAACGACTTAATTATAACAAATATAAACGTAATAAAATACGTTTATCAAATCTCCCAACACTTAAGTGTTTGTTTGTCCTCAAGCAAAAAAATGCAAATGCATATAAAGGATAAAATCATGCAACGTATCAATCAAGAATGAAATCACGCAGGAGATAATGCAAGTAAAGTCGGAAAACATATTCGAAATCAACGACTAACTACACGATTTCCTTAGAAATACCTATCAAGAATGTAAATAGAGCCAAGAAATGCATGGAATGACCAAAAATATCCTATTATAACCCAAATAAAGACAATAATAACTGTATTAAAATACGTTTATCAAACCTCCCCACACTTAAGCTTTTGCTTGTCCTCAAGCAAATTAGAAGCAAGAAAATATCTCAAGATAATGGCATGACCATTCACAATTCATCAAGGCAGAAAAAATCAAAATGAAATCAAGCAAGCAATTATGGACACTACAGTTATGAGTAGCAGTCGTGTAGGTCTTCATGTCATTGTCTAAAGCGCGCCAGGATCAACCCTTTTGGTTACGCCGTCTTCATATTTTCTCTTATTTCTGCTGCGTTCCACTAAGCCTTTCTTCTTCCAAGTCTCAAAATGAGAGAATGGTGTGGAATTCACGAGAGTGGAAGATTATTGAAGGAAAGGTTCTTTTCAATCTTTTCGCAACAGCTTATCCTCTTTCTGCTTCACTTCTTCCTCCTTCCGGCGCCATTTCTCTTTCTTTCACTTTTTTTTTTCAAATCACTCTTCGCATTGCGGTGGTGCGCTGCCCTTTTTCCTTGTTGAAGAGGAAATTCTCGACTGCTTTCGGCGTTGTCTTGGGGGCATCATTCGACTACGCTTTTCGACTTTGACATTCGACTTTCACTTTTACCTAACTCGGTTCAGATGATCTCTGGAGGCTTATTTAGGTTAGCGGCTTATGAAAATATGAGGTTTAAGAAATAAAAAGCTTAGGCACAAAGTGGCTAACTACGGTGATCAGTCGCGGTAGGGAACTTTGGCCATGGACTTATTTCCTAATGCTTTCGTCATATTCATATAAAACACACTATAAGCAATTTTCAATGCGTATTAAACAAGCTAGTTCTAGAGAGGCGTAAATTATGCACTACTCACACAACCAAGGAAAATGAGCAAAAGCTCGTCAGCTCAAACTCTCACAACGGAACATGGGTTATGTATGTGAATCTCTCAAAGTAACACTATGTCTATTCATGCTGAAAAGATTAAATCACGAATGCATGTCTTTATCGCCCAAAAGGTTCCCTAAAATGCAATCCAACTTCGAGATGAAGCAAACAATCATGCCAGACTTCCCTAGATTTAATAGCCACAGCACGTCATAAAAAAAAATTTCACGTAAATTTCCACAAAATTCCCCAACAAAATTCCCCCTCCCCACACTTAAGATAACGTTGTCCTCAACGTGTAGAAGAATTAAAGGAAGGTAAAAGAAGTTGAAAAGAACGCGACTCCCTGAAGAAACGTGATGTGCTCCTGACTCGAATAGTTGATGTAGTTAAACATGGTCGGTCCTACTGATATTGGAATATTTTGAGTCGTGGTGTTGTAAGTCGTGACACGTTTCCTGAAAACACTTAAAAGAAATTAAACGCATGGTGGAAATAAGAAATAGACAAACAAAAGGGTTATAGTGATCATAAGTGTCGTGATTACAAGACCAAACACAAAAATAATACTACTAGATAAACATCACAAAGCTAAGAGACTAAAGTGGCGGTGGTGGTGGGGAAGGTGGCCTCGGTTGAAGGTGGGCCATCGACTCTTGGGCAAGATTCTTGGGTTAGCTTGACCGCGTTTTCCACGGCTCGAAGGGCCAGTTCATATCGTTGTTGCTCTTCGCAGTACCGCCAGTGGGCTTCTTCATTCTGCCTCTCGTACGCTTCTTGTTGGCGCCGGATCTCTTCGCTAAACTGCTGGGTCTCTTCGTTATAGCGCCGGGCCTCTTCTTCGCGTCGCAGCGCATCGGCGTTCATGCGCATCATCTCCCCGCGCTGTGCGTTGAGCTCTGCGGCTGACGCGTAAGGCGCGACACCTGACGATTCGCCCTCGTGACATCCGGAGGAATAAGAAGGTCCTACAGTGTCTCGATCAACCAGGAATGGCCCCAGACCCTCGATTTCTAGTGGCTCGGGGAATACATCGCCGATGTTCGTGTGCCCACTGCAGACTTGCCAAGTGTAGACCTTGTTCGAGCGGGACCAAGTGGGGACTTTGATAAGCATCTTTATCTTTAGCATCATCTCCCCGTTCAGCAAATTTCGCCCACCCACGATCTCCATTTCTGGTGGATTTTCTAGCCACAAGTCGAGTCCCTTGACAACCTTCGTAACAAATGGCCTAACTGCGAGCTTCTCGTGACTACGAACATCGGCCTGGGCACTAAAGGCATGGGCCATGGCCCTCCCTAAGAGCACGTGTTGACCACGTTGCATCTTGGCTAAGTAGAACAAATCGCGACGGCCAATCGCGCCGTGCGAGTCGGCCCTTGGTGTGAGCGTGGTCGATAGCAGAGGTAGATGTAGCGTAGGCCTGGGCTCCAGAGTGAATATGCCTTCGAAGTCTTCACGCTAAAATTGGGTTCGCCAGGTCTCACGAGTTCAGCACAACAGTTCTGGAGCTCCGTCGAATTCTGAAGGTAATCCTGGTAATGCTCGTCCAGGAATGGCGCGCAAAATATGGTACCGGTACTCCAAGCACGGTAAATACGTCCACATCAACAGTGTTCTCCTCATTAAAAGCCCGGAACATAACTCCGTTCCGCCCGTACTCCTCGAGAGAGAAAGTGAATAAGAACTCCATGGTCAGCTCCTTGTTTGCCGGCTCGTCAATGTGGAAGAAGTCGAGCCATCCACTGAGAGATATGTACCCGGCCACTTGCTGGTTGATGTGATGCTTCGCCAGCATGTCGTGATCAATTTTATCGGTTGGGATGAATTGCATGTCCTTCAGCCGGTTATATCTGGCCTGGTGTGTCTCATCGTCAAACAGCCGCATAGAAGCGAGCATTTCGCGCCCGGGCGTCGGCGTGGACGAACCGGCGATCGCGAAGCTTGATCACGTAATGCAGCTGAGCGGCTTCGACACATAGTACCGTTCGCGCTTAATCCAGTTTAGATGTAGGTGATATGTGTGTATTGCGGTTTCGCCGATGGTGGCGCGGATGTGTGGCGTCGACTAGGGGTGAGCAGAACCGGATTTTCGGATATCCGAAATTCGGATATCCAGATTTTCGGGTATCGAAAAATGATATCCGGTACGGTTCTGAATGGATATCCGAATATCGGATATCCACTTTATTCGGTTATTTAAACCGGATATCCGCATCCGGTTTTCAAATTTATTCTTCTTATATTTTTTTTTATTTTCTTTGGAAATCGTTGTTTTTATTTCTTATAAATATAAAAAAATATATATTTTTTCATATAAGAATTTCTACACATAATTCACACAATATGTGAATTTATAATTCAAAATTACATAAAAATAATAAACTCAGTACCACAAATTGACATTAATTTTTTAACTTGCATCTCGATGTGTTTATCTTATTTTTTTATTTCAATCTCTAACAAAGTTTCTTGCAATAATAAAAGAATATAAATTTAAATATTTTACTTTGAGGATTTTATTTTCCTTTTTGGACCTTCATTTTTTCCCGCAATTTTTTTATTTTTTATTATTATTTTTAAATAAAAAATCGGATACCGGATATCCGGATTTTAGAAAATCACTATCCGTATCCGATCCGGTTTAGTTTAAAATAAATCGGATCGGATATCCGATCCGGTTTTTAGAACTGGATATCCGTTTTTTCGGGTTTTGAAAATCGGATACCGGATCGGAATCCGATTTTCGGATATTTTGTGCTCAGCCCTAGCGTCGACGGTATGATTCGGTGATGTTTCGATGAAGTAGGTGCTGTGTGTGATGCCTTGTGTTGAGTTCAAGTTAACTCACGTCTTTGATCTGTTTAGAATTTTATTTTTGTTTTCTTTTTTTAGCAAAAACAAGTCACGTCCGTGAAGTAAGATTCAAAGGCTGTGACACAGGACAGAAATGCTCACCAATAGATGTAACGGCCGTGAACATGACTCAATTGGCCGTGACTCGGGCCAGAGGACTTAGCCCAACGATGTCGTGACCGTGACTTCTGAGTCATAGGCAGTGACAGCTTAAACATTTTTTTATATATATTTTCTTTTTATTTTTAGTATATATATTTTTTTAATTATGTTTTTTTAATATTTATTTTTTTGTTTTTATATATATATATATATTTTCTTATGTTATTTATTTATTATGATGGTATTTTAATATTAGTTTTTACTATTACTTTTACGTTTTTTATTTATTTATTTGTCTATTTATTTATCTATTATTAGATATATATATATATATATTTATTTTATTTTATTTTATTTTATTTTTTTGAATTGAACACGTCGCCACCGTGAATGTGGATTCAACAAGCCATGGAGGCTGGCAGAATGTTCATCTCTCAAACATCACGGCCGTGAATTGGGGTTCAACAAGCCGTGATGCCGGGCAGTTTCTTAGCATATCAGTGTCGCGGCCGTGAACCCTTATTCATAGGACGTGACTGTTAATTTTTTTATTATTATTATTTTTTTCTTTTTTTCTTTTTTTCTATTTTTTTATTATTATTATTTTCATTTTATTATTTTTTTTAAAGTAGCCCGTGAGAGTGACGGCCGTGAATACTTACTCACAAGCCGTGACGCAGGGAAGTGGGCGTAGTCTGCCATGTTCACGGCCGTGAGTCACGAGTTCCCAGGCCGTGAATGCGGGCAGTGTGTAGTGTCCCGTCCAAGTCTCGGCCGTGAATCGTTAGTCATTGGCCGTGACTGCTGATCGACACGTGGTGTGTGAATGAAAATGTGCGACAAGTAATAAATAAAACGTATACTAAATTACTATCACCGACGTGCGATAGGCAGTGAACCTATCGTTTGTAGTGCAGTAGAGTGAGTAGACGAGTATCGAACACGAGGAATAAATCAAGTACTAGTAATTACCTATCGACTCGATATTTAGCCTGAATAAAATACGCAGATTTTTGATGACTTAACCTAACACTTACCCCTAAATCGACTAGAAATTCAAAGGACATGTTAAACTGGTACGAAGCTTTCAGATAATAAAAAGTGCTATTTTCGTCTCTAGAGGGTTTAGGATTTGTATCTGATCGAAGTCCCTCTTTCTGAGTCGAATTTGGGCTTTTATACTAAATTTCGCACGGGTCACGGCCTGGGACATGGGACGTCACGGCCGTGACCATCACCGACTCTACGCGAGAATATCGAAACCATGCGTCACGGCCAAGTGCATCGACGGTCACGGCCGTGACCATCACCAGTGGGCTTCTCTGCCTAGCGTCACGGCCAGACGCATTAAGCGTCACGGCCGTGACCATCATCCGCGCCCCGCTCTCTCGCTCACTGTCCCTCGTCACGGCCGTGACGCGTAATGCGTCTGGCCGTGACCGAGGGCAGTTTCGCCCTTTTTCGCGCCGTTTTGCTCCGTTTTCGCTCCTTTTCGCCCGAAACTCGTCCTAAGCTCCTTTAACATCAAAATAGGTGTAAATATGTTGAATAAATGCACAAAGTGATTGCTAAAACTATGTTATACCCTAATAAAGTACTACGATAAACGCACTAAAATGCGTTTATCAAACCTCCCCACACTTAAGCATTTGCTTGTCCTCAAGTAAATTAGGAATTAGATAAGGCATAAATCAGGATAACGGCACGATCGTTCGCAATTTATCATCAAAACTAGAAGGCACGAAAAGAATCAAGCAAACAATCATGGACGTTACACTAATGACTTGCACTTGTCGACTTAAACTTCCTTCGCACTGCTAATCGAGACTCATACTCTCACAAGGATTCGCTCAAGTCGCTCAGTGTATAGGCTAAATTTATGGTGAATCACTCAAATTCGTGCACTAGTCCAACCCCTACCATAGGCTTGCAGGCTAATCGCATATCTACTACTTAAAGTGGCAAGCATAAATCTGAGGGTCTTTTTGGGAAAAACATGGATCAAATAGTCATGAAATGGTACGCATATATAATGAGCATGTAATCTTTAAACCAGGGATACGTAAGCGAAAAATTTCGAAGAACATAGCATGGTCGAACAGAAAATCACACGTCTCAGCACAGGATTCAACATTCTCGCCCCGAAATCCTAGACTTTTCTGCCCGACCCCTGTCAACTCAGTTCCCTTTCATTTTCTGCCCTTTCCCTTTAATTACGCTCTAGTGCACTACCCTTATTCCCTCAAAACATCAAGGTTCGGCTTTTGTCGCAAAGAATACATCGTCACAGCGAATGCCGTGTACCTAGGGATACTTATTACCGAAACCTATATCTTGCCAAAAGGTTTATGGGCATGCTTATGAAAACGGGATCAGGTCATTTCAGAAAACGGTCAAATCAGGGCGAGTCATTTCACGAATAACAGAGAAGAAAATCGAACCATACACTGAAACAGTAACTCTCAAGTCCGACTTCTGCTCTATTCTACAAATTCGGGTTCATATAATTTCTGGAGGCTTATATGAGTCAGGGGCATTTCATATCATATGAGGTACGCAACGAATAGGCTTAGGCTCAAAGGGGCTAACTATTGGGCTAGTCATGGTGGGAAGTTTTGGCTCTGGACTTAGTTCCTAATGCCCTCATCATTTCTACACTAACACACCAAAAACAGTTTCAACACGCATTAGACAGGCAAGTTCTAGAGAGATATAGACTAGGTACGTCACACAGCAAAAAAATTGAGCATAAGCTCGTCAGGCTCAAACTCTCACAATGAAATGGGGATATGTGTACGAAACTCTCAAAACAGTGCTATATCTATTCAGGCAAACATGATTCAGTCAGTCATGCATATCCTAATTGCTCACAAAGATTCATAATAATGCAGACTAACTCGAGATAAACGCAAAAAAATCGTGCCTGAGTTCAATAATTCATGCCTTTCTAACGAAATTTATAGCTCATAGACACGTCATAAAAATTTAAAAATTTTCACGTAAGTTCTAAAACTGAGTTCCCCTCCCCACACTTAAGTTAGACGTTGTCCTCAACGTAAAAATGATAAAAGGGAAAGAAAAAGAGTTTAAAAAAAAAACGGGACTCCCCTGACGTGGTCGTGTCGTAGTTGTTTATTATGCGCGTGGAGTTCGTGTTGTAATCCATAAGGCGTATCCCGGCGCTAGCTAGAGATCAATAGACACGAAAAGAGAGTAGTCATAAGATTAACTAGAAACTTAGTTATAAGCGCAATGTCATAAATGAAACACACGCGACTACGCAAGAAAACACAGTGTCATAAAGGAAAAGGAAGAGATCCTAAGGAGGTGGCGGCGGCGGCTGTGGTGATGGTGGCCTCGGGCGCAGGAAAGCCATCGATTGCTGGGAATACTTGAGCGCCGTGTCCATGGCTTGAAGGGCCTGGTTATACCGCTCTAGCTCTGCGTCGTAACGGCGGTGGGCTTCCTCGTTCTGGCGCTCGTACTCTTCCTGTCGGCGCCGGGTCTCTTCGTTGTATCGCTGGAGCTCGTCGACCCTCTGGAGCGAGTCGGCGTTCATGCGCATCATGTCTTGGCGCAGCGCTTCTAGATCCGCTGTAGACGCGAAGCGAGCGACGCCGGATGACTCGCCGTGGTGGTAGCCGGATGAGTAGGAGGGCCCTGTAGTCGTCGTGTCTGTCTCCACTGGATGGGGACCCTCGAGGTAGAGCTGGTCGTCGGGGACGGCTCCGTGGTCGGTCTGGCCGCGATACATCTCGTGCCAGATGTACACCTTGTTGGCGCGAGTCCAGGTGGGTGCCTTCACGAGCATTTTTCATCTTCACTAATGCCTCCTCGTTCACGGGGTGGCGCCCGCCTACGATCTCCATCTCGGGCGCATTCTCTGGCCAGTAGCCCAATCCCTTGATCACCTTGGTGATGAGTGGTCCTACAGCGATCTTCCCATTGCGTCGTGCTTCCGCCTGAGCGCTGAAGGCGTGGGCCACCGCCATCCCCAAATGGACTTGTTCGCCTCGCTGGAGCTTGGCCAGGTAGAATAAGTCGCGGAGGGTGACTGCTCCGTGCGAGTCACCCCTCGGTGTAAGCGAGGTCGTCAGGAGGCGGTGAATGTAGCGCAGTCCTGGGCTCCTCAGTGCAGACGCCTTCGACGTCTTCGCGCTGTACGCCGGCTCGCCGGGTCGAGCGATGTCAGCCCAGCAACCCTGTCGTCCGGCCGGGTTATCGAAATATGTCGCGTAGGGCTGGTGTGGGTGTGGACGTGGTACGCCAAGTGCACGGCACAGATTGTCGTCCCTCACTATCTGCTCTTCATTGAACGCCCGGAATCTGAGCTTGCTGTCACCGTATTCGTCGTAGGAGAACGTGGCAAGGAACTCCTGGGTGAGTTCCTTGTACGCCGGTTCGTCGATGGCCAGGAAGGTGTTCCATCCACTAAGTGATAAGTACTGGGCAACCTGCTGGTCGATGTGGTGCTTCGCCAGCGTCTCGTGGTCGATTTGGTCCATGGCTATGAACTCCATTCCCTTCAGCCTGGTGTATCGCGCCGTCTGGGCCTCGTCAGTGAACTGACCCATGGCTTCTAGCATTGTTGGCGGGGGCCCGCGTCGCCTTTGACGAACCGGCGAACGCGAGGCCGGGTCACGTGAGGCTGAGGATCGACTTTTACCCATAGTACCTTGTATTCTTAATCGAATTGAATGTTGAGGGTGGTGTTGTGGGTGTCGCCGGAGTTGGGGGTGATGGCGGCGGTGGTCGAAGGTGGTGATGATAGGGTGGGTGATGGTGATTTATGGGTGGTGGTGTTGGCGGGAGAGAAAAATCGCGAGAGAGAGGGAGAGAAGAGGGAGAGAGAGAAGAAAAAAAAAATTTTCTACTTAAATTCGCAAAGGTCACGGCCGTGACCTATAAAGGTCTTAGCCGTGACGTTAGGCAGTGTGTGCCTCTGTCGACAGTCACGGCCGTGACGGATTAAGCCGTTGGCCGTGACCAAGTCGAGATATTTTTTTTCCTCTTTTTTTATTTATTTATTTTTTTTTTTTAATTAATTAATTTTTTTTTTTTTATATACAACGTCACGACCGTGACGGCTTAAGCCTTTGGCCGTGACATAAGGCAGAGAGGTTCACTGGAGGGTGTCACGGCCGTGACTGATTAAGCAGTTGGCCGTGACTGGTGGCAGAGTGCTCGTCCCTCTTGGTCACGGCCGTGACGGATTAAGCCGTTGGCCGTGACTCTTGGCAGTGTGCATATGTACGCACGTCACGGCCGTGACTGATTCAGCAGTTGGCCGTGACCCTCCTAATTCTAATTTTTTTTTTTTTTAGAAATAAATACGAATACCTGGGTTGCCTCCCAAGATGCGCTTACTTTACCGTCTTTAGCCGGACGTCTCGTTCGCTCAAGTTTGGAAGTCTAGGTACAGCACTTCCTTCTCGGTCCCGTCTTCCTCGCCTGCGAGATAGTGCTTCAACCTATGGCCGTTCACCTTAAAAGTCCCCTGCTCCATACCTGAAATCTCGACAGTACCGTAAGGAAAAACACGGGTGACTGTGAACGGTCCTGACCAGCGTGATCTAAGCTTGCCAGGAAATAGCCTAAGTCGAGAGTTAAAAAGAAGGACTTGATCCCCTTCCTGAAACTCTCGCCTTTGCCTAATTTTCTTATCGTGATAGGCCTTAGAACGTTCCTTGTACATGCGAGCGTTATCGTAAGCCGATAAATGCCACTCGTCTAACTCGTTGATTTGGAGTTGCCGCTTTCCGCCGGCGTTCCCCAAATCAAGATCCAAGGACTTAATGGCCCAATATGCCTTATGCTCTATTTCTACGGGAAGATGGCATGCTTTTCCATAGACTAGTCTATACGGTGTGGTGCCGATGGGAGTCTTATACGCAGTCCTATATGCCCAAAGTGCATCATTTAACTTGTTCGCCCACTCCCTACGGTTCCCCTCTATAGTTTTTTCTAGAATGCGTTTCAACTCGCGATTCACGACTTCGACTTGACCACTAGCTTGGGGATGGTACGGGGTGGATAGGCTATGTTTAACACCGTAACGTTCTAAAGTGCGTGCAAACTGGGTGTTACAAAAGTGAGTGCCTCTATCACTAATAATGCATCTAGGTGCCCCAAAACGTGAAAATAACGCTCGCAAAAATCTAACGACTACCCTAGCGTCATTTGTGGGTAAGGCTTGCGCCTCGGCCCACTTAGACACATAATCGACGGCAACTAGGATGTACTTATTATTGTATGAGCTAGGAAATGGACCCATGAAATCTATACCCCACACATCGAATATCTCACATACCAAAATGAAATTCTGAGGCATTTCGTCGCGTTTGGAGAGATTACCTGCGCGCTGACACTGATCACAAGTGTCAACGTACCTTTGGGCGTCCTTGGAGATCGTGGGCCAGTAAAATCCACTCTCCAACACCTTCTGAGCGGTACGATTTGCTGCATAGTGCCCTCCGGTCGGTCCGTTGTGGCAATGTCTCAGGATTTGCGTCGATTCTGGGGCCGCCACGCATCGCCGTATTACCTGGTCTGCACATCGCCTGAAAAGATACGGGTCTTCCCAAAAGTAGTACCTCAACTCAGAAAAGAATTTCTTCTTTTGCTGACTCGTGTAGTCCTTTGGTAGGACCCTTGCAACAAGATAGTTAGCATAATCTGCAAACCAAGGGGTGTCGTCACTTACCACATGTATCGCGTAGAGGTGCTCATCTGGGAACTGATCGTGTATCGCCCTTTCGTTCTTCTGATATATCTCGGACTCCTCTAGTCGAGAGAGGTGATCCGCCGCCAAGTTCTCTGCACCTTTCTTATCGCGAATCTCGATGTCGAATTCTTGCAGTAGCAGGATCCACCGAATTAGCCGTGGCTTGGCATCAGGCTTTGCTAACAAGTACTTAAGGGCAGAGTGGTCAGTAAAAACAATAACTTTAGATAGGATTAGATATGACCTGAACTTGTCGAAAGCGAAAACGACGGCCAACAGCTCCTTTTCGGTGGTCGTGTAATTGGCCTGGGCTGCGTCTAGCGTCTTACTCGCGTAGTAGATCGGTCTGAAGTGGTTGTCCTTACGCTGCCCTAGCACGGCCCCAACTGCATAGTCACTAGCATCGCACATTAGTTCAAAGGGCAGCCCCCAATCAGGGGCTACCATAATAGGTGCTGCGATAAGTCTTTCCTTAAGTAAATTGAAAGCATGCAGACATTCGTCATTAAAATCAAACGGGGCATCTTTCTCTAACAATCTAGACATAGGACGTGCAATCTTAGAAAAATCTTTGATAAACCTGCGATAAAATCCCGCATGTCCTAGAAAGCTTCTAATCGACTTCACGTTCGAGCGGACAGGCAATTTTTCTATGGTTTCTAACTTAGCCCGGTCAACTTCGATTCCTTTAGAGGAGATCTTGTGACCGAGGACTATACCCTCTCGAACCATGAAGTGGCACTTTTCCAATTAAGTGCCAATTTGTTTCCTCACATCGTGCGAGTACGAGCTTCAGGTTTGACAAGCATGCATCAAACGACGACCCAAAAACAGAAAAATCGTCCATAAATACCTCCATTACCTCACCCACCAATTCGTCGAATATGGCCATCATGCATCGCTGGAAGGTGGCTGGGGCATTGCATAAGCCGAACGGCATCCTTCGGTACGCGAACGTTCCGAACGGGCACGTAAACGTGGTCTTCTCCTGGTCCTCAGGTGCTATGGGAATCTGCAGATAACCTGACAAACCATCAAGGAAACAATAAAATGAGTGACCTGCTAGCTTTTCTAACATTTGATCAATAAATGGTAAAGGGAAATGATCCTTTCGCGTGGCATCATTCAACTTCCTGTAGTCAATGCAGACGCGCCATCCGGTCACGGTCCTCGTCGGGATCAGTTCGTTCTTGTCGTTGGTGACGACCGTCATGCCTCCTTTCTTTGGAACCACTTGGACCGGGCTGACCCACGCGCTGTCTGAGATGGGATAGATCATTCCCGCGTCTAGCAATTTGATCACCTCCTTCTTGACAACGTCCTTCATGTTGGGATTGAGGCGCCTTTGACATTGAGCGACCGGCTTGAAGTTGTCCTCCATGAGGATCTTGTGCGTGCAGTAGCTCGGGTTGATACCCCTTATGTCGGATATCTTCCACGCCAAAGCCTTCTTGTGCGCCTTCAACACGTCTAAGAGCTCGCTTTTCTGTCCGTCGTCGAGGCTTGACGAGATGATGACCGGCAGTCCTCCATTGCTGCTAAGGAATGCGTACTCGAGGTGGTCGGGCAGCGGCTTCAACTCCAGGACCGGTGGCTCCTCAACCGAGTTTTTTTCCTTGTCCTCTTCGCTGCTCTCATCGATGGCTATAATGGGCTCGTCGACTTCCTCCCCACATTCGTCGATGGCCATAAGCGTGTGTGTGTCCAGATCACCAACCTGTGATAGACCTTGCACGGAAAAGAGAAAGTCGTGCTCAAATACGTCTAAGAAATAACACTTATCATCCTGCTCGCTACTCTTTTTCATCGAGTCGGCCATATCAAAGGTGACCTTTTCCCCATCTACCGTCAAGGTTAACGTCCCATTCCTAACGTCTATCATGGTCTCCCCTGTGGCTAAGAATGGTCTACCTAAAATCAAGGGGACATTTTCATCTTCCTCCATATCTAAGATGACGAAATCTGCGGGAATTACAAACTTATCGACTTTAACTAAGACGTCCTCGATAACACCTCGAGGGTACTTTAACGACCTATCCGCTAATTGGAGGCTCATCCTAGTGGGTCGTGGCTCGCCTAGTCCTAAACGCTTAAACATAGAATACGGCATAAGATTAATACTAGCGCCTAGGTCTGCTAACGCACGCTCAATCACTAAATCTCCTATGAGACAGGGAATAGTAAAACTCCCTGGGTCTTTTAGCTTCTTAGGAATCTTGCTTTGGAGGATCGCCGAGCACTCCCCTCGTAGGCAGACGGTGGAGACGTGTTCGAGCTTCCTTCTGTTCGTCAGCAAGTCCTTCAAGAACTTGGCGAAGCTGGGCATCTGCGTAATAGCTTCAACAAAAGGTAAGTTAATATGTAATTCCTTACACATACCCATGAATTTACCAAACTGCGCCTCGTTCTTGTCCTTTTTTAGTCGGGCCGGGTACGGGATCTTCGGCTGGTATGGCTTCACCGGTGGCCGCTGAATCTCCGTCACCTTATCCTTCTCGGGCTCGACCTTCTCCTTCTCAACGGCGGCCTTCTCGGTGTCGTCGCCCCTGACCTCCTCAACTTCGGGTTCGTCGTGGCTCTCGAAATTGGCATTCTCCTTGACCTTCTTTTTGGCGGGCACTTCTTGTAGTTCTCGCCCGTTCCTCAGCGTCACTGCCTTGCAGTACTCCTTGGGATTCGGCTCGGTGTAGCTCGGGAGCGATCCCTGAGTGCGCCCCGCCAACTGCTTCGCCATCTGGCCCATCTGTTGCTCCAGTTTCTTGAGCGAGGCGTCTGTGTTCTGAGCACGCAAGTCATTCGCCTCCATGTACTCCTCCATCTTCGTCATTCGGCTCTCGTGGGCTGCGGTGGTGCTGCTGAAATTCGTGAGAAGCGTCTTCATCATGTCCTTCATCTCCCTCATGTCGTCGGATCCTCCCGCGGGCGCACTCTGGTACTGTCGTGGTGGCCCGTTTTGGAATCCGGAAGGTCGGGGCTGAAATCCTAGTGGTCCTTGGCTCTGATGGTTCTGATTCCCGTACGCCAAGTTAGGATGTGCCCGAGGCTGGAAACTTCGTTGGCCGCCTTGGTAATTTCCCATATAATCTACGTGTTCCAGCGGCTGCCCAAGTTGGCAATCCGAGGTCTCGTGGGCTGCGCCGCAAATCCCGCATAATGGTACGTAAGGCGTGTGCTGTGTCGGTGTGGTGGTGGCCACGGCGTTCACAGGCTGAGTCTGCCCGGACTTGGGAAGCAATGCACCAATCACTGTCTGCAACTGTGAGTTCGTCGAAGCGATTTGCTGCTGGAGCGCCTCGATCTTGGCATTAGTGGCCGTCTCCTCGCTAACTCCGAACACACCGGTTGTCTTCATCCGGGCATTGCCCCTCATGAAACTGTTCCTCGAGTAGTCCTCAATCAAATTCCACGCGTCAGTGGCGTTGAGCTTCACGAGCCCTCCTCCTGCGGCTCCGTCTAACATATGGACCGTCTGATCATTGAGCCCCTCGTGGAATCGGTTGATCTGGGCTGCCTTCGACATCCCGTGCTGTGGGCATCTCTTCAATAGCGCCTTGTAGCGCTCCCACACCTCGTAAAGATTTTCAGACTCCTTTTGATGGAATAAAGAGATTTCTGTCTTCAATCGTAGCACCTTCGACAGTGGGAAGTAGTGGCCGATAAACGCGGCTCGCAGCTCCTCCCATGTAGTGATTGATCGAGGTGGTAACATCTCAAGCCAATCCTTGGCTCTGAACTTCAAAGAGAACGGGAATAACATGAGCTTAATCGCGTCGCCCGGAACACCATTGATTTTGATGGTGTCGGTCACCGTCAGAAACGCCTTCAGATGGGAGTAAGGATCGTCATCGGGGTTTCCCTCGAACTGGGCCGTCTGGAAAATCATCTGAAGCCATGAGTGCTTCAGCTCGAAGTTATTGTTCTCTATCGGCGGAATGACAATCGCCGACTCCGTACCGCCTAGCGCGGCGTTCTTGAGGAGGTTCTGAAGTGATGGTTCCTCCTCGGGAATGTTATGGACGGGCACTCGATGGTCCGCCATGTCTACTACTGTATTGGGACTATCTACGGTGGTCTCTGCACGTGAGTTTTGGGTGGATTCCTGCGAACTATCCTCTGAATAGCTAACTAAACGGTCGTGAGAGCTAGTGGATGCTCCTTCGGTATCGTACTTCAGTTTCCTTCGTAACTTCCGCTCGAAATCTGGGTCTGCGTCAACGATGGGACCCGATGGATGGTTTCGGGTCATTCACCGCTGAATCGTACCTTCAATATGTGCAAACAAAAAAATAAAGATTAGCAAAGGAATAATAAAAACGTCGAAAAGATTACGATGGTACTAATGACGCAGGAAACAAATAACGCAAATAACACAAATAACGCAAATAGTAATAGCAAGTAAAGACGTCAAATAGAAGTGGCTAAATTACCGAACTACGGTGTTCCTAATATCAATCTACGAGGATTCCACGTAATGTAGATATGCTATCACTCTACCTTGCTCTTCTTTTGGGTTTGTCCGCAGTTCTACTAGCTGTTGGGTTCTCACAAGGTGTACTTATGAGTAACCGTCCTTATGAAGCAAAAAATTATTGTTCCGACTTTTGTGTTTTTCGCAGTTTTAATTGCTTTTGTGTTGGACCCTCACACGTTGTACTGGTATGTAACCATCTTATATGAAGTAAAACTATCGTTCCTATCCCGTATCTTGATTCTGCGTTGTGAGTTTCGCACTTTGATAGATTAACGACGAAAACCAGTGACAATCCTAAGTAAACACCGCGATATAAGATCAGCTTGTAAAAAGCACAAACTCTCCCTCAATATTCGAAAGTAAATTTATTATCATTGAATTTTTACTATTATTATTATTTTTGTTTTTATTTAATTTAATATATATAATTTTATTATTTTTTTTGTTTTTTTGTTTTTGTTTTTGTTGTTTTTTTTTTTGTAATGCCTGAAACATAACGAAAATACATGGGTTGCCTCCCAAGAAGCGCTTCTTTTAACGTCTTAGTCGGACGTACCTCTTGTGTTTTATGCTAGCTGAAAGTCGAGATATATACCTCCTTGTCGCTCAAGTCTTCCTCTCCTCCATGGTAATGCTTCAAGCGATGTCCGTTCACCTTGAAAGTACCCTGCTCCATACCTGAAATCTCAACAATACCATATGGGAAAACACGAATGACAGTGAACGGTCCCGACCAACGTGATCTAAGTTTGCCGAAAAAAAACCTAAATCGAGAATTAAAGAGGAGGACTTGGTCCCCTTCCTGAAATTCTCGCATGTGCCTAATTTTGTTGTCATCGTAGGCTTTCGAGCGCTCCTTATACATTCTAGCGTTATCATAAGCTGATAAACGCCACTCGTCTAGCTCATTAATTTGGAGTGGTCGCTTTCCGCATGCTTTCCCCAAGTCCATGTCCAATGATTTGATTGCCCAATAGGCTTTATGCTCGATTTCTACGGGGAGGTGGCACGTTTTCCCTATACCAATCGATACGGTGTAGTGCCTATTGGTGTCTTATAGGCAATCCTATATGCCCACAGTGCATCACTAAGCTTATTCGCCCACTCTTTACGGTTCTCGTCTATAGTTTTCTCTAGGATACGTTTTAATTCGCGGTTCACTACTTCTATCTGACCGCTAGCCTGAGAGTGATACGGGGTGGATAAGCTGTGTCTAACACCATAACGCTCTAATGTACGTGCAAATTATGTTGCAGAAATGTGTACCCCTGTCGCTAATAATGCATCTAGGTGCTCCAAATCGTGAAAATAATGTTCGCAAAAATCTAACGACCACCCTAGCATCATTTGTGGGCAAAGCTTGCGCTTTGGCCCATTTGGACACATAATCTACCGCAACCAGAACGTACTTATTATTATATGAGCTAGGAAACGGACCTATGAAGTCTATACCCCAAACGTCAAAAATCTCACAAACTAAAATAAAGTTTTGAGGCATTTCATAGCGTCTCGAGATATTACCTGCACGCTGACACTGATCACAAATGTCAACGTACCGTTGGGCGTCTCTGAAAATCGTAGGCCAGTAGAAACCGCTTTCCAGTACCTTCTGAGCGGTTCGGTTGGCCGCATAATGTCCTCTGGTTGGTCCGCTGTGGCAATGACTGAGAATCCTTGTCGTCTCAGGTGAAGGGACACATCGTCGTATCACCTGGTCTGCACATCGCCTGAAAAGATACGGAACTTCCCAAAAGTAGTACTTCAAATCAGAAAGAATTTTTTCTTTTGCTGACTTGTATACCCTTTTGGAAGGACCCTCGCGACAAGGTAATTAGCATAATTTGCAAACCAAGGAATATCGTCACTTACCACTTGTATCGCGTACAAGTGCTCGTCTGGGAATGTATCCTGAATCTCCTTGCCGTCCTAGTTCTAAATTTCGGACTCCTCTAGTCGAGAGAGGGGATCCGCCGCCAGATTCTCTGCGCCTTTCTTGTCACGGATCTATATATCAAACTCTTGAAGGAGCAAGATCCATCTGATTAGCCGAGGCTTGGCGTCCGGCTTCGCTAGTAAATACTTAAGGGCAAAGTGTTCAGTGAAAATAATAAACTTCGATAAAATAATATATGACCTGAACTTATCAAAGGCCAACACGACAGCTAAATGCTCCTTTTCCGTGGTCGTGTAATTGGCTTGGGCTGCGTCTAACGTCTTGCTGGCATAGTAAATTGGCTTGAAATGATTGTATTTGCACTGCCCTAACACGGTCCCAACTGCATAATCACTAGCATCGCACATTAGTTCAAAGGACAACCCCCAGTCGGGGGCAACCATAATAGGTGCTGCGATCAGTCGCTCCTTAAGCAAGTTAAAAGCATGCAAGCATTCATCGTTAAACTCAAACGGAGCATCTTTCTCAAGTAAACTAGACATGGGTCGAGTAATCTTAGAAAAATCCTTAAAGAACCTACGATAGAACCTAGCATGTCCTAGAAAACTCCTAATTGATCTCACGTTCTAGGGGACAGGTAATTTTTCTGTTGTCTCTAACTTAGCTCGGTCCACTTCAATTCCATTAGAGGAAATCTTGTGTCCCAAAACTATACCCTCTCGAACCATGAAGTGGCACTTTTCCCAATTAAGTGCCAAGTTCGTATCCTCGCAACGTGCGAGTACGAGCTTCGGATTAGCAAGACAAACATCGAATGATGACCCAAACCCAAAAAAATCGTCCATAAACACCTCCATTACCTCACCTACCAACTCGTCAAATATAGCCATCATACATCGTTGAAAGGTGGATGGGGCATTGCATATACCAAATGGCATCCTTCGGTACGCAAATGTGCCGACGGGGCAGGTGAATGTGATCTTCTCTTGGTCCTCAGGTGCAATAAGACTCTGCAGGTATCCTGATAAACCATCAAGAAAGCAATAAAATGAGTGACCAGGTAGTTTTTCTAACATTTGGTCGATAAATGGTAAGGGAAAATGGTCCTTTCTCGTGGCGTCGTTCAATTTTATGTAGTCGATGCACACGTGCCACCCAGTTAATGTCCTTGTTGGAATCAACTCGTTCTTGTCGTTAGTGACGACTGTCATTCCTCCCTTCTTTGGGACCACTCTTACCCAAGCACTATCTGAAATGGGATAAATCATCCCTGCGTCTAGCAACTTAATCACCTCTTTCTTCACGACATCCTTCATATTGGGGTTAAGTCGCCTTTGACGTTGCGCGACCAGCTTGAACTCGTCTTCCATCAAAATCTTATGCGTACAGTAGCTCGGTCTGATTCCCCTGATGTCGGATATCTTCCATGCTATTTCCTTCTTGTGGGCTCTCAACACGTCCAAGAGCTGGTCCTTCAGTCCGTCGTCGAGGCTCGATGAGATGATGGCTGGTAGCCCTTCGTTGCTGCCAATGAACGCGTACTCGAGGTGGTCGGGCAGCGGCAACTCTAGGACCGGTGGCTCCTCGACCGAGCTCTTTTCCTTGTCCTCTTCGCTGCTCTCGCTCGTTTCTCGGGGTAACCGCTTTGCAGTACTCCTTAGGGTTTGGTTCGGTATAACTTGGGAGCGATCCTTGATTTTGCCCGGCCAACTGCTTCGCCATCTGGCCCACTTGTTGCTCCAACTTCTTGATAGAGGCGTCAGTATTCTGAGCGCGTACGTTGTTGGCTTCCATGTACTCCTCCATCTTAGTCATTCGACTCTCGTGGCTTGAGTGGTGTTGCTGAAATTTGTGAGAAGCGTCTTCATCATATCCTTCATCTCCCTCTATCATCGGATCCCGACCCCGCAGACGCGTTCTGATATGGGCGTGATGTTCCTCCTTGGAAACCCGATGGTCTAGGTTGGAATCCTGGTGGCCCTTGGCCATGGTGGTTTTGGTTTCATACGCCAGATTTGGATGCGCTCGATGTTGAAAACTCCGCTGGCCTTGATAATTCCCCATATAGTCCACGTGCTCTAATGACTGCCCTAATTGGCACTCTGAGGCCTCATGAGCTGCACCACAAATCTCGCACTGTGTTGTGTACGGCTTCTGAGGTGATGTGGTGGTCATCACGGCATGCACGGGCTGTGTTTGCCCGGCCTTGGAAGTAGTGTGTTGATCACCGTCTGGAGCTGGGAATTGGTAGTTGCAATCTGTTGTTGCAGCGCCTCGAACTTGGCATTTGTAGCGGTCTCCTCGCTCACCCCAAACACTCCTGGAATCTTTATCCTCGTATTGCCTCTCATGAAGCTATTCCTTGAGTAGTCTTCGATTAGATTCCAGGCGTCTGTGGCATTGAGCTTCACGAGCCATCCTCCCGTGGCTCCGTCTAGCATATGAACGGTTTGATCATTGAGGCCCTCGTGAAATCGATTGATCATGGCTGCCTTCGACATACCGTGTTGCGGGCATTTCTTCAACAGTGACTTGTATCTCTCCCACACCTCGTAAAGGTTCTCTGAGTCCTTTTGGTGAAAAGGGGAGATCTCCGTCTTCAACCTTAACACCTTTGACAATGGGAAGTAATGGCCGATGAATGCTGCTCGCAGCTCTTCCCACGTAGTGATTGATTCGGGCGGTAGCATCTCCAACCAGTCCTTCGCCTTGTACTTAATTGAGAATGGAAATTGTAGACCTCTTCGGTCCAAATGATTATGAGAGTTTTGATTATTCCAAGTAATTATGTAAATTGGAGGTACAAATTAGAAAACTCGATATGCATGTTGTGTGATGTTTAAGTATGTGAAAATGTTTGATTAAGCGCTTTAAATGTGATTAAACTGTTAAGAAAATCGAATATGAGTGATCGTATGCTTAGCTGGAATATTAATGTGATCACCTGGTTATGAATGTTTTCGTATGAATGGAATCTCGTTGCGTGGTATATATGGAAAATATATTCTGTTAAGTGATATGTGAGCTATACACGTGATTGAGTTATTTTGGGAAAGAATATCACTGTGATCACCTGGATATGAATGACTATGTTGTATATATGGAAAGGATATTCTGATTAAGTGCTTACATGTGATTGATCTATTTTAGGAAAGAATATCAATGAGATATCCGTTGAGTGCGATATTAAGTGACTCTTAAATCAGTGAATCATGATCATGTTTTCCTTGTGTGACTTAGGATTCAGATTATGGAAAGTGATTAATTGATTGGGCTTATATGTGGTAAGATGCCGATTGAGTCTATTTATGGAATATGCTGAAATCGGATGAGATCACCATACATGGAAAAAATGCTTTGCATTATACTCAGTAGATCAAATCTTTCTCTGTGCTAATTGGCTATCATATTTTGGGAAAGAAATCAGTTGATTGAGCTTACCGTTGAAAATATGCTGAGTGGAATATATGTGGAATATGGTGACAAATGGATGAGATTACTGTGGAATGAATGTTAATCTGTGGTTTTATGGTAAGTGATCATGGATGACCGTTGAGCTTAATTGGTTTATTCTTGGCATGATTGTTTGAGTTAATGCACGTGATTATTGAGCTTTATCTTGCATATTATGTGCTTAACTTTCCTTGTGAAGTGTAGAAGCGATTATTGGGTCTATATAGAAGGAAACACTTCACGATTGAAGGGTACACAACAAACACACAAGCTATCGAATTCCTTAGACGATTTGAGCTTTACTTTGCGATTCATTCGTAGTTTGTGATTGGGCTTTCATTTGCGAATATGTACCCTTTGAGCGATCTTAGCAACACCCTATCCTAAACCCTTGTCTTCGGACGTGTTGTGTCTGCGAACACGTTGAACGCACAAAGGAGTACGAGTGGAGTTTTACGCACGTGGAGGGACGAATTTTGTGGATTCGGTGGCCCTTCAGTAGCAAGTTGCATCCAGTCGGGGAATAGGTTTCCTGGGTAAACGACGTGGATCGAAACTTGGCGTGCGTCAGCCTAGAACGAGGTCTAGTGTCCATAGTGCTTCGTTTGTGTACGGGTCAATCATTGTGTAACCGGTAATACTTAGTGATTGATTGGAACTCTTGGGGAGATCACACCCCAAGGACAGGATTAAACCCCAGTTGGGGATATAACCTGTGTAAAAATCTTGTCTCACTTTACTTTCTGCTATTTACTTTTATGTGAGACAACCCCGGAACGCGCGCTAATATCTAGGTGATATCGTAGAAACCATTTTTGAAACTAACGTGATATTTTGAAACAGGGTTAGCGAGATAACCTTGATACTCGTACTGATTTCTGGGCAATAACAAACTCTGCAAATATCTTCAAAGAAAAGTATTTTTCAAAGAAGAACAATCCAATTTTTTTAGCCTAATTCACCCCCTCGCTCTTAGGCATATTTTACACTTCAGAAACAATATCAGCTTGATCGCATCGCTCGGGACCCCATTAATGTTGATGGTGTCTGTTACTGTCAGAGAGGCCTTCATGTGGGAGTATGGATCATCATCAGGGTTTCCCTCAAATTGAGCCGTCTGAAAGATCATTTGAAGCCAAGCATGCTTCAGCTCGAAATTGTTGTTCTCCATCGGTGGAATAAAATTGCCGATCCGGTACTGCCTAGCGTGGCGCTCTTGAGTAGATCTTGTAGAGATTGCTCTTCTTCTTGGTCATGGTGGACGGGTACTCTGCGGTCTGTCATCTCGACTTCTATCTCTCGACTTTCTACGGACGTCTCTGTTCGAGAATTTTCTGTCGACTCCTGAGAGTTGTCCTCTGAATAGTTAACTAACGCTTCCTGATAGTTACTAGTCGTGCCTTCGGAATTGTATCTGGCCTTTGTAAATTTCGCTCGAAATCTGGATCTCCTTCAACATTGGGACCCGATAGGTGGTTTCGGGTCATCCACTGTCAAACAGTACCTTCAATGAGCGGGAGCAAAATTAGAGAAGGAATGACAGACAAGTCGAAGGAATAAAGCAAATAATAATTACTTGGAAACGCCAACGAGTGAACAAAGAACGAATAACTAACTTAATCCACTTGAACACTTAAAACACAAATAATTGAAACGAAAATTTAACAAATAATAGTGGCTAAATTACCGAACTACGGCGTTCCTAATGTCAATTTATTCCCCGGCAACGGCGCCAAAAACTTGTTCGACACGCGGTGTACTGATATTAAGTGCGGGTGTAACAAGTGATCAATTAAAACGATATGCATTGAACCTATCGTTTGTAGCGTAGTAAAGTGAGTAAACGAGTATCGAACACGAGGAATGAACTTGATTACTAGTATTAACCTATCGACTCGATATTTTTAGCCTAAATAAAATGACGGGACTTGTTTTTGCTACGAACTAATTTAGTAAAGTAGCCTAATGGAATAGAAGACTAAGAAAGCACAACTAGCAATAATACGAGTGACTTAAGTTGACAAATATGTGTTCGGAATTCGAATCCCAAAGGGTGTTGTAGGCTAAGGATTTGCCTAATGGCGAGGATCGAGTATTTGCTTTCGCCCTATACTCGAATCCTAACGTCTACGAACGGTCTAATCGTTATTTAGTTGTCGCCCTAAACGATGTACCACACATTCACATCAACACATAGACATATTGAAGCAAAGAAGCAATATCATAGAACGATAAATAGTCGAATACACGTGTTCACGATTATCCTTAAGCCTTAACTACGACGTAACCCAACGTTCATCTACTCCCAAAAATGATTAGCTATTCATATTAGACAAAATAACAACGAGATTCAAAAGAAATGAGGATAGAGAACTCATAAATCTTCCCTAAGGAGTGAGCAGGGCAGTTTTGAGGCGGAGCTCTCGTTCGATCAAAATGGCGTAACTGCGTTGTTGGATAGAGAAATGAGGATAGAGAACTCATAAATCTTCGCTAAGGAAGGAGCGGCTTCTAGGGTTCTTCCTCTTCTTTCTCTTAGGTTTCGGCTCTCCAAGGTTAGGGTTGAGTTCTGAGAAGAACTCCCCTTTTATGCTTCGAATTTGGGCCTTAATCCTGAATTTTGGAAAATTCACGGCCACTTAACGGGCCTTCACGGCCGTGAAATATACAACAGAAAGCTTTCTTCTTATTCTGTCGTTGTTCACGGCCTGCTGCAAAGACGTTCACGGCCGTGAACGTTTCCTGAAGCTTCATTTCTGATCCGTTATGCGTCGTTTTCGTTCCTTTTCGCTCGATAACCGTTCGAAGGTCCTACAATATTTAAATAGGCGTAAATAGAGCCAAGAAATGCGTGGAATGACCAAAAATATCCTATTATAACCCAAATAAATACAATAATAAATGTATTAAAATACGTTTATCAGGTGCTTTGATGACTCTCGGACCACTTCCGATTATGTGTTTAACCTGGGAAGTGGGGCAATTTCTTGGAGTTCGAAGAAGCAAAAAATTGTGGCGCTTTCGACGACCGAAGCGGAGTATATCGCAGCGTCATTAACCACTTGTCACACCTTATGGCTGAAATGCATTCTGGAAAATTTTGAATCAAAAGCAGAAAGATCCTACGGTGATCTACTGTGACAACAGTTCGACCATTTCAGTTTCAAAAGATCCAGTCTCACATGGAGGAGCGAAGCATATCCGTATGAGATGTCACTTCTTGCGTGAACTCGTAAGTGAAGGTAAAATTCTGCTTGAATATTGCCGGAGCAACGAGCAAATTGCCGACATATTCACAGAACCACTTGGAGGGGCGATCTTCGCAAAGAACGTTGCCGAACTGGGTGTACGAAGCAAATTAAGTTTACGGGAGGCATTGTTGGAGTAAACTGAATTTACTTCAGTCAAATAAGTCTTTTAGTATCTTGTCAAGGTCTTTAAGTATGCTTAATGTCTCCTAGATAAGCTAGATGTCTCTTAGTATATCGAAGTTGGTCAAAGAGTCATCTAAATGTCAGTGTCTACTTATTAGTTGCTAAACAACATGATGGTTTGGGTATTATAAGTATGAGTCTGATGTAAATCATTCTATAAGTTGAGTGAGTGAAATAAAAATTTTACTTTGGTCACTACTTCCCTGAAAACATCTCCAAACACATCATATCAGTATCACACCCTTCAAAAACACCGTTCGGATAGTGAATATGTTTTGATTCCTTGTGGATAAGCGCAAGGTTGTAAGAGATCGACGTTGGACCGAGAAAAAAGAAAAATCTGGGAATCATTAACCAACTTCTTTTTTTTTTCATTGCACATTTAGGCCTATCCATTTGGTGGAATCCAATTTCCAGGACTTTTTCATGGGCATATTATCGTTCAGGCCCTAACAGACATTTTCAATATGATTCAGGCCCTTTTGTAGTTTTATTTCGTCCAAGGACCTATTTACTGAAAATATTAGTTTGAAGCACCAATCCCATTGTAAATGACATTTCTGTCCTTCACATTTACCAAAATTACAACCATGTGCCATCGTCTCTTCCAAACGATGAATGCACAAACCACGTTCAACGAATACCAAAATTTACGATCTAAAAGTCGGCTCAATCTCGACGTTAATGACCGAATAAGGTTAAATCGATGATAATTTCCCATTGGTGTCAATAATCGATGAAATTTTTTGAAGTTTATAACGGAATAATGTATTAAAAGTAATTCGAAAATCTCGTTGACAAGGGAAAAATCTGGACTTTAATGATCGAATAAGGTTAAATTGATCGTGGGTCTTAATATTCAATGAAAATATTGATGTTAATCACGAAGAAATTTGACGCGGCTCATGATTGAAGCTTTTGCTAATAAAACGCTTGTTAAGTAACAATTTATGCATTCTGGGTATCAATTTATGCATTCTGGGTAACACTTTATGCATTCTGGGTAACACTTCATGTATTATGGGTAACAATTTATGCATTCTGCATTGCCCGAAAATGGCAACCTGCGCCTTTTGGAGTATAAGTTTCGATCTAGAATTCAAATGACCTTGATTCAAGCTCCTTTGATTAGCCAAGTTAATTATGTATAATTTTTATTCTTTACGTTATTTCTGATTCGAAGTCCATTGACCTAAAAAATGTGCCCGGAAAAGATTTACGAGTGCTTAGGGATGTTGTCTGGCATTGCCCGAAATGACAACCTGCATCTTTTTTTAGTATAACTTTCGTTCTACAATTCCAATGACTTTGATTCAAACTCCCGTGAATATCCAACTTAATTATGTATAACTTTTATTCTTAAGTTCTTTCTGATTCGCTAATACCAAATCGACAACCCCCAAATTAATCGGAGAAATCGAAGACGAGCAGCGATGACGATGTTACAATTTGGTGTATGTGTATTTGATACTTATGTGTAGGATGTTTCTTTTGAACAACCTTTGCTTCTGGCTGAAAATATATGGATGATTCTGGTAAGATCTTCTGTTGTTTACTGATTTCCTGCAATAACAGTTTAACAGAGTTCATCAACAATTGAAGGGAGAAAAAAACAGAAATCGATATGTAGGCAACAAGGAAGTACAATACAAGTAGCAGAATTCGTAGTGACAATAACAATTTAATATGTAATTAGTTTAATTTACCATTTTCAAATTTTATATTTAAAACACGCTACATTCACCAAAATATAAGAATTTACGAAGTTTTAGATAAAATATATTAGTTTAGGTTATGATTTTCGTGGAGATTATGTTGGAATTAAAGAAGTTGAAGTATATAGTATGGAAAATAAGTAGTACTCTTCTTGAAAGGATGATCATGCTTCTACGAAATTCATTCTACTTACTCAAAACATTGCGGATATGAACTATTAGTTGTTTATTACAAACCAGATGGTTGATCTAACATAAATGATTCAACAAAATTAATGAAATCTTCAATTAATCTTAAACGTAAACCCTATGTTGTTTACCGGTTTCCTACAGTAACAGTTTAACACTGATCAAAAACAATTGAAGAGGAGAAAAAAAACAGAAACTGATATATTGGTAACAAGGAAACACAACATGAGTAACAGAATACATAGTCAAAATAACAATTTAATATATACTTAGTTTACTTTATGATTTTCAAATTTTATATTGCAAACGCGCTACATTCACTAAAGTATATGAATTTACGAAGTTTTAGATAAAAATATATTAGTTTAGGTTGTGATTTTCGTGGAGATTATGTTGGAATTGAAGACGTTGATGGAAAACAAGTAGCATTCTTCTTGAAAGGATTATCATGTTTCTACGAAATTGATTCTACTTACTCAAAACTTTGAGGATATGAACTATTAGTTGTTTATTACAATCCAGATGGTCGACCTAACATAAATGATTCAACAAAATTAATGACATCTTCAATTAATCTTAAACATAAATCCTATGTTGTTTACTGATTTCCTGCAGTAACAGTTTAACACTGATCAGAAACAATTGAAGAGGAGGAAAAAAAACAGAAACTGATACGTAGGTAACAAGGAAACACAACACGAGTAACAGAATACATAGTCAAAATAACAATTTAATATGTAATTAGTTTACCTTATTATTTTCAAATTTTATATTGAAAACGCGCTACATTCACTAAAATATATGAATTTACGAAGTTTTAGATAAAAATATATAAGTTTAGGTTATGATTTTAATCACATACCCTAATTCACAAACTATAATAGTTCCGGTAACATATAAACATATAACTAGTAACAGTTTACACATATCGGGTAACAGATAATCTATGCTTGATTTATTTACTCTACCGCCCAAAATTCACTCATTCTAGTTTTCCCGCTCGAAATTCACGGAAAATTTAGTATCAAATTTAGGCAACATAGTAACAGAAACGTATATACTAGTAACAGATCCTGATAATTTTAATCTAGTAACAGTTGTTCATCACCTCAATTGACGAACGTCCGAATCAATTCACTAACATCTGGATTTCTGTTTAATGTCGATGTCTTTCATACCACATGCATTGCACCACTTCTGTTTGGGAGTTAACAATTTACACATAATTTTGAATATAATGGCGTAGCAAAAAAAACCCAAATCATAGGGTCGATCGTATTTTCGCGAAATTAAATAATGAGCATCGAAAGAACGACCAAACAGGTGCCGCACCGAGCTGCCCATACTATGGGTACTTCGAATGTATACATATTAGATGTAATCGTTGCAAAAAAGGCTTTTGATGTCATCTTATTTTCGCAAATTAGAACCCTACACATGATAACAATTAATTTTAGTTTAATTATGGTTTTGATACACCTAGTAACGGTTGATACTCCAAGTAACAGATTTGATACTCCGAGTAATAGTTTTAACACAGTAAAAATATACCCAACTTATTGGGGTCGGCCGTAGTTTTGCGAAATTAAAAGATGAACATCGGACGAACGAGCAAAACATGTGCCGCACAAACTGTCCATACTATGGGTACTTCGAAATTATACATATTAGATGTAATCGTTGCAATAAACGGCTTTTTCATCTTATTTTTGCAAATTAGAACCCTACACATGGTGACAATTAATTTTAGTTTAATAACGGTTTTGATACACCTAGTAACGGTTTTGATACTCCAAGGAACAGATTTGATACTCCGAGTAACAGTTTTAACACAGTAAAAATATACCCAAATTATTGGGATCGACCGTATTTTCGCGAAATTAAAAGATGAACGTCGGACGAACGAGCAAAACATGTGCCGCACCGAGCTGCTCATACTATGGGTCCTCCGAATTTATACATATTAGATATAATCGTTGCCAAAAACAGCTTTGAATTCATCTTATTTTCGCAAATTAGGACCCTACACATGGTAACAATTAGTTGCAGTTTAATAACGGTTTTGATACACCTAGTAACGGTTTTGATACTCCGAGTAACAGATTTGCAGTTTTAACACAGTAAAAATATACCCAAGTTATTGGGGTCGACACTATTTTCGCGAAATTAAAAGATGAACGTCGGACGGACGACCAAATAATGTGCCGCACCGAGCTGCTCATACTATGGGTACTTCGAATTTATACATATTAAATGTAATCGTTGCCAAAAACGACTTTGATTTCATGTTAAGAACCCTAAATAGAAAAATAAACTTCATTACAAATCTTACAACTTGCGTCGGCAATGCCACATTATACCCTACCTTACACGCTGAAAGTTGGTTAATGGGCATTCGAAATTTCGGATTTTGATTTACTATAAAAACGAGATTCATAAAATAAATAATCTCTGGTCGATAACAATTTTCTGCATCATAGTAACAGATAAGGGATGGAAAATAACAGTTCACCAGGCGTTTATAACAATATAGTCTAACATCATAACAGAAAAGTCGCCGGAAAATAACTCTTAGTTCAGTATGTTAGGAAGGGTATTTTCGTCAATACATATTTTTAAGCCTTATATCTGCCATTTTCGAAAAAGTTGGTCCTTTAAACTAATAGGGATTCTGACAGGGACTGAACAGTTTAAAAACTTACTACTAGGGACTGAATAGAAATTTCCCCCTTTTGTCATTGAGACACTTCAGCTGAGAAAACAGTCACGGGTTATTCCGCTTACAAAATTAAGATGCCTACACGTATGTTGTATTGAATATATCCGAAGTCAAGGTTCTGAAACCGGGTTTTTGAACCGGACCGGAAATTTTAGTGGTTTAAGGTTTAGTGGTTTAACTCGGTATAAAACCGGTATTGTAAATATAATAAATATATATTTATAAATAAATCAATCAAATAGCATAGAAATACACATGTTTTTATGAGTTTTTTTTTTCAAATTATAATTTTATAAAATTAAGGGGCAAAATTAAATAAAGTAAATTGTATTGGTATTAAAGATTAATTGTACCATGGGATGTCAAGTACTAAATCTATCGATTTGGGGTCACAATCAATAACAATTTGGGGTCAAAATCAAATAAAAATAAATACTAGGTCGAGAAGTGAATTATATAAAATATTTAATTTGGGGTCAACATCGTATAAAAATAAAATATTGGGAGAGAAGTTAATTATATAAAGAAGCTAAATTTGAAAGTATTGTGTGAGATGAGAATCGAACCCAAGTCCATTAGATTACACAGAGAGCCTCACCGTCAGACCAAACCAACTTTTCATCATTTTACCTCTTGTTGCTAGGTATTAGGAATTTGTCAGTTTTCAATTTTTATTTAGTTTAAAGAAGACCGGACCGGAACCGAACCGGATTTTTTGCCGGTTCGCGGGTTTCCGGTCCGAACCGGCCGGTCCGGTCCGGTCTTCAAAACCCTGTCCGAAGATATTGAAAAGTAGCAACAACTATACTAAGGTAAAATCTTAGCTTTTCATGTACATATAATGCAATTATATGGGTGTTTTAACCTTAGTTCTCAGGTTCCAGAAAGCAAGTATAGTATCTTCCAACACGATTCGTTTACAATAACAAAAAATGTAGCCGAAAATAGATTATATGAATGATTGAAACACATTTATTACTATTTTAGGTCGTCCATCAAAAAATTCCCATGGACGGTCCTTGTCTTTCTTTCCTAGGAACTCGAACAGCCCTAAAAAATGTCAGAAAGTCCCCAACGTAAAAGGACCATCGCTCATCTCCCATTCACCACCACTTTATTTAACTCATTCCAAACTTCTCCCCATCCCCCAATAAGGGGAAACAAAAACAAACCCATTCTAAACTTTTTTTTTCTAGCACAAAAGGATAAAGAAAAATAAAACCCATAAATGGACTCGACGAAGAAAAAGCTAGCCGTGGGCGGCATAGCCTCCGTCCTCTTAGTCGCCATGGTGGTGGCCTTAGCCGTCGGCTCCACCAAGAAAAGCGACTCCTCCTCGGCCGCCGGCGGCAGCGGCATTTCCTCCACCACGAAAGCCGTCCAGGCAATCTGCGCCCCGACGGACTACAAAGAAACGTGCCAGCAGAGCCTCGCCAACGCCAACTCGACCGACCCCAAGGAGCTCATCAAGACGGCCTTCGAGGCCACCGTGAAGAACATCCAGGGTGTTTTGTCGAGCTCGCAGCTCTTCAAGGACGCGTCCACGGACGAGCGCACGAAGGGTGCCGTCGAGGTTTGCAAGGAGACACTCGAGACGTCCATCGAGGACCTACAGAGGTCGTTCGACAAGGTCTCGGGATTCGAAATGTCGAAGATGGACGAGTACCTTGCCGACCTCAAGACCTGGCTCAGCGGGGCCATTACATACCAAGAGACCTGCATCGACGCCTTCGAGAACACTACTGGTACGTAACGACCCCTCCCTGAGGTCATATGATTCATATGATGTGTTGAATGACCACTCCACCTAAAAGTTTGAGCTAAAAAAGGCAACGTCTAGGCTGTCCTTACGTCTAGGATGATTTCCTAAAATAGTGACTGTGAGAATTGGCACTCATGACCCTTTGAACTGAACTATGATTAACATAAAAATTTAAGATTGAAGTGAGTGTATCATCTGGTCCCGAGGATTAGTCCCACCCTCTGTAGTATATGGAGCAATTAAGTCTCTGCTAGATCTGTGTGTGCAAGTCCACTCTGGTATTTAGGGGCTAACTTATAGCAAGGTTGAGTGGGGATGCCTCGGGATATAAAGAAAAAGGGAGTATCATATTTTTTATAAACTTTTATACATTGTGTTCACACTGCCACGTCGGCCGGAGATCGTAGGCAATGCATCGTAGCTCGATGGCTCACTAATGGAATAGAATTAGCGGATCGCCTCGAGAGAAAAAACGAAAAAGAATTTGAAAATAACGATTGATTTACAATGCGCCTCGACAGGTGACACTGGCGAGAAGATGACGAAGCTCCTAAAAACCGCCTCGGAGCTATCGAGCAACGGCTTGGCCATGATCAGCGACTTCTCCTCCATCTTCTCCTCCTTGGAAATCGGCGGCGGCGGCTTAGGAGGCAGTAGCACCCGCCGCCTCCTCTCGGCCGAGGAGGAGCTGAACAACGTGGATTCCATCCCCTCGTTCGTGGGCGGCCACATGCGCAGGCTCATGGCTGCCCCGAGCGGCTCGCTGACGCCCAACGCCGTCGTGGCTCAGGACGGAAGCGGTCAGTTCAAGACGATCAACGAGGTGATCGCCACCCTTCCCAAGAAGAGCAACGACACGTTCGTCATATTCGTCAAGGCCGGCCTCTACAAGGAGAACGTCATCCTTCCTAAGAAGGTCAACAACATCGTCCTGATCGGAGAGGGCCCCACCAAGACCGTCATCAGCGGGAGCAAGAGCTACGCCTCCGGCACCGCCACCTTCCACACTTCCACCCTCGGTGAGTGACCGTAAATTTAATTTTTTTCTAATCATATAACTTTTACGAAATTTGATTCCCGTCACCTAACACGTCCATGTCAAGAGTCCCATATATTTCGAGAAATTCATTTTATCGTCCTCTAACGACTCAGTGGACCGATTCTGGGCAAGTCGGGACGAAAAAAGGATTTCGTGGAATTTATAGGACTAAAATTTTGTGTATTGGGGTTCAAACCTCAAGACTAGTACTGTCAATATGGCCCGTGGCCCGCGGGCCGGCCCGCCCCGGCCCGCCCCGCCAAAAGGGCGGGCTGGGTTTCAGTTTTCAGGCCCGCCAGTTTTTTTAGAAAATAAATACGGGGCGGGCCGGGTTTCAGTTTTCAGGCCCGCCAGTTTTTTTAGAAAATAAATAATAAATATAGAAAATAAAACTAAATTAATTAGATGATATAATTAATGTCATTAATTATACCATAATTAATTAAAAATTATTAATAAATTAAAGTATTAAATTAAAATTAAAATAGCAAAAAATACTAGGCGGGCGGCCTGGCCCACCGCGGGGTGGGGCGGTCCCCAGTTTTTTAGGCCAGCAAGATGGCGGGCGGCGGGCCAGCTCGGCCCGCCCGCCAATTTGACAGTACTACTCAACACCATATTATGTAAATTTTGGACATATTCACTATTTCTCTAAAAGCCTCATCTCGAATTCTGAGGCGTAAGTCCATAGCCGATTGAGTAGAGATAGCCTATGGTCAAAAATTTCAGTACGTGTGCATACATAAACGTTATCTGAACGAAATATTACAAAATTTTCAAACGCGCAGTCGTAAACGCCGACGGTTTTTTCGCCCGGGACATCGCGATAGAGAACACGGCGGGTCCCGAGGGCCACCAGGCCGTGGCGGTTCGCGTCTCAGGAGACAAGGCGGTGTTCCACAACGTGCACATGAACGGGTACCAGGACACGCTGTACGCCCACTCGTACCGCCAGTACTACCGCGAGTGCTCGATCTCGGGCACCATCGACTTCATCTTCGGGGACGCCGTGGCCCTATTCCAAAAGTGCACCATGGTGGTGCGCAAGCCCATGGCCAACCAGGCTTGCATGGTCACGGCTCAGGGAAGGAAGGACAAGCGCGGCGTTGGGGTCACGGTGGTTCAGGGCTGCGACGTGGTGGCCGAGCCCGAGTTTCTGGCCACCAAGCCGCCCATCGACGCCTATTTGGGAAGGCCGTGGAAGGAGTTTTCGAGGACTGTTATCATGGAGAGCAACATCGATGGGTTCATTTCGCCGGTGGGTTGGTCGCCGTGGATGGGGACTTTTGCGCTTGACACGCTGTACTACGGCGAGTATAAGAATACTGGGGCCGGGGCGGACACGGCGAAGAGGGTGACGTGGAAGGGTATTCAGAAGATGACGCCGGCGAGTGCTCAGGGATTTACCGGCGGCGTTATTTATCAGGTCGATGATTGGGTGAAGGGCTCCGGCGTGCCGTACACCCCGGGAATGATGCAGGCGTGAAGCTAAAGCGTTCCTTTCTTACATTTATTGCAACTATACGACGTATCTATGTATTTTGTTTTATTTTTATTTTAAATTTACGAGAACATTTGTACCTGCTTGCGACTAGTTGAACCGTTGTAGACATTAATTTATCAATAAAACCTCCAAATTAATGCTCATATTTAAACTTTATAGAGCTGCTGATTATATGGGGAAAAGCAAACGAATTCATGTAAGTATTGTTGAGATTATAAAATTGGGGTTTCGCATCACTAAAGAGCAATATATATTAAATCCTCAATTTTATAATCTAAAAAAGGATAAGTTGGGAACTGTAGCAGTTGGGGTCTGACTCTGATTTTGGTCCGATCTTGAAGAGTCAATGTTATGTTAGAAACATAGAGATTCATTCAAAACGTGTAACAATAGATTATAATGAAATTATTGTTCGGTGCTCTGTCGTTTTGTAGGTTACTTCCGAGTAGTTTCGTGCTGGTGAAGATAAAGCCATTAACGTGTTGCAATATAAAAGAAGGAAAGAAAATATGTACTATACATGAAAATTCTACAATAAATTAATTCAACCATGTAGCTTATCGTATTATATTATCTATCGAAATTTGTCACGTTGACCTTTCTTGAAGTGTTTGACTCGGCTCTCTCCTCCCACTTTCCAAGTCCACGTCGGCACTAGCTCGACCGCCCATGGTGAGTATTCTTGTCAGAGAAAGCATTTTCCTCATCATCGGAGAATTCAAAGTACTCGACTGCTCGTCCGACCTCGACGGCACCTGCAGACTCAGCCCGCCGCCGTCCACCTTTCCGACTCCGGAGCTCGATCCCGGCTCACACCTCCCCGTCGCCGGTCCGACGCCTCGGTTCACGACGGGCTCCACCGCCGACCGGCAAAGTGGGCAGGTCGAGTGGCTGCTGAACCACATGTCGATGCACTCTATGTGGAAAGCGTGGCTGCACTTGGGAAGCAATTTTATTATCTCTCTCTCCTCGAACTCGGAGAGGCACACGGCGCACTCCGGCGGGACGGCGGCGGCGTCTCTTCCGCCGTCGATCGGCGAGTGGAGGTACACCGGCAGGGAGTTCAGCACCGACGGCTCGAGCCCGCGGTCTGGGGCGGAGGCGGAGGCGGAGGAGTAGAGGACGATCTGCTGCTGGCTCCTCCTGACGACGCCTCTCCGGCGGCGGAGGCGCTCCGACTGAGTGCGTCGGAGGCGGTGGAGGTACCACTTGAAGTAGATGTGCGTGCCCGCCATGAAAACGAGGATGAAGACGAGGACAACAATTGCGCCGAGCATTAACTTCCCCGACAACTCATATCCTCCGTCATCTTCGTTGTACGGAGCTCTGTCGAAGTTCTTGCCTGCATTTGTTGCCTCGGCCATGTAAGAAATGAAGAGATGAACTGAAATTGATACTTTTTTTGGATATTTATTCACAATAATTATTTATTTTAGGATAGATAAATGAAGGTGGCTTGTGGTTGGACTTATATATGCGAGGAAAAAGTTAAGAGTAGGAAGGTTCTTGGTGGTTTCGGTGAGGGGACTGATGGGCATTATGGGCATAAAAGACGACGTGTACTTGAACCGTGGACTTCGATAATTCGATTAGTCAATGAAGACGACGCGGGACTGTGGCGAAATGACGGAAAAGGGCATGTGTGGTGGAGTAGCGAAGGAAGTCAAGTGGGGTTCGGTGTGTATGTCTCCACTGAACTCACAAAGAATGTCATGTAATGTTACGTTAGTAGCTAGCCTTGACTTACACACCTAACCCATGTAACGAACTTTCTTGAAGCGTACGATACTAGTTACTGTTGTATGAGTTTTTATGTGCATTGATAGTAGAAATGAGAGATAAGTTAGGTAGAAGAAGATGATAATAAGAGATTGAGATGAAGATGCGATGAAGAAGAAGATTAGGAAGACAAAAATTAGGTTTAATCTTTTCATAAGTGATTGATGCCTCGTACACATGTATTTAAAGAAAATCATAATTTGGCCTTAAACTATATTAACCCTATAAACAAATAAGATAACTCTTGGCCCTAACCATTCAGCCCAAACCATCCATTTCCCATAAGTTTGACACGTCGACTCCTTTGCTTCTTTTAGTTCTTGCCTTAGTCGAACAACAGATGTTTCCCATCTTCTAACAGCTTACTTTTTACTTCTCTTGCCTTCTCCGCTGTTCAATCCCTTCAGGTACATGACATCCCACTTGACTTCCACCCCACTTGACGGAAAAGGGCATGTGCGGTCCGAACATAAACGATTCAGATACGTTTCTTAGTCGCGTAACTATCGCGGGCGATACGCATTTTTTTAAAAAAATACCTATAACAAATTATAGATGTCATATGTGTTTTCATAACCATTACCTATGAAATATGAAATAAATATCATGTATTATTAATTTAAAAACATCTATCTTCATATTGTTATATAGATATTTTATTAAGATTAACTAAAATTGTCTTGGACTTTTAGTTTCTTATTAAATAAGTATTTTTACCATTAATACAAAGGCCAATGAAAGACAAGCCCAAAAAAAATAAGCCCAAATAATCATTAAACCCTAATTTAAAGTTTGGGAAATTTTGTCTGGTACCCTCGAGGTTTAGATTTTTCCAGCTGGTACCCGAAGTTATTCGATTTCGGCGGGTACCCTTGAGGATTTATTAAATGTAATTTGGTTCCCCTGAATTACCAAAACTGGATTAAAAATACTTAAAATAATCAGAAATTCTAAAATAAAATATTTTTTATAATAAAAAAATTTTAATTGTAAAAAATAGTATATAGTTGGGAAATATTTTATAAATATTTTTAAGAATATTTTTCGAAATACTTAAAATAATCACAAATTCAAAAATAAAATATTTTTTTATTAAAATAATAATTTTAATTATAAAAATAGTATATAGTTGGGAAAAATTATATAAATATTTTAAAAATAGAAAAATATATTTTCCGAATACCGCACTAACGTTGAGATAAAAAATCGAGCATAAAAATTGAGTCGATGTTGAAATTACCATGAGAGATCGTGAGTAAAATAAAAACCCAATTGAAACATTGTGGATCGTTATTTTGCAAAGATTTCGATCTCAACGTTAGTGAAGGGATTCGAAAAATATATTTCCTATTTTTGAAATGTGTATATAATTTTTTCCAACTATATACTATTTTTATAATTAAAATAAATAAAAAATATTTTATTTATGAATTTCTGCTTAGTTTAAGTATTTTGGAAAATATATTTTTCTATTTTTAAAAAGATTTATATAATTTTCCCAACTATATCTATTTTTTATAATTAAAAAATTAATTTTTAATAAAAAATATATATTTTGAGTATTTTTAGTATTTCAAAATATTTCCCAACTATATACTATTTTCTATAAATAAAATTATTTTTTTAATAAAAAATATTTTATTTTTGAATTTCTGATTATTTTAAGTATTTTAAATTCAGTTTTGATAATTCAGGGGTACCAAATTACATTTCCTAAAACCTCAGGGGTACCGGCCGGAGTCGAAAAAACTTCGGGTAACAACTGGAAAAGTCGAAACCTCAAGGGTACACACGGAATTTCCCTTAAAGTTTTATTCATCTGCTGCCCAACGTCGTCGTGTTCAATGTTCATCATCTTCCCCATGACATCTTCCCCAAAATTTCCTCCGATTTTCACTGTTTCCCTCCCATGAACCAGATATAACGGCCGCGACATTTTCGCTCGGCCGAGAACTCGTCGCGACACTGAGATTTCGCCTGCGACAGCTTTGTACCCGCACCAAGCTGTATCTTGGGCACGGGGAGTGCCGGTCCTGCTCCGATGCGGCCGCGACGGCGAACCATGGTTAGTAGTAGTGATCATCACATGTAATAACTTCAATTAGTACTAATAATTTTTGCGCATCGCGATGTGTGTGGCAAAATTTAGGATGTAATAAGTACTTATAATAGGTATATTATTATATAAAGTTAAATTCTATATTATTTTTAGAAGTATAAAAAATGATTTTAGAGGAGATAAATTAAAAATCATGGGTAGAAATATAATTTTAATGACTGAAATACCAATCATAGGGGTATTCAAATGTCGGTTAAATGACCGAACCGAGTTTCGGTTCGGACCGAATACCGAACTGAAAAATTCGGTTTGGTTTTCGGTTTTTATTTTGATAATCGAAAAAAAATTCGGTTCGGTTCAATTTATCACCTCGGTAAATCGAACGAACCGAAAAACCGAATTCCCATTTTTTATTTTTTATATACACATATATTAATAGATAAGGATATATTTTATATGTCGTATTCAATAATATATCCACCACAATTATTTTTATATTATTTTTCATTAAAATTCGGTTTTTTTGGTCGGTTAAACGAACCAAAAAAGTTTCGGTAAAACCAAAACCGCGGCTCAGTGTTCAGTTTAAAATATTCCCGAACTGAACGTTCAATCGGTTCGATTATTATATTACTGAATGAACACCCCTATATAAGATTCTCTCCTTTAATAAATTAGAAAGATTTTCATTGTCTCGATTGCATGAACAATGGTGGGCCCATGTGCATGGGCGTGATTAGAGCTGTCAATGGGCCGGGGCGGGCTGGCCCGCCATGTGGCGGGCCTTCAAAACTGAAGTCCAGCCCGCCCGCCATGAATTTTTTTAATTTTTAATTTAAACTTTTTAATTAATTAAGAATAATTTATATAATTATAATATTTAAATATACATTAATTACGTATTAATTAATAAATGCATCACTAATTTTATAAATATGATATTTAAATATACATTTATTATGTATTAATTAATAAATGCATCATTAATTATAAATAAAATCATTAATTAATTCCTCTATTTAAATAAATATATATATAATTTATAAAATAAATTAACTAAAATATATGGCGGGCCAGCCCACCCCGCCCCGCCTAGCCCGTGGCCCGCCAGAAGGCGGGCCTTAAAAATCCCAGCCCAGCCCGCCCCATAGGCGGGGAGGGGCGGTCCGGCCCGCGGGCCGCGGGCCATTTTGACACCTCTAAGCCGTGAGTTATATAATAAGTGAATAAATAATTGAATATGGGTCATCGTTCTTGCTTCATTTTCATGGGCTTTATTTACCTAGTAAATAATGGGCTCAGCTTAGACACTTGCAATTAATTTAGGGTCGAAAAGGCATCATATTGGGCCACCTCAGTTACTACGCTTTGGACTCATTTGTAACGCTACAAAACTAGCTAGGCCGTCGGGTCGGCCCGGCCCATTAACCCAACTCAAACCGGTTTGATTTGTATTTTCACATGAAAAAGCGACAGTAAGGCTTTTATTGAAGTGTTTGTTGTATGAAAAACCAAAGGACATAAAAGCGTTCGTTAAGAATCAGACAAGAGACAGCCATGCAACCAAACAATGCAATAAATCACCGACTAACCTAGTTTCCAAACATTTAATAAATACTAGTCATATGCGCGTACTATATAATAATATATAATTATTTATTAAATATTAAACGTGTTTGGTTGGGGGTATAAGGGGGATTAGGGGGTTTGGATAAATTAAAGTGGTGTTTGGTTGTGGCCTTTATTTAAAGGTGGGTTTTAATTAAACCCCCTTAATACCTCCTATGGGGCATTAATTAAATCCACCCCTCACGGTTCCATAATCTAATCCCGTCTTATTTGACATAATTATCCTTTATTTCAGTCCCATCGCAATCTTCCCCTCTCTTCCCACGAATCACGATCAAGCAATCTTATACACATAACTTCTTTCTCAGCCCCATCTTCGTCAACGTTCGGTTCTTGCAAGAAAACGTCTTCGTTCTTACATCATAAGACTCCTATCAGTAAACGACATAAAAAGAAAGAACATCGTTTCTCCACCCAGCTCTATAGAAAGCCCCCAATCAACCCTAGTTTCTTTGATCTTCCAATAACGAAATCGAAATACATTATTATTGAAGAAAGAAAGAAATAACAGTGATGAGATTCAAAAGGGTCGCGACGGATTTCGACATCAATCACATTCACAACAAGCCCTGCGATGAGAGCAGTGATAGATACCATTCTGCTAATTTATTAGATCTCGTCATCTCTTTCATCGAGCAAGAAATCAGAGAACAAAGAGACGTTGACGACCACCATGGAAAAACAGACGTTGGTGGAGGAGATTCTCACGAGATTGATCAAAGAGACGGACTATTTTGATTTCTGGTTTACCTTATTTGAATTATTGAACGATGGGCTTAATCAAATTAATTGAGTTGATTCTAGTGTACCGGTAAAATCGTAATTCAATTTAATTAAACCTAATACCACCTAAACCTATCTACCAAACACACCAGACATCATTATTTAATCTCATTAACCAAACACCTGAAAACACTCATACCCTCCATCATTTAATCCCAACTTAAACTAATACCCTCTAAACCCATCCTCCCAACCAAACGGGCTAGTACTAAAAGTAGAAGGATAAATATGACAGATATAAATGCGAAGTAGTGGGTGGTTTCTTTTAATTCAAAAGTTAATTAATAACGTCAGCTTATGTTTTATTTTATGTCAATTATTAATTGGAGAAAATTCTAACTAATTAATAGATACACCAAAAATTAGTTTTTTAACTCACCTTTACGTTAATATAAGAGTATAGAGATAAATATTCTCTTTCTTAATACATTTGACCCACAATTAATAATTTAACTAAATCCACCTGATATGAACCACAGTACAGGTTTCTAGGACCACAGACAGCAAACGCATTTGGCGCATTCTTTATTACCATAAGGCAGAACTAATAGTAATAATAATAATCAATAATCCCAACTACATTTCACTCCCCACCTTGCACGAGCCCTATATAGAAACAATATTGAACATAATTACTCCACACTAAGCACTCTAGGGAAATGAAAAAAGCTGTTACGATGAGGAAAATAACAAATTATGGCAGTCTAGATAGCTACTTTATTTGTACGCAGCTTCCGTAATTATGTTTACTGTGTGCTATTTATTTATGTTCATGTCGTTATTAAGGCCTTCTCTTTTTACCAGTAAAAGGCAGCTAAAGTTAACCCACGTTTAAGCTGTCTTTGTTCACTTCTCAATGTATATATATATATATATTATAATATAAATTGCTTTCGCTTACTTCAAAGCCCATTTGATTTTTTCTTCTGATTTCTATAGTTTAACTAATTTGACTCTCTTCGAAAAACAACGCCACTGGCCTCTTTTAGTGTTTCGCTGTCGGCGAAAATTGGACTTTTTTCGCCTGGGTTCGCTTGAATCTGCGTAAAGTTGAAATCTTGGCTCGAGCTAGAGAAGAGGAGAAGAAACAAATGGGAGAAGCTGAGGTGGCGCGTGCAGATATGGGCGGCGGCGAAGAAGAAGACGCCATGCAATGCACTAACCATCCTTCGAAGAACAGCACGCCGGGCGGAATCTGCGCATTCTGCCTCCAAGAAAAGCTGGGAAAGCTCGTTTCTTCGTCTTTCCCTGCGATTGTGCTCCCAACTTCGTCTTCATCTTCTTCGCCTTCTTTCAGATCTGACGTCGTTAACAACGTCGGCGTTTCCGCCAACGGCGACAGACAGAAGAATCACGTCCTCGTCGGCGCCGCCGGTGGTTCTTCTCTGATGAATGCTCAGAACGGAGTAGGCGCTGGCTGCAGCAACGGTTTTTGCAATGCGAGGAGATCGTCAAGATTGCCTTTTATTTTGACCCATGGGAGAAGGAAGACGAAGAAGAACGACGTTATAGCGACTGCTTCAGACTCCGCCGGCGTTTTGTTGGAGAGAAGCAAATCCACCGCTACGCCGAGGAGAGGTATGCTTTACCTAAACGGAAAGTACGGCGAAGATTATTACAGCCCTCATAGACGAGCAGGGTTCTGGTCATTTCTCTACTTGTCTACTAAGCAACATTCCACTGTTAAAAGAAGCGATAAGAACTCCAAAGATTCGAACTTTACGCCGACAACTACTCCACGAACTGTGAAGGCCGCCGCCGTGGCAGTCAAGAAAAGTAGCAGCAAAGGAGAAGACTTGGCCGTGGTGGATGAGAATGGTAGCAGCAGCCCAACAAATCAAGCGTTCGATCGAAAGGTTTCACGGTCAAGATCTGTGGGCTGTGGAAGCAGAAGCTTTTCAGGCGACTTCTTTGAGAGGATTTCGACTGGTTTTGGAGATTGTACTCTGAGGAGAGTCGAGTCTCAGAGAGAAGGGAAGCATAGAGGAGTTCAATCGTCCCTTCATAGGAACAACAGAGGAGTTGCTGGTAATAATAATGGGAGCGAAAGAGTTAGGTGTGGTGGGATTTTCAGTGGGTTCATGATCACTTCATCTTCTTCTTCATCATCTTCAGCTGAGGATGGTGGTGTTAATGCAATGAATGCGAATAATAAGTCGACGCCTTCTCATTCGACTGTAAGAACGAATCTCTCCCATGGAAGAAGTAGAAGCTGGGGATGGGCGCTTGCGAGCCCTATGAGAGCTTTCAGCAAATCTTCTTACAGTGGGAAAAGGCAGGCTTCTTCTGGCAAGAATGTGCCTCCAAATTTAGCAGCAATTCCTTCGATATTGGCGTAGAGAGAGTGGGCTTTCTTTGCTTCATAATCTGATGAATCCCTTTCTGTTCTTCGTTTAAAACTCTTGTGTTGCTTCAGTGTCTGCTTCTTATATATCTTGCAAGTTTGAATCTTGAGAAGGATCTAAGCCTAGAAGACCATTGATCTCTGTAAATTAAGTTTGAGCGGAGAATAAAATATTTCTTTTTCCAGTATTATTTCCATATTCCTGCGTTTTTTACCGCTGTAAAAACGGTGGAAGAAGAGACCACATTTGTCCTTGTATTGAGAGAGATAATTATTGCAGACTTTTTGTTGGATTTTGTAGTTAAAACTTTCAACGCTGAAAGAGAAGGTTCAATTCATGGATGGGACTGTTCAAAGGTCCATCCATTGATGTCACGACGAAGGAGAGAGTTTCTCTGAAAAGAACGTTAAAATCTGAACTGAGTCACATGTCTCACTGAAATTGAGCACGTGCCACAACACAATACCGTTGTGCCTTTGTCCAATCAATGTGAACAAAATTAGGTGATGTAATAGAATGAGAATAAAAACAATTGCACATGTTTTTGGCAGATGAAACAGTGCTATTATAGGGCACAGATTTTGGATCTGATTCATGTACCATTTGATTATTGAGGTCTTTTGTCTTAGGAGCACCAGTAAAGCATAGATCATAAAATTTACTTATTCATAAGCCCACCATTTAAGTAAAGTATTTGATTTTGCACCCTCCCCCTGAGCAAGAATCGTTGCAAGAACATCACTTTGATACTAATTGTTAGAAACAAAATTCCCCTAGTCCATAAGAATTTTGACATCACAGCAAGAAAAAGATCAAATGGGTACTGACGATTTATGATCATTGAGATATTTAAATGTCTTTTCTCTTGTGTGTACTATCCAAAATAAAATAATAGAAAGAAAAGAGTATGGCTGGACTATAGTTCAATCAAAGACTACATGGGCATCTCCTGCAAGAGAATTGAATGCACCATGTGCCAATGGTGTGTAGGGTAGGCCACATTCTCAAAGACCTGTCTATTTCGCAATGATCAATCATCACTATTCAACGTTTCATTACATAGAAGTCCCAATTGTTAATGTTCTTCCATACTCGGTCTGAGGTGTTGAGTTATAAACAGCACTCAAGTTCTCTTTTAAAGTCGTCTTTTGTTTGCTTTACAATGCAATAACTCGAGCATTCAGAGACCAGCCAGACCTTTTTCAACTGCCTTTTCAACTTCATAGATTCTTGATGGTTTTCGACAGCTTCTTCGCCGCCAACATAAGATTATAATCTACGAAATTCAAATATGGATGATAAGGCAACTGACTAGGTGTCAACCCGATCGCCTCGATGTTAACATTTCTTGGAGGGTTGATAAGTATCGAAATGAGTCCATCTGGGGGTGGACATCGGGTCGGGTATCGGGTAGTTCGGGTTCGGTTAATATTTTCACTACCCGATCTTGGGTACCCGATTTTGAGTTGAAAAATATAACTAAAAATATTATAATGAAATATACATGTCAAAATTTACATGTTATAATTTTCAAAAAATATAATATATTCATATTTTATATGTTTATTTATGAAATTTTGAGAACATATTTTAAATTTTTATAATGTCTTGGCATTGATAATAAAATATCACTTGTTAATTGTGCAATTAAAATAAAAAATTAATCGAAATATTATTTAAAAGTTTAGTACTACTCGCGTTAGATATGATATTTTTTAATGTTTATGTATAAAAACTAATACTCCCTATGTCCCAGCAACTTTATCACATAAGTTACTGAGCATTAATTAAGGTGGTATTATTATATTAATATAGTACAATGGATTAGATATAAACAACTTGTTTAAATTTATAAACTTTTCCTAATTATTCCCACCATTTACGTGTTTAATTTTTTTACCCAAAAGAAAATGTGATAAAATTATTGGGACGCCCGAAATGGAAAAATGTGATAAAATTAGCAGAACGGAAGGAATATATTTTTTAAAAGTATTTTGTCGGGTACCCAAATAACCCGATCGTGTAGTAAATTACTACCCGATACCCGATCCGATTAATAATTATCGACATCGGATAACCCGATACCTGACAAATAACCCGAATTACCCGACCCGAACTATCCGAACCCGATCGGATTCGGGTAAAACCCGAATACCCGAACCCGAACGCCCACCCCTAAGTCCATCTTTTTATTGCAAATATGGAGGGACTTTAAGGCCGTAGAAGCCAACCTAACTGCAGGAAGCCATCTATTGATGGAAAAATCGATCCATACGTCTAAAAAGCCCTCAGTATGGTATATTCATGCGGCTGTCTCTCACAATTGTAGAATTATTCAACCCTTGTGATGCCTTAACTCACAACTCAAAAGTCAAGACACAACATATCATTCAAAATGCATCAAACCCAAATAAGACAATGACAAGAAACACCACAGTGGATGAGAGGAAAAAGAAATGAGCAAAGACGCAAAAGTATCCGAAAATCCAAATCAAATATAATAATCGATCTAACATAAATCATCATTTCCAGCACCTGTGTTCTCTTCGTAGCTTAAAAGTGTTTTGTTCGCCTTTAGTTGAGGGGATTGCAGTGGTGTACTTCACTTAAATTGGGGCGCGGGCGGGACGTCAAGAGTAATACCAGCTTGAATTTGGCCCCAGCCAATCAGACGCCAATGCCTATCTATTCTGCGACTCAATGCGATCTTCTCACCTTGGCTTGTGCACACGGGTGAAGTGAGCTGTAGTTTTGCAAACACGTTCTTAACAGCCACGACTCTAGCCCCCGTGGACATTGACCCTATGTTCAGCATTAGGATCTCTCCCTTGCCAACTTTGAGACTTTGCCTTGCCTCTCAGTGTCCTTTGTCCTTACGCCAAGAAGACGACGCAGCAAGAAGAAATTAACCTGCAGTTGAAAGGAAAATGCTGAGCATCATTAGAAACTGGAAAAGAACAAATAGAAAAAATGTAAAAACATCTCCTTCACATGATCTTTTGCAGCTATATCGCGTGATCATATTAGCTGGTGAGTTTTCTAAGGCTACTATACCTCGAGTTCGACGTATACTTCGGGGAGAGAACCAACTTCGCCAAGTACCTGCCCCACCAACCTATCAGCACGTGTAAGTGTTGGATCCATGGTTGTTCCAACTCCAATAAGTCCTCCAGGCACCGCAAATTGTAATTCATTTTGCTCCGCATACAATGAAACTATTCTTGAATATATTGGGGTGCATTTGATATTATCATTTTCATCTTTGACAACGATACCGGGACGAACCTCGATGAACTGATTGACTTTCAAAACACCCTGCGAATTACCCAATTGACCATGGTAAGTATAAGGGAGAAAACGAGAGGGATCAATCTTTATGAAAAATGGAAGCAAAACCCACACCTTCAGTATACTTCCGCCAGCAACACCACCCTTTATTTCATCAACTTCAAACCCCGGTTTGTTGACGTCAAACGATCGGATCACAATCATATTTGGTGGAGAGATGAAATTCCTTTCTGGAATAGGGATTTTCTTCACAATATATTCGCAGACAACATCAATATTGTACTTCAGTTGTGCAGATATTGGTACCACTGGGGCACTACCAGCAACAGTTCCCTTAGGACACAAATCAAATATGGTGTTAGGAACAGACGCGAGCAAGCAGATTTGCAATTTATAATCAACCAACATACCTGGATAAATTTCTGAATAGCTTCGTGCTGGTTGATAGCAACATTTTCCTGAACAAGATCGACTTTATTTTGAAGTATTATTATATGCTGGAGGCGCATGATTTCAACAGCAGCCAAATGTTCTGAAGTCTGAGGTTGAGGACAGCTCTCATTGGCAGCTATGAGAAGCAGAGCCCCATCCATGATTGCAGCCCCGTTAAGCATGGTAGCCATGAGAATGTCATGACCCTGCAGGCAAGCAACATTATAGCATCATATAGGTAAACATTCTTGAAACCTACAATTGGTAATAACCCTGTGAAACAGGTGTTGACCATGTTGTACACAGTGAACTAGAAATCTATACTCGTGTAGCTCCATATAGCAGAACTCAGTCGAAATATGTATGGAGTGATATAAAGTTATACTTAAGGATCAAAACAAAAACATACTGGGCAATCGACAAATGACACGTGTCTGAGCAACTTCATCGCACGGTTCTCAAAACCAGGCACCTCGCACATTGGACTATCTTCTTTTCCACTTCCATAAGCCCTAATAAAGACATAAGTGAAAAAATTGAGAACCACACTTACTGAAAGAAAAAAGGAGAAAATCGACCAGAATCAAAGTCATAAGCATACTTGTAGCACATGGGTCGAGGGCATCGGTCATCTTCACACTTGTATATCTTTGCATTCGCATATCCAAGCTTGATAGTGATGTTACGTTCCAACTCATTCTTAAACCGAACAGTCTGCGTGCAAAATAGCAATCCTAATTAGAATGATGCCTACCACTGAATTACACTTAATCTCAAGGTTGCACAAGGCAGTAAATCTTCCACGATTGTTGGTAAAGAAAATGGTATATGTAAACTATAAATCAATATGGAGAAAGCGAATACCTGGACGCCAGATATGGCTTTTACAACTGTTGACTTCCCATGAGCCACATGGCCAATGGTTCCTGAAGAATCCAAAAAATTGATCCTCAATGAACTCAATACTTAATCTCGCTTAGGAAATGCAGAATCATTACAAGCTTACCGATGTTAATTGTCGCCTGGCGAGAAATAACCTCGGGAGATAGCGGATGTAGCTTGGTTACATCCAACTTGCTTAAATCCTGCTCCATCAACCCCTTTTTCGACATTTTGCTGATCCTAAGTCAGATCCTCGAACTATCAGAGTAAGAATTCTCAGCTGCATATACCAGAGGCAACAGAGCGAATCAGTGGCAAGCTAATAGCTTCGACGAATTTCCAATTCATAAACCATAGATTAAGAAAAATGAATGAAAATTCACGACATCATCGCCGGACCACATAAAAAAGCCTCATTTATCCAACAAAAAACTACCAAACCATGAAAAAGTCAGAATGAAACAAATCATATATTGTGAGTATTAGGTTATCAAAGAGAATCACAACCTTCGTATTGCCAGAGCCGTCGGCTAAGTTATTGGTGTATTGAAAGAGCTGAGCTAGGGTTTCTGATCAGTAGAGGCTAGGGATCGATATACGTCATTTACCTGTTTGATATATTCGGTAATTTAGCCAATGAGGCTTGGCTCTAGTGGCCAAGCTGAGGCATCCAAAGTTCATGTGATTAGGAGGTCAGGGGTTCGAACCCCACCTCCCACATGACTTTGGAAAGTCCCCATGGGCTTAGGCCCATGACTATCGTTGTTGGGTGGGTTTGGGATGTATCCATCTGACCCCGGGGATTAGTCCCACCTCTGGAGTGTGTGGCGATTAGCCCATAGCCGGGCAGTGTGGGGATACCTCGGGACCGGAAAAAAAAAAAAAAAAAAAAAAAAATATATTCGGTAATTTCATTATAACCCCCACTCTTAGGACTTGTAGTATAACTGCCCCAATCGAATTTAATTCGTAGTGGCAATTATGTAGTATATCTCCTGTAAACGGACCATCCGCGAAATAAGGATTTTGGAATTGAAAAGGCCCATCAGCAAAAGCCCATTAAGGCGAAGATAAAGAAGAGTGTGCGGATCCGTAAGATTAAAAGCATATCTTTGTCTAATTTTGGACTACGAAAGCCCTTCGCAGATTACGGAACAAACCGTTGCCCTATATATAACCCCGATCAGTAGCTAGGGAAACTCTTTCTCACGATCTCGCTGCGTGCTTTGCTCTCTGTGAAGTTGTTATATTCGTGTTTGGAAAGAGATCGGAGAACGGTTAAATTGTGCAATCATGCTGGTCTATCAAGATTTGCTTACAGGTTTGATAGATTACATGGTAGTTTTTGCTGTATGTTGTGGTAGAATCGTGTTTGGTGATGTGGGCTGTCGTTGGTTTTGGGATGGGATTTCAGATCCTAGCCAATTTTTTGCCCTAAAGTCTCGATCTTTATTCCATTCTGGCGGTGGATGTTGGGCCTTTTGGTAAAATTTGTTGTTGGCTCTCATCGAGTTTTACAGATTGATATGCCGTGCGCCTTCAATTGTGCAGTTAGCCGTAGAATTATGTCTTTTGGACACGAAAGGTTGGATTTTGTTTGCGCTTTTGCTGCTTTATTTGTCCGATACTCCAGTCTTCTTACCGCTTGAGAAATCATGTCACTTTGCTATTGTTCGATTAGCTGTTATATTTTTTGTCATATTTATTTTATTGTGTCGAATTGTAGGCGATGAACTCCTCTCTGACTCCTTTCCTTACAAGGAACTCGAGAATGGAGCGCTTTGGGAAGTTGAAGGAAAGGTTAGAGCAATTCCCTTACACTGTTCCTTGATCAGCAATCCCTGTTATCTTAACCTATTACTGAAGTTTTAACACTTCATGTTTTCTCCAGTGGGTTGTTAAGGGTGCCGTTGATGTAGACATTGGCGCAAATCCATCAGCTGAAGGCGGTGAAGAAGATGAAAGCGTTGATGACCAAGCTTGTAAAGTAGTTGACATTGTCGACACTTTTAGGCTTCAGGTTTATTACTTAAGCATATACACTTGCTGAACCATTTCCGCTTGCTTAGGTAAAAAAAAAAATCGCAACTCTTAATCCAACGTGTTTTGTTTTACAGGAACAACCGCCCTTTGACAAGAAGCAATTTGTTGCATACGTTAAGAAATACATCAAGCTGTTGACTCCCAAGCTTGAACCCGAGAAGCAGGAGGAGTTCAAGAAGTCCGTCGAGGGTGCAACCAAGTTCTTGCTTTCAAAGCTCAAAGACCTCCAATTGTAAGAAGCACTACCATATTTTGTCTCCACTTCTTCTACATCATTTGTGTAGTTCACTGTTATGTGATTCTAACGTATGCCTATTTCTCTTGCAGTTTTGTGGGAGAGAGCATGCATGATGACAGCAGCGTTGTGTTTGCCTACTACAAGGAAGGTGCTGTCGATCCGACGTTTATTTACTTGGCTCACGGTTTGAAGGAGATCAAGTGCTAAGGTTATGGGGATTTCTGTTTCTCTTATTTTTCTGCAACTTTGAAGTTTGTGTTATTGGTGTTGCTCTATGGTATCGAAATTGAGTCTGTCGTTTCCTTTCATGTGGGATGCTATTTTTCTCGAGTATGGATCATTGAGTTGCCCTTTTTTTCCATTTTAAGTTTATTCAATCAGTCGACACAATGAACACTGGATAGAATATGCTTGGTTCCATACTGTAAGTGAAAGTAAGCTTTGCCTTTTCCCACTTTGCTTTAGCATATAGTGGTAACAATGAACGGCTTACTTGTTTCGCGGAAAAGAAATTCCCCAACATGATTCAATCTCAAATCCTGGAAAATTGAAAACTAGCGAAAGCCAAAATTGCTCTCACAAATCAGATGTTCTGTTGGCATATTCTTGAACCAATGCTCCAAAAAGCGAAGGCCTCTCGAGCAGCTTCGATGGATTTTCGAACTCTTTGGCCCATCCTATGTGGTTTACAAGTTGATCAATGTTATAACTCATCTGTACTACGATCGTCTGATCTTCTAGGTAAAGAACGCATCAAAGGCGAAACAAAAGAAAAAAACTTACCATTGTCTACGACCAAAACTCTGTCACAGTCTATGACAGTCGGGATTCTGTGAGCAATGGTAATGATCGTGCAAGCGGCAAACTCCTGGCGTATAATCTTCTGAATAACAGCGTCCGTTTGTGAATCAACGGAGGCCGTTGCTTCGTCCATGAACAAAATCGTCTTTCGTTTCAACAGTACTCTTCCCAAGCATAGCAGCTGCCTTTGACCTACGCTCCAATTGTCCCCCGAGTCAACCACTGTACGCAAAAAAAAACGCCCCTCGGGTTAGTTTTACGTTCTTCACCCACGAAAATCCCGCCCCTGCTGTAAAAAAAGGTCACCTGATGCATCTAACTTCTCGGGTTTTTCTGCTACGATATCTTTCAGCTGGCACCTTTCGAGACTCTGCAACGAATATATATATATATATATATATATATATATATATCTCAGCAGCTTAGCTTCGTAAGCATATATAACATATTCAGGAAAGAAAGTTTCACCTTCCATATCTCATCATCTGAGTACAATCCAAGAGGGTCGACGTTGCTTCTAACAGTTCCCTCAAACAAGACTGGTTCTTGAGGAATAATCCCCAATTGTGACCTAACTTCATGAAGGCCAAGCTTGCAAATGTCGACCCCATCGATGATTATCGTCCCAGCGTAAGGCTCGACAAGCCTAAAGAACACTTGGATCAGAGTAGACTTGCCGCTCCCAGTTCTTCCAACCACTCCAATTCTCTCGCCTCCTTCGATGCTCAGAGATATCCCTTTCAGCACCAATGGGGTATTGCTTCGATACTTCACTTGCAAGTCTTTTACCTCAATTTCTCCGCGGTTAGGCCAATTTGGCAGGGCTCGCGAATCTGCTTTCGTCCAAGGTGCTTCTGATGGTATGTCTATGAACTGCTTGATTCTCTCTACGGAGACCATTCTGTTCTCTAGCAAGCAGGTGAGGTACACCGTGAAGTAAAGTATGCTGTTTAGGGGCAGCCCATAAGATAAAGACAGCCCGACGTATTCTGATTAAACAAAAATATTACAGATTAAAGTTGGCGTTTTTTGAGAGGAGGTATGAACCTTGATGATCTTATTACCAGGCTTGATTATGGTGCTGGGCAATACGATCAAGAAGATCGTTGAGATGCATAGGACGAAGCTGCCGATGAGCTCCAAACGAAAGCCTAGCCACTCGTTCGCAGCGCAGTTGTGGAAGTTCGTCTTCAAGTTTAAATCAACCCTATCGATGTTCTCTTGGAAGAACATCGCCTGCTTTCTGAAACTACGAATCGTCACCACGCCCGAGATCGTTTCCGAGAAGTGATGGATGATGGGCGCTTTGGTAATTTGCTCCAGCCTCGTCAGTTCGCGGGACGTCGCAAGGTAATAATCCTGCGTAAGAAACGGCGTAAAGAAAGGGGGTAAAAAAGAAAAAAAAAATCTCGTCCTTTTACCTGATACCATACGTTGAGCCAAATGAGGGGAACTACGAAGAACAGCGTAGGCCACGCATATTGGCAAGTGATGAAGATCGTCCCGAGCAAGGCGAAATACATCATCAGATTAATACTCAAGAAAAGTGGAATCAACACGTCTACGTTGCTCTGATCGTACGACGCCTGAAAAAAAAGCGCTCGTTCGTCCGCCTGCCTTTACAATCCATATATCTTAGGAACGAATCGAAGCGCAAAAAAGAAAGAAAGTCTTACACGGCTAAGTATTCTCCCCGAAGGAGTCGTATCAAAGTACGACATCGGCGCATGAACAGTACTCTCAAGCATCTGTCCGAAGAAGCTCCGAGCAGTTTCGAGCCCTAAAAAAGCGACAAGCATAGACCTCATCGCAACGAAAGCGCACGAAATTACGGCTATAGAAGAATAAACCCCGACAAAGAGCGAAGGATTGAAGACGCTCTCGTCAGAGGTCTCATAAGCCAGCCAATAATCAGAAGCCATCTGCGCCAACTGCCACATCAGCGATACGGTAATGACGATTGAGATTCCCCACCACCCGTATGTCTCGGTGGCGTACTGCTTGTAGACCTTTACGCTGACCCGCCCCGTTTCTCTCTCCTCGTCCTCGATGAGCTTCGAGCCGCCGCCGTCGCCCGGCTCGGGCCGGTGGTTCGACTCACCGTCGGCCTCGGCGGCTCGAGGGTGTTCGTTGGCCGAGCCATTTTTTTCGGCGGCCTCGACTAACTCCATGGAGCTGTCGTGAGCTGCTACGAGGGCGGAGAAGTCTGAGTTGGGATGTAAGAGGTCTCTGTACTTCCCCGACTGAACGATTTTCCCATCCCTTAAGACCTAATGAGCCGACGAGCCGAATATACGAAATTGTTTTACGAGAAAAAAAACGACGGTGAGTAGTTGAGGGAAAAGCGCAACACGTTCGCGCCGTCGTACCATAATGATGTCGGCGTTGTGGAGGAAATCCATCTGGTGAGTGACGAGCAGTATCGTTTGTCCTTCAGAGCTCCCCTTACACATTCCTGCAAGTGTTTTTTTTTAACCGAAACCTCATGGATTCGAAATTCGAAGAACTATATCGTAACGAAAAATTAATTGCCATTGTTGAGATTATAACCTAACTTAATATATCAAAGAGGCAACTTCATATATTATCAATTGATTATAGGATGAATCCCTCAATTTCTAATGGGCTGCCCTTACGCGTTCCTACAAGTTTTTTTTTTTGTACGGAACCTCATGGATTAGAAGAACTATATCGTAACGAAAAATCAATTGCCAGTGTTGAGATTATAACCCAGCTTAATATATCAAAGAGGCAATTCACATATCACCAATTGGTTTTAGGATGAACCTCTCAATCTGTGATGGACTGACTGACCTTAAATATTTCGCTGCCAGTGTGGGCGTCGACGGCGCTGAATATGTCGTCCAATAGATATATATCGCGGTCCTGATAAACGGCCCTGGCGAGCTGTATCCTCTGCTTCTGACCGCCGCTGAGGTTGATCCCTCGCTCTCCTATCTCCGTACGATCGCCGTGCTCCATCATCTCTAAATCCTTCTCCAGGGAACAAACTCTTATTACGTTTTGGTACTTTGCACTGTCCATCGGCGAGCCGAACAGTATGTTCTCCCTTATCGTCGCGTTCTGTATCCACGACGTCTGCGCCACGTAAGCGGTCGGCCCGCATACCCTCACCTTTAAAAAAAACACACGTAAATTTCGCCAAAGCGAAGATCGCCTCTATTTGATTAAATCGAAACCTACTGAATGACCACTTCACCTAAAAGGCTAAGCTCGAACGGATCCATCATTTTTAAATTCTATACGTTATATACCAACACGTCCCCTTACGTCTAGGATGATTTCTTTATTATCTAAAACTAAACCAGTAACTTTTTTAAATGGCTCAAGGACATTTTTGGTCCTTGGACTCTGATACCATGCTGAACAGCCAGATCACTTCACCAAAATGTTTAAGCTTGAACGGAGCGTGCGTTTTAATTTTATATTCTATACTTCCAACACAACTGAAGGGTGGAAAAGTTTTCCTCACCTTCCCCGACGTTTTGTGAAGCTCGCCGAGCACGGCGGCGAGCAGAGAAGACTTCCCCGACCCGACCATTCCAACTATCGCGGCAAACTCTCCCTTCTTAATCCGTACATTTACATCGGAAATAACGTTTCGAGCGCCTTCTCCTTCTTCTTCCCAGGCGAAGCTCCCTTCGCTCACCTCCACTGCTATCCCATCATAATCATCGCCTCTACTTTTTTCTTCCCTTTCGACTGTACTTTCATCCAACTCACGGCTCGTCAGGTACTTATCGAGCCTGCCCAAGGAAATGATCGCCTGGGAAACGGAGATCAGCGTATTGGGAAAATTCTGAATCGGCTCTTGCAATATCTTAAAAACCGAGGTCGCGGTGAACACAGTGGATGCGTCGAGGGGCACTTTTAACAGAATCGCCACGCCGAAAGTGATGGAAGCTAATACGATGGGCACGCTCCACAGCAAGATTATGTTCCCGGAGATTAAGTACATGAACTTTCCCAGCCAAGTGAACTCCTTCTCCCTAGAGGACATAATCTTCTTGCAGAAGTGCTCCTCCCAGGCCTGAAACTTTATCACACGCATGTTGTTGAGCATCTCCGTGGTGGCCTTCATCCTTCCGTCCCTATTCGTCATCATGTTGAACTGATATGCGTTGTTCTTGCGTGTGATTTTCAGCGTCAAGAACATAGCTCCGACGACTGCTAAGAGGGAGACGAGGACTGGGATTCCTATGTAGGCGTAGAGAAGGGCCAAAGCTACGCCTACTTGAAAGGGCATCATCCATAGTGTGTGTAGTTGGTAGACTAAATCGGAGAGTTGCTGGCAGTCAACGGCCATGTAGTTGACTATTTGGCCGACGCCGTGGGCTTGCCTTGACGAGCAGGTGAGTTTCAGGCCCTTTGTGTAGAGTCCGGCGATTAGGGTTGAGCGTATGAGCATTCCGAGCTTGTTTGAGAGGAAGTTGAAATGGTGGGAGCTTAGGACTTCGATTACCTTCGATAGGAGGAGAATGAGTATGAGGTAAAACCCTGGGAGGAGATTTGTTCGGTCGCCGGAGGTGAAGGCGATGAACCGCTGGATTAGGACTGGGCCCACGTACATCACGGCGAGGCGGACGACGGCGAGGAGGCCGGTGACGGCGAGGTCTTTCCAGAAGCATCTGATGAGCATCGTTCTTACTGGGTTTTCGCCGGCGGGTTGGGGCCAGTGGCGTTTGAAGAGCTCGGACATTTTCTTGGCCTGATGGTCGGGCGGGAGGGAAGGGACTTCGTCGATCTTTAGTGGGGATTTGTAGCCTTTGCTTATGAGTGGGTTCAGCCAGTACCATACTGCTTTTGAGAGGAATGAGGAGGCGGCGTAGCCGCCGGCGGTGACCGTGGGTTGGCCCGACCCGTTTGTTACTACGTTCTGGGCGGTGATCCCAGTCTTCCCCTTGACGGAGACGATGAAGAGATAGGTGTAAAAGGGGAAGCTCGCTAGGGAACATATGTCGTCGATTTTGAGATTTGAACCGCCGGTGGAAGCCAGGCGAGCGATGGCGGCGGCGGAGAACAAGCATGCCAGGAGAAAGCTCGCGGCCCAATAGAGACGAAGGGTCAGAGGATGAGAAGCGGCTGCGAACTTCTTCGTCTCGGTTGCGAGGAGGACAAGCACGGCGGCGTTGGTGACTGTCTGAAACAGTCTGAAGAGACTCTCCGCCAAATCCCAGGTGGCGCCGTCGCCGCCCTTGGCGGTGAAGGACAGTACGGTTAGAACGGCGTAGGCTGAGGCTAATAGAGCTGTGACGGCGAAAGAAACTTTAAACCACAGCGTGGCTCTGAAACCACTTTTATCAGGTCCGAGGAGAGGTTTTCCGAGGGGAGACTGATCGGAGTTTCGGCCGGAGAAGAATCTCCGGGCGGCGACTACGGCGAGTGCGAGCAAGAAGAGAAGGTCAACGGCCGAGAAAAGAATCCTCTGCGAACATGGAGAGAGGAAGATGAATCTCAGCCATCTGAGTACTACTGATGCGGAACTTGAATCCTCGGATGATGGATAACATTCAAGATCCGTAAGCCAAGAAATGGAAAACATTGCTTTTCTTTTTTGAAGAAGAAACTTATATTACCCTTGAAAACAGTGCTAACACCTCATATTCTGCTGCCTACATAAGAAGAGAGGACTGAGAAAACACTGCACAGCGAGATTTTGGACATGAAAGGCTGTAGTAGAGGAAGCATGAAATCTCGTAGCTCAAAAACATATTTTAATGCCCATCTTAGTCAACACCGATCCATACATACATATTTTTTTTGAGGGGTAAATTCCTTATGAGCGCCGCTTGAATTTTAGTATTACTCTTACATACACTTCAAATTATTTTTCGTTATAAGTACCTATTTGAAAATTTCTTCCTGTTCAGTACCTAAAAATATCTTTGCACTTTCAGCATTGAAAAGACGAAAATACTCATGTCTCACATATTCCAAAAAAGTTGAATACATTATCTCACATGAATTATACCAACAAAACTTATTATTGTGCCAATAAAATTGAAATTATACCAGAAATTTGTAGTAATTATACAAAGTTCCAATATTATACCAATAAATAACATTATTATAATTTTATATAGCAAAATTGGACATTATACCAACTAAATTTGCTATTATACCTGATATTATAGAAATTATACCATCTGTTTTCGTTATTATACTAATAAATAATGGGATTCGAATTTTATACAATTAAATTGGACATTATACCAACTAGTTATGCTATTATACCAGAAATTATAGAAACTGTACCATCTGTACCAATAAATAAAGGTATTATATTTTTATACCAAAAAATTAGGCATTATACCAATTAATTTTGCTATTATACTAGAATTGAGGAAATTATACCATTTAGTTTCGTTAATATACCAGTAAATATAGTTATTTTAATTTTATACAGCGAAATTGAATAATATACCAACTAATTTTTGCAAATATACCAGTAATTATGGAAATTATACCATCTATTTTCATTATCAATACCATCTATCTTCGTTATTATACCAATAAATAAAGTTATTTTAATTTTATACAGCAAAATCGGGGATTATACCAACTAAGTTTGCTATTATACAAGAAATTGTAGATATTATACCATCTGTTATTAGGGTTCAATTTTGTTGGTATAATAACGATAACAGTTGGTATATTTCCAATCTATTATTCGGTTGGTATAATTAGATTAACAGTTGGTATAATAATCAAAATAGTTGGTATGATGTCCAATTTAATTGCTGGAAATGATATTTTCGTCCGTTCACTATTTGGGTATTAAATACACAACTTTTTTGCAGATGGTTACTGAACATGAAGAATTTTTAGTAGGGGTACTGAACATGAAGTTTAATACTCGAGTGTGTCTGATAAGGAATTTAACCATATTTTTTTTATATATTTAATAAGTTGACAGCACATCCATAGATGAGGAACACGAGCTGTGTGTATAAAAATATCATATATATGGGAATTTGGTATTGTTAAATGAACGGAGAAGAGCATTTACTTAGTCATAATATCAGTCCATGTTTTTTCCGATGACGAGAAGATATGGTTGGTCAGTATCGCTGTGCGGTGGTCTTGATTTATTGTCGTGACTTAGACAATTGTCGATTGCATGATTTGAAATTGCTTGCTTGAAAGTATGCTATAAAACAAAGACTTGCCTCTCTCTATATCATCAAAATCGTATAATAATCAATAATGACATGCGACGAAAATGTCACGTACGTAAATTGACATGGGTACGTTATAACCGGCGTCAAAATGGAAGATCCTTGCATAGATATTGCCGTGAACCAAATTACAATATTTTATTGCATTATAATATTACCTCGTGGAACACGAAACTCGGGTCACAAGGTTATTGTTATGTATATACACGGGTGCTACTATTGGCATCCCAGCCGTCTAAAAAACATTGAAATGCTATAAACAATTGTTAATAGCCAAGTTTTATTCACGTTCAAAACACAATGTTTTTAGCAAGTGTTAATTGTTTGATTTCATTGTCATTAATACATTGGATTATTTTTCTCAAGATTAATTAATTAATTTGTTTTTTTATTACTATAGCCATCTAATATGCGTATTTTATATATGTAAAGATAAATAACTCTTTTATATGTAACTCGATAATATTAATAGGTTATAAAAACCTAACAATTATTTAATAGAACTCATAGAGCAAATTAAAAAATATAATGAAATTTCATTTAAGGGAACAATGTTTGTATAAAGTTACCATTGTTTTCAATAGACATGTACAAAATAATAAAAGCTTTATCTATTATATACCCTTGAAAAGGAGACTTCATTTCAGGTCCCATCAAAAGTTTCATTTAGAATTCAGGCCCTATCAGGAAAATATCTAATTTTAAGGACCGATTTCTGCAGTACCACTTCATTGCTCTGAACTGAAATAACAATAGGTTGAAAATTATAAACAAAACGATCATCAGATACCAGTTAATGATCATCCATACCAGTTCATTTCTGCAGTACCACTTCACTTGTTATGAAATAACAATATGTTCAAAGTTTGTAACACAAAACAATCTCGTATGCCAGTTCATATAACTTTTTATACCACTTTTTAAGTTAAGTCCTTATCTCTAGATTTACGGATATTGAGTTCTTTAAACTATAAGGAGCCTAAATTCAAATATACCTTTAACCGAATTGGTCAAAGCTAACAGTATATTTACTGTTCAATATTATTGGGGGTCTATAGTAAACACGGTGCCAATAGAATTTCCCACAAATATTATATTGATTTCAGTCATTCAAAGGTCTTAATTATGCACTCCAACACATAGATTTCCCACTTGGCGGTCGTGTTTATCAATCTTCGACAGGTATATTTATAATATAAAACAGACCTGAATAAGATAAGATTACTTGGAAATATAAGGTCACACGCACATCTCATAATGAAACAATCAAAAGCCAATACAAATCTCAGCGAACAACAACACAGACAAGGTCTTTGAGGAAGACAGTTTTAATAACAGCACAAAAGGGCTGTAACGTACCTTAATGTTACAAACAGGGAGGAGGAGTTTTTCCCAGTTGAAGTAGTGTTAACTACTATTTAATCATATCGACTGTTCTTTTTTCCAAGAACAACGTTTTGTTACAGTGATTGCTGCATTAGATCTGCACACTCCTCGTCCAGCGACTGTATGGGTAAGTCCTGTAATAAATACATGGAGAACTTTCTAAATATCAAAAACCGGCCACCGTTTTGTCATTTAGCATTATTATTACCTGTGATTGTAACGGTTGATTCTGCTGCTGATCTTGGGAGGCAGGGTATGCCTGAGGCTGAGACATTCTGTAATATGGCTCTTTGAGGTCGAGTTTGCCCGATGATGTCTGAATGATGCCTCCTTGTTCGGCACCAGGGCCCCACATTTTAGCTGTTTCAGGGCCAAACGAAACTTTGGCACAGGAATTCCGAAAGATCAAGAAATTTGGATTTGATATTCAGAAACTGACCTGATAATGTCAAGTAGAGAGTGTAACTCTGAGCTTTATGGGCAACCATTTGAAGTCGACCAGTTATTTCTTGGCCAGGCATTACATAGATAGGTTGGGCCAAGACGCAGCGTAGCTGGTACCAGTGTGTGGTGAGGGCGCCAGGAGCTGTTGTAAGCCATCTTTGTACGGTGCTATGGATCATTAACATAAGTTTGAATAAGGTTACGAAATGAAAATTATAAACTGAAAGAGCCAAGCCAGAAGATGGTTTCTATCACCTCCCATCGAACAATACGTCAAACCAACATGCCAATCCGTGTATTCTGGCACCGACCGAAGATGTAAATCTCAATGGAATATCAATTTCATACAATTCCTCCTCCTGTCATGTAAGTTTATCAAGATATTTTATGTCTCGGAATCGATTTTATCCTCATTTCATTTCATTTAATTTTGGGAATGACACAACCACTTGTCGGTCTCACTCATTCATAAGGAAGAAACCATGTTTCTTGAAGGCAAGTATGTACAATGGATCTGCTGCAGATGAGACGCTAATGCATACCTTAGCTGACATGAAATCTATCACGTGGGACATTGTGGGGGCCACCAGTAACCTAGGATCGAATGCATCTACCACAGGCTGCGATAACCAGAAGTCACTATCTTTAGACAATATATAAAAACCATGAATCGAGATGCTGCCATGCACTGAAGATTACGACGGTGGAAAGGTTTTGCAGCATGTTGAAGAAATAATGGTGTAAACCTGGGAAAAGTATCCTTGAAAGGCCGTCCCATGTAAAGGTGTCAAGTCTACACCGTAATAATTTTGTTGCTGCCAGAAAAGAGCCTGAACAAAAATACAATATCTTAAATTTCCTTTGCATGAAAGATATAAATCCAAAATAAAGACAGCTTCAGACACTTCGTATCTTGAGCCTCAAGCAACCCAAAAAAAAGAGTTCCTAGTTTACTTCTACAACCACTGCTACATCGACTACCAGACTGTTCTTCATTAGTCTTCCATACGAGAAAAGAAAACTGCAGAAGTAAAGAGGGCTGACCTTATTGGCAATTTCGATATACAAAAACTCATCACTAAATGGAGCCATATGTATTCTGCAAAGTTACACAAGTACAAATCAATGGCAAAATGCCAATAAATTAAAACAAAAAAGCTCTTGGAGCACACAGGGAAAGTGGCTCGAGAAACATTCACCTTCCTAGAGTTGGAAACATCTTTCCACTTGGACCAAGGAATCTATCTCTTGCGATGATATAAGACTCTAGCATCCTCTCATTCACTAGCAAAGTGCCTGTGGTAGAATAATCAATCCTCAAGATAATCCTTGAGTCGCTTGCCCCATGGGATACATAATATGCCAAGTAAAAGCGGAAACAGAACAAGCATACCCATGGGTTCAGAGATTAAAATGTCGGCCTTTTCAGGTAATTCAACCTCTTCTACTTTGCCCTTGATAACCTTATCAAGACAAACACAGAGCAAGACATCAATAATAACACGCAAGGGATCAAATTTATTCCAGATGATGCTCACAGTTATCCTTTCGCTAAGTGATGAATTCCCAGAAATAAGTTTACGAGCATAATCTGCCATTTCTGAGGCCTCCACAGCATAGACATGCCTCGCACCAGCCTGAAAGAAATAAAATTTGTATATTAAAACATACTGGAAAAAGGTTTAATTTAACTGGTAAAAAAGCTGATGTCAATGCAACAACCTGAGCAGCGAATAATGATAAGATGCCACTACCAGCACCAACATCAACTACTACACGATCACGGAAATCAGCACGGTTCTCAACAACTGCAGCATAGTAAGTTCCTGGATCACAAATTTCCAACAAGTCAGCTATTCAGATAGAAATTTATGAAGATAATTATAAGCTTAGCATCAGGAGATACTGGCTTTGTAAATTTGCAGAAAAACGGAGCTTAGACAATTCATGAGGGGGAAAGAGAGCTAACGGATATAACCTGTCCTCACATAATCCTGCAACATATTTTGCTGGTGTAGGAGCTGTCCATAGTAGTGAAAATACATTTTCGCTGAAGAAGCCTCTATTTTTTCATCAAACTTGCTTGCGGACGATGATATGATTCCATTAGACAAAGATGAACCTAAAAAACAAAATGATGAAGACTCGTGTACCTAAGCTGTTTAATGTTCCATGTAGTCTTAGGATGAAGGACTCGCAACACACATTGCTTGTTGTAGTAAAGTAGATCTTCCTATCAACGTGCTCACATAAGTATGCATTGCCAGTTCAACAATGTTTTGTTCATACATGGATATAGTAGATATTGTTACAGAGACGCTTGTCAAACTAACAAAGAACATAGCTTTCCTGCTTGATTATTTTGGAAATATAACAAAAGATTCTCATGCATGCAATTAGCAAGGTTTTAAATACTCAATATCCGTATCAACGTTTATGGGAAAATGCAAACATGGATTGTATTAGCAAAGGTTAACAAGAACTAATATTTTAGTGGACATACGGATATTCAAAGAACAATTTCATTTGTAAATTTATAGCATATATTGAATCCAAAAAAAAGGGTAGCAGCATTTACAGAAAAGGTCGGGCCAGTGACATCAATAACTAATCATAAAATGGCATTAAAAGCCCAACCTTGACCAGCCAATCCCTTTTTCCAATGCTCAAATGCAGAATGAAATGCTCCACTTTCTTCCTCATTTCTAAATTCTATAGTGATACCCCTGGAGTAGCTCTTCTGATCCAAGGTCAAAAGGCAAAAGCATAAACATAAGTTCACCCAGAAAGAATTTTGAAAAATACATGTTATTGTTGTTTTAAAAAGAATGTCTGAATAAAAAAGAAACCAGTTCCATTCAAGATGTCATCCTTTTAAAATTTGAGATCCATTCAAAGATCTATAGTCATGTGAGTTCCCCTAACGATTATCAAACAAATGAGCAGAATCAGATTCAACTTTGAAAAGCATGACGGTGCAATAAGCCCCCAACCTCTTTCTTGGTGTCAGATGCTTCAGATATACACAGTGAACGAGACGGACTTAGCTTGAAGAGCTGGAAAAACAAAATTAAATCAAACCAGTTAACAAAAAGACGAAACTGAAAATTTACCACACATTCACACTCCATGCAGACAATCGGCATATTCAATAGAAAGATACAACCATCAATGTCTTCCAACCTTTTTCCTAAATCGTATTATTACCTACCTAACTAGGTAGCCCACACTTTCCTTCTGTGACGAGTCATACAAATTCAAACTTTTCATAACGTGTCAAAATCCCAACAGAGGATATTATACCAAAGAATGTAGGATACTGATATTTTTTTTTCTTCACTAGTTTTTTGACCATTTATTGGCATAAAAGCTCATATCGATCAAACTACTCAACCTTCTGAAGCATCAGCTAACTGCAAACCTAAAACAGAAATAGAGCAAGTTTCTACCCAAATAATTCACTGAAATTCAATCCCGTCGACGCAAAAATGGATAAGACACACGTGATAGCTCAGAAGTAGATAAAAAAAGCGTCGAATCTTATGCATAAGACCCCATCAAAGCACCTAAAGAAAACGTCTGCATCCCCAATCGAGCTTAACGAGCTGCCAGTGACAGTAACATTCAATTGAAACCTCAACAAGAATTAATAGCTTCACTACCTGGCAGTCCCCTAGATCAAACTGAACCGAGTCCTCCGAACCGGACTCCAACTCGAACCGGAGGGAATCGGAGCGAAACCTAGCGACCACCTGCGGCGAAGAACTGCCTGAAATCGACAGCTGCGAAATCGACGCTACTAAAAAATCTTGCTCCTTCAGCTTATTACTGCTCTCGTTGCTGTCCATTGAATTAAAAAATCAAAGCAACAAGGACAAAAGCTCTTCTTTTTTTCTTCCACGTAGTCGATGTTAGGGTTTTTACAGGAGTGTGGGAAGAGGTTTGATGCCGCTTTGTGGGTGAGTGCGCATCTGATGACGTGTTAGACTCTTATTGGCCAATGGAGCATATAAAATACGTAGACCAAAAGCTCCAAAGTCGCTATTGAAGCCCACTGAGAAATGTTCTTTTCTTGTCAATTGGGGAGATGGGAATTGGGACCTTTAACATACCATTAATAATTGCATTACAACAAATTAAGTTTTTCCAATGTTTAATTATCATAACATAAACTCCCACCGAAAGAGTCATCTTTACGAAGAACAGAAACGATTTCATGATGACAAGATGCTTTACTCCACACATCATAGGTTGTTATAGCAATCCCATGTGAGAGCACTAATGTGGGAGCCAAAGACAAAGGATGTTTCTTACATTGAAGCATGAGACCCTAAACGAGTTTGAGGTAATTACATGTCAGGTCCAATTTATAAGTTTGCTTTTTGATTTCAGACCCTATTTATGTTTCATATAGATCGAGGTGCCTAAATTTAAGTTTCATTTAGAAATAAGGACCTAAACCATGATAAAAGACATATTTGTCCATAATAAACAAAAAAATACGAAATATTGCCATCCTCTTATTCAAACGTGCAAAGCAACCATTAAAAAGTGGTATACGGTGTACATGAAGTGGTACTGTAGATCCATGAAGTGATACGGGTGAACAGTGAAGTATTGGTACGGGTGAACATTGAAGTTGTACTGTAGATGCATGAATTGGTACTGTTGAATAGAGAAGTGGTACATCATTGTAAACCCATGAAGTGGTAATGTTGAACAGAAGTGGTACTGTAGACCCATGAAATGGTAATGTCGAACAGAAGTGATACTATAGACCATGAAGTGGTAATGTTGAACAAAGAAGTGGTACAGCATTCCATGAAGTGGTACTGTTGAACATAGAAGTGGTACAGCAGAACCCTTAAGTGTTGCTGCAGAAATCAGGTAAATATTTTGACGCGATCTTATATTTGACGACGTAATATCAAAATAAACTCTTATATATTGCAGCGGATGCTTATTTCGATTGTCGAAACTCATTTTATTTTGTTAATAACACTTATTAGCCATATATAACACGATATTGTGCTGAGTAACACTTCATGTTATGTGATAACTGATAACAGTATACTGGAATTTGATAACAGAACTGGAGCGCTGGATACCACTTCATAAATACTCTTTTATAAGGGTATTTTCGTCAAACAATTTTAATTTTAACTTAAATTCTGAAATGGGTCACTGTAATTAAGTTTTTTCTGACATGGACCCGTGCTCTATTTAAAAAATTATACGAGGCTGACCCCAAATCGTCCCAACGAGTTTTGTGTAATTGATTGCATCAACAAACATGACAAATGGCCAGGGAGGATCGACAGTTGAGGAGATCAGCTGAAGCCAATAAATGAACAATTCAATGCGCCATTAAAGAGAACTTCAACTAAAAAGGGGACAAAAAACTGTATTTTGAGGCACAAAACTTCAAACAATACAACAGCCAGCATATACAAGTGTAGTAGCAGGCAAGAAAGGACACATGATGTCTGAAAACAAACCAACCAAGAAAGAAGGAAAGAAAACTGTAGCAGTATCACGCCATCATCATCATCATCATTAAGAAGAAGACGAAGAAGAAGGGAGTTTCACGGCCTTAAACGAAGGATGAAGCAGCCCAAGATCATCGATCACTTCGAGGGGTTTGCTAGTCTCATTCCTTGTCCTAACAACCCTCCTACTCGCCAGAGATTTATGCGTAAAGCCATACATCTGCAAAATCTGATTGTCCCCAAAGTTAAAAGCTCTGTCCATCTGCTTCAAACACCTCTCCACTGGGTAATCACCGAACTTACCACAAGGCTTGCAGCCCACAAAGTGAGTCACAAGGGGCCAGCGATGATCCCCAAAGCCAGGATGGTACTTCTCTATCATCTCCTCGTACCTATCCACTAAGATTCCCCAGTAACCATGGAGGTAATAAGCGTTCTCCAAGTAAACCTTATCGCCCCACTTCTCTCTTTGTGTGGCTAATATGTACACCATGGCTGATTGATCATCAGCTTCGAACACTGGCCGGCCCTTTAACTCCTTGGTCAGCAGTTTCCCAGCTTCTTCCCTGGTCTTTCCTTTGGGTCCCATGGGAGCTAAAACGTCTAGTAAATCAAGCGACCATTGAGTGTTTCTTAGCAAGAAACTGCCAGTGTTCAGACCGATCCAATTCTTTTGGTCGTAGATCATTTCCTTCCAACCGTGCATTACGAGGTTGACATCCTTGTACCTTTCCCATGGGAGCTCAAAGGCCATGTCTGTAAACATGGCGTCACTGTCCATCCACCATAAGAACTCGATTTCAGGGTGAGAGAGCAATAGCTTCCTTATCAATGGAAGCTTTGCCCAAAACCCCGACATTTCGGCGTCTAACAAGGCCATGTTGTAGAACACTTCGATCCCATGAACTCTGCAGTAGTCGATCTTGTTTTTTATGCTCTTCAGTAGGTAATGGTCGCCGACCGGGTTCTCACACGGTTTGGGAGACGAACCGGTGACTAACAGAACCTTAGGCTTGTCGTTCTTCTCGCCGGTAAAGCTCGGAAACGCCGGATTTTTCTTCAGCCATTCGCTCCTCTGCCGATCCCAGTCGGCGATCTTCGGGCCGAGGTTGTAAGGCTCGCCGGGATCTCGCTTAAACTCTGGGACGCCGTCGTCTTCGTCCTTGAAGATCTTGTTTATGTCGAAGTCGCTGTAGCTCTTGTCGTCGGCGTTGACCACCGTCGTCGACGACGACGAGGCGGCTTCTTCGAGGATGCGGCGGGGTTCGGATCGCCGGTGGCGGATGTATGAAAACGTGTGGCGGATCTCCTCGATGTCCTTCTCCGGCGTGCCGAAGCTGCCGGCGCCGAGGTTTCCGCGGAGGACGACGAGGGTCAGCACGAGGCAGAGGAGGGTGAGCTTGCCGTTGCGGATCAGCCGATGGAGCTGGCGCGTGCGGCGTTCGCTGAGGAAGCGCTCTAACATGACGGCGGCGCGTGGTTGGGTCTTATACGGTGGGGTAGCTCGTGGGATCTGCGTGGCAAGCGCCTGGGGTCGGTCTCTGTCGGGGAATGATGATTAAGGCGGAGATTAGAATTGGTTCGGGGGTTTTATTAGTGTTAATGACTAATTAATTATTCGCTGAGGTTTTATGTAATTTTTTTTTAACTTTTTAACGTTAGCACGTTTTTGTTAATTATGATGTAATGCGACGCGTGAGATGTAGGGTGTAACTGAGCTGTCAAATTACGTGCGAAGGCGCTTTCCTTTGACTGGGCTGGGACACCTCACCGAGCGAGGGCAAATTTGGAAATACGCAATAATATAGAATTCAAATAAGTCAAAGCCCAATTGAAGACCAAATCAAATGGGTTTGATCTTTGTCCCACATCGGCCTAGGAGAAGGGTCTTTGCAGAGAAGTTGTGCTATAAAAGGGAAGGAAACCTCATGTTTCAACCTCATACCTTTCTCGGCCTTTTGGCTAAGATCAAGTGTAGTATCTGTTCTTATCAGTTTAATATCTGATACGTGGGCCATCGGCCCACATGATATTAAATTAATTTTTTAAGGGGAAAGGCCCAATAAGGTAGCTTGCTATCTGGGCCTTTGCGAGTAGCCCATGCCTTGCACTGCAGTAAGGGCCTGGCTCACCCTACCAGAAACAGTTGAAAATTTAACTTGCTGATTATATAATTAGACTGGGTATATAAACTAGTATTTGTTGCACACCCTTAATAAAAAATAATTAACTAATTTTTATACTAAGATGGGTTTAGTAGTGGAGTTTTTTGTGTGTTTAATTAGTAGCTAGTGGGTGTTGCTTAATTTTTATTTTTTATTCTTATTATTTTATTAATACCAAATCAATTCGGATTTTCAACGTTGAGCTTTTATATAATATCCAACGCTGAGGTTTTATAGTAAAGATAATATTATGTAATATGAAATATTTCTAAAGCGCTCTGCGTAGGTGGAAAAAGGGTTTCTTATTCGTATCTTCATCGTCATCACCATTACTAACTCACTGCCTGTGATATGTCATTATTGCTTTCAACAAACGATTCATTTCTTAATCTTTAAGGATATGATGAAAACATTAGCTAGTTATTTCCTTGAAGCTTGTTTGTAAATCATAAACTTCAGTAATTCTCTAAAGAAATTCAGCTGTGAGGAATTTGTGTGATTTCTTATTTTTTCTCACACACCATATGTTTCCTACTTTGATTGGTGGAATTTTGATCAGTTAGATCCAATTTTTTATGCAACCAGCAAAATGTTATGCGCAAACTTTGCTGCAACTCGTTCGACATGGCCAAGAAAAATTCGATTGACTTTACAGAAGAGAACGACCTCGAAGAAAATGTCGCTCCCCCCTTTTTGTACTGAGAAACTGATAGAGATACATAACTAATACCAAACAAAAGAGACCTTAAACAGAGGTATAACGTCCTACGAATTATCAGTCAGGCTCTTAATTAATGTTACAATCTGACATGGATCTCAGTGACCAAGAAATAAGAGTAAGGAGACAAAATTTTATACAACTCAAGAGTATCAAAACTGTACTCTTACATGAGTTGTTTTTCGACGTTGAATGGAATACGCGCGCCTTTGGTATCCCCATATGATGGTTGCTTCGCCAGCACTGCTATATATTTGTATGGATAGAAAAAATGAAGACTCGATTATACCTTCTGCGATGTTGTGGAATAGGTTTCCTCTCAGTTGGCACACAAAATTAGCCGTTATTTCTCCTCTTCTTTCTTCATCGTATAGCAAGTTTGTATTGGTATACTTTCTTCTATGTTCCCACTTGTCCGAAGGAAAGATTGTCACAAAGCGCATGTATAGATTGGCTACTCTCCGTGGCTTCCCAAAACTTGATTGTTAATGGCATTTAATGCAAGCCATACAAGGCGTATGAGCTCTGCTACGTCTTGAAAACTGACGTTGATAACTTCCTTAAGGTAATCGATTGGCTCTCTATTTTGAGACTCTTTGATTTGTTGCTGAGCAGCAGAAAATGCATCACGAGATTTCTTAGCAGCTTCCATAGCAGAGTTTGCATCTCGTGTCTTGAAAGAATCCCATGCATTTGAATAAGATAAAGACTAATGAGAAAAGATAATATTTGGAGCACGACATTGAAATGAGAGCACGGTCAAAAAAACGAAAGAGGCAAACTATGATACGTCAAAACTAACTTACAAAGTCAAGTAACCGAACAAAGTCCTGACGATTACGAGGCGCCACAACATTATTTCCAGGACGAGAAATAACGCCTTTGGATAAAATAGTCTTGTCTGCAGTTGTTGCTAAGTTGTTTAAGTTGTCAACGTCTGATGCTGAAGATGATGGTGATTCACCTATTAGAATGAAAAATATAAATTGAAACATAAGAACTAATAGTGCCAAAGCGAGACAACCAATCATTAGTGAACTGTCATCAGCTAAGAGATGATGAACTGTTAATTCTTGTGGAGAATTGGAAATTTATTCGCATGCACCTTGTGGATTCATCTGCATACTTGTTTGCAAATCTTGCCAAAGTCTACTTGTATTTGAACTTTTGCAGTAAACCATCCGTAGGTGAGCCACTTCCATGCACTTATAGGCCAAAGCAGCAGCAGCCATTTCATTGCTTTTTTCATATTCATGAGCACAGTTTCTGCAGATTAAACGAAGTTTATGGTGCTATATAAACAGCGAGAATATCTAGTAAATAATGTCCGTATGTAAGAGTCATGCAGAGTAAATTCGACTTCATGAAAAGTATGGTACAAGACAAACTACTTACGCCATATGTAACTCAACAAGTCAGATAATTGGAAAACTTCATCTTGACGTTTGATCTCATTACTATATTGTCAAACGCTACATAGGATCTGATGCATGATGAACAAGTGCGTGCGAGACAAGCAATCAGTGATTAGTCTCTGCTTACTTGCAAAGTTTAGCAGCAGCACTGTACATCTGCATTGGATTAACTTCCAACAATTTGCAACTCTCAGCACTGCATGCGTCAAGAAGTGAAGCGCCTTGAAGATACTTCACAGCAGCTTTCAAGAACTCATAATTGCTTTCCATAATGAAACCAGAACCCTACAGATAATAAAGTACAAGGATGGCACAATAACTATGTGCTCGCTAAATGAAAGTTCAAAGGGGAATGCAAAAAGCTTTCAAAGGTTGTTAGCAATCCACAAGACCTTAATCAACTCTGCATGACTTTTAAGTTTTTCAGCTTCCCCCAAGACAAATTCAGCTTCTCTCAAGGCACTAGAGGAATTCCCACGGTGCACAATCATAGGAGAGCAGGTTTTTCCTTTAACTGCCTTTGATGTATCAGAAACAGACGTATCAACAGGCATTGATTCCTCTTTAGATGTCTTAGAGGATTTTAATGATCTCAACGCATGTTTTTCAGGATTCAGTGAACTTTGTGCATCTCTCTGATGTGGATCAGCACGCATCTTTTTTACAATATGTCCCCCCTTGGCATCACCATGTGACTCTCCTTTGAAATCAGCTCTCAAATGTCTCACCTCGCTATCCTTGAAGGGTAAAGAAGGGTTCTTTTTGCAATTCAGCTGCCTCAATTTAGTTCCAGGACGATCCTCATTCAACCCCTCCACGTCACGGATACACTGTTCATCAAATGAATTATTTCTTGCATCACTCTCCAGAAAATCAAGAACATTTTTTTCAGAAGATCCAGGGTTGTTCACATAAGTTGCTTCTTCTTTCCTAGCCATCCGAGACGCAGAACATTCATCCATGTTACTAAGTTTCTTGACACTCTTTGTTTCAGACTGAACATGGTGTCTACCTTTCACAGCTTCCTCTCTTACTGGTGGAATCTGATTTGGATATGATAGTCTAATGGGAGATGACGAAACTGATTCAGCAGGTGACCCCATCATCTCCATGTGACTTCTCTTTTTTCTGGAGCCAGATACCTTTGAGGAATTTGAAGTGGCAGCCATTGGCACCTCTTCAAAACCCATATCTTTTCTTATTTTGTCTATATCTTCTTTGGTAATCTGCACCTTTGCTTTAGGTTTCTTTTCCTGTGCAATTTCATATCTGCCACTTGGAGGGTCTTTGCTCCTTAACCCAAGTTCAATAGAGTTCGCTTTAGACATGACATCACCCTGACTTGTTCTCATATGACCACTACCTTCTTCATCCCCTCTTTCAGAAACCTTATACTGCAATCTGCTTCCATTGTTCTGACATGTCTCATCACGAGGATTCTTATCGCCATAATCCTTTAGTTTTAGCTTCTTTACCGCTATATCTTTCTCATTACTAGTTTTACTACTCAAGGGTCTAATCTTTGGTAAATTCTGAATAGGATCTTTCTTTTTCTCCATGTGGGTTTCCAAATTTCCGATCCCCCTGGATAATTCAGCTTTTTGCATTCTGTTTTTATCCCCATTCTTTACAGGCAGACCAGATTTCAAGCTCCCATTAGTATTAATCTGAACTGCAGCAAGTGAACTTTTAGATGTATTATTTGCCTCTTCCCCGTCTACATGCTGGGAAGAAACTTTCTTCATCTTTTTTCTTTGACCGTCCTCATCTGCAGCAAGTCATAAAAGCTATTAAGGAAAAAAGGAAAAGGACAGATGGGATGTCGAAAGGCATAAAATATTACAACTACGACACACTACATACCTCGACTCAGACGTTCGCCTTTTCGTTTTCTCAATTCTGCTCCAGCAGCTGTCAACCTATTCTGATGATGCATATCAGATTCGTTCAATGTATTTATCTCAGCAACAGATTCCTTCACCTTATCCAGATACCCTTTTTTCAAGGCCTGCTGTTGCACAAGCTTTTTACCACTAAGCATAGGATCATTCAAGGGATTCAGTTTCTGTTTAAGTTTCTTCTTCACTAGACCACCATTTTGATCAAGTAGGAGATTCTGGCCTCCCTGATCCAAATGAAGCACTGGAACAACTCCAGCGGTTGTTTGGTCAGTATGAGCTAAAGCATTACGTTGATCTCCAGGAAATGGGAGGTTATACAAAGCATATAAACCCCTTGTAGTATCCTCTTCCTCGTTGTCACAGCGGTTCATTCCTGGACTGGAATAGAATAAAATAGCTGTCAAGTCCCACAATTCACTTAATCTTAGCTCTCAGCCAGCCAATATTAAATGCAAGAGCTTCCATGAAAAGAAAGAGAAGAAACACAATGATGATATTCAGGTTCAATGTGGAAAGTGACAGCTAAGCTGGCATGTATAGAAATATGCCAAAGAAAATACACCAACGGCTTTCCTCATAAATTCCATAAATCGATTTTTATAGCAATGACTACATGCCATTAACTGACAGTTATCAAGAGATTCAATCATGGACTAAAGTACATCATACGAAAAAAAAAGCCAAAATAAAGGCAACAGCTGTAACTAATAGGCGACTTACAGCCAATCCAGCATGCTACAGACCCACTTATCAGGCAACTGCTCAGATTTAGTACCGAAAGGCAGAAGTCTCCATTTCTGACAACGGTCACAACCGACCCAATTTTCCTGTATAATGACAGGAGGTACTGGATGTGAAACCCCAGCATAGCTTCCTTCCTCGCAAGCCACAGCTAAGGCTGGAGCCTTAACTTTCGGTGTATCATGTCTTAGTTTGTCCAAGTTTTTCGTGTTGCTTGCTGTCTCTTTAGTTTTCTCAGTCAATGGAGGTTTCTTCTTAACAGCACCATTAAGATTACTTTTCTTGGGCTTGTCCAAAGGATAGCTTTCCGGTAAATCCTTAACTTTGTCGCGTCCTAAACTTTTTCTAGCACCAACCTCCCTCGGATTAATTTCCATCTTTCTGATGTTTTCTGTCTTAGAGACAGCACAAACATTATCCTTCGACGCATCTACTGACTTTCGAGTTGTTTTTTTACCAAGTTGAATCCCAAACTTTTTATTACCGTCAATTGGTAACTGATCAGCCCCTTGGGACAACCCTGGATCGATATACTCACTAGACGGAACTGCCATGACAAATTTAGGGCCATTTGCGGACCTTTCTCTTGGAGAAAAATCTCTGTTAACTCCAATCCTGTTCATTGGCCTATTATCAGCTGAGACATCCTTCCGGGAAGTTGCTGCATTATGGTTGGTTATACCAATCTTGTCCATAGAGATGTGTTTGGATTCAGGTTGCTCATATTCATCACCAATTGGGAGAGAACTGTATTTCAAATAAACTCCCTTTCCTGAATCACCTGACATATGACGCTTTTTAGCTGCATTCTTGCTTCCCTTACTCTTTGCAACTTTAGAGTCCCTATCAGGAAAGGGTTTGCAGCTCAAATTATCGCGGGCATTAACGTTTGCAATATCAGTTTTCACGTGTTTCTCCTCAAAATCACTAATATCCACCATATTTTTGCAGTCTGATTCGTCGAACTTCTTAATTTTCTCCACAGATTTACTCGTCATCTCGATAAGCTTGTCATTGGAAATCTGAAAAGACATGCCGGAGCTCCGAGGGGAAGTGTCAGATGCAACTTTCACCAAAATATCTTTTTGTTTGGTTAAGTTCAGCAAAACTTCACAAAGAGGTGAAAGAAGCAACCCATCAGCAACAGGGGCTGATGTCATCATCTGTTTCAGAGCATGCATAAACATAAGAATTTCAATAGTTTAAAGGTTTAAGACTCGGGAGTGCTATATTTCTGGAAACTGCTATTCCAAAAGGAAATCAAGCAAAAACGCATAGGTTAAAAGCAGTAGGAATTTCCCCTAAGCATACAATGCTTAATATTAAGAGAGTAAGTATCCTAATGACATAGAAGAAATGTGAAGGATTGGTAAAAAGGATATCAATAAAAGAAGAAAATATATGAGTCTAGTAGCAACCAAATTAAGAAACCCAACCAAAAAGGCAAAAGGAGTCATGCCTGAAGAATTTGTGCAGGAGATTCACTAGGAGAACCATGAAACTCGCGCCGTAGCCCAACAATTCCTTCGTAACTATGTCCTTCTGAGGAAGATGGGGATGTGAGACCCAAACTGCGCATTTCGGCTTTATATTTTGCTATCCTCTCAGGTCCCACTTTAATACGGAACTTCAGTGTTCCCTTGTCAGGAAGTTCATTTGGAAGTTCCATTTTTCTCGGGAACAACTCTCCAATTTTGTCAGAAGATGGACCTGCCTTATCTCCAGGTTTAGCATCCTCCATTGACGTTTTCAAATTCTTAGGATGCACATTGAGTGAACGAGCACCAGCCAAGTGGACCGAGTTAAAAGCAGGAGACTATAAAGTAAGCAAAAGAAATTAAAGCTTCCAATTAAGCTTTCAAAACAAGAAATATGAATTCCTCAAATACCTCCGCTATTAAGTGATTGGTGGCTCTACGCATGCACATGTCTTGGATTTTCTGAGGGGATTTGGGCTGCACCATAATTGAAGGTGACCGTTGATACATTGGAAGGAACGAGCCATATCCACCAAATTTAGCGCCTGAGATTAAGTGTAAAGAGAAGAGGCTGTTATTATTTAGAAAGGAATTAAGAAAAGCAGCAATTTTTTTTTTCCTCATACCCAAATTTTCTGCTGAATAACCTCCTTCAAAATCTTTCTGAAAATGCCCCAGTATGCTCTGGACTTTGTCTCCCTATAGTAATGTTAATACAGCTTGAAAACATTAGTGAAATTGATCAAGATATAGATAACAGATTACGAGTTAGTCAGTAAAAAGGATAAACAGTACAAAGCGCATGTAAACTTCTTTCAACTAGTCGATTAAGTCTATGACCAAAATATTAAGAACATTCACGTGTAACAAATGTTTCCGATCTGAAATGGCAACAGAGTCCCCGTGACACTAACTGCATTTATAGCCCATAACCTTAACCAAGATTAGGATGAGTTTGTCCCGAATTATGACTCACTACGAAAATCTATACTAGCAATCAGGCAAAAAGTCGATCAGGTCCTCCTTCAACTTCCCCATTTTCTTGGAAAATGACGCTTGAATTACAATCTTACAAGATTTTCTCGCGATCAAAGTAAATTTACACGAAACTGATGCTTATTTTTTTAAAAGTGCTAAGAATATAAACAATTCAAGCAGCTTTCTCTCCCCAGTCTCAAGGAAACCATTACAGTAACTTCATTGGACATTAAAAAATAGCATACAGTACAAGTTTTTCCCAGTCGGCAAAGAACAGACATTAACGGAAACTTATTTACGAAAACAAACAGACAATATATCAAACTCACACCAAACTGGCATTTATTGTTAAAAGCACCAAAAATAAACGACCGGCACAATTTTCTCACCTCAGTCAACATATGAAACCATCTTGATGACTAGTTTGGACTCATTAAAAAGATTATAAATTTCATGTGTTTCTGGTACGATGTGGAACGCGAAGTAAGGAAAATCTTACAATGTAAGACAAATCTATATCAGGATCAAAGCTTGCATCATCCTTGCTGTAGCTAGTCTCTCCTTCTTCAAGCTCACCTTCATGAACCATCCCTGGCCCACTTCCCCTCGTATCCAATAAACACACGATCTTTAACCCAACTCCAACCCCAAAACCGCAACTATCCAAAATCGCTATCCAATCCTAAAATCCAGCATCCCACAGCTTCCCAATCAAAAAATCGGATTTTAACCTAATTAACTACTCCAGGAAACCCAACGGCAAACCAAAATTAGCGGGCTATTACAGAATCACGAAAACTGATTTGAAACCCTAGTTGATCATCAACGGGGAAGAAACAAACACGTATCTAAAGTTAACCAGCACAAACACCGCCAATTGGCGCTGATAAGCTCTTAGACAACAAAGAGTGACGATCGTATCGATTCTCAATAATGTGCTACTCCCTTTTTTTTCTGTATTTTTGTTTTTTTATTGAAGTTTGTATTTATTTGTGGATACGGACACCATAGGAGGGTTGAGGGGGCTTTTCTCCTGATTTCCTTCCTCCTTTTAATTCCTTCCTTTTTCGTAATACTGATTAAGAGGGAATATTCATATTTCCCATCAATTTCTAATTTTTAGAAAAGGGAAAATATAAAAAGATCACAAAAAATATTAGGTTTAATATTTCTTCAACTTAGAATTACGTGTTTCTTCATTTATTTTCCTTTGCCGTCCAACATTTAAAGATGTATGTATGTATATCTTTTTTCACTTTGTGTTTTACATTGGCATTAAATTGCGAAGTAAATGTCTGTTCTTGTCATTATTAATAAGCTTAAATTATTTCATGATTTATATTTATGAACGCTTATTAGTTTTTTCCACAAACGATTGTATTGATGACACCATTATTAAGGCCTATTCCAACATAAATCCAAAATCGAAAAAATACAATAGAATACTATAATGACACTTAAAAATTAAAATGAGTTTTTTATTTTCAAGCACTCATATAAAAAAATAAATCAAGATACATAAAATGGCCATTTTTTAGTTGTTTCTTATATGTTGATTATTAATGTTATTAAACATGTTTCAATATAATTTTAACAAATATGGTGATAATTTGTAATTTGTAAACTTGTAAAGTATTAACATTAAAAAAATATTGTTGCGAAATAGGAAATATTTTTTGAAATTGAAAATGAATTTAATGATCGTAGAAATGTTTTGAAGTTAAAAATAAATTCCCGTCAGATAATTCGAATATTACGAGAATAAATGAAATATTAAATATAATAAATAACAAAACATACCTTGTAGTTAACAAACAAGTAGAATAGAGACGCAACCATGACCAAAATCGATTGCCCCAACTTTGATGAGAGAGATGGATGAATTAACCGAAGATGAGAAAAAGGCTCTCAGAGGAAGCAAATTTGCTCCACTTCCATCTGCATCCACTCGCAATCGACCACAACCCAGGTTCCTTTTCAATACTTAAGCAAAACCCCCTAATTTTCGGGGCGCAGGGCGAGAGTATTTGCTTTCCTGTATATTGCTCGTATAAGCCTTGCCTTATCGAATTGAACTTCCGATTCTTCTATTTGGGTTTGTTATTTTGACTCTACATAGCTCGTAATTTCGAACCAGGGATTTTAAGCTTGCAAAAAGTTGGTCTTTTATAGCATTTACGTGCGTTCTGAGCTGGGTTTTCCTGCTACATGGCGTATGCCACTGATAGGCAGAAGAATGGAAACGTCAGCTTTCGAAAGCTGAAGTATTTAGATTAAGAACTTGATGTGGCGCAACCGTATTTTGGTGTCTTTGTGAATCCATTTGGAATCTCAACGCCGACTATGTGATATATGCAGCATATCTCTCATGTTATGTTCTATTAGCCAAGGAGTTTATATTACTGAATTTCAGCTGTATGTGTATGAAACTTTGGTGAAAACTGAAAAGCATCCATATGCATGTTTAGGCAACTGTTAATTTAGGTTTTTTAATTGCAGGCAGGCTCACCCTGCGGGGCCAATGAGGACAAACAAGGCGGCTGCTTTGTCTAAGTTTCTCGAACGGAAGCTACAAGAGCCAGATGGGTTGGCTTCTATTGATCCAAAGCTAGTCGAATTGGCTGTGAAAAATGCTAAAGAAACAGTTCAGCGCAGTATGTATTCTCCATCACTTACCCTGGATTGAGTTTTCTTTACTGTTCATGAATAAAATTTATTGATAGATTTGTGTTTTGGTGTCGAATTGCTGAGGACTAAAATATCTCTCGATTTTTTCATTTTTTGATGAGTTTGTAGCTACTCCCTTTTGCCACGCTATGTTCGAATGTCCTCTTCTTCCTTTCTTGTGTGTCATCTCCTTCTCTCTCAAACACGCTCTGTTGTTCATTTGATAGTCCTCGCAGAAGAAATTAATAATCTGCTTCAAGAAGTATGTACGTGTGCAACGAATGGATTTTTGATGACTTTTTTCCTTTTTCAAAGTTCGTAAATTTGCCAAAGGAGATTCTATTCAACAGCGAGTAATGATCTCATGTCTTCTCCTTAGGTGGAACTTCAGCGTCGGGAAGAGTAGTTCATCATGTCAAGTCTTTTGGAGACGATGAGGTCCTTTACCTTTCTTACATATCTAAACATATTCCCAATTTCTTCTGAAATAAACATGTATCTACTGTACATTTTAGCATCTCACTGATTCCTTGTCTCGAGCCAGGTCGATCTCGATGACGAGGAAACAACCACAGTACTCAAACCGAAGAAAAAGAACAAGAAGCAAAAGAACAAGAAGAAGAAAAACAGAGTATGCTTTGACTTACTTTTCCTTCCTATTCAACTGTCTCCTATCCTTCCTAGTAGTCCGAGGTTGAGACAATATCATTATGTTGCAGAAAGTGGAGGCTTCAACTGCTGAGGCATCAGAAAAACCTAAAAAGAAAGTGAAGCTATGATATTAGAGTGGAGGAAGATCATGAGTGTCCAACACAAATAGGTTTGCTGCCTTGATTTTTTTTTCAAGTTTCTGCTTTTGTTTCTTTATTGGCAGAAATCATTGATATTTCATCATGCGTTTGCTTCCTAAAATTGTTTGCTGGTCTACGTCTAAAAGGTTCAACTTGAAGTCTTGAAATTTTATTCCATTTATATATTTTTTTTCTTCTATTTACTGCTCTGTTTGGTACAGAGTGATGGGCTTTTTTCAACTGCCATTCAATGAAATCTTTCCTATTGTAGGGCCTTAAGATATGCGCCGACGCATGGTTAGAAATCGAGTGACCACCTAAAAAATATAGAACGGTTTTTCACGAGTGCTTTTGCTCCTTCTCTTTTGCCCACGTGGACCTCTTACGTCCCCAAAAAGTCAACTATATACTTTTTTCACTTAAGACTATGTTGTACAATAAGTCAACTATTATTCATTAGAAAGTAAATTTCATTACAAATGTTTTTTGTTTGATTAGTATATTTCTTTAAGAATTAAGTTGGCTCGTTATTTGGTGAAGAAAAATCACGCGTGATGGTGAACGTATCTTCTCAGGACTACCTACGCACGTGTCTCATGCGAACTCATCATCATTCGCTTTTATTGTAAAACTATTTTAGAATTTTTATTTTTTTTATATGTTCTTGCTTTTATTCTACTCATTAATTTACTGCAGATGGTAATACCAATTTCAGCAGATGAGGATATATCTTTTTTATCAATTATTGTGGCTAGACATAAGTAAAATAGAAAAGAAATAAGGGTATTATTACGTTTCAGGCTCCTTTTAAGTTTTTAAATCGGATTCAGGCCGTGCCAGGAAAAAAATTAATTTTAAAGATCCGATTTCTGCAGTAGTACTTCATTGTTCCGCAGTACCACTTTATGTAATGTAGTACCACTTCATTGATTTGTAGTACCACTTGTATGAAGTGGTACTGCATAACAATGAAGTGATACTGCAGAAATTGAGTCTTTAAAACTATTTTTTCTCCTAGAAGAATTACGGGGCACCCAAGAAAAAAGAAAAATGGTCAAGTTTAATAGTCAATATTGCCTCGTAAAAGGAAAACGAGGAAATAGAATAATAATACGTTCCTTGTGGGACCATACGGACGCAGGGCATATTAGTCTTTTGGCGTCACCAACGCATAAAGGACTAATGTTAGGTACGCCGTATATGGCGCGCAATAAAACTGTCGATATACAAGAATAAATAAATTACGAAGAATTTCTGGAAAAAGGAAGAAAACGAAAATTAGAAATAATGAAGAAATAAAAGAGACGAAAAGTGCACAAAAATCACACACAGTAAGAAGCATCGTCACTAGCTTAGAAAGTAGAAAACCTCTCTCTCTCTCTCTCGTACCAAACCCCCTTCGCTTCTGTTTTCCTTCGCTCTTTCTTCACACGCCATCGCGCTATCACTGTGTGTTTTCTTCCGTATACGTAGATAGCTCCGCGTAAATTTCTGTATAATAAACCTATACGTCTTCTGTACACTGTACGGTGCCGTACGTATTCGTTTCGGTGGATAAAGGTTGTCCTTTTGTGCGTGGAAGGGCAGGTATTTATTCGTATTATTGTAGAGATGGAGCCCGCGCCTGTTGATCCAGTGGCTGAATGGGCCGCGGCCGGCGGTGAGACTGGCCTCGAAGGTGAATTTCCGTCTGGAACATTTTTGAATTTATGGGTAATGTTGATTGATTTGAGCTTCGATTGCGTTGATTGCAGAGCCTATGTGGCAGTTGGGATTGGGAGGTGGGCCTGAATCGTACCCAGAGAGACCCGATGAGCCCGATTGCATTTATTACCTCAAAACTGGCTTTTGTGGGTATGGGAGCAGGTGTCGGTTCAATCATCCTCGTGATCGTGTGGTATGATGATTTTTTCTTCTCATTTTGTGGCTTGCTTTTTCTTTTTTGCTATTTTGTGTGGAGTTTGATTTGCTGTTTGATCGAGCGACGAAGAATCGAGGGGTTTTCATGGGGATTTGAGTAGATTTGATGGTTTAGGGTGTAAGTGAACTGTGATTTGTTGGTGATTAGGGGGAGCTCTTGTTTGGCGGTTTCTTATCGGCAAATTGTGTTAGATTAGGGAAAAATCTACTTTCTGTTGTCCGAATGGTACGAATTGTTTGGATTTGAGTTTGAGAGAACTTTCTTGTTCTGATGAGTTTATGGTAATATTCTGAAGGCGGAGTGAGATCTTCCATGCGATCACACTTGCATTTTAAATTACTCCATAGACATTGTTAGCCTTCACTGAGTATAATCTGATGATACAGATTCTATAATTATTACAGGACTTTGAAATACATTTAATCTTACGCTGTTCGTATGTTGTAGGGAATGGGAGCTTTAAGATCTGTCGGGGGTGAGTACCCAGAGCGTGCTGGCCAACCTGTTTGTCAGGTATGGAAAGTGCACATCCCTTTCTAGCTTGAAAACGTTAGTATCACTGTATAGGAGTAGAGCTCTTTTCAACGAACTGATGTAATGTATTTCATGACTCATGATTAATGCCTATACACCTTCTCTTGTCTTGGTACACGTTATTTTCCAATGACTTCAAGTTCCGTGCATCTTCATGCTTGCAAAATATGCCCCAAATCCAAAAAAGTTCATACTCTTTTGTTTCCTCCAAAACGTGCAGCACTACACGCGAACAGGGATGTGTAAATTTGGTGCATCTTGCAAGTATCACCATCCAAAGCAAGGAGCAGGGTCTTCGGCGCCTGTCTTGCTCAATTATTATGGCTATCCTCTCCGCCCGGTTTGCTACCTCTAATTTTCTTACTCATTATCTCGTTTTTTTTTTCATAATTTCGCATATTTTCTATATATTTCTTCCATGAAGCCTTCTCACGGAGTCCTCATTGCAGGGAGAAAAAGAATGTTCTTACTACATGAAAACTGGCCAGTGCAAGTTTGGGGTCACCTGTAAATTCCACCATCCACAGTCCGGCGGAGTACAAGCTCCTTCACATGTACCTGAAACCGGGCCCACGCCTTTGCCTGCCCCAACAGCTATGCCACCCCTCTCGGTTTTTCCGACGATGCAACCTACTGTTCAATCTTCTCAGCAGTATGGGCTTATTCAAGGGAATTGGCCCATTGCTAGGCCACCACCAATGCTTCCAAGCTCATTTGTCCCTGGAAATTACGGGCCTATGCTTATCCCGCCTGGCGTTGTTCCTCTTCCTGGCTGGACACCGTACCCGGTATATTATTTAGCTTCAACTTATTCAGAGCTTTGTTTCATCTTCCCTTCGAATCAATTTCACGGGTTTCTGATTGATTAGCCATTTCGTCGGTATTTTGTGTTGTTTTTTTTCCTTCTTTCGTTTCTTATGTTGTGCTCGACGTTAGGACTACATGGTACAGGCGCCTGTTAGCCCCGTGGCTGCTCCAGCAATGCAACCCACCGTTGGTTCTGTTCAAGCTTATGGGATCGCTCAGTTTCCTCCGTCGGGGCCATACTTGTCTGTGGCTTCTTCTGCTGCTCCCTCGGGGAGCATACAGAGGGAAAATCCATTCCCCGAGAGACCTGGTCAGCCCGAATGTCAGCACTATATGAGGACCGGCGATTGCAAATTTGGATCTGCTTGCAAATATCATCACCCTCCCGAGTGGATTGCCTCAAGAGCAAGCTTTGCGCTTAGCCCGATGGGTCTCCCCTTGCGCCCAGTAAGTATTCTTACCCCCTTTAATGCACCAACTCTGCTGAATAAATGTTATCCTATGTTTGGAAAAGATATCCATTGGAGCCCATCAGGGGAGATTCTTCATGGCTGCAATAAACAGAACCATATTTCCTTTCCTAATGAAATTTAAGCAGCGTTACGTCTTATGTTTGTTGTTCTAGGGTGCACCTGTCTGTTCGCACTACGCACAGAATGGGGTGTGCAGATTTGGCCCATCGTGCAAATATGATCATCCGATGAGAATGAGCTACAGCCCATCTGCGTCTTCTCTGACCGACATGCCAGTTGCTCCATACCCAGTGGGGTCCACGCACGCTACTTTGGCTCCATCTTCTTCGTCTTCAGATCTGAGGCCCGAGGTCTCTTCTGGGCCGAACATGGACACTTTGCCATCGCAGATGAACACTTCAAGCGCTTCAGTTGGTTCGTTATTCTCATCAAGCGAAGAAGCCATTGCTCGTTCGAGTACTCAACAGTCAATTACCGAGACTGAAGTTGCAAAATCCAGCTGAAATAAAGAGGGCATGAAATTCTCAGTATAGAAAAGGTAGTTCGAAGGTTAAAACTATTGGTGCAAATTTATCGTATAACGAAGTCTCAGATGGATGTTCACGCTCAGTATCGCCATGCCACGCCATTTTTTCTTTTTTCTTCTGGAATAAGTTATATTTTAATACCCTTCAATGGATGATCTCAGGACAACGTCGTATAGCTGCTTAGGGTTTAGCGGTCTTAGTCTTTCGAATAAAAGAAACGGAGTCGACCTCCCATTTGTAGGCGAGTGTGTCGTTTGCTCACGTTTCGGAGCTTGTTGTGGTCTCTATTATTTCATCTTTCTTTTTTTTGTCTTTCGGAACAAGGCGGTATTAATTCTCCCCATTTTTAAATGTGGAGTTCATTATATCTTACACCAATTGTGTACATCCATCCTTAAACTGAGATCTTGTGGATGAATAAGTTGGTGCTTTTGTCTCTGGGGATTATTTGTAGCCATTTTCTGATGGCTTTTTCTATGTATAAGTACCGGTTATGTTGTAATCCTTGAAACATTGCTCGAATTACCACCTTTCTAATGAATTATTATTCAATGCATCCATGAATTTAACTGCTCTCTCTTCATTAACTGAGGGAAAACCCTGATGTATACAAACGGTCAAACATCACTGACAAAACGAGAGAGAGAGAGAGAGAGAGAGAGAGAGAGAGAGAGAGAGAGAGATTAACCTTAACTACTAAATCATTAACTAAGCTAACTTGCTGCTATTTCAGCAAAATCATCATAGGTCATAGATAGGTAGTAAGTGTCACGCCCCTTTCAATTCGTTTAGAATATATTCTAAGTATTTGAGGTTCGTGCGGCCTAACTCGTTCCCATGCAAGTTAGTCAGCCATTTCTTTCCACTCGAATTCTTTTCCCTCACAGAACTCTCGTGTTTTTCTGCTAGCGTGCCTTTCGTGTTCACTTAGTTTGGACGAATAAAGTAAACAGCAGAGTTACGGCCAAAGCCCAACCTTTTCTTTTATTCCCAAAAAGATTACAAGGACTCGCTTAGAACACACTTAAGCACTATTTCCGGATGCCCAAATATAAAGACAACATCAAGCCTTCAGTTTGCTAAGATCAAAACGGGACGGAACCGCCATGGAGGTTTCCTTGCGGACTGAAACTGCCGAACCGCCGGGCAGTTTCTTACTTGCTGACTCAGGGAGGTTTTCGGCCAGGTTGTCTTGGAACTGCTCGCCAAGCCTAGGTTAACTGCCCTGAAAACTGCTCGCTCTGGAAACTGTTGCAACTACTCGCTGGGCCAGGCCGGCCGAGCCATCTTGGCATTTTGCTAAGAATGTCGCCCACATGATTAGGCGTTGCGCCAAGCCAGCGCCAATGTTCCGCACATCTTGCCCACGGTGCGCGCGCGTCCGCCCAAGGGTGTCGCACATCGCACATGAGTCCCGCACATGCCTGCCTTAGCGCGCGCGAGTCCTGCCCAAGGGTCCCGCACGCCGCGCATGTTTGCCCTATTGTCGCGCACTCCGCGCGCGTTCTTTGCCAACCTTGTGCCGCTTCGCGCAGTGCCTACTCTGCGCGCCGAGGTCGAGTGCCTTGTGCGCCCCGCGCATGTCATGACTCGCCCATCGTGGCCAGGCCAGCGCGCAGTGCCGCGCGCGCTGCCCTGTCTTGCCCGCGCGCATTGTGCCGCACGGGCCGTGTTCCTTGCAAGGCCTGGCCAAGCGGGGCGTCCTACCAAGCAAACGCCCCCATATGCGTGGCACGTGCATCCTTAGCCGAAGGTGACGCACGGCCACGCCATGCCCCAAAGTTAGGGGTCTAACAAACCACCCCCACTCAAAGCGCTCGACGCCCTCGTCGAGGTTGTGGGGTTGTCTAGACTTCTGAAGTATGCAGCAATCTCCTATTCAAAGTTCCACAAGTCCACGTCTTTTTCCAAAGTAGCATCGACCTCAGTTTCTCCTTCCCATTGGATTAGAAATTCGGTCCGCCTAGCAATCCGGCCGTATCCCTTCATCCGGTGATTAAGGATTTTGAGAATCTTCTTCTCGAATTCTCTTCGGACCAGCGGAGGTGCTCGCTTTTCTTGCTTCCTTGTCAAGTCCATGTCTTCATGGAACTTCTTCAGAAAGCTAACGTGGAACGTTGGGTGAAGCTTCAGCCGATCTGGCAGCTTCAGCCGATAAGCCACATTGCCTACCCGCTTCATAACTTCGAACGGACCATCATACTTCGGAATCAAGCCACGTTGAGCCGCTTTCGCACTAACCTGTTTCCACATTTGAGGGGTTAGTTTAAGCAATACCTTCTCACCAACAGCAAACTCAACGTCCCGTCTCTTTGCGTCCGCATACTTTCGCATGCGGCGCTGTGCCTTCGCCAGGCTGTCTTTAGCATCGTCCAACAGATCTTGCTGTTCCCTAGCAAAAGTGTAGGCCGCAGGGCACCTACTCTTTGCCTGTTGGACGGCCACCTCATGTGGAGTGAGTGGCTGCGTTCCGTACACCAACTCGAATGGACTCTTGCCTGTCGCTGAGGCTTTGTGCAAGTTGTAGCAGAATTTAGCCATGTCGAGCAGCGTCACCCAATTCTTCTGGCTAGCTGTGACATAATGTCGCAAATACTCTTCCAACAGTTGGTTCATCCGCTCAGTTTGGCCATCCGTCTGAGGGTGATTCGCCGTGGAGAATTTCAACTCCGTTCCCATCATGTTGAAAAGAGATGTCCAGAATTTGCCAGTGAAGCGTGCATCACGATCACTAATTATGTCTTGAGGCAGCCCAAAGTACTTCACTACGTACTTGAAAAATAGGCCAGCCGATTGATCCGCGGGCAGGCCTCGGGTGCAGGAATGAAGACAGCGTATTTAGAAAATCGATCTACGACCACTAGAATCGAAGCCATACCAGACACCTTTGGAAAGCTCGTAATAAAGTCCATGGAGACGGATTGCCATGGGTGGTCGGGTATGGGCAGCGGCTGCAACAGCCCTGCCTCCTTCTTTCTTTCAGTCTTGTCTAGTTGGCATACTAGACAGGTCTTCACATAGGCCTCGATATCGTGCTCCATCTTCGGCCAAAAGTACCGCCGGGACAATAGGGCCGTCATTCGCTCAATCCCAGGATGGCCAGCCCATTGCGGGTCATGAGTTTCCCGCAAGAGTTCGCGACGCAACGGGCCGACTGGCACATAGGCCCGCGCTCCCTTTGCGAACAACAGCTCGTCCTCCAGCCAATACTTTCTGACTTCGCCATTTCTCACTTGCTCCGCCAACTTTTGATAGACAGCATCATGTTGGGACGCTTGTCGAACCTTCTCAAGGAAGTCCGACTCGATCACGGTCAAGGCAGCCACATACTCCTCGACCACTTTCCGGCTTAGGACGTCTGCGACTTCATTATGCTTTCCCGGCCTGTGCACCCATTCGAAATCGAATTCTCCCAAGAATTCTTGCCAACGGGCCTGCTTTGGCGACAACTTCTTCTGGGTCCGAAAGTAAGTATTAGCAACATTATCGGTCACAATGATGAATTTTGTACCGATTAGATAACGTCGCCATGCGCCTAGGCAGTGTATCACGGCCGCATTTCCTTCTCATGCGTAGAGTATCGCGTCTCCGCCTCCTTCAACTCCGACTCTCAAAGGCAATGGGGTGTCTTTCCTGCACCAACACCCCACCAATAGCTCGCCCCGAGGCATCAGTGTGCACTTTGAACGGCTTGTCAAACCTTGGCAGCCTTAGAACAGGCTCTGAAGAGATGGCACTCTTCAAGGCGTCGAAAGCGCCTTGGCACTCCGCATTCCATAGCCAGCTCGCCTCCTTTTTCAACAAGTCCGTCAAAGGGCTAACTATCTTTGAATAGCCTTTTATGAACCGTCGGTAGTAGTTCGCCAGTCCCAAAAATGACCGCAACTCCGTCACCTTGGATGGTCCAGGCCAATCAGTCACGGCCTGAACTTTGCGTCTGTCCATCTTTATTTCCCCTTGGCAGATAATGTGGCCCAAGAAGGAGATCTGCTCACTGCAGAACTCGCACTTCTCCTTTTTGGCGTATAACTCATTTTCCCTCAACTTCCCCAATACAAGTCTCAGATGCTGTAAGTGCTCATCAAAAGACTCGGAATAGATAACAATGTCATCCAAATATACGACCACGAACCGGTCAAGGTACTCGTACAAGACATCATTCATCAAATTACAAAAGGTCGCCGGGGCATTGGTAAGCCCAAATGGCATAACCAAAAACCCGTATGAGCCGTACCTCGTAACGCAAGTTGTTTTTGGCTCATCCCCTTCCGCAATTCGCACTTGCCAATAGCCTGATCTCAGGTCTATTTTTGAGTAGTAGCGCGCCTTTGTCAACTTGTCAAACAGATCAAGTGCATTCGGGATCGGGTACTTGTTCTTGATAGTTGCCTTGTTCAGCGCCCGATAATCTACGCACATCCGCAGGGACCCGTCTTGCTTCTTTTGGAACAGCACTGGCGACCCATACGGAGCCTTCGAGGGCTGCACGAGCCCGGCCGCCAAGAGTTCATCCAGTTGCTTTCTCAATTCTGCCAATTCCACAGGGTTCATGCGGTAAGGGGCCTGTGCTGGAGGCTTTACACCAGGCTCCAACTCAATCTTGTGATCGATAGGCCTCTTGGGTGGTAGTTTCTTAGGCAACTCTGGGGGCATCACGTCTGCAAACTCATCAAGTAAATCTTGCACCACCCCTGGAACTTTTCTGTCTGATCAGGGTTAGTCTCCAACAATGTGGCTAAATACGTCTTCTCGCCATGACGGAGACCAGCCTTCAGTTGCAAGGCCGACAATAACCCTGTTTTGTTCCCACTTGACTTGCGCTCCTTGTAATTCTCTTGCACAAATGACGGACAAGCATCATCATGAATAAAAAGTCCGCGTAGGTGAGGAATTACCGCAACCTTGGCATGCACTAAGAACTCTGTCCCGAGTATGACATCTAAATCATCGAGAGGGACGGCCATGAACCCGCATGGTCCACGCCAAGGGCCAATTGTCAATTCGACATTGGCCACGCCTTTGACAGGCGTTGCTTCGGAGTTCACTGCCTTCACTTTGCTCAAGTGTTGGGCAAGTTCCAAGCCCAACTTCGCTACCTCTCACTCGGCAATGAAATTGTGGGTCGCGCCTGTGTCCACCATGGCCAGCGCTTCCCTGCCATTTAACATGGCCTTAATGTAAAGCAAACCTTTCGACTGGGAGGAACTCTCTTGTATCGCGGACAAGAGTTGCATAGGATTGACACGCGATGGTCCGACCTCATCATCACTTGATTGCTCAGCAACTAAGGCCGAGAGTTTCGTTCGCTTCGGACAATCTCGCATACGATGGTCGCCATTGCATAGAAAACAGCCCCTGTTCGTCTTGTCCATCACAAGTGGCTGCTTTTCTTTCGATTTGGTGACCGTCACTTCCTTCGTATGCTTCTTAGTGAACTTCTTTCCCTTCTGTCGTTCGGCCTTTTCCTTGTTCTTCCCACGATCACGCTTGGCGCGATCTACATCAGGCCCTGTGACAGTTTTAAAATCCACCAAGAGATCAGCCGCGGCTGTCGCAGCACTTACGTCTTGGATGCCTTACCGACGAAGTTCGGCCTGCGCCCATGGTTGTAATCCCGACATGAAGTTGAACAACTTGTCCTCCTCGGACATTTCACGTATGTCCAACATGAGCGAGTGAAAGTCACGTATTCCCTTATCGTCCCTGTGTGCTTTAACCTTCGCAGGGACTCCCTTGCAATCCACGCCGTATTGCCAGGGAGGAATTGATCCTTCAGTTCCTTCTTCAAGGTATCCCACGTTTCGATCTCTTCTCGGTTTGCAGCAGCATCTCCCGAGAGTTTTGCCCGCCACCAGAGTTTCGCATCTCCCTCAAGATACGAACTTGCAACCGTCACCTTCTCGGCATCTGGCACGCGGCCAATCCGGAAGTAGGTCTCCATGTCCCATAGGAAGTTTTCCAGCAACTTGGCGTCCCTTGTGCCAAAGAAACACCTAGGCTCACGGGCCTTGGTCTGGTTCCCTCCTGGAATGTTTGCAACTGCCCGCCTTAGAACACGCAACTTCTCGCGCATCCTCTCAAACTGGGTGCTTGAGGCTTGCGACCCTTCTTCTAAAGCTAGCATTTTGTGGAAGAGGCCCTCCACAGTTTCGCCTGGTGGTGGCGACATAAGATCGTACAACACGGCGAGTTTCCGTTCCGCCTCGGAAACCCGATTTCGCAGCGTAGTGTATTGGTTATCCGTCATTGTCAAGGCTGATCAAAGCAAACCCAGCGCTCTGATACCAAATGTCACGCCCCTTTCAATTCGTTTAGAATCTTCTAAGTATTTGAGGTTCGTGCGGCCTAACTCGTTCCCATGCAAGTTAGTCAGCCCTTTCTTTCCACTCGAATTCTTTTCCCTCACAGAACTCTCGTGTTTTTGTGCTAGCGTGCCTTTCGTGTTCACTTAGTTTGGACGAATAAAGTAAACAGAAGAGTTACGGGCAAAGCCCAACCTTTTATTTTATTCCCAAAAAGATTACAAGGACTCGCTTAGAACACACTTAAGCACTATTTCCGGATGCCCAAATACAAAGGCAACATAAGCAAATATAAAGACAACATCAAGCCTTCAGTTGGCTAAGATCAAAACGGGACGGAACCGCCATGGAGGTTTCCTTGCGGACTGAAACTGCCGAACCGCCGGGCAGTTACTTACTTGCTGACTCAGGGAGGTTTTCGGCCAGGCTGTCTTGGAACTGCTCGCCAAGCCAGGTTAACTGACCTGAAAACTGCTCGCTCTGGAAACTGTCGCAACTGCTCGCCGGGCCAGGCCGGCCGAGCCATCTTGGCATTTTGCCAAGAATGTCGCCCACATGATTAGGCGCTCGCCAAGCCAGCGCCAATGTTCCACACATCTTGCCCACGGTGCGCGCGCGTCCTCCCAAGGGTGTCGCACATCGCACATGAGTCCCGCACATGCCTGCCTTAGCGCGCGCGAGTCCTGCCCAAGGGTCCCGCACGCCGCGCATGTTTGCCCTATTGTCGCGCACTCCGCGCGCTTTCTTTGCCAACCTTGTGCCGCTTCGCGCAGTGGCTACTCTGCGCGCCGAGGTCGAGTGCCTTGCGCGCCCCGCGCATGTCATGACTCGCCCATCGTGGCCAGGCCAGCGCGCAGTGCCGCGCGCGCTGCCCTGCCTTGTCCGCGCGCATTGTGCCGCACGGGCCGTGTTCCTCGCAAGGCCTGGCCAAGCCCTGGCCAAGCGGGGCGTCCTACCAAGCAAACGCCCCATATGCGTGGCACGTGCATCCTTAGCCGAAGGTGACGCACGGCCACGCCATGCCCCAAAGTTAGGGGTCTAACAGTAAGTAAGAGTAACTTGCATTATATCGACATGAAGAGACTTGAACTGCTCGAATAATCCGTCGTTGTCGTTACCTCATCTCTATAATAATGAGACTCAAAGATTTGGTTTGCTTTAGCCACCAAAGTGTCGTTTATAAAGTATAAAAACTGACAAGAACTCAAATGCACTGCCAATGAATGGCAGTGATCATCGTAGCAGCAGAAGTCCAAATACCCAGAATTCTTCCCATGATCTCCGCCAAGAATCGAATCAAAAGCCCCTTCTTCACCGCTCTCATCAATCTTTTCTTTATCGAAAACCTCAATCTCAGCTTTCAAAAAAAAAAACATTAAAAAGGCAAAATTAAACGTTACTTGAGTTACATAACTAAATATGGTGAGCCTAATATTAGAAAGTGTGTATAAGTTAACAATTTATGGGCTAAATAAGTTTATGGATATCCTTAATTTTTCATTTTATATTTTTTGAAATAATATAATATATATAGGTGTGTATATATATTTATAAAATATATTAAAAATTTTAGAATTTCGTTATTCGGTATAATCGGTATACCTAATTTAAAAAACTTTCATACCATTACCGTACCGATTTTCGGTACGGTATCATACCTTACCAAAAACTTCGGTATACAAAAATTTTCGATCTTTTCGATACGATTCGATACGATAAAGACGGTATTTCGGTATTTCGGTATTTTTCTTTAGCCCTACTTTTAAGGATAAAAAATTGAATTTCGACCACAATGCTTGGAAAAAAAATTATAATTATCTTTTAGTATAGTTTCATAATGTCTCATGCTGACAAATTGAATAAAAAACGAATTTTGTTTATCTAAGTGAGGAGAATAAAAAATAATAGGTAAAGATGACAAATGAAAAACAAAAAGGCGGGGAATAAGAAACAAATACACCCATTGCTACCAAAAGCAATTGGTACACGTCATCACCTAACAGTTGATGAGCTGACACGTAATCGCTATTGGTGTTGACGTGTCTACGAAGAAGAAGAAAGCGAAACTTCTAGATCAGATGTCCACTTGTCGAGGAAAGCTTCGTTCTTTCGAATTCCTAATTCATTCACTTCAAGACTGGTTCTAAACGCCGCGACCCTTCCTTTCACGGGAGTTAAAAAATACTATGATGGCTCCATGCTTTCTCTTTTTTTAGTAGATTCAGGAGATCTAGACATTCTAGTTAACGCTATCCATGCTTGCACCCAGAGGAGCAAAGCTCATTTTCCTCCCATAGGCTCCTACCTGCCACGTCAGAATAGTGTGTCGTTGGAATACAAGCATATTACTTATGATGAGTTAAATTTTCGATCCTACTAACTACGAGGCCTCTAAAACATCACGGTGATCCTTTCATTGCTTTCGAATTATCGCGTTTCTTTGGCATCGGTGATGAGTCATCGCCATGATGGAAGATCACCTAGGGATCAAAACAGGATGATATTCCAACTTTTCGATCACCCCCCAAAAAGCAGGGTGATTTTCCATCACCGTGATGGGGTTTCAATATTCTTTGGACAAAATTATCATTTATCTTTTAACATTAATTCATTATATATCCTTAATCCTATTTTAGATTACATAACCAATAAATTTAAATCTTTTAAAGCTTACAAAATAAAAATTATGTTGAAGGACGAAAATTTATAATTAATAATTGATTTATCTATTAAAGCTTCAAACAATTAAATACTTATATTGAAGATTATCTAAAATACTTATAATTAATAATTAGTTAAAAATTTATGTTTCAAGTCTAAACAAATATATAATTCTATTGATGAATTATATAACTTACTTAATTTCAAATTAATAACTATCAAGTTAAATATTACATCAAATGAACATATTAAAACACTTTTACTACATAATATACATATGGTTATATTTGACATTTACACAACATCACCACAGACATTACTGCGATTAAACAAACACAATATTTCAATACCACATTGATATGCAAATAATATATCACCACAAAATAAATACAGTAATAACATATCACATTTGCACGGTGATATCCACATCCATCACTGCAGTGTTGGATCATTGGAAACAAAGACCCCCTAATTTCATTCTTGGATGCTCTATTTTATATTCGTGTGACGTTATATCGTACCGTACAACCATCCTTGTCACGAAAATTGAAACATACTATAAACAGTAAAATCGAAATCTTTTTTAAGGAATTTGTAGTACACACCCAGAGAATAGCCGAAAGCGAAGATCAAAAGCGAACAGTTGGAACCAAACTTAAAAGTTAAAGACCCTTAATTCATTCCGAAAAGACAACTAAAAAAAGAAAAAAAAAAAACTCTTTTTTCGAGACTTGTCGTCGCATTAGTCAACGACGGCTTTGTACCTCAATTAGATTTTTCCGATTGGAACCTTCCTGCCTGTAAGTCTAATTAGGAATCTTCGTTTTTTAATTTTCAAAACCATACGACGATTATCGAGGTAAGATCTACTAAAACTAAATTATAAGTATTGAATTCTCTGGTGATGCACGCAATGAGCTCATTAAAGCTCTTCAGTTCCTTAAATACAATGTTGCTCCACCTCTAAAATTAAAAGGTCTTATTCCATGGAGGCTAATAATTATTACAGCGTCCTCATGTTTCCATGGTTAGCTCATGGCCATGTTTTTCCCTACTTCGAACTCGCCAGGAATCTTTCCAAGAACAACTTCAAAGTATACTTCTGTTCTACGCCTGTAAATCTCAGCTCACTCAAAGATGATGAAGATGAAGCTCTTTCATCTTCTTCGATCCCAATTCAGTTCGTCGAACTTCATCTACCTCAGAGCCATGATCTCCCTGAACACTATCACACGACGAAAAGACGCCGCCCAATCTATTACCGAAGCTCCACGAAGCACTTCTAATGTCCAAATCAAATTTCTTGGACATTTTGAGCTCTCTAAGGCCTAATCTGCTGATATATGATCTTTTCCAGACATGGGCCGCAGAACAAGCGACTTCGCTAGGCATTACGCCCATCCATTTCGCGACCACTGGCGCCGCTGCGTATGCATTCATTTACCACAATATGATTAAGGAATCGGCGCCTTTCCCCTACGAAGCGATCTATGTCCGTGAACACGAAAGGAGAGAAACGGACGAAGCGGTTTCATTCTTCACACGTATATACGAGAAAGAGAGGTTCTTTGGCCACTTTGCGCTGTCCCACGACGTCGTTCTGATGAAAACGTGTAAGGGATTCGAAGGGAAGTATTTAAACTATTTGTCTGATCTGTTTCAGAAGAAAGTTGTGCCCATCGGCGCACTTGTTAAGCAACCTCATGACAAGGAAAGTCTTAGGCACGCAGAGGCCATCGATTGGCTGGGAAAGAAGCAGCAGTTTTCCACCGTTTTCATCTCCTTGGGAAGTGAAAACTACTTTACGAGGAAACAGTTGGCTGAGATGGCTAAAGGGTTGGAGAAATCTGAGGTTAACTTCATATGGGTCATTCGATTTCCTTATGGAGAGAATGAAACTAGCATTGAAGAGGCTTTACCTTTGGGATTCCTTGAAGCCGTGAAAGAAAGAGGACTGATTCTTGATAAATGGGCACCTCAAGCTAGAATCTTGGCTCATTCGAGCGTGGGCGCTTTTGTGAGCCATTGTGGGACGAGTTCGGTAATAGAGAGCATTTATTACGGCGTTCCAATCGTAGCTTTGCCTATGCAACTTGATCAGCCTCTAAACGCTAGGTTAGTGGTTGAGTGTGGCGTTGGTTTGGAGATTGAAAGAGATGAGAATGGTGATTTTAATGGAGAAATTGTGAGCAAGGCAATCAATGAGGTGATTATGGAGAAAGCAGGCGAATGTATGAGGCTTAAAGCTGCCGAGCTTAGTTCAAAGATGAAGGATGAACAAGAATCTGCAATGAATGGAGCAGTAGAAACGGTGATGGAACTATGTAAGAAGAAGGCGCAGTTGGATGATTTTATCTTGGACAAGAAAGTTCATAATTAATTTACCCATTAATTTATTATTACATTCGCTCTATATCTATGTTTCGACGTGGTCTTTGGTTTGCTGGCCTGGAACCTTCCTTAATATTCTAATTTTAGACATCTGTCAATGAATTTTACATCATAGGGACGATTTATTCGGTAAGCAATGATCTCATCAAACAAGGTATCTTTCGCCTACTATATTTTTTTATTAGGCATTTGCCGGCGTACTCTTTTGAACATGACGAATTCAACTATGCTATTTCTTTACAAATAACATCGCTTTACAACTGTACATCCTTGTTTAAATAAGGCATAATAACTCCTCCCTCGATGTAATAGTAACAGATTCACATCCCCATGGAGACTAATAATTGTTACAGCGTACTAATGTTTCCATGGTTAGCTCATGGACATGTGTTTCCTTACTTCGAACTAGCCAAGAATCTTGCCAAGAACAACTTCAAAGTATACTTCTGTTCCACGCCCGTCAATCTCAGCTCAATCAAGGATGATGATTATGAAGATGATCAATCCCTTATTGCATCTGCTGCTAATATCCCAATTCAGTTCGTCGAACTTCACTTACGTTCCACCCCAGATTTTCCTGAACGTTATCATACTACGAAAAACACGCCACCTCATCTATTACCGAAGCTCCACGAAGCCCTTTCAATGTCAAAATCAACTTTCTTAGACATTTTGAGCTCTTTAAAGCCTCAGTTGCTGGTCTACGATTTTTTTCAGACATGGGCCGCCGAGCAAGCGACTTCGCTGGGCATTACGCCCATCCATTTCGCCACCACTGGCGCCGCACCGTACGCATTTTTCTACCATAGGACGAGTAAGGAATCGCCTTTTCCTTACGAGGCGATGTATCTTCGAGACAGCGAAAGGACAGATCTCAACTCATCGATTTCGTACATCAGAAGCAGATACGATAGAGATAGGGTTTTTGGACACTTTTCACTGTCCCACGACGTTGTACTGATGAAAACGTGTAGGGGATTCGAAGGTAAGTATGTTGATTATCTGTCTGAGCTGTGTCAGAAGAAAGTTGTCCCAGTCGGCGCACTTGTTAGGCAAACTTATGACGATAACGAAGATCTTAGGAACGCAGAGATCTTCGAATGGCTGGGAAAGAAGCAGCGATATTCCACCGTTTTCATCTCCTTGGGAAGCGAAAACTACTTTACGAGGGAACAGTTGGCCGAGATGGCAAAGGGGTTGGAGAATTCTGAGGCTAACTTCGTATGGGTGATTCGATTTCCTCAAGGAGAGGATGAAACGTCTAGCGTTGAAAAGGCTCTACCTTTGGGATTTATTGAATCGGTGAAAGAAAGAGGATTGATTCTTGATAAGTGGGCTCCTCAGACTCGAATCTTAGCCCATTCGAGCGTAGGCGCTTTTGTGAGTCACTGTGGGGCGAGTTCTGTAATAGAGAGCATATACTACGGCGTTCCCATAATAGCTTTGCCCTTGAAGCTTGACCAGCCTTTAAATGCTAGATTGGCTGTTGAGTGTGGGGTTAGTCTGGAGATAGAGAGAGATGAGAATGGAGATTTTAATGGAAGAAGTGTGACTAAGGCCATCAATGAGGTGATTTTGGAGAAAAAGGGCGAAGAAATGAGGCGTAAAGCTTCCGAGATTGGCTTAAAGATGAAGGAAGAACAAGAGCCTGCAATGAACGAAGCAGCAGGAATTCTCATGGAGCTATGTAAGAAGAAGCAGGCTGACTTCGAATGAATTCGATCTTGACCTTGAGAGCAATGCTAAGACTTTGAAACTGAGCCAATGTACTGATTTTTATTGCTTTCAACCAATCTGGGAAAATATCCTTGCATTCGTTTCGCGTGTGTTTCGACGTGCGGTGCTGGCCTGGAACCTTCCTATAGATCTAATTAGGGATCTAACATATTCAATGTCAAGACGATTTAATTAAGAGGTAAGAGATCTAGTCTAAAACCACATTTAATTCTCAGTTGAAAAACGATTTCCTTCCTCAAATAAGGCGTTCCTCACGTACATCGTTCTAATGTTGCCGTGGTTAGCTCTCGTACATGTCTTTCCTTACTTCGAAGTTCGAACTAGCCAAGAATCTTGCCAAGAACAACAACTTCAAAGTATACTTCTGTGTTCCACGGCCGTGAATCTCAGCTCAATCAAGGATGATGATATTCATCTTCTGCTGACAACCCAATTCAGCTCATCGAACTTCATCTACCCGCGACCGAAGATCCAATCTATTACCAAAGCTCCACGAAGCACTTTCAATGTCCAAATCAAGTTTCTGGGAGATTCCGAGCTATTTAAGAGCATCTCATGGGTACTTTAGTTTTTTGTAAAACACAAAAATACGGTAATTTTTACTCCAATGGAACTCTATATTTAACACAAATATTGTGTTGATTAGCAAGGAAACTCTAGTTCATAGAGTACTCACAATTTTAACACAAAAATAGAATTTGACTTTCTATTTATTTATATTTAATTGAAAATATTTGATATATTCTTATAATAATAATAAAAGTAAAAATAATATTAGTTTGTTTGATTTATTGATATGTGCATTTTAATTTAATAAAATTATACGTAAATAATATGCTAATTTTATAATCTATTTAATTTTTAAATATTAATAACTATAATATATTGACTTTTTAATTTTATATAATAAAGTTTATAAGTCATTTATGATAGTAATATATATGAATTTAATTTCTAGTGTAAAAATAGAGTTAATGGGTTGGAGTGAAAACTAGTGTAGAAAATAGAGTTTATGGGTTGGAGTAAAAGCACCGTAGCAACTGTATTATTGTGTAATATTGCCTATACTTTATGTCGTGGGTTGGGATGCTCTGAGGCCTAATTTGCTAGTATACGATCTCTATCAACCGTGGGCTGTCCGATCCATTTCGCCACCACCGGCGCTGCGTGTATGCGTTTTTCTACCACATTACAAGGAATCGCCTTTCCCCTATGAGGTGATATATATCCATGGCAGTCAAAGGAAAGCTACGGAAGCATCGATTTCAGGCATCAGAGGTAGTCAATCTCACGAAAAGATTTTCAGCCACTTCATACTGTCCCACGACGTTGTTCTAATGAAAACGTGTGAGCGATTCGAAGGGAAGTACGTTGATTATCTGTCCGATATGTGTCTGAGGCAAGTTGTGCCAGTCGACGCACTTGTCAAGCAACCTAAAGAATGGAAGATCTAAGATCATCTCAAACCAAAAAACCAATTCTCAAACTCAAACTCATTCTCAAACTCAAAATGAGTAATTCTTCTCCAATTGACAAACCAATTCTCAAACTCAAAGGATCATTTTTGTAATATTCTCTTATACTCGATTTTTAAAAGTGTCCATATATTTTACAACTTTACATAGACGCGTTCTCAAATTGAAAAGAATATTTAAGTCCACGTCAACTTTAACATTTTTTTCCGAAAGGACGAATATATTTTACAAGTTTACAAATTAGACTATGGTTTTATTTTACACTCGATTTGATTCACATATTCACACATATGTAATATGAGTTTATAACTTTTATTTAATTTCTAATATTCTCACACATATTCATTTGATTCTTACATTCATTTAATTTTTATTTTTTTCTTCAGGTATCTACACATAAATACATATTTGAATAAAAACTTACAAATCAGTACCTATGTCAGAATTTTTTACAGATAGGTACCGATTTAATTTGTATCAATCTGGTCAGTCATGACGTGCCTTCCTGTGTGTGTATTGCGTACCATAACACGTTGATATATGGTACATAAATGTGTTTGTACAACGTACCTAATGCATAAATAGGACGCACCTAAATGTGCTAATACGGCGTACCATTTTCTAGACGTAATTCGTACCACAATACGTTGATATATGGTACCCAAATGTGTTGTATGGCGTACCTGCGGCGGATCAGGTACCATCTGCAAAAAAATTATTCTGTTAGGTACCTGCATATAAAAATGCTGTCAGGGTACTAAATTACAATTTTTTTTTACAGATGGGGTATTTATGTGTAACGACCCCTTTTTTCCGGGTACTTATGAAAAAAAGACGTTATCGAAAAGCCAAACCAACCAAACATGAAATTTTGACTGAAACAATAATGAAAGAGAAAGGTTAATTACTTATACTATTCTAGTCTACAGCAAATTGAAAAGGTCACGTCACGCCTCATGTTACTCTTTTCCGGGTTCAGGCCATCCACGTACTTTTAGAAAATATTTATTTGTTTTGTTTTATTTTTGATATGGGTGTTTTTAATAATTAAAGAAAGAGGGACTTGAATGTAAATTAAAATAGCAAACGCAAATGCTCTGACGCGATCGCATATATGCGTGCAATTGATGAGAGAGAATTGTAAAAACCCATTTTGCATTTTGCTTTGAGGTACGGTTGGAGTATTTTGATCTATTTTTTGGGTTATCCAGTTCGGAAGGAGATTCTCTAAGTCACGCAGAGATTATCAAGCAGCAGTTTTTCACCGTTTTCACCTCCTGGGATGTGAAAACTACTTTACGAGGAAATAGTTATCAGAGAAGGCCAAAGGGTTGGAGAATTCTGCTGATGTCAACTTTCTTGTAAAATGGACAACAAAAATAAAAGAGACACTGGGAATTTACGTGAAAAACTCTAAATCCGAGGTGAAAAACCACGGGCAAGGTAAGAAAATTTTACTGTGGGTAAATTAGGAGTTACAACTCTCTATCATAAGGAGAAAACTAGCTCTATCTCTCTTACAATAGGAGACTCACAAACTCTCTAAATATTTTCCTCACAACACTTGTACATATTGTACTTTGCTAATATAAGAAGAAGTTATTGTTTTCGATGTTTTACAATGACTTATAGTTAGCATATATATCTGAAGGTTTTAGGTTCGGACGAATCAGAATTAGCCGTTTATCTGGACACATGGACTAATCAGAACTTGGACGAACCAGAATCAGCCGCATAGCTATACACGTGGACGAACCGAATCAGCCGCGTAGCTATGCACGTGGACGAACCAGAATCAGCCGTATAACTATATTACGTGGACGAATCAGAACCAGCCACTTAGCTAATAAATGGCCTAATAGAAAACTTACAACATTTCTCCCACTTGAAGATTTGATCGAGACTCGATCAATCTTCACTTATGTTCGGTCAAACTACAGGAGGAACGACACCACATGAATTTGTCCACGTTGATTGCTTTGGTCATGAAGTTAGCCGGATTATCTGCAGTGTGAACTTTTTGCATATTCATTGTTCCCTCTTCCACTTATTCACGAACAAAGTGGTATTGGACCCGGATGTGTTTCGTTCTTGAATGAAATGCTAGATTCCTTGCAAGATGCAATGCACTTTGACTATCACAATAGAGAACAATATTCTCTTATTTGTGGCCGAGTTCTTCCAGCAATCTCTTCAACCATATCGCCTCTTTACTGGCTTGCGTAGCTGCTACATATTCTGCTTCCGTCGCTGACGTCACAACAATCGACTGCAATTTCGAAACCCAGCTTACAACACCCCAGCAAGATTAAACACATATCCGGTTGTGGATTTGCTTTTATCAAGTTCACCTGCACAATCAGCATCAACATAACCGTGGATAGTAAAATCTGTACCTCCATAACATAATGCATGATCAGAGGTTCCTTTGATGTATCTGAGATCCTCTTGACAGCACTCCAGTGCTCCCGACCGGGGATGGACATGTATCGGCTCGCCACTCCCACTAGGACCACGTTCTTCAAACCTGGTCCGCTTTCGGCTCCCACTTGGACCACGTTCTTCAGATCTTGCCTTCGTCACACTCAGCCTCTGCTTGATGGGGTGCAATCACCTTTTTCTTCGTGTTATTCCGCCGATTTTCTTCTTCCAGAACAACAGCTGCAACGTCATCATAGACAAGTTGCTCTGCAGTTTGGTTGTTGGTTAGACAGATGACGAGATGAGCATAAGAATCTGGCAGACTTGCGAGTAGAAGCTCAGCATGTTCGTTTGACTCTATGTTGCAGTCCAAGTCTTTGAGTATGCCAAACAGAGTAATCATTTTGTTGATGTGCTCTGTTGCTGAAAAAGATTCATCCATCTTTAGAGCATAAAAATTTCTTCTTCAAAAAATTCGGTTATGAAGAGACTTGGCTTGATACATCTTATCAAGATGATCCCATATTTTCTTTGCACATGTTTTTTCCACAACACTTGACAATATATCATCTGCTAGTGTGAGATAAATAATGGCAGTAGTTTTTCTGTTAATCTTCTTCCATTTGGCATCACTTGTAATTCTTTCAGGCCTGCCAGTGATAGCTTCCAGACTAGGGCTGTAACTGAGCCGAGCTCGAGCCGAGCTCGGCTCATTTTCTGGGCTCGAGCTCGAGCTCGAGCCCTTCCAGCTCGAGCTCGAGCTCGTCGAGCTTTTCAGCTCACGGCTCGAGCTCGAGCTCATTTGTAGCCTGATGAGCTCGAACTCGAGCTCGAGCTCACGAAGCTCGTCGAGCTCGAGCTCGAGCTCATTAATAAAAAAAATATAAATTTATATAAATAATATAAATTAATATAAAAATGCAAAAAATATATATATTTTTTAAAACGAGATTTTTAGTAAAAAATTAGTAAAAATAATATAAGTTAATATAAAAATTTTAAAAAAAATCAAATTTTTTAAAAAAAAATTAAGAATAATATAAGTTATTATTAAAATAAAAAAATAATAAAAAAAAGAAAAAGCTCGCGAGCCTGTTCGCGATCTTTCGAGCCACTATGTTTGGGCTCAAGCTCGGGCTCGACTTAAATGAGCTCGAGCTCGAGCTCAACATAAATGAGCTCGAGCTCATTTTTGTCGAGCTTGAGCCGAGCGTTTATCGAGCCGGCTCGGCTCATCTTTCACCCCTATTCCAAGCAATTTTCTTTGAGCAAAATTTTCTTGACTTTTACCTTCCACAGGGAGTAATTTTTCCCGTTGAATTTCTCACTCTCATGCTTAGCTGCCATTCTCTCTCTCTCTCTCTCTCTCTCTCTCTCTCTCTCTCTCTCTCTCTCTCTCTCTCTCTCTCCCCCAGAAACGTTATTGGATGAATAATAATAATCAACAAACTTTTGATGTGGAGGATCCAATATTATTGGCAACCACAGAGCATACGGTAAGTAGATATATAGACACTCAGCCAAAGCTCTGATACCACTTGTTGTGAAATGGACAGTATAAAAAAAAAGAGATACTTGGAATTTATGTGAAAACCCCAAACTCGGGGTGAAAACCCACGGACAAGGTAAGGACATTTTACTGTGGGTAATTTAGGAGTTACAACTCTCTACCGTAAGGAGAAAACTAGCTCTCTCTCTTACAATAGGAGACTCACAAACCCTCTAAATATTTTCCTAATAACACTTGTATATACTGTACTTTGCTAATATTAGAAGAAGTTATTGTTTTCGATGTTTTGCAATGAGTTATAGTTGGCATATATATATATATATATATTATATATATAATATATATATATATATTATATCTGAAGGTTTTAGGTTCGGACGAATCAGAATTAGCTGTGTATCTGGACACGTAGACTAATCAGAACTCGGACGAACTAGAATCAGCCGCGTAGCTATACACGTGGATGAACCAGAATCAGCCGCGTAGCTATACACATGGACGAAACAGAATCAGCCGTGTAGCTATATTACGTGAACGAATCAGAACCAACCACTTAGCTAATAAGTGGCTAAATAGAAAACTTACGACAAACTTCATATGGGTGATTCGATTTCCTCACGAAGAGAATGGAACTAGCATTGAAGAGGCTTTACCTTTGGGATTCTTGATGCTGTGAAAGAAAGAGCATTGATTTTTGATAAATGGGCTCCTCGGCTAGAATCTTGGCGCATTCGAGGGTAGGCGCTTTTTTGAGCCCTTGTGGGGCGCGTTCTATAATCGAAAGTGTTTTACTATGGCGTTCCGATCTTAGCTTTGCCTTTGAAAATCGATCAATAAATGCTAGATTGGGTGTTGACTGTGGTGTTGGTTTGGAGATTGAGAGAGATGAGAATGGTGATTTTAGCAGAGAAAGTGTGAGCAAGGCAATCGACGAGGCGATTTTGGGGAAGATTGCCGAAGAAATGAGGCTTAAAGATGAAGGAAGAACAAGAGCATGCAATGAATGAAGCAGGAGAAATGCTGATGGGATTGTGTAAGAAGAAGGATCGGCATTATCATCACCCAGTACAAGAAAACATAGTACCAAACACAGAAGACAGATACGAAATTGATTTTGTGTCTAAATTATGGGTATTAGTAACGGATTCTGACACGGTTTTCTATTTTTATTTTAAAATAAATTAATGTTTTGATTTAGACACGGATTAGAGACGGAAATAAAAACGGAAATGTGACAAAATTCATTAGAAACGGTATATATCCGTATCCAAATTTGTCACGAGAACAACACCTACGGAATTTTGGTTTTATACACCGAATTTTCCGTGTCTATTCACTCAATAGATACGGAATTTTGGTTTTAGACACCGAATTTCCGTGTCTAATATGCATGTTTTCTAATAGTGACCTGCCCAAGAACTGAGATGTAAGATCACGGATAGAGAGAGAGAACTACAGACTTGCTTCTAATTAATTCGATGCTGATCTTGAGATCAATACTATATGACATTATTACTAGACTTACTGTCAAATTGATCTGTTTCTTTTAGCTGTCTATACCATAATGTAATAATCAATTGGAACCATAATGTTATATATGGTGCGAAGAAACCCTAATGCTATTAAATCGATGATAAATATAACAATATGAGTGTTTTGAATCAGTCTATGCAGTCTAAATACAGCTGAAGAAATTGTGTTGAACAATTTATGGAAGAACCTAGGAAACTATAGAATATTAGACAGAAACTTAGTCTAGGTAATGGAGTATTAGAATAAGGGAGTATACCTTAATATATTTTACTTGGTAATAAATAACTATTTTGCCAACTTCGCTAGACAAGTTCATATTATTACATATATGTTTCGACCTGCTGCTGGCCTGCAACCTTCCTCTAAAAATATAATTACGTATCTGTCACTTAGTTTTACATTGTGGGACGATTTTGTAAGATAACTATATTTAATCATAAGTGGTGGTGATGCACGCCATGAGCTCATTAAAACGGTTTCCTTCCTTAGAAGAAGACGTTGCTACACTCCTAACATTAGATTCCCCATTTCATGGACTAATAATTATTACAGCGTTTTAATGTTTCCATGGTTAGCTCACGGCCATGTCTTCCCTTACTTCGAACTAGCCAAGAATCTTTCCCAGAATAACTTCAAAGTATACTTCTGTTCCACGGCCGTGAATCTCAGCTCACTCAAAGATGAAGCTCCTTCATCTTCTGCTAATATCCCAGTTCAGTTCGTCGAACTTCACTTACCTACGACCCACGATCTTCCCAAACACCATCACACAACTAAAAACACGCCACCTAATCTATTTCCAAAGCTCCACGCAGCATTTTCAATGTCCAAATCGAGTTTCTTGGACATTCTGAGCTCTCTAAGGCCTAATTTGCTGGTGTACGATATTTTTCAGACATGGGCCGCAGAACAAGCGACTTCGCTAGGCATCATTCCCATCCATTTCGCAACTACTGGCGCTGCTGCGTATTCGTTTATTTACCATCAGAAAAGTAGTAAGAAATCTGAACCTTTTCCCTACGAGGCGATGTATTTCAGAGACAACGAAAGTAGAGCTTTGGACGCAGTGGTTTCGTACATCGCAAGTATATACGAGCAAGATAGTTTTTTTAACCACTTCGTAACGTCCCGCGACGTTATTCTGATGAAAACGTGTAAGGGATTCGAAGGGAAGTACGTGGATTACTTGTCTGATGTGTGTAAGAAGAAAATCGTGCCCGTCGGCGCACTTGTCGTAAAACAACCATATGATGATGATAAGGAAAGTCTTAGGAACGCAGAGATCTTCGAGTGGCTGGAAAAGAAGCAGCGGTTTTCCACCGTTTTCATCTCCTTGGGAAGTGAAAACTACTTCACAAGGAAACAGTTGGCTGGGATGGCAAAAGGGTTGGAGAACTCTGAGGTTAACTTTGTTGGGTGTGTCAAACCCTATCCCATACCGACTAGAACAAACAAAATTGATGGGTTTATAAGCTTGTGGGTTCACTCCCTCTATTGCCAATTGGTTTTAGAGAGGAACCCCACAAGCTTATAACGGGCTTGGACTTGGGCTGGAATTGGGCCTGAAAAATCCCTACATGGTGCGGTGAGCGTGGACGAACACGTGAGGTGCCTTCAGATAGAGAAATTCTAGCCGGATACGGTGTGGGTGGTGTCTCCCCGGCCCTTGTGAAAACGATTGGTGCCTTGTGTCGAAAGTCTTCCTGACATTGACGGTGGTCAGGCGGCGGGTGCCGTTGGAGAGGAACGGCGGTACAAGGTGATTATCGTTGAAAGGGAGGCCCGCTGTGTGGTCTTGAGTTTGAGGGGAGGATTGTGGGTGTGTCAAACCCTATCCCACACCGACTAGAACAAACAAAATTGATGGGTTTATAAGCTTGTGGGTTCACTCCCTCTATTGCCAATTGGTTTTAGAGAGGAACCCCACAAGCTTATAACGGGCTTGGACTTGGGCTGGAATTGGGCCTGAAAAATCCCTACAAACTTCATATGGATGATTCGATTTCCTTACGGAGAAGAAGTAAATGGCTTTGAAAAGGCTCTACCTTTGGGATTTATTGAATCGGTGAAACAAAGAGGATTGATTCTTGATAAATGGGTTCCTCAGTCTCGAATCTTGGCTCATTCGAGCGTAGGCGCTTTTGTGAGCCACTGTGGGGCGAGTTATGTAATAGAGAGCATTTACTATGGTGTTCCCATCATAGCTTTGCCTTTCACAATAGATCAGCCTCTAAATGCTAGGTTGGTCGTCGAGTGTGGCGTTGGTTTGGAGATCGAAAGAGATGAGAATGGAGATTTTAACGGAGGAAGCGTTAGCAAGGCGATCAATGAGGTGATTTTGCAGGAAACAGGCGAAGAAATGAGGCTTAAAGCTGCTCAGCTTAGTTTGAAGATGAAAGAAGAACAAGAATCTGCAACGAATGAAGCAGCGGAAATGCTGAGTCAAATTTGTAAGAAGCAGGCCAAGATCTGAGATTTCAGTTATTATCATCGTGTTTTTTCATACTAGGCCTGGGATGTTGTTACTCAAGGAATTATAAGGTACTGAATAAGTTTGTGTTCGTGGGGCGTGTGGTGGGCCTGGTGGCAACGAGTGAAGAAAATAAAATATAGCTATCTAAAGGGATATTTTAAAAAATGAGATTACTTTTTGATTTCTTTTTAAAAATAGGAACTTTATCAAGTCAATTTAAAAAAGAAGAACCTGTTTAATTAATTAACTAAACCCCTAATTAATACCTAAATAAAAAAAATATACATATAAAATAACTGAAAAACGCACCCACCTCATTAACGCACCCACCAAGCACCAAACGAGATCTTGACGGAAAAACGAGCTGAAGCATCCGCCGAAATCGAAACACCCAAGCTCGAAGAATCCCAATTTCGTTCTTGAACGCATATACAGTAAGTTTTCGTTCATGTTAACGCCGGTTACTAGTATACATTATCGGGCATTGTAATTTCCGTTCATGTTAACGACATTTACATTTCGAGCATCGGGTATTAGATTTTCGAAGGTTTGGGTAGTTATGGGTAGCATTTTCACCGTAGATCTGTGCGAATTTGCAGAGAAATTTCGTTTTTCGTTTATTCGAGTTCACTATTCGATTTGTTTTTGACTCGAACATGTTACTTGAATACGTTATTTTGGCAACTTTCAATTCGGACATCTTACTCGAATAAACTCGAAAAGATTACTCGAATAATATTATTCGAATGAAGGTTCAACTCGAATATTTTACTCGTATAATTTTTAGTTTTCGAATATTTTATTTATTCGAATAATTCGTTTGCAATTAAAGTTTATTTATTCCATTTATTTCATCGATAACACTTTATCGAGTGTCTTCAACATCTTATTATTCGAACATTTCATTCGAGTTTTTATATTACTCGTATAGCTTACTCGAATAATTTTTATTTTTCGAATATTTTATTTATTCGAATAATGCATATTGCAATAAATTTTATTAACAATGATTTATTCCATATGCAGGTTATGCCGACCAGCATCATGATTGATTACGATGGAGAATGGATAATTGAGAATGATAATAAATGGATATGGGTTCCAAGGATGGGAACAAATATGAGGCCAATTGAGTTCGATGTCGATTGTTGTTTGCTGGACGATCTGCGGAACGAAATATACGAGACTATTGGCGTAAGCGGGAGGCCGGAGTTAAAGCTTAGTTATCAGCCATCTATGAGAGGTATGGAAGGGTGTGCTCCGTTGAATATGAAGAATGATCGAGAGTTGAAGGGTTATATATACTTAGGGGTCCAATGGATAGACTGCTTCTCCGTGTGGAGATTGGACTCCCTACGACGCTCCACCGTCAAACTCTTGCGGATGATGAAGTTGGTCCCGTTCCAATTGAGGTTCGTAGCGGTGGAGGTGGTTACATCGATGATTATTTTGACCTTATCATCGACTTTGGCGGATGCGAAGATGTGAATTATGGGAGTGAAGGTCACAATGAGGCGAACGACCGTGATGAGAATGTTGCATCACGGCAGAACGTGCACGTCAATTTTGAGGCGTAAACGGCGAAAATGCGGACGGGAATGATGAGGAGGAGGAGGAAGAGGAAAATGCAACTATTCCTAGCGATCGGTATTCTTTTACCGACGGTTGCACCATGAAGGTCGGTGATGAATTCGAGGATAAGAAGACCGTCAAGAATAGGATCCAAAGAGTTGCTATAGAGGCATGCTTTGAGGTCAAGATTATAAAATCTTCCCGATCGTACTATGGCGTGAGATGCAAAGAGGATGGATGTACTTGGAGGATATGAACGACGAAGATTAAGGATACATCCGTATTCTCGATTCGTACGTATTGCAACACACATACGTGCGACCTTGCAAATCGGAACGCAAGACTCACTCAAGCATCGTCAACCTCCGTGAGTGATATGCTGCTTGAATCTTTTCAGGGTTCAACAAGTACACCGGCCCCTAAACTCATTCAAACAATGATGAGAAATCGTGGGATCGAAGTTTCGTACTTCAAAGCATGGAAAGGAGGCATTTTAGCACAAAACGCAATGAAGGGTGACCCCGATGAGAGTTACAAGCTGTTGCCGTCGTACCTGTCGACGTTGAGAAGAGTGAATCCGGGAACCATAGCAAGTGTATATCTGGACGACGAGCGGAGATTTAAACACGCATTCCTGTCCCTTGGTGCTTGTATTGCCGGATACCGTCACATGAGGAAGGTTGTTTGCATAGACGGTACTTGGTTGAAAGGAAAGTATGGGGGTACGTTGCTCATTGCATCAGCGGAGGATGGCGACCGCCATCAGTTTCCTTTAGCTTGGAGCATAATTGACAATAACGAGTGCATAGAACCTTGGTCGTGGTTCTTGAACGAGCTCTTGCAAGTCGTGCCCAACTAGGACGATCTTGTCATCGTATCCGACAGATCTGCTTCGATCAAAGCCACCGTTGCAGACGTCTACAGTCGTGCGCACCACGGTCATTGTATTTAAAACCTGTCACAAAATATGAAAGGCAAGTGTAAGAAGCAGGGTGCGACCGAGATGTTCATACACATTGCTAAAATATACAAGCAATGCGACTTTGATTCACAATATGGTGATTTTGAGAATAGGTTTCCAACCGCATACGCGTATTTGCAAAAGACTGATACTAAGGAACGATGGAGTCGAGCCTATTCTCCGACGTCTCGCTTAACATCATGACTACAAACGGGGTGGAATCGATTAATGCAAGACTCCGCGAAGAAAGAAAGCTACCGATCATTGCGCTTCTGGAATCGATACAGAGGATGACGGCGGATTGGTTTGCTAGATACAGAGAGCAATCTGGACAAGCAACCACGCGGTTTACCCCAACGGTGGAAACGAAGCTCCGTGAGAGGTATGAGCTAAGTCAAGGGTATGAAGTACATGAAATCGCTCCGCATGAGTACGATGTCCGATCTCCGAGGGGTCGTGCCATTGTTAACTTGCGGTCGAAGACTTGTACGTGCCGCCAATTCGACATCGACAGGATTCCTTGTCCACATGCAATCGCGGCGAGTCTACGAGCGAACATGAGTTTCTACCCATTGTGTTTTGAATATTATTCTGTCCTAACGTGGCAGTCTGCTTATCACGGACGAGTTTCGCCGGTTCCGGATCAAGCCGAGTGGGATACCTCGGATCAATTGGTGTTGCGCCTCTGTTCGTAGCAAGGCGTGGTCGGAGAAAAGAAAAGAGGTTTCCCTCCGTCGGTGAGTTTGGTCGTAGACATTAAGTAAATCTTAATGTATCAGTTTGTATGAGTTTGATGTATGAGGTTGTATGAGATTGATGAATATTGTGAGCTTGTGAGGTTGTATGAGTTTGATGGATATCGTGAGTTTGGCTTGATTGTTGCTTTTTTTCACTGTTATTCGAGTAAACAACATGACTCGAATATTATTCGAATAAACTACTCGAATATTATAACGATAAAAAGTCGAAAATGAAAATCTGAACTTATTCGAGTGACGTAATAACTCGAATAATTTAGAAAAAATCGAATACGAAACGCGATTCGCTCCTCATGCACGCATTTTTCTTGCATCGCCATAAACCCGTTGAATGCCTCGTTGACGTGCTGCAATAATAGCATATAATGTTATTAAACGAAATAATTAGAACATATTTAGCAAAAACACACATACCTCGTCCGAGATCCACACTTTCGGAGTGGACAGATCGGCAGAGAATTTCTTGTCATACGCTTGGAGCATTCCTGCCCGTTCATCCTTTGCGCCCATTCTTGCCACCTCCACCTTGACGGCATCCCAATTCTTCACCCTCTCGCCAATGATCTGCTCTATGTCCGTGCGGCGTTGTATTGTAACGCGAGGGGTCGAATCGGGCGTCGGCATACACGGACTCGGAACCAGCCTCGACTTCTTCTTTGCACGTTCAGTCCGTGGTCGTTTTTTGCTAACCGACTGCTCGGTCGCCGCTTTCGCCGCCTCCTCGGTCGCTGCTTTCTCCGCTGTGGCGGCCCTCTCCGCCGCCGCCCATGCCGCCTTCTTCGCCGCGTCGGCTTTCTCCTCGGCCGTGGCCCTCTCCGCCGCCGCCTTCTCCGCCTCCGGCTTCTCCGCCGCCGCTTTCTCCGCCACCACGGCCGCGACCTCCATCATCTCTCTATCCATCTCGTACTCCATCTCCACATTCTCGCCCCCTGCTCCCGACTCCCTGTCACGTTCCGCCTCCCCCTCGTTCGTCGTCCTCCCCATCGCTTGGGTTGGTTCGGCGTCCTCCCGAACATCAGCGGCGAATGAGAAGGCAAAGGAGGCGGCATGTCATGATCATAGCTCCTCGCAATATCCCGCACCATTGTCGGCGTCAGGATCTCAAGGGCTACAAAATTAGAGTGTTGGATTTACGTAATATCAATATAATCTTATAAAATAAACATTAAGTAAGACATACCTTGGAGCACGATCGAGCGTAGCGCCGTAATCTCCGCCCGCAGATCCCGTACATCGCATTCCAGCCTGTCCATTCTTCTATTGAAATGGGCGATTATTGAGCCGGAAGGAGGAGGAGATGGCCTCGGAGGAGAAGAATTCGGAGGAGGAGACGGCCGAGGAGGAGACGGAGCAAGCTGATGCTCGGTGCAGTAGACCGGCAGCCCATTTAGAAGATGCTCTACTATCCTCTGGGCTACGGCATCATCCATGTTGCCATGAAAGCCGGCGACCGTGCGGAAGTACCTTGAATCGGCTTCAGCATCGGTCAGTGTAAGGCAACACCGCACGTCCTGTGTATTTGTACAATTTAGAAAACGCAATCTAAATAAATCCATATTATAAACAAATAAATATATATACTTACATCCATCCCACGGCACCGAATGCACGCTCGACCGCTTGCCATCCCGGAGCAGAGCTCTTGCGTAAAATGTGTTCTTCCAATGGCACATCCGGGGTATCGGGAGCCCTTCGCCGCCTTTTCTCACGGCGAATTCCTGCCCGACGGTCGGCCAGCACTCGTACGCCAGAACCTGATAAAAGAGAGTAAACTTAAGTTAAAATAAATATAATATGTCTTAAATAATACAAAACTAATTACCTGAAGAGGCATTACGAAGCCGTTGATATCGCAGGTTGTTTGGGGTTTTCCCTCCGCTCCCCTAGCACCCCGGCGGCAAAATAAAGGGCCGCGATCTTCAATTTCTCGGATTCACGTCTGAGTCTCCACCGGCGTCACGAATAATTTTCGTGACTTTCTTGTCCAAATTGAAGTAAAAAAAGAATCAAATGATAAAAAAATAGGATTAATACCAGGCCAATGCCGTCGCAAACTCGTTCGATGACGGTATCTCCGGCTCGTTAGCGTCGCAGTCGAGGCCCGTGAGTAGGCAATACTCGATCAATGAAAATCTTAATGGTTGCCTACGAACGACCATCCAGAACTCCTTCGACTCCGGCATATACTCCACTTGCCGGCTCATCAAAAACCACAGGATCATGTACGAGTTGTAGTGGTCTCGGGCCACCTTTATCAAATTCCCGAACTGAGTCCGTCTGACCATCTCCTCCATTTCCTCCTCGTTCAAAAGCGTACGGATGCGTTCGCATACCGGTATGTAGTGCGAGTTCAGAGTGAGGGTGGCATGGTAGAAATTGTTCTTCGGCAACTTCGTCGGAAGATAAAGCTGAAAATGCAAAAAAAAAAGAAAAACAATGAAAATTGACTGTTATTCGAGTAAATTATTCGCGTAAAACGTCACTCGAATAGGTTAAACAGTTATTCTAACCCTCATTACTCGAATAATTACTCGAAAAAGCGACGAAATCGATTTTCACAAAAAATCCGACCGATTACGACGTTTGCCCAACGATTTAACATCAAAATCGATCGATTTAACGCTAGAAACGAAAGATCTAACCAAGAAGTTCGTTTGACCATATCGATTTAACCAAAACCCAAAACGGACCAAAAACTCACCGTGGCTCTATCGGCGTCGATTTGCTCATCCACCCGGTTACGTTGAGGCGCGGAAGGCTCGGATGATCTCGTTTTTCTTTTCGCCATTGATGATTATGCTTGGGTTTGTGTACGGTTTTTGAGTAAGAGCTTTGGTTCGAAGAGAGAGCGCGAGAGATTTCAGGTTTTCGAGGGATTTGTGTCTAATTTTCTTTCCGAGCTTTGTAAAATACAGCTTATTCGAGTAATCTGTACGAGTTATTTATTCGAGTTGTGACTCGAAAAATTACTCGTAAGTTACTCGAATAAGGCTGCTTATTCGTTTAAATTTTCTCAACGTTATTCGAGTAACCTTATCTCTTCGAAATATTATTAGAGTCCGACATTCGAGTTTCTCTGTTAACTCGAATAAAGTCGAATAATTTTTCACTGTTAGTAAATCAGATAAGCAATTATTCGAGTCTTCTTTTCACTCGAATAAAACTCGAATAACTTTTCGCTGTTAATGAGTCGGATTAGCCTGCTTAACTAGTTTTTTAGTAAGAGTATTTCAGTCATTTGACAACCCGTTCCTCTTTTTTTTTTAAAACCAAATAGAATCTTTCCTCTTTTTTAAATTTTCCCTCCCCGAACAAACTCTCCTGTCTTTTTTTGCTCTATCGATAATACAAGACCACAAAGTTTTTTTCTTTCTTATGTTTTCCATTACATGCAAACACACGTATATATAGTACACATATGATAAAGATAACTTCTTAATCTTATCTAAATCTTCTAACGATGCGTGATATTTCATATCTTAGACTTTGATTTTTCCAAATATTTGAATGCTCATAGGTCTTGTGGGTGCAGCCCAAGTTGTTTGAATTGTGTGCGTTTCTTTTTTATTTTGTTCTCTTTGTATTTTTTTTGTCATGCCGTTAGAATTTGCAGAAGATGATTGAGTGTTTTTGAAGATATCACCCATGAGTCCCTTTCAAAATTTTGAAGCGAATTGGTGAAGTTGCGTACTAGCTAGAATTACCGGCGTCCTTAGAACAAGTCCACGATATTTCAACGTGTCAACGTTGCGGAAATACGTCGCGGACCCGAATCACGTGCTAAGAAGCGAAGGGCTACATCAGCGATTGAAACCAGATCTGAGCTACGAAGAGCAGCCTGTGGAGATCTTGATGCGAGAAGTGACGCGACTTTGTAATAAAGATATTCCGTTGGTCAAAGTGCTACGGTGAAACCAATCGGTCAAAAAAGCCACGTGGGAGCGAGAGGATGATATGAAGAATCGATACCCTGAGTTGTTCCCGACGACATAAATTTCGGTGACGAAATTTCTATAAGAGGGGAGGATGTAACACCTGTAATTTTAAATACGGGATTACAAGTTCGAAATTAATGAATTTGATGTTCGAGCGGATCAGAAAAGGGCGAGGAATTCGGTCCAAACAATACTCGACCCAAATAAATTTGGTCCCGATTCAATTGAATCCAATAAGTGGCATTGATCAAATTGATATTAGGGCCAATTTGAAATAGCTAAATAGTAAAAAGAAGGGCCCGATTGATTTTAAATGGGTGGAAGACCTTTTAAGGCCTAAAACTTTAGCCCAAAAGATAAAATAAACGTACACTTCCTAATTTTAAGGAAATACGCATGGACACCATTACCCGATGCTAAACCTATGTAAAACAATCTTTAATAATCCCAAAGAGCGTGGGACTTTATTTTGAGGGCAAGGCAATCACGGGGCTACCTCATCACTTTAAAATCCCATATAAAAACCGATACTACAAAACCCACACTTAGGAAACGAAAATCAAAAAGAGGAAAGAAAAGAAGAAGAAACGAAGAAGACAAGCTAGGGCGGATTTTCGGCCAAGACCATCGTCACCAAAACCATCGAAGCTAGCTTAGGAACTGAGGTAGGTGGATTCTTCACCTACAACTAGACATGTTCAGAAGGTTTCAAAAACTGGAACCGAGCCGAAACCGAACCGGCGGTCAACGGTTTCGGTTATAACCGGAACCGAACCGTTATTTAGATCGGTTCGGTTTCGGTTCGTAATATTCTGAAACTGAAACTGCCGGTTTGAAACGGCCGGTTAACCGCCGGTTTATATACTAAAAAATAAAAAAAATTAATTCAAACGGTCATATCATATCCGGTGTTGACGAAGATTGCGAGAGAAATATTAGCGTGCCCCGCGTCAACCGTTTCGGTCGAGCAAGCGTTTAGCGTCGGAGGATATACATTGGACTCAAGGTGATCGAGATTAACCGTTGAAAATCTAGAGAACCAATGTTTGCTCGACGATTGGACAAGGGCCGAAACAAGAACTCAAGAACCAAAGTTTAACGATGCGGACGAAGAAGGTGGAGATGCGTACGAGGTTTCGTCGAACACTACCGGAAGCATAGATTCATCAATAATCATTATTTTTTAAAAAATATTTAAGTTGTATTTTTTTCACATTTTCTTGAGTTTTTTAAGCAACAATAAATTCTTTTTAAAATATTGAAGATACACTATAAAACAAAATCAGTTTTCTTTATTATTCTCCATTTAATAACAAAAAGAAAAAAAAGGTTTGGAACCGTAACCAGCGGTTTCAAACCGGAACCGTTGAAACCGCCGGATCCCAAACCGTAACCGAACCGTGGTTAACCACGGTTCGGTTAAGGTTTTAGCATTTTCCGGTTCCAAACCGGCGGTTACGAACCGGCAAACCGAAACCGTATGAACACCTCTACCTACAACACATGAAATAATTCTTGAATGTTTTGAACATGCAAACCCTCGGCCATAACTGTTGTATTAATTGCTTAATCTTGTATGCAGTGCTTTACAACCCAATATATGGGTTTCTGTTCGAACTTCCATGTCTAAATTCCTAGGAGATCTCTCGGACAGTGTTGAATGTGTGGAGGTAAATTCCCAGAAAATAGAGTTTAGTCTAGAAATTCGACTAAGTTCGAGCGATTACTAAGATAGGATAGATTGTATGGGCAATTTCGGATAGCCCGAGACGCAATTCGGCCGAGCTTCATAGGATAAGTTATCAGCATTTTCCGGTAGATTGACAAACAATTTCGCCAAGTTTATTAGGATAGGATTACTTGAACAACTTCGGGTAGATCCATGTGCAATTTCGCCTAGATTGCTAGGCCAAGGTTCATGTACAATTTCGGATAGCTCAAGGAGAAATTTTGCCGAGATTTTGGAGTGGAAGGCATGAACAATTTCGGGTGAACCAGCGACCATATTCGCCGAGATTTTGAGGTGGGATGCATGAACAAATTCGGGTAGCTCACAAGGCCAACTTCTCGAGCTCCTTCTCAAAATTTCGGGAGAGATTTCCATCCCATGAACAAATTCGAGCAAGCCAATGTGGATATTTACAATTTCGCCCAGTTTACCCCAAATTTGGACGAACTTATCTCAAAGACCAATATTCCAACCTTAGTTTAACGTATCCAAATTTTCTTAGAATTTGGTGACTACTTTTGTGTGTCGGACCAGATTAATATTGTGTGGGTTGTAGGTCGAACTTAGGCCCGTTCTATAATTAGCCTATCTCTAGCCATAGGTATTAGAAGAGTTGTCAAAGTGTCATGTGGTGTGGTCAATGATCTAAATTGCTGCATGAATTATTTAATTCGTATTGCATATCACGACAAGTCACGACACTATGAGAGATGATGACCATGAGGATGGTGACACGTACCCTAGGGGGGTTGTGTGAGCAGGGTAGAATGAGATGATTACGAGTATGAGGTTAAACTCGCAGGGCCCTTGGTGGGATACAGTCGTGATCGATCTGTCTCCTCGGGTTTGAGCAGCCCGAGGTGCAAACCACCTTTTATTTTGCTCAGGGACGGCAGGATAGCGTGGTAGCTCAACCTGGGGTGCGAAACCGTCGGATGGGATTTTTGTTTTAGTGCGGAGCGACCTGGTAGGAGGACATTGGCGTAATCGTTCAGTGCACTATCAGCGTAGGCTGCCGCGAGACTTGGGAGTAGCTAACCAGTAGTCTTTTGCGCGCGGAGGTGCCGAGTCTAACCTAGGGTCCTAATATTGAGATAGAGTAGAGTGTGGGAACGAGCGTGCATTGTATTATATCATGCGGTGAGGTGATTGGGGTTGAGTGCACGCTGCATTTGCATGAATTCACCTACTGTGCATATCGCTTAGGCCTTTATGTGTTGTAGGTAATGATGAGTCCGACGTCGGCGAACGTCAGGACTAAGTTAGCTGCTGGTGGCGGTGACTCCACGGGCTTTTGAGGGCGAGAGCGATACATGGATGCGACCTGTGGAGCGGCTTAGTAGATTAGCTAGTCTTTTGGGGCTTCGGCCCGTGTATAGAGCGTGTGTTGTAAAACATTATTCTTTTGCCGTGTTTAATATACTTTCGTTTTATTCTAAAAGTTTTCGTAAAATGGGCTCTCCGGAGCTTTCGTTGCGGAAATCTGCCAACCATAATTAATGAGGAAATTAGGGTCGTCACAATCGCCGTTCTCCATCTCTTGTCTCTTACGGCTTCTTCGAGGCTAATTTGTACTGAATCGACCAGCAAGCAGACTAGGTGAACCACCTCGGTTGTCTCGTACAGGTCCTGCATTCTTCGCATCTTCGGTTGTCTTGGTTCGTCCTCCTTGTGAATTTCTTGAGATGGAGCCGGGGCGGATAAAGGTGCAACGCTCAGTGGTTCTCCCTCCGTTATATTTTCTTTATCGTTCTAGTTCCACGAATTTTTTTCGTCTACTCAAACATCTCGACTGATTATCACCTTTTTATTTTCTAGATCATACAGTCGATACGCTTTCGTCTTCTCGTCGTACCCAATAAACACGAGCTTTTTGCTTTAGTCGTCGAGCTTGGTTCTTCTCTGGTCAGGCACATGCGCATATGCCACACTTCCAAATATTTTGAAGTGCGATACGGTCGATTTTCGGCCAGTCCATGCTTCCTGTAATGTTCGATTCTCGAGGTTGTGATGTGGACATCGGTTCTGAATATTTATATTACATCGTACTGCTTCGGCCAGAATTCATATGGCAAGTTCTTGCTTTTTAACATTGATCGAACCATGTCGAGAATGCTTTGGTTCTTCCTTTCAGCTACGCAGTTCTGTTGTGGTGAATAAGGTGCGGTGAGGAACCTCCTGACGCCTTTCTCTTCGCAAAAAGTTACAAAAATGCCTGAAATATATTCTCTACCTCCGTCTTAGCGGAGCGCCTTGATGTTTGTGTTAGGGAGTGTGCCCTCGGAATGCCATACGAGGACTAGGAATAGTATAGGGCGCACGATGATGTATAGGTTGTAAGACAGGTTTATTGAATATACCGTCAAATAAATTAATGAATATTATTTTCATTATAATAAAGACATTATTATTTATTTATCGAATTTAAAGTCTACTTGGCATCCGGCAGTGCGATAAATAAATAATACCCAAATGTTTGAGTTGGACGTCTGATTCTCGTGGGGACGAGAGAGGAGACACCGGACGATCCTTAATCTCAACATTAAATAAAAAGTCCGTAACTCTAAGGATTCTAGGTGGGTGACTAGATATCCGAATATGACTTGTCCATTGACGACCACATAGTATCGGTAGTGTCACCGATTACCTGAGAGGTTGTGGGTCGTGATGGAGATATTGGTGATCGGAGAGATCGCGTATTTGGACATTCGGCTCGTATTCGTCTCAATCACATGGCTAGGATGTTGTCAATGATTGAACGAATGACTATAGTAGCCTCAGACCGATAGGGTCATTGACGGATTTGCTTTTGCGATTTCGGTTTGTCGCTAGTTGGCTAGGCTCGTAAGTGTTCATAAATGAGACACGGGTCAGCGACGAAACGCAACTGACTTTACGGAGGTGATTGCCGGGCTTTGACGGCTATCGGGATTCACTGCCTATATTCGTATAGGTTAATGTCCTATGAGGTAATCGGAGAACGACGATTATAAAACCTTCGGCCGAAGCTTGGAAAACTTGCTTGTATTAGATACGGAGCGGAGTTTAAATAATCGGTTCGGTGTCGATTATAACATAGTGTTAGGTTAGTGAGTTTGACATTTGCATGGCTCTCACCTAACCGGGACGCAAGTGAAAGGCGTAAGAAGTATTTAAATGTATACACTATAGTCGGTTCGCCCGAATTTCGATTAGATCAAAATTCGTTCTCAACTGGGATCTGTCCAGTACCGCGGGATTGGCTAGGCGAATACCGGAACTTGTGGATTCCTCCCATGCCAGTTGAGACGGACCTAGAGAGTCGCGCTTAAAAATGGTAATGAACTTGAACGAAAACGGCGAGCTTTCTCTCTAACCTAACGAATGAGATTCGTTGAGGTAGTGGCAAAGTTGATACGAGGTGTCGACGACTTAGTTAAATTCCAGTGACAGTCACGGAAATAATTAGGACTTAAGATTGTCTTAAGTGCTTAATTAGTTAACTAAGTGGGCTCAATTATAATTAAAATAATTAAATTAGGTTTAATTATTTTATTATTTTAAATCGAGGGACTAAATTGAGAATTTAGAAACCTCAAGGACCAAAATTAAATACCATAAAATAAAAAAAAAAAAGAAAATCTACACATCCACGTTGGGATGTGTAGAATAAATGAGTCATTTTTGTTTTATTGTTAATATGACAGTGTCTCAATTAAAATTAAAAAAAATTAATAAATAAATATTAATCATGCATAAAGCAACGTGAGTTGCTTAAGGCATAGAGGGGACTTGATTTTAAGAAAAAAAAGATAGAAAAAGGTTCAAACCATTTTTCTTAAGCCACATAAAACCGATCGGTTCGTTTGACGAACCCGACGCCCGAACCGAGCTGCGTCTAGCCATCGGGAGCGTCTCGGAGGTTCGCTCAAGGTCATACCGGCGTGACGATCTAGCCCGGAGGCCCCGGGATCCAGACGAGGTGTAGTCACGTCCATCCGAGGCGACAACAGAAGCAATCTCGTTCACCGAAGGTATACCTCGAACTCTAACTATTTGATTTACGAAAAATACCAAACGATATCGGAATAATTCGCAAGACCCCTCGTTACGAACGTTGGGAAGTTTAGAAATATTCTGGAAAATTTGGTATCGATCGGAAATCATTTCGGTCGTCAAATAGTTGAAAGACGGCAGACTGCCGCTTTACTCGTATTAATAATTTCGAACCACAGATTTGATTTTGTCAAAAATACCAAACGACGTCGGAATAATTCGAAAGACCTATCGTTGCGAACGTTGGGAAGTGTAGAATTATTCTGGAAAATTTGGTATTGATCAAAAATCATTTCAGTATCCAAATAATCGAAAAACGACTGGTTGCCGCTTTGTTCGATTAGTTTGGATCTAAATTATTAATTCGAATAACTTTGAAATAAATTCGAATTTTGATAATTCGAATTAACCACGATCTCCCGAGGCTTAGGGCAGTATCTCATACCCTCGGGAGAAGCCGAATGGTGTAAGTTGAATTTAGATATTAAAAATCGAAAATTCGCCACCCTATGTCGCTCGGTACAAACTGCGCTTCCGCTATAGCCACGTTGCGCCGTTCGGGGGCCGGCGTCGATTAATCGGGCCCACCCCAACAGTTTGAACCCGTCGCCTTCTCAACATAGTTTGAATTTTTTAAAATTTCTCGAACGCTTCTGATTTTTCCTTTAGAAAAATACACACATGTCTTTCTTGAGTAGTCATCGATAAAAGTGATAAAGTATCTCCTTCCACCGAATGATTCTGGTGTGATCAATCCGCATATGTCTGTATGTATGAGCTCGAGCAGTTTGCGCGTTCGATATTCCGCCTGCTTCTGGAACGTCGTCTTCATATGTTTCCAATTACGCAGCTTTCGCAAAGCTGCTTTCCGCCTTATATAACTGGCATTCCGTGGGTCATGCCTCTTTTGGAGAGCTCATTTATGCCACGTAGTGCAAATGACCAAACCGCATATGCCACAAATGATCTTTGTCCTCCACGTCAACTTGCAAACATTTTTCTGGAATCGCCTTCAGGTTGAGTCTGAACATTCGGTTTCTTTTTATCTCGACCCGTGCGATCATTTTTCCGTCATTGTTTCTTAGTTGTAATGAGCGGTCCTTCATGAACACTTAACATCCTTTTTCAAGCAACTACCCCATGCTTAAGATGTTCGTCTTCAAGTCGGGTACGAAATAAACGACCTCGACCGATCCCTGTTTGCCATCATTTTGAGAGAAACAGATTTTCCCTCGGCCTTTGACTTCTATCTACGATGCGTCTCCAAAAGACACGTGGCCATCATCGATCTTCTTCCGATCCGTGAAGAGATGTTTATGCCTGCTTATATGATTGCTGGCACCAGTGTCAAGATACCACACATCGTTGCCTGGACTTGTATCCTCGAGCACCCTTAAGAGAATGCCTTCGTCTTTTGGCTCTTCCTATATCATTAGATTCGCATTTTCGTCCACCTTTTTTCAGACCAATAGTCTTTTGTAAATGTCCGAACTTCCTGCAGTTGTAGCATTCAACGCTCGATCGATTCGAGCGACCACCTCGTCCTTGAGCTCGACCTCGTCCACTCCAATTTGATTGCTCGTTCGTCGTTGTTGTATACTCGGCCTCGGCCTGAATTTTGGCCGAAACCTCGTTCTCGTTGACCTCGTCCACGTTCTTGGCCGTAATGCGTATATAGCGTTTTGTCCTCTTTAAGTGATAATTTTGCCTTAGAACCTCGTCCAGCGATTCCTTCTTCTTCTTTTTCTTCCGTTGCTCGTGAGCTTCAAGCGAACCGGAGAGTTCGTCGACCGTCATTTCTTCGAGATTTTTGCATTCTTCAATTACCATATTCTCATACTCGTCCGTCAGGGAGCAGAGGATTTTCTCGACGAACCGGGCTTCCGTTAGGGCCTCACCGTTACTCTTCAATTGATTCGAGATGGTTTGTATTCTCGTTATATAATCGGGCACGCCTTTGCCGTTCTTCATTCTCGTCATTTCGAATTCGCCACGAAGAGTTTGTAGCCGTACTTGTTTTACTCTGCCGGCGCCTTTGTACGCTATCTCCAGTTTTTTCCATGCTTCCTTCGATTTTTTACGTCCTTGATTTTTCGAAGTCGGCATCTTCTAGGCCGTGTATATGATGGTGAGCGCAGCGTCATTTAATTTTCGAGAATCCTTCAATGCCTTCAGCTAGACCGTCGTGTACTCATCCGTTTTCAAGTTCGGTGTACCCGTCTTTAATTATATTCCATACGCCTTGCGAACCGAGCAGTGCTTTCATCCGAATACTCCAATTGTTCATAATTGGACTTTGTGAGGCGTGGAACGGGCATATTGCCGGACAACATGGCTCTGATACCAATTTGTTGTTATTAAAGGAATTATAAGGTACTGAATAAGTTTATGTTCGTGAGGCGTGTGGTGGCAACGAGTGAAGAAAATAATATATATCTCTCTGATACTAACTCTCCTTGCTCTATCGATAATACATGACACTCACAAAGATTTTTTCTCTCTTATGTTTTCAGTTACATGCAAACAGACATATCACATATGTATAGCACACATGATAAATATAAGTTATAACTAAATCTTATCTAAATCTTCTAAGCATGCGTGATATTTCCTATCTTAGACTTTGATTTTTTCAAAGATTTGAATGCTAGTAGGTCTTGTGGGCGCAGCCCAAGTTGTTTGGTTTGTGTGTGCGTTTCTTTTTTGTTGTTCTCCTTCGTATTTTTTTTTTTCTGACATTAAGCTATTGAGCTTAATCAACATGGGATTCATAATGTCTAAGGCAAACTTGGGAATCTGCTATGCTTTCGTGTGTTTAGTTTCACTGTAGTTTTATCTTGATTTATCTGCTATGATATGAATGTAAAAAGCTCTGTGAGTTTCTCAACGTTAATCGGCCTTATGGTAATGCCACGGTCGTCTACTTGGAACACTACATATCTCCGATTTATATTCATAATTCATTATATAATTCTATACTATATAAAAGTTGGATGTGGATTTTCATTAACCATTCTCATAGCTGAGTAAAAAAGAAAAATTAACCATTCTCCTAGTCAATCCCTATGTGACATGTCAGCATTTAAATGCAAATGACTTTTTTTATGTCTATATGAGATTGAAATTACACATGCCATTTTATTTAGTTTAGGAACAGGACATACGTTGTACTTCAATTCATTGTATCTATTTAATAGGCAACTGAAAACAAAAAATTATTCAATTAATAAGAAGGTGAACAGTTTGCAAAAATAGTGTCTCTTTACCTCGAGACTGTTGGCCTTTTTTTGGGCAAATTTCGTTTAAGGCCCTTGTCAGAATGTTTTTTCAGTTTTCAGGCCCTATCAGAAAAATATTTAGTTTTAAGGACCTGATTTCTGCAGTAACATTTCATTGTTCTGCAGTAACACTTAATTGTTCTGCAATAACACTTCATTGTTCCTCAGTAACACTTCGTTTGTTTAGCAATAACACTTCATTGTTCCTCAGTAACACTTCATTATTCAGCGATAACATCATTGCTCTGAAGTAACACTTGTGTAACTTTAGGTCCTTATCTCTAAATTTACGAAAATTAGGTCATTTAAACTAGGGGTCAATTCGAAATCAGGCCCCATTAAGGGTTTGATTTCGAATTCAGGCCTTATTTGAGAATTTTTTAGGTTAAAGGATCCATTTTGTGTGGTGTAAAAAGTGGTATGAAAGATATATGAACTGGTATAGAATGATCGTTTTGTGTTACAAACTTTGAACATACTGGTATGTCAAAGCAATAAAGTGGTACTGCCGAAAATAAACTGGTATCAGCTGATCATAAACTGGTACCGGATTATGGTTTGTGGTACAGAATTTCAACATACTGGTATGTAAGAGCAATGAAGTGGTACTGCACAAAAATGGGTCCTTAAAACTAATTTTTTTGCCAAAAGGGCCTGAATCCTAAAATGATAGTTATGGGAGGGCCTGAAATGAAAATACCCCTTTAAACTAATATTTTTTCTGAAAGGATCTAAAACCTATTTTAAAATATTTTTGAGGCCTGAAACATAATATATCCTTTTTTCTTTTCATATAGACTCTACAATCACGCACACATAACACAGAGGGAGACAAATACGTAGATTGGCTATGAATTCCAAATCCAAAGCTTCCGTGCATTGCTTTGCTCGCTTCGCAGCTGAAACATCTACAAAAAGCCCCTCTTTGAGAAGGCCCAAAACTGTTGGCTATGAATTCCAAATCCAAAGGTTTCGTCTTTTTCGTCGAAATTCTGCTCATTAACTTAAGTGAAAAATTTGTGCAGACCAACACAGAAAAGTCTGTTGTAATGTTGAGGAAAGATGGGTTAGAAAGCATCTATTGGGAACCTGGATAATCCTTAGTTTGGAAATTGGAACAGCTAAGGATAGTCAAAGAAGTGTTTCCTCTTCGTGGTAAATTATAAGTATACTTACTGCTTTCATTCCACATTTTGAAAGAGGGAAACATACAATGTTGATTGTATTCTTAGATGAGAAGAAGAGGAAACATCTCTTGAGGAGTTGGGCGATGAGTTGAAGCGATTTTACATCACAACCGATCGATGACATATGTTCATACTATGGAATAAAAGTGGAGAACATCATGCAAATTGACTTCCTTTCCAGGATTTTGCCTTAGATTTCGGTTTTCATTTCGTTATTCATACTTTATGAATTGCAGATTTTTGAAGGAATTTTTGGGGATCAAGTTTAACAAAAATTCCTTAAACGAGGGATTGTGGTCGATTTCGAACGGGGACTTACAATAAGACCATCTCCAACACTCAACCGCAAACGCAAACGGAATTTTGCAGTAACAGCCATAGTTTGCAGTAATTGTTCTCCAACAGTCAACTGCAAACGCAAACGCAAAAGAATATTCCTATAATATTCCATTTCATACCAATTTTTATAACTCTTCAATATCATCCCTATATTTTACTATTTACAAACTAACAACAATATTCTTTTAATTTTGAAGTCATTATTTATACAAATAAAAAATATCAAAACTACACAGCAAACAATTGAAATACATTGAGATACACGTCGTACAAATAAGATATAAAAGATTATATTTGGTCAAAACAATATTTAATTATATTAAATATAAATAAAATATAAAAAAATAATAAGATAAAAAATATTACTAAACTAACTGTCAAGGTCAAAATAATTATTTATTATATCAGTACAATCATAGTATACAATTTTCAAATTCTTTAATATATTTTTATATGTTCGGTTTAATAATCAATACAAGTAAAGGGCTTATTTACAATTTTAAACATCGCACGCTTTTTTGCGTTCAGCCGCAAATTTGCGTTCGAAACAGGAGAGGAAAAGCAAAAAATGCATTTCGCGTTTGCGTTTGCAGTACTGTTGGAGCAGTTTTACTGCATTTTTGCGTTTGCGTTTTACAATACTATTGGATATGGGTACTCCCGAAATTGCATTCTTTCGTAAAAACTACTAGGAAAATGCCCGTATCCATTAAAACCCAATTAAAAAATAAATATTTATATGAAAATATGTAACTTCAATATATAATATAAAGATATTTATATATTTGTATAACAGAAATATATTTCTGTATTATATAAGGGTCCGTTTGGTTCCCAAGATTAGCCCAGATAATATAAAAGTACACTGTAATTATTATGTATGGTACTTTATTTACAGCCGCAATTAATAACTAAGCCCGTTATAAAAGTAGAAGCCTGATATAAGATAGCTAGAGTTGAAAGGGTAAGATTAATTATAATGAGCTTGTTAAGTTTAATTTATGATGGGCCTTATACCTGCTATAGCAGCAACCAAACCCTAAATGTATAACTATATAAATATATATGTATATAGATAGATATATAAATTTAAAACTTTAAAAAATAGAAAAATAAAGCAACTTAGCTTAGCCCGCTTGACGCTCTCTACGCTACAAAATTTTGTGTAGGAGCTCAAGTTAGAAGATTGGTTGAAATGAAATTTGCCAAAATTGCGTATTCAATGTTCCAACAATAAAAAAATACTTTCGAATTACTACGTTTAAATTTGATTATAAAATATCGCACGGTGTCTCTAACCATTTATCTTTGATCTCTTATAAGACATAATGTCTTATGTCCCCCGTTGTCAAACATAATGTCCTTCGTGCATCGCACGGCGCAACAAGTAACCCGGAAAAAATCAATTTCCAATAATAAACCAATTTCCAATAAACTTGACGACTTCACCTATGCAATTATTCTTCGCTTTAAAAGTAAGGCATATAGCTTCTCCTCACAGTAGCAAGCAATAGATTCCAATTCCGATGGAGACTAATAATTATTACAGCGTGCTAATGCTTCCATGGTTAGCTCATGGGCATGTCTTTCCCTACTTCGAACTCGCCAAGAATCTTGCCAAGAACAACAACTTCAAAGTATACTTCTGTTCCACGCCTGTCAATCTCAGCTGATGATTATGAAGCCGCCCCAATTCAGTTGGTCGAATTTCACCTGCATTCCACCCCAGATTTTCCTGAACATTACCACACGGCGAAAGACACGCCACCTCATCTATTACCAAAGCTCCACGAAGCGCTCTCACTGTCAAAATCAACTTTCCTCGACATTTTGAGCTCTGTAAGGCCTCATTTGCTGGTATATGATGTTTTTCAGACGTGGGCCGTTGAGCAAGCGACTTCACTTGGTATTACGTATCGACATAATAATTAAAAGGCCACAGGGCCTTTGAATGGTCAATGATGACTGCCTTTGAAGTGGAGAAAGAAGAAAGGCGCCGCATACAAAAATGGTGTGCTGTTGAAACATGAAGGCGAGAATAGCAAGGAATCGTCTGCTTCTGATGTCTCTGGCACTGGTCACGGTCACCTGCTTCAGGTGTCACGGCCGTGAACCAGACAAGCTTGGCCAAAGGAGGTTTCTGCCAAGGGTCACGGTCACTTGCTTCAGGTGTCACGGCCGTGACACAGAAGAACTTTGGCGAAGGGAGTCTCTGCCCGACGTCATGGCCGTGACGTTGGTGTCCCAGGCCGTGACTGAGCATAACACGCACTCTCACTTACGAAGACGCCACTACGAAGAGCGATTCCATAAGTAGACGGGCTAACTGATTTTCCCTCCTTTTTCAAAAGCATAAATAAGCTTGTCAGATCACAGTCTTGATTATCGCTCACTGTAAAATTCTCCTCACTGTAATCCTTCTTCTTCAGTTGCTAATAAAAGAAGATTTGAAGGCCGTGGATGTAGGATTCAAATAGAATCTGAACCACGTTAATTCTTGGTGTTCTATATCACAAATCGTTAAATTTGTTATGGTATCAGAACAAGGTTGGATTTCGACTGCGTTTTTCACAAGATTCAGTGTTTTTCGTTCTTCCAATCATTCTGTCAAACACTATGGATGCGTTAGATCAATCCTCAGACAATCAGGTTCTGCAGACAAATCAAGCCCCACCACAGAATTCTGCAGCAAATGACCCCTATTTCTTGAGCAGCAACGATACATCGGGGCAGCTGCTTGTTCATGATCAGTTGAGTGGGGACAATTACGCGACATGGAGCAGAGCCATGATGATTGCGCTTATAGGGAGAAACAAAGAGGGCTTTGTTAATGGAGAACTCAAGCCGCCGATGGCTGATCTGAACAATGCATCACAGATGAATTCATGGAAAAGAAACAACAACATTGTTATTTCCTGGATCCTTAATGCTGTGTCGAAAGACATCTCGGCCAGTATACTATGTAGCTCGTCAGCTCGAGAGGTGTGGATTGATCTACAGGAAAGATTCGGACAATCAAATAGGCCAAGGATATTCCAGCTAAAGAAAGAACTCATCAACCTCACGCAGGGTTCAAGCAATGTGGCTGTATACTTTACAAGACTCAAGACTTTATGGGACGAATTGAATGATTATAGGCCGAGCTGTCAGTGTACATGTGGGGGACTAAAAGCCCTGAAGGAACATCATAATGAGGAGTACGTCTTGACCTTCTTGATGGGCTACTCCTTCTCGCAGATCAGAGGTCAGATTTTGCTCATGGACCCATTACCTGCAATTAACAAGGTCTTTGCATTACTGGTACAAGAGGAGAAGCAGAGATCAATGTCTGCAATCTATGCCAGAACAAATGAGGATCAGATAAGCAGTATGGCCATGCTTGCAGCCAAGAATCCACAAGATCATGCGAGAAAAGGATTAGTTGCTCAGAAGAAAGACTTTGGCAAACCTTTCTGCACTCAATGTAATAAGAGAGGTCACACTGTGGACACATGTTATCAGATACATGGCTTTCCACCAGGCTACAGACCCAATCTTAGGGTGAAAGGGGCAAGGACCAATCAGACGTCCGTCGAAACCATAGCCAAGCAGGGTTCAGAGAGGCAGAATTCATGCCCTTCTTTGGGAGAAGCCATGGTGCAGCTGCAGCTAACATCATCTCAACTGCAAAGCGTAAGGACCTTGTTAAACCAGTCAGCCCCATCAACTGCACTGGACGGAGACAGGTCAACGACACAGGTAGACAAAGAGCCAGGTATGCTCTTATCTTTTAATATACCTGTTTGTAAAAATGCAGAGTTATGGTTGGTAGATTCTGGTGCTACTCGCCATGTCTGTGGAGATGATAGATTCTTGACTGATTTACATGAGATAGAAGAGTCAAAGGTGATCTTGCCAGATAATTCGGTTATAAGGGTTAATCAAGCAGGTTCTTTTAGACTATCATCTTAACTAATATCCTGTTTGTCCCAGAATTTCATTTTAACTTGCTATCAGTAAGTGCTCTCGCCAAACAAGAGAATTGTAGGTTCTGTTTCTATGCTAATAGCTTCCTCATACAGGATCATTTACAACGAATGATTGGCAGGGGTGAGCAAGTAGCAGGGATGTACATCATAAGAGCAGATTCTGTCACATATTCTGCCAGAAATGATACTGCTTTCCTAAATAAGTTGTCTGCTGACATGTGGCATAAGAGGATGGGACATCCATCAAATAGGGTCCTAGATAGTATGAGACCATACTTGCATATAGATAAGCCATCAGATTCCTTTTGTAAAATCTGTCCATTAGCTAAACAAAAGAGGAACTCCTTTCCAAAGGAAAATAAAACAGCTTGTTCAGTTTTCGACTTAATACATTGTGATGTGTGGGGACCATTTCATGTCCCTTCTTACCTAGGCCATCAGTTCTTTGTTACCATTGTAGATGATCACTCAAGATTCACATGGGTCTTTATGATTAAAAGCAAGGCAGAGACACAGAAAGTGATTCCCTATTTCCTAGCCATGGTTGAAACACAGTTTGCTTGTAAAGTGAAAACCATTAGGACTGATAACGCTAAAGAATTGAATTTAGCAGCTGTATTTAGGAGTAAAGGAATAATGCATCATTTATCTTGCGTGCAAACACCACAACAAAACTCAATTGTGGAAAGAAAACATCAACATTTATTGAATGTTGCTCGTTCCTTGATGTTCCAGTCTGGTGTCCCTGTGAATCTCTGGTCTGAATGTGTATAACTGCCACATATCTCATAAATAGGACACCCTCTTACATGTTGCATAATAAAACACCTTATGAATTACTGTATAATAAGCCTGTAAACTACAAAATGCTGCGAGTGTTCGGATGTCTGTGTTTTTCTTCCACATTGGCTGCAGGTAGGAAAAAATTTGATCCCAGAGCTAGGCAATGCATCTTCCTTGGCTACCCGAATGGCATGAAGGGCTACAAAGTTATGGACTTGGAGAGCAGGGATGTGTTTGTATCTAGAGATGTGGTGTTCAGGGAGGATGAGCTGCCCATCAAGGATCTTGCACTAACTGAAGATCTAGAAGATCTGTTTTCAACTATAGTACTGCCCAGATCACTCCATGAAGATCCTGGTGCAGATGAAGAATTAGGACCACCAGGGGAGTTGGATGCAGCCGTACCTGAGGAAGATGGACCTTTCTTGCAGTCTGATGCAGAAAACCAGGACCAAGTAAGTGCAGCAGAAGAAATTGATGAACCAATCCCACCTACTACACAGAGAAGATCTGGCAGGGAGACAAGAAAGCCCACCTATCTCCAAGACTATCAATGCAATGTGTTGCCAGATAAGAGAATACTATATCCAATATCACTCTCTCTGTCCTCCCAGAACTTCTCGGAGCAGTTCAAGGCCTTTATTAATAACATGTCCATGGAAAAGGAACCGAAGAACTTCACACAGGCCTCTAGCTCTAAGCTCTGGTGGGCAGCCATGACTGAGGAACTTAGAGCACTTGAAGACAATGAAACATGGTCTCTTGTACCACTACCAGAAGGAAAGAAATCCATAGGGTGTCGATGGGTATACAAGCTTAAATTTAATCCAGAAGGAAAGGTGGAAAAACACAAAGCACGCTTAGTGGCAAATGGATACGATCAAAGGGAAGGAGTAGACTTCATTGACACGTTTGCACCCGTAGCTAAACCAAACACCATCAAACTCATTATAGCTTTAGCAGCACAGCTCAGGTGGAACTTGGCACAGCTAGATGTGAGCAATGCATTTCTGAACGCGGACCTTGCTGAAGAAGTGTACATGGACTTACCTCCAGGTTTCTATAACAGCTTGAACAGAGCAGGAGCAGAACGGATGGTATGCAGGTTGCATAAGTCAATTTATGGTTTGAAGCAGGCCTCAAGACAGTGGAACAAGAAATTCACAGATGCTGTGAGCAGTTTTGGCTTCGTTCAAACTGAATCAGACCACACATTGTTCTTAAAGGGCAAGGGAGACCAGTTGCTCATCCTCTTGGTCTACGTGGATGATATTATACTGGCCAGACCTTCAGAGAGTGCAATACAAGCAGGGAAAGAGTTCCTCAGCTCATGCTTTAAGATTAAAGATCTGGGTGAACTTAGATACTTCCTTGGTGTTGAAGTAGCAAGGAGTAAAGGGGGGATATATCTCACCCAAAGGCAATATACCCTACAGCTTTTAGAGGACACTGGTTACATCAATGCTAAACCCGTGACTACACCTATGAATCCCAGTAATAGTCTCACTGCAAATGATGGAGACCTGCTGAAGGACCCTTTCAAGTATAGGAGGTTGATTGGCCGCTTGTTGTATTTAACCTTTACACGGCCAGATATTGCCTATACAGTCCATAGGTTAAGTCAGTACATAGGAGCTCCAAGGACGGGACATTTGATGGCAGCTCACCACCTGTTAAGGTACCTCAAAGGTGCACCAGGACAAGGGATTCTTATGAGCTCATTTCAGAACCTGGAACTGAAAGCTTTTTCAGATGCGGATTGGGTATCTTGCAAGGATACACGACGGTCAGTAACAGGGTATTGCACATTCCTTGGAGACTCTCTAATCACCTGGAAGGCAAAGAAACAACCTACGGTGTCTAGGTCATCCACAGAGGCAGAGTACAGAGCTCTTGGATCAGTAGTTTCAGAAGTTTTATGGATAAAACAGCTGATTGAAGAACTTGGAATCTCCCTGAGCCATGCACCAGTTGTGTTTTGTGACAACTTATCTGCCCTAAAGTTGGCTTCCAACCCAAAGTTTCACGAACGATCAAAGCACATAGAGGTCGATTGCCATTTCATACGGCATAATGCTAGCAGTGGAGCAATTAAATTATTGCCTGTTAGAACTGATTTCCAACTTGCTGATATATTTACCAAGCCTCTCACAGGACCTGTTTTGAAGCAGTTTTTAGTCAAGATGGCTGTACTAAATCTGTATCATCCATCTTGTGGGGGGGTGTTGAAACATGAAGGCGAGAATAGCAAGGAATCGTCTGCTTCTGATGTCTCTGGCACTGGTCACGGTCACCTGCTTCAGGTGTCACGGCCGTGAACCAGACAAGCTTGGCCAAAGGAGGTTTCTGCCAAGGGTCACGGTCACCTGCTTCAGGTGTCACGGCCGTGACACAGAAGAACTTTGGCGAAGGGAGTCTCTGCCCGACGTCACGGCCGTGACGTTGGTGTCCCAGGCCGTGACTGAGCATAACACGCACTCTCACTTACGAAGACGCCACTAGGAAGAGCGATTCCATAAGTAGACGGGCTAACTGATTTTCCCTCCTTTTTCAAAAGCATAAATAAGCTTGTCAGATCACAGTCTTGATTATCGCTCACTGTAAAATTCTCCTCACTGTAATCCTTCTTCTTCAGTTGCTAATAAAAGAAGATTTGAAGGCCGTGGATGTAGGATTCAAATAGAATCTGAACCACCTTAATTCTTGGTGTTCTATATCACAAATCGTTAAATTTGTTGCTTCATTACTTTTCTTCAGTTCATATCTTGGGAGGTTGCCTATAAAAGGCCATCGAATGATCAGTGCAAAAATGGGCAACCCACACGGAGGAATCCGAGACAGAGAGAATAATTAGTGAGAGATAGAGGGAAAATAATAGAGAGTTTGTCGGGTATTTCTCCGACTATAAAGAGAGATATTGAGGGTTTTCTCCTTTGTAGTACGAGAGGTTGTAACTCCTATATTTCTCCTATAGTGGATTCTTCTTCCTTGCCCGTGGTTTTTACCCCGATTTGTTTGGGGGTTTTCCACGTTAAATCTCGGTGTCCACTTTTATCTTTAATTGCTCAAATACTAGCCGCAATATTACTCGACCGGGTCCGCTGCCACGCCAACAATTGGTATCAGACCCTAGCTTAGGTTTTATATATCTATTTATCGTATGCTCTGTGGTTGCCACTAACGTGGACCCTCCACATCAGAAAATAATAGTTATTATACTGCCCTTGTTACGGTGACGAAAAAAGACGGTGCGAGTTCAATAATTATCTGCTGCAACCCCGTCGGAGGTATCGCTCACGACTGAGAAATTATGGCGGCGAAGTTTGATATCGAAAATTCAACGGGAGAAACTTCTCACTTTGAGAATTAAAGATAAAGGCGATCTTGATGAATGACGGCTGTCTGGAGGCTATCGATGGAAAACCAGCCACGCTGACAGACGAAAAAAAATTGAGGACTAATAATGGAGGAGAATATACTGGCCGGAATTTTGATAGCTTTTGTAAAAGAGAAGGCATCAAAAGGCACTGTACCACGGCGTATACTCCAGAACAGAATGGAGTGGCGGAGCGGATGAATAGAACTCTGTTGGAGAGGACAAGAGCCATGTTGGGAGCTGCAGGTCCGGATAAATAATACTGGACAAAAGCAGTCAACACCGCCTGTTACGTGATCAATCGGTCGCCTTCAACGGCAATTGATCAGAAGACGCCGATGGAGATGTGGACCGGGAAGTCAGCGGATTATTCCAAACTCCATGTATTTGGAAGTCCCGTGTACGTGATGTACAACGCCCAAGAAACTACGAAGCTGGATCCGAAGTCCAGGAAGTGTTTGTTCTTGGGGTATGCTGATGGTGTGAAGGGGTATCGCCTGTGGGATCCCACTGCCCACAAGGTTGTCATCAGCAGGGAGGTTATCTTTTTAGAAGATAAAATAATCGGAGGAAATGGTAGCACTACAAAGGGAAGTTCAGAGACTACGACCATTCAGGTGAAAGAGAAGTTTGTCGAACAAGATTCTTCTGAAGCAGCACCAGAGCACTTTCGTGCACGACTGGTGGTTAAAGGCTACGCTCAGAAAGAAGGCATCGACTTCATCGAGATATTCTCACATGTGGTTCGATTGACGACTGTTCGGATACTCCTGGCGATGTGTGCTACATTCGATCTACATCTAGAGCAACTAGATGTGAAGACGGTTTTTCTTCATGGAAATCTTGAAGAAGAGATTTATATGCTCCAACCGGAAAGTTTTGAAGACAAAGAAAAAACGGAACTTGGTTTGCAGGTTGAACAAATCTCTATACGGTCTCAAACAGGCGCCGAGGTGTTGGTATAAGAGATTTGATTCCTTCATCATGAGCCTTGGATACAACAGATTAAATGCAGACCCTTGTGCATATTTCAAGAGGTTTGGTGAAAGCGATTTTATCGTATTACTGCTGTATGTTGACGACATGTTGGTAGCAGGCCCCAACAAAGATCGTACTGAAGAACTCAAGGCACAGTTGGCTAGGAAATTTGAAATGAAGGACTTGGGACCAGCAAACAAGATTCTAGGGATGCAAATTTACCGAGACAGAAATAACAGGAAGATTTGGCTTTCCCAGAAGAACTATCCGAGGAAGGTCTTGCTACGCTACAATATGCAAGAAGGTAAGCCAATTTCTACCCCACTTCATGTTAATTTCAAGTTATCCTCCAGGAGTCCTAGCAGCGAAGAGGGAAGGATGGAGATGTCTCGAGTACCGTATGCATCAGCGGTGGAAAGTCTTATGTTCGCGATGATTTGTACACGACCAGACATTGCACATGCAGTGGGAGTAGTAAGTCGGTACATGGCGAATCCGGGCAAAGAGCATTGGAGCACGGTGAAGAGGATCCTATTATATAGAGGAACCTCATATGTTGCATTATGTTACGGGGGAGCAGACTTTACTGTCAGAGAGTACGTTGACTCTGATAAGTTCGTTTGGTGTCGTTCCTCAAGTGGCCTAGCGGAGACGTAAGCAACATGAAAGGCAAGTGAAAGAATGGTGTGAAGATCCGATTGATCCTCAATCAAATCTTCAAGTGGGAGATTGTCGACATAATAATTAAAAGGCCACAGGGCCTTTGAATGGTCAATGATGACTGCCTTTGAAGTGGAGAAAGAAGAACGGCGCCGCATACAAAACTGGTGTGCTTCATTACTTTTCTTCAGTTCATATCTTGGGAGGTTGCCTATAAAAGGCCATCGAATGATCAGTGCAAAAATGGGCAACCCACACGGAGGAATCCGAGACAGAGAGAATAATTAGTGAGAGATAGAGGAAAAATAATAGAGAGTTTGTCGGGTATTTCTCCGACTATAAAGAGAGATATTGAGGGTTTTCTCCTTTGTAGTACGAGAGGTTGTAACTCCTATATTTCTCCTATAGTGGATTCTTCTTCCTTGCCCGTGGTTTTTACCCCGATTTGTTTGGGGGTTTTCCACGTTAAATCTCGGTGTCCACTTTTATCTTTAATTGCTCAAATACTAGCCGCAATATTACTCGACCGGGTCCGCTGCCACGCCAACATTACGCCCATCCATTTCTCAACCACCGGCGCTGCGGTGTACGTATTTACCTTCCATTGGTTGACTAATAGTAAGGAATCAGCGCCGGCGCCTTTCCCCTACGAGGCGATGCATCCTCGGATCAGCAAACGCCTCGCTAGTAGTCACGATCAAGGTAATAATAATAAGAGTGTTGTTGGCCACTTTTCGCTGTCCCACGACGTTGTTCTGATGAAAACGTGTAAGGGATTCGAAGGGAAGTACGTTGATTATCTGTCTGCGCTGTGTCAGAAGAAAGTTGTCCCAGTCGGCGCACTCTTGTTAGGCAAACTTATGATGATAACGAAGATCTTAGGAACGCAGAGATATTCGAATGGCTGGGAAAGAAGCAGCGATATTCCACCGTTTTCATCTGCTTGGGAAGCGAAAACTACTTTACGAGGGAACAGTTGGCCGAGATGGCAAAAGGGTTGGAGAAATCTGAGGTTAACTTCGTATGGGTGGTTCGATTTCCTCAAGGAGAGGATGAAACGTCTAGCGTTGAAAAGGCTCTACCTTTGGGATTTCTTGAATCGGTGAAAGAAAGAGGATTGATTCTTGATAAGTGGGCTCCTCAGACTCGAATCTTAGCTCATTCGAGCATAGGTGCTTTTGTGAGCCATTGTGGGGCGAGTTCTGTAATAGAGAGCATATACTACGGCGTTCCCATAATAGCTTTGCCTTTGAAGCTCGACCTGCCATTAAATGCTAGGTTGGCTGTTGAGCATGGCGTTTGTTTGGAGATTGAGAGAGATGAGAATGGAGATTTTAATGGAATAAGTGTGGCCAAGGCCATCAATGAGGTGATTTTGGAGAAAAAGGGCGAAGAAATGAGGCGTAAAGCTTCCGAGATTGGCTTAAAGATGAAGGTAGAACAAGAGCCTGCAATGAACGAAGCAGCAGAAATTCTCATGGAGCTATGTAAGAAGAAGCAGTCCGACATCTGAGTTTCAACATAATTCATGCAAGCTTCGGAATCTGCTGCTGCTTTCACTGTTTAGTTTCCCATCGTTTACCTTAGTTTACTTTACCTGCTATGTAATAAGAAAGCCCAGTTGAGTTTTTTCAACGTTGATGTGCCTTTGTGTTGATCTAATGGAGAAAGGTTTTTCGATGTTAAGTTGTAAGAACCTGACAGTCACCTTTGACCTGAAAAAAACCACAAACTTTCTGTATTTCGACTGTCGATTGTGTCGTCTTGCCAAAGAAAAAGACAAAGTTGTTGATATAATCTTTTATTCATCTTCACAAGAATAATATCAAACCAAAAAAAAAAACAAGAATAATAATAATAAAAAAAAAAAAAAAGATTCTTGGTTTCTAATCTTGCATGGAGATATGATACGTGTCTGCTTTCATACAGCAACGTGTAACGCCTGCATGCTCTCTCCTTACCACGTATCAGAGATTACTAAAATAAAGCAGCTCACAAACAGTATTACTACACAACTCAAATCTCCCAGGTGATCTCCTAATAACTTCACTTTCCCAATCGCTTGCATATATTTCTTCATTAATTAGCTCTCATCAGTTCGATAGCAGATGAGAATATTAGGCCAACCTGGTGAATCAGTTTGGGAGGGTCCAAGACGAAGACACGGTCTTTTTCATGGCTTTCTCCACAATCTCTGCGCATCTATGTGTTCTTGGTAAACTCAATACACACACACGCATATATATATATATATATATATATATATATATATATATATTGTGTTGTGGAGAAATTTATTCTTTCTGCTGTAGTGTGTATGTGTTTTGCTGCTGCTGGCTATTAGAAGATTGTTTGGGCGGCGGCCACAGAAGTTTTCCATGGTCTGATTTCGGTGGGCCACCACCGCCGCCGCCCTACGTCGGGCCTGAACCACCTCATGCGTTACTGGGCTCAACCATGGGTCGACCCGGCCCGCCCCACCGCCATGACCCATTCGGTTACCCTGGGGAGGCGCCGCCGCCCCCACCTCCTCCTTATTAGACCACTAGCCATCATGCCTCCTTCATCAAATCCCTTTTGTTAAATATATATAATAAGTAATTATTAATGTATTATTTGGTTCTGATGTATAAACGATGAATCTTTATACGTGTGTTCTATTTCGAATATCCAAAGTTGCAGTCATATTCGTTGTCTTGACTTACATTTCAGTCGAATTTAAGCATCCCGATGAGCATCTCCCATGGAAATGCAAAAATTTAAAAATTGAGTGACGGTTTTTCAACCATACATTAATTGTAAACTCAATGGGTTTTTCATTTCACCACTGTTTTTTTCGATATTAATCTGTTGTTTCTTCGGTTGCGTCTGGTCCGTGGCAGATAGCTTTGGCAATAGATAAACTTCGACGTTAGATAGTCGGAAGATGGAGTGTCTTCAATCGCAGGTGCAGTTCGTGAGTACCCAGATGATGATGAGGGCATATGTGATAACTATAGTACACAGCATGAAGAATAAATACGCCTGGAGTTGATGAAGACTATCCATAACAGTAGACGTAGTCGAGGCGTGTGTTGGACACACTTTCCGTAAGACGAAATCGCCCCGATATACAGTGCTTTCGGTTAGTAGCGATCGTCCCCAAGATACAACGACATTTACTTATTCATAATCGCAGCACAACGACTAGAATTTTCAGACGAATCGTACTCGAAACTGAGTTTTTCTTGCTTCGGAAAACTAGGGAGTATGTGTGTGAAATATGCAAATTCGTGGATTGGAATGAATAATAATTTCCATCTCAATGGGGGCCTATTTATAGATTTTATGTCGCAGGGACCTCTCCGCAAATTCAAGAACTTGCTAGGCTGCTTCTGTAATTTTCCAGGGACTATATTGCAACATTTTGCATCTATTGGACTGTCGGTTTATTTACCGGCCCGCGACAGGCCCGATTCTCGGGCCGACAGCCCGAATCTTAGGCGTGTCCCACCGGCGGCGGCCCGATTCTCTGACCTGACCCACCGGCGGCTCGACCGACACATCTTGTTGGGCCGACCGACACCTCTAGTTGGGCCGGATCAGCTCAACAGCCCAATGCGGCCCAGACGATCCCTTGGATCACGCCACCTCATCTGGACTGTCCAATCAGTGCTGACGCAGCGCCACCTCATCTACACCTCAACTGCCACGTCTCCGGCACCGTCGCCGTCGCCGCCCACCGGAGGAAAACTTTAAGTAGCTCCTCAATGCTCCTCGCTCCGATGCGTCGTGCGAAGTGCAAAGTGCGCGCCTCAAAGCGCCCATTGCGCACTTTGGCACGGCTCGGCCTCGGCCACGGCCACGGGCACGGGCACGGGCTCGGGCTCGGTGCTCGGTGCTCGGTGCTCGGTGCTCGTCGGTGCGAGGCACCGACTCGCACCCGGGCTATTATTTGGGCCAAAACTCATACAAGTTTCTCAAGCCCACTTAAACCCACTTTAAACCCACAAGCCCATTTAAGCCCATACACATGGCAAGCCCTTTTGATTAAACCCACATGGGTTTCTATATATATAGTGAAGATTTTCTTAGTGTCTAACCAATGTGGGACACTTGATTTCCCACTTAAACACTACTAACCATTTTAATGGTTATTGGGCCAACTTCGAAAATTAATTTCTCATTCACCCGATATCGGTTTTGAGCGTATTAATATTCGTTAGAATCCCCGTGAAACATAGATTCGTAATCTTTCAACGATTTCTCATTTCGACATTCGATGGCTTTCCGATTTAATTAAAACCGAAACCGATTTTATTAATGGGTTAATACCCATTTGGGCCCAAAGCCCATTTGATTTAATAAAATCCAACAATCCCCCACATGAATGGAAATTAATGCAAATGCTATGCATGCTGACTCTTGCAAGAAAAACTCGACAACTCGTCACTGCATCGGGATAGGTAGCTTGTGGCTTTGAACCTTCCCTAGTGAAAACGCAATCGAATTTACTCGCTGTTCAGTGAACATGATGTCTTGAACTGACAGCTTTTGTGTAAATTAAGACAACAGCGTACACACGGTGACGAATCTTATTTCTTTCGATTCTCACGTTGTGTCCATTTCGGCCTTGGACCATATCTTGGATTCATAAGTGTTACTTTTGAAGCGGCCCCACTTCTCACTTATATAGGTGATTGACTATTAGGATTTTTTAATCCTAGAGTATCCCGAAATACTCCACCATCAGTTATAGCCATCATTAAAAGCAAAATTGCTTACCCTTTACCACACGTCTTCGGTTAATTACTTGGGCAGCTTATGAGAATGAGCTTCTTTTAAAAAAAATTCCAAGTAAGCTATTGAACTACACTCAGCTTAGTTGTCTCATTGAACCAAGTTTGTGGGATCTCCACTCAACATGGTTGAGTTACCACCGAGCTCGTTCTTGGGTGTGTGGTTTTTAAGCCCCATTCCCCTTACTGCGTTATAATGTTGATCTCTAGCAATACCTTTCGTCAAAGGATCTGCTATATTCTCTTTAGACTTCACATAGTCAATAGCAATTATTCCACTAGAAATCAGTTGTCGTACGGTATTATGTCTTCGACGTATATGTCGAGATTTACCGTTATACATACTATTCTGTGCCCTACCAATTGCGGCCATACTGTCGCAATGTATCATAATAGGCGGTACAGGCTTATTCCAAATAGGAATGTCCTCCAAAAAATTTCGAAGCCATTCTGCTTCTTCACCAGCTTTGTCTAATGCAATAAACTCCGATTCCATCGTAGATCGAGCTATGCACGTTTGTTTTGAGGATTTCCAGGAGATTGCTCCACCACCGATGGTAAATACATAACCACTCGTGGATTTGGAGTCTTTGCTGTCAGATATCCAGTTAGCATCGCAGTATCCTTCAAGAACTGCTGGATACCTCGTATAGAGTATGCCATGATTAATAGTGTGCTTCAGATATCTCAGCACCCTTCTCAAGGCTATCCAATGATTACTCCCAGGATTACTCGTAAACCTGCTGAGTTTACTTATTGAATATGCTATATCAGGTCGAGTGCAGTTCGATAAATACATTAGACTTCCAATCACTCGAGCATATTCATGTTGTGATATGGGTTCTCCTCTGTTTTTAGCCAAATGTAGATTTATATCTACAGGAGTCTTAGCCGGAGGATCATCGAAGGCATTAAATTTCTTTAACACGTTCTCAACATAATGAGATTGTGTCAACACAATTCCTTCGGACGCCTTAAAGACGTTTATCCCTAGTATTACTTTCGCCAAACCCATATCCTTCATATCGAAATGATTTTTCAACATAGTTTTCGTGTTTACAATCATTTTCTGATTGCTTCCCGTGATTAACATGTCGTCTACATAAAGACAGACAATCACGAATTCATCTGGTGTACCCTTAATGTAAACACATTTGTCACACTCATTGATTTTGAATCCATTCGATAACATAGTCATATCGAATTTTTGGTGCCATTGTTTCGGTGCTTGTTTAAGCCCGTAAAGCAACTTCACGAGTCGGCACACTTTGTTTTCCTGTCCAGGTATTACAAACCCTTCAGGCTGATCCATGTAGATTTCTTCTTCAAGGTCTCCATTTAGAAATGCCGTTTTTACATCCATTTGATGTACCTCGAGATCATGCAATGCTGCAATAGCAAATAGAACCCGTATTGACGTAATTCTCGTCACGGGCGAATAGGTATCGAAGAAATCATATCCTTCCTTTTGGGAATATCCCTTGGCTACTAAACGAGCCTTATATTTTTCAATTGATCCATCGGTTTTATATTTCCTTTTAAGGACCCACTTGCATCCTAAAGGTTTACACCCCTTAGGGAGATCTACTAACTCCCAAGTGTGATTCTGCATGATGGATTTAATTTCACTGTTTACAGCTTCTTTCCAGAACGGAGCTTCTGGAGTCGACAGAGCTTCTTGCACTGTTCTAGGTTCGTCGTCTAACATAAATGTTAGGAAATCAGGCCCAAATGATTTGGCCACTTTTTTACGCTTACTTTGCCGTGGTTTCTCAACTTCTGGAGGCGAAACTTCAACGGCTTCAAAATTTCTTTTACAACTTATTTCATTTCTTTCCTTCATTGGAAAGATGTTCTCAAAGAAAACAGCATTTCTTGATTCAATAATCATCCCAGAATTCATGTCGGGAATTTCGGACTTATGCACCAGAAATCTGTATGCATTACTATTTTCTGCATATCCGATGAAAATGCAGTCAACCATTTTCGGTCCTATCTTGACCTGTTTTGGTTTAGGTACTTCGACCTTTGCTAAACACCCCCACACGTTAAGATATCCGTAGGAAGGTTGTCTACCTTTCCACAATTCGTACGGTGTTTTATCCCGTTTCTTGTGTGGCAACATATTTAGAATGCGATTTGATGACAGTATGGCTTCCCCCCACAAATTCTGAGGTAGCCCTGAACTGATTAACATCGCATTCATCATCTCCTTAAGAGTTCTATTTTTTCGTTCAGCAACGCCATTTGATTGAGGTGAATATGGCGCCGTCGTCTGATGAATAATACCATGTTCTTGGCAAAATTCCACAAACGGTGCCACGTATTCTCCTCCTCTATCACTTCTTATTATTTTGATCTTAGAGTTAAGTTGATTCTCAACTTCATTCTTATATCTTTTGAAGGTATCAAGAGCTTCGTCTTTACCACTTAAAAGATACACGTGACAGTACTTCGTGCAATCGTCGATAAATGTTATGAAGTATTTCTTTCCACCTCTTGTTTGCACGAATTTCAGATCGCATATATCAGTATGTATCAATTCTAGAGGTGAACTATTTCTTTCGACAGAGAAAAATGGTGCCTTCGCCATTTTTGCTTCTACGCAGATTTCACACTTATGTTGTGAATCAATTTCCATTTGTGGAAGTAAGTTTAAACTTATTAACTTTTTCAGTTTGTTCAAACTCACGTGTCCTAATCTACCATGCCATAAATTAGACAACTCAACCAAGTACGAAGAACTGGCTTTATTATTATCAGCGATCTTAATATCGCGTTTTACAGGCATTACAGATAACTTGAAAAGGCCCTTCTCGAGGTAACCTTTACCAATAAAATGACCATTCTTGGTCAGTACATATTTTCCAGCTTCAAACACTTGTCTAAATCCAGCGTTACTTAGCAGAGCGCCGGACACCAGATTCTTGCGGATGTCTGGGACATGCAGCACGTCCACAAGCGTCACTTCCTTGCCTGAGGTCATCTTCAGCACCACTCGTCCCAATCCTACGATGTTGGACGTTGCCGCGTTCCCCATATAAAGTGTCCTACCCGAAATAGGCGTGTAAGTGGAGAACATATCTTTGTCGGAGCAGATGTGGCGCGTTGCTCCACTGTCGATGTACCAGTACCTCGGGTTTTCCACGACGTTCGCCTCGTACACGACTGCAGTCAGATCTAGCTCCGACGTATCCGTCACCAGCTGCTTCTCTTCAGCGAGATGCGCCCGAGTATTATTAACTCTCTTCTTTTTACGACAATCCTTGGCCATATGCCCTGGTTTATCACAATTATAACAGTTGCCCTTAATTCTTTTGGAATTCGGGTCATGCTTCTTTTGCGGCGGACCTGGCCTTTTACGCTTGTTTCCATAGCTTGGCTCGGCCAAGTTGGCTCCCGCCTCCATACCGCCCCTCTTGTTCTTGGCTTCGCTCTTTCGGTTATCTTCCTCGATCCGAAGCCGCACAATCAGGTCCTCAAGCCCCATTTCTTTTCGTTTGTGCTTGAGGTAATTCTTGAAATCCTTCCACAGAGGCGGCAGTTTCTCGATAATCGCAGCTACCTGGAAGTTTTCGCTGATCTGCATATTTTCGGCGTGAATATCGTGGATAATCAGCTGCAGATCACGGACTTGGTCCAGCACCGGCTTAGAGTCGGTCATCTTATAATCCAGAAATTTGCCAACGATGAATTTTTTCAGTCCGGCATCGTCGGTCTTATATTTCTTGTCCAACGAATCCCACAACTCTTTCGCAGTCGTAGCCACTGCATAGACGTTGTATAGGGAGTCGTCGAGGGCATTCAGAATATAATTGCGGCACATGAAATCATTATGATTCCATGCGTCTAACGCAGCCCTTTCTTGCTCAGATTGAGCGACACGAGCAGCATAACCTGCGTCGTTAGGGTTTTCACCCTCAGCTGGTGGAGTGACTTCAGTCATCGAAGGGGCAGTTTCTTTCAGAAATCGGACGAGGTGGAGAGTAGTGAGATAGAACATCATCTTTTGCTGCCAGCGTTTGAACTCCGTCCCATTGAACTTGGCAGGACGTTCGGCGTGACTGCTGGCAGGGATAGTTGGTGCGTTGGTTGCCATCGATCAGATCACGAACAAAAATTTCGTCTTACGATTGTTGTTTCTTCGGTTGCGTCTGGTCCGTGGCAGATAGCTTTGGCAATAGATAAACTTCGACGTTAGATAGTCGGAAGATGGAGTGTCTTCAACCGCAGGTGCAGTTCGTGAGTACCCAGATGATGATGAGGGCATATGTGATAACTATAGTACACAGCATGAAGAATAAATACGCCTGGAGTTGATGAAGACTATCCATAACAGTAGACGTAGTCGAGGCGTGTGTTGGACACACTTTCCGTAAGACGAAATCGCCCCGATATACAGTGCTTTCGGTTAGTAGCGATCGTCCCCAAGATACAACGACATTTACTTATTCATAATCGCAGCACAACGACTAGAATTTTCAGACGAATCGTACTCGAAACTGAGTTTTTCTTGCTTCGGAAAACTAGGGAGTATGTGTGTGAAATATGCAAATTCGTGGATTGGAATGAATAATAATTTCCATCTCAATGGGGGCCTATTTATAGATTTTATGTCGCAGGGACCTCTCCGCAAATTCAAGAACTTGCTAGGCTGCTTCTGTAATTTTCCAGGGACTATATTGCAACATTTTGCATCTATTGGACTGTCGGTTTATTTACCGGCCCGCGACAGGCCCGATTCTCGGGCCGACAGCCCGAATCTTAGGCGTGTCCCACCGGCGGCGGCCCGATTCTCTGACCTGACCCACCGGCGGCTCGACCGACACATCTTGTTGGCCGACCGACACCTCTAGTTGGGCCGGATCAGCTCAACAGCCCAATGCGGCCCAGACGATCCCTTGGATCACGCCACCTCATCTGGACTGTCCAATCAGTGCTGACGCAGCGCCACCTCATCTTCACCTCAACTGCCACGTCTCCGGCACCGTCGCCGTCGCCGCCCACCGGAGGAAAACTTTAAGTAGCTCCTCAATGCTCCTCGCTCCGATGCGAAGTGCAAAGTGCGCGCCTCAAAGCGCCCATTGCGCACTTTGGCACGGCTCGGCCACGGGCACGGGCTCGGTGCTCGGTGCTCGTCGGTGCGAGGCACCGACTCGCACCCGGGCTATTATTTGGGCCAAAACTCATACAAGTTTCTCAAGCCCACTTAAACCCACTTTAAACCCACAAGCCCATTTAAGCCCATACACATGGCAAGCCCTTTTGATTAAACCCACATGGGTTTCTATATATATAGTGAAGATTTTCTTAGTGTCTAACCAATGTGGGACACTTGATTTCCCACTTAAACACTACTAACCATTTTAATGGTTATTGGGCCAACTTCGAAAATTAATTTCTCATTCACCCGATATCGGTTTTGAGCGTATTAATATTCGTTAGAATCCCCGTGAAACATAGATTCGTAATCTTTCAACGATTTCTCATTTCGACATTCGATGGCTTTCCGATTTAATTAAAACCGAAACCGATTTTATTAATGGGTTAATACCCATTTGGGCCCAAAGCCCATTTGATTTAATAAAATCCAACATAATCAACTAAACTACAGAGGCTAAACAGCCCCATGATTCCTTCGGCGACATTAGTATTCGGGTGTGGCATACATTATTATCAGTTGAACACAAAGGTTCATATCATAAAGCGACAAAAGGCGATAGAAAATAAAATTAATCTTACACATGGACCAATTCATATCTTTTTTTTCCAAAGACCCGTTCATATCACAAAAGTCGCGGAAGGCGACAGAAAATAAATAAATTTTAAACTTGGACAAAGAAGTATAAAATATAAGTCTACAGTACTTTACACGAGTTTGAAAATGAGACGTGCAAAGGATATAACAATACCTACCCTTTTATCAAGATTCTGAAATCGGGTTTTCGAATCGAAAATTTTAATAGTTTAAGTTTAGTGGTTTTAAAATCGGAATCAAACCGGAGTCAAACCGGTATCTTTAAATATAGTACATATATTTTATAAAATGAATCAATCAAATATATAAGTAATATACATGTATTTATAAAGTTTTTCCATAATAAATTTACAAAATTAATAGTCAAAATTAAATAAAAGTAAATTATGTTGGTGGTTAAAAATTAATTATATCGTGAAATGTCAAAATCAAAGGGGCGAGCCTTACACACTGAAGGTGCGATTTACACATACAGAGCGAGCAACTGAGAGACACCGTTCCATTGAGTTTTCCTTGATTTTATCCGGTGGAAGCCACCGCGGCCATGGCCAAGAAGAAGAGGATAACCAAGCAGGGTCCCTCAACGCCGGAAATGGGAGGGAACACACCTGGAGATAGGACCGGAAATAGCGATAACACGCCCAAACAGACAACTGAACCTACACTTGCCAATATTACGAAATTGATTAGCCAATATGTTAGTACCCCAAATGTTGAACATGGAACCAAATCTGATGTGACAATTCTGGAACGAACATTAAGGGAGCTAAAGGGAAGAGTGAGTGCGATGTTGTCAGAGGTGAAAGTGGCAGACATAACAGTAAATCCATATGGGAAAATTTCGACATTTCAAAGCTGAGGAATGCAGGGTCCAAGCTCGCGTATGTTGAGCCAGTGCTGGATAAGGGTATGGAACCGGGACTGATTGAGCCCGAGGATATATCTGAGGAGATTGAATATTGGAATTCCACCATTGTGTGCTATGTATTGTGATCGAATCCCCCATATTCAATGATGAATGGATTTTAAATAGAGTGTGGAAGAAGTATGGGTTACAGAAAGTGTTGCAAGTTAGAGCAGGTTTGTATATGGTTAAATTTGACTCCAAGGAGACCCATGATAAGGTGTTACAAGAGGAAGTAATTCAATTTGATAAGAAGCCCGTTATATTGGCCCCATGGACTCCAAACACTCAATTCAAGCGGGGGAAGTAGAGAAAAAGTGCCCATTTGGGTCCAATTTCCACATCTCGAGCTAAAATATTGAGGTGCAAAGAGTTTGAGCAAACTAGCTAGCCTCGTGGAGAACCCTATTATGGCAGATGGGGTTACTGAGAGGAAGGAGCGGATACAGTACGCAAGAGTTCTGGTTGAAGTCGAACTTAAACAGGAACTGAAGGAGACCATCTCCTACATCAATGAGCATGGCCAACTCAGTGAGCAGAGTGTGATGTATGAATGGAAACCTATCAAGTGTGGGAACTGTGGAATGTATGGACATGAACTAGAGGTGTGTAGGAAACAGGGGGCCTAAAGAATGGAGGGGAAAAAGAAGGACGAAGTGGTAGATAAGAGTCCAGATGAGGAACTGATAAATAAGGACAAAGCACCAACTGAGGGAAAAGGGAAGAAGGAGTCAATGGAACAAGATTTGGGGAAAGATCAACACGGGGGACAGAAGGAAGCAGAGGGAAATGATGGGTGGATCACACAAGGGAAAAGCAGACCACAGAAAGACCAAGGGAAAGCTGAGTATGGGAGAACTAGCAGAGAGCAGGGTCAAAGTTCCAAGTCCTTACTGCAGAGGCTTGGGACTATTCCCCCCATGGATAGCTCACTAATGTGGAATGTGAGGGGTATGAATACCCCTCACAAACAAGCCGAGATTAGTCTGCTGTGTAAAAAGCTGCAGATTAACCTAGCTTGTTTGATTGAGACCAAAATAAAGACAAGTAACATGGATATGATGATGGATAGGTGTTTTAGATGGTGGAACCAAGTGACAAATCTGGAATGCCATCATAATGGGACGATAGTGGTGGTATGGCAGAAGGAGTGGAATATGAGGGTAATAAAGAAAACTGACCAACTGGTACATATGAAATGCTCCAGACAAAGAGATGAATTTCTGATGGCTTGTGTGTATGGACATAACAATCTTACTCAGAGACTGGAATTGTGGCAGGAAATCAGAGGACTGAGGCAAGATAGCTTGCCCTGGTTAGTTTGGGGAGATTTTAATAATGTTGTGAACATGGGGGATAGGATTGGTGGAGCACCTGTACTTGTTTCTGAATGTGAAGGACTTGGGAATTGCATAAAAGAATATGAACTTGTGGAAATTAGCAGGAAGGGGAATAAATTCACATGGACTAACAAGCAAAATCAGGAAAACAGGGTCTGGAGTAGAATTGACTGGGTATTTGCTAACATTCCCTGGACTGATAAGTACCGTGATATAGAGGCTCATACAATGGAGGAGAGTATCTCTGATCATACACCTATTTATCTCAGGAAAATGGGATCACAGTGGCACACAAAGAAGAGCTTCAAGTTCCACAATATGTGGGCAGATGCACCCCATTTTTTGGAGAGGGTTTCTAATGTTTGGAAGGGCAGATATGATGGTGGATGTGCATGGCAGCTGATCCAGAAACTGATGGACTTGAAAGGACCTCTTAAAGAACTAAATAGAACTCAGTTCCCTGACATCGTGAATTCTGTGGGAAGGAGCAGACTGAGACAGAAAGAAGCACAAGAGAGGCTACATAATGACCCCTTAAATCTGGACCTGATACAGGAAGAGAAGAAATGTGCCATCGAGTTTGAAAATGTGAACAAAGCTGCAACAAAATTCCTTGCACAGAAAGCAAAAGCTACTTGGTTGACACAAGGTGATAGGAACACAAGGTACTTCCATGACATGGTATATCAAAGGGCAGCTCAAAACAGAATTACCTCTATCTATACAGAGACTGGGGAGTTACTTGAGCAACCAGGGGATATAGTAGCACACATTGTGGAATATTATGAGGGGATTCTTGGCACAAAAATGGAGTCAGTAACTGATGTGGAGGATGAGGTGATAAAACAAGGCAGAGTGTTGACGGTTGAGGAGCAGATAGCTTTGGTTAGACCTCTCAGCAAGGCTGAGATCAAACAAGCCATGTTTTCTATACCTAGTGAAAAAGCACCGGGGCCATATGGGTATAACAGTGAATTTTACAAGAAGTCATGGGTAGTAGTAGGAGAGGACATCATTAAGGTGATTCAGGGGTTTTTTCAGACAAGCCAACTGATGAAAACTCTCAATAAAACTACAATTACTCTAATTCCAAAGGTGGGTAATCCCAGTTATGCCAGGGAGTACAGACCCATATCATGTTGCAATACTATCTATAAATGTATCTCAAAGCTCATATGTTCAAGAATCCGAGCAGTATTACCAAAACTAGTACAGGATAACCAAGGAGCATTTGTCCTAGGGAGATCCATTGCACACAACATTCTCCTAACCCAAGAACTGCTGAGAATGTATAGAAGGGGAGCTACCTCTAAAATTGACTTGAAGAATGCCTATGACATGATAGAATGGAAGTTCATCCTCAGGTTATTGCAGAAGCTGAATTTTCCTGTCAGAATGGTGGAGTGGATTGAGGAATGCATAACCACAGTATCCTACCAAATTTTTATCAATTGAGCTTTGGAGGGGAATATAAAAGGGGCTAGGGGGTCAGACAAGGAGATCCCATATCACCATTGCTGTTTGTGTTGGTTATTGAATACCTGACACGGAAGCTTATGATGACAGCAGCTGGGGCTGATTTCAGATATCATCCGCTGTGTAAGTAGCTGAACATTGTAAATTTGTGCTTTGCAGATGACCTAATAATCCTTTGCAAAGCTCAGAGGAGGTCTATCAGACTGATACTTTGTCTGAAACAATATCAGATTACTACGGGGCTGGAGGCAAATAAAAGCAAGTCATCAATTTACATTGCTGGGGTATCTGCGGGTGCCAAACAAGAGATGATAGATCAAACAGGATTCAGTGAAGGCAAGTTCCCTATGAGGTATTTAGGGGTACCCATATCACCTACCATGTGGAGTAGAACCGATTGTCAAGACCTAGTGTGACAGAATTGTGAAGCGTATTAACTGCTGGACCACGAGGCATTTGTCATATGCAGCCAGATGTTGCCTCATAAACTCGGTGTTGCTGTCGATGCATAGTTATTGGGGCTCAATATTTGTATTACCTCGAAGTGTGGTTAAGATCGTAGACCAAAAGTGTAGAGAATTTTTATTGGGCAGATCTGAGAGGGGTTCAGTACAGGCATTGGTAGCCTGGGATTTGGTTTGCAGAAGGAAAAGTTGTGGAGGCTTAAACATCAAGAATTGTGGGTTGTGGAACTATGCTTGCATTGGGAGACTAATGTGGGATATTGCGAGGAAAAAGGATTGCCTTTGGATCTAATGGCTAGATGGAGTTTATCTGCAGGCTGGGGATTTTTGGACATACATCCCGCCGAAGGACTGCAGCTGGACATGGAGAAAGTTGAACAAGATCAAGGAGCTATTCAGGTCTGGATTTGACAGGGGAGATGGCTAGCAACAGAGCATGGAAGATACACAATTACTTCGGCTTACAATTGGCTGGGCAGAGATAGTGAGAGGAAGTTCGAGCTAGCTGAGGCAATTTGGAATAGGTGGTCTGTTCCTAAGCATTTAGTAGTGCTGTGGCTAATTTTCCATGGTAGGATCTTAACTCGAGACAGATTACAGCAATGGGGCATGGCGATACAAGACTCGAGATGTCTGTTATGTGGAAGTGAAGAGAAAAATATCAGTCATCTTTTTATGGAATGCAAATTTAGCCAAGCAATAAAAGAAAGGATTCAGAGTTGGATTAATGCGAGGATAGCAGATGGGATGGAAGGCGTGAAACGGATGATGAAATAGTTGGGTAAGCGCAAAAGCAAGGTCTGCAAGGTGAAGATTATGATTATAACAGCTATGATGTATCTGATTTGGCATGAAAGGAATCGACGTTTGCATGGGAAGAATCCGAGACCAGAGGCAGAAGTGGTGAGAATCATTCAGCGACTGGCTCTCGACCATATCAGCAGCTTGAGGATATTACATACAAGGCAGGATGAACAGCTATATCTACAACGTTTACGCTGTTAATTTTTGTGTTGAGTATGGGTTGAACAAAGCAATGTAGTGTGATGAACATTTATGTTCTTGTGGTAATGATAACTTCTTACCAAAAAAAAATCCTTAAATCTGGGGTTAAAAATGAATAAAAGTAAAATATTGAGTTCAAAAGATAATTGAAAAATAAAACTTATTATGTGTTGTCCTAGATTCGAACCCAAGCCCACCTGAAAATCAGCCCAGACCTTTACTGCCAGACAACGTTAACATTAGTGAAAATATGCTCAGATTTCTTTACTTATCCGTTTCGTTTTTTTTCTTTTTTAAAAAAAAATAATAGACCGGACCGGAACCAAACCGGAATTCCGACCGGTTCGCGGTTTTCCGGTCGGAACCGGGCGGTCCGATCCGGTCTTAAAAACCTTGCCCTTTATTTGTTGAAACTATAAAGTACTTATATATAAAAAAAATAAATAAGAATATATAAAATATTTCCTGTTATTAATTAAATATTTTTTCTGTGTTTTTATACTCTCCTTGTCCCAAATTTTTTTGTACATTTGAGATTCAGCACGCAAATTAAGAAATTGAATATTTTAATAATATAATACAATTAAAAAGTACAAAAGTGTATATTTGACACGTCTTTTAGGAATATTTAATATTATTATATTGATTGTCTGTGACAGGTTTTTTGCTAAATAATGAAATATACAAAAGATGTGGGGCGTCTGATTTAGTAAATTGTATAAAATGGTTTGTGACGGTGGAAGTATGAAATTGAGTTTATTATTAATTTTGTGAAATTATTTTTTTAATCAAACTTAATACAATAGTGTGTGTAATTTGCAAAATTGAAAATTGTAAGTAATATTAAAAAATCAAGTAGAAAAATACAAAATGATATTTTGAGTGAGAATTTTTTATTTGAGAATTTGTTTGAGGGTTGATGATAAATTACCATATTTCAACTGGATTACTATTCACCGCCCCCTTTTTCCTAGTCACCGCCCCCTAAAGGACGATAAAAAGACGAATTTGCCCTTCTTAATAAAAATTTTTCCAGACAATACTTTCCATATCGCAATCACACATACAAATCAGACTAAAAAGGCAAAAATACTCAAATTGCAATGGATCGACGTCAGGGACAGGGCAAAGGAGAGCGCCTATTCTCACGACTGATAAGCAAATTATCGTAACAATCATTTAGATGAATTATCGAACACGGGTCGGATTTTTTTGAAAAACGTCAAGATCGAACAATTTTTTGGGTCGGCGCAGGGCATAGCCGAAAATGCTTTTCGGCTATGCCATTTCTGGCCGAAATCTCCATTCGGCCGGTGCTGCTCCGGCCGAAAATGCTGATTGACCGGGGCTGCACCGGCCGAGCGGCCGAAAATGTTGTTCGATCGGTTTTTTTAAAATAAATATTTAATTGCAGACCAGGGGAGGAAAGTCCCTACACGGAGGTAGCAGTAAATCCCCCCGTTGGAGGGATCTGGAGAGCGTCACACGAGGACGCGCGGCGTTGATGCATCCGTTCGTAGAGAACGGAGGAGAGGCGGCAGCGAGTTGCTGCTTCTCAGTCCGTATATGCGGATTACGATCTGCATGCGGGGTGGTCTGAGCAGGCAATGATGACGTACCGGATGATGCAGCATCGTTTCAGTCATTCGATGACGATGTGCTACCGGCCTCCTCAGGTAAGTATTTTTGCATGTCCTGTCTTAATATACGTAAAAGAAATTATATTTATTTTTGCGTTATTCGTAAAATTTAATAGGGAGCAAGCGCTCCAGGGTCGTAGATGACGATTACTGAAGGGTGCAGGAGCCACAGCCTGGTGGTCTGGCTGATGACGAGGTAATCCCTAGCTATCTGGGGCACATCGCGCCCCGCATCTGGATGGGTGAGCAGGAGAGGCCCCTGCTGAAGTGCGAGCAGCGGGCGTTAGTGCTTGGGAAGCTTAAGAATTGGTACTCCCAATTCCCGCCGGAGACGCGGCGCCAGATCGATGGCACGAGGCTTGGGCACCTCACAGTTGTCATGGTTGGTCACTTGGACCAGCCTCTACTGAGGGCTTTTGTGGAGCGTTGGCAGCCCGACACGAACACCTTCCACATGCCATTTGGAGATGACACGAACACCTTCCACATGCCATTAGTTATCCATGACGTGTTTTTACTTTGTTTATGCTTCGTTTATGTATCGGACGATCGGGGGATCGAATTGATTATAGAAACATGAGCATACTTTATATCATTGTTGTAAAAGGCGCTCTAGGCGCCCGCCTAGGCGGCGGATAGTCGCTACTCGGCCATCAACCGCGGCGAATATAGCCAAGGCCGCAATAAAATCGTTGATACTATTAATCGTCCGCCTAATCGGACTATTCGGTCGACTAGTTGGACTATTCGGCCCACTAATTGGACTAGTCGGCCCAAAATCGGACAAATAGGCCAGTTACTCAGAAAAATAGTTTTACTAACCCAAACCCACCTAAAAGGTGGACAAATATTATACTATATAAATAGCCCTCTAATGGCGAGCCATGACTTGAGTTAACATGAGGGTGATGGTGAATATATATAGGAGTTTTTTCAGCGTTTTTTCTCCAATGTAAGCGGTGTGGGACAACAAGTACTCACGCATTTACACTATTCATCGTATATATACTTTAAAAGAAGAAATAAATATTGGTATATCCATTACGCATCAATTATACATTTAAATTTGGTATCACATTTATATGACTAAATTATAATTATCCTAAAATAAATAGAGTTGTCTTTATTTTTTCTTTCCAAAACGTCCGATTACATTCTCAAAATAAATGGCAAAAATATTAAATAAAATATATAAACTAAAAAAATTAGGAGAACTTCGTCCAACATCATTTTTATACTAATGTTATTTTGTTGCACTGTTGTGAATGACATTATTTATTAGAATTTCTACATAAATTCGATGTAAATTTACTTTAATACATTTTTTACATATCTATATATAAAAAAAATAAAATAACCGCCTAATTCCGCCTAGAAACCGTCTAGGCCCCGCCCAGGCCGTCTAGGCGCTAGGCCTCCCTCCGGCGCCCGACTAGCGCCTAGCGAGTTTTACAACATTGCTTTTTATATGTATTATTTCTACGTTTCTACTGTTTACGTTTGGAATATTTTTTTTCATCTTTATTCCGTTACATACACAAAAAAATTAATAATACAAAATAATTATACCAGTAAATAATGATAAAAAGACGACTTTATCCTTTTCCATAATAATTTCTATTTAAAGTCGTTTTCCAGACAATACTTTCCATATCGCAATCACGAATCGTAATTAGATCTAAAAAACAAAGTATACTCAAATCGCAATGGATTGACGACAGGGGAAATCAGGAAAGGGTCTATTCGCACAACTGGTAAGCAAGTTCTCTAAATAATCGTTCGTACGTAGCTGAATTATCGAACACGGGTCGAAATCGTTTGAAAAAAGGCCGATCGAACGATTTTTTGGGCCAGCGCATGGCACGGCCGAAACACATTTTCGGTCGTTGCATGACACGACCGAAAGGCATTTTTGGCCGCCGCAAGGCCCGGCCGAAAATGTGTTTCGGCTGTGTTTTGTGGCGGCCGAAAATATTTTTCAGCCGCCTTTGGAGCCAGCCGAAAATGTGTTTCGGCCGGGGTTGCGGCGGCAGAAAAATACGTTTCGGCTGTCTCCAATTGCGGGCGAAAATTTTGTTCGGCCCGAATTTTTTTTTCCAACAGTTTTTTTGAATATTTAATTGCATACTAGGACTAGAGGAGGACTTTTCCGGCGACGGGGTGAACTACAGTGAGCATTTCCGCGGAGGGTGTCGATTTTCGACCGACATAGAAGCCATTAAATGGGCGAAAGGCGTTGCAATTGGTCTTGGGTTCGAGCTGATTATTTCGTCGCATAAGAAATGCGGTACGAAAAAACTGTTGAGATGTTCTCGCGGAGAACGTTATAGAGGCAACGTGGATGAATTGGAGAGGGTTTTGAACTCTAACAAGTGCAGGTGTCCGTTTGTAATCATGGCACAAGAGGATCCAGTGACGAGGGAATGGTACAATCGTACGGGCCCACCTGAGAAATTCATACACAATCACCCTCTCATACAGTATCCCGAGAGATACTGCCAGACGAGTGGGTTAAGTAGCCAGGCAAGAAAGGTCGTAGAGGAAATGACTGTTGCGCAAGCGAAACCAGTCAATATCCTCTCAGCGACGAGGGCTCGACGCGCAGACGATCACGCGACGATCAGACACATATATAATTACAGATATCGTATGAAGAAGGACTCTTCTGAGGGCCGAGACGTGGTGAGCCAGCTGATGCACCAGGCGACACAGGCCGGATATTATATTCGGTACCTAGGAGACGTCGAGACTAATGTGCTGGCACATGTTTTTCTCGCACACCCGGCCTCACTCGCACTGGTGAGAACGTATCCGTATTTTATTGCCATTGACTCTACGTACAAGACCAATAGGTACAAGATGCCTCTAGTTGAGATTATAGGGATTCCTTGTAATCACAACTTCCTGTGTGGGTTTGCCGTTATGGAGGACGAGACGGAGAGAAGTTATTGGTGGGTGTTGCAGTCTCTTCAGGATATTCTGGGGACAGGTGTCTACCCTTCGGCGATTGTTGACTGATCCTGAGTTGGGCCTTCTTCGACCCGTACAGAATGTATTTTCGCATTCTCACCATCTGTTGTGCACGTGGCATATTTACAAAGACATGGAGAACAGAGTTTATTGGCTGACGGGGATGAACAAAAAGACCGCAGCTCACTTCACGCATAAAGCCTGGAAAGCAGTCGTGGAAGCTCCGACGAGCGACGCATACGAGCAGGCAGTGACTGACATGTCTCTGCATTGGGTAGCCGACTCCGCTATCGTCCAGTACGTACAGCAGACATGGTTGGTGCATAAGGAGAAGTTCGTCAAAGCTTGGACGAACCAGGTGCTTCATTTCGGAAACACCACTACATGTCGTGTGGAGAGTGCTCACAGCGAGCTGAAGCAATGACTGAACTCGGCCACTGTTCTCTTGACACCGTGTGGGTGAAGGTGCACGAGCAGATTCAGAACCAACTGATCGCATCAGAAAGGTAAATTAATTATTATTACGTTTCAAACAAAATCCTTATCTAATAATTTTTTATGTTAACATGCAGGTACTGGAGGAGTCCCGCTCGAAACGACCCGTTGGGAACTCAGGATTTTCATTCCACACGATATTGTACAGAGTTTCACACCATTCAATATCGATAATGGGAAATGAGTTGAGGCGTGCTAAAGAGTTGGCGGATGAGGTTTACTCCGAGTGCGGATGTGTGGTACGACGTACGCACGAGCTCCCATATGCGTGCGAGCTTCAGCAGTGTGTCGACAACAACTACCCAGTTGCTGCAGACTGCATGCACGATTTCTGGAGGACACTCACGATCGGCGAGGGAGTAACTCCCGATATTTCTGATTGGGATTACTTATAACCTCGTGCGTGAGGCAGAAGGCCGGGATCCTGCCGTTATGCGTGGCCTTCATCGAGTCGTTCACGAACATCTGTATCCCAAGGCCCGTGAGTGGAATGAGCCTGGCATTAAGACGTTTGTCATAGGTCTGTCGAAGAAAAAAACTCGACGAAGCGGGTCGAAGTGCTTGGGTGTACGCAATTCCAAGGGGTTGACGCAGTGGAGGCGCAGTAGTACCAGTCGTAGCAGCCAGGGTCGTACGTCATCTTCGTATGCGAAGCGGTCTCGTGGATCTACCACGGCGACAGGTACTACTATCTTTTAGCTACCTACAAATTCGTTCAAACACTGATGCACATTTAACCCTGAAAAATGCATTCTACAGGTGACTCAGACTTCTAGCACACCCACTTGGCGAATTGCGTAACAACAGTCATCCATTCATATATAGTTAGCTATAAGGATGAGGTGGCTGACGGCAACTGTGAATTTCACTTTATCACACATCATATTTACAATGACGAGGACGAATCGATCACCGTACGGAATCACGTCGCGAACGAGCTAACGGCCCACTGGGTGCGTTACTCAGCATTGTACTATGGTGAGACATTGGAACAGGCGGTGAATCGTATACGCTGGGAAGGGGGCCTTGTGGACCACACCACTGGATGGCGACACCATGTGATCTGTAGGCTGTGGCGACGCTTTGGAACGCGTACGGCGATGGGTCGAACGTCAACATGCATTCGAACAAATATTGCCATTGCGTGCCGGTCGCACTGCTACTGAACCGAGCCGTACGATCGTCATGGCGCACCTTGGAGATAATTTTCAGCATTATATTAGACTTAACTTATGTCCAGACTTTCCTACGCCCATCTTACATCCGTATTGGTCCACGAATCGTGATGATCGAGTTGCCATCATAAGGTTGGGAAATAAGATATCAGAGTCGATTGGATCATTGGTTGTACCTAATGGAGCAGTATAATTTGTGATGTCTATTTTTCGGCCCATGATGTGTTATTATTTAGTTCATATTTCGTTTATGTATCGGACGCGTACTGTTTATGTTTGGAATATCTTTTTGCATCTTTATTCCGTTTCGAATTACTAATACAATAGATGTCACAAATTTTAACACAAAAATAATTACTGATATAAATAATTATTCCAGAAAAACTTAACAAAAAAAATTCCGGTCGATCGAGATTTTCGACCGCGAAGTGCAGCGGACAATAGAAAATTTCGGCCATGCAGTGCACGGGCCAATCGAGATTTTCGACCAGACCTATAAGGACCGAAAAATTCGTTCTGCCTGTACACTGCATGGCCGAACAAAATTTTCAGCCGGGCAGTGTCTGGGCCGAAAATGTCGTTCGTCCCGCACACAGCCTAGCCGTAAATCTCGTTCGTCCCGTGCACTGCAGGGCCGAGAATATCGATCAATGGGTCCTAAAATGTTCAATCGAATTTTTTTCCGGGTCGATCGTTCGAATTTATTTATATACGTAGTTTTCAGTATTTCGTACCGGAATTATAAATTTATTTAGTTTTTTCTTTTTAAATTAATTTAAAAATCGTAAGGGTAAAAACGTCTTTTTACAGCCCTTTAAGGGCGGTACGGTAACAAGTAAAAAGAAGGCGGTGAATCGTAACTCTTTATTTCAATTTGGGTAGTTTGAGTTGGAGAAGTCTCAGTGACCACGAAAATCCAGATCAAACACCAACGAAATACATCACACAAAAAGGACAGATTTCAATTACTTTCAATTTCACAAAGCATCAATCTTTCTAAGTTAAAAACAGAAACAAATAATCATAACCAAATACGAAAATGAGCAGCAAAATCATTCACAAGCAATCTTGGTATCGAAGCTACTAAGGCATATAGCAAATCCCTGAAAAGCCGAAATAGGATAGCTATAATCCATGGTAAAAACATCCTTACCAACTTTCCCAAACTGAAGAACGGCCCGTTCGCTCTCCGGGCCGGGCCCACCTTCGTCGGGCGAAGAAACAACGAGCTGAAAGTTCTTTACAGAGGCAACGGTGACCCTTCCATGGAAATTCAGGCACCAACACTGAAGCTGCTCGTGCCACCTCGGCGACTTATTCCTCAGAACGAGCGAATTATTCCCATCGCCGACGTCTTGGCTGCTGTTGTTATTACCGGGCGAAGAAGATCTGTCCGAAAAATGGTTCGACTTCGAGCGAAAGAAAGGGATGACGGGCGACAAATCACCGCTGCATATTGCGAAGTGGGTTTGGGTCGGGGCGGATCCGCCGGGCTTGACGGCGGATGTTGGGATTGCGTCCATTACGCAGTGCATCCTCCTCGGGCCTCTGTAAGCATTAGAGCCAATACGCATATAAATTACTACACTCGGTGGATTCTTATAAGTAAAGTAAATCGACTTTATGTTTTTTTCAGCCCTGTAATTTAGGTGTGTGACAGGAGTTGAGGAGTTCTGTAATACGGATAATAACCTTCAAAATTACGTCATTTAAGGATATTATACGCCTAGATTCTACCCCAAATTCTACGGTTTGGGCGTATAATCTAGGGTTTCAACGACGCATTTATGAGTGGCATTATACGGACTGTAACTTTTCAAATTAAGCAATTCTAGATCTAGGGTTCTGACGTACAATGTCACCAAATTGCTGAATTTTAAAAGTTCTTGCTTGTATAATGTCACCCCCAATATTTTCTTGTCCTATCATCCCACCCCTAAACTACATACTGAAACTAAAGTATCAACATCATTTTCCTTAAATTTAAGAGCTTTTTTTTTTCCATTTTTTTGCTAGGTTCGATTATACCTGGCGCCAAGAACGTTGAGCTCGTAAGAGATGTGGGCCACGGGGTAATTTCCAGCGTGAACCTTGGCAGAAGGTTGCTTCGAGTTCGTCGATCGACTCTTCAACATTTTAGCGCCGTAGTGGGGCGGAACTGCGTCGTAGACGACAAACTTCGTACCGAGAAAATTAGATCTCAACTTCCCTACGTAGTTGTCGTGTCCCTTCGACGCATCGTCCGCACTCAAAGAGATCATATAATCCGTGCAAGTCGTGCGCCTGACTTTGCGAGCGGAGAGAAGAAACTTTCCATTGTCGGCCAGCGCTGTTGCAAAAAAACGACGGCGAAGGAACATTTATTAACAAGCACAGAACGAATTGCGCTTTTCACATTTGAGAGGCGAACGTAAAGCGCACCTGTGCTTAAACATGCGTAGAGATGGTACGTCTGATTGGTTCGGTCCCTTTTTATAACGCAGTGAAGAGGCGAATCTCTCGGCCCAGGCTGAATGGAACAAGAGAAAAAAAGGACTCTTAGTGTAACGGCAAAGAAGTACCTAAATTTGATTCATGAGAAGTGACTCGAGGGTCGAGGCGAGCATTTAAGAGTAATTGTGCCAAACTATGAATGAATTTCTGCACACCGTATCAATTTCGAGCTCCACAAAAACAGATCTAAACTCTCTCGTAAAGCAGAGTCAAACTTCAAGCCACAGTTTTCTTTATGATCATCTACAGATTTCACCATGCTTCAAAGACCAGTAGACAGAGCTCTAGCAATCAAATCGTTTCTTCATAACAAGGCCATACACTCAACAGCAACTATGATTAAACCATACATGTAAAACAAATCCTGAGAGAGGGAGAGAGATACCTGCTTAACTGAGACAGGAAACGTAATTCTGCCGGAAAACTCAGGAACCTTAACAACCTCCTTCATAACCTCCCTCCAGCTCTTGCAAACGCCGGCGCACGCCACAACGTTTTGCCTCGCCGGCCACTTTGACTCAGACTCTTCTAGCTTTACCAAGACCTCTCTCAGTAACTCGATAGGCAAGCTAGCCCAATAACAATGAGTGAGATCATCGCTACTGACATCATCGCCGACCAAATCCTTGTCTTTTACTTTGGACACCGCCGTGGAGCTGTCCTGAACAACTCTCCTAGACCGTGGCTTCAATCCCAGCTTCATGATTGGATTTACTCTTCGCAAATTAAAAAAAAAAAACCCCACTTCTAAATTTTTTCCAATTTGAGATTTGCAGCTCCGGCGAGTTAACAATTCGGCAAAAGCTCGAAGATCCTTGAGCAAAACCAGCTTAACACTCAACAAAAACCCACGAAAAAAATTGAAGCAGAAATTAAGAAAAAAAAATCAATCACGGCAGGAGATTGTTTACCTGCGTGTGTTAATAGGGCTCGTGCGATTTGATTGAATTCAGAAACAGAAAGAGCTGACGATTGACTGCTGAAAAATGCATCATTTTGTTTTCTTTCCTCTCTTCACCCTTATCGGTGATGAAGAAATGTGGCTTGATTGATGATCTTTTATCTTGGATAGACTAAATTTTTTAATGTAAATAAATTGTGATTATTTATTTAAAATAATAGGTAATAATTGTGGGAGAATAATGTGGTGTAGTGGATAACAATGAGACACTGTTTATGAGCTCATCTTTCAGCGGCGGTATCAGAGTATATCCAACTAAAAGCATAAATTGTTTATGTAATAAATAAAACTTTATCATCTCCTATCCTTAGTTCAATAATTCAAAACAAAATAATATTAATATATTTGTGATTTGGAGTTAATAACAACGCAGTATACTCGAAAAAATTATATATTGCAATAAATTAAATATTTTGGAAATGTAGAGACTCGTTCGATGATAATAATTATAGTAATTATTATAATTGCAATTAAAGCAGCAACTACTAGCATGATTATTTGATTGTTACACCATGGAAAAAATATGGCTCACGATTTGCTAGGCATAGCTTGCAAGTAGGTGGGATCGGTGTTCTTCTGTGTCACCAAAGAAACTTTATAATATCATGAAAATTAATAAATAACTTGTCATTGCAATTGTTGAACCAGCCTTCTGACTTTGAACAAGGTAGGAAGAAAGGAGATATTGACCAAATGCCACTTATTATTTTCTTGAAGTATTCACCTACCGAACATTTATTTCTTTTCTTATTTCATTGCTCATATTATTATTACTAGGGTATCTGAAAAAACCACACACTGATGAATCCCTTTGGCGTTTAATAGTAATTAGTGCAGTTGGTCTGGTCTGTTGTCAATTCGATAATGATTAACAATTAACATCAACGAGTTCTCTACGTAAAAGAAAAGTTACTAGAGTATTACCGAAAACTGTGAAAATACAACATTAAATAGCTAAATCTATTATTGTATTTTATCCAATGTTTTAAACGTTTCGTAGCGCACTATAGCGTAGTTTAGCGAGAAAACGCGTTGAAGCGTTAAAAAAAAGCGTGTTATCCTAAATAACGTAAGTATTTTGAGTAAAAGCGCAAATAACGCAAGTGATAGCGTAAATAGCGCGTTAAATTACTCATGTAGCGTATTGTGTTATTTTTTTTACTTTTTATGACCGGAGTTATCACCAGTTACCACCACACACAATTGACTATGAACTTATACCATACACTCTCATGGTGGACTAATTCTCAAAGCAAGTAGTATGTCTCAAATTCACCCATTACGATTAACATAATAATTGAACACGTGACTATGTTGGGTTCAAATAAAATTGAATGACACCGATTATTTTTAGATTTTATATATATGGTTTTATGCTTTTGAGTTGTTTGTGACACTTAATTTATAAATGTTATTTCCTATAATTATTTTTAATGATTGAATTTGATGGGTTTGCCTGTCTAAATATTTCATATAAATTTTTTATATTAAAAGTTGTCTGCTTGAAAAGCTCGCGTGATACGCTACGCTTTTTACGCTACACAATACCGGTACTAGAACGCCGACATATCATGCGTGGCGCTTTTTAAACATTGATTTTATCACACTATAAGGAAGATTGAAATTCCACTTTAGGCCCAATGATTTAAAGCCCACCAAAATTCCGCACTTTCGATACGGTCGAGAAATGACGAAGAGTTGATCGACATACATATATAAATACAGTACACAGCCCTTGGTTAGTGTCACGCTCTTCGTGTTCTTCGCCACCTTGTTTACTTTCCTTCGCTCTTCGCCTAATTCGTCTCAGATCCAAGTAATGGCTTCTTTTGCTGCTTCGTCTGCTTCGTATGCGCCCGTTTCATGTTCGTTGAAGCAAATCAAGGTGAAATGCGTCGCGATCTGCTGTTTTTTGTTTTCTTTTGTTTGTTTATTGTGCTGGATATTTGCGATGGTGTTTTGTGTGTCTATCGTTCGATTTTGTGCTCCTTTCGTTGTGTTTCTGCGTGATCTGGTGTCTGAGCTCGGTTTTTGCTTTAGATTTCTGCTTATTTCCCCCCTTTTTCTGTCTATATATGAATATTTTGTGTTTTTAATGATTTAGCTAATCTCTTTCTCCTGATCCTTTACAACCTCGTGATGAAGAGTGATTATCTGTATGATTTTGCTGTTTGTTGTTTCCGTCATCGAAGAATCAAGCCTTTTCTGTTCTGTATTAGGATTGCTAATTATCAAGCGTTCTTCAATAAATCCTGGTAATACGAATCTTTTTATCATCTGATGAAGAGGTTTTTTGTGATTGAATAACCTTCATGATCTTGACCTACCCTTGATTATTAATCTCTTCGTTAATTCTTATTTGCTTAATGATGTTGAAGTCCTTGGTCTAAATGCTTCATTTGTTTTAACTGATGTTTTCCTGCAATTGTCATAGGTCCCAACCTTGAAAAGGTCTTCGATCTCATTCAGCGGGATTGGAATCCCATCTCGCAGACTTTCAGCTCTTCGTTTTCGAGTTTCCTGTGCTGTATGTATAGCCATGTCCATAATTTATTTTAATGCGTTTGCATATGGTTTTGTTAGAGATATTTGTAGTGATAAGGCTGTGTTGTCCTTACTCCTATTGTTTCATGGGATCTCAGAAGCTCTTGACACTGCTAAAAATTGTCGTTGCTATCATATCTGAGATGATAATGTAAAAACAGGCCAAGCCCGAGACAGTGGACAAGGTCTGCAAGATCGTGAGGAAACAGCTCGCTCTTACCGACGATCGTGAAGTCAATGGAGGGTCAACGTTTGCTAACCTTGGTGCTGATTCTCTCGACACGGTAAAACACGTTTGTGTTCTCCGTCGTTTTCTTAATTGGAAATCTGTGTTCTTTCGTTGGCCTAACATATCTCTTGGTATAATTTTCAAATACTCAGGTTGAGATTGTGATGGGACTCGAAGAGGAGTTTGGAATCTCCGTCGAGGAAGAGAGTGCACAGAGCATCACCACTGTCCAGGACGCAGCCGATCTCATCGAGAAGCTGTTGGAAAACAAATAAGGTGCGACAAATTCTTGAGCGATTGTTTAGCCTTATTACTGTTACTTGATATGTTGTCTTCGTCCTCATGTCCTTGGAAATTTTGAAGCTTGTTTTATGTTTCTTGCTTGCTTCTGAAGAGACATCTTTGTTAGAAGTAAAATAAATGTTATTTGCATGAAGTGTTTGGTCTCGACATTCCTTTACAGCAACCTTATCATTCTATGATCCTTGACCCTTGTCCGCCTATTCCCCCCCATTTCCATCCCCAGTATCAACCTTCAAACGCTCCTCCACCTTAGCATAGCTTTATATAATCGTCATAATAATTCTATTTACATGAATTCTTCTATACACCCATTGCACTTTTACACTTACCCGGAAAAACAAAACTACAATTCATTACATGCTAGAAAGAAAAAATTCAGAACTAGCAGCCTACCATACCTCCTCTACACACCACAATCGCCTAAAAGCCCGTCGACGAAGAGAACACAAACATGGAAAACCGCACCAGAAAATCCAACTGTTTCGCGCGCGGTCATCCATTTGGTTCAGGAGCTCACGAACCATGCGGGGCCGGGCCCACAATCTTCGCCTTTCCCGCGCCTTCATTCTTCCAACGCAACCCTAGAAGACCGATAAAGATCGTAAGGAGCCCACAAATAGTCCACATTGCACGGCCTCTTCGCGTCCAACCTCAACCAAGGCTTCCCCTTTCCGCTCCAGTGCAATAGACTAATGGGCCCGGGGTGGAGCCCGCGACACCTCCCCTCCAAATTGTCCCCGCCGAGCCCGTGCTGGTTCCACCTGTGGTCCACTGCCTTAATATTCCCGGCAAAAACTAGCAAGGCGGGTGGCAACGAGCCCAACTGGTAAATCCTCTTCTGCTTCTGAACAACCATCCACCTCTCAATCTCCGCAGTGTACCCTCCCTTCCTCCATAAATCCACGTCCACCACCATCACCCCGGTGTTGAAATAGCACGGCCGTCTCCCCCTGAACGTGCCTGCCAGGTCACCGCTCGACCAGAAAGCGTCCGTGAAGTAGCTAGTAAAATTCGCTTGGCAGTACTCCGGGGCGGCGATCACCTCCCCGCCATCCATCTCGACGGCCCAGAGCTTCCCTATGTCGTCGACGACGATGACGTCGGAGTCGAGGTAGATGACCCGTCTGACTCGGGCGGGGAGGATCTCGGGCATGTAGATTCGGGCGTAGTTGAGTGGCTGGTCGAGCGCCTGGCGCACGGACTTGGAAATCTTCCCGCGGACCCTCTCGGGGTCGAATCGGTATATCTCGAAGTTGAGGTACGGGAATGTGGAGACCATGAGGGAGCGGACCCGCTCGGGCTCGGGGCGGGTGGTCAAGAAGTGGAAGGAGACGTTCTCGGGGCACGTGGAGTGTTGGAGGATGGAGAGGACGGCGGCCATCGTTCCGCGTATGTAGTTTGCGTCTAGTGGCATTACGACGTGGATTGTCGTGTTTTCTTGGTTGGTTTTCTCGCACGTGTCTCCGTTTCGGAAGGCAGGGGCTTCTCGGAAGGGAGGGATGGCAGTTGTGGTGGTGGTGGTGGTGGGCGGTGGTAGTTGTAGGTGGCGGATGGCGGCGACAGTGGTGGTGGTGGTTAGGAGGAGGAGGAGGGACAGGTGGCCGAGGAGGTTTGAGGGAGATGAGGTGGCCATCCTGTCTGTAGATGATGGGAGAACTAACTTTCTTTCTTTGTTTTATATGCTTCTTTTTTCCTTGTTGGGATGGATTATGGTAGGACGGATTTGGGGTGGGGAGATTGTATGTAATGAGGGAAGGATTTTTAATGGGAGTTTGTCATAGGTGTGAGTTGGAGGATGGATGCAAGGATTTGAGGGCAAGGAGTTCGTCTCTATTATTTTTATTGGGTTTTTTTGAAGGTGATGAAATAATATCGGGACCGTTATGGTTTGACTTGGGAGGACTAATGGTTTATATTTGTTTGAAGTTCTCTATTAATAGAATGGGGAATATGGGATTTCTTGAATTTTACTACAATGGTGGGATTTGATCCTCGTGAAGTAATAGAATTTGCTTGCATGCAATCGATAGTGATGCGTGCCCTTGAAAAGCTGTGGTTATTGGGCCTTTATCTACACACGGATAATGGGCCTTATTCGGAGGCCCAATTTCGACGTCAGGATTCAGCTTCATCTGAAGCTTTTACTATTTGATATGGCCCAAAATTTATTTGATTTTTATTATATTCTTAATACTACGGCCGTTAAAAACCCGACACACGCAATCGAAAATAGCAAGTTTTAGTTAGCATTTTTTGACCTGCTTACGTAAATGGATAAACCCGAAACCAACCCAAATATTAAGTGGGTCAGGTTAGGGTTCGAATTTTCAATCCAACCTAAAATCAACTCGTTTATCAACTCAGTTAACCCGAATAATATATTATAATGTCCTTAACATAAATAAAATAGAAGGAAAAATGGATCCTATGCTCAATCTCAATCATGCTGAGATGTCATGAAAATGAGGATGGAAGATCAAATGGAAGAGAATGCCTGACAGTTCGGGTTACTTATCATCGACTTCTGTTGATACCTGATGACTATAAAAGAACTTCATATTTAATTATATTTCAGAGACTTTTATTACTTGCAACTTTAATTGTTTCTTAATTTATATTGATTTTTTTATATAAAAAACAAATGTTTCTCTATTATTTTGTTTATTTTGGATTTATAAATCTGTTCATCTGATTTTCTTGCTTTTTTTTAAAATTTTAAACGGGTTGGCGAGTTAGTTATGAGTTAAAGCAGGTCGGGCTTGTGTTCGATATTTCAACCGTTTAAGTAAACATGTCAGGTTAGGGTTAGAGTTTTCAACCCTTTATTTATTAAACGGTATGAACCTGAATTGACTCAATCCGTCCTGTTTGCCACACATATTTAATACTGGATGTATTTGTATTTTTTTTATAACCACGGGGTATCCAGTCAATCAGCTAGGGCTTTTGGGAGAAATACTCAAAAAAAATGGGAAGTATGAAATTTCAGGTATGAACACACGACATGTGGATGGCTTTGGTGCGCTTTGCACGAACATCCAATCCAAGTCGTGGTTCCTCTTTGGTGACATGACATTCAAGTAAAACACAACCTCACTAAGAAACAATTATGATTATAAAGTAGAAGATATGATGAATATAAATCAAAAGAAAGGAGAGCCAACTATGGGATGATAATTGAAGAATTTTTTGTGTCACAAAATATGAAAAATGTACAAAACCAAACGTATCATAATACAGTTACCAATTTAAAGATGATGATAATAATTTGGACGAGTGTACTGTAACACGACACGTGTCGTGTATCACTCGTCAAAAAGTCAAAGTTTTTGCACTTTTCATGTCGAGATAGAATACTTATGTAGGTTGCTCAATCGCCATGTAATGTCTTATCAAATTTCATGGTTTGAAGTTAGCTATCAATGTCATAATCTTATTTTCTTAAGGAATTAGCATTGTGTATATCGGGAAAGATAAGATTATAACAGAACTACATATCCATTATGTGTGTATAAAATGTTTGAGATTATAATTTGAATTCCAACACCGAATATTTCAAGCTTTTCGAGCGATATATATATATATATATATATATATATATATATATATATATATATATATAAAAGAGGATTCTCCATCTATTACCAATTGACTTTTGGACCATTTACAATTTAGGCTCCATATTAAGTTTCATTTAGCTTTTAGGACCATGTCAGAAAATTCATAGTTTTAAGGACCCAATTTGTGCAGAAACATTAAGTGTTCTGCTGTACCACGTCATTGTTCACCAGTACCACTTCATGGATCTACACCATTTCATGGGTCTACAATACCACTTCATGAATCTCGGATACCAGTTCATGTACACTGCATAACACTTGCGTAAATTGAGGTCTTTATCTCTAAATTTTATAAAAATCGAGTCCTTAAAACTATGAATTTTCTGACGTGCTTAAAAAATCTAATTTAAAACATATTTTTGAGCCTAAAACTTAATTTACACTTTATTTTAGGGGTACTTTTAATTTCTAATAATATTAATAATTTTATTGATATGTGTGCATGCGAGACAGAGAATGGCCATGGGCCATATGAATAGATAATTAAGCAAATAGATAAATAAAACCAAAATTCAACTTATTTCCATGACTTAGCGCCATATAACAATGGTTAGGAATCGAGAGCCACACATTGGTACACAATATAAATCAACTAAGATCATCTTATTCCAGCCTTTTGGGATTCACATTAAGATCATAAAATAAAGAAAATTTTGCGCAGTTAGCAAGCACTTGTGGTGTTCTTGCTTCACAAGATCAGGTAAATTTCTTACATGTTTTATGGGCTCAACCTTTATATTTCTGATCCCATATGGTCGAATGGTGCGTATATCATTATTACAGGCCAGAGTGATTCGAATAATGTCTTCGATAGTCAGAGATGTGCTGATTAGGCCAACAGCAAACGACGTCGTCCATTCAAAACGATTAATCAAGGAGAAGTATTATTGCGCCATAGATCAAGTTGATCTTTTAACTAAGGCTCGCCCTGGTTCGGCTAGAGCGAGCCCATGGTCGAGCCACGCTCGAGCCACTTGGTCTCACCACGGCTCAGCAGTGCAGAGAAATGCCTTCTCCAAACAACGGTGGAGAATCATAGCACAAGCTGTGATCAGCCCAGTCTCAGATCCCACGCAAACTACGAAGAAGGTTAGAAGGAAAAAGCCATCTTGTTTTGTTTATGTGTTGTTCGATATTGACTTGTATGAGACTTTCTTTCTGCCCGTTTTAGTGATAAAGTTTAAATTTTTAATTTGTGGGCTTATTGCAATTTGGGATAATTAATTATAGTTGTGCTTGGGATGATAAAAAGAGATCGAATTGAAACACTGCATGGTGGTCAGTCTTGTCTTGTAGTGGCTGGGAGAAGCCACCTGGCATTACATGGGTGTACACGTGTCTCGTTTTTAGGACAACTTCAGTTCCACTCGAGAGAATAGAACTAAGGTTTTGAGCCGCCAAGAAGATGACGGTGTTAGAAGCCTTATATTGCTACTTCTTATTAGACTCAATCTTGGGATAATATAGGCTGTAGCCGAATTTAGGATTAGTCGCCAGGAAAATCTTCTGTTACTACACACACACAATATATAACAACTGTGATAGTAGAGAACTCATTTTCTCACTCTTACACTGTTTGATTCCTGGAAACTAAACTAGCCTCAGTTCCTACGCCACACTATGCAGGTATATACTCATGTTAAACACCATTATTATCTCTATTAATGTGATTTTCCTTCAGTTTTTTTATGATAGTACGATTTTTATGTTGAAAGTTCGATCAATTACATCACTTCTCTTTCTTGGTGTTTGCTTATGAAGAGAGTGTTCACTTTCGGGAAAGGAAGGAGCGAAGGCAACAAGGGCATGAAATCCTTGGTAAGTATAACAGATTTTCCTACACAACCTTTGTTGTTTTTCTATCCTCATTCTCGTAATGAATAAAAAATAAATAAATAAAGAACACCCATTTTTCTCTTCGATTTTTCTGCAGTTGGGCGGAAAAGGCGCGAACCTCGCCGAGATGGCGAGTATCGGTCTATCTGTGCCGCCCGGGCTAACGATCTCCACAGAGGCGTGCCAAGAGTATCAGCAAATCGGCAAAAAACTGCCCCAAGGCTTATGGGAAGAGATTTTAGAAGGCCTAAATGTAGTCGAAAAAGACATGGGAGCTTCTCTTGGCGACCCGTCGAAGCCTCTCCTCTTATCCGTTCGATCGGGCGCCGCCGTACGCTTTTCGTTAAAATGTTGAAAACTTATACCACAGTCGAAATTTTATCTGACATATTTATATGTATAGATTTCGATGCCTGGGATGATGGACACGGTCCTAAATCTGGGGCTAAACGACGAGGTGGTCGCCGGCTTGGCTGCTAAGAGCGGCGAGCGATTTGCGTACGACTCTTACAGGCGTTTCTTGGACATGTTCGGAGACGTCGTACGGTTTTTTTTTTCTACTGCTTCTTTCGTCTAAATGGATGCAAGTCTACGCCAGATTTGACCTACGCAATAATATATAAATGCTCGATTTTTGCGTTGCTTCGAAGGTTATGGGCATTCCGCATTCGCTGTTCGAGGAAAAGCTCGACGAGATGAAGCTCGCGAAAGGGATCGCCCTCGACACGGAGTTAACGGCCTCGGATCTCAAGCGACTGGTGAATGAATACAAGCAGGTCTACGTCGAGGCGAAGGGCGAGAAGTTCCCTTCAGGCACGTTTGTTCTTTAATATTATAACCGTACGGATCTCTAAAACCAATTGGCATTAGAGGGAGTTAGCCCACGAACTTATAAGGAGCTCCCACGTATTCTAATTATCCGATGAGAGAGTTGGCGTCTGAAACGTTTTGTTGTGTTCTTCCTTAGATCCCAAAAAGCAGCTCGAACTTGCCGTAAAAGCGGTGTTCGACTCGTGGGACAGCCCTCGGGCCATCAAGTACCGAAGCATCAACCACATAACGGGCCTAAAGGGGACGGCGGTCAACATTCAGACGATGGTCTTCGGCAACATGGGGGAAACCTCGGGAACTGGGGTTCTGTTCACGCGAAACCCTAGCACGGGGGAGAATAAGCTCTACGGTGAATTCTTGATCAACGCTCAGGGAGAGGATGTCGTCGCTGGGATTAGGACGCCCGAGGACTTGGATGCCATGAAGAAGTGCATGCCCGAGGCTTACGACGAGCTCGTCGACAACTGCGAAATACTCGAGCGCCACTACAAAGACATGATGGTACTATAAATAGAACGATCGACGTTTTTTGTAATCTTCGACGATGATTGTAAACTCAATGCAAAAAAAATATTGAGTCAATTTTGTAGGATATCGAGTTCACGGTGCAAGAAAATAGGCTGTGGATGTTGCAGTGCAGGTCGGGAAAAAGGACGGGGAAAGGCGCTGTGAGGATCGCCGTGGACATGGTGAACGAAGGGCTCGTAGATAGGCGCGCGGCCGTTAAGATGGTCGAGCCTCAGCACCTCGACCAGCTTCTCCATCCGCAGGTTCTCTTTCTTTTTTTTTCTCTTTTTAGTAATTTCGTTCGGGTGACGAATTGTATGTGACGAGTCGTTCTTACGTGCGTATTTATATTCTCTTGTAGTTTGAGGATCCTTCGTCTTACAAAGACTTCGTAATAGCCAAGGGCTTGCCCGCATCACCCGGGGCGGCCGTCGGGCAAGTTGTGTTCAACGCTGAGGACGCCGAAGCGTGGCATGCGCAGGGAAAGACGGTCATTTTGGTACGAAAATATACATATATATATTTGGGATTTACAGGCCCAATTACAACCAAAGTCCATATTAGCTTGTTAGGTTCTTCTCTAAACCAATTGGCAATAAAAGGAGTTAGCCCACAAGCTTATAAGTCACTCATAATCGTTTGAATTACGTGATATGTGGGACTTGTGTTTGACACCCAACATATATACATATATTTCAAATTTTTATCATTAACACGCTTTTTTTCGATTGTTTGCGAAGGTGCGAACGGAGACGAGCCCAGAAGACGTGGGAGGAATGCACGCCGCGGGGGGGATTCTGACCGCTCGGGGCGGAATGACTTCTCACGCCGCCGTGGTGGCTCGTGGATGGGGAAAATGCTGCGTTTCGGGATGTGCGGACATACGAGTGAACGATTCCGACAAGGTTCAAAGAATCAATTTAGGGAAAAAATGTTCGAAACTATAAAAGAGATAAGGATTCGTGCTAAAACCAATTGGTGATAAGCGGAGTTCTCAACTAATTTTCCAATGTGGGACAGACAACACCCACTTTATAATCTCAACGTAAACTATCTTATCTTGTGTTAATCGTAGGTCGTTTTGGTTGGAGATAAAGTAATTAAAGAAGGGGATTGGATTTCGCTCAATGGGTCGACGGGCGAAGTCGTGCTGGGAAAACAGCCGCTTTCGCCGCCCGCCTTGACCGGAGAATTGGAGACGTTGATGTTGTGGGCCGACGGAATCCGACGACTTAAGGTTGATTTCTCGTCTGCTTTACTCGTGTCATAATTTCTCTTATATAAGACGATGTGTAGATTAACCTTCGGGAATTTCTTATTATAGGTCATGGCGAATGCAGACACGCCCGACGACGCCCTCACGGCTCGGAACAACGGAGCCGAAGGGATCGGCTTGTGTAGGACCGAGCACATGGTTCGTATTTTTCTTCTCGAAAAAATAGCTAATGCTTGCGTTTTGCGAATGAGCCCCTTCTCAACCAATGTGTTCTTTGATTTGTTTAGTTCTTTGCGTCGGACGAGAGGATAAAGGCGGTGAGGAAGATGATAATGGCGGTTACAGCGGAGCAGAGGAAAGAAGCTCTAGACTTGCTTTTGCCTTATCAACGGGCCGATTTCGAGGGGATCTTCCGAGCCATGGACGGTGAGGTTCCTCAATTTTTCTAAGACGACAAAACCTCGTAACATGCGAGTAGGAGCTTTCACTAATCATTCATTACACATCTCTCTCTCTCTCTCTCTCTCTCTCTCTCTCTCTCTCTCTTAGGTTTGCCTGTGACGATTAGGCTCTTAGATCCCCCGCTCCACGAATTTCTCCCCGAGGGAGATTTGGACCAAATTGTCGGAGAACTTTCCGCGGACACCGGAATGAAAGAAGACGAAATCTACTCGAGGATCGAAAAGTTGTCCGAAGTGAATCCCATGCTCGGGTTTCGAGGATGCAGGTGAAGATAAAACCAACAACATCATCATTTCTTTTACACCTGACTTGTGAATTTTATGTTGTGGATTCCTACCTAACTATCACATTATGTGAGTTTGGGACGTATTCATCTGATTTCGGAAGATCAATCCCACCATCAGAGTGTGGTGGCTCAAGCCCATAGCCGATTGAGTGGGGATACTCTCATGCCGTAAAACACAAAAAAAAAAGTGTGAGTTTGGATTCGTTTTGACTTAAATTGTCTTATTATTACGTTTTGCAGGCTCGGGATTTCCTATCCTGAATTATCAGAGATGCAGGCCCGCGCGATATTTCAGGCAGCCATCTCTCTAACCAACCAAGGAGTAAAAGTCCTTCCCGAGATCATGGTTCCCCTAATCGGAACTCCTCAGGCAAGCGCCCGCCCGCCGTCATAACATCTACTTCTTATCACAAGCAACCCTTTTATTTCAAACTGGAAAAATGATAAATAAAATAAAATGGTCATTACAGGAGCTGAGTCATCAGGTGAGTTTGATCCACGAGGTCGCCGAGAAGGTTTTCTCAGAGATGGACGCGTCAGTGAGCTATAAAGTGGGAACCATGATAGAGATTCCGAGGGCTGCTCTGATCGCCGACGAGGTACTCTTTTTAACTCCTCTTATTACACGCATCATTCAAAAAAAAACGTTACTTTTTATTTGACCGATTCGCGACGATTGCTATGATCGGAAGATTGCAAAGGAGGCCGAGTTTTTCTCGTTTGGGACAAACGACTTAACGCAGATGACGTTTGGCTACAGCAGAGACGACGTGGGGAAGTTCCTTCCCATATACTTGTCCAAGGGCATCCTCCAAGACGACCCATTCGAGGCAATTTTGTTCGTTTAGTCCTTTCATTTCCAAGTACGTACGTAAACGACCCTAAAATACTTCTTCCCACCACTATCAGGTACTTGATCAGAAAGGCGTTGGCCAACTCATTAAGATCGCCACGGAAAGAGGCCGAGCTGCTAGGCCAAGCCTCAAGGTTGGTCATCATCTGCTTATTTCTTTCCATGACGTAATGCATGATGTTGTAATAAATCAATGGTAGATCGGAATATGCGGAGAACATGGAGGAGAGCCTTCTTCTGTCGCCTTCTTCGCTGAAGCTGGCCTCGACTATGTCTCTTGCTCGCCCTTCAGGTCGCTCTTCGCATCGTTTTTTTTTTTTTTTGTGTGTCGATTCTTTGTGATAAATTCTTGCACCCTTTTTATGATAAGTTCTTCCACAGGGTTCCTATTGCAAGGTTAGCTGCAGCCCAAGTCGCAGTTTGAGGCCTTGGATCGACAGATATTGGTGTAGATACAAATAAAAATGCTTTTTCCTCAATTCTCAGTGTACAAAGTGCTCTTTAATATATAATGTCGACCTCGTGCTACAAAACATCGATTAATTTTGATGATACAAAATCATTACATGATCTCAAAGATCGGTTTTTTCTGCAAGAAACTAAAGGCCATATCCATCCATCCATCGATCATAGTATTTAGCAACAAAACACCAATATAAAACTCGACATCTAGATTATGTAGAAAACAGGCGATGATAATTTAGTCTAGCGCTAGAACAGATTTTAGAGCTTGTGCAGTAGTTATCAGCTGTTTAAGTGTTTGATCTCATGAACGGCAGCAAATCACCGATCAAGATTAAGAAGGCGTCTTAATCCCATGGTGGCTTTGTCTTCGAACATTGCCCGCTTCTTATTATTACAGTTGCCGCCGCCGAAGAATGAAGGCAAGGGCAAAGATCTCGGCGAGGGAGAGAGGTAGAACGCTGACCCAGCGTAAACATCACGCGCCGGCAATAGTTTGATCTGTTTCGGCAGCATTTCCGGCGATTCAGGCCCCATTCTCCTCGACCCACAAATCGCCAGGTCGTCGCACGATTTGTAGCCGCGCGACTTCGATTTTTGACGGTCCTCGTGGTCGCCGGCGGCCGGCGCATCGTTGGAGGTGTTCAGCTTCGCAGATTCCGATGATTTTTCCTCAAGAACATTTCTGTTGTAATCGCCGCTGTTGTTAGGAAGACCCCTTTTGGGTAGAGAATCCAACGACTCGCCTCGCCTCAAGATGGTCACTCGGCCGTTCACGAGCAGCGGCGGCGACGACGCCGGAGACGTTTTTCTCGGCGCGTCCCTTCGTCTGTGGTCGCGTTTCGGAGGTGACGACGGCGTTTTCATGTGACCGGCGTTGTACCGTCTCCGATCGACGATAAAGTTCGGCGAGCTCTGGAGATGCCTTCGCCGATGAAACGACGGCGTCGTGCGGAACCCGTCGACGGCGGCCATCGGATCTTGCGGTATCAACACCTCCGTCCCCATTTTCGTTGATAAATTATATGCCTTCGAAGAGAGAAGATGCAAAGAAAAAACTGAAACTCCCCTTCTTCTTCTATAAGGGAGGGAGGGCAATAACTACTGTGTTTAACTAACTATTTTTTTTTTTTCGTGAGTGTTATTATTACAAGGCTGTTCAGCTTTGCTGTGCTCTCTGTTAATGGATCATTCTGTGGATGAGAATGGATAGTTATATATAGATGGAGAGAGAGAGAGAGAGACGTTTCTCGGAACCGACCTTTGCTAGGACGTGTGAGAGAGACGGCATAGATAATTGAGAGAATTATTGAGCTTCAAAATAATAAATGGTAATAAATTAGGGAGCTTGTCGGCTTACGTGGAGCCGTTACCGTTACGTGTATAGATATGAGTGACGACTGTCCGTCACGTTTGGGGTTTTGTCGTTTTGCGGAGCTTGACGGAGATCTAACGGCGAATGTCACCGTTCTGAGTTATTTTTTTGGGGTCCACATAAAATGTGTGGTTAGTGGGTGGTGAGCAAGTTGATAATTGTTCTTATCTTTATTTATGCATTTTCTCACCAAATCATAATTGATATTTAATGTTTAAAAAAATAAACCTTTGAGAAGCTCAAATAACCTATAATAAGATATAAAATCATATGTTTTTGTCTGCTAATCTGTTCTTTTTGTAAATTGTATTGACTACAATTTGCATTTTAAATGGGCACTTACGATGTGTATTCCAATTATTTAATGCTATCTAAACAAAGATCTAATTTTCCCTAAGGCGGTGGTGTGCTCCATTGCCTTTTCTGCTGCTCAAAGCTTCCTATTACAGCAGATCGTTCACCTTCTTCACCGAGCATCTCAGCAAAAGCACTGTAATAACCCAATGGGTCCAAACCTTCCAACACTCTCACAGAGCCTCCACCGCCCTCATCCACGGCCATCTCTCCGCCGTCCGACAACAAAACCTTAACACCACGCTCGCCGTAGCTCGCCTCGAGCACCGATCCATCGCCGGCCAGTACCACCGCGCCGAGGATCTCTCCCAAGAACACATCCTAACACAATCACACAACAACAAACGTAAAGCCCATATGTATTGCTTCTGACAATTTCTTCTCTATTACCATTACCATGTGCCGATATCTACGGTGGGTCTTCTCCAGCCGCTGCAACCTCGACAGCAAACGGCCGGCGAAAACAGCCTCCGGCGTCTTCTTCGCCTGTGAAACCCACCGTAGCATCTCTCCGAAGCTGCTGACCGACCGCTGGACTTCGAAGGGAATCAGCGTAATGTTGTGCCCAGATTCGAACACAGTCTTGGCCGCTAGAGGATCGAGAAAAACGTTGAGCTCCGCCGCCGGCGAGCTCATCCCATTGTCAACCCACTCGCCGCCGCCGCCGCCTGAAAACCTCCCCCCCACGACGTAAATATCCTTCAAAGGCAGCACATTTTTACATCGATTTCAAGCGTTTCATTCTATGGTTCTAACTCTTAAGTTGTAACATCTTGAAATCACCTGAATGTAAGAGCTGTAGTTGGCCGAGAGTAGTATCTTGGCCACAGTAGTCAGAGGCCCATTGGTCAAAATCGTAATTTTCGATGTCGTATCGAGCGTTTTTACGACCGATTCCCACGTCTCCAAAGCGAGCGGTTGCCTGAGCTCGGGATTTTCAGTGTCCCTTGGCGCTCCGAATTTAACGGAATTATGCGCCGTATACCTCCGAGGGCTTCGTGGCAAATCCCGAGCGAGGCCGTAAAGTGTGTCGGAGTCGATGAATCCACCATTTCCGTGGGGTATGACTCTGTTGTAAGTACAATTCCCGACTCCCGGGAATATTGGATCAGATTGGTCGAGGGCGAACATTCCTCCTAAGCCCACTTGAATGTCGTCTCGGCCCATCATATGCAGCAAATCGTAGACCACATCGATCGTCGCAACGTTGGCCCAGCCCGTCGGCGTTATTAGTATCGCCTGGCGAAAGAAAATCGAGGTGAATCGAAGGTGGCAGACGAAAGCCAGATTAAGTTTACTCCAAAATCAATTGGCAATAAATGGAGTAGCTCATAGACATAGAGCTAAACATTTGGGCTCAAGCCTATGGGCTGACCCTAAAAACCAAGGTTTGGGTCCAAAATTTTAAGGCCCGAAACAAATCGGGCTTATTGACCTGTAGGCTTGTTGCCCACGGGCCGCAGGCCGAAATAGGTCGCGGTAGTATTTTATTATTTTTATATATTTTCCTAATACTTGTTATATATAATATGTTACAAAATTTTAATTTATAAGAAAAACTATTATATTTTACATATTTATGAATACATATATTTTTAGAATTATTTTTCTAAAGTTATGAGTTATAATTTATAATAAAAATGAACTAGTAAAGATTTTTAAAAATAAAAAAATTTGAAAATCAAAATATTAGGCCTGATGTACTTGGGTAGGGTAGGCCCAGCACATGGCTTTGCAACATGGGCCTAGGATCCTTCGCCTGTTTAATTTCGCGTCGGCCCGACCCAGCCAGTTAAAGATCGGGCGGCCCGCTAAATATTTTCAGCTATAGTAGCTCAATGCTTATATGCAGTTTTATTAATCTATTCGATGTAAGATTGAGTTTGATTAGAGAGAACGAAGGGTCGTTCTTTTACCTTGAGATTTACGACTTCTACGGGCGCTTTGAGTAGGTAAAGGAGCGCTAGGAAGTCCCCCACGCTCATGTCCATGTCGAAGACGACGTTTTTGCCTCGCTTTCTTCCTTCGAAGTCGGGCTTGTAATGGACTTCTCTGTAGTAAGGAAACTGCGTCGTGAGGTTGAACTTGCCGCTTTGTTCTTTCCGATTAAGAACCTACACGCAATTTTTCGATTTTCACGTCCCTTCGCCGTACATATACTCACGATTCGTATAACTAACTCACGTCGATAAAGCTTCTGAAGTACTCTCTATTCAGAGAGCTGTTACTATCGCGGTTTGCCTTCGCTCTTACGGCGACAAGAACTCGAGCGCCTTCCGAACCATTCGCTTCGGCCGTGTAACCGTCCTAATGTTGTAGCGAAGAAAAGCTCAGCGTAATAAAAAATTTTAACACGTAGACTTTTTTTTTCTCGGGTTTTTCAAGTATTCGCGAAGATAATATCGATTAACCTTGCACCTTCCCTTGGAGTTGTCCTTGGCGACGCAAAACGGGTCCCTCAGTCCCCTCTGAATGTGGCCGCTGTGGACCCCACTCCTCTGCAGGCCGAACCTCGGCTCTTCGAGCTCGTCGAAGAATGGGTTCGACCCGTCGGATACGCCGTACGGCTCGTTCGAGGTGATTACAGTTATGTTCATGAACTCCATTTCCGCAAATTCGTTCTCACCGTTTATGTTGTTTTCTTTGAGCATAGTAGACGTCGCCACACCCGACAACAACGAATCCCACATAAAGTAGCTCTGCAACTTAGTCGGGAAAAAAATCAACTATGTGTTCATTTAGGGTGCGTTTGGTGTGCGAAATTCGGTTAGGAAAAGAATAATGAGAGGTGGGAGCGCAACGTATCATTGTTCAATGCGTAGTTCCCGTCGTGCTTTCCACACATGAATTCCGCAAACCAAACGTAGCCTTATTAACTGCAGATTCATATTTTTGTTCTTTCTTTTAAAAAAATATTACCGTATAAAAGTTTTCGTCGAACCACGTGTCCCGAGCGATCTTCAAGGACTCGAAGCAGTACCGAGCTTCGAAGGTGCGCTGATTCTTTTCGAGCTCCTCGAAGAAACTCCTCGTTATTGGGATCGTATTCGTGGCGTCGAGCGGGACAAGAGTCACGGGTATCCCAGAGTGAATCACCTGTAAGAGAAAAAAATAAAGCGAACAAAAAAAAAGCCGTTTTACGAAAGGCGCCATCACTCCGACGCCTAAAAAATAAACTACCTGATACGCGGCGAAGGGATCTCCAAACATATTAAACTCGGCGTAAGGATTCGACGTATAATCCGTGAAGAGATTCCCCCTATCTCCGCACTGTCGAGGCCGACAAGTCGAGTTTCTATTAGTAGGACAACAACCCGTCGGATTTCTCGACCGAACGCCGCCGCCCATCATATATATATGCTCGATGTTCTTTTTTAATTGCGGGTTAGTCATGAGGAATATTCCGAGGTTAGTGCTAGCGCCTATCGTGAATATAGTGATCGGAGAGCCCTCAGAGACCTTCTCGATCATCACCTGTTGAGCAGGCGGCTGACGCAGAGGCGAATATCTTCTATCGCCCTACGTAGCGAAATATATATTATATGCGCTCGTCTGTTTGAATCGGACCCATTAAAGACTCATTAGATATTAAATGAAACTGAGTCTAGACCCACTTAAACCGCACACAGTGCTGGGACTGTGCTGTTACGATGCCATAGAAGGTTAGATACCGTGGATGGTCTAAATGGGTCAGACTCGGACATTAATGCTCATATTCATAGGAGTAGAAGAGGAAGATCGACGAATTGTCCTAATGCAGACAAGAAAGCGCAAAAACCTGGGGAAGAAAGCTCCTTCGTAAGCCATAATTCGTATCGATGTCTAGTCGACCGCCGGGACCGACGGGTATGGCTTGTCTATACCTGCAATAACCTGCCGTCGTGTTTCCCTGCGTTAAAAAGCGCAAAAATAACTGTTGAGATTATAAAAATGGGCTTTGTCACACATCAGATAATTCAAGATCTTCAAGCCATTATATATATAAGAGACTTTATATTCTTATTACCAAATGATTTTATGAATTTCGGTAATAAAAAACAAAAAAATTAGAGAGAAAAAACAAACTTGTTCTATGATGGGATGATATCCACCAACGTCAGGCATTATAACGCCATTTTCTAGTATCCCACCTTCGCCGCCAACGCCGACGGCTATATCATCCCTTCCCATCATGTAAAGAATGTCATATATATGATTTACTGCATGCCCAGAATCTGTCCAAGCGTTGGCGTTTATAGTAATTGCCTGTAATAACAGTTGGGGAAAAGGAAAAAAAAAAAAAGAATTTAGTTGAGTGGGTCAATCACTAAAGCATACCATTATTCTGATGAATCTCCACCATCGAAGACTTTTCTAAAGCGGGCCCACGATTTGCATAAACCCTATTCTTCAAGAAATGTGTAGAAAAAAGTTCAAGAAATTTCTCTTCTTCTTACCTGCAAATCAAACACGGATCTATTGAGCTTCAAGATATACAGAAGGGCGAAGAGATCATCTGTATCTACGTCAGTATCCAATAGAATCCGATGTGGTCTGAGCCCATCAGCTGTGTGAAGTATGATCGATAAACTCATTATTACGATGCATAGAAATCGTTTTATCATCGCCATCTTCAGCACTCTCGCGAGGAGCCCTTTTCGTATGCTGATAAGAGCTCACACAGTAAGACAAAGGGCACGTATTATTTATTTGTTACATCGCATTTGTGTGTGAAGAATTTGGACAGGTTAACTAACGAAATGACTGATGATCCTAAAAGGAATGGATAATCGTAGAGAGAGTTGAATGTGTTGCGGTTTAGTATATGCATGCGATGGTTACACTTTTGTTGATTTTGTGTTTTGGATTGAATATTAAGCAACTGATGGGGATTATTGAATTCTTGATTTAGTGGAATTGTTCAATGATGGTGGTTCTTGCCTTTTGGAGGAGGATAGATTTGACTGATTTAAATTATATTTGATGAAAGTTTTTAAGATAAGAAACTATAGGAATGTGACCAAAGGCTATACATCCTACATCATGATGGGTGATTAATACATACTTCTAATTGAAAATTTTGGGGGACTTTTCTCAACAATCTTTGGTAGGTAAATGGTATTGGAAATTTCGTCATCAATAATAGGTCAATCAATTGACAAATTGAGAGTTGACAATAATGGTAACGTGGAGGCTCTTCTGTTTTGGACTTGAATGAAAACAAAAGCATTGTGTGATTCTTCAAATCTATAATAACAATTTTTTTTTTCCAACGACCATTGATTCACAATCGGACAAACTGGGACCCAAGTGTATGGGAACTTTGGGAAGATCTGTTATGTATATCACACTCACATATACGAATATGACCAACTCAGATAAAATCTTTGTATGTGATTTCCCTTTTCCTTTTTCTTTTAGAACGTAATGACGTTGGAAATGTTTATGAAATCCATTACATTATAGTATAGTATCCAATGATGTAACGTCCACCAGATTCTTGCATGCCTTTTTCTTTCGCCTCTTTTCTTAGTAGGATATGATACACTCTTGACGTGTTTTTTCTCCCCTTTCCAATCGTGATTTATTGACATTTTAATATAAGTGGATAGTCCCTGAATATCAAATTTGGAGTCTTTGCTTCTCAAGGCATGGGATATGTTATTACATTACAACCAAGAAAATGCAAGGAACAAATGTACCCTCCACTGTAAGAGAATGTTGAGGGAGAACATTGGAGGTAGATTTTCCAGGTAGGTAACACATTAGTCTAGAAAATTACAGACAACTGTATACATTTAATCCATAATATTCTCTATTATTACACAATGGTAAGGATGCATAAGAACAAAGAGTCCTCAAGATAACACATTAGATCATATTCATCATGCATCAGTGGGAGCGACGAACGCCTTTTGTGGGATTTTATTCAATAGAATAAGCGTAGAAGAGTTTATATTATCCGTGAATTAAGATTCGACGTTTTCATAGGAAATTACCAGAAGACATTAGCCTCCGAGCTGCAGCAAATCTCTTGTTATCTCTTACGCCTGAATCAGATTCATCGTGGAACCATCCCACCGATCTCTGAGCGTCTTGTACAATTTGGGAAATACCTAACACATGATATCATATGATCATCAGATTTCAAGGCAAATAATTCATTTTCTTTTTTTTGGGGGGGGGGGGGGGGGGGGGGGGGGGGGGGGGGGAATCAGAATTTGATTAACTATCCACCGCAAAAAGTACATGTATAAGATTAAGCCTAGAAATCATCACTAGAATAAAGAATCTGTATCCATGATCGATTGTTACAATATAATGAAAATTGGAGATTTTTACATTGAATGATTCCATATCTAGACTGGATCTACAGAAAACGCTCGATAATATAAAGGACTAAGCCCAAACAAAACAAAATATCTGAGATCAAAAGGACATTAAATCAACAAATGGACCAAAATCGCACCTCCAGAAACAGTTTGCTTGTTCTGTCGTATGTCGTGAATTGTGGCGGAGATTTTCCAATAGAGTGGTCGTCCAACGTAGAACAGTATCATCAGAGCCGCCATTACCACTATTACTCGAAATATCACTACTTTAGCTGCCGATGAAGACGCCATAGTCTATATCGTGTGTGTGTGTGTGTGTGAGAGAGAGAGAGAGAGAGAGAGAGAAATGAACGAAATTCTGTGAGACGAATTTTTACATTTGCGAGGGATTACAGTGAACTTGGGCTTCTAGGTAGTTGGACTTGGGCTTTCCTCATATATATTGGGCCTAAAATAACCAGCAAAAATAGATAAATTTATTTAAAAAAACGGATATCTACACACTTACACATCAGTGCCTATGTAAAAAAAATTTACAGCTAGGTACCCGATTTAATTTGTATTAGTCCCTTCAGTCATTCCGTACCTTACAGTGTATGTATTGCGTACCATAACACGTTGATATAGGGTACCTAAACGTGTTTATATGGCGTACCTAATGTGTGAATAGGACGTACCTAAACGTGTTAATACGGCGTACCATTTTCTAAATGTATTACATATCACAATACGTTGATATGGGGTACCCAAATGTGTTGTATGGCGTACCTGGGCGGATCGGGTACCTATCTGCATTATTCTGTTAGGTACCTACATATAAAAAAATGCTGACATGGTACTAAATTACAAGTGTTTTTACAGGGTATTTATGCGTAAAGATAAAAAAAAAGATATCTCAACTATAGAGTAATGTTACGGTGCTCACGAGCACCTTCGTGAGCACAACCACATCAACGCGCCAAATCAGCATACACAGTAATTTTTTATTGATCTATAACCTACACATGAGATTAGTGAACCCGTCGGGGGTTGATTTGACATGTTGACGTGGCACAAAAAAAATGTCACACAACAGGTGCCCACGGATGATGCTCATTTCTGCTCAACTATAATGTATTTTAACAAAATATAATAATTCCAACACAAACTTTTTATTACTAGTGCAACATACACAACACGAGCAACAAACGTTACCATACTTGGATATTTTCATTTTTTCCATCTCTTATGTTACAAAACAAGCATTATTATTACTCTCCTTACAAACTCAGTAAAAAATGCGCCTCCTTCGAACCACCCGCCTCTTAGGCATCGAACCATTCTCGGGATTTCCGGGAAATTTCCAAGCAGCGATCGAACCGTCCCACGAAGAACTAACCAGCAAAGGGTCGTAAGGGTGCCAACTACAGTCCCTCACTGGGTCGTCGTGGAAATCAAGCCTCTTCACAATCCCGCCGCTCACCTATTATATACGAAAAAGAAAAAAAAAATCAAAAAAATCGACCCATATCATAATTTCACCATTATTCGAATTCTTCTCACGATTTTCTACTGCGACGTTTTAATAGTAAATACGTACCGCGTCATAAACGTACACAGAGTGATCGGTCGACCCAGTGTATATATACTTCTGCCCAGTGCTGCAAGAAAAAAAACGAGATATACGAAGATATGAACATACATATGTTAGAACCTTGAACTTATTCTGAATTATTACCTATGAGATGGAGAGAAGTAACAGCGAATGAGGGTACGCAACACAGAGTGGCCTTTGTACGTAGCCACTGAAAGATCGTCGACGAGCCTTACGTTTTTCAGGTCGTCGGGATACTCCATCCATCGATAGTCCCATTGAGTGAATATCTGCCTCGGACTGCTGCTTATAAGCCAAGAAGAAGAAGAAAAAGGTTATCTTTTTTAAGTTTGATTTTCGGTTCAGTAAATCGTACTGATCTTGATTTTGATGATGGTAGACGTACTAATTGACGTTTGACGACATTTTCCTTATATCCCACAGTTTGATGGATTGATCTTTTCCGTTAGATATGAAGTATCTGCCATCTCCCCGAGAATCGATGAAAGTTATGCCTTCCAAGTGCCCCATGAGAACGCCCGAGGCACGTCCTTTGCTTGCAAAGCAACGCCTGTCCCATACCTGACATATTTATATCATTACACAAGCTTTTTATTACATAATGAGTTTTTTTTCTGCAAAAAATTTGCAGAAAATCGAAGAAAATTAGTCGAAAAAACCAGCTTTTTGTTACCTTGCAGAGGTGATCGTCGCTCCCCGAGTATATTACGTTGCCACCTTCATCGGCAAAGCACACGGCGTTCACATCATACTGAAAACAGAGCAAGAAAATAATCAGAAAGAGAAATGATGACAAAGTACTGCTAAAGGTGGGCTTAAGAACAATGGTGTTCTTGCTTGGTTTTATTACCACATGAGCTGGGATTTTGAGGCTTAGTTTTCGAGCTTCAAGATCGTAAACATATATTCCACCGTTACTGCTGCCCGCCACGATTTCACGCCCATCCTTTGCAAACTTAACGGAGAATATGCCGAAGGAATAATCATCGTAATCCTCAGAGTCCGACGAGAATTCAAGTCCTTCGTGAATTTCCTGAGAGTTAAGAAGAACAAAGCAGAGATGACATGAGATGAGCAGCTCAAAAGAAACAGATACAGTAAAAGAAACATACCGTAACATTTGCGTGAGACTCTCTTGTAGCTGATCCAACGTCCACAATGTGTACAACAGGCGAGATACTAGAATAAACCTACGATTTTAGTGCAAGGAAAATAACAATTCGTGTCCGAAAACTCCATCATAAAGCAAGGCACATTTCAAGCAATTTATGGTCTTAGACCATCTCCAACCGATAAAAGCACAAACTCAAACGCATTTTCAAACTCGCAGTAATTCTTCTCCAACCGGTAAACCAATTCGAACTTAAAAGACCATTATTGTGATATTCTCTACTATCAGATTTTTTAATATTACCCATGAAATTTACAACTTTACAAATCAGACCATACTATTATTTTAAGTTCGATTGAAAAAAATAATTTTACAAAATTAATAATAAACTCAATATTTTTTCATAAAAAAAACGTAAAAAAAAGAATTATTAATAACAGGAGTCATTTTATATATTTTTATTTATTTTTGATTTATTATACGGGTAATTTGGTAATTAAAATAATAAAGAGTATGTATTGTAACTAAACATCAAAAGCATATTTTTGGGATATCTTATTCCCAAAATGCATATATGCGTTTGAAACAGGAGAGAGAAGATGAAAACGCATTTTGAGTTTGCGTTTGTTGCGCGGTTGGAGAACTTTTAGTATATATTCGGGTTTTTGGGTGTCGACTGGAGATCTTACAAGGAAACGACGATCTGGCGAAAGAGAAGTATCGGTGATAGTCCACCCCAAGCTCTTAGCACGAATATCCTTGAGAACTTTCCATCGGTTATCGACGTCGTATACTCTTATGTGGCTTTCCTATTGTAAAGGAAAGACAAAGAACATCAAGTTAATGATAGGCGAGAATTCCTTGAGCAGCGATCACACGAATTACCTGAAACCCAGCGACGAAAAGCGAACCATCATCAGAAAATTGAGAGACGTAGACACAGCTGTTCATGCGATCGATCACCGAAGGTGGGCCCGTAGGTAAGTAACGGCTGAGGACATGACAAGAATCAGATGTCGAAAATCTTCCTAAGCCACTGTAATTACATTCCCTGCCCAGCAACATTTTCACGGGCGAAATGGGGAACTTTTTATTCCCGGGAAAAACGCCCCCCCTCAGATTCTTATGAGGGGCAGTCTTGAGCTTTGTGGCTTGGGAGAAATCATCGTCGTGACAGCCAAGAACGACGTCGTTCGAACATGTCCCTCCAAGCTCCCTAAGCCAGTCGTGAGTGTCGAAGTGTATCCTTGATCTACTCATCTGAGTGCTGTAATAACTGAATTTCCAGCGATAGAAACTATGTTTCTTCGATCGACTCCCAACAACCGGTTGAATGTCCAACGATTAAGTCCTGCAAAAACGTTATTTTCAGTCCGAGAGAGATGAGTATCTCTGATTTCACACAACGGACGCCGCGATGGAAAACATACGCCGATTAAAAGGAGTAAAGAAGCTTTACCCAACCCATGTAGATTATCGAGATATAAAATTGACCATACGTTTACTTACACAAAGGGAAAACCTGCGATAACAACGAAACAAGAAAGAGAAGAGCTTTCAGCGGTTCGACCAAAGTTTTCAACACTGACTGTGAAGCCAAAAACTTTCTACACCCACGAAAATACGCAATCTAAGGCAGCAGAAAAGTCCGTGCATACGTAATTAGTGGCGTCAGTGCTAACATGTGATAAGAAATCATTCATTAGTTAGGAAGATACTTCAACTCTCTTACCTTTGATCAGCTAGTCATGTCGGGCCTAAGAAGAACTAGAAGCGACCAACATTGGGCCCTTGCATAGGCCTACAGAATTGGGCCGAATAATATTTGGTGTATTTTGGATGTTTTTTTTCATTTTTCTTTTCTGAAGTATACTGTCGGAATCAGCTATAGAATTAATATACCATACACTACGATGATCAGACTAATTCACGTACAGCTACATATTAGTTAATCATTCTAAATAAGCCTTTGCAATAAAATCAAATTCATTACGAGACTAACTAAATCTAATAGTTGATCATTTGATAAACCCTTTTTTAAGGAAAGGAGCATTTTCATTTCAGTCCCTCGCATAACTATCATTTAGGATTCAGATCCTCTTGGCAAAAAATTTAGTTTTAAGGACCCATTTTTATGCAGTACCACTTCATTGCTCTCACATACCAGTATGTTGAAATTCTGTACCAGGAAATGAGCATTTTCATTTCAGGCCCTCGCATAACTACCATTTAGGATTCAGACCCTCTTGGCAAAAAATTTAGTTTTAAGAACCCATTTTTATGCAGTACCACTTCATTGCTCTTACATACCAGTATGTTGAAATTCTGTACCACAAAACCATAATTTTATACCAATTTATGATCACTGATACCAGTTTATTTTCTGCAGTACCACTTTATTGCTTTGACATACCAGTATGTTCAAAGTTTGTAACACAAAATGATCATTCTATACCAGTTCATACATCTTTCGTACCACTTTTTTACACCACACAAAATCGGTCATTTAACCTAAAAAATTCACAAACAAGACCTGAATTCGAAATTAAACCCTTAATAAGACCCGATTTCCAATTGACCCCTAAAGAAAAGGACATCAAAGGACCGGACCACTGCATTTACTTCCAAGTAATTCTTATCCATACAAAAATAGACACTCACACATGAAATATCTCAGAAACAGACCATAGCAAGTGGCCCATGAGTAGACATTAGACATCATCATTGAACGAAAATAAGAAGTGACCATAAATTAATAAAATTTAAAAAAAAAAACAAATGAAATTCAATTTATCATGTGGGCAAAAACATGCCGAAAACAAACATAAACATCGCAGTTCCATTCCAACTGACCAAAAAAGCTACTACTGCCTTTTTTCATCTGTCCAAAGATTGTCTTCTTCCTTTTTTCTTTTCTTTATCTAAAACAAAACAAGATAAAAAAAAAAAGATCGAAACATCATTGATAACCTAAGTTCTTCTAACCTCAATCAAGATTCTGTCCAGAAACCACGGCGTAGAACTCAAAACAACTCTTCAACATTCCCTTCTTCGCCGACCTATGAACAAATCACCTTCTACTTCATCACCATAACCAAACATTTATGCAGAGAACACCATTCGCAGTAATAAGATCTTCGCCAGCACCGACCCGTTTTCGCGCAATTCGACCAGACCCGACCCGTTCCGTTCGTCGCCTCACTTCTTCTCAGGCTGCTGCCACGTACGCGGGTTCTCATTCCCTGTATCGTCGACGAACGGTAAATTCCAAATCTAGGGGGGCCAAATTGCAAAAACGTGCACCGATACGAGGGGAAAAGAAAAAGAGAGAGAAAACTCACCGGCAGTTTGCTTCTGCTCGGCAGGCTTCGCCTGAACGCCGGGCTGAGCATAAGGGAATCCCGTCAAAAGCCCGCCAGGCTGCGGCCCGAACTGAGAAGCAGCAGCGCCGTAAATTCCCTTAGTAGCCGCAGCTATGGCTTTCGCAGGGTCAGTAGTAGCAGCAGCAGCAGCAGTGCTGCTATTGCCACTCAAAGATAGCATCCCATTATTCGAACCATTGCCTTGCATCGATTGCTGCTGGCTTTTGTCTGCTGCCCTCTTCGCCTGATTATTCATGTAATAAACCGAAGGAGTAGCATTGTTGGAAGGCGAAGGCTGAGCCTGAGCGAATGGGTTCGAAAAGAATAGCTGCTGAGAATGTTGAACGTTCTTCGCCATCATCTGCTGCTGCTGCTGTTGCTGAGCACTAGCTTGCGCTGCTGCTGCTGCTTTGGACGAAGAGTTCGGGTTTCCAAGAATCGAAGGAGATTTCTGAGTTTGCAGCATAGAAGACGGCGAGTTCTTGGGATTCTGCAGCGTCGAAGATAGGTTGGGAGACGATCCTTGGCTCACTTTGCTGTTGTTCGTTGTCGAAGCAGAAACGCTGGTCCTCGGGCTGTTACCGCTCACTCCCTTGGACATGGACGATGTTGTAGGAGAATTAGCAGCAGCCATCATAGGTGGTGGGGCGGACATTCCTTGCCCCTGAGAAGATGGCTTATGATTCGCCCCGCCGAACGATATCTGAGTGTGCGCTGCAGGCGACTGCTGGCTCCTGGAATTCTGCTGAAGGACGCCCTTGAAAGTCGAGGAGCTCGACGAGGATCCAAGGGGAGACTGAGCCGCCATTTGAGGCGAAGCTGAAGTTCTTGCAACGTTCGAACCCTTCCACTGACCGGGCTGGGACTGAGCTTGGGACTGAATTGGGCCGCTGCTCATACTCATTTGCATAACTGGGAATTTCGCACCCGTCGTAGGAGGGGAAGAAGAGTTGAAGTGGTCTGAGAAAACGCTGCTATTGCTAGTAGCCGAAGGCACTCCTCCTTTACCTCCGCCGCCCCTATTCGCAGCAGCTAACTGCTGCTGCTGATGCTTTAGCTGCTGCATAATCTGCTGCTGCTGTTGCTGATGATGATGGAGATGAGATTGCATGCTGTGAGCAGCAGCAGCGTTTACGCCAGCTGGCGAAGCCCGCGAAACCCTTGCGCTGTCTGGGAAATCAGTTCTCGAGAAAGCGATCGACTGCGATTTAACCCTCCTTTCATCTTCGCTAGCAGCAGCATTAGACGAATCATTACCAGCGCCGACGCTCGATTTCCCATCTTCGGAGACCCTAGCGTTCTTCTTCTGTGCGCCAGGCATCATATGTCGGGCCATATCTGGCGAATTCTGAAACATGGGATGATGGTGATTTTGGACCATCGATGACATGTCGATGCCTTGTCCGAACGACATTGCAAAGCCTTGCTGCTGCTGCTGCTGCTGCTGAGCAGCATTCCTCTTCTCAGTTTGATTATTATTAGTACTGCTTCCGTAAGCAGCAGGCGAGGGAGCGGTCATCAACGCGAAATTCTGAGGATGAACGGCGAAATTCTGACCATACATATTGACAGCTGGCGGCAAGCGATCGTCGCCGTTCGTCTCGCCCTCAGCCGATTGCTTCGCCTTGGGCGGCACGTTGGAGCTCTGCTGAACGTTGTGTGGAGAAGGCTTTTGAGAGTTGGGAGCCTTTTGCAGCTTCTGCGAAGAAGAGTTCGAAGCGTTCGCCTGAGAAAGGGACGAAGGGTTGTGGTGGTGGTGGTGAGGAATCATCTGAGAAGTAGGGAAGAACGACCCGTTGAAGACAGCTGCGGGCACGGGGTGGCCCGCGGGCCCACGAAAGCCCGGAGGCAGGGGAAATGGGTAGCCGCCGTTCTGCAGTATGGCCAAGTACTGAGGCTCGTTGGGCCCCACGCTGGGGTAGTTGAAGGCCGCCATCGGCGGCGCCGGCGAAGACGAAGGCTGAGCCGCCGACGCAGATGGCTTGGCGTTCCCCGGCCTGGCGGCTAACGCAGCTTGCTGCTGGTTCAAAGGGAAGATAAACGCCGGGCCCTGAAAAAAAGAACGCAAAGAAAAGAAAATACTAAAGCGTACGTACGCGTCAAATCTGAGATTTTTCTTTTTTAAAAATACAAACTGGCGTACCATTAAATTGTTGGGAGGCAATGGTTGTTGTTGGATTAATACTTGCTGCTGCTTTCTCTGGGAAGAATCTGAATTGTTCGAAGGTTGAGAAGGAGAAATTTTGACACCATTATTGTTGGGCGGAGGAGGAGCAGAAGCATTGCTAGGGTTCTGAGGCTTATCTTGGGGGTTGGCGGCGGTTAGGCCTTTGATGGTGAGATCTGAGGCGGGCATTACATTGAGGCCCGAAGGTCTGGGCCCGAACAGAGGCGAGCCCGCGGGACCGGGCCAGAAGGGGTTCATCTTTGCAAACTGCTGATCATAGTAAATGTTGCGGGCTAGGAAGCAGTGCGTGGCGCACCGTGAGGGACGAGGCTGCTGAGTGAAGAGTGGCTGAGAAAGGAAAAAGAATAAGGAAAACGTAATGAATATATATATATATATATATATATATATATATATATATATATATAATAGCGCTAACTGTTAATAACCCAAATAAAATTAGACAAAAAATAAATACCGGGGGGATATGTGTTGGGGTAACTGAGGCGCCATCGGTCGGAACGACTCCTTGCAAAGGTGCGGCAGCCATGTATCTGTTTAGACGCATGGATCGATGATACGATGGTTTATTTAGGTGTCAAAAAAACCACAAAGACGTAATAATCAAAAGTATAGAAAGGTAAACAAGTAAAATAAACGTACCCCATTGGAGGAAAAGCGCCGGGCCAGCTTGCTACGGGCAAAGGCAGTAGCATTGAGCTCGTCTTTTGACCTTTTGGGCCGAAGAAAACGAAAAAAATCAGAAAAGAATGGAAAACTATACGTCCGAAAAGGGAAAGAAAAAAGAAAACAAAAGTTCTTACCGTGTCTTTCAGGGACATGATCTTCTCTAACGGCTTTAGCTGACACTTGGGGCAATTTGTTACCAACCGTATTAACGCCGCCATCGTTTCCTTCTCTGCCCGTCTTCTCTTGATCGATCTGTAAATCGATTCTGAGCGCATTATTACTATCGCTAGCCTTGACTGACGAAGATGACTCAGCTTCTCTTCTCTTCTTTTCCTGGATTTTCTCAGTACCATCTTCGTCGTTTTCCTTCAATGTCATGGGAGGCATTAACTCCTTCAAATAGGACAAGAAAAGCGCATGTGAAGAAAGCCAAGAACCTTAAAAAATATTTGATTCTTATCTTAAACGGTCAACTAATTCTTACCATATTCACAGCTGATAAAGCGGGATTTGGATCTGCTGCAGTCGCATGGCTTGAATCAAGAACAGTTTCTCTATCTGGCGATGATCTGAGCTGTGGCGGCGGAGCCTTTCGAAAAAAACAAATAAAAAGAACGGTAAAAAAAATTAGATCGAAGGCTTCGAAGAAACTTAAATCTTGATTCATGATGTAATATATCCTTAAACTCACTCACCATCAGATCTATGACATACTTATCTTCCTTCTGAGCTTCCGCCGTCGAAAATTTCCTGAACATAAAACAGAGCAAATGATCAAAACATCAAAAACAAGGCAAGCCCAAAGAAATTAGAGACCATTCAGAATAATAAGAACATTTACTACCCCTAATTACTCACGATGTAGGAGTAGCCGACGCCGAAGGCTCATTTTCTACGCTCTCTGTTCTTACCGCAGCAGATTCTTTCTCTTTTGTAGGCAACATCTCTTCTTTAGACAGTAAATTGCTCGTCTCATCATCCCTTAACTCTGAAGGGCCCAATATCTCAGCTTTCGGCTCCAAAGGAAGAGCAGCCTGCGCCGGTGAAATGACGTTGCTGCCCTCCATCTCAGAGGGGACCTTATCCACATTACTCGGCGATGAAGTATCGATCTTTGGAGTCTGATCTGCTTCTTTTGCTGCAATAGAGCTGATCTGAACAGAAAAACTCAGTTTTTCTGGTACTTGTCTGGGCTTCTTCCTCTTGGGAGCTATACAAGGATAGAACCATACAATCATCTTTCAGACAAAGAGTTTTGAGAAAGATTAAGATCAGATAATGATGAGGAAAGGTAATAAAGAAAAACCCACCGACAACTGTGAGTGGGCTTCGATTAGGGCCATAGATGATGATATTATTATTATTGAGTGTGGCGTTTGAGGAGGGAGATGAATGATGAGATTTGGCTTCATTGCTCGATCTGTTGACGTCATCTTTCTTGGAGGAAGAAGAAGGGACTCCTTGGGCTTGAGTTTTCAGACCGTACAAAACCTCGGCGATCTCTATCTCTAGCTCCTCGGCGTTCGAAGAACTGGGCTTCGATGGTGGCTTTGGCTTTAGGCCAATGTTGTTATTACCGGCGTGCTTCTGCAAAGAAGGCATGAAACGCCTGTTAGAAGAAGAAAATAGAGAAGATCTGTGGAAGGAAGAAGAAAAATCGAATCTTTTATTTTTCTTTTTTGCAGAAAATACTTGGAAGTAGGAGGAGGTTGTGTTACTGACGAGCTTCTTTCTCAAGGAAGCGTTAGATGAAGATGGAGACGTCGGCGGCTGATTTGGTGTGGGGACAGCTCCGTGTCTCGCCGGAGAATCAGACACCTGCCGGAGATTTTGCTCTCCACCGCCACCACCAACAACAGCGCCGCCGCTGTTATTGTTACTGCTGCTAGAAAACCAGTCATGTGACCTCTTTGTAGATGCTGCAAGAAAACCCAAAAAGAAAAAAGAGAAAACCCATTAGAAAAAAATCATCCTTTTTCTTACCACGAAGACGAAACAAACAGGTAAGAAAAATCCTTTCTTTTTTCTTACTAGAGCGAGCTTTTCTCGGAACTGAAACGTTGATGACTTCATCGCCGGACTTCCAAACCGGCGGCGCTCTGAAACCCGCCTTATTAGACGCCGCGTTCGGCGGAGGATAGCTTTTTCCGTGTTCAAGACGGTGGGGAACAGCACCAGATAGAAGATTATTACCGCTAATATTAGTATTACTGTTAGGGCTACGGCCAAACCCACCGCCGGTATCGCGGTGGTTGTTGTGGTGGTTTGCGGCGGCGGTGGCCGTGTTGTTATCTTCGTCTTCGTCATCTTCTTCATCATTGACGCTCTCTTCAGAGGTCTCCTCATCGTTTACTGCATCAGCTCTGTTGTTAGTCAACCTCTCATTCCTCCTCCTTTTCAAGGTGTTCATCACTCTGTTTGGCCTCTCTCTCAAATCTCTCTCCCTTAAATCTCTCTCCCGCAAATCTCTCTCCCTTAAATCTCTCTCTCGATCTCGATCTTTCTTCGCTCTCTCTCTCAACCTCGCCGACTCGTGCATCTCCATGCCCATGTCCTCATCTGCAGGAAAAAACACAAAAGACAGAGGAACCAAAAAAGAAGGTCAAAAAACAACAAATTCGAGCAAAAAGATACAACCTTTCGCACAAAAACAATCAGATCTGCGCAAAAAGACACAATCTTTATCAACCTGGAGAGTCTCTGAGGCTCGTTCTGTATCTCCTTCTGTTGAAACCGTTGGAGCTAACGACGCTTGCCCTTCTGGGCTCTCTGTTTCTCTCCATGAATCGATCTTTCTTCAGATGATATGAGACAGAAGAAGAAGCAATCTCAAAAATCTAATCAGCTACCTTCAAGTCTGTAAGATTCTTCTTCAACTCTGAATTGAGAAAGAACTAAACAACTCTGTTGAAGATATACCCTCCCCTTTTCTCCTCTCTTTTACTGAGCTCTCTCTTTTAATCTCTCTCTATCTCTATCTGTTCCTTCACTATAAATGAAATGAACCTTTTTTTTTTCTTTGGCTATCCAAATCCCATCATATATATTATTATTCATTTGCTGTTGTGGGGACTTGATAACTCAACCACATCATCGTGGAAACCTCAGATGTGCTTGCTTCGTCACTTGAGTCAATCTGAGCCGTCCGTTTCGATCACATCGGACGGTGGATGCGTCGAGGTGCCAGCATGGCGCTATTCTTAGCCGTGGGATAAGAACAACAATATATTAGTGAGGATTTTGTTAATATATTATTATATTTACGTTTGACTGAGACGTGCCAGTTTTTGTCCAAATCTACCTCATGTGGTGGTAAATCAAGAAAGGATGTTCAATTACGCCTCCTCTTTAGTACGTTATTATTTATTACAGCAATATTTTTTTGGTGGGGGATTATTACAGAAATGTTTTCACAAAGTAGATTGTATTACTCTGTTTAATTTGATTATTCCTTCGAGTATTTTGCACATTGGCTAGGAAATTTTTCATATCACCACTCCAACACTTATTCGAGAATTCCCTCTCTTCCAAAATTTTGTTCATTATATATGATAATAAAAAAGGAAATTATTAGTATATATGATATTTTCTCAATAAAATAAATTAAATAATACTAAAAGTAAATTACTTTTCGAAAAAAAAATTACATCGGCTACGTTCCGACTTTTATCGTATGATATATTTTTTTCTTTCTGATACGGTGCATTCGAAGATATGCGCTGAAAATATTTGTGCATGTTATTTTTTTCCTTTCAAATATAGTAAACTAAATAATAATAATAATAAGCGTAAAAACATATTCGATAAAATTATCAAAAAATATATACAAAAAGTATCCGCTGGCTCGCGTTTTCATAGCGTAAACTATTCTATTCTTTCTAACACAGTGACTTGAATTAATAAAATTAAACGCATTCACAGAATTTTAATAACACGCATAAAATCGCCGCCCATTTTTTAGTGTATGCTATTTTTTTCTTTCTAATACAATAGTTTAAATAATAACACAATAAAACGCATTCGAAAATCACCATAAAACATAAACTAAAAACATTTTTAATTTAAATAATATCCAATACCAAGGAAAGTAAAACAAAGATGCAAAGCCTATTTGCAAATACCTGATTCTATGTTGCCTGCTTAGTAATGAATTTAATCTGTATTCTTTTATAAATAGTTTAGGATGAGCAAAAACTTTTGTTAATTGGTCTGTCTTAATTGACCAATCTGATTTTTTTCTATATTAATTATTATTAAAAAAATAAAATAAAACTTATAAAACCGCGTAACTTCCATAACCTTATAATGACCACACACTTCTATTTTTAGTATATTATTTATTAAATCAATTCAATTATGATTTTATTTTATTGCAGACACATATGATGAGCTAAAAATACTAGTTTACGTAATTAACATAGATAGCTTTGACATAAATACAAAATGGAAGTCAATGACCTACATACATACAAACCAATACTTACTATACTATGTATTACCCTTGCATTGCACGGGTTAATTATCTATAATTATTTTATATTAAGAAATAATTATTTATAGTAAATATGTGATAGTGGATAATTTTTATCTTTTTATTATATTTTTAATCTAATATAACTAATTATGGACAGGTACCATATGAGCACACCTACATTTCTTTGGTAATATAAGATTCTAAGATTATAGCGTGGGTTAATTCGGAGATAATGATAATAATCATCATTAAAATAATAAAAAACAAAAACAAATTGTTGAGATGATAGACAAAAGCTAAAAGTAAAGGGGCATTAACACCATCCAAACCCCACCCAATGCCAACCGGCTATAGCCGGTTGCACCAAAAGCATTGGTAACAGCAATTCCCACGAAGAAAAGACAATAAATAAAGGGAATCTACAGGTGACTGCATGAAAGATCGCACCATTTCCCGGTCATAATCTCGTTATTACTACTATCTTCAATTTCTATTTTCTTTATACCGTACTTTTTTTATTATTTATTCCAACGGCTGAGATTGATCTGAACCGTCGATTAGGTAGTGAAAGGGGTCCGAGCTGGCATGTGGAGGCAGATAGGTTTGGGTGAAGCATGAAAAATCGAGACGATTTGTGAGCCGTTGGACCGTTTAATTCGACGGTGGAGATTAAGAAGAATGAAAGGAGCACGGTGTCACGGAACTACCTAGAAAGAACGTGGGTCCGATTTCTTTATTGTATATTTTTTGTAGAAGAAATTATTTTTAATTATTTAATGATTGCTTTGCTGATATATTTATATATGTAAAAAGCTTTTATTACTAAATTGTCCACTTTGCGGTGACTGTCCTGTGGTGGGTCCCACTTAGCTTACGTTCTTTCAAAGCTCCGCCGCTTGTGCGTGGTTTATTATTTGTTTGCAATTTTTTCAATTACTACCTCAAAAATGCACATAGCATTAAATGAATAAATAATTTGATGGGTTAAAAGATAGGGCAAATTTCGGATCAGATCCGTTAAAGATAGGGCAAATTTCGGATCAGGCCGTTCAGTCTCATGTTGGAAAAATGCATTAATTTTTAAGGATATATTTTTTAGAAACACTTCATGGCTCCCCATATCATTTCATTACTCTGCAGTAAGAGTTCATTGGTCTGCAATAACAGTTCATGGGTCTGTGATACCACTTCATGAGTCTGTGGTACCACTTCGTGGGTCTGTGGTACCACTTCATTTGTCTGTGATACTATTTCATGGGTATGTAGTGTCAGATGGGTTCTTATATCTAAACGAAAGTTAAATTAGATCTTAATGTAACTTATATAGGTCGTTATCATTAACTGAAAATATGTTTTTGGTGACTCTAAATTAACCGGTAAAGATAATTCAAAACAAAACAAAACGCCAACTTTTAGTCGTCTCCTTTTTCTTTTTATTTTGGATTAATGATTTAAAATATCAATTCCTTTCCAAGTTGAGGTCCAATTAATGTTGTTGGGGTTCACATTTTCGCACTTATTGCACCAAACAAACCTACATGTTTGTCCTACGTGGGATGGACACTTTTGTTACGTGTCCATGTCATCTCTCTGACACGTAATTAAAAAATTAAATATCTTTTTATATTAATGTTAGATATAAAAAATAAATTTATTGTGTGTATTGGCTTTGTGATTGTGCGAATGGAAAGGAAAGCCCACCACCTTCTGATCACGTTCGGAGTCTCTCTCTCTCTCTCTCTCTCTCTCTCTCTCTCTCTCTCTCTCTCTCTCTATCTATCTATCTATCTCTCTCTCCTCTTAATAATTAATACATTCTCACCTAATTAAATATCGATATCTTGTAACCTAATTATTATTCAAGTATTAATATCGTCTCTCAAGAGCAAGCGATGAACAAAAGGGTCGGGTCAGGCTCAACCACCCAGTAAGGCGACCCACATTAAGGGTTTGGTGCTTACGTGTTGGGACTGCTTTGGTCCTAAACATGTTCATAATTAGATGGAATTTATGAGGCAACAACTAGTTATCCTATATTGCCTTCGATATTTCTTTTCTTTTCTTTTCAACAATTTGGATAGAAACTTAAATGTCATTTTCTTCCATTCGGTTCAGTATTTAATCGAATCTTAACCCAAACTACTTAGGAGTGTCACGATATAAATTAGATTGCATGTTAATTAGGTAGATTGACATACCAACGTTAGACAGTGGGTAAGGACACATATGACATATCACATAATAAGATATCTCCAATCGATACCCAAAAATCGAAAATATATACTAAAAGATTTTCAACTGTACATCAAGCGCAAACTCAAAATGCGTTTTCATCTTCCCTCCCTCGTTTTAAACGCATATATGCGTTTTGGGAATGAGATATCCCAAAAGATGGGTTTTAATGTTTTAAAAATTACAATACATACCCTTTATAAAAAATCAAAAATAATAAAAATATATAAAAGATGTTATTAATAATTATTTTTGTCTAGTTTTTTATATGAAAAACTATTGAGTTTATTATTAATTTGTTGAAATTATTTTTTCAATTGAATTTAAAATAATAGTATTGGTCTGATTTGTAAGGTGTAAATTTTATGGGTATATTAAAAATCGAATAGAGGAGAATATTACAATAATGGTCTTTTAAGTTTACGAATTGGTTTATCGATTGGAGAAGAAGTACTGCATTTGATTTTGAGAATGCGATTTTCGAGAATGGTGTAGATGAGCTTGGTTATGTTCAATTGGATCGGTAAGTCAAAAGATTTGAATATGAACATATCGCCTTATTTACGCTCTAAAGTAAAACTAATTCTTTTGATCGATCAGTTTATATTGTTCCAAATCATCCATAACAAATATCATCAATCAATATTATTAAAATATATCCCCATAAATAAACTATAGGGTCCACGTCAGACGAGTAGGACCCACAACAAAAATGTTGACCCGCCTCGGCCTTTTCTTTTGTCGCTTGTGAGTGAGTGAGTGTTCATTTATGTCAAACAAAGCTTAGGGCCGCCCACGTGTCCCTTACATCGTGACGTCATTTTCGCTGACGTGGCTACGGTAAAACCGCGTTAGTGTAATATAAAAAACAAAATAAACTAAAGTTATGAATAATACAGAAAGACGACGATGTCTTATTTGTTTATGAAATATTTTATTTATATGCAAATTACAGCCTAGTTTTTTTCTTTCTTTTTTTATTTTAAATTAAATAATATCGAAATATCTAAAGAATCTTTATTAAATTATTGATTCATGACTTAGCAGCGATTGGGTGCAATGATTTAAAAAACCTGTTGCAAGCAACGAAAACAAATATTTTAAGTCCCCAAGTTAAGTCTGTTTTATGGGCACGATGCGACTGATTTGAATATATCTATATATATTTTATATACCGATTAAAAAAGTATGTAGAGTGACGTGATATTATTTTATTTTAATATTCAGGTAGTGTAATAGACTAATTGGTTAATCTAGAGCCAGAGATGCTCTCTATTTGTGCATGTCTGCCAAGCAAGTTAGAATTTAATAGTAATTATTTATAATATATTATGCAAGGCATCATTATCGTACATAACATAAATAGCTGTTGCATTTTTGATAGTTTATTAACTCGCACCAAATGTTCTGATTCAGGTTTTATTTAGTTTAATCTTGGGATTTGGGATTATTGGCATGACATCTTATCATGGGGAATACAATATGTTAAATCATTTACTACTATGTTTTAATTTTTATATGTAATATTTTGGACTCGTCCCTTATATTCAGGTTTAATTTTTTCTTAATAATTTATAAAAGTGAATTTTAATAATTTATAATAGCTAGGGCTAATTTCAATCTTTTTTATTATTGAGAATTAGTAAAAAGTCCATGAAATAGGACAAGCGTGTATCAATATGCTACACTACCACCACCACCTAAGCATTAATTTAAAATAATATAATTATTTAAATACTACATGTTAGTTGCATTAAGTTATTCTAAATCACGCCATTTAGTTTATCTTATCTATGAAACAACACAATAATAATGATACAAAAAATGATAAACTTCTTTATAGGCCCCATCCCCACTTACTTTTAGGGAAATGCATAGAGCATTATCATATTCAACATGACGAATCTAAACATTCAACAAAGCAATTCTTTAATTGTTTATATACATTATTCTTCTTACTACATATATATTAAGATGTTGAAATCTGCTCCATCACGACTCCCCAGCTCATATAAAATTCATTGCAAATTAAATATTCATTTTTGTCGATAGTGGGATAAGACACAGTAGGATATGTATGGTTAAAAAAACATCATTATTTTGTGTTCAAAGTCATCAATCAGATCCCAAAAAGTGTGACGAGGTCAAAGCACTTAAATCAATTTTATATAATACCTACCTTTGTTAGGGTTTTCTTTAATAATGGGCTTCACTTTGTGATTGCTTGCTTATAAGCCCTTAAGCCCATTGACATCAAATTAAATGGAATTAAGCAATTAATCGAAGAACAGTACAGACAACAAACATTTAACACAACTAGAAAAAAACACAACCAAGCAAGGAATTCCAAGATTCATCAATTCGAAGATTATTTGCAGAAAAGCAACTGAAGAAAAGTCATCAGCTTACAGCTTCAAATCTGCAATCAACAATGCCTAAACATCCCTGATTTTTCAGCATAAATAATCCATTTCCACGTATTACTAACAGTAAAAACACTCGATGGATCCATGAAAGATAGATAACATACCATCACTATTTGTTCGACCTCTTCCTCTTGTGAGCCGTCCACGTCAGCTCATTCAATCTGCTGCTATCGAACCCATCGAAGCTGCTACGCTGAGAACTCTCCCCTTCAGATTTCAAAATAGTATCTTCGCTCGCCCCAGAAATGGCTTCGCTGTTCAAACCCGCCGCGCGTCTCCTCCTCGTCCGACGGCTATTCGACGAAGTATTCTGCGAAGATTCGTTATTGTTTTGAGAAGATTCGACGAACATTTGGCTGCTATGATCTCTCCTCCTTCTAGAAGGAAGAATGGGCGAAGAAGGGTCATCGCCGTTCTCCACAGCTTTCATCCACTGCAAGTCGCTCATCGTATCGGCGTGGTTCACTTCTTTCCTACGCCTTTTACCTGTAATGATAACGTCCTCTTGGAGGGACGCTTTCTTTTTCACGTCCTTCAATTCGGGCACGTCGTAGACCCAATAGGGAACTTCGTCCTCTTCCATTAGTCGAGACCTGTAATTCTCCTTACGTCTTCTCTCTTCGTCCATTTGCTCGAATAGCCAAAACTCTTCCTCCGAGCGTGCGGCTAATCGGTTGATTTCTCTCTCGCTGGGCACGTCTGTTCCTAAGGTGCTCGAACCTTTACGCATGATCTCTTCCAACATGTCCCGCCTGTCTTGAGCTGAAAAAATGCATCGAAAACAGTTCTATGGTAAGAATTTTTTTGCCAAAAGTTAGAATTTATTCCCCAATGAATACAGACCTGTGGAAGTTGTATTGAACAGCCCCGCTTGGATAACCTTTGCGTCGATGCCCATTTTCTGCTTTGCTCTTTCTAAGATGACCTCTTCGATCGATCCAACGCTGACGAGGACGAAAACCCTAACTTCCTTCTTCTGCCCAATACGATGAGCCCTATCTTCTGCCTGTTGGTCCATTTGAGGATTCCAATCGCTGTCGAACATTATTACGGTGTCGGCAGTCTGTAAGTTCAGACCAAGTCCTCCAGCGCGTGTGCTTAAAAGGAAGATGAAGTAAGGGGAATCTTGGGCGTTGAATTGCTTGAGCAGTTCGCCTCTATCACCAGTGCTGGTGGTGCCGTCGAGTCTTAGAAACTTGAAGCCTTTCAAGGTTAGGTAATCTCCGAGTATTGTCATGAGCTTAGTCATCTGCGAAAAAAGGAGGATTCTGTGCCCTGCTTTTTGAAGTTTGGGGAGTAACCTATCGAGGAGTTCGAATTTCCCTGAAGCCCTGAATATGTCGTCGTCGCGCTGCATGAAATAATCGCCAAGAAAAAGGTAGGGGTGGTTACAGCATTTGCGAAGCTGCACAGTCAAGTTGTTTAAACCTCGAGACTTCCCACTTCCTGCATATTCAAGTTAAGATGAAAAAGCAACCCTCTAAATGACAGTAAGAGGAACTGTAACATAGTAGTGAACTAGCCAAAATGATCGAAATAACACATAGGGATGAAGGAAAACAACATTACTGGAATAAAACGAATTCGAAAGTAACATGAACTCAAGTAATTACTCATAAGCCAACTGATGAAGATATCACGTCACGTGCCCGTTACTATAATATTTACCCTTGATAAATGGCGGAGCGAGTTCATTAATCAATAATTAGATGGGTTTGGCACAAGCAAACAAAGAAGAGAGTCCTCACCTCCAGCAAGACCAACCCTCCCCATTTCAGTAATCTGCCGGTAATAAGCTTTTTGCCACGCTGACAAGTCACATTTAAGTATGACCTGTGTTTTACTTGGAAGGTACTTCTCAACCTCGTCTTTCTTTCTCCTCAATATAAATGGCCTTATCACCTTCAAAAAATTAAAATAAGGATAACGTACAAGAAAAATAAAAGAACCGCAAGACTTCAAGGGAAAAGGCACAAGGACCAACACATACTTGGTGCAAGCGGCGAATGACTAACAACTGCTCTTCCTCTGTTAAGGAGACATCACATTTGTCTGCAAACGGGGCGTTGAACCACTCCTCAAAGTTTTGGACTGAATTGAAAATGGAAGGGAGGAGAAAATTGAGTAGGGACCATAGTTCCTGTAAGCTATTCTGTATAGGAGTGCCAGTCAAAAGAAGTCGTCGCCTTATGCGATAACTGCCAAAATCAGTAAAATTATTCAATAATAATCGAGTCTATAACTCGATATGGAAGATATACACTAGCCGGATAGATACGAAGTAAGAGACACATGTAAATTCTTAAATCGATGCCATAGAGCAATGAACAGAGGCAATACCCTGAAACCAGAGTCCGGGCAAGAACGCAGTCATAGTTCTTAAGACGATGTCCTTCATCAACAATGAGGTAGTGCCAGTTGATCTTCCTCAGGAATGCTTTGTCCCTAATGATAAGATCATAATGAGTTAGCAGAACTTGGAACTTCCCTACACCTGAATACTCCTCCTTTAATGCTTTTCTTTCGTCTGCACGGCCATCATAGAGCACCGCAGAAACACTGAGATGTAAAGTCCAATCAGGGTTAACCCATAGCATAAAGAAGAAGGATAAAAATTAAAAAACGAGTTATCTCTGAGATTTTCCAGTGCAAACCTAGGAGCCCAAGTCTTAAATTCAATCATCCAATTCGGCAGAACAGCCTTTGGGGCCACAATCAAGTGCGGCCCAGTCACACCCTTGTTTTCCATAAGATATGCAACCAACGAAATGGTCTGGATTGTTTTTCCTAACCCCATTTCATCAGCTAAAATTCCATTCAGATTATTGTTGAAAAGGGACAGCATCCACTGTAACCCCTCTAATTGATAGGGTCTAAGCTCTCCTCCTTGTAGCATAGCTGGTTGCTCAGTCACCTAAAACATTTACTGTCAGTTCATGAGGTAATTATCGCACATGAAGAAAAAGAAAGGCATGTAAACGGTTTTATTGGAAAAAAGATCTAAGAGCACTTGCAAACAGATAATATTCTATATGATAGGATCATATAACACCTTCTCCTCAATTGAGTGCACGACAGAGTTATACTTTCGCTGTCCTTCTAGTAAATCTGTTTTCTTTCCTTCGCCATCAGCTTCGTCGTCAGCCTCTTCATCCTCTCCAGGGAGAGATTGTGCTGGTGTATCAGAAATTGACGCTGACCCTTGGAGGGGCTCAATGCCGTCATCAGCCGCATCTTTTTGACGTTGAACAGCAGCTCCCAATCGAGCGAGTAGATCATTTGTTTTCCCTAAGAGCATGGTCAATCTTTCATTCTTGCTCTCCTCGACCATTTTCATGTATGCTTCCTGATCATCAGCTTTCAGAGCTTGAACCCTCAGTTTCTCAGCTCGTGTTGCTCGTTGCCTAAGCCTTCCGTGCCAAGACTGCATAAATGGATTCAACAATAGAGCCTTGAGTAAACACATCTACAATGTTAAAAGGAAATTCATATGGTACATTGCGTTGCCAACAAAAAGAACTTTTGATACATTAGTAGATATATTTCCTGGAGTCACAGTCAACTATGTATTGAAACAAGACATCATACATCATTAGCCTCCAGTACGGTTGGCATTTAGATATGATTTTCGTGTGATGCTGATAAATAAAAGAATAACTGGATCATATGCCAGGGACATGGACATGCCTGAACACTATCATTCCTCTGTTTCCGCCGTTTTTGAACAGCCTGCACTTGTACTTGAAGTTCGCGTGCCGCATTTAGCAAGTCCGCAAAAAACATCCTTTTTCTGGTCTCAATGCGATTCTTTTCTTCTTCCTCATATCTTGACGCTCTCTGTAAAGGCCATTTTCAAGATTTTTCGACTTTGTAGAAGGAAAGACGAAGAATCCTAAGAAGGACACTAAAAGAATCGGTATGCAAACGAAGTGTGAGACAACTAATAGCATTCACCTTTTTGTTCTTCAGGGGATCATTAGCTTCACCAGCAAAAGCATCTCCAAAACCATACTGAGGACGACGTAATCGCATCATACCCCAGTCAAACAATTGACTGTTGGGATTGGAACAATGACGCTGAAGCCAATATTCAGAACAAACCTCAGCCCGCACTTTCCTCTGAAGGTCGCCCAACTGAAGGGAAGATAAAGTCAATAAGTAAATACAAAAACAGTTTAGGCAAGGCTGATACAGTGGAGCAATTAAATTCATGATTATGGATTCATCTATGAATGGAGAACAAAAAGATCGGAGCAGACTACCATCAGCACGAAAAGATGTGTATTTATAAACTCAACTGCAACAGGAAAAAGTTTTAAGATTGATATAAGAATATATATAAACACATCATGTTTCATCATAAATGCTGTTTCCGTCGCAGTGTCGTCAGTAGGAAATGACATCCAAATATCAGGCCTCAGGGACAAGCTAAAATACAAGATTTGTAAAAAAAACTCTACCTTAAGTCCATAAAGTTCGAGCAAGCATCTCGATTGCAGGTCCTCACCCTTGCTCGTAGGCAAATCTGCGACAAAGAATAAGTGGAATTGGACCTCCATACGCATGTATTGAAATAGAAATCTCGTCAAAAGCGGTAAAAATATGTGTCAGATTTCTTCCGACAAATGCATAAGTCAAGCAAATGAGTCAAATGAACTGTGTAATTTAGCAATGATTACCCTCAAGTTCAGATCTCCTTTGCTGAATTCGAGTTTGAAACCTTTTCTCCTTCAGGTTGGTCAATTCAGACCCAGGCAAACAGTTTGATCTTTGCTCTGCGACGGCATCTTCAAATTGCAACATTAAGTCTTCATAACTTGGAACAGCTGAAGTATCCTGTATGGTACATAGACATTAATATCATCTCAAAGGAAAAAAATCGAAAAGATAGAAATCCAATTTGATATGGGAACTGGAATATGCAAGCCAATGAGTGAACTTATTAAATCTAGTTGATAAAAAGCGAAAATTTGGCCTCCTTGAGCAAATTAAAGAAAAAACTGGTCACATATACCATATGTACCCCCTCTTAATCTCTCATTGTAGAAAAAAAAAGATATAATTCCTTGACAATACTAGGACATTCGCGCCAAAAGAAGTCGCCTGACGCGATGCCAAAACCTGAAAGGAATTACCCATATGAACAAAACTAGCTCAGTATGCTTACCATTATTAACCTAAACAACCGAATCATTCAGAACTAAATGAGAACTAAAGATGACATGTTACGGGGATATGTCGGTAATTGCTACTGAACTTAAAAAACGGGTAAAGGAAAGGATCGATCAAACCAATCTGATTTAACCTTGATCAAAGGAACATCAAACCTGCACACGATCTATCATTTTCAAATCAAAAAGCCCAATCTTGCATATATGAACAGCTTAATTGCTTCCTAAATGAAATCCGTCAATCAGCCATCCAAACAAGCAGAATAACCTAAATCTACAGAAATCAACAGCAAACTCACAACACGGTCAGAGGCGATCACTTGCTAAACGACAGCTGACAAAAAAGCTACGGATACCAAAACCGGCTCACCTTTGTCGACGGCGGCTGCGAATCACCGTCAATTACATCGGTATTTGCGTCGTCGCGGTGGTATACCGACGAAACGGCGTCGTATACGTGCTGCGGCAGGGGCAAATTGCGGGATAGATAATTGAGGGCGACGATTAGGGTTTTCGCGCCCTGAACGTCTTCCGAGTTCTCGCCGGATCCGGCCGAATCGATCTCCGTGACGTTCTGATTCGAATCCGCCACTGGGACTACCATGGCGGGAAGAGGTGATTGTTCAATAGCTTATAACTCCTTTTTTTTTTTGAGAAATTTCTTAGTATTATTTTGTTTGAATTTTTACGTCACTGCGTTTGTGTGTCTACGAATTTGATGGAAGTGGGGCGCTATATATATGTTAGAGTAGGGTAAGGAGATGTGGGCTCCTGGATTTACCATAATGCCCCTCCCTTGACTCGGATTAAGGTCCGAGCTATGAAGTCAACGATTCCACTAAAGACTATTCCATTGTGTAATAAAATAACGTGGAACTTAAGATTTTACTTCTTTAGAATTGTACCTCGATATCTGTAAAAGTGATACCTTCACTCTCTGGGTGTTCGCGCTGATTGCCATTGTAGATTGAGGTTAGGATTTGAGTTTTACTTGCAGAGAAACGATTTGCAAAACGTTTGATATGCAGGAGAAAGAACGATTGAATTGAATTGAATTGAATTGAAAGTTAAAGTGGTGGTTGCTTTTTTACTTTTACTGTTCTATCACGGGTCCATTCGCTACAGTAAAACCTGTAAACCCTTTAATACCCCTTTATATTTATTACATAACTAACCTAATTAAATACAAACTATCTATATATTTTTAAACCTAATTAAATTATAAAATATAGTTAATTTAATTTAACTAATTAGATCAGGGTATAATATATAATGCTTAAAACTAAATCTAAATATTTAGATGTAAATCATTATCACGTAGAATACAATAGCATATCTTGATAAATTATTAAATTATTTATTTATTCTACCCTTCTTCTTTTTCTCGCCCTTCTCCAACCCGCGCTTGTTCGACATCCTTCTGCACGGCGTCGTTTCGGACAGCCTCGCCTGGTGCTTGGCTCACTTCACTCAGTGCTTCTTCGTCGTCGTTTCGGACAGCATCGGGTGCTTGTCCTTGAATCACTGCGGTCATAGCATCCTCGTCGCCGTCTAGGAATCCGTCGACCTCGAGAGCATCGTTGTCGCCGTTTAGGAATCTGTCGATCTCGGCCACGATCCACAGCCTCCTTTGGGAGAGTCGACGCCGAGGTCGGCCTCTAGACGGCGGCGGCCGTGGTAGTCCAGGGGTCCGAGTTACGGACGATTTCCTGGAGGCGGGCGACGATTTGGGCGTCCGTCAGCATTCTTCCTGTTTTATTTTTGGGATTATTTAAAAATGTTATTTTCGGATGCTGTGTATTTGATAATGTAGACATAATTGACGCCCTACAGCTTGCAAAACCGTAAGACATTTCGAAAACCCTAACATATAGCGCGGGACCGAAGCTCTAGTGCGCGGGACCCAAGATATTGTGCACGGGACCCAAGCTCTAGTGCATGTGACCCAAGCTCTAGTGCATAAAGCATGATAACATTCCTTCCAACGGAAATTCGACGCTCTCATGGCCACACAACAGTATATGACATTTGAAGAAAATGAATGAAATTAGGGTTTACGACCAACGCGTGTATGGGGCATGTGACCTATCAATAAGAAGCAATTCTGCGCGGGTCCCCTGTTTTTGCGCGCAGGTACCATGCATTTATGTGCGGGTCCCATGATCTAATGCGCCGACACTAATGTGCGGGAACCATGCACTGATGCGCGGGTCCCGTGAAATTATGTGCGGGTCCCGTGAATTTATGTGCGGGTCCCGTGAATTTATGTGCGAGACTCCTTCTTTTATGTAAGGTCCCATGATCTAACTGCGGGTTGCCTGCTTTCAAGCAGGGTCCCCTGATCAACTGGACGATTTAAAAAGCGAACATTGAACATGTTCGGCATTCCAAATCGGAATTTCGAAGCTTTGAGAACCCATGTACTTGGAAACAGGGTTTAGGACTGAGAGTTACAAATTTAGATGGTTATATTCAAAATACGACCAGGAAAATACTTACAGTGAAGCTTGAGGTTCGAAATCTTTCACTGAGGACTTTCGAGTGTTCTTTCGCCTGTGAAGGAGCTGATATGAGGTCGGGTCGACTGACTTGCAGAAGCAGAAGAAATCGTAGGTGATTTTTCTTAAGGACGATGAGGAAGAAGAAGAATAATTCGGTGAGGTGGAATGAATGCTTTCTGCTGCAAAATGAACGTGCAACTTTTAATTCATTTCAGGCGTTGTATTTTATTTTTGTTTTTCTTTTTTTATTAATAATATGGGATTACAAGAAGATGATTAAGTGTTAATTAAAAAGAGTGCTATTGATCAAAAAAATAAGTCAAGAGTGCTATTTTTTTTTAAAATTGACCACATCAAATGCTATTTTTTAAAAAGACCCTATATATGTTAGAGTAGGGTCAAAGAAATGTGGGCTCGTGGATTTACCATAATGCCCCTCCCTTTACTCGGATTAAGGTCCGAGCTATGAAGTCAACGATTCCACCAAAGATTATTCCATTTGTGTAATAAAATAACGTGGAACTTAAGATTTTACTTCTTTAGAATTGTACTCGATATCTGTAAAAGTGAAATGATAAAAGTGAAATCTTCTCCGATCAATATCGTTATCATTCATATACTTATACCAATCATGTTTCATTTACAACCCAACTCCTTTGAGATTTCAATGATAGATGAGAAAATACATCCAACACTATACAACGAATGAATATTCTATTATTCAAGTAATGTAAACAAATTCGACTTGCATATTCATTACGCCGACACGGCAAACATGGTTTTTTGCAAGTGCGCGCGTACGGCACAGATAGCGCAAAAAGATTACTGCGCCAAACTTGTTTCTATACGAAAATGAAACGAAGGGACACGTTAGGGAGGCTTGAGCCCTTTAATTGTCTTGTTTTAGCATCCTCAGAATGGTAAGGAATAGGTTGAGAATGTCCAGGTAGAGAGTGACGGATGCCCAAATGTACTCGTCGTAATTGAAGCGCTCGATGAGGTTGTCAGTATCGTAAACTATGTATCCCGGAGAATACTATGGCGCTGATTGCGCTATAGATGGTCACTGACGTTGGGCCTAGTGGGAAGAACATCTGAAACGTTGATCCGAAAAACGCTGTTCAACAGATAAGAACTATATGTATAAACGTATAGACACAGATAGAAAGAGAGAGAGACCTGAATGAAACCAGTCAAAATCAAGACAAAGAGGGCAGTAAACAAGATTGGTCCCATGAAGCTGAAATCTTTGCCCTTCTTAGAAGCCCAGAAAGTATACCCTGTTAGTGCAGAGACTACAGCAGATGTCAAGATCAAGGCCTCGAGCACGATCCTTCCTGTAAATTATATTAGTTATCAGGCGAGAGAGTTAGAAAAATACCACGATGTTGAAGAAAATGAAACTGATTGTGGAAAATAAGAAACCTTCAGTGTTGGCACAGCTCATGCCGACAGTTAGACTCATGGAAGCAGTGAAGAGGCCGAGGAAGACGAGGTTCAGCGGGTGCTTCTGCTGATAAACGTACAATGGCCACAGCGCTACATTTAGAGTGCATATTTCATTAGTATGGTAATAACATGGGTGAAAAGGTACATACTAAAACACACATGGATGAATGAATACTCGAAGTCGTTTAAGGTTCCGTAGGAGTTAGGCTCAGTTCGTATATAACTTATTTCCAGTTTTTGACATAAAAATTCCAACCCTATGGTAACACAACATGATTCGTGACCAGTTAAAGGAATTAAACACAAAGGTGCACACACGCTTGTACAAACCAACAAACCGCAGATGAACCTTCAATTTCACGGAGCAGGGCAAAATCAGGGTAAAATCGCCGAGCAGGCTTTCATTACAGTTTATCCGCCCACGCCGAATTTCTACTGAAAAAAAATAGGGAAAAGGTGAATGAATCTCACCGACGAAAGGCGTGAAAATGAGGAACAACAACAGCATGGAGTTTCCACGGAGGAGATCGTTCAACGGCGCATAGAGAACCGTCAAGGCGGATACGATGGTGGTGAGGACGATCTGCGCCGCCAGTATTCCGTACACCTTGCGTATGAATCCCCATCGCAGCAGATTCTCGCCATCGCTCAAACCAGGATACAGAGTTCCTCCAGATTCGACGTCGATCTCCGCCTCGGCTCCTTTACCAAACCGGTGAATCCGTCCATTTCGCAGATTGCTTTTTTGTCGCTGACGATAACGGACGATGTTATTCCTTTTATACAGGGTGTTCGGTACGGTATACCGTACCAAAACTATGATGCCATATACCGTATCGAAATTTCGGTATCGAAGAAAATCATACCAATACCATATCAAAAATTTCGATACACCTTTAATTTCGATACGGTATCATACCGAAATTTCGATATCGCTCGGTATCACACCTTCCATTCACACGGAATGGTTTTCACCATGCATGTCTCGTAATTCGTTAATTCGTTGTTTTCGAAGTTTTAGTCAATTCAAATTTCTTAGGCCCCTAATGGATTATTAATACCAACTTATCCAAAATCAAATGATTTTTAATTCATAAAATAACCTTAAATAATATACATATTTTAGTCTATCTCCTTAGTAAGACAAACGACTTTCCTTAGAAAGTTGGGTATGGTTAATAATTTATGGGCTAAATAAATTTATAAAGATTCTTATAATATTTTTATCCATTTGTATTTTTTTGAAATAATATAATATATGCAGGTATGTGTATATATATACTCCCTCCGTCTTGGTAACTTTATCCCATAAGTTGCCGGACACGTAAATTAAGGTGGTATTATTATAATAATATAGGACAATGAAAAGGTAATAAAGTGTATATTTTGACACGTCTTTTAAGAATATTTAATATTATTATATTGATTGTTTGTGATAGATTTTTTGCTAATAAGGAAATGTGATCAAATTAATGGGACGCCCAAAATGACAAAATGTGATAAAATTAATTGGACGGAGGGAGTATAATTTTAAAAATTTTAGTATTCAGTATAATCGGTATACCTAATTTTTAAAATTTTCATACCATTACCGTACCGAAAATTTTCTGTACGGTTTCATACCTTACCAAAAACTTCGGTATACCAAAAATTTCGATATTTTCGGTACGTTTCGATACGATAAGGACAGTATATCGGTATTTCGGTATATTTCCCCAGCCCTGTTTTACATACACTCAGTCCCATTCATCTATCCTATTTATAGGGTCGTTGAGTTGATATTACAATTTTATCCTTTTATTTTTTTTATTTAATGTAATTTGCGCTCCACCCTTCAATTTTATTTACTAAGTTTAGACCCGTGCGATGCACGGGGTTTCTTTTTTCATCCCAAGTACATACACTGCATGCATATGTTAATGAAAGAAAAGTCAGACGTTTATTATGTAATATAAAATAGTCTCACAGCCGGGCAATCTTACGCGTTACAATGTTCAAGTAGTAGATGTGCAGGCTTACAGTCGTACAATATTTAAGTAGTACAATCTCATAGCCGTGCATCGTACAGTCTTACAATGTTTAAGTAGTGCAAGCAGCCTCACAGTATACTGTCTTAAAATCATACAAACTTAAACGTCGTTCTTTCGGTCGCACAAACGTGACACGGTATTAAACATTCGCACTATATATCCTGGGATATTTTGTAATATAAGAATCGACCGGCATATAATATGAGCTCTTAAATCTTATTTTGGTTTAGAGAAGATGAGTAAGAGGAAAAACAAACAGCCAAACGTAGCGTAAGACATATATGTTCTTCAAATACCAAATCACAAAAGACCTATTGAAAATGAGAACACGTTTCACAAATTAATGGTATGTGTTCAAGCACCTTTGTTCTCTGTCATCCGAAGCAATATATCTGACTTTCCACATGTTTACCACTTCTTCAACTACATATCTAAAAAAGAGTTTTCAACAAGATGAATTGAGCGAAGATTAACAAATAAAAGACCAGTTGCATGAGGTAGTGAAGCAATATGCATGTCTAAAAATATTCGATGCCCAAATGTCACTTAATTTTGAGGTTTTTTTCGAAACGATAGTTTGCATTAACAACAAAGATACGGGGCTAAATAGCCTAAGGGGCCTCACCGGTATATCGTCAACCGGTAGAACAAAGGCTCACAAGGGAGCACCACACAATCCCACAAGGGGAAACAAACACCCCCACATAGGGAGAAAAGGGTCCACAAGGGACAAAAAAGACAAAATAAAACCCATTATCTAAAGACCTAGAGCTAAAGAACCTATTACAAAAAAAGCTATTAAGCAAAATCTACGACACTCTTCACTTTCTTCGGCCATCGACTTCTGGGTTTTGTCTTCATCAGACTGGGGGCTCCACAAGGGAGAAAAGGCCCGATCCGAAGGCTGGGAGAGACAAATCCCACAACGGGGAGCGTCAAGGCAGCGGGGTTGGCGAGGAGCTGTCGGCAAGCGCGGGGCGGCCGATGGCGGAGACCAGTCGCTGGAGGTGGAAGAGGCGACGGTGGGCGGGCGACGGCGGCGAGGGTGAAAGGTAGCGGCGGCAACCGCGTGAGCGGGACGACAGCCGACGGGAAGGCAGCCAGCAGGGCGGCAGGGCGGCAGGGGGAGGCAGTCGAAGGCGGCAAGGCGGGGGTGCCGAGGTGCGGCGGCAGCGAAGACGGTGGCGACAGCGGTGGTGGCAGCAGTGGCGGTGGTGGTGCGGGTTGTAATTTTTTTTTTTTATGAACACAACAGGAAAAAAACTAAGAAAGTAGAGCTCCCCCTACCTCCATTAATGGAGGAGGGGGGAAGGATTTGGTAGTGGCGGCCGTGGGAGGTGTTAGGGTTTTTAGAGAGAAGGGGGAGAGAAGTGTAAAGAGAAGTTATACTTAATTTTGAGGTTTGAGGGATGATTTTTGACAGTACACATGCTCAGGAAAAATAAAAAGAATAACTCAATTAGAAAGAAAATGTTAAAAATTGCTTCTTTTTTGTTTTAATTCTATCACCTTCGATTCCTTCTCCGATATGTTCTTCGACTGCATAAATCCGTGTTGAATCATCTTCATTCCTAACCACCCAGAAGAATACATTTTGACTTAGCTTTTGTCACATCATTCTTCTTATTGTATAAAATTATTGCAGAATTATCCTTTGCTTTTTAGGCCGAAAAACATTTTAGTCCCCAATGTTTGGGGTATGGGCGTTTCTGGTTCCGCTTGTTCTGAGATGACACTTTTAGTCCCCAATGTTACCGATTTTGGACGGTTTTGGTCCCTCGATTCATTTAATCGCTACTTTAGACGAAATTTATCACGTGAGAGCCTACGATGTCCTTTTTCGACGTAAAACCTCATCTCACATCTTAAACTTCGCCTTAAACGCGTGAGCATTATTACGTATCAAATTTAACTCATTTTCAAGGTTGTCGATCCTTTCCTAAATGTGATGTATAATGATGTTCGTGTGCGTGCAAGTCGAATAAGAAGACGTGCTATGAGGTTTTACGTCAAGTAAAAGGAGATCATGGGCTCTCACTTGTTAAATTTCGTCTATATTTGCGATTAAATTAATCGAAGGACGAAAACCGTCCAAAACCGGTAACATTGGGGACTAAAAGTGCCACCTCGGAACATGGGGATCAGAAACGCCCATGCTCCAAACATCGGGGACTAAAAATGTCGTTCTCCCTTGCTTATAAAAACAATAATAAAAAACATATTCAACAGTCTCGCAGCCCTGCAGTCTTACAGTGTCTAAGTAGTGCCGTCTGATAACTATGCATCTTACCGTTACAATGTTTAAATAGTAGTTGTGCAGTCTTACAGTCTTACAATATTTAAGTAGGTAAGTGCAGTTCGGGGCCCCATGTGTGCTAGGTAAGTGAACAAATCATTGCAAATACTGATTTTGGCCAGTGCAGTCTCATAGCTGTAATACCGGAGTCCCGTAAGTAAGCCGGCCAATAAATAAGCATACAAATTATATGATTTACGTGACTGCATGGTTTTGTGATTTTATGTGCTTAAATGATTTCATGTTATATATGCTAACATGACATGTACAAATTGGAAAGTAGTATTGGGACTTAGAAAAATAGCTAACTAAAGAAATCAAGGTTTAGGATTTTAATTGATTAGAATTAGAACTGCGCCTATTAAAATCCATGGTTTACAGCCCAATTACTAGAGATGAGTGTTAGTTACTTAGTAATAATGAAAGCTACGTTGCTTTATGTCTTATCAAGCATGTTATTTGATAAACCTTAAAACCTATCAAGAATCCTTCGATGTACAAAACTCAAGTAAACAAAAGAACCTTACAGTATAAGTTTCGCTAGATAATAAATCCTAAGGGAGAAAACCACATCAAACGAAAGCAAAGGAGGAAATCGACTAATTACTAACGAGGACATCATTATAAGGTATAGTTTTATTTTTGGTTTGAAGATCAGTTTTATACTCTTTATTTTGGGAAATTCAACGATAATAGAGAACGTAGGAATCAATTTAAGGTATTTCTAAAGCTGCTTTTGAAATTAGGTTAGTATTGATTTTAGGGTTTCCAAAGACTATCTGATATTTAGACCGTTCTTGGGAAAAACAGAATTTGATCGAGAGTTAGATGTTTTCGGGATGATATGATTTTCAGTTTAGTTGGTGTCGAAATCATGTTAGGGTTGTAGGAAGAATGTCGAGATCAAAACAAAATGATGATAGGAAAATATCGAGTTGAAAACTCGAGACATAATCTCGAGATAAAGCTTGAGGTATATGTCGAAACCTTGCGTTAATATTGGTTTTAAAATGTCATGTGAGATCTTGATATAGAACTCGACATTCATCCCATATCGAGATTGTGTGTTATTTAATTAAAACTCGAAATCCAATTCAACGTTAATGTCGAGGGTCATTTTATAATTTAGTTTTATGATTGATATCGAAATCCTTGTTCACAATTCCCACATACAGCTCGAGATCCTATTGATTAGTCTAAATCTCGAAGTCTATGTATGTTGTTTAATCCATTTCGAGATTCTAGGGCTATGTACATCGTTGCCCTGTGTCTCGAGATTTTGTTTAAAAGGTTGAACATATTTCAAAGTCTTTTATATACTGCTTAGACATACATATCGAACTCTATCCTAAGATACATATCGAGATTTATGTCTAAGTCATATCGAGATTCATCATTGAATTTTATTTCGAAATCCTACAAGTACATCTCGACATTTTGAGTACAATGTCGAAATCATTTCATATCTTATGTCGAGATTTTGTTCCACCACCAAGCTCGAAATTATAGTATATATTCAGATCCATTCTATAATACATGTCGAGATCTATCTGAAATGGTACTAGTTAGCGTTCTAAATTTTAGGGTTTCGAAATTTATAGAAATCGAAACTAGGGTTTTCAAATTAAGCCAATTTCGTGAAATTATAACTAGACTAACAAACCCTAATTTTATATGTTTGTATACTTAGGGTTCGAAGGTTAGCGACATACCGTACGATAAATTTAATAGCTAAGGATACCAGGTAAGTGGAAGTCCCAACTACAACACATAATTATATGTGCATGAAATTATGTGTTATATGTTTATGTGAATTTATGTGACTTCCTACGTGAATTATTTGCGTTACATGACACGCATGATTTAATTACATGATATTATGGCATGACACGCATATTCATGACATGAGCATGTGCACGCACGTTAGAACGAAAGGCATGATATGATAGCGTGCATAATATACGATCGCCTGAGAGCGATAAAGATTCGCCGATATGGGCGTCTGATGTCGACTCACAGTTGAGTCACGGCTCTTCTATGCTACCATGGTGACGTTGTATGGCGCTACCGTTAAGACATGACATGTACAAGGCAAGACATGATTTTAGGGCTAATGCCCTCATGGCGGGTCGTGAAACCTGGAGGGTGCGAGCTGAGGGAGTATGCGACACCGAGGGTACCTCTGGTGTCGACTACCTCAGATTTGGCTACCAGTGTGAAGCGTTCGCGTGGCGTATGAAACCACCTTGGGCCAGAAAAGGCGTCCTAGGGTTAGCCTCCCTTGAGTGGGTATTGCCACTTATATTTATTTATCCCTTGTGGATTCGAGCTCCATGATGGTGCATAGCAAGATAGCCGAGGGCCCCACATGACAAGACAAGACAAGGAAAAATATGAGTTCTAGGGAGCATTGGCGCGGGTGCCTTTGCGAATTTAGGACACGTGCATGGCATGCATGGTTTTCACTTACTGAGCTTTATAAGCTCATTCCACGTTTTATGTATTGTAGGACCCCGCGATCACGGTACGTGATCATTTTCACGGGGAGGCCAACTTTTGAAGCTTCCGAAGGACTTTTGATGTAACGTGCTGTTTTCCTTTACTTTATTCGCGCAGCTATTATATTTTCTACATAAAATTTTTCACCTTTCTACAACCATACCTTTATACATAAACGGGCGTACATCTGGTCTTGTCACTTTCACGTATATTATACATATATATGCACGTATCATATTTCTTATAAATCATATAAAAAACACTAATGGTTCTTATACTATATGCACACGATGAACTTAGGGGAGTAGGTGAGAGCGTAGTCGGCCAACCTTGAATCCATGCTTTTGTATGAAGATGCACTCTAAGTTTCCTGCTAAATATCTACAGCAACTGTGGAAACAATTATTCAGAGTATGATCGCAACATGTTATTCCATTAGACAAATAATAACCAAAACTGTAGCAGAAAATTAATTTCTTCCTTTCATTTGCTTACATAGACTTTTCTAAAGAATATACCATCGTCATAGAATCCGTAGATTCATAACACTCATACTGTAAGCACTTTAACTCACATAATCATCACTTAATCAATCATCGAAGTTTGTCATATAAAAATAGTCCATAAATTCATTCATGTAATCCAGACCAATGCAAATCTACATGATCATTTTTTTCTGATACTTCCGTTATGACCTGGTAGACTCGTACGATTGACCCCGTAGGGGCCCATGCATGGGACTCTGTAACTGTAAATATATTTTTGTGTGCCTGTACAGGACTCTGTAATTCCCCGATTTGTAGGAATGTCACCATAGCTGTGTATCAAGTCGTCCGATGTCGTAGCAGTCATAACGGTTTCTCTTTTCTTTATTATCCTTATGCAATACTTTACTTTCACCTCGAAAGACATATAAATTCAATATATCATCGAATCCCACATATCGCAAAGTAGCACGTTATGGCCACATAATTCACATTAGTTTCAAATAATACTTCAATCAGAAAATCATCAAATATTTAATTCGCATAAGCACATGGAAAAACAGAATACATGTTGCATATCATACCCACAGTAAGGCTTAAAGCCTCACTCAACTTTGTCCTTCCTTTTTCTGAATCCTGACCTATAAAAATATTATCTGGTAAATATAAAATTCCTATAATGACATGCGTGCGTGATATGCATGCTTTATTATGCATGATCGTTTTTATCCGTAACCTTCACCTTTCTATTCATTACTTATAATATATTACATTTTTAGCTTAGAAGTTATATTTTGGATCAATATTGAAACCTGCATTAAAAATTGATAACTACTATACCGAGAATATTATTGAAAACCCTAATTCTTATTATGTTGAAAACCTTAAATATCAAGTTCAGTATTTGTATTATTTATTCTTTTATTTTTGTATTCATTCTTTACTTGTTAGTGGAGTTGTTCGACACTAGTATGTAAGGAGTACTATATATGGACTATGACCTTTACCTAACATTGTTAGTATATGTAAGTTCTTTCCTAATAAATTTCAAAATCTCGATATCACACCCAAGCTCACAACTCGACATTCTATAATTTTTTTTTAAATGTCGACATGTGTCATAACCAATCTCGACATTATATCTCGAGTTTTTACTTCATTCATTTCGACATTATATACCAAGTTTATTTTACATCATATCTCGAGATTTTGACTTAACTCTAGATTACATCTCGACATTTCCATTTAATTTCTAATCTTCGTAGATTTTCGACATTTGCTTCAAGGTTTCCAAGATTTCGATATGCACCGTAGCTTTTCTCGACATTTGATACATATTGACACATCTTTATACTCGAAGTAACTCGACATCACAAAATAACTCGACATCATGTGTCGTACTCGAGATTTATACCTCGGCATCTCATGTCATACTCGAATTTCTATACCTATCGAAATTTATTTGCATATCGACATGTTAATAGTGTATGTCGTTATCTTTAACTGAGTATCGAGATTTTAAAATTTCAATTGAACAACACATTTCAACATCTATCTGATTACATTTTCAAAATCTCGAATCATACTCAAACATCACCACTCGACATCCTATCAATTCCTAGATAATGATATACCTAAAAACATAGTTTCCTTCCAAAATTCCTCCCAAAAATCTAATCAAACCTAAGAGTGTGTTTGGTTGGGGGTATTAGGGAGGATTAGGGAGTATAGGATTTATTAAAGTAATGTTTGGTTAGAAGGTTTATTTAAAGGTCAGATTTAATTAATACCCCCTCAATACCCCTTATTAGGTATTAATTAAAGGAATCCTCACCTTTCCCTTTATTTAATCCCACCTTGATATTAATTATTTTTATTTCAAATTTTTTTACTTTTCCTTTTTTCCTTTCTAATCCCCCCTCTCTCTCCTCCTTTCCCTCTCTCTCCCCCGTCTCTCTCTATCTCTCTCTCTCAACGTCTCCCCCTCTCTCTCTCCCTCCCCTCTCTCTCTCCCTCTCTCTCTCTAGATATATATATCTTTCTACCTCTCTCCCAACCCTCTTTCTACTAGAAATTTAATAAAAGAAAGGGTAAATTTGTAATTATATTTCTTAAAACCTAATACCATATAAACTCATATACCAAACATGTGAGACATCATTACTTAATTCCATCAACCAAACACTCCCAAAAATTCATACCCTCCATTATATAAACCCAACTTAAACTAATACCATCTAAACTCATCCCTCCAACCAAACGGGCCCTAATATTCTTAAAAACATGAAGAACTTCACTAACTAACTGGATTTACTCGCATGCTGTTTACAAATCAATGGAAATAAGTATTGTTAATATTTATAACAAGTTATGTTCTAATTCTAAATACCGAAAATCGTACTAATATTCATACCTTTCCTTTGCTGGTTTAAACACAATATAGTTTGCTTCTTCGTTAGCTTCGTAAGTTCCTAATGCTATGAATCTCGTTTTTTTTCTCTCCTTAAGCATATTTTAGTTTATTGACATAATAAGATGGTTTGTCCATTCTCTTTCGTTCTTATCTAATGATTAGGTGTAACAGTTTTTAAATGACATCACACTTTACTAATACCTATCATAACTCACCTAATTCATATTATTCTATTATTAAATCAATTCCAAGTGATGACCATCGAAACCCTTGATATCATTTAGACACGTTTTATATCGAAAACGTTGATAAATCTCGAGTTCTTAAGTGAAAGATTTCGAAATCTTCATTTAATAAATCTCGATATCTTTGAGAACAACTTCAAAATCTTTAGTGAATTGATATCGACATTTTTGAGGAAACATTCGAAATTATTAAGTTGATCTCGACATTTTTGAGGAGATATTTCGAATGTTTTTCTTGAATGAATCTCGAGATCTTTGAGTAGGAAATTTCAAATTTTTTATTGAATAGATCTCGACATCCTTGTAAAAATTTCGGCATTGTACTTAAATAATTTCGAGACTTTTGTTTAACCATACCAAGAATATTATTTAATTATTTCTTCCCAACTTGTTTAATCATTTTAATTACACGCATGAAATTTCCAAACCTAATAAAACCCTAGATAATTAATACTTAGAAAAATTCGAATACCATAACATTCGCTTTTTCACCACTTATCTCTTGGAAAACCTAGAACTATAATATTTTAGATACCTTATTCTATCTATACTCCTGTTCTAAAGTGACATATGAATGCATGAATTTATGTAAATGCATGAAATTATGATATGAAATTTCGGTTCCTGACAATTATTCCCCCCTTTAAAAATTTCGACCTCGAAATTTCGTACCTATGTCAGTGAACAACCATGGGTACTGTGTTTCCATACTCTCTACCGTTTCCCATGTAGCTTCACGAGCTGAATGATTTTTCCATCTCACTTTGACCATCGGAATCGTTTTGTTCCGCAACTGTTTATCAGTATATTCAAGAATTTCTGCCGGTTCTTCTACATAATTAAGATCTTCAGAAATGTTCACTTGTTCATCATGTAAAACATGAGATGGATCTGACCTATACCGTCGCAACATACTGACATGAAAGACATTATGTATTTGCTATAGTTCAGGTGGTAATGCGAGTCGATACGCTACCGGTCCAATCCTTTCAAGTATTTCATAAGGTCCAATATAACGTGGGCTTAACTTTCCTTTCTTTCCGAATCTTAAAACACCTTTCCATGGCGAAACTCGTAGAAATACTTTCTCTCCAACTTCATATTCTATTTCCCGTCGATGTTGATCAATGTAACTCTTTTGTCGATCTTGAGCTGCTTTAAGCCGACTTTTAACAACTTTTATCTTTTCCATTGTATCTTGAATCAAATCTGGCCCTTCTAATACCCGTTCACCTTCCATGTCCCAACATATTGGATTTCGGCACTTTCGACCATATAAAGCTTCGTAAGGTGCCATACCGATACTTGAGTGATATTGATTATTATAGGCGAATTCCATTAACGCTATATAATCATCCCATGATCCTTTAAATTCAATTACACATGCTCGAAGCATATCTTCTAAAGTTTGTATTGTTCTTTCTGATTGTCCATCGGTTTGTGGATGAAACGCTGTACTAAAATGCAATTTAGTTCCGAGCGCTTCCTGTAACTTTCCCCAAAATCTGGAAGTAAATCTAGGATCACGATCAGATATTATTGACGTAGGTACTCCATGTAGTCGAACTATTTCATTGACGTATCGTTTTGCCAAATATTCCAATGTAGAATCCCATTTAAATGGCAAAAAGTGAGCTGACTTCGTAAGTCTATCAACAATTACCCAAACAACATCATTTTTCTTAGGCGTTGGAGATAGAGAAAATCCATCGTTATTCGTTCCCATTTCCAAACTGGTATGGGTAACGGATGTAATTTACCTGCAGGTGCTTGATGTTCGGCTTTAATCTGCTGACAAGTTAAGCATTTCAGAACATATTCAGCCACGTCTTTCTTCATTCTCGGCCACCAGTAATGAGATTTGATGGTTTGATACATTTTTGTACTACCCGGATGCATAGCATAAGGGGCAGTATGCGCTTCATCCATTATTTCCTGTCGAATGTTGTCAATATTGGGGACGACTATTGATCGTCATAACACCGTTTTCATTTATAGCAAACGACTTCGTCAACCCACGTTTTACTTTTTCTGCAATACTTGCCAATTTCTCATCCTTAAACTGAGCTTGCTTTATTCGATCCAACATAATAGGATGAATTACCATTGAATACACCACCTACATCATTCACTTCTATTTCAATATTCATCTTCCTTAGACTGATCAGATTCGATAATGAATATGATTTTCGACTTAATGCGTACGCCACAACATTTGCTTTTCCTGGATGATACTCTATGGTGCAATCATAGTCCTTTAACAGCTCAATCCATCGCCTTTGTCTCATATTCAATTCTTTCTGACTCAGCAGATACTTCAGACTTTTATGACCGGTGAAAATCTGAAATTTCGTACCATATAAGTAATGTCGCCATACCTTAATGCGAACACTACTGCCGCTAGTTCCAAATCATGTGTTGGATAGGATATTTCATACGGTTTTAACTGCCGTGACGCATATGCCACTACTTTTCCATGTTGCATTAAACACATCCCAATCCTTGATGAGATGCGTCACTGTAAATCACAAATCCATCTGTACCTGATGGAATTGTTAACACTGGAGCTGTTGTTAATCGCTTCTTTAATTCTTCAAAACTCTTCTGACACTCTTCAGTCCATTTGAAGATCGTCCCTTTTCGTAATAATTTTGTCATTGGAGCGGCTATCAAAGAAAAATTCTCTACAAACCTTCTATAATATCCAGCCAAACCTAGAAAAGTACGAACTTCTGCCACGTTCTTAGGACTTTCCCATTTGATTACTGCTTCAATTTTCTTAGGATCAACTTGAATTCCTTCGCCAGATACCACGTGGCCCAAAAATACTACTTGATCCAACCAAAATTCGCATTTTGATAATTTCGCATATAGCTTCTTTTCTCGTAAAGTTTGAAGAACAATTCTTAAATGTTGTTCATGTTCTTCTTTGACCTAGAATATACCAATATATCGTCTATGAAGACAATCACGAATTGGTCCAAATAGGGTCGGAGGACATCGTTCATTAACGCCATAAAGACTGCAGGGGCATTCGTCAGTCCAAACGGCATAACCAAGAATTCGTAATGCCCATATCTTATTCTAAAAGCCGTCTTTGGAATATCATCTTTTGCAATCTTTATTTGATGGTACCCCGATCTTAGGTCAATCTTTGAAAAGACCTTAAAACCCTGTAGTTGATCAAACAAATCGTCAATTCGAGGCAACGGATACTTGTTTTTCACCGTCACTTTGTTCAACTGTCTGTAGTCGATACATAATCTGAGCGTACCATCTTTCTTTTTAACAAAGAGCACAGGCGCTCCCCATGGTGATACACTTGGCCGTATATATCCTTTGTCTAATAGTTCTTTCAACTGTACTTTTAACTCGTTCAGCTCTATCGGTGCCATTCGATACGGTGGAATAGAAATTGGAGCCGTGCCAGGTTGTAGTTCAATCGTAAACTCTGTATCTCGATCCGGTGGTAATCCAGACAAATCCTCCGGGACACATCAGGGTATTCATTTACCACAACAATATCTTCCACCTTTAATCTACACAATCGTGTATCTATAATATACGCCATATAACACTAACACCCTTTTCTTATCAATTTGAATGCTTGTAAACTAGAGATATGACATGCCGTCCTTACATTCTTTTCTCTTTTAAACACTATATGTGTTTGATCCGAGGGAAGCAATTCAATTTCCTTTTTAAAACAATCTAGTTTTGCTCGATATCGAGACAACCAATCCATGCCTAATATTACGTCGAAATCAGTTAAGGGTAAAACTAATAAGGTCGCCTGCATCTCTACTCCATCGCTAACAATTTTACATTTCGGGTATACTGTACTTATTATGACCATTTCACCCGTTGGAAGTCTAACATTTACTTTATTCTCTAGGGTTTCGGGTTTATCATGTAATAATGATGCAAATGTGCGTGACATGAATGAGTGCGTTGCGCCTGGACCGAATAAAACATATGCATCAATATCACATATAGATAACTTACCCGTGATTATACGTGACCCCTCTTTGGCTTCTTCCCGAGTCATTGTAAAAATCCGACCCTGTACTGGCTATCCATAAGCTTGTCCTCCAGACTCTCCTCTTCCTGCACCACTGTTATAAGATCCTCGGCCCCTTCCCCTTCCACGATTAGTGGAGGGTCCACTAACTCTTGATTGCTCCACTGTAGGTTGCGTTTGCGTCATTGGACAATTTCTAGCCAAATGTCCACGTTGACCACATTTAAAACATTCGCCAGTGAGCCATCTACAGACACCCGTATGATTCTTTCCACAATGTTCACACACTGGAATTGTTTGAGGAATTCCGGTCCCTCTTCCAACAGTTCTTGTTCCACCCATACTGCTTCTCGTAGGACCACTTGTTATGTTCATCGATCTTGATGGATTACCAATCTTCTCCAATTTTCCGCTCGATGATTCTTCACCTGCCCTTCTTTTACTACTTTGATAGTTTTTCGATTCTGTTTCTAACTTTACAGCACGAATAGCTGTTGCCCTTAATCTACATAGGATTCCATATCAGAGGGAGTGATACGATTTCTAATTGTATATCGAAGTCCAGATTCAAATCTCCGACACTTGTTTCTTTCAGTAGCAACCATATGAGGAGCATAACGGGACAGCTGATTGAACAACACCTCGTATTCACCTACAGACTTATTTCCTTGCTTAAGTTCCAAGAACTCCTTTTCCTTCTGATCCTTATAAACTTCTGGCATATACGTGTCGTTGAATTCTCTTAGGAAATCCTCCCAAGTTAACACTGGAGGTTGTACCATACTGTCTGGAACTGTTTCCCACCATTCATATGCATGCCCTTGTAAGAGTGACACTGCATAACCAAACTTCTCCTCTGGTGTACACTGCATCATATTAAAAACCCTTTCTGTTCTTTTTAGCCACGTTTCAGCCTCAGCAGGATCCGTTGTCCCATAAAATCCACAACACCCAATTTCCTAAGCTTATCATATCGCCTTTCACGGGGAATTGTCAGGGGATTTTCACGCTCATTATGCATAAGCGTATGAGATGAATTAGATTCAGGTACAGCCGATCTTCCTCCTCCCCCTATCGTAGGTTCATCGTGTTCTACATGCAATGGTTCACTTACTGCCCTTCTCCTTAATATGCAAAAAGAATTTCAGGGCAGACCATAAAAATGCACATACCATGCAAATGTCTACAGAACCTAAAACCTAGGCTCTGATACCATACATGTATCGTCCCGTTTTCCTTTACTTTATTCGCGCAGCTATTATATTTTCTACATAAAATTTTTCGCCTTTCTACAACCATACCTTTATACATAAACGGGCGTACATCTGGTCTTGTCACTTTCAAGTATATTATACATATATATGCACGTATCATAGTTCTTATACATCATATGAAAAACACTAATGGTTCTTATATACATGCACACGATGAACTTAGGGGAGTAGGTGAGAGCGTAGCCGGCAACCTTGAATCCATGCTTTTGTATGAAGATGCACTCTAAGTTGCCTGCTAAATATCTACAGCAACTGTGGAAACAATTATTCAGAGTATGATCGCAACATGTTATTCCATTAGACAAATAATAATCAAAACTGTAGTAGAAAATTAATTTCTTCCTTTCATTTGCTTACATAGACTTTTCTAAAGAATATATCATCGTTCATAGAATCCGTAGATTCATAACACTCATACTGTAAGCACTTTAACTCACATAATCATCACTTAATCAATCATCGAAGTTTGTCATATAACAATAGTCCATAAAATCATTCATGTAATCCAGACCAATGCAAATCTACATGATCATTTATTTCTGATACTTCCGTTATGACCTGCTAGACTCGTACTATTGACCCCGTAAGGGCCCATGAATGGAACTCTGTAACTGTAAATATATTTTTGTGTGCCTGTACAGGACTCTGTAATTCCCCGATTTGTAGGAATGTCACCATAGCTGTGTATCAAGTCGTCCGATGTCGTAGCAGTCATAACGGTTTCTCTTTTCTTTATTATCCTTATGCAATACTTTACTTTCACCTCGAAAGACATATAAATTCAATATATCATCGAATCCCACATATCGCAAAGTAGCACGTTATGGCCACATAATTCACATTAGTTTCAAATAATACTTCAATCAGAAAATCATCAAATATTTAATTCGCATAAGCACATGGAAAAACAGAATACATGTTGCATATCATACCCACAGTAAGGCTTAAAGCCTCACTCAACTTTGTCCTTCCTTTTTCTGAATCCTGACCTATAAAAATATTTATCTGGTAAATATAAAATTCCTATAATGACATGCGTGCGTGATATGCATGCTTTATTATGCATGATCGTTTTTATCCGTAACCTTCACCTTTCTATTCATTACTTATAATATATTACATTTTTAGCTTAGAAGTTATATTTTGGATCAATATTGAAACCTGCATTAAAAATTGATAACTACTATACCGAGAATATTATTGAAAACCCTAATTCTTATTATGTTGAAAACCTTAAATATCAAGTTCAGTATTTGTATTATTTATTCTTTTATTTTTGTATTCATTCTTTACTTGTTAGTGGAGTTGTTCGACACTAGTATGTAAGGAGTACTATATATGGACTATGACCTTTACCTAACATTGTTAGTATATGTAAGTTCTTTCCTAATAAATTTCAAAATCTCGATATCACACCCAAGCTCACAACTCGACATTCTATAATTTTTTTTTAAATGTCGACATGTGTCATAACCAATCTCGACATTATATCTCGAGTTTTTACTTCATTCATTTCGACATTATATACCAAGTTTATTTTACATCATATCTCGAGATTTTGACTTAACTCTAGATTACATCTCGACATTTCCATTTAATTTCTAATCTTCATAGATTTTCGACATTTGCTTCAAGGTTTCCAAGATTTCGATATGCACCGTAGCTTTTCTCGACATTTGATACATATTGACACATCTTTATACTCGAAGTAACTCGACATCACAAAATAACTCGACATCATGTCTCATACTCGAGATTTATACCTCGACATATCATGTCATACTCGAATTTCTATACCTATCGAAATTTATTTGCATATCGACATGTTAATAGTGTATGTCGTTATCTTTAACTGAGTATCGAGATTTTAAAATTTCAATTGAACAACACATTTCGACATCTATTTGATTACATTTTCAAAATCTCGAATCATACTCAAACATCACCACTCGACATCCTATCAATTCCTAGACCTCGAGATTTTTACTTTTCATATCTTCAAAATCGTGTTCCAAGTTAACTCAAAATCTGGATAATGATATACCTAAAAACATAGTTTCCTTCCAAAATTCCTCCCAAAAATCTAATCAAACCCTAATATTCTTAAAAACATGAAGAACTTCACTAACTAACTGGATTTACTCGCATGCTGTTTACAAATCAATGGAAATAAGTATTGTTAATATTTATAACAAGTTATGTTCTAATTCTAAATACCGAAAATCATACTAATATTCATACCTTTCCTTTGCTGGTTTAAACACAATATAGTTTGCTTCTTCGTTAGCTTCGTAAGTTCCTAATGCTATGAATCTCGTTTTTTTTTTTCTCTCCTTAAGCATATTTTAGTTTATTGACATAATAAGATGGTTTCTCCATTCTCTTTCGTTCTTATCTAATGATTAGGTGTAACAGTTATTAAATGACATCACACTTTACTAATACCTATCATAACTCACCTAATTCATATTATTCTATTATTAAATCAATTCCAAGTGATGACCATCGAAACCCTTGATATCATTTAGACACGTTTTATATCGAAAACGTTGATAAATCTCGAGTTCTTAAGTGAAAGATTTCGACTCGATATCTTTGAGAAAAATTTCAAAATCTTTAGTGAATTGATATCGACATTTTTGAGGAAACATTCGAAATTATTAAGTTGATCACGACAGTTTTGAGGAGATATTTCGAATGTTTTTCTTGAATGAATCTCGAGATCTTTGAGTAGGAAATTTCAAAGTTTTTATTGAATAGATCTCGACATCCTTGTGAAAATTTCGGCTTTGTACTTAAATAATTTCGAGACTTTTGTTTAACCATACCAAGAATATTATTTAATTATTTCTTCCCAACTTGTTTAATCATTTTAATTACACGCATGAAATTTTCCAAACATAATAAAACCCTAGATAATTAATACTTAGAAAAATTCGAATACCATAACATTCGCTTTTTCACCACTTATCTCTTGGAAAACCTAGAACTATAATATTTTAGATACCTTATTCTATCTATACTCCTGTTCTAAAGTGACATATGAATGCATGAATTTATGTAAATGCATGAAATTATGATATGAAATTTCGGTTCCTGACACTTGAGGTGGCAGTGTGTACATGGATGCGACCTGAGTGGCGGGCCGATAGATTATTTTGAACACGCATGCGCACTCACCTTGTAATTATGACCTAGGAATATTTTGTATTGTACAGAAGGGTTTCCTTTATATAAAAGGAAAAATTTTGTACGCATTTTCATATATAGATTTCATTTATATCACATGCAGTCACATAGAATAGTAGTAAGAATGGGTGGTAGGAGTTAGGGGCGCCGCAGGTGGTATCAGAGCTTTCGGTTACAAGTTCTGTAGACTATCCATGTACACACACTCAAAAGCACGGAAGCGGCCTTGCTAGTAAGTTTTATGTTTCTATGAATGTTGTATGTGCGTAATTTATTGGCCATAGGGACTATTAGGGTATCAGGACAAGAATGGGTAGAATGAGAAGTGAGGGTAGTGGGAGTGTTAATAAAGGCAAAGAACACGAAACACAAACCGATAATCGCGACATGGCGATTATTCAGCTCACGGAACTAGTTTGCCAACAGTCTACCCAAATCAAGAACTAATTCAGCAGCGCAACACGGGCGGACAATCAAGTGGTGGACTTTCTCAAGCAGAGAGGGTTGAAATAGTGGGGGAAAGATTTCGCAAACTCAATCCCCCGACTTTTGAAGATGCTGTCGACCCTAATGCGGCCGAGGACTGGCTCCAAACACTAAAAAGTATGTTCCAGTATAGTAGGATTCCAGAAGATGAAAAGGTGTTATGTGCTGCCTTCCTGCTGAGAGGAAGTGCAGGCCACTGGTGGGATACTATTCTCGTCTTTGAAGATCCTATCACGATGACATGGGACCGATTCAAGGAGCTCTTTAGGAGCAAATACTTCACCGCCCCGGTGCGAGCCCAAAGGATGAATAAATTTATCAACCTACGCCAGGGCCCGATGACCGTGGCAGAATATATCAGAAAGTTTGAGCAACTGTCCCGATTTGCAGCTCACATGGTGAGCACAGATGCGTTGAAGGTGGAGCGTTTCTTGGAAGGCCTGAAGCCTGAATTATATAGAGACGTGAACATGGCCGGGTCCCAAGGAGCTACCTATGCTCAAGTGGCCAAACGCGCGCTAATGGCAGAGCAAGCGGAACTTCGAATAATGCGCGCTCATGAAGCAAAAAGAAAATTTGTCCAAGGACCGAAATGGAGTGGAGGCAACCTAAGGAAGCCCTTTAACCCTAAGAATGCCAGACCTAACTTCCCGAATCGACTCGGACCTCCACAACCATTCAGTCCTAATCAGGGAAGACCTCCAATGAGCATACCCCCATGTCCCCGGTGCACACGTCGACATTTGGGAGTGTGCTATTCTCAGAATGCAGTCTGCTATAAGTGTGGAAAGACAGGCCACTTTTCCAAGGCCTGCACGGAGACTGCGTCTGGAAGTCAAGCACCTGCTCAAACTAGGCCACCTACGGTACCTGCTAGGGTTTACACGCTGACTTCTGAAGAAGCGGAGAACAACCCATCTGTGGTGGCAGGTACTCTCTTTATCCATTCAACCCCGACTTGCATATTAGTTGATTCAGGAGGCACGCATTCATTTGCATCTACTAACTACGTGGCGAGACTCGGTGTTACGCCTAACCTAGTTAGCTACGAATACAACGTTACAATCCCTCATGGAACCTCTACGAGAACCAACCAAATCTTACGAGATAGCCCGATAATAGTGAACGATAGGACCTTACCCGTTGACCTGATAGTCATTCCAATGAACGATTATGAAGTAATCCTAGGGATGGACTGGCTATCGAAATACGGAGCAGTTATTGGCTATAACCGTAAACAAGTGACCTTTAACCTAGAAGACACCGAACCATTCACATTCACTGGAAGCAGCAAGCGTAGTAAGATTCCCATGATTTCAGCAATGAAGGCACATCGTTTGCTCAAGACAGGATGTGAAGCTTACCTGATATTCGCGATATCATCCGGAGAACGTTTACCCCTAAAGTTAGAAGAAGTCCCAGTAGTACGAGGCTTTCCCGATGTGTTTCCTGAAGACTTACCCGGACTTCCCCCAGATCGTGAGATTCAATTCACAATTGACCTAGTGCCAGGAGCTGCACCGATTTCTAAGGCACCGTACCGACTCGCTCCAGCTGAACTGGAGGAATTGAGGGATCAACTGGATGAACTATTGCAAAAAGGGTTCATTCAGCCGAGCTTCTCACCCTGGGGAGCACCAATTCTATTCGTTAGGAAGAAGGATGGATCGATGCGGCTCTGCATCGATTATAGGGAGTTAAACAAGATTACGATGAAGAACAAATATCCCCTCCCTCGAATTGACGACTTATTCGACCAATTACAAGGCGCAACCGTCTTTTCGAAGATAGACTTAAGGTCAGGATATCACCAGTTAAATATTCGAGAAGAAGATGTCCCGAAGACAGCCTCTAGTACTCGTTATGGGCACTACGAATTCTTAGTCATGCCTTTCGGGCTGGCTAATGCACCAGCAGCATTCATGGACTTGATGAACCGGGTATGCAAACTATTCTTGGACAAGTGTATCATCGTATGCATCGATGACATTCTCATCTACTTGAAAACCAAGGAGGAGCATGAACAGCATTTAAAGATCGTACTGGGAATATTACGAGAAAAGCAGCTGTATGCCAAAAGTTCGAATTGTGGCTCAATCAAGTCGCATTTCTTGGACACGTTATTTCGGGAGCTGGAATTTCTGTCGACCCCAGCAAGATCGAGGCTATTAACAACTGGCCTCAACCGACGAACGTGACATAAATATGGGGTTTTCTAGGACTAGCTGGGTATTATCGGTTTCTCCGAAATCGCATCAACCCTGACGAAGCTAACAAAGAAGAATACTCAATTTCAATGGGACGATGCTTGTGAGCAGAGCTTTCATGAACTCAAGCGACGACTTACTACGGCTCCAGTGTTAACTATTCCAACAGGAACTGGAGGATTTTCTATTTACGGTGATGCGTCTAAAAATGGCCTAGGGTGTGTCCTAATGCAGAATGAAAATGTCGTAGCATATGCCTCACGACCCACGACCTAGAGCTTGCCACTGTAGTTTTCGCTCACAAGATCTGGAGACACTACCTATACGGTGAGCGATGCGAGATCTTCACTGATCACAAGAGTCTCAAATACTTCTTCACTCAGAAGGTGTTAAATATGAGACAACGACGATGACTTGAGTTAGTCAAGGACTATGATTGCGTAATTAATTACCATCCGGGGAAAGCAAATGTAGTGGCTGATGCACTAAGCCGCAAAACTATGAACACAGAATTACAAAGGCTCGAAGTAGAAGTAATACCAATGGGAGAAATCGAAACAAGACTGGCAGCGTTAATACTTCGACCTACGTTGATGGAGCAGATTACGAAAGCCCAGGAGAACAACGAGTTATATCTGAAAATCAAAGAAACTCCCATAGAGCAAAGATCTTCAGACTTCACCATACGAGATGACAAAAGTTTATACTACAGAAGTCGTTTTTATGTTCCTAACGATGCTGAATTACGCAAGACTGTCATGACGAAAGCCCATACCACTGTCTACTCCATCCACCCGGGAGCGACGAAGATGTATAGGGATCTACGAACCAACTATTGGTGGCCAGGGATGAAAAGAGAAATAGCAACGTTTGTAAGCCAATGTTTGACATGTCAGCAAATTAAAGCAGAACACCAACAACCGGAAGGAACCTTGCAATCCCTGCCAGTACCCGAATGGAAGTTGGACCATATTACGATGGACTTTGTTGTTGGCTTGCCTAAGACTGTGAAAGGCCACGACGCTATATGGGGCATCGTTGATCGACTGACCAAATCTGCCCACTTTCTGCCTATCAGTTCAACATTCTCAATGAACTATACGCGGAATTATATATTCAAGAAATAGTACGCCTTCACGGAGTTCCAATTTCGATCGTTTCCGATCGTGATTCAAGATTCTTATCCAAGTTCTGGATGAGTGTGCAGAAGGCCATGGGAACAAAGTTATCCTTCAGTACCGCCTACCATCCTCAGACAGACGGGCAGTCTGAACGAACAATCCAGACGTTGGAAGATATGCTAAGAGTCTGCGTGCTCGACTCTAAAGGAAATTGCTCATTCTAATACATACGAAGCTCTATACGGACGCAAATGCAGATCTCCAATTCACTGGGATGAAGTTGGGGAACAGGCGATACTAGGCCCTGACCTAGTGCAAGAAATGACAGAAGCCATTGCTCAAATACGAGAAAGAATGAAAACGACCCAGAGTAGGCAGAAAAGCTACGCAGACCAAAAGCGTAGACCGTTAGAATTCCAAGTAGATGACTTTGTATTCTTGAAGGTGTCCCCAATGAAAGGCGCGAAACGATTTGGGTAAAAGGGCAAGTTAAGCCCGAGGTATATAGGACCGTTCCGAATCCTCAAAAAAGTTGGCGAAGTTGCATACCAACTCGAATTACCAGCCTCACTAGCTCAAGTACATAATATCTTTCATATATCGACGCTACAAAAATATGTCGCAGATCCAAGACATGTGTTGAACACTGAAAATCTTCGTCAACAGCTTAAGCCAGATTTGAGTTATGAGGAAAAGCCAGTGGAAATCCTAATGTATGATATGAAACGATTACGGAATAAAGAAATTCCACTAGTCAAGGTATTATGGCAGAATCAGTCCACGGAAGAAGCTACGTGGGAGCGGGAAGACGATATGAGAAATCGCTACCCTGAGCTATTTCTCCTTACCTGATTTCGGGGGCGAAATCCCTTTTAAGGGGCGGAGGATGTAATACCCGAGTCCCGTAAGTAAGCCGGCCAATAAATAAGCATACATATTATATGATTTACGTGACTGCATGAGATATGTTTTGTGATTTTATGTGCTTAAATGATTTCATGTTATATATGCTAACATGACATGTACAAATTGGAAACTAGTATTATTGGGACTTAGAAAAATAGCTAGCTAAAGAAATCAAGGTATAGGATTTTAATTGATTAGAATTAGAATTGGGCCTATTAAAATCCATGGTTTACAGCCCAATTACTAGAGATTAGTGTTAGTTACTTAGAAATAAAGAAAGCTACGTTGCTTTATGTCTCATCAAGCATGTTATTTGATAAACCTTAAAACCTATCAAGAATCCTTCGATGTACAAAACTCAAGTAAACAAAAGAACCTTAACAGTATAAGTCGCTAGATAATAAATCCTAAGGGAGAAAACCACATCAAACGAAAGCAAGAGGAAATCGACAAACTACTAACGAGGACATCATTATAAGGTATAGTTTTATTTTTGGTTTGAAGATCAGTTTTATACTCTTTATTTTGGGAAATTCAACGATAATAGAGAACGTAGGAATCAATTTAAGGTATTTCTAAAGCTGCTTTTGAAATTAGGTTAGTATTGATTTTAGGGTTTCCAAAGTCTATCTGATATTTAGACCGTTCTTGGGAAAAACAGAATTTGATCGAGAGTTAGATGTTTTCGGGATGATATGATTTTCAGTTTAGTTGGTGTCGAAATCATGTTAGGGTTGTAGGAAGAATGTCGAGATCAAAACAAAATGATGATAGGAAAATATCGAGTTGAAAACTCGAGACATAATCTCGAGATAAAGCTTGAGGTATATGTCGAAACCTTGCGTTAATATTGGTTTTAAAATGTCATATGAGATCTTGAAATAGAACTCGACATTCATCCCATATCGAGATTGTGTGTTATTTAATTAAAACTCGAAATCCAATTCAACGTTAATGTCGAGGTTCATTTTATAATTTAGTATTATGATTGATATCGAAATCCTTGTTCACAATTCCCACATACAGCTCGAGATCCTATTGATTAGTCCAAATCTCGAAGTCTATGTATGTTGTTTAATCCATTTCGAGATTCTAGGGCTATGTACATCGAGATTTATTTTGCCCTGTGTCTCGAGTCTTTGTTTAAAAGGTTGAACATATTTCGAAGTCTTTTATATACTGCTTAGACATACATATCGAAATCTATCCTAAGATACATATCGAGATTTATGTCTAAGTCATAGCGAGATTCATCATTGAATTTCGAAATCCTATAAGTACATCTCGACATTTTGAGTACAATGTCGAAATCATTTCATATCTTATGTCGAGATTTTGTTCCACCACCAAGCTCGAAATTATAGTATATATTCAGATCCATTCTATAATACATGTCGAGATCTATCTGAAATGGTACTAGTTAAAGTTCTAAATTTTAGGGTTTCGAAATTTATAGAAATCGAAACTGTTTTCAAATTAAGCCAATTTCGTGAAATTATAACTAGACTAACAAACCCTAATTTTATATGTTTGTATACTTAGGGTTCGAAGGTTAGCGACATACCGTACGATAAATTTAATAGCTAAGGATACCAGGTTAGTGGAAGTCCCAACTACAACACAAAATTATATGTGCATGAAATGATGTGTTATATGTTTATGTGAATTTATGTGACTTCCTACGTGAATTATTTGCGTTACATGACACGCATGATTTAATTACATGATATTATTGCATGACACGCATATTCATGACATGAGCATGTGCACGCACGTTAGAACGAAAGGCATGATATGATAGCGTGCATAATATACGATCGCCTGAGAGCGATAAAGATTCGCCGATATGTGCGTGTGATGTCGACTCACAGTTGAGTCACGGCTCTTCTATGCAATACACTGCAGTTGTAAGCCTATGAGCGATGAATTACGTGCTTTTTTCTAAGTGGACGTAATATTCAAAGCAAATTTTTTCAATCTTCCATAAAATAATTAATTTAGACATGCAATGACATATTTCTTGTGGGATATATAAGTAAGCGAGACCGGGTCTTAGAATATTATCGTTAGTCGTGAATCGGCAAGATCGTATAAAATAAAAAGAAAAACTCAATTAGAAGAAAATGTTGAAAATTGCTTCTTTTTTATTTTAATTCTATCACCTTCGATTCCTTCTCCGATATGTTCTTCGACTGCATGAATCCGTGTGGAATCATCTTCATTCTTTACATCCAAAAGAATACATTTGGACATAGATTTTGTCACATCATTCTTTTTATCGTGTAGTATAAAATTGTTGCAAAATTATCCTTTGCTTTTACAAAAATGATAATAGAAAACATATTCCCTGCAGTCTTACAGTGTCTTAGTAGTGCCGTCTGCTAGCTAAGCATCTTACAGTTACAATGTTTAAATAGTAGTTGTGCATTCTTACAATCTTTAAGTAGTGCAGTTTCATAGTCGTGCATTGTGCAATCTTACAATGTTTAAGTAGTGCAGCCTCACAGTCTTACAGTCCTACAATTATGCAAACTTAAACATCGTTCTTTTGATCACACAGACGTGACACCGTCTTAAACCTTCGCATGATAAATTCCGAGATCTTTTGTAATATGACACAATTACATTGCGGTTATTAGCCTATGTGCGATGAATTACGTTGCTTTTTTCTAAGTGGGCGCAATATTCAAAGCAAAGTTTGTCAATCTTCCATAAAATAATAAAATATCTAGACATGCAATGATATCTTTCTTATGTGATATATAAGTACAGCGAGACCAGGTCTTAGAATATTATCGTTAGTCGTGAATCAACACGACTGTATAAAACAAAAGTGATTAACAGTTATATCATATGTAATTTGTGTTATATGCTCATTTAAAGAGTGACCGAATGAGTGTTTTCTGGCGCATAGGACCGGCGTTTAACATATCAAATCATGCAAATTCTGTGGAGCACATTCTTGCCAATATTTCCTTCTTCAATCTAAAATATCCATGTCGTGTAAAGGGGTAAATCAAATGGTCTTTGATGTTTATTACATGGACCAGTTTAGCCCCAGTGTTTCGTATAGACCAATTTAATTCCTGATTTTGTCAATTTGAACCAAATTGGTTCTAAATTTGGATAACGTAAAAAAATCACTGCATGGTTGAGGGCGGTCGATCTCGTCCCCATTAATTTGAAAGGGATGAAAACGAAGACCGAGACTCTTCACAAACTTCTTGTGCTATTTTTTATTTTTTATTTTAATAAATAAATAAATCAAAAAATTTATATATATATAGTTTATTTGATGTAAATTTATTTATTATTTTATATTTATTTTTATTAAATAAAAAAATGAAATTTGCAGATATTCTCTAATGTACGTATATATATTATAAATACGAATACCTCAATCAACAAATACAAACTATATATTATATTAAGGAAAACAAAGATAATCTAATCCATACGACAAATCTTATATTAGAAAGACTGCTCTTACAAAATCAATAGTGATTCATCGCAAAAACAACATTCCTATTGCCTTCCACTCACTCTATAAAAGAAGAATAAAGGAGCAACAAATCTCATTCAAAATTGTATCAGACATTAATGTTCCAACGTAAGAAAGAAGCTATTATTTTATCGTAAAACTATGTATTGTATGACTCTCAAGCAAAATTACTACCAACAAAAATCACTATACATACACTGCACCCGTGACCTGACTCTCGATCTTGGCATCATCACCATCGCCAAAATTTCTTTATTAGTGAGCTACACGAACTGAATTTTAACCATTGCCTGAACAACTAACCAATGCCGAAACATCCATTCCCTAAAGTCAGCTTTCAATTTAATTATTCCCTAAAGCAGAGTTTTTTTTACAACAGATTCTTAAATTCGAATTGTCGTCTGCACAGATGACGATTTGATTATGTGAAGGCCGAAGAACTTAGTTATGAGGGTGTCTTCGTGGGATCGTACGTGGCAATGGTAGTTGAGCAACATTCGTAGAAGAACCTGCCCAAAAATGAAAAATAGTCTTAGTATGTGCACTTCAACATAAGAAAAAGGCATATTGTAAACGAAGAATAAACGAACTGAAACACAAAGAGACATTAGGGGAAAAGAATACTACACCCTAACTTCATATTTACGTATTGTCTTAATCATGAAACGCACGTCTTGAGAGAGAAAACAGACGATCCCGCTCTTTCCTGGGGACGAAAGTTCTCTTAGGTTATCGTTTCCACATACGGACATCATATACTCAGCTGCGTCGATCTTAAACAGCTCCTCAGATTTCTACGTGCAAAGAGAAAAATAAAAAATAAAAAGGCAGCCTCATCATAGTAACATGCACATTTTGTAGTAAATGGGAAAAAAAAAGCAAATGTGGACAAAAACCTGAAAACCATTGGGCAATAATCTTTCCACTTGAAATCCTCATACTGGTGAGGAGTTAGCTGCGAACCCTCTTTAGGAAACGTCATCCAAAAGCTTGCGCGTGGGCCGTAATCAGTTGAGCGAAAACCTACTGATGGTCCTTGATAAACGTATTTCAATGCGTTTATCATAGTATTTATTTGAGGTATAATAGAACCTTAGCAATGAATTTATGCATTTATTCGCCATATTTACACTTATGCTTATGTTGAAGGAGCCTAAAATGAGTTTCGGGCGAAACGGAGCAAAAACGAGGCAAAACGGTGCAAAAATAAAGAACACTGCCATGTGTCACGGCCGTGACACCCCATGCACGTGGCCGTGACACACACCAGAGGCCGAACATGAGACACTGACCATGGTCACGGCCGTGAAAGACCCTTGCACCAGACCGTGACACACGGCAGAGAGGTCGACTTAAGATGGTCACGGCCGTGACACCTCTTGCACGTGGCCGTGACACTGGGCAGTGAGCATATCAAGTTGAGTCGGCCTTGGTCACGGCCGTGACGGCCCATGTCCCAGGCCGTGACCGCACGGGAATCGCTATAAAAAAGCCCAAATTCGACCCAGAAAGGGGACAACTCACCAGAGATCAATTCCCAACCATCCAGAGACGAAAATAGGGCGAAAAGAACAGGAAATCCCGTTCCGGAGCGCAAGAGACGGATCAACGAAGAATTCACGCCGAATTAACGAAGAACGAAGATCTTTCCCCGAGATCACCTCAGATTCATCAGTAGGAAAGATCATGAGTTCTTCATCTCTATCTTTTAATTCTTTAGTAGTTTTTCCTTCTATTAGATGAACGCTAGGATATTTCGTAGTTAAGCCATATATTATCGTGACTTTGTGTTTTTGACTATTTATCGTTCTATGAATATGTTTCGTTGCTTTACTATGTCTATGTGTTAAAGTGATTGTGTGGAAAAACGTTTAGGGCGACAGCTAAACAACGTTTAGGCCGTTCATAGAAGATAGGATTCGAGTATAGGGCGAAAGCAAATTCTCGATCCTCGCCGTTAGTAATTATTGAATTTAGATCCCCGCGAGCGTTTAGGGCGACAGCAAATTCGCGAGCGGGTAGGAAATTACTGCGATTTAGTCTTAAGCATTTAGGAGCAATTTTATTGTCTTAGCCGATAATACCTAGCGGGATTCGAATCTCGAGCACGTCTTTATCATCTGAAAACTCTCGCATCAGTTAATCGCGTTCTTTGAATTTCTGGTTGATTCAGGAGTGGTCTGTTAGGTTCGTCAAACAATGCGTATTTTATTTAGGCTAAATATCGAGTCGATAGGTCATTACTAGTACTTGATTTATTCCTTGTGTTCGATACTCGTTTACTCACTTTACTGCACTACAAATGATAGGTCAACTGCCTATCACACATTGGTGATAGTAATTAGGTATACCTTTTATTTATCACTTGTCGCACTTTCCATTCACACACCACGTGTCGATCAAGTTTTTGTCGTCGTTGCCGGGGAATAAATTGATATTAGGAACACCGTAGTTCGGTACTTTAGCCACTTTTATTTTGATGTTTTCTTTGTTTTTTTACTATTTGCGTATTTGTGTTGTTTGCGTTAGTTGTCTGCGTCGTTATTGATTTCGTATTCTTATTCGACGTATTTGTTTACTTCTCGCTAATATTTGTTTCTCACTCATTGAAGGTACGATTCAGCGGTGAATGACCCGAAGCCATCCATCGAGCCCCATCGTTGACGCAGACCCGGATTTCAAACGAAAGTTGCGAAGGAAGCTTAAGTACGATACCGAAGGAGCATCAACTAGCTCTCGTGATCGCTTAGTTAGCTATTCAGAGGATAGTTCGCAGGAATCATCCAAAATTCACGTGTAGAGGCAGCCGTAGATAGTCCCTACACAGAAGTAGACATGGCGGACCACCGAGTGCCCGTCCATAACATTCCCGAGGAGGAACCATCACTTCAGGACCTCCTCAAGAATGCCGTGCTAGGCGGTACGGAGTCGGCGATTGTCATTCCGTCGATCGAGAACAACAATTTTGAATTGAAGCACTCTTGGCTTCAGATGATTTTCCAGACGGCCTAGTTCGAGGGCTACCCCGATGACGACCCTTACTCCCATTTGAAGGCGTTTCTGACGGTGACCGACACCATCAAGATCAACGGTGTCCCGGGCGATGCAATCAAACTGATGCTGTTCCCGTTCTCGCTCAAGTTCAGGGCGAGAGACTGGTTGGATATGTTGCCACCCAGATCGATCACTACCTGGGAGGAGATGCGAGCCGCCTTCATCAACCACTACGTCCCACTAACAAAGGTGCTCAGACTGAAGACAGAGATTTCTCTTTTCCACCAGAACGATTCTGAAAACTTGTATGAGGTGTGGGAGCGTTATAAGGCGCTACTGAAGAGGTGCCCACAGCACGGGATGTCGAAGGCAGCCCAGATCAACCGATTCCACGAGGGGCTCAACGATCAGACTGTCCATATGCTAGATGGAGCCGCAGGAGGAGGACTCGTGAAGCTCAATGCCACTGACGCTTGGAATATGATCGAGGACTATTCGAGGAACAGTTTCATGAGGGGCAATACCAGGATGAAGACATCCGGTGTGTTCGGAGTTAGCGAGGAGACGGCCACTAATGCCAAGATCGAGGCGCTCCAGCAACAAATTGCCTCGACGAACTTGGTGCATTACTTCCCAAGTCCGAGCAGACACAGCCCGTGAATGCCGTATCACGACCACACCGATGCAGCACACACCTTACGTGCCCTTGTGCGGAATTTGCGGCACAGCCCACGAGACCTCAGAATCCAACTTGGGCAGCCGCTGGAGCATGTCGACTATATGGGCAATTACCAAGGTGGCCAGCGGAGTTTCCAACCTCGGGCACATCCAAACCTGGCGTACGGAAATCAGAATAACCAGGCCAGGGACCACCAGGATTTCAGCCCAGACAGTCCGGATTCCAAAACGGGCCACCACGACAGTACCAGAATGCGCCCGCGGGAGGATCCGACGACATGAGGGAGATGAAGGACATGATGAAGACGCTTCTCACGAATTTCAGTAGCACCACTGCAGCCCATGCAAGCCGAATGACGAAGATGGAGGAGTACATGGAGGCGAATGACTTGCGTGCTCAGAACACGGACGCCTCGCTCAAGAAACAGGAGCAACAGATGGGCCAGATGGCGAAGCAGCTGGCGGGGCGCACTCAGGGATTGCTCTCAAGCTACACCGAGCTGAATCCCAAGGAGTACTGCAAGGCGGTGACGCTGAGGAATGGGCGAGAGTTGCAAGAAGTGCCCGCCAAGAAGAAGGCGAAGGAGAACGCCAGCTTCGAGAGCCACGACGAGCCCGAAGTAGAGGAAACCAGAGGCGACAACGTCGCGAAGGCCGAAGCTGAGAAGGAGAAGGTCGAGCCCGAGAAGGAAAAGGTGATGGAGATTCAGCGGCTACCGGTGAAACCATACCAGCCGAAGATCCCGTATCCGGCCCGACTGAAAAAGGACAAGAATGAGGCGCAGTTTGGTAAATTTATAGGTATGTGTAAGGAGTTGCATATTAACTTACCTTTTGTTGAAGCTATTACGCAGATGTCCAGCTTTGCCAAGTTCTTGAAGGACTTGCTGACGAACAGAAGGAAGCTCGAACACGTCTCCACCGTCTGCCTACGAGGAGAGTGCTCGGCGATTCTCCAAAGCAAGATCCCGAAGAAGCTTAAGGATCCAGGGAGTTTTACTATTCCCTGTCTTATAGGAGATTTAGTGATTGAGCTTGCGTTAGCAGACTTCGGCGCTAGCATTAATCTTATGCCATATTCTATGTTTAAGCGTTTAGGACTAGGTGAGCCGCGACCCACTAGGATGAGTCTCCAAATAGCTGATAGATCGTGAAGTACCCTCGAGGTGTTATCGAGGATGTCTTAGTTAAAGTCGATAAGCTTGTGATTCCCGCAGATTTCGTTATCTTAGATATGGAGGAAGACGAGAATGTTCCCTTGATTTTAGGTAGACAATTCCTAGCCACGAGGGAGACCATGATAGACGTTAGGAACGGGACTTTAACCTTGATAGTAGACGGCGAGAAAGTTACTTTCAATATGGCCGACTCGATGAAAAAGAGCGGCGAGCAAGATGATAAATGCTACTTTTTAGACGTATTTGACCACGACTTTCTCTTTTCCGTGCAAGGTCTATCACATGTTGGTGATCAGGACATGCACACGCTTATGGCGATCGGCGAGTGTGGGGAGGAAGTCGACGAGCCCATAATAGCCATCGACAAGAGCAGCGAAGAGGACAAGGAAAAGAGCTCGGTCGAGGAGCCACTCGTCCTAGAATTGAAGCCACTGCCCGAACATCTCGAGTACGCATTTCTCGGCAGCAAAGGAGGGCTGCCGGTCATCATCTCGTCGAGCCTCGACGACGGACAGAAAGGCCAGCTCTTAGACGTGTTGAAGGCGCACAAGAAGGCTTTGGCGTGGAAGATATCCGACATAAGGGGTATCAATCCGAGCTATTGCACGCACAAGATCCTCATGGAGGACAACTTCAAGCCGGTCGCTCAACGTCAAAGGCGCCTCAATCCCAACATGAAGGACGTTGTCAAGAAGGACGTGATCAAGTTGCTAGACGCGGGGATGATCTACCCCATTTCAGACAGCGCATGGGTCAGCCCGGTCCAAGTGGTCCCAAAGAAAGGAGGCATGACGGTCGTCACCAACGACAAGAACGAACTGATCCCGACGAGGACCGTGACCGGATGGCGCGTCTGCATCGACTACAGGAAGTTGAATGATGCCACGCGAAAGGATCATTTCCCTTTACCATTTATCGATCAAATGTTAGAAAAGTTAGTCGGTCACTCATTTTATTGTTTCCTTGATGGTTTGTCAGGTTATCCACAGATTCCCATAGCACCTGAGGACCAGGAGAAGACCACTTTATGTGCCCGTTCGGAACGTTTGCTGTAATACCCGTCAAATTTTGATTAAGGGATTTATAATAAAATTACCGGTGAAAATATTTAATTAGAGATTTTGTCGGATTAATTAAATAAGATGCTAGGATTTTGGATGAAAATGGTAAATACATGAGTATTCGGAGCTCGAAGAGTGATATGATATTTTCATGTTTTCATTGCTTTAAGGGATTTATGTGTCTATATAATTTCACGATACGTTATTTATAATTTACTAAAGATGTTATGAATTATGACTTGTGTGATGAATGTACGAGTTAGAAAATTTAATATGACATTCATATGTATGCAATGGAAGCTCTAGAGAAGAATCGATTAATTACTATATTTATAGGATATAGAATCGCCGAGTAAACCATAAGAAATCGGGCAATAGTAATTGTGTAGATAGAATCAAGCGATTTTGTTCCCTAACTAAATAGGATCGGCCGATTATTGCATATAGTATAGAGATGCAACCGATACATGTACCAATAGTGTCTATCAAGGTAAAATCGACCAATTGCAAGTATGAATTTAGACAACTCTTGAGAATAAGGTTTAGACCAATCACGTAAGGTTTTCCGTCACCTTCTTGCTAACTTTATATAAGATAATCATTATTAAACATAAAGGGAAGAAATAGAAAAAGAAAGGAAGAATTGACTCTACTTAATGACAAGAATGATACACGTTAAAATCTTATCATCTCTTTTTATTCTTTTGATATAAGAAAAAGTAATATAATATATATTAAATAATAGTATAAAGCCATGTGCATGTAGTAGCCAAATGAATTAGGTTAAGTATGACTAGTATAAACGTTACCTAATCTTAAGGTAATACATGTCATCATTTCCTTATTATTGCTTTCTACTTTATGAACCAAACTCAAGATAGGATTTTAGTCATACTTTCCGTAATGATAATAGCAACTAAGTGGAAAGATATTCTCTCATTCTAATTACAAAACAATTTAAACGAAAGCTACGAAAGGAAGAAGAGCTTAAAACCAAAAACGAGAACTCCAACTTGGGAAGGTGAGAACCCTATTTATTCTTATAACTCATAACTCGATTATAAGCATTATTTAATGTAGGACGAAGTCTAGGAGTACAAAGGAAAGATTAGGGTGTATTATTATTTTTAGGGTTTGGGATAATTTCCAAAGAGAATTATGAATTGTATGTTAGTTATTGATTCTAGGGTTTTAAGTATAAATTATGCTAGTATAAGAGTTTAAATTTGTAGTAGGAAGATTAGAAAGTAAGAAATAAAAAATATAAAGAAGGTAGATTTAAAATGAATAAGATGGGAGCTTTTGATCAAATAAGATAAATTAAAGGAGCAAATTGGGTGATAGAATCAAGCAAGGCAGCATGAATTGAAACTAGAAGTTATTCTAATCTTGGAAAATAAAGTTGCTTAAGATTGAGGGAAATTCACGTCATCACAACTTGTTCCATTATATATATTTTTATGGTTTAAGTACTCATCTAAGCCTTCTAGTATAATATAGTTATGTAGTAAGTAAACGCTAAGATCAGAAGAAAGAACGTGAAATAGAAAGAGAGGCTCTCAACGAAAACTGAAAATTTAACAACACAAGGGTTGACAATTCGAAGGTGGTTGTTCTCAACGTAAGGTATAACCCTTTATGTGTTTAACTTATTTCTGGTATCAGTATGTTATTATATGACTATATAAGAACTCTAGGAAACTTTCGAAGTTTAAAACAGTTAGGAATCTTAGAATTGTCGAATTTTAATGCATGTGCTGTAAGACTCTATGGTGAAAATATGGACAAGAGATCAATTAACTAAGCTCTCGGCCAAACTAAGCCATGAACTAGACAAACCGGACGATCTTAAATTAAGTATCGGTCGAGTATTGATTTAATTTAGACTAGTACTAAAATATAATTATTTTATAAGTACAGTTCAAGAAATTGGAATATATATATTGATAATATTTATTTGTTCAGATGATCGACAGTTAGGGACTCCGTCGGGTTTCATATTTGACTGTAACAAGAGGGCAGGTAGGTGAAATACATCTACGGCACGTAAACACTATGTGAAATATTATGTGTATTATTATGTATATCTATATGCTTACATGATTATGTGCTTATGTGAATTTCATGGATTACATGTTTTATATGTTTTAAATATTTTCGCATGTCATATGTACACACGTTGCATGTCATGCGTTATGTTATATGCACTGCACTTGCATTCCATGTCAGTGCGAGGGAATGGAGTACCGTGCGGAACGGGAACGTTTGGGGAGTCGACGAGTGGTGTTTGTCTTTGTGTCGGGTAGCAGGTGGGTGTATGCCACTCTAAAGAGACCTGAGTAGGCTACACGTGCTCCAGTAGGTACCACTCTAAAGTGACCTGAGTGGGCTGACCGAGCGATAGGATGGTGCTTGGGTGCGTGCACTCTAAAGTGACCTGAGTTGGCCGCCCGAGTGTTGAGACGTTAGTGGTTGGGTGTATGCCGCTCTAAAGAGACTTGAGTGGGCTGCCCGTGCTCTAGTACGTACCACTTTAAAGAGACCTGAGTGGGCCGAGCGAGCGGTAGGTATAGAGGGAAAGGTTCCAGTACGTACCACTCTAAAGAGACCTGAGTGGGCAGACCGAACATGAACCTCAACTCGGGGAAATAGGCGACGCTAAAGAGACCTGAGAAGCCTTCCCATTCTAAAGTGACCTGAATGGGATGGGTGTATGGTGTTGAGTTGCGGCGAGTCGTGAGATGTGATGGGTTGAGATGAGGGTCGAGTGTGCATGTCGTGAGATGCGATGGATTGAGATGAGGGTTGAGTGTGCATGTCGTGAGATGTATGGGTTGGGATCGAGCGCACGTTGCATACATGCATGTTTCACCTACTGGGCAAGGAGCTCAGTTTACGTGTTGTAGGTACCGAGCCCGACGCTGATGTGCGTCGCAACTAGGCGGGCTGACGGCGGTGTTCCACGGACTTTTGAGGGCGAGGCTGTACATGGATGAGACCTGTGGAGCGACTTTAGAGTTATGTTGTGTGTCATGTCGTGGTCTTTGAAAATATAAATAATGGGCTACGACGTTTGTACGATAAGATGTGTGCGAGTGGTGTATATATTGTAAAATATAACTTTGCGAGATGTGTGCGTTGATGTAATATATTTTTTTTAGAAAAATTTTTATTAGACGGGTCTTCCGCGACTTACATTGCGAAAATCCGCCATAATTAGTATTAGAAAGTGAGGGTCGTTACATTTGCATACCGAAGGATGCCGTTCGGCTTATGCAATGCCCCAGCCACCTTCCAGCGATGCATGATGACCATATTCGACGAATTGGTAGGTGAGGTAATGGAGGTATTTATGGACGATTTTTCTGTTTTCGGGTCGTCGATTGATGCATGTTTATCAAATCTGAAGCTCGTACTCGCACGATGCGAGGAAACGAACTTGGCACTTAATTGGAAAAAGTGCTACTTCATGGTTCGAGAGGGTATAGTCCTCGGTCACAAGATCTCTCTAAAGTAATCGAAGTTGACCGGGCTAAGTTAGAAACTATAGAAAAATTGCATTTCCCTCGAACGTGAAGTCGATTAGAAGCTTTCTAGGACATGCGGGATTGCACGTCCTATGTCTAGATTGTTAGAGAAAGATGCCCCGTTTGATTTTAACGACGAGTGCCTACATGCGTTCAATTTACTTAAGTAGAGACTCATCGCAGCACCTATTATGGTCGCCCCCGACTGGGGGCTGCCCTTTGAACTAATGTGCGATGTTAGTGACTATGCAGTTGGGGCCGTGCTAGGAAAGCGTAAGGACAACCACTTTAGGCCGATATACTACGCGGGTAAGACGCTATATGCAGCCCAGGCCAATTACACGGCCACCGAAAAGGAGCTGTTGGCCGTCGTCTTTGCTTTCGACAAGTTCAGGTCATATCTGATCCTATCTAAAGTTATTGTTTTTACTGACCACTCTGCTCTTAAGTACTTGTTAGCAAGGCCCGATGCCAAGCCACGGCTAATTAGGTGGATCCTGCTACTGCAAGAGGAGTCCGAGATATACCATAAGGACGAAAGGGCGATACACGATCGGTTCCCAGACGAGCACCTTTACTCGATACAGGTGGTAAGTGATGACACTCCCTGGTTTGCAGATTACGCTAACTATCTTGTTGCGAGGGTCCTACCAAAGGAGTACACCAGTCAGCAAAAGAAGAAATTCTTTTCTGATTTGAGGTACTACTTTTAGGAAGACCCGTATCTTTTCAGGCGATGTGCAGACCAGGTGATACGGCGATGCGTTGCTGCTCCAGAAACATCGCAATCCTTAGGCATTGCCACAACGGACCGACCGGAGGGCACTACGCAGCAAACCGAACCGCTCAGAAGGTGTTGGAGAGCAGATTCTACTGACCCACGATCTTCAAGGATGCTCAAAAGTACGTTGACACTTGTGATCAGTGTCAGCGCGCAGAAATCTCTCCAAACGCGACGAAATGCCTCAGAGTTTCATTTTGGTATGTGAGATATTCGATGTATGGGGTATAGATTTTATGGGTCCGTTTCCTAGCTCATATAATAATAAGTACATCCTAGTTACCGTTGATTATGTGTCTAAATGGGCCGAGGCGCAAGCCTTACCCAGAAACGACGCTAGGGTAGTCGTTAGATTTTTGCGAGCATTGTTTTCACGTTTTGGGGCACCTAGGTGCATTATTAGTGATAGAGGCACTCACTTTTGTAACACCCAGTTTGCACGCACGTTAGAACGTTATGGTGTTAGACATAGCCTATCCACCCCGTACCACCCCCAAGCTAGTGGTCAAGTCGAAGTAGTGAACCGCGAGTTGAAACGCATCCTAGAAAAGACCATAGAGGGAAACCGTAGGGAGTGGGCAAATAACTTGAATGATGCACTTTGGGCATATAGAACTGCATATAAGACTCCCATAGGCACTACACCATATAGATTAGTCTATGGAAAAGCATGCCATCTTCCCGTAGAAATAGAGCATAAGGCATATTGGGCCATCTAGTCCTTGGATCTTGATTTGGGGAACGCCGGCGGAAAGCGGCAACTCCAAATCAACAAGTTAGACGAGTGGCGTTTATCGGCTTACGATAACGCTCGCATGTACAAGGAACGTTCTAAAGCCTATCACGATAAGAAAATTAGGCAAAGGCGAGAGTTTCAGGAAGGGGATCAAGTCCTTCTTTTTAACTCTCGACTTAGGCTTTTTCCTGGCAAGCTTAGATCACGTTGGTCAGGACCGTTCACTGTTACCCGTGTCTTCCCTTACGGCACTGTTGAGATTTCAGGTATGGAGCAGGGCACTTTTAAGGTGAACGGCCATAGATTGAAGCACTATCACGCAGGAAAGGAAGATGTGACCGAGAAGGAAGTGTTGTACCTGGACTTCCAAACTTGAGCGAACGACGGGACGTCCGGCTAAAGACGGTAAAGTAAGCGCTTCTTGGGAGGCAACCCAGGTATTTTTATTTATGTCTTAAAAAAAAGGCGATCACGGCCAACTGCTTAAGCAGTCACGGCCGTGACGTAAATACATATGCACACTGCCATGAGTCACGGTTAGAGGCTTAATCCATCACGGCCGTGACCAAGAGGGATCTCATATGGAGCTTTCTGCCCCATGTCACGGCCAACTGCTTAAGCAGTCACGGCCGTGACGTCTCCCAGAGACCCCCTCTGCCTACTATCACGGCCAATGGCTTAAGCCATCACGGCCGTGACATCCATAAAAAAAATAAAAAATAAAAATAATAATAATAATAATAAAAATCTCGACTTGGTCACGGCCCATGACGCGGACGTCACGGCCGTGACGACCGACAGAGGCAACACTGCCTCGCGTCACGGCCACGTGACCCAAGCGTCACGGCCGTGACATATGCGAATTTAAAGGCAAAAAAAAGCCTTTCTTTCTCCCTATTTTCTCTCTTTCCTCCCTCTCTCTCTCGCGTCTTCTTCTTCTTTCACCACCATCACCACCCTAAAGTTCACCCTTCCACCACCTAACGCCGCCGCCGCCCTCAACAATCCGGCGAATCAACACCCAGACATCAAAACCCATCTCTAATCTCGTTAAAATTCCAAGGGATGAATAACTTCTTACCCTACGTCGATTTAAATTTAGGGATCTCGTCAAATTCGTTAATCTTTGGTGTTGACATGCTTCTATTTATTACATGATATAATTACTATGGGCATGCCTAATTCGCTACGTTGAATTGCAATTCTTCGAATTTTGTGATGAACCCTAATTTTCAAATTGGGGCTTTTTGAAATTGGATCATGATTGTCGTTTCTCTTGTCCCTTTATTAATAGATACATACTAGGAACGCTTTGGGTAAGCCTAATTATGTTAATTTGATGTTAAAATTCGAAATTTTTACGAAGAACCCTAACTTCGATTTTAAGGATTTTCAAAATTGAGTTCAATTTCGTGTTCGTCATGCTTTTTCATGGCTTTTTTTATGCAATCGACAGCGTGGGTATGTTTATTTTGTGATTTGATTAATTGATTTCGAGCTTTGAATAGAACCCTAATCTCGAAAATTAGGGATTTAATATTGGTAGTGCAAATTCGTCGCTTAATATGATCTATATACCTTCGCTTATTCATATGAGGCCTAGAAATGCGCTTAGCTGATTGATTCTAAAGCATGGAATGAATATGTTAGTTTGCCTGCCACGTGTTCGACAAAATGCCTCTTTGAACTTTTTCATCTAATCTTGAATATTACATGCCTTTGTCGCTATTTTGGACGAGTCGGCTTACTTGCATTTAATTGTTATTTCGTCGAGCTCACATTTTTCTTTCAGGTACTATGGGTAAAAGTCGCTCCTCAGCCTCGCGTGACCCCGCCTCGCGTTCGCCCGTTCGTCAAAGGCGACGCGGGGCCCCGCCGACAATGCTAGAAGCCATGGGTCAGTTCACTGACGAGGCCCAGACGGCACGATACACCAGGCTGAAGGGAATGGAGTTCATAGCCATGGACCAAATCGACCATGAGACGCTGGCGAAGCACCACATCGACCAGCAGGTCGCCCAGTACTTATCACACAGTGGGTGGAACACATTCCTGGGCATCGACGAACCGGCGTACAAGGAACTCACCCTGGAGTTCCTTGGCACGTTCTCCTACGACGAATACGACGACAACAAAATCCGATTTCGGGCGTTCAACGAAGAGTAGATAGTGAGGGACGACAACCTGTGCCATGCACTTGGAGTACCACGGCCACACCCACACCAACCCTACGCGACTTACTTCGATCAACCGGGCGGACGACAGGGTTGCTGGGCTGACATCGCTCGACCCGGCGAGCCGACATACAGCGGGAAGACGTCGAAGGCACCTCCTCACGACCTCGCTCACACCGAGGGGTGACTCGCACGGAGCGATCACCCTCCGTGACCTCTTTTACCTAACTAAGATGGAGCGAGGCGAACAGGTCCATTTGGGAATGGCGGTGGCCCACGCCTTCAGTGCTCAGGCGGAAGCACGACGCAATGGCAAGATCGCCGTAGGAGCACTCATCACCAAGGTCCGGGAATTACGCTACTGGCCGCGAATGCGCCCGAGATGGAGATAATAGGCGGGTGCCACCCCGTGAACAAGGAGATGCTTGTGAAGATGAAGATGCTCGTGAAGGCGCCCACCTGGACTCGCGCCAACAAGGTGTACATCTGGCACGAGATGTATCGCGGCCAGATCGCCCACGGAGCCGTCCCCGACGACCAGCTCTACCTCGAGGGTCCCCACCCAGTGGAGACAGACACGACGACTATAGGGCCCTCCTACTCATCCGGCTAGCACCACGGCGAGTCATCCGACGTCGCCCGCTATGCGTCTACAGCGGACCTCGAAGCGCTGCGCCAGGACATGATTGCATGAACGCCGACGCGCTGCAGCGGGATGAAGAAGGCTAGCAATATAACGAAGAGACCCGGTGCCGACAAGAAGAGTACGAGCGACGGAACGAGGAAGCCCACCGTCGGTACCAGGAAGAGCTAGACCGCTACAACCAGGCCCTCCAAGCAATGGACACCGCGCTCAAGTATTCCCAGCAGTCGATGTCCCTCCTTCGCCCCAGGCAACCGTCGCCACCGCCGCCACCACCTTAGGGATTTCTTCTTTTCTTAAAGACATTTCGTTTGGTTGAGTAGCCGCGTGTGTTTTTAACTTGTTTCTACCCTTGAAGCTTATAACTATTTTTATAGTTAATCTATATCTACTCTCTTTTCGTGTCTATTGATCTCTAGCTAGCGCCAGGATACGCATAATGGATTACAACACGACCTTCACGCGCAAAAAAACAACTACGTCACGACCACGTCAGGGGAGTCCCGTTCTTTTAAACTCTTTTTCCTTCCCTTTTATCCTTTTTACGTTGGGGACAACGTCTGACTTAAGTGTGGGAAGGGGAATTTAGTTTGAGAACTTACGTGAAAATTTTTAAAAAATTTTTTATGACGTTTCCGTGAGTCGTGAAGTTCGTTGGAAAGGCATGAATTATTGAAATCAGGCATGATTGTTTGCGCTTATCTCGAGTTGGTCTGCATTATTATGAATTTTTGTGAGCAATTAGGATATGCATGACTGATTGAATCTTATCTGCCTGAATAGATATAGCACTGCTTTGCAAGACCATACACATAACCCTGTGTCATTGTGAGAGTTTGAGCCTGACGAGCTTATGCTCATATTTCTTGGTTGTGTGACGTGCCTAGTCTATATCTCTCTAGAACTTGCCTGTCTGATGCGTGTTGAAACTGTTTGGGTGCGTTAGTGTGAAAATGATGAGGGCAATAGGAATTAAGTCCAGGGCAAAATCTTCCTTACCATGACTAATGCCCCCTAGTAGCAATTTTGAGCCTGAGCCTATTCGTTGCTTACCCCCTATGTTATAAAATGCCCCTGACCCGAATAAGCCTATGAACCCCAGTTAATTAGAATAGAGCAGAAGTCGAACTTGAGAGTTACTGTTTCAGCGTATGATTTGATGATTCATCTCTGCTATTCGTGAAATGACTCGTCCCTTATTTGACCGTTTTCTGACCGATCCCTTATATTAGCCAGCCATAAAACTTTTTTTTTTTGCAAGATAGAAGTTTTGGTAATAAGTATCCCTAGGTACACGGCATTCGCTGTGACGATGTACTCTTTGCGACAAAACCCAAACCTTGATGTTTAGGGAATAAGGGCAGTGCACGAAATTAGAGCATAATTAAGGTGAAAGGGCAGAAAATGAAAGGGAACTGAGTCGAGGGGGTCGGGCAGAAAGTCTAGAATTTCAGAGCGAGAATATCGAGTCTTATGTTGGGACATGTGATTATCATTTTGATCATGCTATGTTCTTTGATACTATTCGCTTACATGCCCTAGCTTTAAGATTACGTGACCATTACATGCTTATCGTTTTATGACTATGTGACCCATGTCCACCCGAAAAGACCCTCAGATTTATGCTTGCCACTTTAGATAGTAGAAATGCGATTAGCTTGCGAGCTTATGGTAGGGGTTGGACTAGTGCACGAATTGAGCGACTCATCATATGCTAGCCTATACACTTGAGTGAATTGAGTGAATCCTTGTGAGGTATAGGTCTCGATTTGCAGCGCTAGGGAAGCTCATGATGATAAGTGCAGGTCATTAGTGTAATAGAACTCTAATTTACTTGAGGACAAGCAAATGCTTAAGTGTGGGGAGGTTTGATAAAGTATTTCAATGCGTTTATCATAGTATTTATTTGGAGTATAATAGAACCTTAGCAATGAATTTATGCATTTATTCGCCATATTTACACTTATGCTTATGTTGAAGGAGCCTAGAATGAGTTTCGGGCGAAACGGAGCAAAAACGAGGCAAAACGGTGCAAAAATGAAGAACACTGCCATGTGTGACGGCCGTGACACCCCATGCACCTCGCCGTGACACACACCAGAGGCCGAACATGAGACACTGACCATGGTCACGGTCGTGACAGACCCTTGCACCAGACCGTGACACACGGCAGAGAGGTCGACTTAAGATGGTCACGGCCGTGACACCTCTTGCACATGGCCGTGACACTGGGCTGTGAGCATATCAAGTTGAGTCGGCCTTGGTCACGGCCGTGACGGCCCATGTCCCAGGCCGTGACCGTCACGGGAATCGCTATAAAAAGCCCAAATTCGACCCAAAAAGGGGACAACTCACCAGAGATCAATTCCCAACCATCCAGAGAAGAAAATAGGGCGAAAAGAACAGGAAATCCCGTCCCGGAGCGCAAGAAACGGATCAACGAAGAATTCACGCCGAATTAACGAAGAACGAAGATCTTTCCCCGAGATCACCTCAAATTCATCAGTAGGAAAGATCATGAGTTCTTCATCTCTATCTTTTAATTCTTTCGTAGTTTTTCCTTCTATTATGAGTAGCTAAATCCCGTTGTGTTTGGGATTAGATGAACGCTAGGATATTTCGTAGTTAAGCCATATATTATTGTGACTTTGTGTTTTTAACTATTTATCGTTCTATGAATATGTTTCGTTGCTTTAATATGTCTATGTGTTAAAGTGATTGTGTGGAAAAACGTTTAGGGCGACAGCTAAACAACGTTTAGGCCGTTCATAGAAGATAGGATTCGATTATAGGGCGAAAGCAAATTCTCGATCCTCGCCGTTAGTAATTATTGAATTTTAGATCCCCGCGAGCGTTTAGGGGGACAGCAAATTCACGAGCGGGTAGAAAATTACTGCGATTTAGTCTTAAGCATTTAGGAGCAATTTTATTGTCTTAGCCGATAATACCTAGCGGGATTCGAATCCCGAGCACGTCTTTATCATCTGAAAACTCTCGCATCAGTTAATCGCGTTCTTTGAATTTCTGGTTGATTCAGGAGTGGTCTGTTAGGTTAAGTCGTCAAACAATTTGCGTATTTTATTTAGGCTAAATATCGAGTCGATAGGTCATTACTAGTACTTGATTTATTCCTTGTGTTCGATACTCGTTTACTCACTTTACTGCACTACAAATGATAGGTCCACTGCCTATCGCACGTTGGTGATAGTAATTAGGTATACATTTTATTTATCACTTGTCGCACTTTCCATTCACACACCACGTGTCGATCAGTCCTCATTCCAAAATCCCCATGGCAGCAGCAACTTGGTCACCGCCCATCACGCCCGTGAGCATATCGCGGGGCCACGTCGAAGATAGTGCCCACCGTGAAATTCGTGTCCACTATGCTCGAGCTAGCGGGTCGAAGGCAACGCTGAATCCTCTTTTTTTGTAAATTATTTGATCCAATAATCCGCTGATGAATGGTGATAACTTAATTTCATTTTGTTGGGATTTCTATTCCAATGAAATGATGATATATACCTTCGACGGGACCGCCCATGTCTTGGAGCTCGAGGATTTCCTCGTAGCAAGCGTACTTGCAGAAGTGGGAGTATTGCATCACCTACACAGCAAAGCGAAAAATCTCGGGGAGAAGAAAAAACTTGAATCCTTCGGAAATAAAGGAGAGATTGTTAAATAAACCTCGGAAAGAAGCTTGTTTGCGAGGAGATCGACGGCGAGCTGCTCGTCGCCGGAAGAGTTGACGCAGGTCGTTCCCAGCAAGAGGCCGTCCTCAGGCGATCAATCTTAGGGCTTCTCCCATACACATCATGAGTCGGATGAGTCCCTCGTCTGAGGTCGACTTTGTAAGAAATTCTTCATGCAAGTAATATATAATATTAGCTCAAATGATGAACTTTCTATGTAGATTGTCTTTCTCCTCATCTTCCTCCTCAGATTGTGGCTCGTCGTCTTCTTCTTCGCCGTCACCACCGTTGACACTAATATCTTCTAACACATTCATTTACTGCAGTATTAATTGATCTTTGGCAAGGAATGAGTTCACTGCTATTTCATGCAACAAAATAACAATGGGAATGTACTCTTTCAACTGTAGATAACATGAAGAAGCTCCATTCAATACCAACGCAGGTTAGAGGGAGGACAAAAACGTCTACCGAGCACAAAGGGACTGATATTATACCCAAGTCAATTTATTTAGTGTGCTATCAATGACGACAAAGTAGGCTCCAACAACATTTCGAGCTCTTCTATGCTATCTGTGGCGCTTTCACTGCTTCTCATGCTCTCATGTCTGCTCCCTGATGATGAGAATTTGAGAAATTGAAAGCTCGGTAAAGTTTTACCATGCAGATTTCTCCGAAGCAGTATATCGATCCAAACGGCAGGCTTTTGCATTCTCAGTAAGGTCATCGTATAGTCTTTGTACCTCACCTAAGGTACTCAGCTACAGAATCATTATCATGCTTTCACAAAATCGAAATACAAAATCATTAAAAAACGAAGAAAAAATGAAGGGTAAAATAAAAAAACATGCTTGGCAAGCATCTCCGTGTTCGATAAGAGGCCCGTTACCATTACTTCTGATTATTTTCAGACAACAAAAACCTCATTGTGAAACCTTCAAACAGATCTGAAATGAGATACTTTTATCCTTCACAACTTACCTCTAACCCTACAGGGCCAACTCATTCTTGCTTGGGATAACTCATTTGGGATTGTTTCAGCTGCAGAAATATTTGGGATTGTGTTATTCTCTCTGTATGTGATATGGGCTTTCTATGATGCAACTATGCGCAACATTGAAATCTTTCCTTCATTTCATATGCCTTCAAGAGAACAGAGGCATTATATATATATATATATATATATATATATATATATATATATATATAATGCTCGCTGTATAGAATCTCTATCTATATAATAAATGCGTAATCTTCTTACCAATCCGTCGATGTGCTTCAGTATTCTGTTGCTGGAGCTCACAGGCCTATGCCTGGGAATGATAGGAATCTTCTGCCTTGCTTTTCTGTTCTTGCCAGTTTCTCGAGGATCGATTCTTCTTCGACCCATAGACATACCATTCGAACGTGCGACAAGATATCATGTTTGGCTTGGACATCTAACCATGGCCCTCCTTTCTCTCCATGGCCTCTTTTATGTAATAGGATGGTCTATGTGTTGAATAAGTCCAATATCATATCTATTAGATAAGATATGAAAAAAAATAATAATAATAACATAAAGAAAGAGACAAGATGCAAGATCACGCAGCACCCAAAATAAGAAAAAAGGACTGCGCATGAAGGGCTTGGGCGATATTTCAACAAGCATGTGCTATCATATCTTATCTTGTATCTTTACCTATCTACTATATATATGTGGGTGTTTGCATGTGTATGAGATTGAGTGAAAAAAAAAAGAAGAAAACCCTCGTTATTGTAGTTTGCATGTCAGTATAAAAAAAGGTTTTTTTTTCCTCTTGTCTAAAAGCATATCACGCACTCCATATACCAAAACACTTGCCAAGTTAAATATCCCAGTATCCGTTCTCGATCTTTCACAGTAAATATAAACAACACTATGGACGGCAGACTCATAAAAAAAGTAAGCCTTCAAACCAAAAGTTCAGATTTTCCTGTCATATTTATTAACTGTGTTGTCATGTACTCTTTGGCTGCAACTAATGGAGTGGGAAAACGAAGGTGTAGCCAATCTGCCAGGTGTCATTAGCCTATTGGCCGACCTGCTGATATGGGTGACGTACACTTCCCGGCGTTCGAATGAGGAATTTCGAGCTCTTCCTCTACACTCATCAGCTTTACATTGTCTTCGTTCTGTTCTTGGCATTGCACGTCGGAGATTTCATCTTCTGTTTGGCCGGCGGCGGGATATTCCTCTTTATGCTCGATCGTTTCCTCAGGTTCTTTCAGTCAAGAATAACTGTCGATGTTCTCTCGGCGAGGAGCTTCCCTTTCGCAACTGTAAATACACGGGGTAACATTCTTTAGCTGCATAGTCGAAATAGGATTGGGGAAGATTAGCTCTGTCCACTGCATCTTGTGAAACGGTCATGTTTAATTGCTAGACGGTACGTGTCATGTGGATGAATAGTTACTCATAAATGCATTAAGTATTAATTATAAGACTTTTGGCATTCCATGTCAGTTGGATACAACGGATATGTCTAGTTTCTCTGTGTCACATGCATGAGAACTGCAACGTTTCAAGTCCCAAAGGGGGACATTTAATTGCTGGACCGTGAGCTTACATTACTTATAACTCACAAAACCAGAAAACCAAATAAAATGACTCCTAGCCCGCCATGTCGTAAAAAAAAAAAAAAAACAACTCTTCAGCTTCGTACAATGCACCTGGACACAAAAAAAAATAAATCCAAAGGCATAAATGTAAAGTAAAACCTCTATAAATTAATACTCGATAAATTAATAACCTCTCTAAAATAATAAAATCTTCCGGTCCCGACTTGGGCCTTTGTTAAAAATCGTCAAATTCGATAAGATAATAAGATAATAACTTTTTTTGTAAATTCCTTTGTAAATATTAGGTCCCGTTAAAACTCTAAATTAATATTTAGTATAAATTACAATTATAAATTATGGTAATTTGCTAAAATAAGAATCTAATTGAATTGTTACTAGATTTTCTTATTTTTTCTCTTTGGATTTCATCCCAACTTTTTAATTATAGTCAATAGTTCTGATGTCGAGTTCTCTAGGCAACAAAAATGTTGTCGCTATTTTGTGTCGCTTAGTATCCCCACCCTTCTGGAGGTTGGTTAAACGATTCTTCAATGATATCCAGAGCATTTGATTTTGTACCTTAACTAATTTTGAAATGATATTTTTCATTAATTCACACTTGTAAATTGTTTTAAGTACATGAATATAGTTAATAATACATATTTGAATTCATTTATCGTCAATACATTTTAAATTTGTTGAATTTAAAGAGTCTCTTTAAATAATAAAATATTAATTTATCGATATATTAATATCTCTCTAAGTTAATAAAATGTCATGGTCCCAATGTTATTAATTTATAGAGGTTTTACTGTAGTTTGAGCATGGATGGGGGAATTTTTGCTGACGTGTCAGCGCAATCAGCGGCGGATCTACATGGTGGCCCGAGGGGGCCATGACCCCCCGAAAATTTTCGAAATTTTGAGTATTGTATCTATTATATAGCTTTTATATAAATATATAGACTTTAAGGTATATCATCTTGAATTGATTGGCAGTGTTAGTGGTTTTTCAAGGTTTAGTTGTCATAGTGGTGGTGGGTTCGATTCCTCCTCCGTTTCTTCCATTTTTAAACTTTCTATTCTTTTTTTACTTTTCCCCTTTTAACTTTCTATTCTTTTTTTGCTCTTTCTTTTTTTTGTCCGCTATATTTAAGAATTTTAAATCTTTGAATATTTAACTATTTCATTCTTTTACTTTATATAAATATTTTTTAACAAATTAATCAATCAAAGCTTTAACAAATACAATGTCTGTTTTTCCATAGTAATACTCAAATGGGTTTTATTTTATATCTAATTATATTTAGTTTTGACTTTTTCTAGTTCTTCTCATTATCTTTCCTCTTTCTATTTTTTCTATACCATATTATTATTAAATTAATATATATCATACAAACAAGAAGCTAGTGAGATCTCATATCACTCTTAGAAATATTAGTATTGCGAGTTGTCGTTAGAGCTCCGTCAATCTTATTATTGATGTATTTCAATATTTATATTTTTTGTTGATTGTATTAAATGTGAATTTTTTTATGGTCGTGATTTAATATGTTCCAACAAAATGTATAGGTGCAAACGAGCCGAGCTCGAGCTGGCTTGTTCGCAATCGAGCCCGGTCTGGGCTCGTGGCTCGTCGAGCCCTTATCGCAACAATTTTGACTATTCAACTTTTATATATAATTTTCTGGATCCGCCCCTGAGCGCAGTAGAGACCCTATTCAACTTTTATATATAATCATTATAATTATATCAAATTAATAATACCGGGACCATTGATTTTTATTAATTTAGAGATATATTAATATATCGATAAATTAGTATTTTATTAATTAAAAGGGAGACTCTTTAAATTCAACAAATTTAGAATGTATTGACGATAAATGAATTCAAATATGTCTCATTAATGATATTCAAGTACTCAAAATGATTTACAAGTGTGAATTAACGAAAATATCGTTTGAAAAGTAGTCAATGTCCAATATCAAATGCTCCCAGGATATCATTGGAATATCGTTCAGCCAACTTTCAGAGGGTGGGGATATTAAGCGACACATTAATTATATTCATGTACTCAAAATGATTTACAAGTGTGAATTAATGAAAATATCGTCTAAAAAGTAGTCAAGGTACAATATCAGATGCTCTCAGAACATCATTGGAATATCGTTCAGCCAACTTTCAGAAGGGTGAGGATATTAAGCGACACAAAATGGCGACAACAACCCTTCACAATTTTTAGTTGCAATTAGAGAACTCGACATTGGAATTATTGAATGCAATTAAAAAAGTTAGGGATGAAATCCAATTAGATTAAAATTAAAGAAAATCTAGTAACAAATAGATTCTTATTTTATCAAATTATCATAATTTATAATTGTAATTTTTATGAATTATTAATTTGAGTTTTAATGAGACCTAATATTTATAAAGAATTTTCCAAAAAATATGATATTATTATCTTACCGAATTTGATGATTTTTACAAAGGCCCACTTCGGGACCGGAAGATTTTATTATTTTAGAGAGTTTATTAATTTGTAGAGTATAAATTTATAGAGGTTTATGTATACTATATACACAACTAATTTTAAATCATAATGTCATTATTACACATCTTTGAATTGCAAACAACTCACAAATGTGAAATCATTATATTTTTTTTTAAAAAAAAAACTCATATGTTGTGTGGTATCCTCACAATGTCATGTTATCGTAGTCGAGTTCAATTTGAATCGAATGAAACCTCATTGTTAGCTATGCAAGAATCCAGACTTGCAACAAGATCAACCATGGATTTATTACCATATTTCACAATGTGAAACTAATTTCGAATCGCATCTCATCACATTCTCGCAGCTACTAAATATCCAAATCAGTACATCATTAAAACACCATAATAAACATCAGGCCTTTCATAAACCAACCTACCAAAAAAAGAAAAAAAAAAAGAAAAGAGAGAATTCTAACCAACCTATAACTTGAACAAGATTAACCATGGTTTAATTACCAACTTCAAGAGCAACCCATGGTTTCATGACCAGATTACACAATGTGAGACTAATTCCATCACATTCTCGCAACTAAACTCAGTACATAATTATAACACCATAATAAGCTCGATTACATTTGCCCATCTAAGAAAAAGAAAAGAAAAAAATCCTATAACTAACCTAACTTAAAAAAAAAAAGAAAAGAGAACCATCAACTAACCACCTCTTCTAACAATAACTTCCGCCGCCGCCGCCATAGTCCTAACACCGCCAACCTCAAGCAAAGCAAGCGCAAGCTCTCCTTCCCCCAAACCCTAAGCCCCTCACTCACCCTCTTCAATAGCCCCACCTCAATCTCCCCAACCCATTCCTTCTTACACCCCACCAAAAACCTCAAGAAATACGTCGCATACGCACGCCAAGTCGCCCCGTCGCACCCAAGCGAAATCCTCCCCTCCAACCCGCCCGCCAAAAACTTCATGTGACAACTCAAAACCTTCGAACACCTCTTCGAACCATTCAAAGTCGTAGTAAACGCACCGCAAAACGCAGCCAAACAAGCCAACGCATACCCTTTAAGCATAGGAAGCCAACAATGTCCGCCATTTTGCCCGTCGGACGAGGTCAGCCAAGAAGGAATAGTCTCCTTTACCAGAGACTGGGCCAGGCCCGGCCCGCCCGTCAGCGCAATCACCGACGCACCGAGTGAGGCCGCCACCTTCGTCCTCGTCAGCGCCTCCGCCAGCGAGGCGCTTCCCTGCTTCGTCCTGTGCTTCGAAAATGGCGTAGCAGCAATAATATCTTCCACGGTTTCCATGAGAAGGGAGACGACGGCGCTCCTCAGAAACATGATATCCTTGAAAAACCCGTAGACGCGCAGGTACACGATTCCCGGGGCGACGGGCGAGAGACCGCCCGTGCAGAGAGACCTGAACCCGTGGCCAAGTAGCTGCCCGATGCTGCCCGAGGGGCGGGAAACGTCCGGGCAGCTCGAGGCCGAAGCGACCGTGCTCGCGAAGCAGCTCTTGAGGAGTTGGACGACGGCTTCGTTGCTCTGAAGGAAGACGGACCGTGAGGCGGAGAAGACGAGGAAATCGCTCCATCGCTTCGCCTTTAGGGTCCATAGAGAGGCCACGATGGGCATGCACGGCCATGGGCAGCCCGCGGCTAGGGACTCGAGGGCGGGGCCCGCCATGTCGAGGAAACGCTGGGAGGATTTGTCGAGCCTGTATGTGATGCTGAGGCTGACGAAAGCGGCCATGGGGAGTGGGAGGGAAGCGGGCGAGTTTGCACCGCCTGCATACATACAGCTCTTTTGAGGAAGGAACGAGTTGTGTAGTATTCGATTTAAAATGGTTTTGATTATTTGTTCAGTTCTGTAATTCAGGGGGATAGGGGCATAGAATTTAGAAGGTGGTTTTATACGGACAATAACTTTTTCAAAGTGAAGCAACTTAGGGATGTTATAAACCGGAATCTTAGATTTTGAAAGTTTTCCTATAATGCACCCCATAAGTTTCTCTGAACCTTAAAATTATACGCCGAAACTCTACAATTTGGGGCAAAATCAAGGATTTCAACGTTAAGTGTTCCTAGATTGCTTAATTTTGAATATTGTCCGTATAATGCCAACCTCTAAATTCGATGTCCCTATAATGACATCCCCCTAAATTACGAGACTGAAAAAATAATCAACACTTTAGAAATATAATCAATCCACAGACCTGATTCTAGGCTCGGAACGTCCACGCCAGTGGCAGCTAAGATGTTCTTCATCTGTTCTTCGATCTTGGAGAGGTTCGTAGCTGGGCATGGCCAGTCCGTTCCATTCATAAACACCGATTTCCAAACGCCGCGAGTCACTTCGGCGGAGAAGTAACTCACAAACGACGCCAACGACGCCGGGAGGTAATCGACTAAATCTTTCAGGCCTGTTCGAACAAAATAATTCTCAGAATTAAGCCTCGAAGATAGCAATCTAGTTTTGCTTTCGAGTGTCTTCAATAGCAGTTGACATACCCGTGCATAGTCCACGAGGGGACAAAACGTCGTGAGCGCAAGCAGTTAGGGCAGCCTCAGCCACGAAGGGGACAGCTTCGAGGATGTCCCAAGCGGGCAACTTAGGCCTAACATACGTAGCATCTTGATTTCCATTACTCGACGAACTAGTGCTACTTGCCGACGTATTATTCGCCGCCGCCGGGTTTCCCCTGCTAAAATTTCTGAACATCATCTCGAGCAAAGTGTCCACGGTTTTCACCACGTGGGACCCACTCGCAAGACTGGCCAAAGGAGAAGCAATGATAGCTCGGTGCTGCCTATACCATAGCTTCAGCTTGGGAAATGAGTCGACGAATATTGGCTCAGAGGACGAAGAACGAGCCGCTTTGGCGAGCCTCCTTCGATTTGGGTCCTTGACTAAGTCAACCGAAGAGTCCAAGTGGGAGTTTCGTACCAATATGAGGTACTCGAGCGTTAGCTGCGCCCCAACGGGCGGTACGTCGCCGAATCGACATTCGAAGGGAGGCTGATTGAAGTGCCATAATCTCAGTAGGACAGAAAATGCGTTTGAAAAGACGGCGTGGGCAGTGATCGATTCGCCCGTGGGCATTGTCCATGAGGTGTTAGGCAGGCAAGAACCGAAAACTTCGCAGATGGTCATAAGAGAACAAGCTAGCTCAGGGACCTGTCATTAAGGTATATCCAAAAGAATTCTTCAAGAAGTGTTAATGTAAGGGAAAAGTTTGAATTTTTTTTAGGGTGCTGACACCTACGAGACCGTGGAGGGAAAAAATTTGTGTGGCATCGACGGGGGCGATTCCCACGAGGAGAACGTTGAGCATTGGGGCGCAGCTTATCAGATAGCTTTCGGTGCCAGAATAGTCGACAGGGATGGGCGGAGACAGCAATTTGGTAATAAAGCACACGGTATGTTCCTGTAAAAGTTTTGAGAATGGGACGCCATTTCGATGATGGTCTCATCAGTTATAAGGCGATTGTTAATGTAAGCAAGCGAAATGAAATAGGAGAGGTGATACCTGAATATTCCATCCATGAATGAAGGATTCTCCACAGAGAATAGATGCAGCAGCAACCTTCTCGTCGATCGACCCTTCGACAGCAAGCTCGAAAACTTTCTCAATCTCTGTCAAGCTTTGATTATATTAATGAGTTTAAATTCAGCTGCTTTGCTAGAGAATGAAAAATCTTAAAAAGACATAAATTAAAGTATATTTGGAAAACCTATGACAAATATCCTAAAATGCATCTCTCAACTGATTTTCGGTCCTAAGTTGCTAGGAGTTACACGATTTCTACAAAAGCGCAATACGGAAAGAAAGACAAGTCTACAGCTTCTAAATAACACCAAAGAATGCATACCTCGAAGCAGGGGTTGAAACTAAAGCAGCCAACATTTCTGGGCTTAGTTTTGCTCCTTCCGTAAACGACGACCAATCGGTTAACTGAAAGGGAGCTTTATCGGCAACTTGATTGGACTGTTCACTAACATAACCTGGCCAGAAATAAACGGACGTGTCCAAAACAGATCTAGCTATGCATGCTTCAACGATTAAATGATGCAAGGAACCAGCTGCAACAAGAAACGAAAAAGGAGAATATTTTGGTCAGAAGTGAATAAAAAAGCTACGGAAAAAAAAAAGATAAACATTACTTACAGCAGTTAAAAGAGGCATCCACTGTGTTCTCATCATTTACGCCTGATACGACCATCATCGCTCTAGTAGCTGCTTGATTAGCAAAAACTACAGCTGATTGAGGTGGCATTAGCAATCTCTTGTGATCGATTAAGATCTGAAGACTAGACACAAATTCTTGACGTCTTTTCCCAGGCAGTATTTGTTCAGCCATTTCCTCCTCTTCGACAAGATCAGCAATAACGAGTGGTGTGATACACAATAACATCGACAGTCGCGCGTCAAGGAGAGGCACGGGCCCCTCAATAGGATCTCTCTCCTACAAGTAAAAGAAATACAATATATAAGAAAAGTGTGGTACAAACAAGAGCCCAAGCTCAGACAACAACTCGGTTTATTACCCTCTGAACAAGGCGAAGAGCAGCCATCCAAAGTCCTAGGAAGATCTCATGCCAAGGCACATCGTACATTGCTTTAAGGGATTTAACGAGGCCTGCAGAAAAAAATGTGTTCACATCATAATCTGAACAAGTGGCAATTTCAGACATCATCAGGGGAATAAACATTACCAGTGACAATTTCTACTGCACTTGTTGCACTGACTTGTGAATTATCCATCATGTCTTCTAAGAGCATATCCAAAGGTAGCCATAGAGCAGAGCGACTTATCCCAATACAGAGACCATCGTAATCAGCTATACGGCTGGATTTCATTACGGGGATGGACTCTAACGACAATGTACCATGAAACTGACTAGCCACAACGTTGTCACTGCCTGATATAAACTGCGTGAGAATCGCTTGGGTAGCAGGATCTGAGCTTCTCAAAGCCAGCGAATTTTTAACTAGCAGCTGTAGCCGTTGCATGAAGCTTTTCCAGTCTGTTAAACTGTAGATGAATTAGTAATTTCAAACAAAGAAATCATAGGAGACGATGACAGAAGTTGGAAGGACTAAATCGTTAAGAGGGCTAAAGTTCTAACGTGTTTTGGCGTGCCAAATAAAGAATCCTAGAAGTCACTTTATTCTGCAAAATTGTCGTAAACAATTCTACAGCTATGAGTGTATTTTCCGATTTCAGTTTCTCCTTATGCTGAAGTTTCTTCTCCTCGTCAATGTTACGAATGTCTATCTCCATCTCGTCAGATTTAACGGGCCATTTCGGGTCAATCTTTGGCAGCTGAAGTAATCCTTCGTCGTCGAGCACAGCTTCAACTAGCTGCCAAACTATGGAAAAGACAAACAAAACCATGGTAACGCCAGCTTCATCTGCTTCAAGTCCAAACTTCTCCGACAAACCGAGCACCTTGTCCAAGGAATTCATAGTCCTGTAAATAAAAATTTGACAACATAATGCAGTTGTTGAGGTGAGACATTTACAATATATACACATATATAAACCATATATACAGATCAAGGCGTGAAAAATTTTGTAAATAAAGAGAGAAGGAAGTATGCCCATGAAAAAATGGACTTCAGAAAAAAAAAAAAAAACCGATTACTCACTTTTCTTGATTAGGCAACTTCAAGTTTTCTTTCAGTTTAAAGGCGTGTCTCTTAAGAAGTTCCATGTAGAGCCTAAATGCTGCTGGAAACGAATGGCGGTTCGGAATTACCCTACATGAGAAATTAACTCATTTCAATCACCATAGACAGAACATTGTGTCAAGAAAAGAATAGCAAGAAAAATTGTTCCTACGCATTGTGAGAGCAAAAATCAAACCACAGGATTAAGTCTGCCATCTTTGGGGTTCAAGAAAATTAAAAAAGTCAGATACAGAAAAGGTAAAACACCTCGTAAAAAGTATAAAAGCTCAAAAAAGGAAACTTAATGTGCTTCTACATACACAATCAAGAGCAAAATATCACTAAAAAGTCAGAACACTTAGAAAAAATCTACACTAAGAGAAAAGAGATTAAGAAAACTGGAAACATATAAGTATGACACAATTGACAAAGCGTTAGCCAGAACAATCACTTCTGAAGAGTGCAACCCACTAATCACACAACTCGAAAAAAAAAAACTCAAAACACACCCAAGAACACACAAATGAAACCTTGTCGAGAGCAGCCCAAGGACGAGAAAAGGATGCACAATCTTGAGACACAAGGCCTTGTCCAATATTTTCCAAGCAATAGGAACATTGTTGTCCCAGCAAATGTGAGCAACCAAAACATTCGCTAGCTCGACGCTCGGAAAACTAACGCCGTAAGAAGACAGCGTCGACGAAACCTCGATTGCCCATATCGAAGGGTCGACACACTTCTCTTGAGCCAATTTTGTCAGCTCAGAAACTCTATCCCACGCCATGCTGATTGTTCGCCTTGACTCCTCCATCGCCAACTCTCACAGATTTTTCATGATTTCATCCCAATTTGTTGACTCAATTTCAAATATGGCTGGCTGGTTTTAATCAAGTCAAGAACGTGAGCTTCGGGGCAGTGGAGAAATTTGGGAATTTCAAGAAATTTATATCTCAAGTACACACTTGCCTCAATTACCAAATGGTCAAATTTTATTACCATACGTATTATTATTAAATATATTTATTGATTTAAGGTTTAACAGTTTAATGTAAAGCAAGTGTTTTTGCACCTAATAAAACTAATTTAGGGTTGTCAATGGGCGGACATTCCCCGTCCCCGTGGGGATCCGCCCCGAACGGGGTAGGAAATCCCCGCTATTCTACCCCCGCAGGGCGGGGACGGGGGAAAAATTTTCCCCGCGGATATCCCTGCCCTGCCCGATTATTAAAATACTATTTATTCAATTAATATTATTATAAGATAAATAATATTAAAATATAGTTTGGATAATATTGAAATAATATAAATATGATTAAAAAATATTGTTTGAATAATATAAATAATATTAAAATATGTTTAAATAATAAAAATTAATTTTTTACAAAAATAGGATGGGGCGGGGAATCCCCGCGGGGACGGGGACGATTTCGTCCCCGTTTGCCTCGCGGAGATGGGGACGGGATTAATCCCCGCCCCGAATCCGTCCCGTTGACAACCCTGATAGTGAAATTAACTAAATTAATAAAATTATTAATACATGTGACAAACCCGAATTTTTTATTCGGTACCACTATCAAATTCAATATTATATTTGTCCAATAACATCACTTTACATGCTTCAAAAAAGTTGAATGTTTACATTATGCTTATGATTAATACGTTACGATGATGATTATGATTTGTGAAAAAGATATATCGATAGAATATGTGAAAAAGAGAAAAAGTAAACGAATTACGAATTACATGCGTTTCGGTCAACAGTGAGTCAAAGTGGGAGATGTACTTTGCATATGTGAAAAAGAAAAAAAAAAAGTAAACAAATTAAATGCGTTTCGGTCAACGCTGAGTCAAAGTGAGAGATGTACTTTGCGTATCATAGTCTATTATGTCTAAAGGGCGACCGAGTACATTAGTTGGTAGTAAGTCCCAATCATCGGATAATACGATTTATTTTATATGGCAACTAATAACCGCTTGATTATGATTATCGAACATTAAATTTCGCTTGAAAAAATTATCATCGGAAATTACATTCAACGAAAATTAGATAATGCTTGGTCCAAGTCAAAGTCCACGGGCCAACAGTTGTAGGACTCGACCCGCTTTAAAAAGCCCATTTAGCTTTTCCTTGCGTTTGATGATTGATGTCTATGACTATGTTTATCCATCACCTTCCATCATGAGAATAAAATATTAATTTCTCTCTCCACCACATTCACAACATACACTCAACAATTTTCATACTTTATCAACAATGCAGCATAACCTATAATATTTCTTTATATAATTATTTTTAGTAGTATTTGAATGTTTGAAAATATATTACATTATATGATATAAAATTTAGATACTTTGGTTATTGGAGATAGAAAAATAATATGAATTATGATATATTATAGAATGTAATAGAGAAATAGATAATTTGAAATTGTGACTCAAAATATAGCAATATTAGTCTCTATTTGTAGAAGAAAATAAATCATACATTTTGGTAAAAAAAATTAAAATAAAATTTTAATAGATAATTAAATGTATCATAAAAATCAATAAAAACCACAAAAACAATTTTGAAAACTGTGCACAACCGGTTGTTGAACTAGGTTGGTCCACCAACCGGGTTGTAGGAGGTTGTGGGGAATATTTACAACCGGTTGTTGAACTAGGTTGGTCCACCAACCGGGTTGTAGGAGGTTGTGGGGAATATTTACTTGTTTGATCTATTTTATTTAATTATATTGCACAACCGGTTGTCGGGGTCATTGATAAACATAGTCTAAATAATTTTAGCCATAAGTTGGATAAAATATTCAAATTTGATAACTATATATGATTGCGGCAAAATTATTTTTCTATTTTAGTAAGGGAGATAGGCTTATAGTGACCACCTCTTAATTGATTTGGTGTGTCAACCATTATTACAATTTTATAATATTGTTAATATATTACAAATTTCCTCAAATCTATTTTTATATAATAAAATTAAATTTATAATTTAAATAAAAAATAACTTAAAATATAACATAGTCTATATTTACAAATTGTACATGCATGGAAGAATGTTTTAAATGCTAGTTATGATTTAGGGAACGGTACATTTGTTGTACCTGTAAATTCGGAGCCATTCAAGCTAGTTTGTATAATTTCGGTTTAAATTCGGGGCATGACTCGTAAGTAGTAAGCTTTTATATTATTATTATTATTTAATATTTTATTTTTTTACATATTTTTTTTAAATAAATAATGGCGTGTTACTTCGATCTCTTCTTAAGTTCACTATCTTGGTTCTCGAATATGGAAATATCGAAGAACTGAAGCACCGAAGACCCAAGGTCCTTTTATTTTATTATCATCCTCACTAAATATTCAAGTTTAGTGGTAAATCGGATCGTATCAACCATGTTATTATTGCAAGAATAATTTCAGACGCTATCGAATGTCCAAATAGTAATTTGAAACAAGTAATCAAATGAGATACCGCACGAAAAAAAATTGAAAAAAAACTTAAAAAAATAGAAATCAATTTCTCTCATAGCAAATCTCCATTTTATGGAGTAGAATGAAAGGAGCTGAAATAAAACCGTACTCCACAATCGACATATATACATCGCGTCACATTAAATGCGAATAATAGATGTGAATAATAATTTCAGTTAGTCACATCTTGAAATTTCAGATGATATCCTCCCCACCTTTTTTTTTTCTAATCGCAATTATTGACTTTCATTAGGTTTGCCCCCGTGCGATGCGCGGGGTAATTTTCTGTCATGAAAATTGAATAATTATTCAATTAAGATAGATACTATCTTTCAATTATATACATCAATCACTCCATTCGTAGTCAAAAGCGAAAAAGTAACTCCTTAATTTAAATATGGCGAAAGAGGTTTTCATCAAATACAATCGTATTTATAATAAACGACGGTAGGGTATGTTGGTCGATGGCGTTGAAATACCATGGTATACTATGTTTGTGAACCGTTATCTTGTACGTCGTCTTCTTTGATGCTCATAAGAGAAAGGTTAAATCTCTTTTCCTAAATCATGCATATCAGTTTCAAGAGTTTTAGTCTCACATAACATAAATGGTGATTCTCGAATTGGCTCCATGATACTATGTTGTAACATTACATTACATATAATCTCTTCCCGAGCAAAAGTGTCAATTCTTAGACTCAATATTTTATGTTATCATTCATGAGATAAGATACCAGCGTCTTCCATAGGATGCAAATCAAAATTCAAAGTCTGATACCATAATTCTATATAAATGCAGAAGTTTGTTTCGATCTTGTTGTGAAACTTCGTAAGACTGATGTAGTAAGACTGCTTATTTGCGTGGCTGCACTTATACAAGGCTGCAATAATTTGTATGACTGCAAACTTCGTAGAAGTGCTTAAATATAAGACTGCGAGCTATAAGACAGCTTAATTGCGCTTTGGCAATTTTGGAAGACTGAAGTAATTTGTAAGAGTGTACGACTTCATAAGATTGTCGTAACTTGTAAGAGTGTACGACTGCGAACTTCGTATGACTGCAGTGATTTGTAAGAGTGTACGACTGCGAACTTCGGAAGACTACTTCAGTTTAAGGCTACGTACAAATGTAAGACTACTAACTTGTGCGACTGCAATTTTGGAAGACTACCGTAATTTGTATGACTATATGAATCCGAAATCATTAAATATGTGTCAACACACAAAGCAATCTTCCAATAGATAAATATTTAATGACGTTATCAGCATAAGACAATACCTGAAAAAACGCCACTGTTCAGAAGCTAACAAGAAACTAAATTACAACACATTAATCGTTAAGGAGAAAATAGTCGAACAACGCCCTAAAACCCATCGGATTCATTCCCATCCAACTCTAACATTGTAGTTTCTTGATTAAAAAGAAATGTTCACCAATGAACCATTGTTCATACAAAATGTATTTCGATATCTTTTGATGTACCCCTGCGCACCCGCCTACCATTTTTTGTTGTTTAAAGCGCACAATCTTGTACAGACCTTTATTCAAACATTTGAAAAACCTTTCTCGATGACGGCACAAAGCAACATAACGTTGAGAAACCATCCTTTTAACGCAAATTTCTATGTCCCACGTCCCAAATTCTAGGAAAACCGTCAATGAGGTTAATGAGAAGAAAAAAGTAATGACTCTTGTATGAAAAATGGGACTTTACTACCTCTAGTGAAAACTTCACATTTTTCTACTAGTTCTTCAAGCCTTAGAGGTCGGTCTGAACAGCTTTGGCATGCTAGCTGTAAACTCGATGTTCTGCTTTAGTCTCCGTATGAGCCCGACTAACTCATATGCAAACCAGACGAATCTTGGAAATGGGATTTCTCAGAATCAAACAAGATCAGTTGGATCGAAAAAAACTCGCAAAACAAAAGCGATTGCTTCTCTTAGAAGCTTGATCAGCTGAAGGTAAGTTGATAGAAAAATACAACTACAGCAGCATTACCCCGAAATCGCCCAGGTTCATAAAAATACAAATAAATTAAACAACGGCGTCTTCTTCCTATCACAATGCAAGTAATATTTCACACTTGACAGAAAACAATGCATCATTTTCACACAGTCCTCACAGTCATCAAGATGACAAATACCCAACACCCTTTTCAAATAAAAAACTCGAGCATCTTGTTACCTAATCATGGATCTGAGGTGGGCAACTCCAAAGGCAAGTGAAGGTGAGCAGAAAAAAACTTGGAATCTTTTCCCAGTAAACAGAATTGAAAACCGTGTCCACGCCACTTACCCACACTTTCTCCAACTTATAGTAGGACGTCAAATTCCCAACTTTTTGAAAAAAAATAATTCCCGTCGCATAAAAATAAAATTTCTTCCGCATATTATGAAGGATTTCTACCTTGCACCACCAATTTCGAGCATTTTGATCGCCTTTGACTAACTTCAAGGCAATTCCATTAAGACCTGATGTTATATAATTTCGAGTGTTCCTTTGAACGAACAAAAGAAACGTCTCGACAGAAGATCATCTACCCAGCTCAGCTTCGGCTATTATATAATGATGCAAAGAGAAAACTCAACTGAAATTATAACGATGATTAGTCTGGGAAGATGCAATTCTCGGAATAAAATACAATTTCAAGTTCTGTACATACAATCAAAGAAATAACAACAAAAAGCACCATTTTTTGACTTCATCTGTACTTGAGAAACAAATATCTGATAAATAAATAGAAGAAAAGAACGACATAGAAAAATCCATTAAAAACTTCATGCAGAAACTACAAACCACGCTATTATCGCCATATCTTCAACCAAATCGATACTCTATACAGGAAAAAAAGAACCCGCCAAAACTACCGTATGAAATGCAACAAACAGCTCATTAATCAATGTTCCCGAACAAAAAAGATGCAATCTTTAACCACAAAATATAAATAAATAACGCAACAATTATTACAAAACCCACCAGTTAAGCTTTTCCTCCATTTACGATAACTGTTGGAACTTACGAAAAAAGATGCTTTATTTGTGTTTGCATTCAGCTTAACTTTTTTATTTTGCACAACATTCAAAAACAAAAAAAAACTAAGATACTGCAGTGAAGAAGGTAACTATACTTGAAAAATATACCAACATTAATTTGCAAATATAATTTGCTTCTATGGAAACAGATTCTTCTCCTTTATCCAAAACCCATCTTTCAAATGCTTCTGCTTTCAGCACCTGCGCCGACGCCATTAAAGAACCTCGTTTCAATCTCACCCCATTTAAATCCACATCTCACAAACCCTATTAATACCCCTCGAATTAATCAGATCACACAAAACAACATAACTAATGAATATTTAGTGATCAAACAAACCATGAATATTTCTAAAATGGCGAGGGTTTATGAGAAAACTATATTATATTATGCAATAATATTGTGTAATATTTCATTATATTATATGGCATGGTATTATGTTATGTTATATTATCTTATATTACTTGTAATATAATGTTTTATAGTATAATATTTTTTATATTGTATTATATTATATTATATTATATTATATTATATTATATTATATTATATTACATTATATTTTATTATCTTGTACTATATTGTATTATATTATACTATATTTTATTATGTTACAATACTATTTTAAACTATATTATATGATATTAAATTATATTATATTATACTATTATATATATGTTATATACAATACTTTATACTAAAAATATTATATTATATAATTATATAAATGTTGTATTATATGATGTTATTATATTATTATGTTATACTATATTGTATTATTATATGAAGTATTTTATTTTACCTTATATAATATTATATTATTTTATATAATTAACATAATACAGCTATTAAATTATGTTACATCATATTAGATCATATCATGTTAAAATTATATTATATTATTTATATTACTTGTCGTATTATGCTAGATTTTTTTATATTTTACTAAATTAAATTCATTATATCATGCAAGAATCTGGCCAGTATGTGAATGTAGTTTTCTCACAACACCCAATGTGTGTTGTTCACGGTCACATGGAGCAGGACTGCTGGAGCATCTCTCCAAGTGTTGTTCACGTTTGTCTCGTTAATTTAAGGTTCAAAGTAGTTGTCATGAAAATTGAATAATTATTACATTAAGATGGATTATCTCTTTCAATTATATATATAGCAATCATTCCATTCGTAATTAAAAGCGATAGAGTATTACAACTCCTTAATATAAATACAGAAACAGGTTTTCGTCAAATACAATGTATTCATAATAAACGACGATACGATATGTCGGTCGATGGTGTGGAAAATACCGTGGTATACTATGTTGGTGAACCCGTTATCTTCTACGTCGTCTTCTTTGATGCTCATAATATGCTCATAAGAGAAAGGTTAAATTTCTTTTCCTAAATCATGCACTTTCAAAAGCTTTAGTCTCAGATAACATAAACAGTGATTCTTAAATATGCTCGATGATAATATGTTGTAACATTACATTTCAGATAATCTCTTCCCGAGCAAAAGTGTACCATTCTTAGACTCAATATTTTATGTTATCATTCATGAGATAAGACATCAGCGTCATCCATAGGATGCAAATCAAATTCAAAGTCTGATACCAAAATTCTATGGAAATGCAGAAGTTTATTTCGATCTTGTTGTGAAACTTCGTAAGGTTGCTCTAGTGTAAGACTGCAAACAATTGTAACTGCTCTTTTGCACGGTTGTACTTGTAGAAGGCTGCAAGAATTTGTATGACTGCAAACTTCGTTGGACTGCTTCAGTCTAAGACTACGAACTATAAGACCGCTTAATTGCGCTTTGGTAATTTTGAAAGACTGCAGTAATTTGTAAGAGTGTACGACTGCAAAACGTCGTAAGACTGTCGTAACTTGTAAGAGTGTACGACTGCGAACTTCGTATGACTGAAGTAATTTGTAAGGTACGACTGCGAACTTCATAAGAATACTTCAGTGAAAGGCTATGTACAAATGTAAGAATGCAATTTTGGAAGACTGCAGTAATTTGTATGACTATATGAATCCGAAATCATTTAATATGTGTCCACATATAAAGCAATCTCCCAATAGATAAAGATTTAACATTAACGTTATCAGCATAAGACAATAGCTGAAAAAACACCTATGTTCAGAAGCTAACTAAGAAACTAAAGTACAACACATTAAACGGTAAGGAGAAAATAGTCAAACAACGCCATCGGTTTCATTCCCATCCAACTCTAACATTGTAGTTTCTTGATTAAAACAAACGGTCAGCACTGAATAGTTGTTCATGCAAAATGTATTTCGATATCTTTTGACGTACCCATGAGCACTCCCCTGCCATTTTTTTGTTGTTTAAAGCGCACAACTCTCATACATACCACTATTCAAACACTTGAAAGACCTTTCTCGATGACGGCACAAAGCAAACGTTGAGAAACCCATCTTTCAACGCTGATTTTCCATGTCCCACGTCCCAAATTTCTAAGAAAACCATCAAAGAAGTTAATGAGCTCAAAAAAGTAAGGACTCTTGTATGAAAAATGGGACTTTACTACCTCTAGTTTTAATGCTGATGCAACTGTTTTGACGGCAAGATTGAAGCATGTAATATAGAAAGATGAAAGGGAAAAATGGAGAAATTTGCATTGATTAGAAAGGAAAAAGTTTTAACCTTGAGCGGTGCAGCCAACTCTTCTCTTGGACTTCCCCTTGCTCTTTGCGTTGGAGTTTCTCTCCATGGAAGTAGCAGTTTTGAGCTTCTCCTTGAGATTGTCCACCTCGGCTTGCTTCGTCTTCACGTCCCTTTTCAGTTTCTCCACCGCCGCCTCGTAAGGAGCGACGATATCCCTAACTGCGGCGGTGCCCAGCCTCCACCTCCTCCCGCCGCTACTGCCAGCAGCCACTACGCTCCTCCTGAACCTCTCCCTTAGCAGCCCAAGTCGGCGGAGCTCAGCTACCACGGCTACGTCGGCCACGCGCATCTTGTCTGGGTCCCACGGGGTGTGAGCTTCCTGGGTCCGACACCGCATCGAATACCTTCCCATTTTTTTTCCAATCGAAGATGGAAACACAAACGACTTAGAACAATCAAATTAATTTCTTCAATTTTTCACAGGACCACCAAAGGTGGGTTTTTTATTCAACCCAAATGTTGCTAATGACAAATCGATTTACCTGTCCCATTATCATTTCAAACTCAACAATCCTTGGCTGGTGGGCGTTCTCATCCTCATCGTCCTCTGTTTTACCAGCATGAGGCGCGTGCAGTGGAGAGATCGTGAAGGAAACTGGCGAAGTTGAAGAGATCCCGACGTTCATGTAGTTTGCAGCCTAAATGAGAAATAAAAAAACAAAAATTGATTCAGGCGTTAAATTACCCAAAATCCCCAAATCAACAAAAACCCTAGTCAATTGTGTTACCATTATCAGGTCGTACAGCCACAGATCAACACTGACGAACTCCTCCTCGAACAACTTCAGCGACGCCAGATCTTCGCCATCGTCCGCCGGCGCTTGCAGTACTCGACGACCTTGGACGGAGTCGGGCCCTTGGCCGCGATGTTGGGGAGGGGAATGGCTGAATCAGCGCAGTCGTCCTCGATCATGTTCTTGATCCGACGTCTACAGCTTTGGGGTGGTGCTGCTTGAGATGCTGACGGGGAAGCAGCCGGCGCAGTCGCCGAGCAGTGAGGAGGTTTTAGATCTGCCGAGGTGGTTCAATCGGTGGTGAGGGAGTACTGGACGGCAGAGATGTTCGACGTTGATCTGATGAGGTTTGAGAACATCGAAGAGGAGATGGTTCTGATGAGGTTTTCGTTTGATGTGTCTGTTCATTTTCCGTGCATCATTTAATATATAAAATGTCTTTTCAATTCTATCATTAGTAACTCCGGCGACAGAATAACGTGTTATACAGTGCAAATCGCCCAAATAAAATATAGAATCATTCGTACAATGCCACATCAGCACTTTCACACATATTAAACTCGGAATCTACGAAAATAAAATCAGAATAGTAATCAGAACTTCTTCCGTGCGCTCTGATTGGATGGGAGGGAATCCGTTGCACACGTGTCAGAACAGGAGAGTCGCCCTCCAACTTTTATATATATAGATTCTCTTAACCTTTTCCAATTAGAAAATCGCTGTTTGAAAGTAACACCTCAAACCAAGATCCGGCCGTACCGAAATTCCGCCCAAGACCCGTCGCGGAAATATAAAACTGGAGAACACAAAGATTTAACGTGAAAAACCCTCTGGTAACGAATAGGGAAAAACCACCTGGGCAACAAGGCCGCAGAAAATCCACTATGTGACTATTACAATCATACAATTCTTCTACGCTCGCCTACACCCAAAAGTCGACAACAACCCGAAAGCAACTCTACCCGTTAACCCAAACTCTCACCCAAAGGGAATTTTCAGAGTTAATTGTTAACACAAATAACTTTCTAATGTGTTGGTGTACATATAATTCAGGGTATAGCCCTCCTTATAGAGGAGAGGAAACCCCATGCCTTATTGTTCTATCAGGTGTGGGATAAATAACAAAGGTACAAACATGGGCCTAAGCCCAACAACTTCACCTTGTGACTTTGTCCGTCTTGACACCTTCACTTAGCGAAGATCCGCATGGCTTCTGCCATCATGCTCCATCATAAAAGCATATCCACTTGGAATCACATCCAAACATTTCTTCGGCCCATGTCAAAATAACCTTGCTGAAATCTATGGTGCAACTTCCACGCTTGGCTTGCCAGGAAGTTCATCAGCCCCCGACACGAAATTTCCACCACACACCTTGCATCAACGCCAAACCAATGCCCATGTGTAAACTGTGGACCCGCTAATAGTAACACGCCTCTCTCATGACAATTAGCGATATTCCATAAGGACACCATTGTCTCTCTTAGAAAAACTCATCCGTGGAGAGAGAGACAAAAGTAGCGTCTTTCTTAGTATCTCCACTTACCGACTTGGCGCTGCTTGCCGAACTTGCTCCACCTTTCTGACAATTTCTTTTCACGTGCCCAGATTGTCCACACGTCCAGCATATCGCAGCTTGTTTCCCCTTGGAGTTCCTCTTCTTTCCGCCACCGACGTATAAAGCTTGATCTTCCGGTGAATTGTTCCGTCCACCATCTAGCCTGCTCTCCTCCGCAAGAAGTTTACCGGTGACTTCAGAAAATACAATCTTCTCCTTCCCATGAATCAAGATCGGCTTCATGTGTTCATAAGAAGGTGGAAGAGACCAAATGAGTCTTGCCTGATCCTCATCGTCAATCTTCACTCCAAAGATTCCAGCTCTGAGACGATTCCATTGAGAACGCTTAAGTGATCTGAAATACTTTGACCTTCAGGCATCCGCAATGTATGAAATTGCTCCTTCAGATACACCCAATTCGAGACGCCTTTAGTCTGATACAACTCCTCAAGCTTCTCCCATAACGCTTTTGCCGCCGAAATTCCATGCACGTTTGCAAGAACATTTTTGGCCAGACACAGTCGTATCGCACTTGTTGCTTCAAATCCAGTTCCTCCCAATCGTCATCGCTCATTCCAGATTTGCTCGCACTAACTGTTTCCTCAGTGCTGCTGGTAGCACCGCCTTTGGGAACTTCCTTGCCCTTCAAAGCCTTGTGTAACCCCGATTGAATCAACACATCCTTGACTTGCACTTGCCACAAGCCAAAGTTGATTCTTCCGTCGAACTTCTCCACATCAAATCTCGCCAGATTCGAAAATCTATTTTCAGACATCTTCGTGGATTAGTGAACACGAACTTCGCAGAAAACCGAACAGCAACTCGTCTGCCAAAAACTCTTCTGCGCTCAAGCTTCACCGCACGAACAAACCTCTTAGGTATCTTGTCTGATGTGAAAGATCAGACAACGCTGCAACCACAGAGCATACTCAGAACGCCAATTAGGTTTAAACTTGCTCTCATACCACTTGTTGGGAAATTCGACCGTACCGAAATTCCGCCCAAGATCCGTCGCGGAAATATATAACTGGAGAACACAAAGATTTAACATGGAAAACCCTCTGTTAAAGAAGATGGAAAAACCACCTGGGCAACAAGGCTGCAGAAAATCCACTATGTGACTATTACAATCACACAATTCTTCTACTCTCGCCTACACCCAAAACCCGACAACAACAACCCGAAAGTAATTCTACCCGTTAACCCAAACTCTCACCTAAAGGGAATTTTCATAGAGTTAATTGTTAACATAAATAACTTTCTAATGTGTTGGTGTACATATAATTCATGGTATAACCCTCCTTATATAGGAGAGGAAACCCCATACCTTATTGTTCTATCAGGGATAAATAACAAAGGCACAAACATGGGCCTAAGCCCAACACATGCATGTGTTTCTCTCCATATGAGTTGAGGCAAAGAGAGAAAACTATGACCGATAAAAGATGATTAAAGTCAAATGGGTGGGATTACGATAGTGTTTGTGAAACTCTCGTGAAAAACATAAAATAAAATTCAAGGTCGTCGTTTATAGGTTGGCAAGTGATAAGTAGGAGACAGATTTAACAGATGCAGAAGAGTTTTAGTTAAAAAGATAAGAGACGATGTGACACGTGATGTTTTTTGTACTTTTAGGGCACATAATTTCCCTACAACCTTTCAACTCCCGAAGTATTTTGTGTGGTCTCAGTTTAAGCACACTTACGTCTTCGTGAGATACTTTCGTTTTAAAAGGAAAGAGAGAACATCTTGGAATAATTTCCCCAAACAGTGTTTTTAAGTTCTGTGTGTATATGTATTAAGAAGTATTTCGTAATGAGTAGTAATATCGTTGTACGATGATGAAAAGAAAAAAAATTCCAAGACTCGCTTCGTTAAAATTAGGGTTTTGTTTAACGGTTCGAGTTTTCGAACTCATGCAGAATGGGAGGCATAAGCGAAAATGGGAATTTTATTTTATGACAGCGTATATACTAAATATTTTAGATTAGTCATTTTCCAGGAGAATTTTGGCAAGGGGAACAAATAGTTGAGGTATATTTCCATCTTATTTCGAAATTACGGGACCACTTTAAACAAATCAGAAAATAAATAAATAGATAGACACACTAATGGGACCCTTTCCATGTTGTCGTATAATCACCCTATTACATTGCCAACCACATATCCCCTCTTGTTTATATATATACGTTACGTAGAGTCAGCATATTAGTTTAAACATCTTGAAATCCCAATTTCTTTCCTTCTTTCTTGAATCAGTTAATAATCAACTGTATTTTATCACCGTACTTAAAATTTAATATCATGGGCTTAGACGTCGTTGATCGAGGCAGCAATGAAGAGAAGTTCCATCCATGGAAGAAGTGTTCGAAATACATTCAAGAACCAAGAACTCGCCTTTACATCATTTGGAGGTGTTCCATCATCCTCATAAGCATGGAATTAAAGTCGAGCCTAATTAATTATTCGTGATCGAGTGCAGAAATTTCGAGGACCGTCTAAGGTTTTCTTTATCTTTTTAACGGTTAGTCCATAGAGGTATCTTATTACAGTCTGTTTATGGTAATGAACAAGCTAGTGCGAACAAAAAAAGCTGTTTTTTTTTCATTTCATGGGATGTATAGTGTATCATCAGTACACATAACTACAAGGCACAAAGGTAACAGGAGGATTAATGCAATGATATAGCTTCAAATCACTCAATCAACGTAAAAATTGCACACACAAAATCAAAGTACGAAAATGTAAGCTGTATTTCTGGACCATACTTTTTAGGCTTAATTATTTTTTTAGTCCCATAAGTTAGGATGGTTGACATTATAGGGACCTGTATTATACGGGTTTGCAATATAGGGACTTTAACTTTCGAAAAGTAAGCATTTTAGGACAATATACGCCCCGACACGGTATTTTGACCCAAACCTGCCGACGTGGAACCCGACCCGCTGACAAGTGCACTTACTCACTACCAGGGGCGGATCTACGTTGTGGCCCAGGGGGGCCACGGCCCCCGCGAAAATTTTTGAAATTTTTAGTACTACATGTGTTATATTCATTAAATATGTAAATATACATTTTGAATATTAAATGTGAGTAATATTATGAGTAGCACAGTGGGTAGAGGTGTTCATACGGTTTCGGTTTCGGTTTGCCGGTTCGTAACCGCCGGTTTGGAACCGAAATATGCTTAAACCGTAACCGAACCGTGGTTAACCACGGTTCGGTTATGGTTTTGAAACCGCCGGTTTCAACGGTTCCGGTTTGAAACCGCCGGTTAAGGTTTCAAACCGGTTTTTCTATTTTATTTTTGCTTTTTGTTGTTTATTGGAGAATAATAAAGAAATTTGATTTTGTTTTATAATGTACCTTTAAAGTTCAATATTTTAAAAGAATTGATTAATGCTTATAAAACTCAAGAAAATGTGAAAAAAATACAACTTAAATATTTTTAAAAACTAAAGATTATTGCTTAAAAAATCTATCATTAATCCCCCTATTTATAGAGAAAAATAAAAAATTTAAAAATAATAAAATAAATCATATAGTTTGGTGATATGATTGAATTTTTTATTTTTTTCTTTGAAAATGAATGGACAAACGGTCATATATATAATCGTTTGAATTATTTTTATTATTATTTTAATATATAAACCGGCGGTTAACCGTCGGTTACAAACCGCCGGTTAACCGCCGGTTTCGGTTCTAGAATATTACGAACCGAAACCGAATCGATCTAAATGACGGTTCGCTTCCAGTTATAACCAGAACCGTTGACCCCGGTTAACCGAACCGTTGACCGCCGGTTCGGTTTCGGTTCGGTTCAGGTTTTTGAAACCTTCTGAGCATGTCTAACAGTGGGTCGTGTCTTCATATTGGAAGGTCATGGGTTCAAGCCCATGTGAGATATTTTCAATTCCTTTTTTGTTTTTATTTGTTTAGTTGCTTTTTTTTTATTATTATACTCTTAACTTCTTCTCTTCTCCTTTTTTAGTTATTTTCGCATTTTTTAATTTATGCATTTTAGATTATTATTATTATTTTATTATTATTCTTCTTAGTTTTTTCTCTTTTGTTTTTTTATTCTTATTGAGATTTTTTAGTTATTTGACTTTTTTCTTTTCGTCTTATTTTTGTATTTTTATATACAACTTCTTTAATATATGATTTAATATATGTAATTACTTTTTTTTATCTATTGCAATAACTTTTGATAGTCCATCCATAATATCTTTATCTTTCAAACTGAGCTAATCAATAATGCAGATATATTTTTGAAGAAAAATACTCCCACATAATTAAGCTCATCTTCCGGTGTGCGGTGAAAGACCATAGTCGATTACGTGAAAATGACGCGGAAAAAAAAATTTACGGCCTCCCAATTAAAATTTCTGGATCCGCCCTTGGTCATGACACAGACGGAGTTTTGCGACGGAATTTCCGTCGCTAAATGAGAAAAAAAATAAAGAAAGTAAGTTTTCGACAGATTGTTCGTCGCAAAATGAAAAAGTAAAAAAAAATAAATACAGTTTTCGCTGATGGAAACTCCACCTATACCGCCGCCATGCCACCGGCGACGAAGACGCCGATTCACCCCCTGATAACGACGAAACCCGAGGCAAATACCCCCAAATTAGGCGAAAGTGAATCGCTGAAACCGTCACAATAAATGCGCCGGCGAACTTCTCCATCCCACCCTTCGAACTATTACTCCTGAAATTAGGGTTTATAGTCACAGAGGGTGAGATTTAACGAGGTAAAAACGAAAACCCAGAAACTGTTTCGAACTAATTAGAGGAAATTGAAAGAACTCGTATGATTTTTAAACAAAAACCTGAATTGCAACTCCTCGGGTCAGCGACGTCGATGGGCGTTTCTTTGGCTTCAGTGTAGGAGAAATTGAAGTCCTCAGCGCCGACGAAGGTTGTCTGATGGTTGGAGTGGGCAGAGACGACGAAGCCGCCGCCGGCGGCGCAGGCCTGCGAGGTTTTGGAAAGGGAGGAGTTGGTGGAGCCGACGACGGAGCCGCCCGCGCAAGCCTAGGAGGCCTAGGAGGTTTTCCAAATGGAGGAGTGAGCAGAGACGATGACGGAGCCGCCGGCGCAGGCGAAGGTTCTCCTAAGGGAGATGTTAGCAGAGACGACGAAATCCATGAAGAAGTACATGACAGCGAATTTATTGTTTTAATTTTTTCTTTTGGCGAGAAATTCCCCCCTTTGCGACGAAAATGCCGTCGCAAAACTCCTTTGCTAATCTGTGTGGTGAGTAAGCACACATGTCAGCGGGTCGGGTTCCACGTCAGTGGGTTGGGTCAAAATACAGAGTCGGGCGTATATTGTCCTAAAAAGACTAACTTTTCGAAAGTTAAACCCTATATTGCAAAACCCGTAAAATACAGGTACCTATAACACCAACCACCCTAACTTACGGGACTAAAAATAATTAAGCCTACTTTACGTGTATCTACATATATATACCTATTTGAATAAAAACTTACAGATCAGTACCTATGTCATTTTTACAGATAGGTACCCGATTTAATTTGTACAGTCTCTTCAGTCATGCGGTATCTTCCTGTGTGTGTATTGTGTACCATAACACATTGATATAGGGTACTTAAATGTGTTTGTACGGCGTACCTAATGTGTAAATAGGGCGTACCTAAATGTCCTAATACGACATACCATTTTCTAAACATATTACGTACCACAATGCGTTGATATAGGGTACCCAAATGTGTTGTATGTCGTATATGCGGCGGATCGGGTACCTATCTGCAAAACATTTATTCTGTTAGGTACCTAAATATAAAAAAAATGGTGACAGATACTAAATTACATTTTTTTACAGGCACATAAATACCCCTACTTTTTATATACCATGTAAGAGTTAAGACTACTGAAGAACGAACGTTGAAGATAATTTTGACCGAAAGGCGTCGTATTGAATGGGCCCAGTCTACCGCTCATTTTGGGCTTTAGTCACGTACATATTTGGGCCTGAGGTCCAATAACTAAAATAATAAAATATGTAATGATTTGTGAAATCTCCATAACGGCTACCTTAGCCAGTGATGCAAACACTTTTCGAATTGTGTGGGGGTGAAAAATTAAATAACAAAACATAATGTGTCAAACGCAATTACGCCCTAATCTTTCTTTTCTTTTCCTATTTTTCAAACTCGACTCTCCTTTCCCTCTCTCTTTCAACACTTTGGGAACAACGATCGACGACTATCTATCGCTAAGAGCGCACACTCACAGTCACACTTTTGGAGAGCGCGTGGATCTCCATGCCAATGCAAGACTTCATCGGTTCCGTACGCCGATCGCTCGTGTTCAAGCCGTCGAGCGACGATTTAAGCGGTTTCGTGGAGAAAATAGGATCGAGCATCAGAAAATCGCGAATCGGAATCTTCTCTAGGCCTCCTGTAAACGCGCTCACTTTGCCTCCGATGGAGGGTGATCCAGAGGAGGAGCAGAGGTCGCCGGCGCCGTCCAAGGCGAGGGAAGTAGTGGCGCCGCCTCCTCCGAAGATTCGTTGGAAAAAGGGGGAATTGATTGGGTGTGGTGCGTTTGGGAGAGTTTATATGGGGATGAACTGCGATTCGGGACAGTTGCTGGCGGTCAAAGAGGTTCTCTGCTGTTTCAGGATTATGTTGTTGCACTATTATATTGTTACTCGTGCTATGATTTCTAATTGTTTTGCTTTGAAATTGAAGGTTGCTATTACGAAAAATGCGTCGTCAAGGAAAACACAGGTAATTAGTTAATATTTCATTTTCGAGTGGCTTTGGTTTTTTATGGAAAGGTTTTCTTGACTTATTGTTTTATTTTTTGGGTCATGGTTTGATGTGGAATTTGTTGATGGATTATGTTGTTTGTCAGCTCGAAACGAACTTAGGATTTAGTTTCTCTGGTTTACGACTCAGATGACAGATCTCTTACACATGAAATTCGATAGAGTTTATACATTTCTATTGCTTCTGCCAAATATAGCTTTTCTATTGCAAAACTATTTATCATTGATCTTTCTGATTCCTAATTATGTCTCCAAGTTGCAAGTCAGGAGATGGAATTGATGATGTGTTATTTGTTTTATCAGGATTATATTCAGGAGCTTGAGAAAGAAGTGAACGTACTGAAGGACTTGTCCCATCCAAACATTGTGGTAATAAAAAGTGGCACTTTGCTATTCTGAAGACACTGTCGGTATTTTTGTCCTTTGCTAAGAGTACATTATGTGGCAGAGATATTTGGGCACTGTTAGGGAAGAGGATTCGTTGAATATATTGCTCGAATTTGTTCCAGGCGGTTCAATTGCATCTCTCTTGGGAAATTTTGGGTCTTTTCCAGAATCTGTAAGCAGCATTTCAATGTCCAGACATTTGTAAAGTTATGTTTGAGTTTTAAGCATTGTCAAGCTGATGTTCTCCTTTCCTAAATGTTGATCGTTAACAACCTAAATAATCGTCTTTTTCTTGTTTGACATTTCAAATAAGGCAATCCTGAAATGTCTTGAAGGTCATTTGTTAGCCCTTGATACACACTATGATAGCTGATCACGGTCATGATTTCTTGTCCTTGACTTTGAACCTCAGGTAATTAGAATGTACACTAAACAGTTGTTGTTGGGACTGGAGTACCTACACAAATATCAAATTATACACCGAGACATCAAGGTATATTATGTGTACTCTTTTTCCATATTCTTGTCAATGGTTATGATAAAGTTCTTTTTGCAATGACTTGGTATAGGGAGCAAATATCCTAGTTGACAATAATGGCTGCATCAAGCTTGCTGATTTTGGAGCATCCAAGAAAGTCGAAGCTTTGGTATATTTCCTCTCTTGTTTTATTTGTTGCTGTTTTCATCATTCTCAATAGCCCCCATGTCTTTATAAAATTGTATGCTGCTGCAGGCCACCATAACTGGTGCGAAATCAATGAAGGGCACTCCGTACTGGATGGCTCCTGAAGTTATTGTTCAGAGCGGGCATAGCTAGTGCGTGATATTAATGCACATTTTTTTGTTATAGCCGATAAACTTCTTTTATGACTTGCTGTTTGGAATCTAACTTAGTTTAGGTAACTTGTGAACTCATCTCAGTCTGTTTTTATATATTTATTAAACCTTTGTGCAATCTTCAGTTCCGCTGATATATGGAGTGTTGGGTGCACGGTTATTGAAATGGCCACAGGAAAGGCTCCTTGGAGCCAACAGTATCAGGAGGTGCGCCACGCTATATTTAACCATTACTGCAAAGGATTTTGTTTAAAGTTGAATCGTTTGAAATTTAAATACTAATGTCAGTGCTGAGGATTATAATTCGTGGATGTTTCTCAGGTTACCGCGGCAATGTTTCATGTTGGAACAACCAAAGCTCATCCACCATTACCTGAACATCTTTCTGCTGAGGCCAAAGACTTCCTGCTAAAATGCTTTAAGTATGTTTTAGCACATATATTATATATATCGAACGTTTTCACGTTTCAAATTTTCCCTGCCTTTATCGTAGCCTCATATTTTTCATCACAATAGTGTGATGATCTTCATTTGCTTTTTTTTTATCTTTACGTGAGTGATCTTATTAAATATCATATTTCTTGTAGGGAGCCTGACCTCAGGCCTTCTGCTTCGGAATTGCTCGAGGTAGAGCCTTTTCGTGTCTACTAAAAGAGACCGTTGTATACTGGATGGCAATTGTTTTGTCCCTAAAATTTTCTTTGGTTTTCTTTCCTCAGCACCCGTTTGTAACTGGAGCATGTCAGAAATCCCCTGTTCTACGTTCTCCTACGGTTAGAAAGTGCTTCCGTTTTTAACTTTTCAAGTTGTAGATTGGTATCTCACAGCTTACTATGTAAAATAAATGTCTAAATTAGCTGGAGAAATCTGGAAAGTGGATCCCAACAGGAGACTCTGATACCAAGAACTCGTAAGACCGTTTCAAATATGTATTTTATGACTACCTTTCGAATCAGTAGTATCTGAAATCGAGGCCACATGCTGCAGAATGAACATAGGCGTCCGTAGGTCATGTGGTCTCAAGGATATTAGTGATTTGAGTGGTGGCAGCTGTTCAACCAATCATCTCAAACAGTTCTCTGGTTATGAATCTTCATGGAGACCACGTAACTATGGTGATGATGACGATGATATGTGTCGCATAGACGATGATCTTGAACTGGTTGCAGCCATGAATTTTACACCTGATGTACCTAATACTACGTCCATTAAGGTGAGTATTCACACAACCAATTCATGTGAATTGGTTACCCAAGTTATCGATTCTTATGATCTTGGCTCACTTTCGTGCAGAGTTTTAATCCTATTTCCTCATGCAAGTTTGATGAAAGCCCAGATTTACATAGAAGTGGAGCAGATATTTTCCAAGGTCAAATGGTCGAGCCCGGAAAATCTATTTATCGCGGGGATGTGGGTGGTCACGTTGCATTTCCTACGGAGCAATTAGGATCTGATGATGATGACGAAGTCACTGAGTCAAAGATTAGGGCATTCCTCGTGGAAAAGGTATCTGCTTCGGTACTATAATCTTTAATTGCTGAAAAGGCGACATCTTTGATGGTTAATAATAATATTGAGCTTTCTATTATTCAACCGACGAAATTATCTTCCCCTTATCTGCATTTTAAGTGGAAGCTGACTGATCTCCTAATTGACGTTCTCTATGTTAATCACGCAGGCCTTAGAGCTGAAGAAGCTTCAAACACCCCTTTATGAGTTCTTCAACTCATTAACCGTTGCAGTTGCTCCTAGTCCTGACAAGGAAAACGTTGCAAGCAATTGCAACTTACCACCAAAAAGTAAATCGCCCAACAAGGGCATCAGTAGACGGCTTTCTACCGCCATTGATGCCGAGCACAGCCCAAGTCCTGGTACGCGTTCGAGACGCATATCAAATATCGGTGATATAAACTTCACATCCTCCCAGGATGCTAGAGAAATTCTTCTCGAATCTAGAGATTCAGTTACTCCAAGGTAAGTTAATGCTCGTTCTTTTTCTCTTTTTTTTTTAATGGTTTTTTTTTTTTTATAATTCTGAACTTATTCTTTGCTATCTTTGTAGGTTACAGAAGAAATGGGAAGAAGAACTTGTTCACGAACTCGAAAGAAAAAGAGGTAAGAAGCCATGATCTAGTGTATCATGGTCTTAATTTTAAGATTGCCTAAAAAAAGGTGAATGAATCTTTGGGGTTTCTTTCAGAGCTAATGCGCTTGGCAGGAGCGGGAAAAACGTCGTCTCCCAATGATCGTCTCAAGCAGAAAGATCGTTCTAGGTTTGCCTCTCCGGGAAAATAAACAAATGTGAGTCGTCGATCGTTACATTTCGGTATGATGTTTCTAGCTCCTTTTTCTTAAACAACATATCTTATACATCCTCAGGGGCTAAATCTCGGCCTTAATAAAGGCCATAGTTGATATGAGCTGTATGTCCTCTCTCCTTTAAGCAGAAGCATTTTATGAGTGTGTAATTTTTGGTGCTTTCATTTAAAAATAAAAACTTGGATGGATGCATATATCTGATTCTCTATCTCTACAAGGAGGCTTGTATCTGTACTGTTACCTGCTATTCAATATTATCTTGAGTTTGGCTTTACAGAAAGAAAATCATTACATCGGTTTGTTATTATCCTTATAACAGCAGCCAATGTATTTGACCAATTGCTATTATACTTTGAATTTTATTGCATATATATTATATATTTTTTGTGATGATGATGCTGGTGGTGTATGTAACAAGAACGTGGTTGTCTGAAGCAAATGTTTCCTAACAAAGAAACACAAGTTTGGAAAACAGGACATTTCTTACCTATTGGTACATTATGGCCAAGCATTAATAACACTACATGTGAACCTAGATTATTATTCTCATTTCATTCTATACTATTAATGTCGAGTGAAGTACTTTGACGAAATAATTTCAGTATTATGTCCTTCGCAATTAACAACACGAGTACTCAGGGGGCCAAGACACATTAATCCTATTGTCCCGCTGATATAGTGAATAAACCCTACAAGATCTAGCGTGACTGTTATTGCATGAAATTTCAACATCACAATAATAGTAGCGACGATGCTTTCGCTCACGTGTGGAAAGCATAATTAAAGGAAAAAAAGGAAAATGAAGAGTGCATATATACTAGATATTCCGTTTTTCATCTATGATAGATAAATTCCCTGTTCAATATTGTGCAACTTTCCCCTTTCACGCTTTACCTTTCAATAGCATCGAATATCTCATGGATATTCCTTGCAATGAAACATTAAACAAATTAAATAAATGAAACTCAATGTATTTTTTGATTAAATTTTATATCTCATTATGATTATTGCTTAACAACAAAAGACGATTAGAGGAAAAGCTATCGTCGTCACAGCCTTGAACGGAGTACCAATCTATTGACGATAATGCGAGTTTTATGTTATATATAAGAACATTTCAAATTCAAATAAGGTGAGTGAGAATTTTGGATATCCTTACTTACATGAATGGACAATAGAAGTCCACGATAATACATTAATATACACACACACACACACACATATATATATATATATATATATATATATTTAGCATCGCTAACTGCAATTATTGCATGTTCATTTTATTGCCATAACGTATGGCTATGATATTCAAATGGGGACAATATATATTATTCACTGGACTTGCTTTCTCTATATTATCATGAAACATCATTGACACACGAAATGATTTAAATGCTAGCTTGGCAGTGTAACATTACTTTATTCGATTTGTTCTGTCTTGTTATAGTTTGCATTCACGGAATAACATAAAATTCGAAAAAAAAAGAAGATGTAGTCAATCAAATTTATGCTGCAGTCATTATTTTAAAAATGGGTTAATTACGAGTCAGGCCCTAGTAATATTTTTAACTAGTGTTCAGGCCCTAATCAAATTTCATTTAGTATGAAGGACCTACTTTTCAAAACTCTTAGAGAAAAAGACCCAAACTATGCGATATGACATATATACCCTCTAACAGATGCAAAATTTACAAGTCTTTGCCATCGTCTTCTCCAACGAGTGATTTTCGCTGCAAGCTCGAATCCTCTTAAAAAAAACTTCAAGCTCGATTTGTATTGCTAATTTGCAGCTTTAATCGTCAGAAATCGTTGACATTGCAGCTGAAATGATAAACATAAATCGTTGAGATTGAAAAAAATCTTCAAAAGATTTATGGAAGCTAGAAAAACAACACGAACTCAACTAATAACACATTGTTCAATACTGGTACCTCATAAATGCTGTTCAGTACCACGTCAATAATTCGATTAATTCGTACAAAAATACACTTTTATTTTTGATGTTTAATATGGATGTTCATGTAAATATATAATTTGATGAAGTTTAACCGACACATTCGTTTGAAAGACACATTAAGCGAAATTTGATGTCAATAGACGAATATTGATCTCAATAGATATATAAATATATAGTCCTCCATTGCAAAACATAGACTATCACATCTTTCAATGGAACATAACAATATGAATTGCACCCCGAACATGTTCAAACATCAACATTAAAGTACTAATAACGTTTATAGACCACAAACACAAAATACGAAGCTCAAAACCCTAAATTCGAGGCCCGAAACCCTAAACCCTAAACCTAAACCCCGAACCCAAAATTTTTTGAAGGTTGTAGAAATACCTGCACAAGTCGTGGATCGTTCACCCAAAATTTCATATCGTAAACCCTTAATCTTAACCTCGAACCCGTAAGTCCTAAACCCCAAAAACTACCCAAAAACCCTAGCGCATAGACGATAACAAATTATCCAGAAACCCTAGTGCATAGACGGAAATTTTATAACAAATAACACTGTATTGGTAACAATTAAACCATTACGTGTACCACATTAAACTGTCCAGAAATTTTTTTGGAAATATCCCGCCGTTCAGAAATTCTACGGTGGCGCGAGAAACTTTAAGGCTATGTGTCTCTCGAATCGACGTGTATTACCTTCAATTTCAACTAGAAACATGCTTCCATCTACAAATATTTTTATTGTTTGCGTCAACAAAATTTTAAGATTCCGTCCCGACACCGTCGCGCTCGTGAGATCCGCAATAGAGAAAGCAATATTAATTTGTAACTGGATTTAACCAAGGCAACTATAGATATTATTATATGTGATAAACCCAAATCATAGAAATTGCTAAGATTGCAGATGCTATGACCGTATATGTTGAAATTATCGTCAATTTCATATGAATGTTGGTAAGTTTCATAAAATAACAAAGTCTTCAGAGTAATAACAAATGTTGACTCAAAAATAATACATCGCTGAAAGTTAATAACGTCTTGTTTGTCGTAAGTAACACATTCTGTATACAAATAATGGATCGGGATAAAAAGAACGAAAATCACAAACGACACTAAAAAAACAAATGAAAACTGCATAAATCACGTCGTTATTGACTCAATAAGGTAAAATAGACCTCAATTTCTCATGGGTACCTCGAATTTATACCGATTTGTTGCAAGAAATGGATATTATATTTTCCCTAAATCGTGTAAAAAAGAAATACCTATAACATAGCAAAAATAACAAATATCTTATGGTTAATAACAAATGTAGACTTAGAAGTAACACGTCGCTGAATGGTAATAACGCCTCATTTGTCGTAAATAACACATTCTGTATACAAATAATGGACCAGGATAGAAAGAACTAAAATCACAAACGACACTAAAAAACAGATGAAAACTGCATAAATCACGTCGTTATTGACTCAATAAGGTAAAATAGACCTCAATTTCTCATGGGTACCTCGAATTTATACCGATTAGTTGCAAGAAACGTATATTATATTTTTCCTAAATCGTGTAAAAAAGAAATAGTTATAACATAGCAAAAAATAACAAATATCTTATGGTTAATAACAAATGTTGACTTATAAAGTAACACGTCGCTGAAAGGTAATAACATTATGTTTGTCGTAAATATTCTGTATTCAACCAATGGATCGGGGGAAATATAACGAAAGTCACAAACAACACTAAAAACGGATGAAAACTACGTAAATCTCGGTGTTATTGACTCAATAAGGTAAAATAGACCTCGATTTCTCATGGGTACCTCGAATTTATACCGATTATGCTAGATTTAGTGTAAGAAAAATGAGTCGAAAAAAATTCTGTTGATAACGTTTTGCAGTAGCAAAGTAACACAACGTTGTTGAAAAATAACGCTGTTTTGTATAGTAACACTATGCTGTAACTGTATAACATATAATGAAGTAAAAGTAACGCTTCATATAAGACCAAAAAAGCATGTCGTGACTTTCGCTGGAAAAAAAAGAACAAAGTGTATTTTCATCAAATTCTATTTTTTGGTCCTTTACTCGATTTTTACAAAACAGTGGGTCTCTTAAACTTATTCATTTTCTGACAGGGTCTGACAGGTAAATGAAAACTTTAGGGGGCCTGAACATAAATCTTCCCATTTAAAAATTTTCAACGTAAGGTAGCTTATATTTTTAATATATAATGGACCTAATTATGTCGCATGACATCATATATTTCCAATATTAATCAATTAAATATCACATATAGGCAGCATCCATGCGTAATCAATCCAACACTAATATATGTCGATCAATCATTGTTGGGTGTGTCAAACCCTATCCCACACCGACTAGAACAAACAAAATTGATGGGTTTATAAGCTTGTGGGTTCACTCCTTCTATTACCAATTGGTTTTAGAGAGGAACCCCACAAGCTTATACGGACCTGAGTTTGGGCTGGAATTTGGTCTGAAAAATCCCTACATGGTGCGGTGAGCGTGGACGAAGGCGTGAGGGTGGTTCAGACGGAGAGAAATTCTAGCCGGGTACGGTGTGGGTGGTGTCTCCCCAGCCCTTGTGAAAACGATTGGTGCCTTGTGTCGAAAGTCTTCCTGACATTGACGGTGGTCAGGCGGCGGGTGCCGTTGGAGAGGAACGGCGGTACAAGATGATTATCGTTGAAAGGGAGGCCCGTTGTGTGGTCTTGAGTTTGAGGGGAGGATTGTTGGGTGTGTCAAACCCTATCCCACACCGACTAGAACAAACAAAATTGATGGGTTTATAAGCTTGTGGGTTCACTCCCTCTATTGCCAATTGGTTTTAGAGAGGAACCCCGCAAGCTTATACGGACTTGAGTTTGGGCTTGAATTGGGTCTGAAAAATCCCTACATGGTGCGGTGAGCGTGGACGAAGGCGTGAGGGTGCCTTCAGACGGAGAAAAAATTCTAGCCCTGATACGGTGTGGGTGGTGTGTCCCCGGTCCTTGGAGAGACGATCGGTGAATCTGCGGTGAGAAGCGCTTGGTGCAGTGTTGCGGAGAAGCGCTTGGTGCAGATAATCGTCGTAAGGAAGGCCCGTTGTGTGGTCTAGAGTTTGAGGGGAGGTTTGTTGGGTTTACAAACTCTGTCCCACACAGACTAAGTAAAGGAAAATGAGTTGGTTTATAAGCTTGTGGGTTCACTCCCTCTATTGCCAATTGGTTTTAGAGAGGAACCCCACAAGCTTATACGGACTTGGGTTTTGGGTGGAATTGGGTCTGACCCTACATGGTGCGGTGAGCGTGGACGAAGGCGTGAGGGTGCCTTCAGACGGAGAGAAATTCTAGTCGGATATGGTGTGGGTGGTGTCTCCCCGGCCCTTGTTAAAACGATTGGTGCCTTGTGTCGAAAGTCTTCCTGACATTGACGGTGGTCAGGCGGCGGGTGCCGTTGGAGAGGAACGGCGGTACAAGATGATTATCGTTGAAAGGGAGGCCCGTTGTGTGGTCTTGAGTTTGAGGGGAGGATTGTTGGGTGTGTCAAACCCTATCCGACACCGACTAGAACAAACAAAATTGATGGGTTTATAAGCTTGTGGGTTCACTCCCTCTATTGCCAATTGGTTTTAAAGAGGAACCCCACAAACTTATACGGACCTGAGTTTGGGCTGGAATTGGGTCTGAAAAATCCCTACAATCATCTTTACAATCATCTTACTACAAACATGAAGCAAAGTTGAGCTCCGAAGTCCAAGGTATGTAAGGACTAGGACGATTTTTCTCAAAGATTCCAATATAATATATATATATATTGACGAACCGTACAATTGATTAACATATATACCAAAGAATATTAAAACGAATTATAAACAGCTATATCCATGTGTATATTTTTCGTGTGAAAACTTGCGGTTATCGACGTGTCCACCATATAGATATACATATAATAACATACTTTTGTAATGAAAGCGATGCATTAAATGTTGCTGATATTCCATCTTTAATTTGTTCATTTCCAAAATTAAAAAATGACTTCCTTAATACGAAAATTGAAATCACAATCATATGAAAACAATACCGCAATTCGAGCACTTAAATACAAAGACCCTTCATACAAATCACAAACCACCGCTCATAAAGAAAAACGAAAGTAAGAAAGAAAACTACAGACCCATAAGATAAATAGATAATAACTGTAGTAATATAATACGGATAAAATTAAGAAGTGGCAATCCAAAGAGAAGGCTTATTCCAATGATTATCATCACTCTTATTATTACCACCGTGCCCTTGTCCACCGTCTTTGCACCTACTCATCCTTTTATACTTGCCATCGCCGCCGACATCTTTCTCAAGCTCATCGCCGCCGCAAACCCCTTCACTAGGCGGTCCATTCACTTCCTCCACCACGTCACCGCCGCCTCCTCCGCAACCCTCCTCCACGGCGACGCCGAGCTCCTCCGCCGTAGAGTTTAAAAAGCAAAGCCTCAGCTTCCCACCGCTCCTCTCCGCCTGCAAGACGCCGCCGTTCTTCAAAGGCCTCTCCACTGTTGAAATAATAAACTTGATTTGGGCTTTGATAATTATAAGTGGGTTTAGCATTTGGGCTTAGGTGTATTACAAGCCCAATATCTAGAAGGTTACGGAAAATCTAGAGAAATCCATAGAACCTTATAGAACCTAGATATTATTATGGAGTATTCTAGAAAGGTGATGTGTTGGCTTAATCTTAAGGGGGTAGAAACTAGTATAAATAGGGGTGATGTATTAGCATTTTGTATCAAGCAAGCAAGCAAGTAAAAAATCAAATCAAGTGTTGTATAAGCCTCTTCCTCTAAACACTATCCTTCGATATCAAGTTCCTCCCTTCCGATATAAACCCCAATTTCCAACAAAGTGGTATCAGAGCTAGAAGATCCTAAGGCGATGGCGAGTGGCATGGTTCCCTTCCAAGTCCCGACACTCAACAAGAGCAACTACGATAATTGGAGTATCAAGATGAGGGCGCTCCTTGGATCACAAGACGTATGGGACATCGTGGAGAAAGGATATGTCGAGCCGAAGAACGAAGTAACCGAATCTCAAACTCAAAAGGATAGTTTGAGAGAATTGCGAAAGAGAGACAAGAAAGCTCTCTACCTAATCTATCAAGGATTAGATGACGACGCTTTCGAGAAGATTTCGGAAGCGAAGACCGCCAAGGAAGCATGGGAGAAGCTTCAAACGTCGTATAAAGGAGCGGATCCGGTAAAGAATGTACGTCTTCAAACTTTAAGAGCCGAGTTTGAAGCCTTGCATATGAAACAAGATGAACTTGTGTCGGACTACTTCTCGAGGGTATTAGCAATAACCAATCAACTAAAGAGGAATGGCGAGAAAATTGATGATGTTAGAATCATGGAGAAAATTCTTCGCTCGTTAGATCCAAAATTCGAGCATATCGTAGCCATCATAGAAGAAACTAAGGATCTAGAAGAAATGACGATGGAGCAACTATTGGGCTCATTGCAAGCTCATGAAGAGAAGAAAAGGAAGAAGGAAGGGATTGTAGAACAACTACTCAAACTGCAAATTGATCCTACAAAAGAAAGAGATAATGATGAAAATTATCAAGGACGAGGCCGCGGACGAGGTCAAAAAGGAGAATGAGGAGGAGGTCGTGGACACGGATACGGACGAGGTTGGAGGCCCAACGATGACGACAACAACAATCATCAGATGAGAGATAACTCAACGAGAGGTCGTGGGAGAGGTAACCCAAGATCAAGGTATGATAAATCAAAAGTTAAGTGTTACAATTGCGAGAGGTTTGGGCACTATGCTTCCGAGTGTAGAGTTCCTAAACATAAAGTTGAGGAGAAGGCCAACTACGTCGAAGAGAAAAATGAAGAAGATATTCTACTACTAGCCCATAAGGATGATGAAAGAGGCGAAAGTAACAAGTGGTACCTAGACACCGGCGCAAGCAATCACATGTGCGGGAAAAGGAACATGTTCGTAGAGCTTGATGAATCGGTGAGCGGCAATGTTGCATTCGGGGACGAATCAAAGGTTGCGGTGAAAGGCAAAGGTAACATTCTTATTCGCTTAAAGAATGGTGGGCACCAATTCATCTCCAATGTCTACTATGTGCCAGAGATGAAAAGTAACATCTTAAGTCTTGGGCAACTCTTAGAGAAAGGTTATGATATTCGTCTAAGAGATAATAACCTTTCTATAAGAGACGGTTCAAATAAATTAATCACTAAGGTGCCAATGCAAAGGAATCGAATGTTCGTCCTCAACATCATGAACGATGTTGCGAAGTGCCTCAAGACATGCTATAGGGATCCATCATGGATTTGGCATCTTCGATATGGGCATCTAAATTTCGACGGACTAGAACTGCTATCAAAGAAGGACATGGTGAAAGGATTGCCATCCATCAACCATCCCAATCAAGTATGCGAAGGATGTTTAGTCGGGAAGCAGTTCAAGAAGAGTTTCCCAAATGAGTCGAGTTCGAGAGCTAAAAAGCCGTTGGATCTTATTCATACTGACGTGTGCGGACCGATCAAGCCGAGCTCACTTGGTAAGAGTAACTATTTCCTTCTCTTCATCGATGATTTTTCAAGAAAGACATGGGTATACTTCTTAAAGCACAAATCGGAAGTATTCGAGAACTTCAAGAAGTTCAAAGCCCTCGTTGAGAAAGAAAGTGGCCTCAAGATAAAAGCAATGCGATCCGACCGTGGAGGAGAGTTCACTTCGACGGAATTTCAAAAGTATTGTGAGGAGCACGGAATTAGACGACCCCTGACGATACCCAGATCCCCCCAACAGAATGGAGTAGCAGAGAGAAAGAACAGAACAATCCTCGACATGGCTAGAAGCATGCTCAAGAGTAAGAAGCTACCGAAGGAGTTCTGGGCAGAAGCAGTCGCATGTGCAGTCTACCTCTCTAATAGATCTCCAACAAGGAGTGTGTGGGGAATGACACCGCAAGAAGCATGGAGTGGTAGGAAACCTGGCATATCCCATCTAAGAGTCTTCGGAAGCATAGCCCATGTGCACATTCCAGACGAGAAAAGAAGCAAATTGGACGACAAAAGTGAGAAGTACATCTTCATAGGCTATGATAACAACACCAAGGGATACAAACTCTACAATCCGAAGACAAAGAAAACTATCATCAGCCGAGACGTAATATTCGACGAAGAAGGAGAATGGGATTGGAACGCATGCAGAGGTGAGTACAATTACACTCCATTCTTTGAAGAAAGTAACAAAGAACAGTCAACAATGGAGCAAGCGGAAGGTGAGCCCACTACTCCAATAGCATCGTCGCATGCGAGTTCAGAAGACGAAAGCTCAAGCGAGAGAACCCCACGCTTCAGAAGCCTAAAAGAGATATGTGGAGTACCAGAAGATCAAGATAACCTAACCCTCTTCTGCCTCTTCGCGGACAGTGAGCCGATGAGCTTTCAAGAAGCCGTGAGAAATAAGAACTGGAAAGACGCCATGGATGAGGAAATTAAGGCGATCGAGAAGAACGACACTTGGGAGCTAACAACACTTCCAAAGGGACATAAAGCGATTGGCGTAAAGTGGGTGTATAAAGCAAAGAAAAATGCCAAAGGAGAAGTTGAAAGATACAAGGCGAGATTGGTGGCTAAAGGTTACAGCCAAAGAGCGGGGATCGACTATGACGAGGTGTTTGCTCCAGTCGCTCGACTAGAAACTGTTCGACTAATAATATCTTTGGCAGCTCAGAACAATTGGAGAATTCATCAAATGGATGTGAAGTCCGCCTTTCTAAATGGAGTTCTTGAAGAAGAAGTTTATATAGAGCAACCGCAAGGATATAAAGTAGCTGGAGAAGAAGACAAGGTTCTAAGATTGAAGAAGGCTCTTTACGGGTTGAAGCAAGCACCGAGGGCATGGAACTCACGGATCGACAAGTACCTTCAAGGGAGAAACTTCATCAAGTGTCCATACGAGCATGCACTCTACATCAAACTACAAGGTAACGATATCCTAATTGTATCCTTATATGTGGACGACTTGATCTTCACAGGAAATAACCCAAGCATGTATGAGGACTTTAAGAGAGAGATGACGAGAGAGTTCGAGATGACCGACATCGGGCTCATGGCGTACTATCTTGGAATTGAAGTGAAACAAGGTGACAACGGGATTCTCATAACGCAAGAAGGATATGCTAAGGAGATACTCAAGAAATTCAAGATGGATGATGCAAATCCCGTCGACACACCAATAGAATGCGGTTCTAAGTTAACCAAGCATGAAGAAGGTGAAAAAGTGGACCCAACGTTCTTTAAGAGCTTGGTTGGAAGTCTGAGGTACTTGACGTGCACCAGACCCGATATTTTATATGCGGTTGGAGTCGTTAGTCGACATATGGAAACTCCAACGACGACTCACTTGAAGGCGGCAAAGAGAATTCTCCGATACATCAAAGGTACGACCAACTATGGCTTACACTACACAAGTTCTAATGAGTTCAAGCTCGTAGGATATAGTGATAGCGACTGGGGAGGAGATGTCGATGACCGCAAAAGCACAAGTGGCTTCGTGTTTTACATGGGAGACACTGCCTTCACATGGATGTCAAAGAAGCAACCGATCGTTACCCTTTCTACATGTGAAGCGGAGTATGTGGCGGCTACCTCATGCGTGTGTCATGCAGTTTGGCTTCGCAACCTGCTTAAAGAGTTGGGAATTCCTCAAGACGAGCCAACTAAGATTCATGTGGATAACAAGTCAGCAATAGCGTTAGCCAAGAACCCAGTCTTCCATGATCGGAGCAAGCACATCGACACGCGTTACCACTATATAAGAGAGTGCATCGCGAGGAAGGACGTTGAAATGGAATATGTGAAGTCCAAAGACCAAGTGGCTGATATTTTCACCAAGCCACTCAAGAAGGAAGACTTCGTACGACTACGAAGTATGCTCGGAATGACAAATCAAGTTTAAGGGGGGGTGTTGAAATAATAAACTTGATTTGGGCTTTGATAATTATAAGTGGGTTTAGCATTTGGGCTTAGGAGTATTACAAGCCCAATATCTAGAAGGTTACGGAAAATCTAGAGAAATCCATAGAACCTTATAGAACCTAGATATTATTATGGAGTATTCTAGAAAGGTGATGTGTTGGCTTAATCTTAAGGGGGTAGAAACTAGTATAAATAGGGGTGATGTATTAGCATTTTGTATCAAGCAAGCAAGCAAGTAAAATCAAATCAAGTGTTGTATAAGCCTCTTCCTCTAAACACTATCCTTCGATATCAAGTTCCTCCCTTCCGATATAAACCCCAATTTCCAACATCCACAGCCTCGACGACGAGCCTCCCTTTCTCTCTAACCATCACAACCTTCAAAGAATTCGAACCCCTCATTGTAGTCAACGGCGGCGGAAAACTGCTGCTTCTTATTCTGCTATCGACCTTCTTTTTCCTCGTCACAGTTGTTCTCTCCTCGCAGGGGCTATTCTGTAATTTCAAATCATTCGAGGGTGGTTGGATAGAATCGCCGCCGCCGCCTATGAAGATTGCTTCTGTCCCAGTTTCACTTCCCAGGCTCTCAGTGCATAGTTCGAGTGACTTTGGGCTGAGTTTTGTTGTAAGAGAATTGCAGGGTTTTGTGGTGATCGAAGACATCGTCGTTGTCGAGTTTTCGAATTTACGAAGAATGTTTGTTAGTTGATGATTAGGGTTTCCTTTGATCGTTAGTTTGAGTTCGAGGGTTTTGCAGGTTGTTTCTTGGGGATCAAAGGATGTAATAAAGCTTCTGCAGAGAGAGTAAGTTGAGGACGACAAATGATTATATAGTTTTCTTTGAGGGGGGAAACAAAAGAATGAAAGATGAAAAACAATAATAGTTCTAATTAAAGATATTATTTTTATTTTAGAGTCGGGTGAAGGGATGAGAATTGAACGAAGGATAAGCGAAGAGAAGTGTGTCAATTTGTAGTGCACGAAAAGGCGCTGATGGAGATATTTCGATGCTGGGTGCGGAACTTTTTTTGCACCACTTGAATTGTTGTATAATATATATTATATTCTATAATATATATGGGCTTTCCCAATTATTCAATAAATCGTTCAGACCTGTGCTTCCATTTGGATAGCTGGAGAGAATGTAAATTGTAAATAGAACGAAACCACAGCTTTGGAATTTGAATTAACAATTACTATATATATAGGGTCATACCCTGCGCTTGTTCGGTTGGAGGATTTAAGTATTTTAAAGGTGGGTTTATGATATCTTAGTTCGCAGGTTTATTTAAATCACGGGTTTATATAAAACCACTCTAAACCGATGCAGACGGGTTTAGATAAACACATCCCCTCACATGTATTTATTTAAACCCACTAATCAAGCAACATTTTATTCATACCCATTAATTTGTTTTATATAAACTCTTACTTATTTAAACCCTCCTAAATATAAACATGTCAAACCAAACGATCACTAGATTCTATTTAGACATCACACAATAATTGTAGCTTTAATAACTATGTTTTTTACCATATATTAATTAACTAAAAATTTGAGGAATTTTTCTATTTGAACGTCTATGATGAACTCTTATGGCTTGTTTGGTTCATGGGTTTAGTTATTTTAAAGATTATTGTAATTATATCATCACAAATTAATTTTAAAGTATACCTAAAAGTAGTTTGTCATTAATTTCACTCATCTATAGTTTTATTTATTATAATTATATATCCACAAATCATTTTTCTCTTACATATTTAAAAATAACATTTCATCAAACATTATAGATTTTAGATACTAAACATATAACGTAACAATATATATAGTTATATTTTAGTACACACATAGAATATGCGGGTAATGCTAGTATAAATATATAATATATATATGTGTATTACACAGAAAATAAGATGGCTAATTATTATAAAATAGAAAGAGATTCTCATCTAAACATCATCATCATAAATGTTTGGAGGCAAAATGAATTGGCAAAATAACTACGGGGGAATTTTGGCACCCCTCTAGTCACCATTTTACCCTCTATTTAATTTGTAACGATGTTTTTTTGCAAGTTCTTTGTTAAATATGTTCTTTTATGTAATTGTAATATTTAAATTGGAAAAAATAAAGTCAATATTATCTCAACTCATAAATATTTTATCTATAGTTCAGTATTGTAAACGTGTAAATATGGCACATATTTATTAGATGATTATTACGTAAAGATTTCATTACTACAGATGAGTGTATGTTATATGGATTGTAATAACAAATTTGCTACCGATAATGTTATATTGAAATGATTTCTAATGATTACTATTTATATGTTTATTCATATTAATATTTGAAAACTTTGAATATGTTAATATTTTAAGTTACGTATAAATTTTTTATAGTTTAAAATTAAATAAGAATCAATAATGCTTTGAATTCAACAAGTTAATGAAATAAATAAATAAATAAATAATAATTAATGCTTTATATCCGATGACTTAATACAGAAAAATAATATAAATAAAAAATTAAATATTGTTGAATACAAGAAAAGTGTTAAATTTAATAACTTCTACTGCCCAAAGTTAATTTCACCCCATTGAGGGTGCCAATAGTAGTACGTAGATAAGTATATATTACTTAGGTATGTGAATGGTCAGTAGTTGATGATGATTGATGAGTATATTTCAATCATTCATTCTTCTGGTTAGTGAGTGATTTTTCACAAGTATGGATATGGAAATTCAAATTTTCTCTATTTTGTGATCTCATGTTAGAAGTTTCATCAAGTCTGAAACGGAAGTTTCATGCAAGCGAGTCAACGTATGACATTAAACACGGTAATATAATGAGACAAACATCATTATAGCACTCAAGGCTTGAACTTTCCTTGTTTGTAAAACTATTGTTTTTTTTTTTGAGAGGAAGGTTGTTTGTAAAACTATTGATATAACAAAAATTACTCTTTCCGCAAGGGATGTGTTAAGTATCCAAGCATATAATATTTTCATATTAATGTAATGGCCATTTTAATCTGTTTTGAACTCTTTGACTTTTATTGTTCGACAGACTTAGGTTGATGAGATATATAGAACATAGGATCAGTTCCACTTGAAGTTAACGTCGTACTATAATTGACACATTGAAGTTCAAATTTATTGACTAAATTGTTTGTTGGTTATTTTAGGAAAACTGCTTCATAGGGGGAATAGAAAAACAATATAAAGATGAATAAACCGCAAAAATCGTGCTTGATTATACCACAGTTTCACTGTTGGTGCTCAAACTTTTAAATGTGCCGTTTTGGTTCTTAAACTTTGCAAAACCTGACATTTTTTGTTTCTTTGACATAAAGAACATGTAAAAGAACCAAAAGGGAACAGTTTTGTAAAGTTTAGGAACCAAAATGACACATTTAATTGTTTAAGTACCAACATTAGAATTTTTATATACATGATATTGTGTAAAATTAATATAAAATCCATATTAAATTACTACGAGATTTTTATTTTTTTATTTGAAAAATATCTCAATACAATTACACCGTAATTATGTATGCCTCTTGAAAAAAACAAAGAAGTTAAAAAAATATGTAAAACAAAATTTGATTGTTGTTGGTGTGATTGTGTTGCTATGCTCGAGGAAAAAAAATCGAAAGAAATTATTGTGGTAATCTAAACTGAATTTTATATTTAATTTTTACTATAGCATGCATGTAAATTAAATTCTAATTATTAGGTATTCAAACTTTAGTGCCTTTTGGTTTCTGAACTTTGCAACACTTTTCTCCTTTTGTTCTTTTACCTGTTCTTTAGGTGCAGTGAAAGGAACAGAGAGTAACATGTTTTGCAAAGTTCAAGAACAAAAACGACACATTTAAAAGTTTGAGTACCAACAGTGAGAATGTGGTATAGTTCAAACACCATTTTTGTCATTTACTCTATAAAGAATCTTCAAACAAAATTAGCCAGCATGTGACGGGTGGTTAAGCACTACCAGCAAATTTACGGGACAAATACGTCATTTACGCAATTTAGAAACATTTAAGTTGATATTCTTTACAAGAACAAAAGGAAAAGTAGAATATTTTCTTTCGATGGGACATTTTTTATTTTATAGCATGGAAGTCGCCTCAATATAATGATAAATTCAGCGATTTCGTCATTGTACGAGCACCACTAAGAAAAAGCAAGTCAAGTATTTGATCCCATCTCGATTTTCCTTATTTTTGATTTCTCATAAATATGTATAATTATCCATTTATCTCTTGCAACAAAAAAGCACAACTTTGGTTTACTACAAGTTGATCCGCCCCTTTAGGGATAAGGAAACCAATATTTCAAACGGTGACAATATATATATATATATATATATATATATATATATATAATATCAACCAATTTCAGCTCATCTCAAGACATATATTAGCACTTGACGTCACCTTATCACTTTCATTTATTAATTTGCAGATTATTAATCACGACAGCACCATATTCGAATAGCAACGGACATCTTAAAATAATTAAAGTGCTCCTAAACTCCATATTACGTACTAAAAAGTAATCAACAAGTCTTAGTTAACCTTTGGAAACTCTAAACGGTAACGCTTTCTTTAAGTTCAAGTAGAATGAAGTAAAGGTATCTACTTTGCAACTGATACTGTATATTAATATTTATCTAAATGGGAGTATTATTTAGGTCAGCTCACTAAAACAGCTACGAGATAATTATCTTTTAGGAGTAACTTTGAAGCATCAAAAAATACCATCTGTCTTTGCGTAATCACTTTTATTATTTAACTGATTAGACCCTATAAAAAGGCATATAACGTAAGACAACACACATACATATTTTCCAGTGTTTACTTTTTCATATTTTTTAGGGAAAATTATAAAAATGGATCACTAAGTATGCCAATTTTCGATTTTGAGTCACTATGTTTGCAAGGTACAAAATTAGGTCACTAAGTATGTATATAGTAACAAAATTGAGTCACCGACATCCTTTTCTTATTATATACATACTTAGTGACCCAATGTAACTATTGACCTAATTTTGTTACTATATACATACTTAGTAACCTAATTTTGTTAATATATACATACTTAGTGACATAGTTTTGTAACTGGCAAACATAGTGACCCAGAATCAAAAATTGTATACTTAGTGACCCATTATTATAATTTTGCTTATTTTTTAATAAAAGATAATTACGGCTAAAATGGATATGAACAATTTGCACCAGAATCCATATGGAAGATGAATAATGGGTTTTCAATAATTAATAGGCTGCCCAATGGAGAATAATATAATAAAGTGATGACGTTGATTCCGTCATATTTCTTTTTTCGAATAATCTAATTTTAGGATCAATAGTTAACGAATCAACATATTGACCACCATGTTAATGCCACCTTTTCACTTTCTGTTGTTATAAACAACTCACATTATTGTATCAAATTATTATTTTTTTAGTGACATCACAAAACCTAGTATCTATTGTTCCAATTGTATAGAAAATATTAATTTGGAAACTATTTCCGTAATCCTAAAAAGTTTGAGAACTAGAGGACAAGGTTCATGTTGAATTTCCATATTCAATAATCTCGAGGTAATTGTTGGAATTATTTAGTTATATAGTTATTCTTGAGCCCATGAAAACGTTTATTAGCTTAGAAGTTACAAGTTGACATCGAGGTATACTATATACTAGGTTATTACTTACCTTTGGTTAGGAGACAACTAATGTTCGGATAGCCATGCATGGCATCTCAAAAGCTTTGAATTCGAGTTAAGTATATGATAAAAAGTACCCACTAATATTAATTAATTGTTATTTGCCACACATACATTTTCACTCCACTAACACTACGGCTTTATTCTTTCTTATTGAAACGTAAATTTGCATTTACATTGAAAATTCCATGCAATTGCTTCTCTGTTTCTTTTTAATGATTAAAGCACCCATAAAGAAAATAAAAAAAAAACAAATAAAAATAACTGAAACGAAGTTGGCTACATATGCGTTAAAAATTATGATATGCTTTGAAAATTATAATATACGGGGTGGTGTTTGAAAGTTATAAATTGATATAGAAGATAATATTTCAAGAGTACTCTTTCGAATTAACGAATAACGATCGCATTCGCACAAGTCTTATTGTATGATGTTTGAATTAGTCTATTTTTAAGTTTGCGTAACTACCTAAATTGAAAGTAAGTATTTCATTATCACGAAATCTGAAAAGGAAAAATAATAAAAATCCAACCCATATCTAGAAACAAGTGGGAAAACTTGACAAAGATACAGTAATTCATGAGCTATAATTAGTAAGGTTCAGAATATTGGTACTGAATTTCAAATACCAATAAATGTACATATCTGCTGATTGATGTACTCGTCATCTTAGCATAGCATGCTTTCATTTTTGTTGGGCTATGGTGTTTTGTAGCCCTTTGATTTGATGGGTAACTATTGCTGATTCAATTGATAAAGAAAAGCACATAATTTGCCGCTAATATTCTCAGAAAACAGCGAAATTTAGCTGGTTTTTTATTTTTCTGAAGCTCTACTACCTACCATGCGCACGAGCATGGTTCAGATTACGAGCAAGATATCAGCTCTAGGCAAATCTGGACAATTAACATGTGCTCGCAAGTTGTTCGACGAAATGTCCCACAGAGATGCAATTGCGTGGAACGCAATGATCGTCTCGTACATGCATATGGGCTTCTTTCAAGAATCGCTGTCCTTGTTTTCCAGCATGAGGATTTGCGGTACGAAGTCTGATCATTTCACTTTCACTTCGCTATTAAGCACGTGCTCAGCGTTGAGAGACGTTTTGCTCGGGCGAAGAGTTCACGCCATGGTGGTTGTCTCTGGTTTTGGTTCTTTCCTGCCCGTGAGTAACGCAATCATCGACATGTATGGCAAGTGCTTGAGTCCCGACGATGCTAGCAGAGTGTTTGATGAGATGGGGTCGAAGAATGAAGTGTCGTGGTGTTCGATGCTGTTTGCGTTGGTCAATTCTGATCTCCTCGATGCTTCACGTGAACTTTTGGAAAATATGCCAAGGCGAGTAGTAGTTGCATGGAATACTGTGATTGCTGGCTTTGGAAAGTTGGGAGAAGTTGAAATGTGCTTAGATTTGTTTAAGAAAATGCCGGAAGATTCTTGCAAGCCCGACCAATTTACCCTAAGTGCAGTTATGAGCTGCTGCGCCGAGTCAATCGAGCCATTTCCTGGTCTTATAATGCACGCTTTCATACTGAAAAGTGGTTGGAGCTCAGCCGTGGAGGTTAACAATTCAATCCTCAGTTTCTACACAAGGTACGGCGAACACAAAGAGGTATTAACTGCAGTCGAAGCTTTCACTACATTGAACGACATTTCTTGGACTGTGATCATCGATGCTTACATGAGCGTAGGCAATCTCGAGAAAGCCCTTTCCTTCTTTCAGCTTTTGCCCGAGAAGAACCTCAAAACATGGACGTCGATGATCTCAGGCTGCTGCAGAAACGGGCGCGCAGAAAATGCCTTGAAGTTCTTCGTCGAAATGGCTTCAAGTAACCTTCGACCAGACGATGTTGTCTTTGGAGCTGTCTTACACGCATGCTCTAACATGGCAACGTTAGGGCACGGTAGAATGCTCCATGCTTACGTCTTAAAATCTGGCCTTCAAAGCTTTGCTTACGCTGGCAATGGCCTTGTAAACATGTACGGTAAGTGTGGGGACATTGTTGATTCTAACCAAGCTTTTCATGACATAGCTCAAAAGGACATCATCTCATGGAACACATTGCTGTTCGTTTTGGGACTCCATGGACGCCAGGTAGAAGCTCTATCTGTTGTAGAACAGATGAAGAATTCTAACGTCAAGCCTGATAAAGTAACCTTCGTAGGACTACTAATGACTTGTAGCCACATGGGGATGATCGAAGAGGGAATTCGCTGCTTCGAAACGATGAGCTCAGTTTATGGAATGTCGCCTGAAATCGATCATATAGCTTGCGTCGTGGACATGCTTTGTCGGGCTGGAGATTTGGACAGGGCTAAGGAGTTTGCTTACGAATATGTCCAATCGAATTGTCTACCTTTGAGCGCCATGGAGACTCTCATGGGATCGTATTTTTATTCTTCTTCTTCTTCTTCTTCTTCTTCTTCTCAGCAGTTTGGTGAAGAGGTAAAGGATTCGAAGCCTAATTGGGATGAGGTGAGATATGTTTTGCTTTCGAATATGTACTGTGAGAGGGGTCAGTGGAGAAGAGCGCAGGCCATTAGGGAATCGATGGTTCGTCGAGGAATCAATAAAACGCCGGGTTTTAGTTGGGTTGAGGTTAGGAACTAACTAACTAACGAAATCTGCTCTGCTTTGTACTGTGATTAAGGTGTTTGTTTGTAAGAAGTTTATTACAGTCTTGAATTGACATTATTAGAAATGATCCCATGCAGGTGGGATGTCTGTAATTGATTTTAAAGTAGTTATAATCATGCAATTAAATATAGCCGTCTCATTTTCGCACATTCGAAGTAATCGAATGGGTCAGAAACTTATAATGAATTATTTTATAAGATAGTTGAAAAATAGTCAACGCAGTGGGGGCGATCGCTTTGCCACGATCGGAAGAGAAGCATAAATATATAATCGTCTCTTTTCGTGTGTTCAGAGAATCTTAAGTCTAACACAAAGGTGTTAAATCTCATCTTCTCAGCTTCAATTCAGCTGTTGAAGAGAAACACTGCATGCATATTGTGTGTGTGTGTGTGTTGTACAATATGTTGACACACGTAACTCGACGTTCATTGAAAGTTTACTTATCTTGTCCGGAATGATGTAGAGGAGTGAGACAACCATATTATATATTATAAATTTCTTTTGCGTAATTCTTGTAATAAGTTGAATAATATAATGTGTTCAAGTCAACTTATTTATTGATCTCAGCCCCTATAAATAGAGAGGTCTTGAAGGACATCAAATTATCATTTATTCACCATTTTTTTTTTGTTTCAACCTTACGAAAATGAGAACTTTACTGAGCATCACTATTCTCCTCTTCTTAACCCTATCCGTGATTGTTCTTGCTGAAAAACATCACGGAAAAGGTTCTTCGTCGGATTCTAACCGTTTTGCTGAAAAAGATCATGGAAAAGGTAGTTTTACTTCAATCGAAATTCTAACGATCTTCGCCACGAAACCCTAGCAACTACTCATGAAATGAATACTCTTTTAAACTTTCTGAATATACGAATAAGCGAACATGATTTCCCCTCGATCTCCCTTTACGTGACATACGTTAACGTATGGTTCGCCTCAAGCTTGAATGGAAAATGAATCAAATTTAATTTTATGTATTCTATTTCCAACGCTTCGTACTTTTATTACATTGTCATGATCTCTATTCATCAGGTCTAAGATTGAACTTCTACGAAACGGCTGGTTGTTCAGAAGCCGAGCAGTTAATTAGACAAGTCACTTGGGAAAGATGTAGCGAAAACCCTAACTTGCCCGCAAAGCTCCTTCGCCTACATTTTCACGACTGCTTCGTTAGGGTAAATAATAATGCATTCATCAATGTTTAAATATAATCGAAAAATGCTAAGCATGTTAAATGTTCATAAAAATTATTACAGGGATGCGATGCATCGGTACTCTTGGACACCACCGATAGTAGTAATAAAGCTGAGAAAGACGCCGTCCCTAACCTTACGTTAGGCGGGTTCGAAGTCATCGATGAGATTAAGACATTACTCGAACAAAAATGCCCGAGAATCGTTTCCTGCGCTGATATTCCGGCGTTGGCCGCTCGAGATGCAGTTTCTTTCCAAGTAATAGTACTAAAATAAAAACCATTTTAATACATGAATTTTTTCCTTTTTAAAATTTCGTAATTTTGCTTTAATCTCGCCATGCATGCATATCATTTGATTAGTCTTTTTTTTGTTGTTTGTTTTTAGTTTCAAAAGACAATGTGGGATGTCCCCACGGGTCGAAAAGACGGTAGGGTTTCCCTTTCTTCGGAGGCAGATAGCAACTTACCGTCGGCCTTTTCGAATATAAGAGTACTTCGAAATACGTTTAAACAGAAAGGTCTAGACAATAACGACCTCGTCGCATTATCAGGTACCTAAGTAAGACTTCATTATTTTTTTGGTCCTGTAGTAGTGAAGACGAGTTTATTTTACGGACAATTACGCATCGATACCCTGGATATTTTGCCCTAGTTCTGGGATTCCGACGATTTTAGAAGGTGGCATTATACATACAAAACTTTAAAAAACGAGCAATTTGGGACAAAACTTTTATTCATTTGTCATGGAAATTCAATTTCCGGCAAACAATGAACTCTTAAATTAACCTCGAATTTGATGAAATCGAAGTTCAAATCCGTACGTTTCCCAAACGGGTGAAACGAAGGAAACTGGATTTCAAATCGAAGTATCCTAACTGACCATAATTGTATAAGTTACCCTTTCCGTACAACGCCACAAATTAATTACAGAGTCAAGAAAATAATTAACCCCTAAATTAAAGCATAACTTGTATCAAACCCTAAAATGAAAAACCCTGAACTTTCCATGCAGGGGCGCACACTATAGGCGTATCGCACTGCGCAGGCTTTTCGCAGCGCCTATACAACTTCTCGGGCAAAGGTGACACCGACCCATCCCTCGACCCGACATACGCATCGACCCTGAAAGAAAGTTGCCCCAACCCTCCCGACCCGTCCGCGACCGTGGGTTTGGACCCGGGCAGCTCGCAGTCCTTCGATGCCCATTATTTCAGTGCAGTTTTGGCCAATAGAGGGCTTTTCGAGACCGATGTTGCCCTTCTGACCGACCCGGCTTTGGCCTCGTGGGTCAGAAAGTTCCAATCGCCGGCCCTTTTTTTCGATCAATTTGGAAAATCGATGGCGAAAATGGGTGCTATTCAAGTGTTGCTTGGTGGGGATGGAGAGGTTAGAAAGAACTGTCACTTTGTTAATTGAGTAATTAGTTTTATATGAATTTCGATAAGTTGAGAATCGTTGTTAATAAATGTGCTTCAATAAATTTGAGAATTGCTTGTGCTGTTATGAATAATAATTTCGTACAATAGGATAGGATGTATTTGCTTAAATGCTTAGATTGATGTATAAAAGGCCCACAAGGTTGGATTCTTTGTTGCACAAGAAAATTGTAGCCTTTTAATGTCAATCGATCGAATGCTTAACAAGTTCTTAGATGAAAAACAGTCCTCGAAACAGTTTGAATCGAATGAGGACGAAAATGAAAACTGAACCAGACAAAAACACAATCAGTTTACGTGGTTCGGCTAGTGATATGTAGCCTACATCCACGGCCAAGGATCAAAGCTTTATTGATATTATCAGGTGCGGTTTACAGCTCTCATGGGGATCTCTCACTTTCGTGTTTACAACCTTTCGTGATTCGCTAAAGAAGAAAAGTTATACACAGTGCAAAGTGCCACGATCACACAGATGAACCTCTGTTTTTCCTCATGCTGCTTCTCAACATAATCATGTGACACTGTTTTATCCAAACCCAATAATAAGCCAACTCATAATACGTCTTCAGCCTCAGCAACTCTATAAGTGGCTTCCTTATTTATTCAGCTCAACAATTCATAAGTTGCTCGAACGATTTCACATATTAGTTCTTCAGCAACTCACTTCTTCAAAACCATGCTGAGCTTCTGTTCTTGAATTATCTCCCACAAATCTCCACATTAATTCACTAACACCAGCTTTGATCCTCAGCATGTGCCCCCTTCTATCATAGATTATAGGCACACCCAACCAGCTCCAGGCAATATTCAAATTTCTTACCTGAAACAGGCTTGGTGAACATGTCAGCGGGGATTATGTTCCGTTGAGATTTTCCCAACGCCAATATCTCCCAACTCCACAATGTGTCGAATGAAATGAAGTCTTACGTAGATGTGATTCGTCCGCTCATGATGTACATTGTCCTTTGCCAAGTGGACAACTCCTGAATTGTCACAAAACACGTTTACTTTTAGCTGATTCGCCACAAGCAATTCACTAGTGAGTCCCTTCAGCCAAATGGCCTCTTTTGCTGCTTCGGTTAACGCTATATACTCCGCCTCTATTGTTGACAGCGCAACCACCCTTTATAGAGTGGCTTTCTAGCTTATAGCGGTTCCAAAAGAGGTGAAAACATATCCAGTTAAAGACTTCCTGCTGTCAATACATCAAACGTAGTCAGAGTCGACGAACCCCTCAATCTTATCATTGCTGCCATAAACTTGCTTTTCTTTTGAAAACCAAGCTCCTGTTCAATAAACCTCGAACATATCACAGTACCCATTTTAAAGCCATCCAACGACCCCTTCTTGATTGAGCCATAAAGCGACTAACAACGCTGACCGAGTATGCAAGGTCTGGTCTGGTACAAACCATGGCATATATGAGTGATCCCACGACATTTGCATATGGGATTTGTTCATATACGCCTCCTCTTCCTTTGTGAACCCCTCTGCTGATTTACTGAGCTTAAACTGAGCTCCTAGTGGTGTCCCGACAGCCTTAGAATCGCTCGTCTCAAACCTTTGTAGAACCGATGCTAGGTAGCTTTTCTGATGCAGCTTTGACTGATTTCTGGTCCTGTCTCGATCAATCCATCCCAAGAATCATCCTTGCTGGCCCAAGGTCTTTCATCTCAAACTCGGAAAGCTCCTCTACAGCCCATATGTCTTCTTTGCTTTCACACGCTACCAGCATGTCATCGACGTATAAAAGCAAATCTTCATATAGATGCAGGGATCGTACTTACTTCTCTCTAATTTATTCTTGATCAAACTGATCGAACCTTTTATTCCATTGTCTTGGACTTTGCTTCAGCCCGTACAACGACCTCTTCAGCAGACAAACCATATCCTTGTCGCCTCGCTTAACATATCCCTCCGGTTGACTCATGTATATTGTTTTCTTCCAAGCTGCAATAGAGAAACGCCATCTTTACGTCTAATTGCTCGAGGTCAAGGTTGAACTGTGTTACCAATGACAACATCAGCCTTATCGACCTTTGTTTCATCACAGGGGAAAAAATGTCATTATAATCTTCCCCTCCTTTCGAGCGAAGCCACGAGCCTTTATAATGGACTTTGAAGTCGCTTTCCTTTTTTCTTCTTATAAATCCATTTGCAAGTTACAAGCTTTTGGTACTTGGGCTTTTGAACAAGTCCCATGTGTTGTTTTTAATCAAGAAAACCATTTCTTCATTCATTGCAGACCTCCAGTGAACCTTTTCAGCACCTCGTATCGCTTCATGGTATGACTTTGGCTCGCTCCCAGCTGCCATTATAAAAGCAAAAGCTTGATATCAGCCTTCCCGTAACGCTTAGGTGCCCTCACTTCCCTTTGCGCTCTATGACGGGCCAACAAATAATCAGTTTCAGATCTGAAATTTCCTTATTCGTTTCAGTTTCAATATTCACTAGTTTGCTTTCTGTCTCATGATCCGGTTTCTCAGCTTGATCGTCAAGATTATCACGTGTCTTGCACTTGATTTTCCAAACTCCACCTCAAGCTGAGTTTTCCCTAAGAAATCAGCCCCATTCATTATCTTAGTCTTTTCATCAACAGAAATTCTAGCTTCGATTTAGCCATGACAGATTCTAAAAATACTACGTCTCTGCTCAGAAAACACTTTCTCGTTCCCGGTTCCAAACTCCACATTTTAAGCTTTTACCACCTCCGGGTATCCTATGAAGATAGCTTTGACTGCTCAAGGCTTTGTCCAGCTCAACATGTGCATAGGCAATACATCGAAACGTTCAGGTGCTACAGGCTTGGTTTTGAACCGGACCAAACTTCTTGAGAAGTTTTACATTTCAGAGCTGTAGGCGGGCAACGATTCAGATATCCGACTGTTGTTAATGCTTCTGCCCAAAAAGATTTAGGTAGTCCAGCACTTAACAACATGCACCTCGTTCGATCTAGTAACGTTCGATTCATTCTCTAGGCCAAACCGCTTTGTTGAGGTGTGTAGGGAACCGTTCGATGTCTTGTGATTCCCTCGCTTCACAGTATGATTTGAATTCGTTGGAGTAGAACTCTAGTCCATTATCTATTCTCAACGTCTTCACCTTCCTCCATGTTTTCAGCTCAACAGATTTCTTCCAGCAAACGAACTTTTCAAACGCTTGATCTTTCGATTTCAATATAAGTGTCCATACCTTTCTCGAATAATCGTCTATAATGGTCATGAAACACCTTGCTCCACCATGTGACTTGACCGAGGCTGGCCCCCAAAGATCTGAATGCATGTAATCCAGGGGTCCTTTCGTGATGTGCCTCCCTGTTTCGAAACTCACCCTATGATGTTTCCCAAAGATGCACATTTCACAGAACTCTAGCTTATCTATCTTGTCTTTTCCAAATAACTCTTGCTTTGATAGCTCTTGAAGACCTCAATACTAACATGCCCAAGTCTCTTATGTCATAGACTTGTCATACTATCACAATCATGTGCAACAGATGCTGCCCAACAATAGTCGACCCAATGAATGAATAAACACCATTTCCCTTAAGGGAAATTAAAACCTACATTGATCCTTTAAGCATTTTCATCTAGCCATCTCTAGTGTCTATGCAGTAACCGAGATCATCTAACATTCCCATAGATATCATGTTCCTTTTCAGATCAGGGATATACCTCACATCATGAAAAATCACCTCGCTTCATGTATGCGCTTGCAGCCTTACTGTGCCCATGCCATGAATTTCACAGGGTGTATCATTTCCTAGCAGCACTCTCCCCCCTTTCTACAAGCCTGAACCGCCTCATCCATTACTTGTTTGACGTCATGTGAAAATAGCACCCCGAATACATTATCACTCCTTATGTTTATCAGATTCAATCACATTCAAAACTTCAGCTGATTCGCACCCGTCAGCCGCAACATATGATTCTCCTTGCCCCTTCATTTTATGCTGAACTTGCTTGTTTCTTTGAGGACATAGCCGCCTTATGTGCCCTTCTTCGTGGCAATAATAGCATTTTATTTTCACCTCCGATTTAGACCTCGATTTCTGCCTCCTTTCTTGACTTCCTTTATATAGGTTCTGCCCCGAACATTCAACTAGGATCCTGTGGTTTGATCTCAGTCGCTTGTTCAACTCCCTCGAGTGAATAGCAGAGAGTACATCCTCGAGACGCAACTCTTCGTGTGCATACAGTAAAGTTTCCTTGAAATGATAATAGCTTTTAGGAAATGAACCCAGCAACAACACGGCTTGATCCTCATCTGCAATCTCACCTCAATATTTTCCAGATCTACCGTGAGCAACGCCACCTACCGATGACGGAACGCCACATCATTTAAAATTGATATATAAAATTTAATCTAAAATCCTAATTAAGAAAACACGAAAATTAAAAAAGGAAAAGAATACTGTAATTAAGGAGATCGAATATCTCCTCTGCAATCTAACAATGCTAATGGCTTTTAGGAAATGAACTCAGCAACAACACGGCTTGATCCTCATCTGCAATCTCGACCTCAATATTTTCCAGATATAAGATTAGTTTCGACCATTTATCTACTTGCTCTTCAATCGGTTTATCGTCTTGCATTTTATATGAATATAAAGTCTTCTTCAGATACAATCGATTCGCCAAAGATTAAGTCATGTATAGACTCTCCAACTTCGTCCATAGACCAGTCGCAGTGTCCTCCTTCGAAACCTATCTCAGGACCTTATCGCCAAAACAAAGGTTTATGACTATATGAGCCTTATCGATCATGGCTTTCTTCTTTGCTGGGGACAGTTCTGCAGCCATCGATTTCTCCTCCTTCAGCGCCTCAATCACTCCTGCTATGTGAGTAGAGCTCTCATCTTCATCCTCCACAAGCTAAAATCATTCAGCCCGGTGAACTTCTCAACATCGAAACATGCCGAGCTCATCTTCCTCGATTGAATCTCCACGCTCACCGCACCACTTGTAGGGATTTAATGTCAATCGATCGAATGCTTAACAAGTTCTTAGATGAAAAACAATCCTTGAAACAGTTTGAATCGAATGAGAACGAAAATGAAAATGAACCAGACAAAAACACAAGCAGTTTACGTTGTTCGACTAGTGATATCTAGCCTACATCCACGGGCCAAGGGTCAAAGCTTTATTGATGTTATCAGGTGCGATTTACAGCTCTCATGGGGATCTCTCACTTTCATGTTTACAACCTTTCGTGATTCGCTCAAGAAGAAAAGTTATACACAGTGCAAAGTGCCACGATCACACAGATGAACCTCTGTTTTTCCACATGCTGCTTCTTAACAGAATCACGTGACACTGTTTTATCCAAATCCAATAATAAGCCAGCTCATAAAACTTCTTCAGCCTCAGCAACTCTATAAGTGGCTTCCTTATTTACTCAGCTCAACAATTGTTTCTCGAACGATTTCACAGATAGTTCTTCAGCAACTCACTTCTTCAAAACTATGTCGAGCTTCTGTTCTTGAATTAACTCCCTCAAAAATGAAAAGGAATAAATATATATAGTTATGAAATCGTGCCCACCGTAGCGTGAGCAACGCCACCTACCGATGACGGAACGCTACATCATTTAAACTTGATATATTAAATTTAATATAAAATCCTAAGGGGTTTTTACACATAAGTACCTATTTGGAAAAAAACTTGTAATTTAGTACCCAATCAGGATTTTTTTATATGTAGGTACCTAACAGAATAAAGTTTTTGCACATAGGTATCCGATCCCCGAAAGTACACCAAACAATACATTTGGGTACCCTATCTCAACACATTTGGGTACCCTATATAACAGAAAATGGTACGACGTATGTTATATAGGTACGCCCTATGTAACACACAGGCATGCCCGTAGGTACGATGTATCCTATATTTAGGTACCCTATATAAACGTGTTATAGTACGCAATATACAAATAGGAAGGTACGGTATGACTAAAGAAACTGGTAAAATTAAATTGGGTACCTATCTATAAAATTTTCTGACATGGGTAGTTATGTGTAAAAAAATTTTCAGTTGGGTATTTTTCTATAGATTCACCAAATCCTAATTAAGAAATAACGAAAATTAAAAAAGGAAAAGAACAATATTAAAAAAAGGAAACAGATTAATGATAATAAGATCCATTATATCCTCAGCAAAAGCTCTACACGTTCGATTATATCCTTTTCCAATTATCACCATTCGATGTCTCTCCAATACCATCGCCTCCCGCCGCCCCCTTTGGCAAAATAGTCATCTCCCACCGAAATTCTCCGGGGCACCATCGCCGCCGTCGTAGATCTGTGCTGCCGGCATTCCCTTAACTGATTTACAGTTTTTTTTTTTTTTTAAATTTCTCTAAATGCAAACATTTCTGAGGATTGCTAGCTATGAATCGATTGCCTTCTTATTAGATTATTAGTAATGATTTCGTGCAATATTTTATTATAATTGATTTGATTTGATTGCCTGCGTTATAAAATCAACCACACTGATGAATCCTTTAGCAACGTTGCCCAAGCCTTCTTGTTCTCAAACCTTTAAGGTTTCAAAGATGTTGCAGCAAGATATGGCAAGAGTGTCGATAGTAATAACAGCGGTGTGGCGTGTATGACTATTGTTCGCTTTGTTTTTTCTACAGATTTCGATGTTTCTTGACTATGCAGATTACGAGAGGTCAAGTTCTGATGCCGTTTACGAGAAGGTGCTAAATGAATGCCTTAACGAGATCTTTCGCATTGTTGCAAGCTGATGTTAATTTGGAGCTCGTCCGCGAGATGCAAAAAAAAACATGAAGATGCTGAAGCGTAAGCTGTACAAAGTCTGATTTTGTGTGAATTGATGTATATGACTTGAAAGAGATGAGATGAGACTTGTGTTTCAGCTAATGCCTTACTTTAATACAATATGGGGTTGTATATTAAGAATGGTATCTCTCTACGGTGCATTCTTGTCTGCTCTTGTTTATTTGTGTAAGAATAATTATCGAATCTACCATGAAAAGATGTCATTTGAATAAATGGAATAAAAGTAGTACACACAAAGACAGGTAGAGAACACGTAAAATCCATGAAACTTTCACAAAGTTAAAAACATAAGTCATTCCTCTATCGTATGAGTGCAAATAAATAATAGTCAAAACTTCAAATCTAAGGTCCAATAGTAATAAAATAAATCAAAACAAAACCACACACTGACGAACACAAAATAGAAAAAAAAATTAGTCGAGTTCTGCTATCTTGATATTTTGAGCATCCTCGTCACTTTCCTCCAAGCGAGACATATCAGCATCATCATCACCGGCTATAGACCCTAATTCTTCTTCATCCATACTATCACCACTATAGTATTGATTCTGCGTAGTTGACCTGTTAACATATACTGACGTCATTGCTAGCTGCGCAAAAAATAAGTACATGTAAAGTGTTCATAAATTAGCCAAAAGATATACCCATATTGCAACTTGGGCAGTTGCATTTGTCATGCGACACGCCTCGAAGGCCGCATCCATTGCATAACATGTACTTTGAGTTTAACTTCTCCTTCGATTGTTTCATTCTTCTTCCACACCCTTTTGCTCTAATTCCAGAACTACACGACTTGTTCTTTTCCTTTTAGTGGCAGGGCTCAAACCTTTACTGATGTTGACTTCCTTAATTTTGCTCTCGATAGAATCTGTTTGTTCCCCCAAAACTGTCCCTTCATTGGTCAAAGATGCCTGATCAACTAATATTGATAACCTAAAGGATAATATCGAGTTTCATCTCATCAAAAACTTATCGATATCATTGTTGATATATTCTTCGCCCATAATATATTTTGCTCCAACCTTTGCATCCCGTGTCCATTGTTTTATTATATACTTCTCGGGCAGTTCAAATACTTGCGTGAAACGAAAATAGGCGAGCATATGCTTACATGGAATGCCTTCGAAATCGAACTTCAAGCAACGGCATGATATGTGAGCTCTCTTTCTATCGTGTGATCACCCTTAGTTTAGAAGAATTTAGAAAACGAAAAATATTGTACCTCGATAACTCAAGTTCTGAATGAGCTTCTTGCACGTAATAACTATGACTTTTGTTGATTTCACTTTCAAACTCACTCCATTTTCTTCTCGTGCAACTCTTAGACATCTGATGTTCCATAGGCAGCTGTCTGTTAACTTTAGGACTCTAGTTGACGTCGACGTGATCGGCAACTAATTTTTTGTGTCTTTGGTTTCTGAGTGCCCTGTTGAAATCTATAATGAAATCCATCAACGAGTTTTTCTTTGATACATACTTCTTGAAAATGAATGTGTGATTTCAGATCTCTGGCTGATGGACATCCCGGCCAAAAATATATGGTTAAAGTATGCAGGAACCCACCTCTCGCAATTCATACATCATCGATAACCACTCGGTTTTCTCCAGCTTAGTCGATTTCATAACATCTTTCCAACATTTTTCAAACTCATATGGCGTCGTCGAGTCTGCAATGACATTCTTGATGGTTGGGTAGAACTTGTTCAATATGTGCCACAGATAGTATCGATGTATTATTCGGAAAGACATGAGCAATAGCTTTAGACATAGCTGGGTCTTGGTCCGTAATGATAACATTTGGCGCCCCTTTTGCCATGGATTTAACGAAGCTGGTGAACAACCAAATGAAAGACTCGGTTTTCTCGTCACTAAGAAAGCCACAACCAAAAATAATAGTCTGATGATGATGATTAACCCCTACGAAAGGGGCAAAAATCATCCCGTACTTGTTAGTATTGTAGGTGGTGTCAAATACAACATCACCAAACACGTTATATGCCATCCTTGAAATAGGATCTGCCCAAAAACACTGACTGAATCTTTTCTCTGAATCTGTCTCATACTTGAAAAAAAAATGCTGGATTTTTTTTTCTCTGATTCAAAAAACTCAAGTAAAAGTTTCAGCATCAATGCCCTTCTCCTCATCCTTACGCCCTTGCTAGAGATTTCTAATATCGTTTTTTGTACATCCCATATACTCAGGTCCTCCATGCTCTATCTCTAACAAAGGTATCTGTTGACAAGTGGGAACATTTGCTTCTGATAGTTGTTGAGTCAATGCTTTCTTCGCTTTGAAACACCTCAGTGGGAACGTAACATATGCACTTTTGAAGGTGTCGAGAGTGGGTGGTTATGAGTCTCTATTAAGTCACTGACACTCCAAGATGGGCTTGTATGTGCCTTAATAATTGGCATCCTTGCCATTCAACCAGTTATAACTATTCTACGAGATCTTTGCTTTGTCAACTCGTCCCCTTGTTTATTCGCTCGGCTTTCATCTCGATGGCCTTCTTTAGAGCAAACAAATCATTTCCAAACAACTCATCTATCATTTTATTCTTTTTGTTGTTGCCTATTCTCGTACTGAACCCAGTTGTTCGTGCATATTGGTTGTAGAACAAAAAAGCGTCAGTTGTTCGTGCATATTGGTTGTAGAACAAAAAAGCGTCATCCACCACATTAAACGACGTCCCAATTTTTGGCGTTCCCTCATCGTGTAGGTGGCGTCGCTCACGCTAGTTGGTGGGCATGATAGCATTACTCTATATATATGTAAGAGGTTTGATATGGTGTCCACCTACGGTGAGCAACCACCGTGAGCACCATAAACAAATCTATCAATTGTTTGCTTTTCGATTCTCAACGACGCCAACACCCCGTAGACCCTGCCATATCAATTGCTAACTTAAACTGCTATCTCAAACACGTTAATTTTTAAGATATTATTTGAGATATTATTATTTTAAAACATAAGATTTAGAAATAAATTATGATGATTTTTATTATTTTTTAGCTATAATTGGTAATTAATAACATAAATAAATTAAAATTAAAAAAGTTTATAAAATTAGATATTTTTCCAACTTAAATTCTTTTTTATATTATTTTTTCCTATTTTTTATTATTTCTCTAACTTTTTCTTGTTTTTTTAATTTTTTTCTTATTTTATTATTTTTTTAAAATTGGCGGGCTAAGCCCGCTACCCGCAGGCGGGGCGGGCCTTAAATTTTCAGGCCCGCCAGGAGGCGGGCTACCCGCGCCTTCCCCGCTACTGGCGGGCTTTGGCGGGCTACGGCCCGGCCCACCGGCCCGTTTAACAGTACTACTCACGGTAGGTGGGCACCATAGCAGGTGGCACGGTAGCAAACCTCATATATGTAATATTGGGTTCCACCACTTATGATTTAATTAAATTTGAAATGTCACAACTGATGGTCTTTACGTGTGCACGTAAATTAAAAGGAATAAAGAGTCCCCGTGAGTTGATGAGTTATCATAACCAGACAAGAGCAATCACTTTATGAATTTGAATTTAGGCAGTGGGATTCCTTAATTATTTCAAGATTGGTTCCACTTTTCCTTTGATTGTAAGTCATTTTGTATGAGGATTTTTTACCAGTGAATGAATGAATGAATGTAAAGGTATACGTCGAGACAAGTATATATTATATATATTGAGAAAGATAATCTCATTACATTAAGAAGAAAACAACTACATAACTCCAAACAGTCCTATTTTAATATTTGCAATAAACAATTTAACAATGATACTACAAGAGAGTTCACCTGCCATCTATTTTGACATTTTCTTCTGTTAGTTCACTCTTGAAATAAGTGAAACTATTACATAAATTGAAAACCGAGTAAAGCTGTGGAAAAAAGCCGGTAAAGATACACTACACGAAGTGTTTTGTGTTGGTCCAGCCTTTGACGCCCACCAAAGAAGAACGAAGAAAAAAAAATTAAAAGAAAATAATATTATATTATAATATTATTTAAATGAAAGGTTCATATTGAAGGGCGACGCGGCGCATTCCTGGCCACTCGTTTCGAGTGGTCCAGAAGAGCTGAAGACATCTATAAATAGGCCGAGGATTCTTCAGTTATTATCATCACAAGCTCATTCGAGTTTTACTAAATAGAGAGAAGTAGTTCGAGTGATTTGTGAGATTATCAGTTCAGGTAGAAACTGATAGGGTTCCACATCCACAGAGAGGTGTGAGGTAAACACGAGTGGTAAAAGTGAGATAGTAAAAATTCGAGGGTTGTAATTTTTACTATAGTGAAGATTTTGCCGACTCGGCCGTGGTTTTTCCCTCTTCGTTAACAGAGGGTTTTCCACGTTAAAGTTCTGGTGTTCTTTCTTACCTTACGGTAAATTTATTTTTACCGTGGTAGTTACTGTGCGGGTCCCACCAAATTCACCCCGTGGGTCCCACTTCTCCCGATTGTCGTACCGAGCCAAACCGAGACCTGTTCCGCTGCGGGGCCCACTGACCACCACTATTCCCAACATTTTGTCCTTAACAAACATAAACATAAACTATGATACAAATACAAACCAATATCACGGCATCGAAAATAACAAACAGCTTACAAGTAAATAAAATATTAGTTTATGAGATTTATATAAAGACATTAACTAACCTTGAGGACTAAATACAAATTAATATGTGACAAAGTACGTACTTGTTTTTTTATATATGTAACTATATATTTTGGCGTCTCATAATTATGCGTGTGACTTTGCTTTTCCCAGTAAAGCTTCCAAAGTCTCAGATCATATATTATATCAAGTAATCTGCTTGAAATTGACTTTTGCGTAGGAACATTAAAAAAGTCCTGTACTGGACAATATTATATATTTCACGGGGTGTCAACTGTGAAGTGAGATTTAAATTTTCAAACTGGTTTAGGAACGTAGAAGTAATATAATGAGAATTACAAAATATACACAAATATAGTTCGCAATGTAGTCACGTTCAAATGTTTTAGAAAATACACTTTTATTAAGTTCAGTATGAAAACAATATGAAAATCCATTGTCGGTTGTGAAACGATCCCGACTTTTAGTGGGACTATGTATTTAGTCATGTTCAAAGGTTTTAGAAATTACATTTCAATTAAGTTCAGTATTAAAAAAGGATGAACCTCGTTATTGGTTTTGGAACTATCCCGACTTTCTGCATGAAATTATTGTTGGGAAATCCGACCGTATCAAAATTCCGCCCAAGATCCGCTGGAAATAATAAAATTGGAGAACACAAAGATTTAACGTGGAAAACCCTCTGTTAACGAAGAGGAAAAAACCACCTGGACAATAAGGCCGCAGAAAATTCACTATGTTACCATTACAATCACACAATTCTTCTACGCTCGCCTACACCCAAAACCCGACAACAACAACCCGAAAGTAATTCTACCGGCTAACCTAAACTCTCACCCAAACGGAATTTTCCTAGAGTTAAATGTTAACACAAATAACTTTCTATTTGTTGGTGTGCCTCTAATTCAGGGTATAGCCCCTCCTTATATAAGACAGGAAACCTCCATGCCTTCCTGTCGTTTCCGATATGGGACATTGACGAAGGCACAACTTGGGTCCGAGCCCAACAATTATTTACCCTACAATTATTGTCCTCTCTATGTCCCAAATGATCAGATTCGTTGAATTTTAAATCATGTGGTTCAAAAGTTCTCTTTTTTATTTGTTAATATACCTTTAATCCTATACTCCACCAAATCATAAAATCATCGTTATTTCATGTGATTTATAAGATTTAAATAAATAAACACGTCCAATTTCCTTGCTTTATGATGATCAATTTGAGATCCATATCATATATTTTTCGATAATCATAAGAATTATTTTAACAAAGTGGCACAAAAAATTGTGGGAGTTGGGACAGATATTTCAACAGCCGATTCAGCGGAACTATATTACTCGGCAGATGTGTTCCATCCAAGTCTATAGATATTATAATAGTTCAATCATTTCAAGATAATTCGAACTCATGCATTCCTATTAGAAATAGAATCACCTTGGCAAATCATTTTGACAATATTTCCACCGATCTCGACCATATTATCTTTGTTTTGTGATGTTTTATTATTCATACTTACACGCCTAAAATTTGACCTACTAGCAATAAAAGTCAACTCATTTCAACATTGAGACAAAAATAATAACAATAACAAAAGTACCCATGAACTATCAAATTATTATCCATTGCAATACATCGAATCTCAATTTTCCCAGAATATAATTTCCATCAAAACCTTTGAGAAATCGACACGTGTCGCCGCCTTATTTGCGTAGAGACGATCGACGTTAGGCCGCTTATGGGAGGCCTAATATTCGATCGATAGACCATTTCGTCGTAGGGTTTTCGATAGAACTTCAAATACCTCGAAAATAAGTCGTTCGATTTCGTCGTAGGGTTACTATTCGCTACTACCTTTGACCTCCCAAAGAAGACGGCGGGAGATCGAAGAAAAGACGCCTTGGGAGTCTTCGCCCGTCGAATATTAATCGACGTATCTAATTTTTGCGTCCTTTGGGGCAAAGGCGTTGACGGGAGAAATCTTTTCCTCGCAGAGTTGTCGAACGAGTATGACCTATGCCAATAATTCGAGGTCGAAAAAAATAACAATAATTTAAATTTATATCAAAATATTCGAAATTAACTGCTCACTCTGATTCTAAAATCAGGCCGTTCAAGGAAATTATACGCACATACAGAAATAAAGTGAAATATTCAGGATGCCCTTAACTAATTATTTTATCCTATTTAATTTAACAACTCCCATTTAAGATAACGGTAAAATTGGAAATAATCTAAGATTTTTTTTTGAAACTGTAAGACTTAAGTGACCTGTTTTGAGATCAGGGGGAGTAAGTATCGAAATGACTCGAAATATTCCTCACCTGGCGTCGGCCGGCGATATTGTGGGGCCCACCTTGGATGCTGACGTGTCGGTGAAGGACAGGTACCAAGGTCTGACCGAGTTGACGTGTTGTGATACCGTAAAGGCAAACCTTGACGAGGAGCACTGTCCTGGTTTGGACATCGATGACGTGGCGTCGAAAAACCTCATCGAAGAGGATCGAGGATGGCCCGCGATGAACAAGTCGTTGTAATATTCGTGCGATTCTTCGACGTCGAGGGATGATACGATCGACGTTAGCGATGATATCTCGACGAAGGGCTTCACTCCCTATTATTATTATTATCATTGTTAATTATACCATGGGAAGAAAGTGAATTATCCATAAATTTAAAGATGGAAAGATATGTTTTTTAGAAATTAAGTTACCTTCCAAAGATAGGGAAATAGTGAAGGAGGGTCAGCGATGAAAGCTTTGTGGACTCGACAAGGGTAATAATCGGCCAATATCTTGAGTGTTGGTAATAACATGTTTAAGAAAGCTGGCGCTGATCTGAAAAAGCCTGCGTAGATAATATCAGAGAGATATTATTTGTATTTAAAGAAAATCCAGAAAATAAAAATAAAACCTCATTTCAAGAAATGGGTTCTTCTTTATATTTTTTGAGGTCGAGAAAGTTGAAATTAATGGACGTTTTTATAAATTGACTCATTAATTGAGTAGTAATTTAGGCGTGCTACGAGGAACTAAACGGGATTATATGAATTTTAACAAAAAAAAATGCGATTTTCGGACAAGATGTAATGTGACCTTCAATCCCAAAGAATTATATTGCTGCTCTCAAGTTTGATTTGTTCGGACAGAGCGTGTTATTAACAGATAAAGAAAAATTATTTTATACGTTAAGAACTTACTGGCATCAAATATTAGGACAAACTGCTCAGCATTCTTGGCCATGGTTTGAATTGCCACTTCAAGAGTGAAAGCTAACAACCTATTAAATCTACATAAAAACAATAACTTATTAAAAAAAAATGCAAATTTCAACTGCGGTTGAAAACTAATTAATAAAACACTAAAACTGCTCACATAATCTGAGAATGGAGTTTCTGATAGTCTTGCTTGATGCGGAAAACCTGCAATTTAACAACCTTATTAACTAAATAATATAGATTATTTATCCTTCTTATATTAGTAAAAATGGAAAAATATAAAGTTACCAATACAGGTCTTAATTCATCATCATGACCAGCAACATAAGCTGCTCCCTCAGCAAGCTCAGCAGAAAATTCATCAGCTATCAGATTTCCTTGAAATTTCAAATACAAATATCACCTTTTGTAAATAAAATATATACATACATATATATGAAATATTTACCAATGCCTATGGACTCTCTCCAGGCAAGACAGCTTCTAAGTGCTTTGGCTGCTTTCTTCACATTCCCACCTTTAGCGTTGAGAAATCTCTCCACACAAGCATTGTTGCAGAACTTCTCCTGAATAAAGTAAATAAATAAATAAATCAAAGAAAGTAAATAAAATAAAATGTGAGTTTTTTTTTATTACAAACCTGTTTGAGAGTGAGTCGAACATGATGATTTCTGAGGAGTTGAAGTACGGATCGAACTCTCTCATTGTTGTTTATCTGGGCTTGATCTATTTTATTTCCCATGTATGGTTAAATAAATAATTTAAGACAAAAATATCAGAGAAACACGTTTTACTGTGTGTGTGTGTGTTTAATGTTCAGTGTGAACTGATGGTGCTGTGATTGATATCCACTGAGAGGTGTTCCTCTCTTATATTTCACGCAACCATTTTTTTTTCAATTGTTGTTTGAATATGTTTTGTTATAATGAGTTATACTCCTGTGCAGAATCTAGAGCATAGGTATCTATAAATATAGGGAAGAGAGATAGAGAGAAAGAGGCATTTATCTTTTTTTTTAAGAAAAATTGATTTAAGAGATAATACGTGACTGCATGCAATAAAGAGTAAAATATCGGACGAATCATTGAGATTACTATTTATCATGAGAGGATTGGTGGGTACTTTGGTCGGAATAAGATGTTAAAAAAAATATTTATATATTTATAGAAAACAAATGCAGCAGAGATATTTCTGTTAAGCTTGTGAGCTTTTCTTGGACATATTTACTTTTGATAATAATTGCAGTTATTCTTTAACGTCATCCTAAATTCGGAGAGGGAGAGATCGATTAGAGTGAAATTACTTATTTGTATAACACACAATAATCAATGATTAAAGAAAGTCAAAGCTTGAGATACATGACAAGGTTTTAATAATATATATTTGTCCCTACGAAACAGATCGATTGAAAAGTATAGTGTACTAGTTATCTGTAGCATAGCATGTTCAGACATTCCTCACGAGTGAGCTAAAAATAAATAGTTCTCCACCAAAAAACAAATAGAGAGAATCCTGGTTCGTACTTGGTCTATTCAAGTTTGTGGTGATACTATAGAAACTATTAAAATCGTATTAATGGGTATATATATTAAAATTTTTAACTCGAAATTTGATACATAGTTAAAACTGGAAAATGATATACCAACCACCTATCTGAAATGGGTGTTAGGGACACTTGACGGTCCAAAATATGACTAAAAGGTCATCATTGTATTAAAAAAAAGGTAAGATTCATCATAAATAATTATAAGAACAATAGTAATAATAATAAATAATGTTAGAAATCGTGAATTTAAATATTCAGATTTGAACTAACTTAATAAGAATAACCAGGTAGACATCGGAAGAAACTAGAAACAGACAGCAGGTCAACAGCGCGATCGCAAATCGGATCAAGACTGTACCGAAACTGGATTGAAGACCGGACTGCATGATACCGAACGTGACACGATGGACAAATTCAAACACAGTTGAGGCGCGGCAAGTTGAGGACTTCTGACAAGCAATTAATTCAAAGGCTGCCAGCAAGAGCCAAGTTGAAGTCAAACTAAGCCGAATAAGGAATAAAGCAAATGGCACAGCGCGACTGCTGCAAAGACCAGACAGACCCATTTCATGTAAAGTCATGCACTGTCCGATACACCAGAGCTATCTCACAACGGTCTTCAACATCAACCTCAACTATAAATAGAAGGGAAGCAAGCTGAAGACCCCACTTTCCGAACTACGAATTTTAGAACGAGAGAATTTGCTCAAGCTTTCAAAGCGTTAAGTTCTTTAGCGAAAAAAGAATTAGCTGTTATCATCACTGTACTAAACCAACTCTGTTAGTAAATGATTTGTTCTCAAGGGGCTGTAAAAAGCTCTTGAAAGTAGACGGACTGTAAAAAGCTGTCTAGGAGTTTAGTTAGCAGAGTATAACCGTTAGGGTTGTATTGTGTGAGTAGCTAAGGAGTTGTACAACTAAGTTGTAAGCCGAGGCTTCTAGTGATACCTTCCTTGCGGGGAAGAAGGGGAGGCGTAGGGGATTTTGCTCCGAACTTCCAGAAACAAATTTGTATCTTTCGCAAACACACACGCATCACCATTTAGGGGTGAGCAAAACCGGATATCCGATTTTCGGATATAAAAAATGATATCCGTATCCGTTCCGATTTTAATCGGATATCTACTTTATTCGGATATTTACATCGGATATCCGCATCCGATTTTTAAATTTATTTTTCTTATATTTTTATTATTTTATTTTCAGAATCATTTTTATTTCTTATCAAAATGGAAAAAATAAATTGTTCATATAAGAATTTCTACGCATAGTAATTCACTCACACAATATGTGAATATATATGATTCAAAATTACATAATAAATAATAAACACAATAAACTATTCACATTAATTTTTTAACTTACATCTTGATGTTTTTATGTTTTTATTATTTCAATTTTCTAACAAACTTTTTGGCAATAATAGAATAATAATAAATTTAAATATTCTACTTTGGTGATTTTTTTCCTTTTTGGACCTTCATTTTTCTTTTTGGGCTTTATTTTTATTACTTTTAAATATAAAATCGGATATCGGATATCCGGATTTTAGACAAACCACTATCCGTATCCGATCTGGTTTATTTTAATAAATCGAATCGGATATCCGATCCCATTTTTTTAAAACCGGATATCCATTTTGTTAGATATTATTTAATTGTGTTCATTTAATTATTACTCTATGTTGTGTAATTTAATTACGCCATAGGACTTAATTGTAAATATACCCGACTTGTGGGTATATTAGCTATATTGGGCCCGGATAGCCCATTAGGGCTTATGTATAAATACCCAATGTATCGTTTAGGGTTGCTGATTCATAATTGAGTTGACGACTTTTCTGAAGAACTCGCGCGCTCTCGTTCCAACTCTACAATTCGTCTATCGGTATTACTTCTTTATTGTTTCCGTAATTCATCGTATCAGGTAATACTAATCCATTGAATCAGTTCAAGGTTGGATAAAATCGGCCTAACAAGTGGTATCAGAGCCGAATTCGTGGATCAAAACTCATTGAAGCTTCGTTGAAATCGCTCGCTCGTTCCATCTTTTCTCGTCGGAGTTCATCGAGATTTTTGCTTATTATTCGTTGTTCCTATCTTATTCTCGAAATTCTAACAATCGATTCTCATTCAATTTCTCAGATTATCTCGGCTCATGAAGATTGCATAATCTGTTTTTCTATTGATCGAATTCTTCGTTTCAGCCAAAGAACAAATCGTGACGGTGACGTGAACAGATTCCCTCTAACATCTCGAGATTTTTCTCCTACCTAAGCTGTCAACATCTTTCTCGACTTTTTGCTCAGCTCGACATTGACCTCGACATTTGAAGCTCTCGACATTTGTTCCTGTCGACATTTGAAGCCCTTTGAAGTTCTCGACATCTCTCTCGCAATATCCCTCGACATTTTAACAAAGGACTCGACATCTTGCATCTTATTTCATTCGACATTTATTTCGACTTCTCATCTCGATTCCTTAAAAGATCTCGACATTCCTTTTCGACATATTTAGAGATCTCGACATTTACTTCGACTTCTTACTTCGACACTATAAGACAATATTCCCACTCGACATTTATTTCGACTTCTTCGATAATTGATTTCGACATTCTATTCGAATTGTTTCTCGACATTTGTCCCGACATTCTACTATTATTCAATATCGATATTTATTCATTCGAAATCCCTAATCCAATCTCGATAAAATTTCGATAAGGATCTCGACAAAAATCACGATATTACTATCTTGGATTCAAATCTCGACATTTTGTAATATTCGAAATCAATTTAAGTCTCGACATTCTTATTACATTCTTTCGACATCTAAAATTAAAAAAATAATATATTTTCGATTTCAAATCAATCTTTGTGCTTATATTATTCTATATATCTCTCTAACCCTATTTGCCTTCCTTGAGTTAAGATTTTAGTTGATCAACACGATAAAGATCCACATCCAACCTACTATAAGCAATGGAGCTCTACTCACTTGAAAACGACGCGAGACCCCCCATCCTCAAGAGGGACGAGTACACAGCATGGACACTCAGATTCATGAACTTCATCGACAGCAAGGAGAACGGAGACCTAATGTATGAATCCCTCACTGAAGGCCCAGCTCAATTCTGGGGTACTATTCCAGGAAATCCGGACAATGAACCGACCGTTCCAGTCACCAGGGAGCTGAAAGCTCGTTCCTCCTACACTGAAGCTGAAAAACTCAGAGCTCGTGCAGACTGTCAAGCTAGAACATATCTCTGTCAAAGCATCCCAAATGACATTTTTATGCAGGTCAATAGCTTGCAAACTGCTAAGGAAATGTGGGATGAGATTAGCAAAATGATGCAACGAACTGAATCTGGGTACAAGGCAAAGAAATCCAACATCCTTACTGCTTATGATTCATTCAAAGCCAAAGATGGAGAAGAACTATACGAGACCTATCAACGATTCCTGACCTTGGTAAATGAGATGAGAAAGATAAATGTAACCAGAACTGGTGAGGAGATCAACATACGCTTTCTCTCAGCACTACAGCTAGAATGGAGGAAAATAGCAAGCAACATCCGCCAGAACAAGGATCTAGAAGAGATGGACATTCACTGTCTCTTCGACAACCTCGCCCAGCATGTTGAAGACATAAATGAGATTCAGAAAGCATCAAAAGAAAAGGCCGCCATGGAGACACTTGCACTAATCAGCCATCGAAAATCAAGAAAGAATCCAAAACCTGTACAAAATCCTAGCTCCTCTCAGGACTAGTTCCTCAAAGAAACGGGATCGAAAGACTGAAGATGGTGAGCTTAAGCCCTCCATGAAAGATCAGAAGTGCTTCAATTGCGGCAAACCAGGACACTTTGCTCGAGACTGCTTCCTGCCTAAGACAAAGAATGTCGACTACTACACCAAAAAGGCACAGCTTCTCCAACAAAAACAGTCTGGTGTTGCACTCATGGAAGAACAGGAATCATGGCTCGAGGATACCTCTGAGAGTGAGGACGAAAACCTGTCCCTCATGGCGAACGTTGAAGCTGACACCGAAGATGAGGCACACAACACTGCAGCCACTCCCTCAACCGATTCATCTTCAGAAACTGAGGTACACGAATCTTACTCCAGTCTACGTGAACAATTATGTCTTCTTCAGGATAGACTAACATCCATGTCTAATGAAAATCAATCATTACGAAAACTAGAATCTAGGTTAGCAAACAATGAAAAGGTCTTGCGAACCGAATTAGTAGAAAAGGCTAGATTAACCTCATTTCTAGAACAAGCTCAGGATACATCCCTTAGACATGAGACTAGAATAAGAGATCTAGAAGAAAAACTCCTCAAAAAGGAAAATGATTTCAAGAAGAGTGAGGAAGAGCGAAACACAATATCCCAACAATATGAATTTTTGTCTAAGGAACGAAATCGTCTATATTCGAAAATTAAAAACCTTGAGGATCTTCTAACAAAAAGAGTACTAACAGACAAAACATGCTTATAAATACTGCTAGAGACACGAGATTTTATGATCCCCGTAACGGTCTAGGTTTTGTTCCAAACTCTACCCCAGTCGTAAAGAAGCCCCTACCTCTTTACGATATCAGTTTCCTAGGCTTACAAATACCTAGTCTTATGCCCTTCACTAGCTCGCCTATTATTGACAACTTAGAACAGAAAAAGAGAAGTAAGGAAGACTGGGCTGAAATACCAATCGACTACGAGGAACTAAATAAAAGCTCAAGAACTAAGGAACTCTGTCCATCGGATGACTACTTACCCCTATATCCACCCTCCTCAGAACAAGTAGACGTCCAAAGATCGAGTACATCTCGTCCGTATATTCCTCCATTCATCAAAGAAATGAAAGAAATTAGTGATTGTCACTCGACTTTTGAACTCGAAAAGATTGTCTCTCAAGTAGAAAAAGACGTACTCCTGACAATCATCTCTTCACTCGAAAAGCAAATCAACAACCCCGTAGTTCTCTCCACACAATGTCACCTTGCTATGCCTAAGATGGATGCATCACCTCACAAGAAAATTAAAGGGAAAGAAAAAGTCAAAAGACATGAGCTGCTATTTGAAAACTACGCGTCCCCTTCAAATCATTACTATTCCTACGATGATGCACTTGCCTTAAATTCCCGTTTTCGTTTAGCAACCGCAACCTCAATCAAGAACGACTCACGCTTCTTTACCAAGTCAAGCTCGCAAACCCAAATGGAGAGAAAACAAACCAAAGACAAGACGGACTTCCTAACTGAACTATCACACCTGCAAGACATCAACACGTCACAAGCCAAGGAACATCAAAATCAAATTGAAATCTTCAAATTCGAAAAAGAGAAACTACTTAATGAAATTTCACTTCTTAGAAACCTCAACGATTATTCATCTGACGTTCATTCTTTTTCCTCTTCTGACCTAACTCCTAATGCCATGCCAAATTTGACTACAGGCAAGAGAATAACTAAGAAGAAGAAGACGTTGGCCTGGGTCCAGAAACCGAAACCTGATCAAACTCACTTCAAGACTTCTTATCCTACTACCTACGCCTATGATGACTCTGCTTTTACTCCTTTATAGAACTCTAAGACATTTGATGTTTCTCGCGTTGATAAATCTATTGCATATAATCTACATTATTTTCCTACTCGATCGTCTGCTTCTCCTGCAGGGCACGTCTCACGCACTCCTATATTCAATCGATCTTTGAACAAAAAAGCCACGTCGCATAAACCTAAATTTATACAGATTTGGGTGCCCAAACATAAACATTACCCTACATCTCCACAACACCCAAAGAACGGATTGCAACGATGGATTCCCAAGCCGGATATTAAGAGCTCCAACACAACTATTATTTCGAATACTAATCATGTCACTAGTTCGCCTAAGTCATCTACTAAGAAAGGGACAGTGCCCATTCTCAAATGGGTACCGAAACGTTTCTAACATCTTTCCTCTTGCAGATACATCATGTGTGGTATCTCGATTTAGGTTGCTCCACACACATGACTGGGAACAAAGAACTGTTGAGCAATTACACCGAAAAGTATGGCGGAAAAGTACGCTTTGGCAACAACGAGTCTTCCCCAATTCTAGGACGAGGAGATCTAAATCACGGAAATCTGACCATTCAGGATGTCTCATACGTCCAGGGACTAGGACACAACCTCTTCAGCATTGGTCAATTATGCGACAAAGGGCTCGAAATCAACTTCAAAGCACGAAAATGTAGCATCAATGACGGTCACGGTAACGATTTACTTCATGGCACTCGAAAAACGAATCTCTATACGATTGACCTTAAAACAACCACCACATCCTCGAATATCTGCTTACTCCCTAAAGCTTCATATCATCAAAACATTCTATGGCATAGTCACCTATCTCACTTAAATTTTAAAGACATTAATAAATTATCCACTAAGCAACTAGTTACAGGCCTACCAAATCTTTCGTATCAAAAAGAACATCTTTGTAGTGCTTGCGAACTAGGAAAAATGAAAAGAGCATCCCACAAATCCAAACACATCGCATGCTCTTCTCGACCTTTAGAACTACTTCACGTTGACTTGTGCTGTCCAATGAGAACAGAAAGTCTCAATGGTCGCAAATATGTTCGGGTTCTTATCGACGATTTTTCGAGGTATACTTGGACGAAATTTCTACGCAGCAAAGATGAGACTGCCTCAATAATTGAAACCTTCGTTGCAACCACACAGAATCTGCTACAGGCTCGAATTGGCACCATTCGATCAGATAATGGCACGGAGTTCAAAAACGACCGTTTGAGAAATTTCTATGCATCTCAGGGCATTTCACAACAATTCTCAGCAGCAGGAACTCCACAACAAAATGGAGTCGTCGAGCGGAAAAATCGAACCCTTGTTGAAGCTGCACGCACGATGATAATTCAATCAAATCTTCCACACTCTTTCTGGGCTGAAGCACTAAGTACTGCATGCTTCACTCAGAACCGCACCTCAACCCACAAAAGATTTGAGAAGACCCCCTATCAGATCATTAATAATCGTGCTCCTAACATTTCTTTTCTTCGAGTGTTTGGTTGCAAATGTTTCATTGCAGATGACCGAAGCAATAGAGGAAAATTCGATCCCAAAGCTCTCGAAGGCACGTTCATTGGATATTCCTCGACGTCCAAAGCATTTAGAGTATTCCTCAAAGACGCTAAGATTGTACGGGAAAGTGCCAACGTCACATTTGACAAAACATTCCCAACAACATTAGAAGCTTCCTCAAATGCATCAGCAAACTCTCAACAAGCCTCAGCTTCTTCAAATCCAAATATGGCATCTCTCGACTTTTTGCTTGAGGATTTTCATCTAACTTCAAATCCAATGTCTTCTCCTGAGACAGAAATTCCACAAGGTGAAACACACACGGATGTTGAAGACAATTCTTCCTCAGAAACAGACCTCACGCTTCCAAACGCCACAGACACAGAGGACGAAATTTCTCACTTAAGTCATGATCTCACTCCAAATGCCATAACACCTCATACTGAAACGAACGTTGACACCGTAGGCTCACAACACGATCAACCTCCTGAAGTAGAAGCTGAGACAAATCCTGACCATACTCATGATTCTCACACGGCTCAACCACTCCTACGAAGATCAACTCGTGAGAAGAAAAGTGCAATTCCGAATGACTACATCTCATTTGTTCACGAACATTTCTCGTGTTTTATGAGCCAACTCGAACCACGAAAAGTATCAGAAGCTCTCTCGGACCCAGACTGGATCATAGCTATGCAAGACGAACTCAATCAATTCGAACGCCTACGCGTCTGGACCTTAGTTCCAAGACCCAACGGAAAAACGATCATAGGAACGAAGTGGGTCTTCAAAAACAAAAGAGACGAAAACGGCAAAGTCATCCGTAATAAAGCGAGATTGGTAGCGAAAGGGTACAATCAGCAAGAAGGCATTGACTACGATGAAACCTTTGCACCAGTCGCTCGTATAGAAGCTATTCGCCTATTCCTTGCATACGCTGCTCATAAAGACTTTACTGTCTACCAGATGGACGTCAAGACAGCCTTTTTAAGCGGAGTTCTAAAAGAAGAAGTCTATGTTGGACAACCTGAAGGATTCGTAGACTCAACCAAGCCCGACTACGTGTATCGCCTGGACAAAGCCCTCTATGGCCTTAAACAAGCACCACGAGCTTGGTATGACGTTCTTTCCACCTTCTTAGTCGAATCCGGATTTACCAAAGGTCAAATTGATACCACGCTCTTCGTTAAAAGACAGAACTCAAACATCTTGCTCGTCCAAATTTATGTTGATGACATAATCTTTGGTTCCACGAATGTGAAACTATGCGAGGAATTCAGTCACTTAATGACCACCAAGTTCGAAATGAGCATGATGGGGGAAATGAATTTCTTTCTAGGACTGCAGATCAGACAGCTGCCAGAAGGTATTTTTATTAATCAGTCTAAATATGTCTGCGATCTCTTGAAGAAATATCAGATGGAAAACAGTTCCTCCATAGCAACACCAATGTCCACTGCATGCAAACTTGACGCGGATTCCTCTGGCAAACCTATCGACGAAACGCACTATAGAGGAATCATCGGTGCACTACTTTATCTAACTTCGAGCAGACCAGATATCGTCTTTGCAACCTGCCTCTGTGCACGATTTCAAGCAAACCCCAAAGAATCACACTTAACTGCCGTTAAGAGAATACTACGCTATCTGAAAGGAACTCCAACTCTTGGTCTATGGTATCCCAAAAATTCTAGTTTTCATTTAATTGGATACACTGACTCAGATTTTGCAGGCTGTCGCATGGATAGAAAAAGCACGTCAGGTGGCGCACAACTGCTCGGTGAAAAATTAATTTGCTGGTCCTCCAAGAAGCAAAATTGTGTTTCTACATCGACAGCTGAGGCAGAATACGTCGCAGCTGCCAGTTGTTGTTCACAAATTCTGTGGATGCGCACTCAACTTCTGGACTACGGGTTTGATTTACATAATATTCCTATCTACAGTGATTCTAAAGTGCTATTGCCATTACATGCAATCCCGTACATCATTCACGCACAAAGCATATTGATCTTCGATATCATTTTATAAAAAATCATGTTGAAAATGGCATCATAGAAATGCAGTTCGTTAGCACCGAACTTCAACTGGCCGACCTTTTTACTAAAGCATTGGATGAGAAACGATTCCAATTCTTAGTCTCTAGGTTGGGCATGTTGAATCTTATCTCTTAATTTAGGCACATTCATGCTAGGCTGCATATCTCAGACATAACCATGTTATATATTATGAAAAGCCTATGCATGTGTCTAGGGGGAGAAACATAATTGCATAATTCTAGGGGGAGCATTTATCTTCTAATATTTGCATCACTGATTCAGGGTGACTTAGATTTTCTATTTTCCAAAAAAAAAAATAAAAAAATTTGCGTATATGTCTAGGGGGAGCATCACTATTTCCTACCTTTCAGTACCTTCGCATTATCATATGGTATCTTTGCATTTTATTTGCATTTTATTTTATTTGCACATTATTTGCGAAGATATAAATGTGCCTAAGAGGGGGGGGGGGTGAATTAGGCTTATAAAATTTTATGCTTCTTTTAACAAATGCTAAGTATGGTGACTTAGGTATGCCTACTGATATTTGTGACGAGTATGCCTGATATATCCTAGTAACGTCGGATGTGCGTCGGGTCTGTCTCACAGTGATAACGAAATAACTGAAACGTAAATGAGAGACAGGATTTTTATAGAGGTTATATCCCCAACTGGGGTTTACTCCTCTCCTTGGGATTTGCTTCCCAAGAGTTTAACCAATCACTATAATGCACCGTAGCTGGATACAAAACTGATTGGTTAGCCCAATACACAACCGAAACAAGTCAAACACTAGCTACAACTAGGTTACCACACGCCGAGTTTCGTTCCTCGGAATCTCCTTGATCCCGACAGACACAGCTCGCTACCGAAGGGCCCCCGGACTTGTCCTTCCCTTCACGTGTGCGTAAACGTTGACCTTGCCTCCTTGGTATTGCTCACGTCCGAAGACAACACGTCCGTAGACAGAATATATGGCAGGTTATGATGTAATATCGGATAAATCACTCGATCAGTGATGGATATGCCGGTTAACGCTCAGGTGGGCAGAAAGCTATCACAAGTGGGAACTCAGGAATCTCTCAGTATGTTTCTGCTCAAGAATCTCTCGTAGACTTATATTCGCAAATTCTTAGTGACTCGAATGTCTGAAGTGCAGCTCATATATAATCCTTTTCAAATATCACTTCACATGGAAAGTTATATCAAGCAATAATCACCAAATCAAGCATAGTTTCCATGTAGCTTTCGAGTCAATCATACCATATAAAACATGCTCTTAACAAATCATCACAACGGTCATATAGCACATTTAAAGCATAATTATTTTCCATATAAAGGCTCAATTTCGTTCTCAAGCTCATTCAACCATTTCGCATATATTTTCCATTTCAGGACTTTCCATAAGTGATTCTCTGCTATCAGTTCCTAGTAACGAGTCAATCCAGATTTACTTTCCAAGTATAGCACACAAGATAGCAAGATATCAGCACGTTTTCCATGTACAGCTCATAGCATTTAATCAACGTATTTACCATGTTTAGCACACAAATCAGATCAGAGCTTACTTAAATCGATTTATCAATCATGGTCTACCTTTCCTTATTTCAGAGATCACATCCGTTTATATCATATAACACCTTATCCAAAAAATCAATCAAATCACATCTTTCCTAAATATAATATTCCAATCAACATAAGGAAGGATATCAATTTAATATTGCACATTAAATTCAGTGTAGAGTATGCAAAGAATCGCATAAGTGATTTTCGTCCAGGAATAAACTAGTATCAACGGATATATCACCTTCCATATATAAACAGCATATTTTCCATATATAGCTCAGTAGGATGTCTCATGCATTATTTCCATATATAGCACAGTACGATATATCCTATCTCATGGACTGTCTATAACATGCGATCACCTAGTTCCATCAAATCATCACAGAATCACACGCAATTCAAATATCCAACACTTAATCGATTTATAGCTCATAAATAATGCATGATTGAATATTATCATGAACTTAGACATTTTATTTGTCCCAAATCGAATTGCTTATTTTATAGACCTAATGTCATTACAATTACATCGTTCATCAAAACTCTCTAACATATACGGACCAAAAAGGTCAACATTCTCCCCCTTTTTGATGATGACATGTAATTGATGCAGCACGGAAGCAAGTAAGCATATTCGATAATGCAGGTCCTATCGCATATGTCTAAGTGTTGCATAATCACAAAACAGAGATATATGATATTTCCTAATCGCATATGATACGTATTTGCTCCCCCTGCCTAAGTGCAGTTATCTCTATGACATGCAAAGATATATCGTGAACTAATTTTGCTCCCCCTGTCTAAGTGCAGATATATCGTGTCATTTTCAAGGTTATATCATGAGTGCAGAATTTTGAAATTACCCGTGAGTGTGCTCCCCCTGCCTAAGTGCGCATTTTCCAAGCATGATTCAAGCAATCACATAATCACCGTATCAGGCACTTAGCACTTATCAAGAAATCTCACATAAGCCAATTTGCATAGTTAAGTATCAGAGTATCACTGTATGAGAGCATAAGATCAGATAACTCAGTATTAGATCAGCAGAGATATATCCAGAGATCAGAGCAAAAATAGTAAGCAGTGGAGATGTATCTTAAAAACGGCAAAATATTATATAGATTATGGTTCAACGAGCTTGCCTTCATATCAAAACACTTAGACGTTCATCGCCTCACACTTACCTTACTACTCCCCCTTCATTATCAAAAAGGTGGGAGGGATACCTAAAACTGAACTGACAAAGCGGAATATCCTAAGGTCAACTAGGAGCAGAAATGGAACATGAGGGGCAGCCTACTGGCTTGAGGAAGTGTCAGAATCGGCGGGTTTAGGAAGGGACTTCTTAATCAGCTTGGAGAGCTTGGACAGTTTCAGCGATAGCTCGGTGTATTGCTCTTTGAGCTTGCGAAAACGCTTCTGATTATCAGCCTTGATATCGGAGATATCCCGGCGCAACACTGAGATTCCAGCCTTCCCTACACTCAGCTCATCCTCGTAGTCCTCGTCGTCATCGCTCTTCGCCTTTGCTTTTCCTTTTGCAGCCGACCTTTTCTGAGCGCTATCAACTGACCTACCTTCCTTCGCCTTGAACCAACCTTGGCTCTTTGTGTAGTGAATACCCATCCGCTTCAAGGTCACTTGGTCCACGATGTGGACGGATCTATCTTCCCAGCCAGGTGGCAGAATAATGCCCTCGCACTCAAACAAGTGAGTGAGCAACATGCCATAAGGCAGAGCCTTATCTCTGCTTTCGAAGGCGTGGATCATGTGCTTCATGATGACATATCCTAGGTTGAACTTGAGGTTCTGGGATACCATGTAGACTACAAAGGTGCTCATGAAGTTCATCGTCGTCGAGTGGCCGCCGCTACCAATTTTGGCACTCCAGAGAGTCATGTTGAGTAGTTTGTGCAGGAAGAAGTAGTCGGGAGTTGGTTCAGTGCTTCACCGTCAGAGAATCGAGGTTTCGTGCGGGTATTCCAGAGTGTTTGAAGGACATTACCGAGATCAAACTCATCACCGTGGCACCAGTCATTCATATCATAGTGCCGAAGGCCCTCATCAGCAACTCCCAGCATAGCATTTATCTTCTGGGTGGTCCACTCGATCGTATGGCCGAGAACATAGGAACGGATGTTGACATGCCCTTCTAACTCGTCGTAGTCGAGATTTGCATAGAACAGTTTGACTACTTCAGGGAAGTGGGGTGTGTTGAGACTGAGGAATTGCTCCCATCCAAACTCCTTAAGCCAGGTGATTACGTTCCCAGGGGGCAATTTGTCGAAAGCAACTCCGCGACCACGAGCGATATCTCTGTTGAGGAAGCTTTTGTAGGTGGTGCGGTTACTTTCTGCCAGAAACAGCAGTTCGGCTGGGATCTCACTAGGTTTGGACAGATCGATAGGCGGGATGGCAGAGGATTTTGAACCTGATGGCGGAAGTGGCGTGGTTTTTTCAAGTGGTGAGGGCTGTTTTTCAGGAGACTTTGGCGGAGGTGAGGTTGATTTCTGGGTTTCGGTTGGAGTTGGGGATCGCGGGGGCGATTTCTGGGTATCCTCAGGAACTTCTTCAGGAATTTCGGAGCTTGAGGCAGACTTTTCTGGTTCGGGCGTCTTGGATTTCTTGGTTTTCTTCTTCTTCTTTGCAGTTTTGGAAGGGGTTGTGATCTTTTCCGAAGGTTTGGCTTTGGATCGGGTTTTGCGAACAGAAGGCGAGGCTTGTTTTGGTGATTTGGAAGGTGATTCAAGTGGGGACTCATCAGACGTGGGCTCCTTGCGTTTTCGGCTTGAAGACTCTTTGGTGGCTGCCTTGGGTGTGGATGTTTTAGCCATTTTTCAGAAGTTAGGGTTTGAAAGGAAGCTTGGAGAAGATGAATGAGTTTAAGATGATAGGGAACGGTTTTGGAATTTAAAGAATAGGGTCGGTTTATTTTAGGAAGAGATAAGGATGAGATTTTGAAATTTGAAATTTGAAATTTCGAAGTTGGAAAGTGGAAAACTGTCAGAGATATCGGGCTGATTTGACAGGATCTCATAATTATGGAAGGGATTTGACTGGGCTGAAAGGAATATATTTTAAATAAATGAGTTCCCTAAAATAACTGAACGGCTGGAATGATATCTACGAGTTCCTTCCTAAAATAACCTGATCACATTTAAGGACAGATCCAGAAGATCGGATATTCCTAAAATAAACTAGATGGCTGAAGGAATGTCTATCTACGAATTTCTTCCTAAAATACAAGAATTACTCAAGGAAAGATCTATAAGATTCACAGAAATATTCTAAGGGCTAAATGAATATCTTAAGGTAGAGTTACTATGAGTTTCTATCTAAAATAGAAAAACCTAGAATAAATGATAGAATTAGGCAGATTTACTAACCTTATTAAGCTCGAGGATTCCCAATCGATCACGGATGTCGCAGAATCTTGCATCTATTAGGGGTTTAGTGAAGATATCAGCAAGCTGATCATTTGTTCCTACGAATTCCACACCGATATTCCCCTTCTGAACATGGTCTCGTATAAAATGATGTTTAACCTCAATATGCTTAGTACGAGAATGATGCACGGGATTCTTAGTAATACTAATGGCACTAGTGCTATCACACAGAATAGGAATTTTGTCATAACTTAGCCCAAAATCACTAAGGGTTTGTTTCATCCAAAGAACCTGTTGACAACAATTTCCTAAGGCCATATATTCAGCTTCGGTTGTGGAGAGGGCGACAACATTTTGCTTTCTACTAGACCAAGTTACCAAGGAATTCCCAAGTAATTGGCAAGTTCCACTGGTACTTTTCCTATCTTCCCTACAGCCGGCATAGTCGGCGTCGGAATATCCCATTAATGGGAAGTCATCCGTATAAGAGTACCACAGACCAAAATTGACCGTACCCTTGATATATCTAAATATCCGCTTGACTGCGGTCAAGTGAGATTCCCTAGGGTCAGACTGATATCTCGAACACATACCAACAGCAAACATGATATCAGGGCGACTAGCAGTTAAGTAAAGAAGGCTTCCGATCATACCTCGATATTGTGTTTGATCAACCGGTGTACCTGACTCATCCATGTCTATTTTGGTGGTCTGATGCATAGGGGTGGAAATCGCTTTGGAATCACTCATCCCGAATTTAGTCAGCAATTCCCTGCTGTATTTTGTCTGGGATACGAAGGTTCCATTGTCAAGCTGCTTTATTTGCAACCCGAGGAAGTAGTTCAGCTCACCCATTAAGCTCATCTCAAATTCCTTCTGCATAGACTTAGAAAATTCCTCGCAGAGAAGGATATTAGTACTTCCAAATATGATATCATCAACGTAAATTTGGACCAGTATCATGTGATCACCTTCATACTTAATAAACAGCGTGTTATCAATAGTTCCAGTCGAAAATCCTATGTCAATCAGAAACTTACTTAGCCTTTCATACCATGCCCTAGGAGCCTTCTTTAAACCATATAATGCTTTATTTAATTTAAAAACATGATTTGGAAAATCTTCCCTAGCAAAGCCCGGTGGTTGTTCTACATAAACCTCCTCATTTATAAAACCATTTAAAAATGCACTTTTTACGTCCATTTGAAAAAGTTTAAAACGTTTAAAGCATGCATATGCAAGTAAGACACGTATAGATTCTAGTCTAGCTACCGGTGCAAAAGTTTCATCGAAATCAATACCTTCCTCCTGGGAATAACCTTTTGCAACTAACCTCGCTTTGTTTTTTGTGACATTACCGTGTTCGTCGAGTTTGTTGCGGAAGACCCATTTGGTTCCTATGATGGATTTATCGTCTGGTCGTTTTACGAGTGTCCACACTTCGCTCTTTTCGAACTGAGATAACTCATCTTCCATGGCAGAGACCCACGATATATCTTCCAGGGCTTCATGGACTGTCTTTGGTTCCATCAGTGAGAGCAGTACATCATGAGATTCCTCCGTATCTTGATTTCGTACAGTTGCTCGAGTTTTGATTCCTGATCTGATATTTCCTATCACTTGATCTGTTGGATGACTAGAAGCATGTTTCCATTTTCTAGGTTGCATCTCTCCAGCTTCTGGTTCCATTGTTTCAGCATTTTCCTCTTTAGGAATATCTTCCTCACTGTCTTTGATATCCTGCAATTCTGCACAAGGCAAATCTATACCTTCCTCATCAGTAGCATCTGCGTTAGGCATATCATCAAAGGTAACATGTATGGATTCCTGAACAGTCAGCTTTCTTTTATTGTAAACACGATATGCCTTAGACGTAAGACTGTAACCAAGGAATATCCCTTCATCAACCTTAGAGTCAAATTTTCCTCTCTTATCTCTATCGTTCAAGATAAAACATTTACATCCGAACACATGAAAGTAACCTATATTTGGAGTTCTACCATGCCAGATTTCATAAGAAGTCTTCTTTAATATCGGCCTAAGGAAGATACGGTTAGACACGTAACAAGCTGTACTAACGGCTTCCGCCCAGAACTGTTTAGGAATATCATACTCATGTATCATAGATCTAGCCATTTCCTGTAATACCCTATTTTTACGTTCAACAACACCGTTCTGTTGGGGGGTTATAGGAGCAGAGAAATTATGACTATATCCATACTGATCACAGAATGATGCAAACGACTTACTATCAAATTCCAGACCGTTATCACTCGTATCCTACATAAGTTCGTTTCTTTTTCATTTTCAAGTCTCTTTACTAGCGATGTAAAGTTGTCTAATGCCTCATTCTTATGTGCAAGGAATATCACCCAAGTATACCTGGAGTAATCATCAACGATGACAAAGGCATATCTTTTACCTCGCAGAGACATCGTCCGAACCGGACCAAAAAGGTCGAGATGCAGCAGTTCCAGAGGTCTGGATGTAGATATCACATTCTTTGCTTTGAAAGATGTCTTAGTCTGCTTGCCCATCTGGCATGCCTTGCATGTTTTGTCCTTGACAAACTTTATGTCAGGAACACCTCGTATCAGTGCATTGCTTGTAATGTGAGATAGCAATTCCATGTTGGCATGTCCTAGGCGTCTGTGCCATAACCAGGTGTCATCCTGTGTAACTGCTAGACACTTGACATTCTGGTCAGTGATATCATCAAGAGTTATACAATTATATTTCTATCCCTGATGCACTGAATAGTACGTTATTATTATTTCTAACTACACACTTATCATTTTCAAACGTAACCGTATGACCTTTATCGCATAATTGACTGATGCTAATGAGGTTATGTTCTAGATTCTTAACTAACCATACGTCATCTATAGTAGTATGTAAAGTGTTACCGACAGTTCCAACACCTATAACCTTCGCTTTTGTGTTTTCGGCGTAAGAGACATATCCTCCGTCATACGCTTTCACCGACACAAACTTACTGATATAACCTGTCATATGGTGGGAACACCCACTGTCGAGGTACCACTTGTTCTTCTTACTGGATTTTCTTCTTTGTACCTGCATGAATCAGTTCTTTTCTGAGGTGCCCAATTTTGATTGGGTCCTAAACGGTTAGCAGCAAAATAATTCCTGTTAGCAAGTGGTATATCATGTGTCACAGGCTGTGATCTCTCAGACACAGGCTGGCCAGAGTTAGAAACTTCAGGAACTTTCTTAGGTCTCCAGACATATCTAGATTTATCAGCTTTCTTCAAGAAACAATGGTTAGCATAATGACCAAGACGACCACATGAAAAACATTTAGGTTTCCTAACATTTTGTGCAGGTGCAGCATGTTCATGTGTTGTGGAATATCCTAATCCTGTTTTTCCGATTTGTGCGGGAATACTGAGTAACATATCAAGATTTTGTTGTCCTTCAAGAAATCTAACATTAGTACGAGATTTTTCATCTAGGAAATCCTTAAGGGCGGACATGTCTCTAGATATACTCTTTTGCTTCCTAAATTGCTCGCAATTACACAAAGTTTTTTCTTTCTTAAGAGTCTCTAGCTCGGCTTTCAGGCGCTCATTTTCTAGATCCCTTTGATGCTTCTCTCTAGCTACTTCATCTCGTTGCCTAATTAGACCCTTCACTTGTGAGTTGAGTGACTTAATCCTTCTTTCTGCATTTTGAATTATTTCAAACATCTCTTCTTTTTCATCTACTTCAAGGGCTGAGGAAGCGTTATCATGAGATTCATTTGCCTAGCATATAATTCATTCAGAAATAATATTTTCTTAATAGTGGATGAATCCGATACCTGATCATCATCCGCGGCCATGTAGGCGAGATCTTCCTCTTCTTCGCTCCCGGCTTCTTCCCAGTTTGTGACCATGGCCTTCTGCTTCTTTATCTTTTTGTCACCATTTTCCATCGGGCAGTTTGAGGCAAAGTGGCCTGGCTTGTTGCACTTGAAGCATTTCTGTACATTGTTTCTGGATGACGATATTCCCTTGTTCCTAGGTTGGAATTTCGAGTTTCCCTTGAACTTTCTTCTCATCCGAAACTTTTCAAACTTTCTGGTCAGCATGGCAATCTGCTCCATTAGGTCCTCCTCAGATTCTTCTTCGCCTTCAGAGTCGTGTTCTTGTTCGGTATTAAAGGCGATGTTTGGTTGATTTCGAACTGGTGGTTTTTCCTTGATGGAGGTCTGAGTCATCTCGTAGGTGGTCAGAGATCCGATCAGTTCTGACACTGAAAGTTCGTCCAAGTCCTTTGCTTCGTAGATGGCGGTCACTTTGGGATTCCATTCTCTAGGAAGAGATCTCAGGATTTTTCGCACCTTCTCACCATCTTCTATTTTCTTTCCCAACGAGAACATTTGATTAATGATGTTCATGAATCTGGCATACATGTGGCTTATGGTCTCGTTGTCCTCCATCTTGAACAGCTCGTATTGGTGAGGTAAGAGGGCTATCCTTTCTTGCACAACTCGAGTGGTTCCTTCATGTGTAACTTGAAGCATGTCCCACATGTTCTTGGCAGATTCGCATGAGCTCACACGATTGTACTCTTCTCTTGTGAGTGCGCAGGCTATCATGTTCTTAGCTTTGGCATTTAAGGAGATTCCTCGCTTGTCTGCTACATTGTAATCAGGGCCTTTCCTTGGAGTTCCATCTTCATTTTTGGAATGTAAGGTCCTGTAGCAATGATATCCCACAGGTCGTAGTCTGTAGCGATCAGGAATTCCTTCATGCGATTCTTCCATATAGCGTAGTTTGTCCCGTCGAAGAGTGGTGGCCTGGAATGGGATTGTCCCTCTGCAAACACATCAAAACTCGAGGAAGCCATTAGATCTTTAACTCAGGCTTGTTAGGCCCGTCGTTTGAGTAACCTGGCTCTGATACCAAATGAAGATATAAATGTGCCTAATAGGGGGGGTGAATTAGGCTTATAAAATTTTATGCTTCTTTTAACAAATGCTAAGTATGGTGACTTAGGTATGCCTACTGATATTTGTGATGAGTATGCCTGATATATCCTAGTAACGTCGGATGTGCGTCGGGTCTGTCTCACAGTGATAACGAAATAACTGAAACGTAAATGAGAGACAGGATTTTTATAGAGGTTATATCCCCAACTGGGGTTTACTCCTCTCCTTGGGATTTGCTTCCCAAGAGTTTAACCAATCACTATAATGCACCGTAGCTGGATACAAAACTGATTGGTTAGCCCAATACGCAACCGAAACAAGTCAAACACTAGCTACAACTAGGTTACCACACGCCGAGTTTCGTTCCTCGGAATCTCCTTGATCCCGACAGACACAGCTCGCTACCGAAGGGCCCCCGGACTTGTCCTTCCCTTCACGTGTGCGTAAACGTTGACCTTGCCTCCTTGGTATTGCTCACGTCCGAAGACAACACGTCCGTAGACAGAATATATGGCAGGTTATGATGTAATATCGGATAAATCACTCGATCAGTGATGGATATGCCGGTTAACGCTCAGGTGGGCAGAAAGCTATCACAAGTGGGAACTCAGGAATCTCTCAGTATGTTTCTGCTCAAGAATCTCTCGTAGACTTATATTCGCAAATTCTTAGTGACTCGAATGTCTGAAGTGCAGCTCATATATAATCCTTTTCAAATATCACTTCACATGGAAAGTTATATCAAGCAATAATCACCAAATCAAGCATAGTTTCCATGTAGCTTTCGAGTCAATCATACCATATAAAACATGCTCTTAACAAATCATCACAACGGTCATATAGCACATTTAAAGCATAATTATTTTCCATATAAAGGCTCAATTTCGTTCTCAAGCTCATTCAACCATTTCGCATATATTTTCCATTTCAGGACTTTCCATAAGTGATTCCCTGCTATCAGTTCCTAGTAACGAGTCAATCGAGATTTACTTTCCAAGTATAGCACACAAGATAGCAAGATATCAGAACGTTTTCCATGTACAGCTCATAGCATTTAATCAACGTATTTACCATGTTTAGCACACAAATCAGATCAGAGCTTACTTAAATCGATTTATCAATCATGGTCAACCTTTCCTTATTTCAGAGATCACATCCGTTTATATCATATAATACCTTATCCAAAAAATCAATCAAATCATATCTTTCCTAAATATAATATTCCAATCAACATAAGGAAGGATATCAATTTAATATTGCACATTAAATTCAGTGTAGAGCATGCAAAGAATCGCATAAGTGATTTTCGTCCAGGAATAAACTAGTATCAACAGATATATCACCTTCCATATATAAACATCATATTTTCCATATATAGCTCAGTAGGATATCTCATGCATTATTTCCATATATAGCACAGTACGATATATCCTATCTCATGGACTGTCTATAACATGCGATCACCTAGTTCCATCAAATCATCACAGAATCACACGCAATTCAAATATCCAACACTTAATCGATTTTATAGCTCATAAATAATGCATGATTGAATATTATCATGAACTTAGACATTTTATTTGTCCCAAATCGAATTGCTTATTTTATAGACCTAATGTCATTACAATTACATCGTTCATCAAAACTCTCTAACATATACGGACCAAAAAGGTCAACAATTTGCATTTTATTTTATTTGGCTTACTTGCATGATTCTTCTAAGTTTTGTAATCAGATTGAGCCATTTCGAGTAAAAGCCCAAATCATAAGCTCGTTCAGACATCTCGACATCCTCTTCAATCTCGACATTTTATATGTTGGGCCTCGTCACTTATTCAAGCCCAAAATATAATTTCGTTTCGACATTTTATATGGGCCTTAAAGAATCCCAAGCTGACCTCGACATTTTATAATATGTCTCGACATCTCATAAGCTCGACATTTTAAAACCATCATCTCGACTTCCTTTTTCAGCAATTGGCCTTTTCTCTTCGACATTTATATGGCCCTTCAGGATGTCTCGACAAGCCCAATTTTATAAGACTCGACATTTTATAACGTCTCTCTCGACATCTTTCGTCTTCCACATTTCATCCTTCGCCAAATTCACTGAAATTTTCGAAATCTTCTCTTCGCACTCCTCACTGTAACTTTCTTCGGTGTTTATACTCTGTCATCTACTGATTATGGAGATTCCAAACAGTGATACGATCTACCCAATCTCCAAATGGATCGAGCCGCTGAAGAACAACTACCAATTGGACACAACAGCATTCAGATGCTCAGACATGGTGATCATAGCCATTCTGAAGAACCACTTTCTGCTCCCCGCCTTCACACTCACGGCGAGCGTTCCCCAAGTCTACCTACAACAATTTTGGGGTCTCATGGATCAAGTTTAAGACACCGAGGAGATTATTTTCCAAAGTCAGATTGAGAACACTTCGGTTGTTCTTAACAAAGATCTTCTGAGGACGATTCTACAACTGCCCACCTTTGATGAGTTCGATCCACCTCCCACCGCTCAAGAGATCCTAAATGGAATGCTGGAACTAGGTTGCTCCCCACCTCTCACACAAGTCTCAGCACTCTCCTTCAACAAAATACCTGCTCCATGGAACGCACTATTCATGCTGATTAACAAGTGCTTATCACCGAAACACACCGGCTACGATCGTTGCAACCTCAGCATCCTCACTCTCTTCCATGGGGTCATCTTCGGGAAACGCTACGACTACGCTGCCCTATTCATGCAAGAAATTGTGGACCAGATACCAGGGATCACCTCAAGACGTCCAAGAGAAAGGGCCTTCCATATCTCCGATGGTTCCAAGTCTTGACTTATCATTACATGGAAATCCATCCAGAGATCACTCGTCGTCCAGCGGCAGAGTACCTAGGAGTCCCCAAGTTCAACTATCTGAAGAAATCAAAGGAAGGATCGACACTCCAAGGCATGCCTATCCCACGACACCTCCTGGACCTCGCTGATCCTACGGATGCCGAAGTGATCAAATACAGGCAGTCACAGAACCTGCCTGCCCCTACGATACGGTCAAACCCCACCGTATCCAACCCCGGGGCCAGCCCGAGTGTGAGACAGGGTCCTGAACGACAACGCGAAGTACGCACAAAGAAAAAACACGACCGACGACCGCCACCTTCGGTGTCCGTCGATTTCGCACCTCCCCTCCTCACTATAACTTCCAGAACCGAACCCCTAGGAACAGGAGCTGATTTAATCAGCTCCCGAGTAGAAGCCGCCGCATCTGGTTCAACGGCGCATGCACAACCCAGCCCTTCCCATTCATCAACCTCCCAACAGGTTGATGTCTCAACAGCTCACGGGGAACCAGCTCAGTCATCCTTGCCTCACTCGGAGGCAAGTGATATACAAATCAGCGACCCCCAGCCCCATGTCGCTGTCCCTTCTTCCCTCACATCGAGTCTAGAGTCCACTTACCCAAATTTTTTCGATTTTGCTAGGACACAAACACTTTTCTCGACTGCTCTTGGTGAACAGTCCAGAACGTCTGTAGAGACATCATCTACCGATGATACTCGACGATCGGACGGAAGACCTGACACGGACAACATCATTACCCCCGTGCCATCAGGCCATCTAGATGAGCTTGTCTTATCAATGATGCCAACGGTGAGCCTAAGTGGCCCCGGTTCATCAAGTCCCACACACTTTTTAGTGAATGTGGGCCGCGACACAGGAGTTTACTCTGAAGTCGTGACAACAGAACGCCTTCGTGGCTCTGTTGAGTTATTTTCACCCTTCGTCACCCAAGCCCACCTCGACCAGAGCCTTGAACGGAGCCTCGCAACTATACGCGAAGAAATGAAGCAAATGGAGGCCTCTATCCTACAAAAAGTCGGGGCAATACCATCCTCCTCATCCCACCAAACACCATCACCAACCTCCACACCTACCCCCACCATTAAGGAGCTTCGACAGAATCTACTCGCCCGCCTCCTCAGCGAGGCCGACCATCTCGATGATGAGGATACGGAGCTCCTTCACCGCCTCCAACTACCGTACCACTGCCACTACGACCCACCCACACACAAACGCCGACATGACGACCCTGATGGCGACGGTCGTCCTGAGGGGGAGGAAAAGCGACAGCGGGTCGAGGCAACCACCACCCATACAGAACCCTCAACCTCAACCCAAACTCAACCAGAAACCTCCACGTCCACAAATCCACAACCTACTACCTCTTCTCATTCCACCCATACAGAACCCTCAACCTCAACCCAAACTCAACCAGAATCCCCAAATCTCCATTTAACCCTAAATACTAACCTACCAAAAGGCCTACCCTCATTACCATCCGACTTCAGACCAGACCCACCCCCACAGGAAATCGATGAGCCACTACCTCCAGTCGTAGACATGAACATCCCTGATTCTCTGGTTGAGCTCAACGTGTTTATCGATCAGGGATGGGGATCTCAAAGATACAGCAATCATCCCGCAGGAGATGACCTTCAAGAGAGACTGGACAACGTCAGTGGATTAATCTGGGCGGCGGTTGAAGCAAGCCTCAGAATGGCGCCAGACGAGATCAGAAATGGAGAAGACTATGAAGAAACGTCATATACATATGAGATCCCATGGGACAAAGCAACAACTCCATTTCAAGAGGAACTTCGAAGTAGAATCTGGCGAGAACGTGACCAAATTCGACCATACAATGAAATGGAGCTGAGAGGCCTATCACATGTTGGAGGATCCACAAAATGGCCTACCATTTCCTATATAAATGGACGACAAAAGGTGGCTCGAGGGTCACGGATGCAGACAAGAAGAGAATGAGAGCGAAGGCACCAATCAAGGATATATTGGATGTCACCGTCCAGGAAATGGGAAGAAGCCTAAAATACCCAGTCTACAAAGTACAACGACTGGACGGCTCAGAAGACGTGATCACTGAAGGCAATCTGCAGTACATTGATCCCAGCGAAGTATACAAGCTATCAAGACTCTACAGGAAATTCATCCTACGAGAATTTCGATACAAGCTGGGATATGAAGCCATCAAAAGACACATGCTAAGGGATATTACCTTCTACACAGGGCATGACTTTCAGATAGCCATTGAGAATAATGCTAGGAAGGTAAACCTCACAAGACCAAACTTCACCGGCATGGAGGAGGAACTCAAACCATACCCAAATGGCTTCATCTTCAAAGAACCTGAACTCTCCGTAGTTTACAGTAAGTCTGGACTAAAGAGTCATGTTTCTCTCAGAAGTCGAGAAGTACTGCGACGGCACTCTCAGAATCATTATCAAGAAACTGAGAAGTAAAGTTAGAAGATACTCTGATTCTTCAAAAGGTGACCTTGCAAGCTTAGGCATCGAGCAGTTTCGGGATGAAGTCGTTAGTCTAAGCAATATTGCTATTGAAGAAATTCAGAATAGACTATGCCTTCGCCGAAGCATCAGACAATTTGAGTACGTTCTCAATCTAAGAAATCTTTCTACCGAACAGAAGACCGCGCTACTATGACAAATGAACACAAAGGGGGAGATTGTTAGATATTATTTAATTGTGTTCATTTAATTATTAGTCTATGTTGTGTAATTTAATTACGCCCTATGACTTAATTGTAAATATACCCGACTTGTGGGTATATTAGCTATATTGGGCCCGGATAGCCCATTAGGGCTTATGTATAAATACCCAACGATGTATCGTTCAGGGTTGCTGATTCATAATTGAGTTGACGACTTTCTGAAGAACTCGCGCGCTCTCGTTCCAACTCTACAATTCGTCTATCGGTATTACTTCTTTATTGCTTCCGTAATTCATCGTATCAGGTAATACTAATCCATTGAATCAGTTCAAGGTTGGATAAAATCGGCCTAACACATTTTTTCGGGTTTTGGAAACCCGATACGATCGGAATCCGGTTTTCGAATATTTTTGCTCAACCCTACATCACATCAACCGCCGATCTTGGTTCAAAACCGACCGGTTAGCTTACGCACAAGTAGCACAACAGAATATCAAGCACCGGTATCTAACCTTAACCAGTTCAGAACCGAAAAATATCCAAGTGTTTATTCACCTCCTCTAGACACATTAACCGATCCTAACAAATAATAATAAAGAAGTAGGATTCATCCTATTCTTCACCTACTCAAAAATGGTTTCAAATTTTGAACGAAATTTTTTTCATAATATTATGATGGTTTTATCATTTAACTTTTTATTACATGTTGATGGGAACTCACTTTGTGGGCATGTGGGGCCACTAGTACTACTCGTAAGTAGAATTTTGAAACACAAATAAAATAAAAATGAAATTTGTTCTAAATAGTAATTAAGTAGATAGAACAGTGAAATATATTTGAATATCATAGTAAAGCAAAATGCAATGATTTCTTTTGGATGTGAAACAAAAATGCAATTAATGTGATAATAGCATATTTTTTAAGCTGTATAGTTTATTTCTCATAGTCATAACATGGCATGCTAGAAAAAGGTGACATAATTTGATCTCTCAACGTCGCAGCAATAATGAAATTATTTTGCCGAATGTTAGCCCCACTCAATCATATTTCCCAACTAATATTGCTTTTTTTTTTTTTTGCCTCAACAACCCTTGAAGAGAAGGCGATATGTTTGTAAAGAAAGTATTTGATGTCACACACGCAAAAATTTTCCAGATCAAGGTTTTCATAAAGTCCAATTAGATCATAATTAATAAAATAAAAATACCATGAAGTCAAGAGATACAAGAAAATTTAAGGGCCTCAAAGTAAACTCTGATTCGTAATTGGTCGCCATGATTACCTATATTTCAACCCAGTATATATTACTATTAAATAATATCATTGACCTTTAAAATTATTAGAATGGGGTCTATATTGTTCTGATAATTACGTATGTGTACTAGTTCAAAATTCAAACAATGTGCCGCAAAACCGTTCATACATTTTCAAAAAGCAACTCTTCATTTCAACAGTTGGATTAGATTATACAAAACATATCTCCATCCCATTAAACATGATATGACCTATGAATACCGAAGTCAGAAATTTGATTCTCTTCGTATTGAATTTTGTGCTCTTTTAATAAAACAAACATTCAGCATGTATTATGCTGCTGCCTTTGTTTAAGATTCCTTCTTTGTATTATTTTGTCTTTCTATCTCTATTTTAATTTAATTTATTTTCTTTCATTTTCATATCAGCCCAATAGTAATCAAACTATGGCCCAAAACCGAAGCTTCAAAGCCCATCAATATTATTAAAGATGTCTAGACACTTTCTACTTTTCCCGAATGAAATAAACCTAATTTTCACCTTGTCGATTGGTAGATGACGGCGGTGGCGCCGGCGGTAATGTTGGTGGTGGTGACGGCTGCGGCGGCGGCCGTGGCCGTAGGGTTTCATTGACTCGAGATTGAACATATCATCGTCTTCATAAGAGATAATTTCACGATCATTTTCACTCATAAAAATATTAATTCCATCCTCATTATCGTCGAAACATCCAACAAAATATGGTGAAATGGTTAAGACCAAAAGACATAGAAGCAACAACATGGATCTCATACGAGACATATTTTTATAGTTCTTCAGAGAGATTTGTTTTGTAATATAATAATGCTGGAGAGGCCAACCACGTGCAGATTATATATAGAAATTAATCTCTTATTACACGTAAGTGGAGTGGAATAAATTTCTTGCAAATTGTATAGTTAATGAGCGAATCAATTGGTAATAATGCCACGGCTTTGTTCCCAGATACAATGAATGTTCTCATTTTATGTTTTATTATCTATCATGAGTTTAGTTCTATACTGGTCTAGCACATAATCATGTACAGTGCAATTACTACCAAAATGGCCCAAATTATATGTATCTACGAATCGAATATAGAATGAAATATAATAGTCTACACCAAGCTTAAGTACAAATCGAACTTTGTATATTTAATTCATCTTGATTTCTACCCAAAAATAAATCTTGGAGAATGATTATATATACCTTTCTCTATTCTCTCTCTCTCTCTCTTCTTTTTTTTTCAATTGAATCCATCATTTAAATCGATTTAGTAATATTTAGTCAGAGATATATCTCTAATATGAACAAAGATCTGAAATATGGGTTCGAAAAAATAGTAAAAAAAATAATAATGAAACGTAATATACAATACGTTGAATTTTCATGAAGGGGTTTGGGGAATTGAAGCACACAGTTTTCTGCACGTGGAAATGGAATCATTGAACCGTTACCTGTTGAGAAAATTAAATGTCAATAGATTTGAAGGCGCATATATATATATATATATATATATATATATATATATATATATAGGCCATGAATTCATATCTCACATTATGACTTAAATAAGTATAAACTCTAAAAGTGCCCATCACTTCAAAGTCTTCGGTAAGTTTTATACAAGGATGATATTATATCTAAACACACACAACGATTACATGCATTTTCAACAATATCTCTAAATTCTATTACCCAAAAGTCACACTAAAAATTTTACCCAATAGTATAAAAAGAAAAGAATTTCCAAATAGGTCAAGTATCACATAAATATCTACACATAATAAAATGAAGAGAATTTTGTTTTAATACTCAATCAAGATATGATCCATCTCATATTATCCAAAACAATTATATAACTTTTCCCATTTAAAGAGAGGGTTCATTATTCACACCATGGTGTATTGGTGTGGTGAGGGTCCCCCCCCACCTCCATATATCCCACTCTGCCCAATGTCCCTATTTGAACATGGTAAACATTTATTACACAACCTTTCTCTCTTTCTCTCTTACACATATATAAATGCCAACTTATTCCCTCCCTCCTTTAATAGATAGAGATAATCAACTTCAACACACACACACACACACAAAATTCTCTCTCACAAAACTCCATTCTTTATTACAACAATGGAGATAATATTAGTAACCTGCGATTGCTGTGGCCTTAACGAAGACTGTACCCAAGAATACATTCGACAAGTGAGATCTAACTTCAACGGAAAGTGGCTTTGTGGGCTTTGCTCGGAAGCCGTTGGATATGAGCTTAATAGATCGTGTAATAATAATAAGAAGAGAAATAACGCCGTCGCTGTGAACGGCGGCGGCGTTAAGGACATAGCTGAAGCTCTGACTCTTGTAGCTGATGGTATGAAGCAGATGCTGAGGAGAAGAAGAAGGTTGACTCAAGATGGTGTTATTATTATGGGTAGTAATACTAAATAGAAAGATATATATACATATATATTTATATATATGTGTGTGTATATGTATTACATCTTTGCCGATGGAGAGCTTTGTCTGTTATAATGTACGATTAGATGAGATAAAGTTTAAAAGTATGAAGCGATGCATGTACAGTATTTAGTATGGTTAGATAGATTTGCTTCTCTTACGGGATAGTCTACTGTAGCTTTTACCCGAGAAGCTCGAATTCGTTAATTTTCTTTGCCGAGATAGCAATTGATACTAGGGTTTTTTATTCTACTTTTCTGAAGAAAATCAGAACTAATATTATGTGATGCAAGCAATATATAAATGCAGTAAATCATAATTAATTATAATTAATCATGCCAATCTGCGTATCTTTCGCGGAAGCAATCTTTTGATAAAATTGATGGAACTCAATTATCGGATTTATATACCTATTTATTAAATATTGAAGTCACGACTGCGCGCGTCTCGAAACCGAGTTTCTGACATTAAAATGATGCAAGGTTAAAATTCACGACCGCGTACTATGAGTTATTCTATTCTCGAAAGACTCTAAATACAAAAACATATATTTATTTTTCTCCCATATTATGTTATCCACCATTAGTAAAAATATATCTCTCTTGGTCGTTTCTACTTTTCTTATTTTTTCTTTATTAATTCTCCTGGTCGACTAACAATTACTTATCACTTCGTGGAAGTCTCTTCATGTATGAGACAGTGCCTTTATTTTCGGTAAAGAGATACAAGTCTTTAAAAGTGAAGAAAGTGAATAGTATTACAAATGATTAAAATAATCATTATTATGGTGTCTTAAACTGGTTTTAATATGTTTTTTTTTTCGGAGGAAGTTTTTAAAATGTTTTTAGTTCCGTCTTATTTGTTTTTTTTTTTCGATTGTTGTTCCACTAATGGAAACTTTATTCCATCGGAATGGTTAAATGAAGAGGAATTATTTGTACACTTTAGCCCTGACAATTTGTGTAATTAATGAACAGTTCAAAAGTTAATGAAAGCACTTTTTTTTCCTAATATTCGAAAAATCGAAAGTTAATATTAAAAAACACTAGCAAAAATTTAAAAATTACGCGCTTTCATCTCCATGTTAAGTAGTTCGGCTCATGTTTGGGATTATCTACAAAGTTAAACCAAATTTCGAGCCTTGACGCAAGCAATTAAAAGCCATTAACTTAGGATGAATAGGAATATGACTCAAACTTTAATCAATGGTTCAAAACAATTAATGAGAAACCAAGTGCGTGTACGTTATCTAATATTTGATTATTACACTTGATTTACACACATGCATGGGATTATAATTAATAAATCTAGCTCCATGTCAAGTCTGTGTCAGAATAACAGAACAAAATGTCGGAACTAACGTGCATTTGTGTATTTTTGGTCGCATTATATCATATATGTTTGTATGTATGTTGTGATGTCTCGTGATTTCATTAATTGCTTTAGGAAAACTATTTATTGCTAATTCAATAACAAATAAAATATATTAATTAATAGATATAAGTTTAAGCAAGCGTATGCTTACCTGAAAGTAAATAACAGCTATCCCATATATTCTTATGGACCCGGATCTCCTGTCCCACTTTTGTGCGCCACTTTTTGTGCTACTTTTCTAAAACACCATTAAACATTGTTCCGCTTAGTGTTAAAACACCCGTAAATGACATTATATCATAAATACTATTATACCAAATGCTAAAACACAAAAAAATAATTATATAACACTTATATTATGATATATTGAAAAGTACGATGAAAAAGTATAGATTATATTGTTTTTTTTGTGCTTTAGCATTTGGTATAATAGTATTTATGATTTAATGTCATTTACGGGTGTTTTAACACTAATCGGAACAATGTTTAATGATATTTTAAAAAAGTGGCACAAAAAGTGGCACAAAAAAGTGGGACAGGAGATATGAGTCCTATGTCCATGTCGGAGAATTGGTGAAACGTGTATATTATTAACAAACCTTTTTTTCTCAAACCCCTTAAAATTCATGTCGGAGAATTGGTGAAAACAAATGCCATTTTCAAATACATATGTCCATGCAAGACAAGATATTCAAGGAAAACCAATAAATAACTTGGGGTTGATTCAACAAGCATACATCACTTCCATGCCAATATATGTATGCATATTCAGGCAACAACGTTAATTAAAACGAACAAGAAACTGTCTCCTAAACAACTCAACATCATTTAAACACCAAGCCTTCGTACACGAGCCAAACCCTAATCTCCATGTAGCACTAAAAAAAACTGTTTTTCTCGTCATAAATTGTTCAAAGACATGGTGGGGTTTCCTTGTAATTAATCATATGTTGTACTATGAAGTTATTTACTTCTCTGGGCTCAACATCATCTTAATTTTGCAGCTTTGATCATACACCAAAACATTAAATTTCTAGTACTGAAGTCATCAGAACAATATTTTAAGACCCCACTAAGTTATCATAAAACTTATATCATGCCATTCTTACATCTGTTCGAAGATACTAAACACGAAATCTTGATCGCAAACAAACGTCATATAACGATAATCACGTAAGAAAAACGAAGTTCTGCGATATTGACCGATAATATTATTTTTTTGTCCCCTTTGTGGGCTGATTATTCGCAAGGACAAACATGTAAGAAAATATATTGCATATACGAACGAGTCCATGAAAAAATATGTAAAAAGCCCATGTGTCTAAAACTTGATAATAAAAATATGAAACTGTGGCCTAATTATATTTTCGCACATCTGAATTAAATGCCAATGAGGAATTGGCTCTATTGGCCAAGTTGAGGCACTCAAAGTTCATGTGACTAGGAGTCAGGGGTTCGAACCCTACCTCCCACATGACTTTGAGCAAGTCCCCATGGGCCTAAGGCCCATGACTATCGTTGTTGGGTGGGTTTGAGACGTATTCATCTGACCCCGGAGATTAATCCCACATCTGGAGTGTGTGGCGGTTAGCCCATAGCGGACTGTGTGGGGATGCCTCGGGACCAAAAAAAGAAGTAAATGCTATCCAAGGAGAATACTGTTGGCGTGGTAGTGGACCCGGTCGAATAACACCGCGGATAATATTTGAGCAATTAAAATAAAAGTGGACACCGAGATTTAACGTGGAAAACCCTCCAAACAAATCGGGGTAAAAACCACGGACGGGCAAGGAAGAAGAATTCACTATAGAGAAAATATCGAGGTTACACCTCTCAATCTGTAAAGGGGAAGATCCTTACTATCCCTCTTTGTAGTTGGAGAAAAAATATCTCATAAACCCTCTATTATTTTCTCTTCTATACTTCTCTTTTTTCTCTCTCTATATTGGGATGCAATTTACAACATCAAATGACATGTATATATAGGCAAACTCTAACATGGCAAATGAGGATAACCATCTTTGAATGGTTAATCATGTAGCACTCCATTGTGATATTTTTATTTTCTTCATTTACCACATGCTAAGCATGCCTAGGTTGACGAAAATCGCACCATAGAATAGAGGATTTTAGAACCCCAGATTGTGGAGGCTGGGGACAAAGACATGGACTTGGACAGACAGCAAAGTGAAATGTCCGTTGAGGAAAAGCCAAAGAAAACTCGAGCTTCTAAGTAAGGATCGAAGGTATGGGCACATGTCACTTCATTAACGGGTGAGAGTGGTGAGGAGAAAAGTAAGTGTCGATATTGTGGAAGAGAGTATTTTTCGTCAACTAGAACACATCGAATTAGCACTCTTTTAGGCCATCTAAAAGTATGTGTTTCATATTCTGGGAATAAATCTGATAACCAAACTCATTAGCTCTTAGAGATGGGGGAGAGGACGGAATAGCTAATTTAGTTGCTTGGAAGTTTGACCAGTAAGCAGTTACGAAGGCACTATCGCAGATGATCATCGTGGATGAGCTTCCGTTCAAATTAGTGGATGGAAAAGGGTTTAGGCATTTTGTTAGTGCTTGTCGACCTTCATTTCAATTTCCTTCTAGGGTGACTGTAGCTAGGGATATTTACAGTTTTTATTTGGAAGAAAAGAAAAAAATGGCTCAAATTAAAGGAAATATTGGTAGGGTTTGTTTAACCACGGACACTTGGACATCTATACAAAAGAATTAACTATATGTGTCTTACTGCTCATTTTGTGGAAAATAATTGGAAGTTGCAAAAGGAAGTGCTGAATTTTAAGCCTATATCGAGTCATACGGGAAACGACATTGGAAAGTCAATTGAGTTGTGTTTTGTTGATTGGGAATTGATAATGTCTAATTACGGTTGCTCCTCTCAATGCATCATTTTCTACTACATTTTCAACCGCATCATTGGAAAAAGAAATTCACCGGTAGCTATGCAACCATCAAAAGTTTTGAAAGATAAATTTAGGATGGAGATGAAAAGGGGAAAAGAAGAGGGTGGTATGATGGAATCAAAATCTGAATTGGATAAGTATTTAAAAGAGGAGTTGAGGAAGAATCTGATGGTTTTGATATATTGGATTGGTGGAATGTTAACAGTCCAAGGTTTCCTATTCTATCTGTTGGTCCACTTGTTACCAAACAAGGATCAAAAGATTATTAGAAAGATTAATACCGTATGGAGCACCTTTTAGTGTGTGTTTGTGTATGTGTTTTAACAAGAACGGCTTCAATGTATCTTCTTTTGATAAAACCCTAACAAGGGTAAATATGGGCTTTATATACCACAGCTATTTGGTATATTAAAGCCCAAGTACCATAACTTCTACTAATACAAGTTGTCTCCCCAACCTACTACAACCCTATTAATATTTAAATCTTAGCCCAAGGCACAAATAAATAGAGGACACTATAATTAATTCCTAACAATCTTCCCCTTAGTGTCCTCGTCCTCTTTTTGATGTCTTCTGGTTCTTCCTTTTCTTGGGGCTCGCTAGCACGTATGGTGACTTCCGAAGTCCTAAGATGTGCTCATATGACCGCAAAACTCTTCGAAATGATATTCTCTCATAAATGATCTCGATCAGCTTCATGTACTTTTCTTGGACTTCGTGTTCCTCATCTTTTAGCTGCCCGAGAATACTTCTAAGCTTGTTTCAAATGATTCGAAGTGTACCGTCGCTGAACTTGTTAATCTCTGATGTCTTCATTTGCCTTTTATCTCCCCTGTAGTTGATGTAAACGACTGACGGATCATCATCTTCATTGATTATGTGTCCTTCGCCAAGACTGGTGTCTGGAACTTCGAAGGACGGCTTTGTGAGGTTTACTCTCTTCATATTGCTTTCTACTGCCATTTGGAGGTCATGGGTCGCATTGAATTTGATCTGGCGCATCAAAAATCGCTTAAGAGCGACATATCCAACCTTGAGGTCTGGATTCTGAAGCGTTCCAAGAAACCTGTAGCTTCCAACCATCCGATCAATGTCCTCACCTCTTAAGTATGAGAGATCGCCTTAAGTCAGGTCTTCGACCGTTCCATCTTCTCGCCGTATCTTGTAAATGGAAATTCGTAGAAGTCGAGTCGAGCTCGTCGTACTCCGATGATTGCATTAATTCTGGCTCGTTCCTTCTCTTCTCTTCGAAGAGTCTCAACATTAGCTCCTTTCCCTTTCATCATAAGTCCTCGACGGAGAGAAAGCAGGTACCGAACGGCAGTTGGTCTTGAAAGATGAGTTAGTCCTTTGAGTTCCAGCTCATCCAGCTTCTTAATCCTATCTTCTTTCCTCCAGATTCTCCGTCGTATTTGTTCTTGATAGGGAGCAACCACTTTGGCATTCTCCCATGGCAGATTAAGCTCTTCTCTTATCTTCGACTTCAAGAGAGGGCATTCTTCATCAACGACGCGGTGTTTGAGAAGCTCGGGAAGTTCTGGAATTGCGGTTTCGTAGTCTTCACCTTCCTCGAGCTCATCATCGTCAATAAGGGCAAGGCTTACGTTGGCTTTCACCAGAAAGTATCTAGCATTCTCCATTAAGCCCTTAGCTATGGCTGGGTCCATTGGTTTTGTTATCCAATCCTCGTTGAAAATGTACTTTTCAACAGTGGTGTGAGGATTGCATAACTCTTCGAGGGATAGGATGGGCTCGTTGGTAGGAGACGAGGAAGATATTGGAGAGCTCCTTCGATGGTGTGTATCTGGTGATGTGGCTTGTTGGGTTGTTTTGGTAGTAGGTCGCGTAGATTTTTTTGTTCGTGAGGGTGTAGGTGTTTTGGTGGTTCGAGTCGTCTGCTGTTGTTGAGGCTGTGGCTCTAGCTGCTTCTCCCCCTCGGGACGACCCTCACCCTCCGGGTCGTCACTCGGCTGAGCCGAAGTCTGAGCCTCACCTCGGCACGTGAACGGCAGCTCTAGTCGTCTAAGGACCTCCGCTTCATATTCGCTGCGCTTCGTTGCAGTGCGGAGTCTGACGATGACGACATCAATTAGTTCCATCACAGGAACATTCCATGGACCGTCGTCAGGGGCAGTAGGGGGATCGGCTTGAGAAGGTGCTTGTGCGGGGACGGAGGCTTTGCCCTTGTCTCTAGAGGATGTCCCAATCGCGTTGTACACCTGGGTCATTATGGAGTCTTGGAGTTCTTTGGCGAATACAGCTAGGCGAACATTGAGTGTGGCCTCCGTCATGAACGGGGAAAATAACGAGGCAGAGTCACGAAGACGGTCCACCGTCACAACATCAGTAAAAGGAACTGATGTGCCGCCTGCTTGCACAGGACTTGAAGAACCGAAGCCACTAAGGCCTATCGTTGACATCGATGCTGAGGCGGACTCAGATCGATGGCCCACATAAGTAGCTGCTGTGGTGTTGACTGCTGTGGGTCTTCCACTCAGTCCCGAACTAGCAGCTAGTACAGACACATCAAAGAGCGTTCTGGACAGATCACTAAGACCTGTGGGTGCAGAAATTAGTGTTTGTGTCCTAGAAAGGGGAAAATCTGTGGTGGGTGCGGACACTAGACCTCTTGTGATCAATAAAGGTGCCGTTTGAGGCGACGGACTGCATAATACAACATCGACCTCCTCCGAGAGAGGTGGTGATGGTTGACATGGCTCCTCGTGAGTATATGAAGCAATCATCTGTTGGGAGATGATTGAGTGGCTAGGTGGGGTGGTTTGCGCGTTTGGACCCGATGTCGCGACTTCTACTCGGGGGAGGACAAAGTCATCCCCTGTACCTATGGGCTCGGTTCGGGCTATTTGTGGACTGGAGGAAGGAGGAGGACGGTCGTGTTTTTGTTTGGTACGCCGTTCCTTCGTGCTGCGTCCGTCATCCCCTTTAGATTTTCTCTTTTGTTTTCGTTTTGGAGATGAAGGACGTCCTAGACCTATACTTGGTTGTTGGGATTTGCTAGTCTCGGGGTTAGGTTCAACTGGGTTCTGTTGAACCGTGGGGATATCTTCGAGGTTGTTTGCTCGCAATAGCCTTGTAGCACGGGATCCGTCTTGTCTAGAAGATGAAGGAGGTGTTCTCCCAATAGCATGGCTGCTTCATCGAATTTCGACTTGGTCTTCGTGGATTGTATTTTGCCGAGCTTGGGTATTTCATAGCCTTCGACCTGGGGACGGCGTTCGATCTCAGGATTGAGGTCGATGAAGTGTTGAACCAGGATGGGAAACCATCTTATGTATGGGAGGAACCTTGTGGAACTGAACTTTTGTCTTCGTAGTTGATCGACAAGGTCAGACCATATCAATTGGGCTACGTCGTAGTTTTTGTTAAAGACTATGCCATGGAAGATCAGCATGGTTTGTCGGTTGCAGCGGTCTGACCCAGGGTGAGAGGCACTTGTTGACGACTAAGAACAGCGTCCGCCAGGGTCGAGGTATGTCTTGGCGCAGAAGTCCGGGAGATGGATTGATTTCTGGGCGTTGGTTTGTATCCCATAAAGAGGAAGTCGGCGATCAACTGTTCAGAAGTGGGGTGTGTGTTGTAAATGAACGAGTTTGGTAGGTTTAATGTGGAGCGTATGATGGCGGGGGACAGGACGACAACAGTGTTGTCAATGTAGGCAGAGAGACGGGTTGGTTGTGGGTTGTCGGTTGGATTTTGGAGCGTGGCCCAAAATTGTTGGACGTATACCTCGGGGACACGCTCGGTTATGGAAAAGGCTGTGTTTAGAGGGTGGTTTTGAAGAATTTTTGGGATGATAGGGTCGGGACAATGTGTGTTGTCGAAGTCTAATTGGACGTTATTGGGGAGTCGCTGAGCCTAGTCTTTAGATGGGAGACATCGTCAATCTCTCGCACCATATTGTGCAACCTAAAAAATCAAAGAAAACATTTAAATTAAAAATTGTAAGGTCTGCAAAGTCATTAACAAAGTTAAATATACGTTCTATGGGACTTAGATAGTGCGACTCGACTGAGAGAGTACCATTGGTGTTAAATCGCATGATTTTGGTGGCACGAGACTAAGGCAGTGAAACCACATAGCATGAAGTGCAATTCGTGTAGTTTGAATCGAAAGTGTGTTAAGGTAGAATCGGGCGATTGACGGAGAGAAAAATTGGATTGATTAATCGGCAGATTTAAGCACAAGTCAAAATCGGGCATGAACTATAGGGGTAGTGGTCGCGATCGATTAAATTTGTGAAAGTAGAATCGATTGATTTAATGCAATCATTGAAGTTAGTCGATTACGTTAAAGATTCGAGTGAATCGGGCAGTTGTTTCACTGTTTGTGGCAACTTCGATTGAACGATTGAATCGTGCGATTGGCCAATCGGGCGATTTGAAAGTTAGTAATAGTTCACAGTTGATGGAATCAAACAATTTTAGATTTAGTGAATAATAGGGCAATTAGATCTGAAGTTGTAATTTTAAGGACAAATCGGGCAATTCGAAATTAGTGGGCATTCATGCGATTGTAAATCGAATCGGGCGATTGAAATTGAACTTTCAGAGAAAAAGTCAATTTTCGGACGATTTTGAGACAGCTGTGAGTAAAACTAGAAATCGGGCGATTAAAGCAAATCGGGGGATTTGAACACAATCAGATACATGTGAAAGATGTGAAATCGGGCGTTTAACAAATCGGGCGAGTAGAGACATTTTACGTTGAACAGCAGAAAAGGGGGAAAATCGGGCGAATTGAGTTTGAAACGCAGAATCGACCCTAAGGTAGATGTAATCGGAAATAATTGAAGCACAATTACGCAAAACAGATCAGATGCATTAAAAACAACTCAGCGAACACATATAAGAGAGATTTTCATCGATTCGAAGCGATAAAGTACAGAGTAGGGACTGAAAGACTGTTGAGCCCTAAACGGAAATAATCTAAGCAAAACGAGTAAGAAACGAGCGAAAACTTGTAAATCTAGTGAAATCCCGTACCGTTGTTGTGGAGGGATTTGCAGAAAGTCGCAGATGGAGAGATTTGAGGGTCCGTTTTCTTTTTTTTTTAAAAAACGGTGAATCGCGTGAAGTTGGGAAACTGACGAGAAATCGGGCGATTTCACTATTTATATGAAGGGAATGTGCTGTAGAGAATCAAAGGAGTGAAAATCGGGCGAAATATGAAATCGCCGAGATGTAGTTAGACTTGCAAATGGATTTGAGAATCGGGCGATTTATATAGTTAAGCTACTTAAGAAATCGGGCGATTGGAGAAGTCGCGCCACAATTTATATTAAGAAGTTGTACTGTAGCAGAATGGCCGATTTTGAAATCGAGAAAATAGCAAAATCGCCGATATTAATACTTGTCGGTATTGCACAATTTAGGATAATCGGGCAAATTGATAAATCGGGTGATTGTAGGAAATGACATTAAGTCAGGCAATTTTAGAAGATCGGACGATTTTGTGGTCTGCCCAGAGAAATTGGAAAGTATAGATTAGCTTTGAAGAATATCAAGGATATCAAAATGTTCAACTAATCTATGATACTAGGCTCCAAAATTTTAATATCAAATCACCGAGTTTTCCTAGATCGATTTCTGTGAGACAGAATCTAATGAACGACAAATAAAGCATCGCTTTCGTGCGCGGCGTTGAGCCCTCAAGTCAAAAATCCGTCTGGGTCATTAATTATGTTTTCGTGACTTTATGACTTCGTTAGTCGATTCATGCCTATAAATAGACCCGACTTAGAACCACACGGTAATACCATCAATCGTTCATACCACCGAATCAAGGTCCAGAGATGAACTGGAATCAACAGGGAGACCAAGAGGAGGACAAGAAACATGCAGAGTTAGTGTGTCGCTTTAATCGCAATCTGGAAATGTTAGTACTCGAGATTTTGTTCTTTATGTGCTTGGTCGTTGTTTTGGTGGCTGTTCTGTTTTGGGTTCTTACAAGTCGTACTGTTTTTTGAGTCTGTGTGATGTAATATTATTTTCATGATTTGCGTTGTTGGAGTCTTTCGAGATTTTGAAGATGTTTTGTGTGTTTGAGTTGTTGTAGTGTTGATCGCATTTGGAAGAATGAATGGGTCATTTTAAATTAGTTTGCGAAGAACACTACTCCCCCTCAACTTATGCATATCCGTAAAGTGAAGAATCCCCTAGATTAGAGTAAGTCCTGCAAAAACTCCCCTCAAACCAAGCATATACGTAAAATGAAGCTCCCCCTTTCCTTCCCCATATTTTTTTTTATTTTTATTTTTTTTGAATAAGTTAAGACACCAAAAAAAAAAAATATACTAACAAAGATGCCGTGGAGACATGTCGCCTAAGGTTCACGATTCAACATGCCTAACTTAGATACAAGGAAATGGAATCGTGTTTCATCCAATGCCTTGGTAAATAAGTCAGCCAGCTGGACCTCAGTATTTACGAAGTACATGGTAATTGTACCCTTCTCCACGTGGTCTTTTATAAAGTGATACCTAAGATCTATGTGCTTAGTGCGAGAATGATGAACAGGGTTACATGTAATGGCTATGGCGCTCTTTCAGTCGCTATATATAGGAATATTATTGAAATCAAACCCGTAATCCTGTAGTTGCGTTTGCAAACACAGAATTTGAGAGCAGCAACTTGCCGCCGCGACGTACTCCGCTTCGGCGGTGGATGTGGATACACAGTTTTGCTTCTTAGATGACCAACTTACTAGTTTGTCACCTAAGAATTGCAGCCCTCCTGATGTACTTTTCCTGTCCATCTTACATCCTGCAAAATCCGCGTCAGTATAACCAAGTAATTGAAAATTTGAGTTTTAGGATACCACAGTCCAAGTGTTGGGGTTCCTTTGAGATACTTCATTATTCTCTTCACAGCCAGCATGTGTGACTCCTTTGGATTGGCTTGGAAACGAGCGCATAGGCATGTGGCGAAAACGATGTCAGGTCTACTCGCCTTGAGATACATGAGTGATCCGATGATTCCCCGATATGTGGTTGGATTGATCTGCTTTCCATCTGGGTCTGAGTCAAGCTTACAGGAAGGGGACATTGGGGTGTTCTTTGTGGTTGAATTATCCAAGTTGTACTTCTTGAGTATGTCGTGGATGTACTTTGATTGGTTAATGAAGATGCCTTCTGAAAGTTGTTTAACTTGAAGTCCAAGAAAAAAGTTGAGTTCTCCCATCATGCTCATTTCGAACTTTGTTTTCATTAACTCGCCAAATTCTTTGCACAATTTTGGATTTGGGGATCCAAAGATAATATCATCAACATATATTTGAATGAGGAGAATTCCCGATTTATGTCTTTTGATGAAGAGGGTCGTGTCGATCTTTCCTTTTGTGAACCCTGATTTAATCAAGAAATCTGAGAGTGCCTCGTACCAAGCACGTGGGGCTTGTTTTAGTCCATATAGTGCCTTCTCTAGAAAGTACACATGGTCAGGATGAGTTTCGCTCACGAAGCCTACAGGTTGTGCCACGTAGACTTCTTCTTTCAGTACTCCATTGAGGAAGGCTGTCTTGACGACCATCTGGTAAACAGTGAAGTTTTTGTGAGCAGCATACGCAAGAAATAGTCAGATGGCCTCAATTCGAGCGACTGGAGCAAAGGTTTCATCGTAGTCAATTCCTTCTTGTTGATTGTAGCCTTTTGCCACCAATCGGGCCTTGTTCCGAATGACGATTCCATCTTCATCTCTTTTGTTTTTGAAGACCCAATTGGTTCCTATAATTGTTTTGCCTGGTGGTCTTGGGACTAATCTCCACACTTGGAGTCGCTCAAATTGATTGATTTCTTCCTGCATGGCTTGTATCCAGTATGGATCAGCTAATGCATCTTCAATCTTACTTGGTTCGCTTTGGCTTAGAAAGCAGGCATATAGATTCTCGTTTATCGTTGAGGAGCGTGTGCTTATTCCTTGATTTGGATTGCCAATAATTTGAGACATTGGTGAGCTCTAGTCCATTTCCTTGTATATGGAACTGGTTGCCTCAATTCCTCATGGTCAAATTCCTCACTAGGTTCAGCTTCATCGGTACTAGAGATTTCATGGGGGTTTGATCTTCATTACCTAAATTATCCAATGGAGCATTCTCTACGTCTTCATTGTGACTGGATTGATGAGTCGTGGTGATTTGAGGTTGGCTGCTCACAGGCATCTCATTTGGGCCAGTTGAACTGTGTACGGATGGTTCTAGTGTATCTCTACTCTCATTGTTTTGAGTAGGGTTCAATTGTGAACGAGGGCATATATATCTGATCAAATAGAAGGTCCAGCTCGTCCTCATTGAATGGTTGAGAGGTAGATGGTCTTCTCTCGGGTTGAATACTATGTTGAGTTTTTGTCAATATTCTTATGAGGCCGGGTTCTAGACTTATCTGTCTGGAGGCGATAGTTTGGCACTTCATCGAATGTAACATTTGCACTTTCCATGACAATTCGCCTTTATGGTAATGCCTTGGACTCGGCGGAGTATCCAATGAAAACTCCTTCGACTGCTTTTGGATCAAATTTTCCTCGGTCTTCTCTATCATTCAAGACATCTGTCGCAAAGCTCAGACTCATCTATATCAACTATTCTCGAAGATTTTCTATTTTTGTTAAGGCGAGTTTGTGAACTATCAGTTCTTAGCTATCAAATTGGTTTCCGTGAAGGCTGTGTCAGATTTGTTGGATTTCTATCTAAAACACTTGAAGAACAGCCTGTTTCTCAGACTGTTCTTGAGTTTGCGCACGGAATTTCTTTTGGGAACTAGGTTTGCGAACTCAAGGATTTTCTTTCGCTTTGGCGGCTCCTTCATTTCACTTGTTTGGCTTTTTAAGTTTGCGCATCGACACTTCGCAAAGTTCTACTTTGAGAGTTCAAAGTTCCCGAACCGTTAGATTTTCAAAGATCAACGCATCAGGTTCTTTCTCGCTTCACGAATCCAGTTATCAATTCGCAAAATCAGAATTTGCGACCTCTTGATTACTTTGCGAACTTGGACCACTTTGCGAATCTCAAGATTACCTTGCGAACTTGGACCACTTTGCGAACTCATTTGAACTAGATCACTTTGCGAACTCAGACTACCTTGCGTTCTTCGCTCACTTTGCGAACTCCAGTTTACTTCGCGAATTCAACACACTTTGCGATCTCTTGACACTTTGCGAACTCACAACTGCTTTGCGAACTTTACTCACTTTGCGTACCGTGTGAACCTTGCGAACCCTACTCACTTTGCGAACCGTGTGAACTTTGCTAACATTACTCACTTTGCGAACCTGGTCAACCTTGCGAACCCACATATCTATTCGCAAAGTAACACGTCACTTCTTCAATTCGCAAAATTCAATTCCAACTTTCCTCACAATACACGTCAACGATCATATCCAAAACACAGGCAATGGACTCTTTCAGCATGGGAAATGATGTTAGACCTCCCATCATCCGACATGGAGAGTACGCAGTCTGGAAGAAAAGATTCATCAACTTCATAGAAAGCAAGGACAATTCTGAGAATCTACTAGAATCTATTTACAATGGACCTACACAGTATTGGACAATAATCCCGCCACTACTGACACCACCCCTGCAAGAGAGGAACAGAGAATCTTGAAAACTACTGATCAATGCAATGATGAAGAAAAACTGCGACTAAAGGCAGATAAAGTGGCGAAATCATACAAGATGCAAGCCATTCCCAATGACATCTTGATGCAACTCGAATGTGGTGAGAGTGCAAAAGAAATGTGGGATGCTCTTCGAATTATGATGCAGGGGACAGAAGTCAATACAATGGCAAGAATGGCAAACACACTCATCTCGTATGACCGCTTTCATGCTAACAAAGGGGAAACTCTCCAAGAAACCTTCCATCGATTTCTTGTTCTTTTAAATGAGCTAAAAATGAATGGAGTCACAAAAAGTGTAATGGAAATCAATATCAAATTTTTAGGATCACTTCATCCAGAATGGGAGGCTACTACAATTATGATAAGACAGATGAACGACCTAACTAAAGTTAGCATTCATACATTATTCGACTACCTCAATCAACATTCCAATCATGTGGAGAAACGAAGGGAGGAAATCAAACCAATAGGAAGCGAATCGCTTGCTCTTATGACTGAACGATCATTAAGAAAACAATTCAAGGACAAAGAAATTATCCAGTCATCACAAGTTAAGGAGGGAGAAGACTCTGGTTCTGATGACGAATTCAAGGATCTTACCAAACATGCAGACCAGGAAATCACCCTCAAAGATCTTGCTAAGCAACTCGCTCTTGTCTCGAATTTCGTGCAGAGGAAATATTATAAGAAGACTGGTTCCTCCTCCAATCGTCAAAGAACTTCCTCCAACTCTAAAGGAAAGACTCAGGATGAGGACAACAACTCTGAAACTCCTCAACAAGGTGGCAAATGCTTCAACTGCGGCAAGAATGGACACTTTGCCAGAGAGTGCAGAATGCCCAAGAAAAAGGACGTTAACTATTATCGCAGAAAAGTTCAATTAGCTGAACAAAACGAAAAGGGGCTGGTCTTAATGGCAGAAGAGGATCATTGGCTTGAAGATACCTCAGACAGCGAGAATGAGAACGTGGCACTGATGGCCAAACTAGATGACGAAGAAGATGGAGTTGGAGCTGAAGGTAGCGAGTCAGACAGGGAAACTTCTAACAATTCAGACATAGTGGAGGTAAGTAAAGCAGATTATGATTCCTTACTTAAGATGAAAAATGAATTTTATCCTTATATAAATCTAACAAATTTGGGAAAAAGAAAATCAAAGAACTTGAAACTAACTTAGAGAAAAATTTAGCAGTATTAGATAAGTTTAGATATGACTATGCATGTGAGAAGAATCGTGTAATTGTGGCAAATGAAAAAATTGCTAAGCTAGAAATACAAGTGCAAAAATCCGAAGCTAAAGCCAAGGATTTAGAAAAGGAAATGAAATCTCATAGAGATCAGGCAATGGATGCTACAATTAAATATGACTTACTAAGTAAAGAACGGGAAAGACTGTACTCCAAAATAAAAAAATTGGAGGACATCTTAACCCGACGAGATCAATCAGAACAAACGATCTTCTTGAACAAACCAGATAATGTTGATTTTTATAATTCACATAAAGGACTAGGTTTTGAAAACCCATGTAAGTTAAAACAAGGCATATCAAGTGCACCTTATTTATATGATCTCAAATTCATGCAGACAGGTTGCCTGGCAAATCTCATGTCTTTCGTAAGTAAAGATGAGACACCAACACACAGTAAAACTCAAACATCATTTGATTATACAGAGTTAAATGACAGTAATAAAGATCGAAATTGTCCAGCAATAACAGAATTTGAATCAGATATCCCACGTCCAAAGGAAGGAGAAACACCGATAGTTACATATACAACAGGATATATGCCTGATTGCATAAAGAAAATCAGTGATCTTCACTCCACTATCGAAAACGAGAGAAAGTCATTTGGAGAAGAAAGGCAGAAACTTCTTCAGGAAATATACTCACTTAAAGAAAAATTAAAATTACACACAATATCATACACCTTAGTTTCGCATGACAAAATTTCCTGCACTAATACATTGAAATTTTCAGGACCTACAAAAGAGCCATTGAAGGGGCAAGTATGGGTTAAAAAGGAAGATATCTTGAAGAAGACTAGTGATCTCAATACACCTTTTGTCATTGAGTATTTTTCTCCCAGAACTATTGTACCATCTTTTCGCCATGTATCAAAAAATTGTCTTCTAAATCAAAAATAAAGCTTTCCGTGCATGATCATGTCACCAAGCAAACTCACAAAACAATTCATAAAAATAAAAATACAAAGTCAAGACACGAATCAAAATTAAAGCTACCAAAAAACCTATGCACAAATGGGTTCCAAAGCTTCCGACTTCAGGAACGCAAATCCCAACCCTAGAAATAACTAGTGACTCTGCGTCATCCACCAACAAAGGAAAATCTAGGGAATCTAACCGGACTAATATATATAATAGAGGTGGACCCATATTTCAATGGGTACCTAAAACCCTCTAGTTTTATTTTGCAGGCCCTTCATGTGTGGTACTTAGATTCTGGTTGCTCCACACACATGACTGGGACAAAGGAACTGTTGAGCAACTACGTTGATAGACCAGGAGGACTGGTACGCTTTGGCAATAGCAATGGAGCCAGAATCCTTGGCTATGGCGATCTCATATGCAATCGACTCACAATTAAACAAGTCTCGTATGTTGAAGGACTGACACACAACCTCTTATCAATAGGACGGTTCAGTGATTTTGGACTCCAAGTTGTATTTCTAAAGAAAACTTGCAAAATTCTCAATACCAATGGTGAAGAACTTCTCACTGGAACTCGCAAGACAAATCTTTACACCATTGATATTAGAACTGTCAAACCAAAGACCGATATCTTCCTAATCTCCAAAGCAACTTCAACTCAAAATGACTTATGGCACCAGCGATTATCTCATCTTAACTTCAAGACCCTCAACAAGCTGTCAACCAACAAATTGACTATTGGACTACCACCACTTAAGTATCAAAAAGAGCATATATGCTCTGCTTGTGAGAAAGGAAAAATGAAGAAAGCTTCACATCCTACAAAACACACTGCATCCACTCAACATCCTCTAGAGCTTTTACACATGGATCTGTGTGGCCCAATGCGAACTGAAAGCATAAGTGGAAAGCGGTATATGCTGGTTATCGTCGACGACTTTTCCCGATTTACTTGGGTATGTTTCTTACGAACTAAATCAGAGACAGTAGAACATATTCCAAATCTAATCAGAACAACACAGAACCTACTTCAGAGAAATGTTCAAATAGTTAGATCAGACAATGGAACAGAATTCAAGAATCAACAGCTCAGTGACTTCTACGAATCCATAGGAATTACTCATCAGTTTTCTGCTATCTATACACCTCAACAAAATGGGGTTGTTGAAAGGCGAAATCGAACACTCGTAGAGGCTGCCCGAACAATGATCATTCAATCATCACTACCTCATTTCCTTTGGCGGAAGCAATGAATACTGCTTGCTATACACAGAATCGCACAAACATTCATCTAAGATTTGGTAAGACGCCCTATTAACTTATAAATGGAAGACTGCCCAACATTGCCCATTTTCGAATTTTTGGATGCAAGTGCTTCGTCGCCAACGACCGCGAAGACAAGTCCAAGCTCGATCCAAAAGCTACTGAAGGAATCTTCGTAGGCTACTCTGCGCAATCTAAGGCATACAGGATATTTCTCAGAAACAGAAGGATGATCATTGAAAGTATAAATGTCACCTTTGATGAGGGACTCGAACCTTCTACTGGACATAGCAGTTTGGAACGAGTAACTAGCACACCACACCTTATTCATTCTCATACAGAAAAGGGAGAATGTTCGTCAAATGCATCTGAACGGAACTCCTCAGAACCGGGATCCGACAAAGCAACTGAATATTCTAGACATAGCAATCCCACATGCTCCACTCGCCAAACTCAAGAGGAACTGGATCTGGATCTACTATTTGAACATATCTATATCTCTCAAAATCCGAAAAAACCACCCACAACTTCCATTCCACATACTGAATCCAGCTCTAGTTCATCAACTCATAATTCAGAACCCACTCCTGACCAGATAATTCCTCCCTCAGATGCAGAAGGCTCGATCCCAACAACCGCAACAACAACGCAGACAGATGCCTCCTCTTCAAACTCACCAGGCAACACTACCGTGTCTGCAATCGACTATCCACTCAGTGAGGAATCCCAAATAGACGAAACGATATTACCCCACGAAAAGAAATGGATCCGACATCATCCTACAGATCAAATAATAGGAGATCCCAATACAGGAGTAACGACTAGAAGAACACATTCAAATGAATGTAATTTCACCTGTTTCTTGAGCCAAACGGAACCTAAACGTGTAGTTGATGCACTACAGGATCCCAACTGGATAGTGGCTATGCAAGAGGAGATTAATCAATTCGAACGTCTCAAAGTATGGAACTTAGTTCCTCGTCCAAAAGGGAAGACTGTGATCGGAACAAAGTGGGTATTTAAAAACAAAAAGGATGAAGATGGTGTTGTAATTCGAAACAAAGCCAGGCTCGTTGCTAAGGGATATAATCAACAGGAAGGAATTGATTACGATGAAACGTTTGCCCCTGTAGCCAGAATCGAAGCTATTCGATTATTCCTTGCATACGCTGCACACAAAGATTTTACAGTCTATCAAATGGACGTAAAAACAGCCTTCTTGAACGGAATTCTGAAAGAAGAAGTGTATGTGTCACAGCCAGACGGATTTCTCAATGCTGATCATCCCGACTTTGTTTACAAACTCGACAAATCACTGTACGGACTTAAACAAGCTCCAAGGGCCTGGTATGAGGTGCTCTCCGACTTTCTTATCTCTTCAGGCTTCACTAAAGGAAAAATTGACACTACACTGTTCGTAAAGAAAAATGATTCTGATATTATGCTTGTGCAAATCTACGTGGATGATATCATTTTTGGCTCTACTAATCCTAAACTTTGTGAAGAATTTAGCATTCTGATGCAATCGCAATTTGAAATGAGTATGATGGGAGAAATGTCATTCTTCCTCGGACTACAAATCAAACAACTTCAGGATGGGATCTTCATCAATCAGTCAAAGTACATCCATGATATTCTCAGAAAATATGGGATCGACAAGAGGAAATCATCGAGCACACCTATGTCCACCTCATGCTCACTGGATGCAGATCACCTTGGTGAACCTGTAGATGTTACTCATTATAGAGGGATCATTGGATCACTGCTCTACCTCACTGCCAGTCGACCAGATATCTTATTCTCTACATGTCTATGTGCTCGATTTCAAGCTAATCCCAAGGAGTCGCACCTTCATGCTGTCAAAAGAATCTTGAAGTATTTAAAAGGAACACCAGACCTTGGACTGTGGTATCCAAAAAACTCAAGTATGAAACTAATAGGCTATTCTGACGCAGATTTTGCAGGATGCAGACTGGACAGGAAAAGCACTTCTGGAGATCTGCAATTCCTAGGCGATAAACTTGTATGTTGGGCCTCAAAGAAACAAAATTGTGTGTCAACTTCCACGGCGGAAGCAGAATACGTCGCTGCGGCAAGTTGCTGCTCACAAATTTTGTGGATCAGAACTCAGCTCCGGGACTACGGGTTTGATCTAAATAAAATTCCTATTTACTGTGATTCCAAGAGTGCTATCGCTATTACCTGTAATCCTGTACATCACTCACGCACTAAGCACATAGATCTTCGCTATCACTTCATAAAGGATCATGTAGAAAGAGGCATAATAGAAATGTACTTTGTCAATACAGAGCTTCAACTAGCCGATTTGCTTAAAAAAACATTGGATGAAAAACGCTTCCAATTCTTAGTTGCAAAATTAGGCATGTTGAACCTCAATTTTTAATCTCGATTCTGCCTTCCTACAGTTCATTATTTATCTATTTGCTATGTTTCACTTCTCTTATTCTGTGTGTGTTATGTTAACCATTTATTTAGGACTTTAGTGTTAGGAATATTTTAGAAGTGTCCAAAATATTAATTCTAAGTCTTGTAATTTCTTTTCTATGCATTTTATAGATGTTTTATTTTTGTAATAGGGTTGTATTTGTAATGGGCTTGTTAGGGGCCCAATGTGCTTAAATACCTCACAAGGTATTTAAGCTTAAACCCTAACAAGCATTAATCAAGTTTTCTATTTGCAAAACCCTCACGTATTCAACAGTAAACCTCTATAGCACATTATTCAAATATTACGAAGGTTAAATCTGTTGAAGTGTTCTTGGAATCTGGAATTACAAGTGGTATCAGAGCAAGCGTGTAGGTGAGGAAACTTCATTTCAAGCCTTAAAGATTTTAGCAGGGTGAGTTCTTGTGTGGTAGTTTATCTGTCGCAAAGCTCAGACTCATCTATATCAACTATTCTCGAAGATTTTCTATTTTTGTTAAGGCGAGTTTGTGGAACTATCAGTTCTGAGCTATCAAATTGGTTTCCGTGAAGGCTGTGTCAGATTTGTTGGATTTCTATCTAAAACACTTGAAGAACAGCCCTGTTTCTCAGACTGTTCTTGAGTTTGCGCACGGAATTTCTTTTGGGAACTAGGTTTGCGAACTCAAGGATTTCTTTCGCTTTGCGGCTCCTTCATTTCACTTGGTTGGCTTTTTAAGTTTGCGCATCGACACTTCGCAAAGTTCTACTTTGAGAGTTCAAAGTTCCCGAACCGTTAGATTTTCAAAGATCAACGCATCAGGTTCTTTCTCGCTTCACGAATCCAGTTATCAATTCGCAAAATCAGAACTTTGCGACCTCTCGATTACTTTGCGAACTTGGACCACTTTGCGAATCTCAAGATTACTTTGCGAACTTGGACCACTTTGCGAATCTCAAGATTACTTTGCGAACTTGGACCACTTTGCGAACTCATTTGAACTAGATCACTTTGCGAACTCAGACTACTTTGCGTTCTTCGCTCACTTTGCGAACTCCAGTTTACTTCGCGAATTCAACACACTTTGCGATCTCTTGACACTTTGCGAACTCACAACTGCTTTGCGAACTTTACTCACTTTGCGTACCGTGTGAACCTTGCAAACCCTACTCACTTTGCGAACCGTGTGAACTTTGCTAACATTACTCACTTTGCGAACCTGGTCAACCTTGCGAACCCACATATCTGTTCGCAAAGTAACACGTCACTTCTTCAATTCGCAAAATTCAATTCCAACTTTCCTCACAATACACGTCAACGATCATATCCAAAACACAGGCAATGGACTCTTTCAGCATGGGAAATGATGTTAGACCTCCCATCATCCGACATGGAGAGTACGCAGTCTGGATGAGAAGATTCATCAACTTCATAGAAAGCAAGGACAATTCTGAGAATCTACTAGAATCTATTTACAATGGACCTACACAGTATTGGACAATAATTCCCGCCACTACTGACACCACCCCTGCAAGAGAGGAACAGAGAATCTTGAAAACTACTGATCAATGCAATGATGAAGAAAAACTGCGACTAAAGGCAGATAAAGTGGCGAAATCATACATGATGCAAGCCATTCCCAATGACATCTTGATGCAACTCGAATGTGGTGAGAGTGCAAAAGAAATGTGGGATGCTCTTCGAATTATGATGCAGGGGACAGAAGTCAATACAATGGCAAGAATGGCAAACACACTCATCTCGTATGACCGCTTTCATGCTAACAAAGGGGAAACTCTCCAAGAAACCTTCCATCGATTTCTTGTTCTTTTAAATGAGCTAAAAATGAATGGAGTCACAAAAAGTGTAATGGAAATCAATATCAAATTTTTAGGATCACTTCATCCAGAATGGGAGGCTACTACAATTATGATAAGACAGATGAACGACCTAACTAAAGTTAGCATTCATACATTATTCGACTACCTCAATCAACATTCCAATCATGTGGAGAAACGAAGGGAGGAAATCAAACCAATAGGAAGCGAATCGCTTGCTCTTATGACTGAACGATCATCAAGAAAACAATTCAAGGACAAAGAAATTATCCAGTCATCACAAGTTAAGGAGGGAGAAGACTCTGGTTCTGATGACGAATTCAAGGATCTTACAAACATGCAGACCAGGAAATCACCCTCAAAGATCTTGCTAAGCAACTCGCTCTTGTCTCGAATTTCGTGCAGAGGAAATATTATAAGAAGACTGGTTCCTCCTCCAATCGTCAAAGAACTTCCTCCAACTCTAAAGGAAAGACTCAGGATGAGGACAACAACTCTGAAACTCCTCAACAAGGTGGCAAATGCTTCAACTGCAGTAAGAATGGACACTTTGCCAGAGAGTGCAGAATGCCCAAGAAAAAGGACGTTAACTATTATCGCAGAAAAGTTCAAGCTGAACAAAAAGAAAAGGGGCTGGTCTTAATGGCAGAAGAGGATCATTGGCTTGAAGATACCTCAGACAGCGAGAATGAGAACGCGGCACTGATGGCCAAGCTGGATGACGAAGGAGTTGGAGCTGGAGCTGAAGGAGGCGAGTCAGACACGGAAACCTCTAACAATTCAGAAATGGTGGAGGTAAGTGAAGCAGATTATGATTCTTTCCTTAAGATGAAAAATGAATTTTTATCCTTATACAAATCGAACAAACTAGGTAAAAGAAAAATCAAGGAACTAGAAGCTAACTTAGAGAAAAATTTAGCAGTATTAGATAAGTTTAGATATGATTATGCATGTGAGAAGAATCGTGTAATTGTAGCAAATGAAAAAATTGCTAAGCTGGAGATACAAGTGCAAAAAACCGAAGTTAAAGCCACGGATTTAGAAAAGGAAATGAAATCTCACAGAGATCAGGCAATGGACGCTACAATTAAATATGACCTACTAAGTAAAGAACGGGAAAAACTGTACTCCAAAATAAAAAAATTGGAGGACCTTTTAACTCGACGAGATCAATCAGAACAAACAATCTTCTTAAACAAACCAGCTAACATTGATTTTTACAATCCCCATAAAGGACTAGGTTTTGAAAATCCACATAAGTTAAAACAAGGCATATCAAGTTCACCTTATATATATGATCTCAAATTTATGCAGACAGGTTGCCTGACGAATCTCATGTCTTTCGTCAGTGAAAATGAAAATGAGACATCAACACACAGTACAACTCAAATACCTTTTAACTACACAGAATTAAATGATAATTATAAAGAAAGAAGTTGTCCAGCAATAACTGAATTTGAGACAGATATTTCTCATCTAAACGAAGGAGAAACCTCAGGTGCTTCGGAAAGTATGGCACAGATGGTTACATATGCAACTGGATATATGCCTGATTGCATAAAGAAAATCCGTGACCTTCACTCCACTCTCGAAAGCGAGAGAAAGTCATTTGATGAAGAAAGGCAAAAACTTCTTCATGAAATATCTTCACTAAAGAAAAATTAAGATTACACACAATTTCATACACCTTAATTTCAAATGACAAAATTTCCTGCACTAATACATTAAAATTTTCAGGACCCACAAAAGAGCCATTGAAGGGTCAAGTATGGGTTAAAAAGGAAGATATCTTGAAGGAGAATCGCGATCTCAATGTCCCTTTTGTTATTGAATATTTTCCTTCCAAAACCTTCGTACCATCTTTGTTTTGTCATGTATCGAAAAAACTATCTTCCTCAACAAAAACAAAGCTTTCCATGCGTGATCATGTCACCAAACAAACTCACAAAACAATTCCTAAAAACAAAACTACAACGTCAAAACAAGAATCAAAATCAAAAGCTATCAATGAACCTGTCAAACTTACAAAAATCAAAAAACTCAAGTCTAAACCTAAGACAAAAAGACCCTCACTAGAGCACAAATGGATTCCCAAGCTTCAACCTGCAGGAACACAAATTCCTATCCTAGAAATAGGTAGTGACTCTGTGTCATCCCTTAACAAAGGAAAATCTAGGGAGTCTAAACGGACTAACAAAATTAATAGAGGTGGACCCATATTTCAATGGGTACCTAAAACCCTCTAGTTCTCTTTTTGCAGGCCCTTCATGTGTGGTACTTAGATTCTGGTTGCTCCACACACATGACTGGGACAAAGGAACTGTTGAGCAACTACGTTGATAGACCTGGAGGACTGGTACGCTTTGGTAATAGCAATGGAGCCAGAATCCTTGGCTATGGCGATCTCATATGCAATCGACTCACAATTAAACAAGTCTCGTATGTTGAAGGACTGACACACAACCTCTTATCAATAGGACAGTTCAGTGATTTTGGACTCCAAGTTGTATTTCTAAAGAAAACTTGCAAAATTCTCAATACCAATGGTGAAGAACTTCTCACTGGAACTCGCAAGACAAATCTTTACACCATTGATATTAGAACTGTCAAACCAAAGACCGATATCTGCCTAATCTCCAAAGCAACTTCAACTCAAAATGACTTATGGCACCAGCGATTATCTCATCTTAACTTCAAGACCCTCAACAAGCTGTCAACCAACAAATTGACTATTGGACTACCACCACTTAAGTATCAAAAAGAGCATATATGCTCTGCTTGTGAGAAAGGAAAAATGAAGAAAGCTTCACATCCTACAAAACACACTGCATCCACTCAACATCCTCTAGAGCTTTTACACATGGATCTGTGTGGCCCAATGCGAACTGAAAGCATAAGTGGAAAGCGGTATATGCTGGTTATCGTCGACGACTATTCCCGATATACTTGGATACGCTTTTTACGGACTAAATCCGAGACAGTCAATCATATTCCAAACCTAATCAGAACAACACAGAACCTACTCCAGAGCAGTGTTAAAATAGTTAGATCAGACAATGGAACAGAATTCAAGAATCAACAGCTCAGTGACTTCTACGAATCCATAGGGATTACTCAACAGTTTTCTGCTATCTACACACCTCAACAAAATGGGGTTGTCGAACGGCGAAATCGAACACTCGTAGAGGCTGCTCGAACAATGATCATCCAATCATCACTACCTCATTTCCTTTGGGCTGAAGCAATGAATACTGCTTGCTATACGCAGAATCGCACAAACATTCATCTAAGATTTGAAAAGACGCCCTATGAACTTATAAATGGAAGGCTGCCCAACATTGCTCATTTTCGAATTTTTGGATGCAAGTGCTTCGTCGCCAACGATCGCGAAGACAAGTCCAAGCTTGATCCAAAAGCAACTGAAGGAATCTTCGTAGGCTACTCTGCACAATCTAAGGCATATAGGATATTTCTCAGAAACAGAAGGATGATCATTGAAAGTATAAATGTCACCTTTGATGAGGGACTCGAAATTTCAACTGGACACAGCAATTTGGGACAAGTCCCTAGAACACCACACCTTATTCATTCTCATAAAGAAGAAGGAGAGTGTTCGAGAGATGCCTCTGAACGGAACTTTTCAGAACTGGGTTCGGACAAAGGGAGTTTGACGCCAGTTCAACAATCAACTGATAATTCTAAACAAAGCAACCCCACACGCTTCACTCAACGAGCTCAAGAGGAACTGGATCTGGATCTACTTTTTGAGCATATTTATATATCTAAAAATCAGACAAGACCATCCACCGATCCCATTCCAAATAATGACTCCAGTCCTTGTTCGTCAACTCATGAGTCAGAACCTATTCCTAACCAGACAATTCCTCCCTCAGATTCAGAAGCCTCACCCCCAACAACTGTGACAACAACGCAGACAGAGACCTCCTCTTCAACTTCAACCGGCAACATTACCGGGTCTGCAATCGACTATCCACTCAGTGAGGAATCCCAAATAGACGAAACGATATTACCCCACGAAAAGAAATGGATCCGACATCATCCTACAGATCAAATAATAGGAGATCCCAATACAGGAGTAACGACTAGAAGAACACATTCAAATGAATGTAATTTCACCTGTTTCTTGAGCCAAACGGAACCTAAACGTGTAGTTGATGCACTACAGGATCCCAACTGGATAGTGGCTATGCAAGAGGAGATTAATCAATTCGAACGTCTCAAAGTATGGAACTTAGTTCCTCGTCCAAAAGGGAAGACTGTGATCGGAACAAAGTGGGTATTTAAAAACAAAAAGGATGAAGATGGTGTTGTAATTCGAAACAAAGCCAGGCTCGTTGCTAAGGGATATAATCAACAGGAAGGAATTGATTACGATGAAACGTTTGCCCCTGTAGCCAGAATCGAAGCTATTCGATTATTCCTTGCATACGCTGCACACAAAGATTTTACAGTCTATCAAATGGACGTAAAAACAGCCTTCTTGAACGGAATTCTGAAAGAAGAAGTGTATGTGTCACAGCCAGACGGATTTCTCAATGCTGATCATCCCGACTTTGTTTACAAACTCGACAAATCACTGTACGGACTTAAACAAGCTCCAAGGGCCTGGTATGAGGTGCTCTCCGACTTTCTTATCTCTTCAGGCTTCACTAAAGGAAAAATTGACACTACACTGTTCGTAAAGAAAAATGATTCTGATATTATGCTTGTGCAAATCTACGTGGATGATATCATTTTTGGCTCTACTAATCCTAAACTTTGTGAAGAATTTAGCATTCTGATGCAATCGCAATTTGAAATGAGTATGATGGGAGAAATGTCATTCTTCCTCGGACTACAAATCAAACAACTTCAGGATGGGATCTTCATCAATCAGTCAAAGTACATCCATGATATTCTCAGAAAATATGGGATCGACAAGAGGAAATCATCGAGCACACCTATGTCCACCTCATGCTCACTGGATGCAGATCACCTTGGTGAACCTGTAGATGTTACTCATTATAGAGGGATCATTGGATCACTGCTCTACCTCACTGCCAGTCGACCAGATATCTTATTCTCTACATGTCTATGTGCTCGATTTCAAGCTAATCCCAAGGAGTCGCACCTTCATGCTGTCAAAAGAATCTTGAAGTATTTAAAAGGAACACCAGACCTTGGACTGTGGTATCCAAAAAACTCAAGTATGAAACTAATAGGCTATTCTGACGCAGATTTTGCAGGATGCAGACTGGACAGGAAAAGCACTTCTGGACATCTGCAATTCCTAGGCGATAAACTTGTATGTTGGGCCTCAAAGAAACAAAATTGTGTGTCAACTTCCACGGCGGAAGCAGAATACGTCGCTGCAGCAAGTTGCTGCTCACAAATTTTGTGGATCAGAACTCAGCTCCGGGACTACGGGTTTGATCTAAATAAAATTCCTATTTACTGTGATTCCAAGAGTGCTATCGCTATTACCTGTAATCCTGTACATCACTCACGCACTAAGCACATAGATCTTCGCTATCACTTCATAAAGGATCATGTAGAAAGAGGCATAATAGAAATGTACTTTGTCAATACAGAGCTTCAACTAGCCGATTTGCTTACAAAAGCATTGGATGAAAAACGCTTCCAATTCTTAGTTGCAAAATTAGGCATGTTGAACCTCAATTGTTAATCTCGATTCTGCCTTCCTACAGTTCATTATTTATCTATTTGCTATGTTTCACTTCTCTTATTCTGTGTGTGTTATGTTAACCATTTATTTAGGACTTTAGTTTTTTTTAAGTTTTTAATTTTCAATAAATTTTTTTGTGTCCAATAAGTCGATGTAGCGCCAATGCTGATGGCGTAATACATCGAGGGGGAGAAATGCTATATCTATGCATCGAGGGGGAGTAAGTGAACTCATCAATAGTTTTTTTTTTAAGATACTCGATAGGCATTATCAATCATTTAATGTTTAAGATAATCGATAGGCATTGCATCTAGGGGGAGTTTTTCTACAAAAACGTAAAATTTGTTCAAAACATGAACAACTCTCTCAAACACATAATACGCAGATAACTCTTATAAATTCTTCAAAACACGAACAACTCTCTCAAACACATAATACGCAGATAACTCTTAAAAACTCATATGCCCGATGAAGACCCAAAGCAGAACAGCAAGTAAAACAACGAATAAGCTCAAAAAAAGGCAAATCTCAATAACCAGCATATCCAAATTATGCTCAAAGTTACGTCTTAACTCTGCATGTTCCTCGAGCTTCTACTCTTCTTCCTGCTTCTGCCAATTCATCTATTAACGCGAAAAATAAGAGATGAGTTAGTTCTTAGATGTAAGGTACTTCAATGAGATTTGAGACCTATCTATTTATAAACACGAAGGAAACTTACGTCATTTATTGTCCCGACATTAAGACGAATTTTTGACTAAGGTGACGTTTCTTTTCCTTCTCCAATAAGGATATCGTATCATGAAAATCGATCTTAAAAATCCATAGATTTGATATTATCCTTGTGATTGATTTGGGTCATTTCTAGATTACTTGATTTGACCTTGTGATTGATTTGGGTCATTTCTAAAATTTTATTGCAAATCAAGTATTAGGATTAAGATTCGCAAACTGTACTCATTTGAGAATCAAAAGCTCAATTCGCGAATCATCTCCAATTTTGACCAGTCAATGAGTAAAATTGCGAACTCACAGCTCTCAAATCGCGAACTGATCTATTCGCAAACCATCGCGACTTTGCAATCTACTTAGAATTCGCAATCTACTTCGAATTCGCAATCTAGTGGGCCTTTACTTCAAAAATTTACAGCCCAGCTCTAAACTAGGGTTCACACTTTAGGCCCGCGAAGTTTTTTTTATTTTATTATTTTACCAATTCGCAAACTGAACTCGCAAAACAAAAATCCCAAATCACAAACCCTTTCTTCGCGAATCCCGTTCATCAAATCTTCCATTATAGCTTGCATTTTCTGTGGTTGAGTGCTCAAATTGTTACCGTCGCATACTCGCGTCTTCTCTGTGGTATGTCTGCAACGTTGCTTTAACTCTTTCTTTCTTTTCCTTGTTTAACGATTGTTTTTCTTAAATCACAGGAGTGATTTCTCGAAGAACAGGTGGTTTGCAGTTGGTTCCTGTAGAAATGTTGTAGTTTTTAGTGATAACTTGAGTTTGTTTGTTTGATTTATGTACTGAAATCGAGTTTATCTTCTCAAATCGGGTTTTTCAAATCGAGGTTTTCCTTTTATCTGGGTTCGAAATCTTTTTAATAAAAAGAGGGGGTATTTTTTTTTGATTCTTCAAAATGGAACTTAGCGGGTCCAAAAGTGTTTATTTTCAAACTATCTTATTACTCACTTTGCGGCTTTGACCGTCTGACTACATAATTCGCAAATTCAAAGATCGCGAATTACTCACTTTGCGGCTTTGCGATCCCTTTGTTTGACCTGGTCAATTTGCGAATCTTGTCGGAATCGCAAACTTTCTGCTTTGTAAAGTTCAAACTGACTTGACTTAGTCAAACCCGCAAACCGCTCTACTTTGCGAATTTAAATTTTCTTTACATTGCGAATTCTAAGTATACGAATTCAAATATTCGCAAGACACACTTTGCGTATTGGCGTTCGCAACACTCAATTCGCAAAGTCTCTTTCAACCAAACCCGCAGTCCAGTCTTTTTCAACTCAACCGCAAACCTTTGAGCTCGCATTTCAGAATTCGCAAAAGTGTTCATTTTCAAACTTCTCGCAGAATTCGCAATATAGAATCAGCAAACTCGCAAAATCACCAACTTCCTTTGATCAACCCGCAATCCATACTTAGAAAATTTTTCGGACAAAATATTTCGTTAAACATAAATGGGCCCAACAGGAATAGGCCAAATCTTTTCTAAACCGATTTTTTTTCAAAGCCCTTACTTAAACAACATTCTCTATTGATATTCAATTGTTATAATATCACGTCTCTAATCTCTTTTGTTCTTCTTCTTGCAGTCTCAGCAGCACTTCCCGGTGTTAAAAAAAAATAAAAAAATAAAAAAAAAAAGGATGACGACACCTACGGATATGACATACCCACCTACGGATATGGTTTACCCAACCTCAAAATGGATCGCGACCAAGGACAATAATTTCCAACTTGACCTTCACACATTCAAGTGCAAAGAAGAAATTATATTATCCATTCTGAGAAACCACCACTTTGGGTATGCTTTTTCGGCCTCGGTCCAAGTCCCTACAGTTTACCTTCAACAGTTCTGGGGGACGATGAAGACCAAAATTGCTCAGGATAACAGTATTTATTACGAGGCCCAAATAGCAAATCAGACTGTCAGTATCACAAGAGATCTCCTTCGGAGCATTCTCAGATTGCCAAGTCAACCTCACTACGAACCTGAGGCTTCCGAGAGTGAGCTTCTAGAGGACATGATGAAGATGGGATATTACTCGCCTATCAAGTTTGTCTCCCATTTTCAGAACTCAATGATCCCGCATCCTTGGAGAACACTCTTTGCATTTGTCAATAAGTGCTTCTCACCCAAGCACTCAGGATGGGATAGATGCAATATCACAATCCTTCGCATCTTCCATGGGATTGTGTTTCAAAGAAATTACGACTTTGTCAAGCTTATCACCACTGATCTCGACGACCAACTTCACCTACGAACAAAGTCCAAAAAGCCACAGAATTTGCCATATCCCCGGTGGTTCTCACTTATCATCCATCATTTTCTGACTATAACACCGGGAATACCATCACGACCAGTAGAAGAAAATTTCACCCCACCCAAACTGCGCTACCTTCAGAAGGGAAAGACTGATGAGAAATATTCGCGCAAGGCAATGCCAATCCCTCACGAGTTACTCGTTCTTGCAAACCCCGACCATATCGATGCCTATTGCAGAAATTACAAAGTTCCTCACCCCACGACACAGGACAACCCACCTGAGTCTAACCCAGGGGTTAGTGAAACAGAGAGAGCTGAAATGAGCGAGAGAGAAAGAGAGAGTGAGATCTTGAGAGAAACCACAGAAACCGACCTTATCCCACACGCACCACAGACTACATCTCAAGAAACAATCCCCGACCAACCACCACCATCCTCTGAACAAACCATACATGAACAATCACTCGAGGAACAACCACATGCCGAACAAATTGAACAACCACTAATGGATGTTCCAGAGATAACTACTACTGCACTACCTCAGTCAGAAAAATCCGGGTCAATCCCTAGGATAGAAGACGTCGTAATCGACCCAACGACGCATGAGCAAACCCCACCAGACCATTCACTTGTCTCCCAACAGACAAGTGTCTCAACGCAACACGAACCACCCCAAACCTCCCGCAGCTCGGTTCCTGTGTCTGTACCAACTCGAGAAATTCCCATTTCGTGACACAGACCGAGCCTCTGCCTGATCCTCAGGCCTCAACGTTCATAGAAGAGCCCCAAATAGAGGCTCTTCAAGGATTGGACGGAAGTCTCTCAGATGGTGATGATTTCAGCAGCTCACCATCCGCGAGCCACCGTACAGAACCTAGTTTTGGACGCGTGCTAACGGGACGCCTTGGCGATCCCGGAGATAGCTCCACCCAAGCCCGTCACACTGACGAGGCCATAACGACCCGAGCACCATCTCCAAAAGATGTGTCGCAAGGAGAGGTCGGAAGACCCAAGGACCCCGAAGTTCCACGAACTTCGGGTGACGAGGGCCGCCGTCCAGAACCTCGTTCTGAACGTGTGCCAACGGCTACCTCTAGTGGTGCCGGATCAATTCCAACACAGGTGACGACTGCCTACTTGGAGAATCGGCTGTTCGAATTCTTCGAGACTGTAACCCTACCAAGGGTCAAAGGTCTTATTAAGGAGGCGGTTCAAGCAACTTCCACCGACAAAGGGAAGGCTCCCATATCTGACCAACCTCCTCCTCAACAGCCGGTACTTCCTCGTCTTCTCACCCTGCCACCACGCAACCCGACGATACCTAACTTGTACACAGTGCCTCTGCTTGAACTCTTTGACGTTGGCATTGCTCGCATAATAGAACTCGACAGCAGACGAAGCATTGAAGAAGAAGACCTCTACAGGAAGCTGATCGCAGGTGGCATCATCCCACCTCATGATGCGAGCATACCGACTGACACATGCCGCCAAGAAGGCCCCAGTCAGAAACGTCGTCACGACGATCCAGACGACCAGGATCGTCCTGAGGGGGAGAGTAGCAAGAGACCGAGAACCAAGTCTCCTGTTATTCGCGGCGGAAGAGGCAGAGGACGCGGGGTTCAAACGCGTGGAGGCAGTTCGTCACGACCACCTAATCGACCACCAAGATCCTCCAGTGGCAGACAAGCTACACCAGGGTCGAACCAGACAACCTCCCTTGGTGAAGTCGAGTCTGCTCCCTCGAGGATCTCCACCCAACCAGTCCAAGCAACTACAACCCCTCGTCAAAAGGATCCTCAAGACTACATTGACAGATATATCTTAGACGAGGAATGGATGACGAGAACAGAGACAGCAGAAGAGTCCCGCCTAAGGATTGAAAGCGTTCGTAATTTATTAAAGGCGGCAGCAGCAGACTTCTGCTTCATCGAGCGAGAGGAAGAGGAGCAAGGAGAAAATCCTGAGGCAGATCTTCCAGAACTTCCAGAACTCCTTCAGCATCAGGTGCCCGAGGAACCAACGCCAGGCTACGAGTTCATAGAAACTCGTTGGAGAAACGCGAAGATCAAGGCACCTTTTCTTGAGGATCTATATCCAAAGATATGGAGGAAGGAAGAAGAAATAAAGGGAGTCAACGAGCTGAATCTTCGAGGCCTTGAGCACCTAAGAGGGACGTATAGGGGACTTAGCCATCAGATTATGCTCTGGGAAGTCACGGCCAAGAAAGGAATGAATAGAGATCAATACAGGAAGTACATGAGAGATCAATTGGGCATCTGTGATGTTGTGGATGTCGAATGGGCGGTAGGTAGATATGTAAGCCCTGTCTTTGTTATTGATCGATATGACAGGAAAATTGTAAAATATTCAGAAGCAGATCTTCCCTATCTTCAACTGGGCGAACTCAACAAGCTCTACAATATTTATCGCAATAAGTTTCCCCTTGACACTCACACAAGGCGAGATGGTTATAGAGCTATCAAAGAGTGTATGCTGAGACAGGTCAAGTATTTTGCTGCTCATGACTTCCAAATGGCCTTAGAAAGCAATATGAGCAAGGTCAACCTGACACGTCCAGACAACAGATATAAGGATCTCGAAAAGTATGAAGAGGGATTTATCTTCCTTGAACCACAACCAGGGGTCACTTACCTTCAAGCTCAGAAGAAAGTGAAGCAGGTGCTACTTCTGTCAGAGATCTCCAAATTCTCAGATGGAACATTGAAGATTATCCTCAACCAACTTCGGGCTAAGAAGAAGACAGTTTCCGAAGATGACAAGCTAGAAGGAACAGAACTGGAAGAGAAAGATGTCTTACGGAAACTCATCGATCAGATCAGATATCGGATCGTTCTTCGGAACGACATCAGACAGTTCGAGACTGCCTTAGGATTCAGGAAGACCTACTTGGCTCATAGAGAACCTCCACCTCCACCTCGCTCGAAGAAAAAGAAATGAAGACTTTGTTTATTTGCTTGATTGTAATTTGGACACTTAGGGGGAGAATGTTAGGAATATTTTAGAAGTGTCCAAAATATTAATTCTAAGTCTTGTAATTTCTTTTCTATGCATTTTATAGATGTTTATTTTTGTAATAGGGTTGTATTTGTAATGGGCTTGTTAGGGGCCCAATGGGCTTTAATACCTCACAAGGTATTTAAGCTTAAACCCTAACAAGCATTAATCAAGTTTTCTATTTGCAAAACCCTCACGTATTCAACAGTAAACCTATATAGCACACTATTCAAATATTACGAAGGTTAAATCTGTTGAAGTGTTCTTGGATAATCTGGAATTACATTTAGTTTTTTTTTAAGTTTTTAATTTTCAATAAATTTTTTTGTGTCCAATAAGTCGATGTAGCGCCAATGCTGATGGCGTAATACATCGAGGGGGAGAAATGCTATATCTATGCATCGAGGGGGAGTAAGTGAACTCATCAATAGTTTTTTTTAAGATACTCGATAGGCATTATAAATCATTTAATTTTTAAGATAATCGATAGGCATTGCATCTAGGGGGAGTTTTTCTACAAAAACGTAAAATTTGTTCAAAACATGAACAACTCTCTCAAACACATAATACGCAGATAACTCTTATAAATTCTTCAAAACACGAACAACTCTCTCAAACACATAATACGCAGATAACTCTTAAAAGCTCATATGCCCGATGAAGACCCAAAGCAGAACAGCAAGTAAAACAACGAATAAGCTCAAAAGAAGGAAAATCTCAATAACCAGCATATCCAAATTATGCTCAAAGTTACGTCTTAACTCTGCATGTTCCTCGAGCTTCTTCTCTTCTTCCTACTTCTGCCAATTCATCTATTAACGCGAAAAATAAGAGATGAGTTAGTTCTTAGATGTAAGGTACTTCAATGAGATTTGAGACCTATCTATTTATAAACACGAAGGAAACTTACGTCATTTATTGTCCCGACATTAAGACGAATTTTTGACTAAGGCGAAGATTTTTTCAATAAGGATATCGTATCATGAAAATCGATCTTGAAAAACTCACAGATTTGATGTTATCCTTGTGATTGATCGCGCCAAATTGGTCGTATTTGGGTCCTCATTATTTGATGTCTTTGCTAAGTTAAAAATCTCGTACACTTACATTTTCTTCCTAAGTCATTTTTCAAATCAATTATTAGAATTTTGATTCGCATAATGAATTTAGACAACTGTTATTCGCAAACCATCTTCAATTTTGACCAGTCAATGAATTAGATTGCGAACTCATAAATCGCAAACCGATCAATTCGCAAACTACCAATTCGCGAATCTAAAGTGGGCCTTTTTTTTCTCTCAAAAGTTTACAGCCCAGCTCAAAACTAAGGTTCATACTTTAGGCCCGCAAAGTTGTCTTAAAACATCAATTCGCAAACTGAACTCGCAATACAAAAAAATCCCAAATCATAAACTTCTACTTTGCGAATCCCGTTCATCAAACCCTTCATCGTCGCTTGCATTGTCTGTGGTTTTGCCTGCTCAAATCGTTACCTTTACTTACTCGCGAACATCTCTGTGGTATGAATGAAAAGTTGCGTTTACTTTTACTGTTTCTTGTTTAACGATCGATTTTCTTAATTGCAGGAGTGATTTGTCGAAGAACAGGTGTTTTTCAGTTGATTCCTGTAGAAATTTCGTTGCTTTTCAGTGATAATACGAGCTTATCTGTTTGATTTTTGCACTAAATCGAATTTATCTTCTCAAATCTGGTGTTTTTCAAAGCGATGGATTTTTTTTCGGGTTCGAAATCGTTTAAGGGTTCCTTTTGATTCTTCAGAGTTAAGCTTTGCGGGTCCAAAAATGTTTTATTTTATCAAACTCGCGAATCACTCACTTTGCGGGTTATCCACTTTGCAGCTTTGACCGTCTGACTGCTTACTTTGCGAATTCGAGGATCGCGAATCTTGGGATTCGCAAAGTTCATTTTGCGAGCTGATGCTTTGCGATTCCCCGATTGACCTGGTCAATTTGCGAATCCTGAGGCTGTGATACAGAATTCGCAAAGTTCTTTTCAACCAACCCGCAAACCCCTCAATTCGCAATATAAACGTCACGAAGTTCTTTTTACTCAACCCGCAAACCTTTGAGTCACGAAGTTCTTTTTACTCAACCCGCAAACCTTTGAGTTCGCAAAATACGACTTACTAAAATGAAGCTAAGCACTTTGAAGTGAACCCGCAAACCATACTTAAGAAATTTTCGACAAAATTTTTCTCGAGTGGGCCAAAGTGTTGGGCCAAGCCTTCTTATCATCAAACGAAATTTTATTCCAACTCATCACTATTCATAACAGCCAAGTCCTCTTATCATGGCATATCTAATTTTATTTATCTTCTGTGTTGCAGTTTCAGCACGAATTCCTGGTGTCATAAAAAAAAAAAAAAAGGAAAATATGACGACACCCACGGATCTAGTCTACCCAACTTCGAAATGGATAACAACCAAAGATAATAATTTCCAACTCGACCTGCATACATTCAAGTGCAAGGACGAAATCATCATATCCATTCTGCGGAATCACCATCTTGGGTATGCCTTCTCCGCCTCGGTCCAAGTTCCTACCGTTTACCTTCAACAATTCTGGGGGACAATGAAGACCAAAATTGCCCAAGATAATAGCATCTAATACGAGGCCCAAATCGCATCTGAGACTGTCACCATCACAAAGGAACTCATTCGTAGAATTCTAAGAATGCCAAGTCAACCTCAATACGAACCAGAGGCTTCCGAAAATGAGCTCCTGGAGGACATGATGAGGATGGGATACTACACGCCGATCAAGTTTGTCTCCCATTTTCAGAATTCCATGATCCCGCATCCATGGCGAACGCTCTTCGCATTTGTCAATAAGTGCTTCTCACCCAAGCACTCAGGATGGGATAGATGCAATATCACAATTCTTCGGATCTTCCATGGGATCGTGTTTCGAAGAAATTACGACTTTGCCAAACTTATCACCACAGATCTCGACGACCAACTTTACCAACGAACTAAGTCCAAAAAGCCACAGAATTTGCCATATCTCCGCTGGTTCTCACTTATCATCCACCATTTTCTGACCACAACAACAGGAATACCATCACGACCCGTGGAAGAAAACTTCACTCCACCCAAACTGCGCTACCTTCATAAAGGAAAGTCTGATGAGAAATACTCACGCACCGCAATGCCAATCCCTCACGAGTTACTCATTCTTGCAAACCCCGAGCATATCGATGCCTACTGCAAAGACTACAAAGTTCCCAACCCCACGACACAGGATAGCCCACCTGAGTCTAACCCAGGGGTTAGTGAGACTGAGAGAGCTGAAACGAGCGAGAGAGAAAGAGAGAGTGAGATGCTGAGAGAAACCACAGAAACTGAATCTATCCCACACACACAACAGACTACATCTCAAGAAGCAATCCCTGACCAACCACCACCATCCTCTGAACAAACCATACCTGAACAATCACTCGAGGAACAACCACATGCCGAACAAATTGAACAACCACTAATGGATGTTCCAGAGATAACTACTACTGCACTACCTCAGTCAGAAAAAGCCGGGTCAATCCCTAGGATAGAAGACGTCGTAATCAACCCAACGACGCATGAGCAAACCCCACCAGACCATTCACTTGTCTCCCAACAGACAAGTGTCTCAACGCAACACGAACCACCCCAAACCTCCCGCAGCTCGGTTCCTGTGTCTGTACCAACTCGAGAAATTCCCATTTCCGTGACACAGACCGAGCCTCTGCCTGATCCTCAGGCCTCAACGTTCATAGAAGAGCCCCAAACAGAGGCTCTTCAAGGATTGGACGGAAGTCTCTCATATGGTGATGATTTCAGCAGCTCACCATCCGCGAGCCACCGTACAGAACCTAGTTTTGGACGCGTGCTAACGGGACGCCTTGGCGATCTCGGAGATAGCTCCACCCAAGCCCGTCACACTGACGAGGCCATAACGACCCGAGCACCATCTCCAAAAGATGTGTCGCAAGGAGAGGTCGGAAGACCCAAGGACCCCGAAGTTCCACGAACTTCGGGTGACGAGGGCCGCCGTCCAGAACCTCGTTCTGAACGTGTGCCAACGGCTACCTCTAGTGGTGCCGGATCAATTCAAACACAGGTGACGACTGCCTACTTGGAGAATCGGCTGTTCGAATTCTTCGAGACCGTAACCCTACCAAGGGTCAAAGGTCTTATTAAGGAGGCGGTTCAAGCAACTTCCACCGACAAAGGGAAGGCTCCCATATCTGACCAACCTCCTCCTCAACAGCCGGTACTTCCTCGTCTTCTCACCCTGCCACCACGCAACCCGACGATACCTAACTTGTACACAGTGCCTCTGCTTGAACTCTTTGACGTTGGCATTGCTCGCATAATAGAACTCGACAGCAGACGAAGCATTGAAGAAGAAGACCTCTACAGGAAGCTGATCGCAGGTGGCATCATCCCACCTCCTGATGCGAGCATACCGACTGACACATGCCGCCAAGAAGGCCCCAGTCAGAAACGTCGTCACGACGATCCAGACGACCAGGATCGTCCTGAGGGGGAGAGTAGCAAGAGACCGAGAACCAAGTCTCTTGTTATTCGCGGCGGAAGAGGCAGAGGACGCGGGGTTCAAACGCGTGGAGGCAGTTCATCACGACCACCTAATCGACCACCAAGGTCCTCCAGTGGCAGACAAGCTACACCAGGGCCGAACCAGACAACCTACACCAGGGCCGAACCAGACAACCTCCCTTGGTGAAGTCGAGTCTGCTCCCTCGAGGATCTCCACCCAACCAGTCCAAGCAACTACAACCCCTCGTCAAAAGGATCCTCAAGACTACATTGACAGATATATCTTAGACGAGGAATGGATGACGAGAACAGAGACAGCAGAAGAGTCCCGCCTAAGGATTGAAAGCGTTCGTAATTTATTAAAGGCGGCAGCAGCAGACTTCTGCTTCATCGAGCGAGAGGAAGAGGAGCAAGGAGAAAATCCTGAGGCAGATCTTCCAGAACTTCCAGAACTCCTTCAGCATCAGGTGCCCGAGGAACCAACGCCAGGCTACGAGTTCATAGAAACTCGTTGGAGAAACGCGAAGATCAAGGCACCTTTTCTTGAGGATCTATATCCAAAGATATGGAGGAAGGAAGAAGAAATAAAGGGAGTCAACGAGCTGAATCTTCGAGGCCTTGAGCACCTAAGAGGGACGTATAGGGGACTTAGCCATCAGATTATGCTCTGGGAAGTCACGGCCAAGAAAGGAATGAATAGAGATCAATACAGGAAGTACATGAGAGATCAATCGGCCATCTGTGATGTTGTGGATGTCGAATGGGCGGTAGGTAGTTATGTAGGCCCTGTCTTTGTTATTGATCGATATGACAGGAAAATTGTAAAATATTCAGAAGCAGATCTTCCCTATCTTCCACTGGGCGAACTCAACAAGCTCTACAATATTTATCGCAATAAGTTTCCCCTTGACACTCACACAAGGCGAGATGGTTATAGAGCTATCAAAGAGTGTATGCTGAGACAGGTCAAGTATTGTGCTGCTCATGACTTCCAAATGGCCTTAGAAAGCAATATGAGCAAGGTCAACCTGACACGTCCAGACAACAGATATAAGGATCTCGAAAAGTATGAAGAGGGATTTATCTTCCTTGAACCACAACCAGGGGTCACTTACCTTCAAGCTCAGAAGAAAGTGAAGCAGGTGCTACTTCTGTCAGAGGTCTCCAAATTCTCAGATGGAACATTGAAGATTATCCTCAACCAACTTCGGGCTAAGAAGAAGACAGTTTCCGAAGATGACAAGCTAGAAGGAACAGAACTGGAAGAGAAAGATGTCCTACGGAAACTCATCGAAAAGATCAGATATCGGATCGTTCTTCGGAACGACATCAGACAGTTCGAGACTGCCTTAGGATTCAGGAAGACCTACTTGGCTCATAGAGAACCTCCACCTCCACCTCGCTCGAAGAAAAAGAAATGAAGACTTAGTTTATTTGCTTGATTGTAATTTGGACACTTAGGGGGAGAATGTTAGGAATATTTTAGAAGTGTCCAAAATATTAATTCTAAGTCTTGTAATTTCTTTTCTATGCATTTTATAGATGTTTTATTTTTGAAATAGGGTTGTATTTGTAATGGGCTTGTTAGGGGCCCAATGGGCTTAAATACCTCACAAGGTATTTAAGCTTAAACCCTAACAAGCATTAATCAAGTTTTCAATTTGCAAAACCCTCACGTATTCAACAGTAAACCTCTATAGCACATTATTCAAATATTACGAAGGTTAAATCTGTTGAAGTGTTCTTGGATAATCTGGAATTACAAGACCCTCAACATATGATACTCCCGTGATCGTAAGGTTGTCATGAATGAGATCGCCATGTCCCAAAATAGGAGCCGCGTGATTGTTTCCAAAGCGCACACTTCCACCGAGTTGTTGAGTGTAGTTACTCAATAGCTCTCTTCTTCCAGTCATGTGTGTAGAGCAACCAGAGCCAAGTATCCACACATGACGGATCTGCAAAAAAGAATTAATGGAACTTAGGTACCCATTTAAGGACGGGTCCTCCCTTATTAGTTTTATGGTCTATATATGCCTTTCTTATGGGTCTGTTTCTAGGTTAGTGTTAGATTTATTTACAACTTCAGATGATTGTTTAGGGACCCACATCTTTCTAATACCTAGAGGATGACAGAGATTTGTCCATGCTCTGAGTTGTTGTTTTGTAACCCATATGCTACGCATTCCTATAGCTTTGGCTTTTGTTTCGGTTTTATGGAATAGCTTTGCTTTGTTGGCTTGTCCTTGTCTTTTGTCAGGTTTGTATTGTGACTTAAAAGGAAATGGTGGTGTTTCCTTGGACATGATGGCATTAGTAGACTGGTATTTGGCATTTAAGATAAAAGCATCATCATGGCTAGCATAGAAGGTACGATTCATAGTAGTCGTTACAGGCTGAAGAATAATAGATGAAGTCTCAACATGATAATTCTTAGCACACACTTGACGCCTGTTACAAAAATTAGAGCTAGACGCTTCAAAATTAATGGGTTGCTTCTTTCTAAATGAATAAGCAACATCGTTCTTTGGTAGGTCGTCTCCTGTGGCTTTCTTCTTCCCTTTCTTATTTAAACGAATGCCTGTGAGTACATGCAATGAGTTAGTAAGCTTGGATTTGCTAGGAGCAATTTGCTTTCTTTTTGATTGAGATTTGCTCGGGATGTCAATTTGGGAGTCAACTAACGAAGTTTGCAGAGGGGGCGAAACTAAGCTTCTGTTAATTTGTTCTTCTAGTGAAAAAATCTTGCGTACTAGTATTTCATTCTCTACCTGGAAGGTTATCCTCTCTGCCTCTAGAGTTAAGGTTGAAGTTTCGTTAGTGTCGATTTGTTTTTCTAATGAGGAGATTATACTGAACAGTATTTGATTCTCTAACTGATATGTTATCCTTTCTGACTCTAGACTTGATCGCAAGTCAGATATTTCTCTCATTATAGCTGGTATGTATGCGTTAGAAATCTTTGGTTTTTCGACATCTACTTCTTCAGAAGAGGGTGCATAGATAGGTAGGTAGTCGTCAGACAAAGGTATATCCCTTGTCTTATCACTATTATTCAGTTCATCATAGTCAAGAGAAATTTCTGCCCTGTCCTCTCTATTTCTCTTCTTCTTCTCTAATGCATCGAATGTAGATGAGTTAGTAAATGGCATAAGACTAGGCATATTTAGTCCTAGGAAACTGACGTCATACAGGGGTAGAGGTTTTTTAATAATCGGGATAGAGTTTGGGTTAAATCCTAATCCTTCTCGTGGATTATAAAACTCTATGTCTCTAGGCTTACTCAAGAAGATTGTTCTATCTGTTTGTCATCTCTTAGTGAGTAGGTCCTCTAGTTTCTTAATCCTAGCGTATAATTTTACACGCTCTTTGCTTAAGACATCAAATTCGCACGTTTTTGTAATTCGCTCGTCCTCGCTATTTGTCCATTTGGCCTTTAACTCACTAACCTGTGTTTTCAAATCTTCTATTTCTAAATCACGACTATCGATCTTTGATTGCGCTACTTCTAACAGACAGTCTAAGGTGCTATTGTCTTGTAACTGCTTAAGTAGACATGCATAATTATTATCAAAACGAGCTTGTAAGTCATTTACTCTTGATTCAGATTCAATTAAGCTAGTTCTTGAGTCAGTCAGGCTAGTTTCTAATCTACTACCTTCTTCACGTGTTGTTTCTAGAATTTCTAAAGTATTAGCTAATTTTAATTCTATTGACCTGGAATACTTAAGTTCACTTTGAGGTAGTACGTAACTTTCTTGAAGTTCAGAATGTAGTTTATGGTAAAGAGATTATACCTCCTTTCCGGAAGACAGCTCCTTCTCCTCATCACCAGCATTAGCTTCGAGGTCCTTCTGCTCAGTCTCACCTTCTTCCACCAGAGCCATTAGGGCTACCTTCTCTGACTCACTTTCAGATGTGTCGTCCAGCCAGTGGTCCTGTTCAGCCATCAATGCAACTCTAGATTTCTTCTGCTTGAGCATTTGAAGATTTCTGGTGTAGTACTCTTCATCCTTCTTGTTGGGAAGGAAGCAGTCTCTAGCGAAATGTCCAGGCTTTCCACAATTAAAGCATTTGCTAGGCTCGGGGTCGGTTCTAGTATCGTGCTGTTGAAAAGACTTTGGCGGCTGTTTGGAACTTGACGAGACTCTCTGTCGATTGGAAGATGTGACTTTTTGAAGTATTGTTTTGCCATTCTTTTCGTTATGTAAGCCACATGATTCTCGAAGTCTTTGAATTCAGGATCTGATGCTGACTCAGAGTCTTCACTCTCTAACGGACTGGAAGACTTAGCAGACTTATGCTTTTTGCACTTTTCTTAAGATTAGTATCTGTAATTAGGGCAACTGTGTCCATGATTGCTTTACCCTTTTTACCTCCAAATTTTTCATAAACATCATCATTGTGCTGCTCCAGACTTTCGTAAACACTGTGAATATCAATCTGGTCTAGGTCCTTGTTAAGCCTAAAGTGTGTGGTGACTCTCTTCCATTCTGTATGCAGGGAGGTGAGGAATTTGACATTGAGTTCCATGTTCATTTTTACGATGCTTATCTTCCTTAGTTCATTCACGAGGACCATGAACCTGTTGTAAGTCTCGCCAATTTGTTCATCGGGCTTAGCCTTGAATGAATCGTATGATGATAGGGTATTAGCTTTCTTGGCTCTTAGTCCACTTTCTGTTCCTTGCATTAATTTTGCAACCTCATCCCACATTGCTTTAGCAGTTGGAAAGCTATCCACTTGAATCGGCATGTCATTACGTAAGGCTTGCATCAAATAATTTCTTTCCAGAAGGTCTGCTTGAGCTCGTTTCTTTTCTGCATCAGTGTATTGTGCTGGAGTTTTGAGTGTTGTACTCTCTTGAACTGCTGGGGAGACGGTGCTATCACCACGGACTATGATCCGGAATTGTTGTGGTCCATTCTCAAGAGAATCGATGATGTCTTCGCCATTGTCCTTTATTTCAAGGAAATTGAGGAATCTGCTTCTCCAGACTCCGAAGTCTCCGCGCCTCAGGACTGGAACACGGATATCGCTTCCCATGGCTAAGGAGTCCATTTGTTGTTTGGTAGTGATCGTTACGTGGAAGTGATATGCGAAATAAAATGTTAGTTTCGGACAATTTTAGTCAAGTTTGAAGTAGAGAAGGTAATATTTAGTATTATTATTGCTATATATGGTTTTGTGTTTTTTTTAAGTGTTAAGTTCTCGCGACCTTTTAGCTAAGAACAAGAAATTGGATAATTTAAGTTTTAGTTGATCGAACAAGTTAAGGACTGGAATCGGACAACTCAGATCTTAATTGTGAAAATCGAGTGACTTAATATTGATCCAAATCGAGCGACTCAACTAATTTACTTGGATAGATTATGTCAGAAACTGAAATCGGTCTAGATAAGTTTCGGGCAATTTGAGCTTAAAAGAATTTAATTCGCATATGAGTAGGAAATGAGAAATCGGACGATTTGATGCTTAATCGGGTAAAGTTGAATCCAGCGATTTTATTAATCGGGTGATTTATCTAATCGGGCGATTCGTCTAAAATCACAAATTAGTGTTTTTGAAAAGTCATGCTTGCTATAGTGAGATCGGGCGATTCCGTGGAATCAAACGATTTCCTTTTGCAGGAAGGGAAGAAATCGGGCGATTTAGTCTTAGAGACTGAAATTCGCCGAGGCTTAAATCGGGTGATTTTAGTGCAATCGAGCGATTTTTCTCTTAAATGATAGGAAATCGGCCGATTCCTGCGAAATTAAGGCATCACCATCGAATCCTACAAGAATCAAGAAGCTGTGCGAAACATCTACCCGAAAGTGACAAAAAAACAGAGAAAAAAACAATCTCAGACTCGATTTTCTGGTTAAAATCCAACTTAAACTTGACTATAATCTATGTGAAAGAACGGAAATTCACTCATTAACGATTTTCCTCACCCAAAAGATGATTAAAAACAATTTAAAAGGCACATAACGAATCGAAAATGGATTTTGAGCGAGTGTTCTTTCAAATCTTTTCAAAATCGAACAAAACTGGATTCAAATTGATGAGATCGATCCACGTTCTGCTCTAATACCACTTGTTGGTCCACTTGTTACCAAACAAGGATCAAAAGATTATTAGAAAGATTAATACCGTATGGAGCACTTTTTAGTGTGTGTTTGTGTATGTTTTTTAACAAGAACGGCTTCAATGTATCTTCTTTTGATAAAACCCTAACAAGGGTAAATATGGGCTTTATATACCACAGCTATTTGGTATATTAAAGCCCAAGTACCATAACTTCTACTAATACAAGTTGTCTTCCCAACCTACTACAACCCTATTAATATTTAAATCTTAGCCCAAGACACAAATAAATAGAGGACACTATATTTAATTCCTAACATTATCTTTGATGGCTCGAGATGGTTTGGTAATTCCAATATCTACCATTGCTTTCGAATCTGTTTTTAGTACGAGTGGAAGGGTCTTATATGCATTTAGGAGCTCTTTAACTCCTAGGGTGGTTCAAGCACTTATTTGTTGCCAAGATTGGTTTCGTTCAGACTCCACCGTGGAAGAAAATGAAGAAAATCGTGATTATCTTCAATACTTAGAAGAAAGTGATTTAAAAGTTTGTGTTTGTCACTTTTTGAACATAGTTTTTATGTTAATGTGATTATCTTTCTTGTTTCTAACAGAATTGAAGGATGGCAAGTTGAAATGAAGATTGGAGAAGTTTTCTTTCATTCAAGTGCTAAGTAAGTTTTCATTTTGTTATTGATCTTATGACTCATGTTACGTTTATTTTTGTTATTTATATTGCAGTTGTAATATTTTGTAGGATGGGAGGATTTTGTTGAAAGTGAAGGATGCTTTGTGTTTTGGAACACTCTATGAAAGTTGTTTGTTATTGTGTAATATTGTTGATTGATTGTGTTATGAATATTTAGACCATTTGTGCGGGTAATATTTGGTGCTTGTAATGAGTATTTTGCGGACATTGAACTCTTCGACGTATGCTGTTCCTTATATTGGACTTATCTAAGAGATTTTTGTGTCATCTTTCATGTAATATAGTATTTATATTTATATCATTAAAAAATGAAAATAAATAATTGAGTAGCAAGCTTGTTAATTGGTTTTTTACAGAACTAAACCAATATTTACCCGAAAACCGAATAACCTGAGAACCAACTAGTTAATTGGTTTTGGTTCGGTTTGCGGGTGGTTGTCTCAAATGTCAAAAACTCGAATAACCCAAACCGGATAATCACAAAACCGATAATTAACTCATTTGAACACCCTACATCTGAATTTGATTATTTCTTGCATAGTGCTAATTAGATTTGTGTAAGAGAGGGAAAAGAAAAAACAGATTTTTTGCCAACTATGCATTTTCACGTGGGCTACCAAACAATGCAAGTAGGCGCCTGACATAATGAAAAGAAGAATGAGACAGCCTCATTTATTTGACTGTGTGCGCATTCATTTTTGAATTGAAAACGAGGAGAGAACGAGGCAACTCAGCCTATAAATAGGCGTCATTCACCGAAGGGAAAAATTGCCACAGGCCACAGACACCACCACAATATCTTCAGCGAGGGTTTATTCCTCGGTCACACTTCTCCGATATTTCTTTTCTGTAGCTTACTCCTAGTTGTGTAGCTGCTTTTGTATCACGTCAGTGTACGTGTCTATAATCACTCTACATAATAAAGAAGTTCTACCCTCCGGCCCGTGGACGTAGGTCATTCTGATCGAACACGTAAATCTCGTGTTCACTGTCCAAATTTATTTTTTCGTCTTTATTATTTATTATCGTCATTTTTCGGGCAAATAATTATCGGGGATTTCCGCATAACCTAACAAATTGGTATCAGAGCCAACCCGATTTATTTTTTAGCCACCATGATGATAACAAAGATGTCAATTGAAAAGTTCGACCGAAATGTCAACTTTGCAATGTGGAGTCTCAAGATGGAGGCCATACTCATTCAAGACGGTTGGTGAGGTGGCGCTTGAAGGCGCAAAGAAGAAACTAACCGAAATGAAGGACGATCAATTTAATGAATTGGACAAGAAAGCCAGATCGGCTATTATCTTAAATATCTCTTACGAGGTTTTACAAGAAGTTGCCACGGAGACGACGACCATGAGTATGTGGGATGCGTTAAAAGCTATCTACATGAAGAAGACTAAGGAGAATCGGATTTATTTAAAGCAGAAGCTATACGGTATGAAAATGACGGAAGGTACTTCTATTCTTTCGCATCTCGATAAATTCGATTCTATCATTAATGATTTGGCGAACGTAGAAGTCAAAGTGACGGACGAAGATCAGACCATAATATTGTTGTGTTCCCTTCTCTCGTCTTTAAAACATTTTTGTGACACGATTATATACGGAAAAGACACAATATCATATTCTAGTGTCAAATCCGCGTTACAATCGAAAGAACAGATAGACAGGAATATTACAGGAGAAACAAGTGGTAGCCAGGCAGAAGGCCTAATTGCACGGGGACGACCAGAACGTAGAGACACTGAAAGTAGCAGATCTAAAGTTAGGTCAAAATCCAGGTACAGAAATAAAGTCTGTAATTTTTGCAAGAAAAAGGGTCACATTAAAGCTGATTATTTTAAAATAAAAAATAAGGAGAAAAATAATCAGCAATATAATAAACCCGCCGAAGCTTGTTTAGCTGCTGATGAGAGCGATTGAACTATTTTTGTAGCAACTGCAAATATTAATAGGTCTGATAATGAGTGGATCTTAGATTCGAGTTGTTCTTACCACATAAGTCGGAGTCGAGATTGTATTTCCACATATGAAAATTTGATGGGAATATGTCTTAATGGTAAATGATGCTCCGTGTAAATTTATTGGTAAAGGCATAGTTAGGATCAAGATATTCGACGGAATCATCCGAACGCTCACAGAAGTCAGACATGTTCTAGATATGAATAGAAATCTTATCTCTTTAGGCACACTTGAATCTCAAGGGTGCATGTTTTCAGGTGAAGGTGGAGTTTTGAAAATTGCCAGATGTGCCGTTGTTGTGATGAAAGATTGCAGGTCTGGAAATTTATATATTTTGCATGGAACTACAGTTACAGGTTCCGCTGTAGTTTCGACATCCCCGGAGGTTGATACCACGAGATTATGGCATATGCGACTTGGACACATGGGAGAAAAAGGCTTGACGATTTTAAGAAAGCGGGGCCTACTTTGCGGTCAAAGTACTGGTAAGATGGACTTTTGCGAACATTGTATTTTTGGGAAGCAAAACGAGTCAGCTTAAATTCGCCAGCTGTCCACAGGACGAAGGTACTTTGGACTATATTCATTCTGGGGCCTTCTCGTGTTCCGTCCAAAGGTGGTGCAAGATATCTGTTGACTTTCATTGACGATTTTTCAAGGAAAGTTTGGGTCTATTTTCTTAAACAGAAAAGTGATGTTTTCCTAACATTTAAACAATGAAAAGCTTTGATTGAGAAGCAGACAGAAAACAGATCAAGTGGTTGCAGACAAATAATGTCTTAGAATTTTGCGGAAGCAAGTTCAATGAGTTCTGCAGAAATGAAGGAATTGCTCGACATTACACTGTTCGAATGATACCTCAACAAAATGGTGTTGCCGAGCGCAAGAACCGGATGCTTTTAGAGAAAGCTCGATGTATGATCTCCAACGCTGGGTTGACAAATGATTTTTGGGCTGAAGCTATCGCCGCAGCATGTTATATTGTCAACCGCTCACCGTGTTCACTGATCAATTTGAAGACTCCTGAAGAAGTATGGTCAGGTACTCCTGCTGATTACTCCAACTTAAGAATATTTGGGTGCCCAACTTATGTGCACGTAAACGAGAGAAAGTTAGAGCCTAGAGCTAAAAATGTATTTTTCTCGATTACGCTTCAGGGGTGAAAGAATATAGACTATATAATCCCGATCCCAAGTCACCCAAATTCATAATTAGCAGAGATGCTACATTTGACGAGTCTTCTATTTTACATCCTTCAAAAGAGTCTACTAATCCTTCTAATCAAGAAAAGAAGGATAGTGTACCCAGCGAGATGGAGCTCGAGATCAACAAAGATCTTTAAGATGATCCTGCTACGAGTTCAACAGATCAAGAGGATGAGCCAGAACCTGATTCATTGAAGATGAAAGTACCGAGCAGGAATATTCTATAGCCAGAGATAGGGAGAGACGAGAGATTCGACTACCACAATGGTACGTGAATTTAGTTTCGTACGCTTTATCAGTGGCGCAAAAAACTGGTGGAGGCGTGTTAGGTCCTACAATTAACAACTCTATGATCCTACGCATTAATTCTAAGTAATTCGATGATAATGATTGACATTAAGATTCGATCGAAAAACTCAAAAGAAGAACAAGAGAGAGAATTCGAGTAGAGTGAGAAAGTTACTAGTTTCTTTCTCTAGAAATTGAATTGCAAGCCTTTCGGATCAATTTCCAAAAATTTCTCTATTGATTGTCATTGATTACAAAGTATTTATACCAACACACTTGGTATAAATATCTATCTAGTCCTAATCTACAGACTAATACAAATAAAGCCCCTAATTACAAGGAAAACTAATGAAATCAAAGCACAATTAGAATTGATCTTCTACATTCTCCCCATTTGAGCTTGATTGCGTCTCTGCGCTGTTTGTCCTCGTGGGGCGTAGTACGATCTGCACAAGCCCAGCGCATGCTCAAAGTTCCTGAGCGTGTTTCTCAGCTCCAGTCGCCCCTCGATATCTTGTAATAGTTCCATTAGGAGCGTCTGTTCTCTCACGAACCTGTGGATCCTCAGCATCATATCTCGATTGATGTCTTCCAATCTCTGCTCGATGTTTTTCCTGACGACCTTGAGCGTCTGATAAACGTACACTACGTTTATCGTAGTGTTTAATTGGGATATAATAGAGCTCTAGGAATCATTTTATGTGTTTATTCATCATATTTACACTTATTCATTATTGAAGGAGCGTAGGACGAGTTTCGGGCGAAAAGGAGCGAAAACGAGGCAAAACGGAGCAAAGAAGACGAACACTGCAGTCGGTCACGACCGTTACACCTTGTCCACGGGACCTTTACATCCGCCAGAACCTAACAAGGCCCATGGTCATGGCCGTGACACCCAGTGCATCCAGCCGTGACACAGGACAAAAAGGCGAGAAGACTCACTGCCAGTCGTCACGGCCGTGACGAGTAATGCACCAGTCCATGACGTTCGGCAGAGAGTTGGGCTGAAGTAGGTCACGGCCGTGACCTCTCATGCACTAGGCGTGACACGTGGCAGAAAGTGACGAGACGCGAGGCGCTGATGTCACGGCCGTGACAGCCCATGTCCCAGGTCGTGACCGTTACGAAAATCAGTATAAAAAGCCCAAATTCAACTCAGAAAGGGAGGACTTACCAGAGATCAAACCTAATTTCTACAGAGACGAAAAAAGAGCAAAAAGAACAGGAATTCCCGTCCCGGAGCGCAAGAGACTGACCAACGAAGAATTCATGCCGTAAACGAAGAACGAAGATCCTTCCACGAGACCACCTCAGATTCATCAGTAGGAAAGATCATGAGTTCTTTGCCTCTATCTATTAATTCTTTCGTTGTTTTTTCCTTCAATCATGAGTAGCTAAATCCCTTTTGTGTTTGGGATTAGATGAACGCTAGGATATTTCGTAGTTAAGACATATAATTATCGTAACTCTGTATTTTGACTATTTATCATTCTATGAATTTGTTTCGTTGCTTTAATATGTCTATATGTTAAAGTAATCGTGTGGGAAAACGTTTAGGGCGACAGCTAAACAACGGTTAGACCGTTCCTAGAAGATAGGATTCGAGTATAGGGCAAAAGCTAATACTCGATCTTCGCAATTAGTAATTACTGAATTTTAGATCCCCGCGGGCGTTTAGGGCGACAGCAAACTCGCGAGCGGGTAGGAAATTACTGGGATCTAATCAGAATCACGTCGGAACGATTTTATTATCTTAGCCGATAGTACCTAGCGGGATTGGAATCCCGATCACATCTTTATCATCTGAAAGCTTCTTACCAGTTGTAAGCTTGTTCTTTGAATCTCTAGTTGATTTAGGAGTAATCTGTTAAGATAGTTCGTAAAACCATTTGCTTATTTTATTTAGGCTAAATATCGAGTCGATAGGTTACTACTAGTACTTAATTTATTCCTTGTGTTCGATACTCGTTTACTCACTTTACTGCACTACACACGATAGGTCCACTGCCTATCTCATGTCGCTGATAGTAATTAGGTATTCGTTTTAATTATTACTTGTCGCACTTTTCATTCACACACCACGTGTCGATCAAGTTTTTGGCGCCGCTGCCGGGGAATAAATTGATATTAGGAACACCGTAGTTCGGTACTTTAGCCACTTTTATTTGACGTTTTCTTTTGCTTTTCACTTATTGTGTTATTTGTGCTATTTGCATTATTTATTTTCCTACGTCACTATTAGTTTCGTATTCTTTTCGACGTATTTAGTTATTTCGTTGCTAATTTTTGTTTTTCCCTTATTGAAGGTACGACTCAGCGGTGAATGACCGAAGCCATCCATCGGGTCCATCGTTGATGCAGACCCTGCTTTTGAGAGAAAGTGCGAAGGAAGCTTAAGTACAATACTGAAGGAGCTTCCATTAGCTCTCAGGATCCCTTAGTGTGCTATTCAGAGGATATTCCGCAGGAATCTACCCAAAACTCTCGTGTAGATGCAGCCGTAGATAGTCCCTACACAGAAGTAGACATGGCGGACCATAGAGTGCTCGTCCACGAGGAGGAGCCATCACTTCAGGACCTCCTCAAGAATGCTGCGCTAGGCGGCGGAGTCGGCGATTGTCATCCCGCCGATCGAGAACAACAACTTTGAGCTGAAGCACTCTTAGCTTCAGATGATATTCCAGACGGCCCAGTTTGAGGGTAACCCCGGCGACGACCCTTAGTCCCATCTGAAGGCGTTTCTGACGGTGATCGACGCCATCAAAATCAACGGGGTCTCGGGCGATGCGATCAAGCTGATGCTATTCCCGTTCTCGCTCAAGTTCAGGGCGAAGGACTGGTTAGATATGTTGCCACCCAGGTCGATCACTACCTGGGAGGAGATGCAAGCCACCTTCATCAACCACTACTTCCCACTGTCGAAGGTGCTCAGACTAAAAATGGAGATCTCCCGTTTCATCAGAAGGATTCAGAGAACCTCTACGAGGTTTGGGAGCGATACAAGGCGCTATTAAAGAGATGCCCATAGCACGGGATGTCGAAGGCAGCCCAGATCAACCGGTTCCACGAGGGGCTCAACGACCAGACTGTCCATATGCTAGACGGAGCTGCACGAGGAGGACTCGTGAAGCTCAACGCGACCGACGCTTGGAACGTGATTGAGGATTACTCGAGGAATAGTTTCATGAGGGGCAATACGAGGATGAAGATAACAGGAGTATTTGGAGTGAGCGAGGAGACGACCACTAATGCAAAATTCGAGACGCTTCAGCAACAGATCGCTGCGACGAACTCTCAGTTGCAGATAGTCATCGACGCAGTACTCCGAAAGTCCGGGCAGACTCAGTCGGTGAACGCCGTGACGACCACCGCACCGACGCAGCACACCCCATAGTGCCATTGTGCGGGATCTGTGGCGTAGCCCACGAGACATCAGAATGCCAACTTGGGCAATCGCTATAGTACGTAGACTATATGAGCAATTACCAAGGTGGCCAGCGAAGCTTCCAACCCCGAGCGCAAATCTGGCGTATGGAATCAGAACCACCAGGGGCAAGGACCACCTGGATTTCAGCCTAGGCCGTCCGGTTTCCAAAACGGAGCACCACGCCAGTATCAGAACGTGCCCGCAGGAGGATCCGACGATATGAGAGAAATGAAGGACATGATGAAGGCACTCCTCAAGAATTTCAGCAGCACCACCGCAGCCCACGAGAGCCGGATGACGAAGATGGAGGAGTACATGGAGGCGAACGACGTGCGAGCCCAGAACACGGACGCCTCACTCAAGAAGCTAGAGCAGCAGGTGGACCAGATGGCGAAACAGTTGGCAGGGCGCACTCAGGGATCACTCCCAAGCTACACCGAGCCGAATCCAAAGAAGTACTTCAAGGTGGTGACGCTAAGGAATGGGCGAGAACTGCAAGAAGTGCCGGCCAAGAAGAAGGCGAAGGAGGGTGCCAACTTCGAGAGCCACGATGAGCCCGAAGTGGATGAGATCAGAGTCGACGATGTCGAGAAGGCCGACGCTGAGAAGGAGAAGGTCGAGCCCGAAAGGGAAAAGGCGAAGGAGATCGAGCGACCACCGGTGAAGCATACCAGTCGAAGATCCCGTACCCGGCTCGACTGAAGAAGGACAAGAACGAGACATAGTTTGGTAAATTGAGCATGTGTAAGATTGCATATTAACCTACCTTTTGTTGAAGTTATTACGCAGATGCCCAGCTTCGCCAAGTTCTTGAAGGACCTGCTGACGAACAGAAGAAAGCTCGAGCATGTCTCCACGGTATGCCTGCGAGGAGAGTGTTCGGCGATACTCCAAAGCAAGATCCCGAAGAAGCTTAAGGACCCAGGGAGTTTTACTATTCCCTGTCTTATAGGAGATTTAGTGATTGAGCGTGCGTTAGCTGACTTAGGTGCTAGTATTAATCTCATGCCATATTCTATGTTTAAGCGTCTAGGACTATGTGAACCACGACCCACTAGGATGAGTCTACAATTAGCTGATAGATCATTAAAGTATCCTCGAGGCGTTATCGAGGATGTCCTAGTTAAGGTCGATAAATTTGTTATCCCGGCCGATTTTGTTATTCTAGACATGGAGGAAGATGAAGATATTCCCTTGATTTTAGGTAGACCATTCTTAGCGACGGGGGAGACCATGATAGACGTTAGAAACGGAACGTTAACTTTGATGTAGATGGGGAAAAGGTTACTTTTAATATGGCCGACTCAATGAAAAAGAGTAACGAGCAGGATGATAAGTGCTATTTTTTAGACGTATTTGAGCACGACTTCCTTTTCTCCATGCAAGGTCTGTCACAGGTCGGCGAGCAGGACATGCACACTATTATGGCAATCGACGAGTGTGGGGAGGAGGTCGACGAGCCCATCATAGCCATCGACGAGAGCAGCGAAAGGACAAGGAAAAGAGCTCAGTCGAGGAGCCACCGGTCCTGGAATTGAAGCCGCTGCCTGACCACCTCGACTACGCGTTCCTTAGCAGCAATGGAGGGCTGCCGGTCATCATCTCGTCGAGCCTCGACGACGGACAGAAGGGTCAGCTCTTAGACGTGTTGAAAGCAAACAAGAAGGCTTTGGCGTGGAAGATATCCGACATAAGGGGTACCAACCCGAGCTACTGTACGCACAAGATCCTCATGGAGGACGATTTCAAGCCGGTCGCTCAACGTCAAAGGCGCCTCAATCCCAACATGAAGGACGTTGTCAAGAAAGAGGTGATCAAGCTGCTAGACGCGGGGATAATCTATCCCATTTCAGACAGCGCGTGGGTAAGCCCGGTCCAAGTGGCCCCAAAGAACGGAGGCATGACGGTAGTCACCAATGACAGGAACGAACTGATTCCGATGAGGACGGTGACTGAATGGCGCGTCTGCATCGACTACAGGAAGTTGAATGATGCGACGAGAAATGATCACTTTCCTTTACCATTTATTGATCAGATGCTAGAATAGTTAGCCGGTCACTCATTTTACTGTTTCCTTGATGGTTTGTCAGGTTATCTACAGATCCCCATAGCACCCGAGGACCAGGAAAAGACCACGTTCACTTGCCCGTTCGGGACGTTCGCGTACCGAAGGATGCTGTTCGGCCTCTGCAATGCCCCAGCCACCTTCCAGCGATGCATGATGGTCATATTCGACGAACTGGTAGGTGAGGTAATGGAGGTATTTATGGACGATTTTTCTATTTTCGGGTCGTCATTCGATGTATGTTTATCAAATTTAAAGCCCGTACTAGCACGATGCGAGGAGACGAACTTGGCACTTAATTGGGAAAAGTGCCACTTCATGGTTCGAGAGGGTATAGTTCTCGGTCATAAGATTTGCTCTAAAGGAATAGAAGTGGACCGGACTAAGTTAGAGACTATAGAAAAATTATCCCTACCCTCGAACGTGAGGTCGATTAGGAGCTTTCTAGGACATGTGGGGTTTTATCGTAGGTTTATTAAAGATTTCTCTAAGATCGCAAGACCCATGTCTAGGTTGCTAGAAAAAGATACCCCATTTAATTTTAATGACGAGTGCCTGCGTGCCTTTAATTTACTTAAGGAGCGACTTATCGCAACACCTATTATGGTCGCCCCCGACTGGGGGCTACCCTTTGAACTAATGTGCGATGCTAGTGACTATGCAGTTGGGGCCGTGCAGCGTAAGGACAATCATTTCAGGCCGATCTACTACGCGAATAAGACGCTAGACGCAGCCCAGGCCAATTACACAACCACCGAAAAGGAGCTGTTGGCCGTCGTGCTTGCTTCCGACAGGTTCAGGTAATATCTGATCTTATCCAAAGTTATTGTTTTTACTGACCATTCTGATCTTAAGTACTTGTTAGCAAAGCATGACGCCAAGCCACGGCTAATCAGATGGATCCTACTCCTACAAGAGTTTGATATAGAGATCCGGAATAAGAAGGGTGCGGAGAACCTAGCGGCGGATCACCTCTCTCGACTGGAGGAGTCCGAAATATACCACAAGGACGGAAGGCCGACTCAAGATAGGTTCCCAGACGGCATCTTTACTCGATCCATGTGGTAAGTGACGACACCCCCTAGTTTGCAGATTACACTAACTATCTTGTTGCGAGGGTCCTACCAAAGGAGTACACCAGTCAGCAAAAGAAGAAATTCTTTTCTGATTTGAGGTACTACTTTTGGGAAGACCCGTATCTTTTCAGGAGATGTGCAGACCAGGTGATACGACGATGCATGGCTGCTCCAAAAACGACGCAGATCCTTAGACATTGCCACAACGGACCGACCGGAGGGCACTACACAGCCAACAGAACCGCTCAGAAGGTGTTGGAAAGCGGGTACTACTGGCCCACAATTTTCAAGGATGCCCGAAGGTACGTTGACACGTGTGATCAGTGTCAGCGCACATGTAATCTCTCTAAACGCGACGAAATGCCCCAGAATTTCATTTTGGTATGTGAGATATTTGATGTGTGGGGTATAGATTTTATGGGTCCGTTCCCTAGCTCATATAATAATAAGTACATCCTAGTTGCTGTCGATTACGTTTCCAAGTGGGCCGAGGCGCAAGCCTTACCCACAAATGATGCTAGGGTAGTCGTGAGATTTTGAGCATTGTTTTCACGTTTTGGGGCGCCTAGGTGCATTATTAGTGATAGGGGTACACATTTCTGTAACACCCAGTGTGCATGCACGATAGAGCGTTACGGTGTTAGACACAGCTTATCCACTCCATACCACCCCCAAGCTAGCGTCAGGTCGAGGTAGTGAACCATGAGCTGAAACGCATCTTAGAAAAGACCATATAAGAGAACCGTAGGGAGTGGGCAAATAAGTTGACTGATGCACTTTGGGCATATAGGACTGCATATAAGACGCCTATAGGTACTACACCGTACATATTAGTCTATGGGAATGCGTGCCACCTCCCCGTAGAAATCAAGCATAAGGCTTATTGGGCGATCAAATCATTGAATCTTGATTTAGGAGACGCCAGCGGAAAACGACAACTCCAAATCAATGAGTTAGACGAGTGGTGACTAGCCGCTTATGATAACGCTCGCATGTATAAAGAACGTTCAAAAGCGTACCATGATAGGAAAATTAGGCAGAGACGAGAGTTTCAGGAAGGAGACCAAGTCCTTCTTTTTAACTCTCGACTTAGGCTCTTTCCCGCCAAACTTAGATCACGTTGGTCGGAACCGTTCACTGTTACCCGTGTTTTTTCTTATGGACTGTTGAGATTTCAGAGCAAGGCACTTTCAAAGTGAACGGCCACAGGTTGAAGCATTATCACGCAGGCGAGGAAGTCGTGACCGAAAAGGAAGTGTTGTACCTGGACTTCCAGACTTGAGCGAACGAAAGACGTCCGGCTAAAGACGGTAAAGTAAGCGCTTCTTGGGAGGCAACCCAGGTATTTTCGTTTATGTCTTAGCCATTAGTAAAAAAACGAGGGTGTCACGGCCAACGGCCTAAGCTGTCACGGCCGTGACCAAGCTTTAGTAGCACACTGCCCATTGTCACGACGAACAGCCTAAGCTGTCACGGCCATGACCAAGCTTTAGTAGCGCACTGTACATTGTCACAGCCAATGGCTTAATCCGTCACGGCCGTGACACTCACTGCCTAGCATCACGGCCTTGTGACTCATTCGTCACGACCGTGACGCTTGCGGATTTAAAGGCTAAAGCCTTTCTTTTTTTCCTTCTCTCTCCCTCTTCTCTCTTTCCTCTCTCGCGACCTCTTCTTTCCTCACCCTCACCGCCCTAAAACGCCAACCTCCACCACCTAACGTCATCGCACCCCCCCCCCAAATCCGGCGAACCACCGCCTAACCGTCACAATTCGTCTCTGATATCATTAAAACTCCAAGGTATGAAATTCTTTTTGCCCTATTTCAATTTAAATTTTGGGGAATCTGGTCGAAATTGTTAATCTTTGGATATGAACATGCTCTTAATTGTTTATTACATGATATAGTTACTACGGGTATGCTTAATTCGTTACCTTCAACTTCGAATTTTCAAAATTTTGATGAACCCTAATTTCAAAATTGGGGAAGTTCGATAATAGGTCTTATTTGTTGTTTCTCTTGCTCCTTTATTGATAGATACATGCTAGGAACACTTTGGACATGCTTAATTACGTGAATTTGAGGTTGAATTTCGATGTTTTACGACGACCCTAAATTAAAATTTTGGGGATTTTCAAAATTGGGTCTAGTTTCATGTTCTTCATGCCTTTCCATGCTTCATAAATGCTATAACCACGCTGGGCTTGCTTGATTTGCTATTTCGACTGTGAATTTTGCCATTTATATGATGAACCCTAATTTTCATGTACTTACTTGGTTGATTTTGGACTTTGATTAAGTTTTCGACTTGCACATTACCTGTTCGACAAAACGCTGCTTTGAGCTAGACATGTGTTGTTGGTGCGTAATATGGCGTTGTCGTATTATTGGTCGAGTAGAGCTGCTATTATTTGCTATCTTTCCCGTGAGCTAACATCTCGTTTCCAGGTACTATGGGTCGAAGCTGCAACCCCGCTCAGCGTGACCTCGCCTCGCGTTCGCCCGTCCGTCAAAGGCGATGCGGGCCGCTGCTGATACTGTTAGAAGCCATGGGTAAATTCAATGACGAGACTCAGACGGCACGGTACAACAGGCTGAAGGCCTTGGAGTTCATCCTCATGGACCAGATCGACTACGATACGCTGGCAAAGTACCACATCGCCCAGCAGGTCGCCCAGTACCTCTCCCTCAGCGGATGGACCACTTTCGTGAGCATCGACGAACCGGCGTACAAGGAGCTCACCCTGGAGTTCTTGTCCACGTTCTCATACGATGAATACGGCGACGACACAATCAATTTCCGGGCATTCAACGAAGAGCAAATAATGAGGGTCGACAACCTATGCCGTGCACTTGGAGTACCAGTGCCATTCCTGCACCGGCACTATGCGACTACTTTGATCAACTGGGAGGTCGACAGGGTTGTTGGGCTGACATCGCTCGACCAGGAGAGCCAGAATTCAACCCGAAGACTTCGAAGGTGTCCGCGCTCAGGATCCCAGGACTGCACTACATCCACCGCCTCCTCACGACCTCGCTCACACCGAGGGGCGAGTTGCACGGAGCAATCACCCTCCCCGATCTCTTTTTCCTAACTAAGCTACAGCGATGAGAACAGGTCCATTTGGGGATGGCAGTGGCCCACGGCTTCAGTGCTCAGGCGGAAGCAAGAAGCCATGGCAAGATCGCCGTAGGAGCACTCATCACCAAGGTCGTCCGGGGATTACGCCTTTGGCCAGCAAACGCACCCGAGATGGAGATAGTCGGCGGGCGCCACCCCTTGAATGAGGAGATGCTCGTGAAGATGAAGATGCTCGTGAAGGCGCCCACCTGGACTCGAACGGACAAGGTGTACGTCTGGCACGAGATGTATCGTGGCCAGACGGACCACGTCGACGTCCCCGCCGACCAGCTCTACCTCGAGGGCCCCTACCAGTCGAGATAGACACGACCGTCGGGCCTTCCTACTCATCCGGCTACCACCATGGCGAGTCATCCGGCGTCGCCCCCTATGCGTCGACAGCAGACCTCGAAGCGCTGCGCCAAGACATGTCCCATTGCAAAACTTATGAATCTCAGTCTTCAGCATCAACCTATTCTTCTTGGCGATTGGATTGTGGTAGGTGATGCCTAGGACTGAGCTGATGTGCACGTGATTGTTGGGAAGCCCTTCGATCTCAGGTCCTTTGTTGAGCGGAGCGGTCATGTTAATCTTCTTCATGTTGCTCTCCAGAGCCATCTGAAGGTCATGTGCGGCGAAGTATTTGACTTGGCGCATCATGAACCGATAGAGTCCCTCGAGTCCTTCTTTCTTGATAAAGCCTTGAGGACCTTTGTACTTCTCCACGTACAACTGATAGAAACGGTATACCTCATCAGCATGGATGTACGGTAGGTCACTCTCGCTTAGATCTTCTCGAGTTCTATCTACTCCCTCGATAGTGTAGTGAGGTGTTGGAAGTCCGCCTTTTGCACAATATACGCTGAGTAGTTGGCATATTGGGGAGAGACTCTTATAGTGGCTCTTGACTAGTTTTTTAGTCATCCCCAGCCTTACATCAGGTCCAAGCTTGGTCAGCATCCAAAGGTAGGTCATCCTCTTTTGCTGATCCCAGTGAGAGATCCCTCTTAGCTAGAACTCGTTCGGCTTCTTAACTCTCTCCGGTGACCTCCAAATGTTTTCACGAACTTCTTCGAGGGAGGGGATTTCTATTTGGATGTTCTCCCACGGCGTGTCGATCCGAACGATCCCTGACGTTAGCCTTGTAGAGGGAGCCGCTTGTTGCGCGATCAACTCTGGTAGCCTTGGGGTGTTTTGTTCGTGGTGTTCACCTTCCAGAAGCTCATCGTCTTCTATGATCGCTAGGTCTATGGAGGCTTGTTGTAGGAAACGTCGAACGTCTTGAAGCCGTTGTCTTTGATGCTCCTCGGGCATGGAATGGGTCATCCACTGTCCGTCGAAGATATACTTATCTAGAACCTCGTGTGGATTGACGCCATGTCCTGAAGGGCCCAGTTGGTCTGGAGCGACCGAGGGAGTAGCTTGAGTAGCTGCTAGGGCTATGAGCATCGCGGCACTTGCTTCTTCTTCCGGAAGCAAGGGGCTTGTCAGAATCGATGGTGTGGGCGGAGGCGTCCTTAGGTGAAAGGTTGGTGGGTCGATATGGGTTAGAGTGGTGGTGCGGTGCGTGGTGTGGGTAGTGATGTCCGTGGCCTCTTCTCCCTCTCATCAGGGTCCTGATTGTCAGGATCATCATGTCTGCGTCTTGAGTGGGAGCTTTGGCCTCGACAGGTTTCAGGAGGTGGCTCAGGATGATCCACCAATCGCCTATAGAGAGACTCTTCTTGAGGCGACTGGATGGAGAGGCCAATCAGGCGGGCGAGTAGGATGTCGTGGAGCTCGGTTATGGGTATGGTGTATGGGTTGATGAGGATGGATGAATTGGCTAAAGGGTCGGTGGGTGTGGGTTGTGGAGGTGTGAGGTTGGGCTGTGACGAGGTGCCTTCGGAGACAGGTACTTTTCCGGTGTCTGCGGGATGTCTCTATGGCAGTAAGAACTCTCCGTTATTTTGTCTTCAAGCGATTGAACAGCAGAAGGGAGAGCGGCTTGGAATTGCTCGTTCGTCACAAATGGTGCTGACGCCTCCGTAGAAGGGCCAGGACGACTGATGTCGCCTGTTAACAACCCTTGACAGACACTGGCTCCTCAGGTTGGCTCACAGTCACTTGAGGTTGTGACTGTATGAGACTTCCATCCAATCCTCGACTTGAATCTAGAAGATTCGCGTCTATGGATGTTGTGACAGGCTCAGATTGAACCTGTACGACAGACATATCGACGTCGAGGCCGGTAGTGATATTCTGATCCTCGACCCCGACCGCCGCTGTGATAGTGGGCTGCAGCTCCACATTGAGCGATGAAGGGTCCTCAGCCCTAGAAGGTATGACAAGAGGCGCGTCTGACGCGGTAGGAGACGACGGCGAAGAGTGACTCGATCTGAAAGCTCAGTCGACGTGGAGTCCGTCTTATAAGTTGGATCACCTTATCAGACTCAGTGTCTGAAGAGAAAGCCGTGTGAGGTGTCGGTTCTCGTGCTTCTTCCTCACCGGCGTGTTCCGTAGTCTCAGATGGTGAGTTGTGCCCCGTTTCCGCATCGGGCTGTGCCTCCTGAAGTAGAACCTCCTCAATAGGCTCTTGGAGCACGCCTGCATGTACGGGCACCTCCATCTGATATTCGTGTTCAGGAGCCCCGAGCGCCATCTCAGTAGCCACGACGTCTATTAGCGCATCATCTACGTCGGGCATTTGCTCTTCGACCAAAGGGGACTCCTGTTGAGCTCCTGAGCGACAACATCTATCATCGTGTCCTCAGGGCTTGGTTGGTGTTGCGGTTGGGGAGGGCTAACAAACCTGTCGGGGGCCCTCGAATAATCTCTTCGGTGAGGTGATTCTCCCGGTAGTAGGTTCGATACACGTCTCGCTGGGGGTCGGCGAGACGTAGCAGCTCAAAAGAAATCGGCATCGATGGTTGGTCCAAGTCCATGAGCCGTGGATTGTGGAAGAATTTGAGCCTTGGTGGTTGATAATTTCCTCCAGGAGGTAGACGAGGGATGGACTCGTGCATCTCCATGAATTCCCTTATGATCACATTAAACCACCGAGCGTAAGGCATATTCTTCTATCTCCGATTCTCCTTTTGTTGAATCTGGCCTGCAAGACCATTCCAAATCAGCTGCGTGAAATCGTAATTTTTGGAGAATGCGAGCCCGTGAAAGATCCGCAGTATGTTGCCATTGCCCTTGTCGAAGCCAGCATGCTTGGGCGATAGACACTTGTTCACAATCCCGAACAGTGTCTTCCACGGATGAGGGATACCGCTGCTCTGGACCTGAGCTAGATTGGTGAGCTGCGGTTGATATCCTATCTTTATGAAATCATGCACCATTTCTGCGTCTGATGGGAGCGGGTCGTAGTTTGTGCTGTATGGCAAATCCAGAATCATCCCGAATCGGTTCTTGTCCATATGTATATGCCGCGTCCCAATTATGGTTGAGAAGGAGAATGCTCCATTATCCACTGCTCCTTGTATACATCCCCAGAATTGCTGGAGATAGACCATTGGCACCGATGCGGTGACCATCAATGCATGCAGATGGGGTGACCTTGCAGGATAGATATTATGATCTCCTCTGGACACCGAAAGGTGCTAAGATCGAGCTGGAAATTCGCTGGACCTTCAAATACAAGTTGTGGTCGTATATGTGATTATGATGAGGGTAGCGATCCATCTGAAAAATAAGAGATATAAAAGTTCATTAGTTCATAAATTTGATTTTAGTCGAAAATTGATTTAATTTCATAAGTATAATATTGTAACAAGTCATAACATGTTTGATGAATTTTGAAATAAAATCGTGTAGTATGCATATGTATAATTGATTTTGAAAAAATGTAATGGCATGTTCGTAATTTCGAATGAAACATATAACGCGTGGAAGAAACATCGAAATTTTCTAAGTGTTTGATCGTGGAAAATATCACTGTTCATGCCGAGATATTTTACGCTCGAAAAAATTGATTTTCAAATTGATTTCCTATGCATTAATTTCAATTGAAATAACTCCGTTTAATTTTGCGATAGAGAAAATTTTGTTCGCTACAGTGTAAAAGACTTAGAGAAAAAATCTTCTAAGTGTTGAAGTTAGAATCGTGAGACTGTAGTCGATCAAATTTTACGATCGAGAAAAATTCCGCGTAAATTTACGATCGAGAAATTATTTCTCAGGTAAATTTACTATTGAAAAATTTTCCTCGACTGAATAAAATTTTTCGATTTGAAATTTGTCGAGCGGTACGTCATTTTCGATCCTAAGTAAAATTATCGCTGTGATAAATTTTCTATCGAGAAATTAGTCAACGAAAAACTAAGTCGATCGTCGAGAAACTTTTCAGATCAATTAAATCCTAAGCTGCGAATTTTACGATCGAAAAATTAATCGTTGAAATTTTTTTTTTCGCTGCTAATTTTTTTTATTTGCGACCGAAATAAAATGAAATCGAAAATTCTATTTTGCGATATTAGTTTCACGCTCGATCTAATTTGCATCTAAATTGTCTATTCAGCGCTTAGATTCTTTCGCTCGCAGAATATCCTAATTAGATTTCTCGACGGTAAGTGATTTTTCGGTCAAAATATTTTTTCAGCGACTAAGTCAGAATGTAGCGATCGAAAACTAATTCGAGACAAACAGTATCTCAATTGAATCGGAATTCAATTAAGACTCTTTGCGATCGACAAAGTTCTTCGATGGCTTCAAACATTCAAATACCCAGTTTCTTTCAAAACTCAACTTAGTGGTTTAAGATGCAGATTTTTCGAAAGTTTAAACTACCAGATTCAAAAAAACATCGAAACTATCTTAAGTGCAGGCATTAACTCAGATAAAACTCGTAAACATGCCTAAATCCCTATAAAATAGTACGGTCTTCTCCGATTGAAGAACAGTAGAGAATCTAATCATAATCACGCGAAAAACTACAAATCGCAGATGCTAATGGAGTTAAATCGCACGCAAATGTCAAATGAATCTCATTTCTACCTTAAACAGACAATCTGGTGTTGAAAATCGAAAGATTTGTGAGAGATTCGAACTGTCTGTGAAAGTTTTTCGAGAGAGAAATTTTTGCGATTTGGGTTTGCGTGAGATAAAGTTTTTCGACTGACAAAAAGTGAACTTTTATTAACTCGTTGTAAGTCAATGTTGGGTTTGCGATTGTACATTTTGCGATTAAATGGATCACGCCCATTACTATTTACGCTCGAGAAATATTGATTCGAAAATTGCTATTCAAATCAATTTCTCGATCGCAAATTATCGCGGCCAATCAAAATCGTTCCCAACACTGTTTACGATCGAGAAACATATGATTGCGAATTAATTTTTATATCCAATTTCTCGATTGTAAGTATTTCTAAAAATTTTCAGATTGATCCCTATTTCAAATAAAATCACATTGTAATGCTCCCCCCTCAGAATTAAAATAAATGCAATTAACTCCGTGGATTTTCTGTGTAGTAACGTCTAGCTCCCCTGGCAGAATAAAAAATCTGTACCACTTAGAGAAAAAACGTTAAAAATAATAGAGTTAATCAACAATTATTTTTGGCATGTTTTCCTTTGAAATATTTGATCTGTGGCAATAGCTCCTTGTCTTGAAGTGTTGACGTCTCACTCCTTTATTTTGTTTGAAGAAATTTGAAATACTTAGAAAAAAACGTCAAAAATATTTGGAGCTAATGCACGATTTTTATATTTGCTCCCCCTCAAATAATGCGCGAGAATTGACTAATCATGCAAGCATGTGAAATCAATTCAAGTCACGAGTATATAACACACACATTTACCTAGTAAGCACATATACATGGTCCCAAAAACATGTATTGAAGATATTGTGTGAGGGTAAGAGCAATGAAAAATTTATCGCATTTAAACAATTCAGTACCAATGCAATTTAAAATTACATTTAGAATGTGCGATAACAAAATAAATTCGCATTTATTCAATTCAACGCATATGAAACATAATATATCATGTCAGAATGTGCGAAACATACATTGTTTTTGTTATGGGGTCAGATTATTTTGCTTCGATCAATCGTCAAACCTAAAATTTTACGAGACATTTAAAAGAAGACAATGCCGTCAAGTCATGTCGTCAAACTAAAGTCCTAAGTTCATAGACTAGTCCATTTCGACAACTCTCACTAGGTTCGCTCTAGCACTCAATTATTTTTTACTTGGGATTTTTATATCTATATCACTCAAGTCAACACAAACAATTTTAAGTCAATTTACCCGTGATCGAGGCATTTTTATCCATTTCACCTAAGCAAGAGACCGTCGATTGGAATCAAAGGGTTGTAAGGATTTTAGTTTGGCTAGGACTTAGAAATGAAGGAATTTAGAGGAAAGTGAGCTTATCTCTTCGTCATCTTCCATTTCTACGTTCGTCTCCTTTTGCGTCTTTCTTCTTTTCAATATTTCTCCCTCTTTTTCTTTTAAGAACTATCCCTTTTTATGCTATGCTCAAGCTGAAGCTCCGCTTCTCCACGAGGCTATAGGAGATTATCGTAGGCGAAGTTCTTCTTGTTGGTTCTCGGGCCGATACCATGCTCTTCTTCTCTTAATCCCTAGAGGTTTCAGAGATTATCTTTTTGGAAAAGTTCACGGTTATGAAATTCGTACCCAAGGCTGCGCTCCTCTTCTCGTTTCTCGATATAAGACCGGATTATCGTTGGAGAAGTTCACTTCGTGATGCTCCTCTTTCCAGCCGTTCTGACGAGCGTACGAGATTATCGTTGGAGAAGTTCACAGCAGGATCCATGCCACCTTCTAAGAAATAGTCGGAAGGCAGGTTCCTTTGGTCTGATTTTTGCGTGTTGACCAATGCCTTCTTTTGTCATCATCCATATTTTCTTTTGTTTTCTCCCCCTCCTTTTCTCGTTTGAACAATCACCCGAAGAGTATAGAAGACGGTTGAAGGCTATGAATGAGATTCAGTTGAAGAAAAGGACGTCGGAGAAGGCTCAAAGTGGATGATTAAGGGCTAATGTGAGGAAAAAAAATTTAAAAGGCCGAGTGAGGAATAACCTAAGCGCCCTTATCATTTTCCTAACGATCTAAGGTAAGGTGAGTATGAAGCCAAGTATCACTAGTTAAGACAAGTAATTAATGTGTGACTCACTCGAGAAATAGATCCAAAGAAAGGAAAATAACAAGGCTAGAATCCTTACATTTGTATAGTGGCTTTGTATCTAGTGGAGCAATCCTAATGACCTTTAGACACAAGAATGCGACTTAGACTGATAAAATTAAGCAATTAAATCGATCGCATGTCGGGGTAAAATTCTAAGTGACTTTAGATCAAAGCATCCTAAAGGATTTCGTCATTCCCCTATATTATAGGTATATGTATAGTATTTTTATATATAATTTTTTTTATTAAATTCACGCAAGATAAAGCATATAAGCAAAGAAAACACATAGCATAGAACATTTAGTAGCACAGAAGATCATGTAAAGCACATATTACGGAAGATTCAACATGCCTAATTTTCCGACAAGGAATTGAATCGTTTTTCATCCAATGCCTTTGTGAAAATGTCAGCTAGTTGGTACTCCGTGTTCACGAAATACATATCTATGGTGCATTTTTCTAAAGAGTGCACTATCTGGCAAAGTGACCTGGCTTGCCACAATTGAAGCATTTGTTAGTCTCTTTTGGGTTCATGACTTCGGAGCTCTCTGGTGCACGTTCTTTGTTTTTAGAGCTTGTAGTCCGAAGTCTGTTGGCTGAGGTTGAAGGCTTCTTCTTGAAGTACTTCTTGCTCATCATCTTTCCTATCAAGGCCAACTGCTTCCCTAGGGCTTTTATATTTGGCTCAACGTCGGAGTCCGATTCTTCTTCCGACAAGTGAAGGAGGCCTAACGATCTTTTCTTTTCTTAGCTTTGAGCTCCTCTTCTCTGAGACTAAGGCAACCGTGTCTTCGATCTGTTTGCCCTTCTGCTCCTTTTGAATCTCGCTTATATCATCCTCATGTTGTGCGAGATTGTCAAACACGGCATGGATATCCAGCTCCTCTAGATCTTTATTCTGTCGAATTTGAGTGGATATCTTTTTCTATTCCGCGGGCAGGAAAGAGAGAAATCTGATGTTTGTCTCCATGTTGGTCTTCGTGATTTCTATCTTTCTCATCTCGTTGAGAAGATGAGGTATCTTTGGTAGATCTCATATAGACTTTCCTCCGGCTTTGCTTTGAAGGAGTCGTAAGCAGTGAGGCTATTTGCCTTTTTGGCCTTTAAGCCGACTTCCATCCTCTGCATCATCCTATGCACTTCGTCCCACATTCCTTTAGCCGATGAAAGGCTATCAATCTGTCTATACATGTCGTTGGGGATGCCCTGCATAAGAGTATTCATGGCTACTAGATCAGCCTTGGCTCGTGCCCTCTCCTCAATAGAATACTCCCTAGGCTCATTCAGTCGCCTAGATGCGGGAATTTGAGGAGTTACGGATTCATCACCGGGGACATTTACCCAAAACTGTACGGGTCCCTCTTCTAGTGATTTCAGCAAATTCTCGGCTTGATCTTTTAAAGCTATGAAATTGAGGAAGCGGCTTCTCCAAATGGTGCATTCGCCACGTAGCAAGATCTGCGGACGATTGTCATTTCCGAGAGAGTATGCATCCATTTTGTGTTGTAGTAGAGTTGTTGAAGGATCTTTGTTAAGTGTTTTGAAGGTTTGAAGATGATATGTGCTTCACAAGTGACAAAGTTCGTTAGTAGCGTTTGATTCGTACAATAGTTAGAGAATTATTTTCGATTCAATCTTTAAAGTTTGATCGAAAATAATTTCGTCGAAATAGAATATAATGTGTACTGTTTTCGTGCGAGAAAGTCTGTCAGCGAAATATTTTTCGAGCGAAATGAATTGCCCAAAATCGTTCGGTCGAGAAAAATTTCGGATCGTGAATTAATTTCGATCGTAAAGAAACAGTAAGTTAGTAAGTTTCTCGACAAGTCAAAATAAATATGTTGACTAGAAAAGTTTCTCGCGTGTAAATGATTTTTAGCTTGGTCAAACTTTAAAGGTCTGACCGAAAATGTTTCTCGAGAGAAAGTTTTTACGCATGCAAAGTCAAAATTGGTCTCTCTCGAAAAAGATTTTCGCTGAATAATGCTCGACAAATATTTCTAACTAAAATCGTTTCTAGTGTTAACGATTCTAGCGCTGACTTCGTATTCTAACCGAGAAAAAATTCTCGCGCCAAGTTTTTGATCGAGAAATTAATCTGATCGTAAACCTAGCAAATTAGAACGATCGAAGAAAATCACAGAATACGATTAACACAGATTCAAGCAAAAACAACGAATTAGACAGTGAAATTTCAGGTAATTGCTCGCAGTCATTTACTAACTACGCACGAACAAGCGATTAAACACGTTATGAAGCAAAGTATATCGAATTTGATCAAAATCAGAACGTGTTCTCCATGTTCTTCGCAAACAGTAAATCACAGAATCGACTTAATCCTAAAAACGAAGTTCAAACAGCTACAAATCTGATCGCAATCATCATTTAACGCTTAAACGAGCACATAAACATCAAATTCAATCTCAAGCACAGAATTAAGCTATTGGATCGAAAATAATTTTTCGCGCCAAACTGTTCTTCGATGAACAGTAATCAGAAAAAGATTTTCAATCCAATTCTAACAATTTTCGATTCAAAACAGAACGAGTCTGCTCTGATACCAATTGTTAGGTCCTAAGATTAACAACTCTATGGTCCTAGGCATGAATTCTAAGTAATTCGATGATAATGATTGACATTAAGATTCGATCAAAAACTCAAATGAAGAACAAGAGAGAGAATTCGAGTAGAGTGAGAAAGTTACTATTGTTTCTCTCTCTAGAAATTGAATTGCAAGCCTTTCGGATCAATTTCCAAAACTTTCTCTATTGATTGCGATGGATTACAAAGTATTTATACCAAACACACTTGGTATAAATATCTATCTATTCCTAATCTACGGACTAATACAAATAAAGCCCCTAATTACAAGGACTAATGAAATCAAAGCACAATTAGAATTGATCTTCTACAAGGCGGCGAACCTTCTACTTATTCAGAGGCAAGCGATGCTAATTTGGATAAGTGGCTGGTAGCGATGAATGAAGAAATGGAGTCTCTGCACAAGAATAGAACGTGGATTCTTGTGCCGCCGCCGAAGAAAAAGAAAATAGTCGGATGTAAGTGGGTCTTCAAGAAGAAATGAGGTTTATCTAGTTCTGACGATGCAATCTATAAGGCACGATTAGTCGCAAAAGGCTATAGTCAGGTACAAGGTGTTGACTTTAATGACGTATTCTCACCTGTCGTTAGACATAGCTCTATTAGTGTATTACTTGCATTCGTTGCCATGTATGATTTGGAGTTAGAACAGCTTGACGTCAAGACGGCATTCTTACATGGCGATTTAGATGAACAGGTATATATGAAGCAACCTGAAGGCTTCATAGATGAAGGCAAGGAATATCAAGTTTGTTTACTGAAGAAATCCTTATACGGATTAAAGCAGTCTCCAAAACAGTGGTATAAACTGTTTGAATTCTTTCATGTTGGGTCATGGTTTCTCTAGGAGCAAGTATGATAGTTGTGTTTACTTCCGAAAGTTAAATGACAGTTCGTTCATTTATCTATTGTCATATGTTGATGACATACTCATTGCGGCTAAGAATCTTGCAGAAATTCTCCAGTTGAAGGCCTTATTGAATGGTGAATTTGAGATGAAAGATTTGGGAGCAGCTAAGAAGATTCTTGATATGGAGATTAGCAGAGGCGGAGCCAGAAAATCACCTGAGGGTAGGCAAAAATAGAAATAAAACATAATAAAACCTTGTAATCGTTTTGTAGAATTTTTAAGTTCGACATCATAATTAAAACCGTAATTCATCTTCAATAACTCATGAAAAAACCAATCTTTTTTTTTTTGCTATTTGGTTTTGAAAATTTATGTAATACGTTTAATAATATCATTATCTATGTAACTTATTACTTCCACTTATATTGAGTTTGTAGATGTACAATATGAGAGTTGAAAACCCAAGAAAAGTAGTCAATAAAGAAAATAACAACCGTATGAATAGGTACAAACTAAATTCAAAATAAAAACAACAAATGGTGGATAAATAAGAGTACACAAAAGAGATGTTGAAAAGAAAAATTAATATTGGAAAAAAGAAAAGAAAAATTAATAATGTTAAATAATAACAAAATTGAATTTGTAAAGATGAATGACGATCTTGATAATAAATCATAGATAATATAAATGAATTACAAGTTAACTATATTAGATGACATATTATGATGTTACATTAAAGTAAAAAATGATGCTGCAGAAACTGTATATTTCTAATACTATAGATTGATACCACCAATTTATTATATTAATATATGATATATATATATATATATATATATATATATATATAGAGAGAGAGAGAGAGAGAGAGAGAGAGAGAGAGAGAGAGTTTAACAAAATCTCACGGTAGGCAAGTGCCTACCCTCGCCATATGCCAGCTCCGCCCTTGGAGATTAGACGTGATAGAGGAGCTGATAAGTTACACCTGACCCAGGAAAGTTACCTCGGAAAGGTTTTGGAGAGATTTGGCATGATCGATGCCAAACTAGTCAGCACTTCTTGCTAGCCATTTTAGGCTAATCGATGCTCAGTCACCATCATCAGATGAGGAAGAAGCGTACATGGCACGAGTTCCCTACTCGAGTGCAGTCGACAGTATTATGTATGCAATGGTATGTATACGTCCTGATATTTTACAGGCTGTTAGTGTTGTTAGCAGGTATATGGCTACCCTAGGGAAAGAACATTAGCATGCAGTGAAGTGGATTCTCAGATACTTGAAGGGTACTCTAAGCTTTTGTTTGGAGTTTGGCAAAAACAGTGATACTCTCGTTGGCTTCGTCGATTCAGACTACGCAGGTGATCTCGATAAACGACGATCTGTTTCTGGCTATGTATTTTCTATTGGAGGTTGTGCAGTTAGCTGCAAAGCTATTCTACAACATGTAGTAGCGTTATCTACTACTGAAGCAGAATACATGGCGGTTACTGGCGCGATCAAGGAAGCATTATGGTTGACAGTAGGGATGGCAGTGGGGCGGGGATTCCCCGTCCCCGCGGGGATCCGCCCCGAACGGGGCGGGGAATCCCCGAGTTTTTATCCCCGCGGGGCGGGGACGGGGAAAGATTTTTCCCCGCGGGGATCCCCGCCCGTTCCCCGCCCCGCCCCGCCCCGCCTTCTATATATATATATATTATATTATATATAATATTAAATTATAATTTAAATAATATTAAATATAGTTTAAATAATATTAAATTAAAACAAATAATACATAAAACTATAATTTATACCAAATTTATAACAAAAATATAATTAAATTTATATATTATATTTAAAATATTAATTTTTTTAAAAAAAATTGAATCCCCGCGGGGACGGGGACGGGGACAATTTTGTCCCCGAAAGCCTCGCGGGGCGGGGACGGGGATTAGGTCCCCGCCCCCGCCCTGCCCCGTTGCCAACCCTAGTTGACAGGTAGAGCTGTCAATGGGCCGGATTGGGGCGGGCTGGCCCGCCGCCCGCCAAAGCCCGTTGTTTGGCGGGGCGGGGCGGGCTGGCCCCATGTGGCGGGCCTTCAAAACTGAAGCCCAGCCCAGCCCGCCAGCGGGCCGCGGGCCTGGCGGCCCAGCCCGCCACCATGAATTTTTTTTAAAATTTTTTATATTTATCTTTTCAATTAATTAAGAATAATTTATATAATTATGATATTTAAATATACATTAATTATGTATTAATTAATAAATGTATCATTAATTATATATAAAATCATTAATTAATTCATCTATTTAAATAAATATATATTTAGTTCATAAAATAAATTAATAAAAAATATGGCGGGCCGGCCCCCGGGCCCATGGCGGGCCTTAAAAATCCCAGCCCAGCCCGCCCCATAGGCAGGGCGGGGTGGGGCTATTTTGACAAATCTATTGACAGGATTATTCAGCGAATTAACTCAGAGTCAGTGAGTCAATACTATTTTCTGTGGTAGTCAAAGTGCGATTCATTTGACCAATGATCAGATGTATTACGAAAGGACTAAGCATATTGTTGTTAATAATCATTTTATTCGCGAGATCATTGCAGATAAGGTGTTTATCAAGAAGATTAACACGAATGATAATCCTGCGGATTTGTTTACGAAGGCTCTTCCAGTTTCCAAGTTCAAGCATTGCTTGGACTTGAGTGGTGTTCTAATTTGTGAACTAGCCCGTCGGGACTAAGGTCGGAGGGATATAAAGGTGTTACTAACTAAGGTGGAGTAATTATCGGTACCAAAAGTCAAGGTGGAGATTTATTGATTGTGACTTTTAGTACCTACCGTCCAAGCATAGCCAACTATGCTTTTTCACGTGGGCTACCAAACAATGCAAGTAGGCGCCTGACATAATGAAAAGAAGAATGAGACAGCCTCATTTGTTTGACTGTGTGCGCATTCATTTTTGAATTGAAAACGTGTGTTTACACGAGGAGAGAACGAGGCAACTCAGCCTATAAATAGGCGTCATTCACCGAAGGGAAAAATTGCCACAGGCCACAGACACCACCACCATACTTTAGCGAGGGTTTATTCCTCGGTCACACTTCTCCGATATTTCTTTTTTGTAGCTGCTTTTGTATCACGTCAGTGTACGTGTCTGTAATCACTCCACATAATAAAGAAGTTCTACCCTCCGGCCCGCGGACGTAGGTCATTCTGACCGAACCACGTAAATGTCGTGTTCACTATTCAAATTTATTTTTTCGTCTCTATTATTTATTATCGTCATTTTTCGTACAAATAATTATCGAGAATTTCCGCGTAACCTAACATATTGGATCTTGAAATATTCAACTACATAACGTTATTAAATAGCTTGTTGACTTCACAGTCAACACAATCTCTCAGCAGACACGCTTTAGAACCAGCAAAGCAATAGGTCCCTGGTCAAAAATATGTAATAGTAACTTCAAAAAGTCAACTAAACAAAGACTAAACGTGAATTTGATTACAAAACAGATTTGATTCCATGGGTTCTTTTCTTCTCTCATGTAGTAATAATAAGATATTAAATCAACAGTAGTCGAAGTTTCCTCGATTTCTCGATTACCTTTCATCTCTAGTAATGGAAACAACGGCGGCAGACCAACAAGAAATCACCCTCCGCCCACTCGACATTTCCGACGTCGGCGATTCTCTACAGTGGTAAGTAATCAAAGTATTCTGACATCTTTTTTGTCTGAGATTCTCAATGCCATAGTTCGACAATTTCAATCTTCTTACCGCGAAGGTACTCCGACGAAAAGGTGAGCAAATTCTGCTCGTGGGACCCATTCACCTCAAAGGAAGCCCTCGCAAAATACATCGCCGAGAACGTCCTAACCCACCCATGGCAGAGGGCGATATGCCTCCGAGGCAAGGCCGTGGGGTCCATATCGGTCACGCCCCGCCGTGGGTACGACAGCTGTCGCGCGGAGATTGGCTACGCGGTGGCGTCGGAGCACTGGGGAAAAGGGATTGCGACCGCGGCGGTGAGGATGGCGGCGAACGCCGTGTTCGTGGAGTGGGCCCACCTGGAGAGGCTGGAGGCGGTGGTGGCCGTGGAGAACGCCGCCTCTCAGAGGGTTTTGGAGAAGGTGGGGTTTGTCAGGGAAGGTGTTTTGAGGAAGTATTATCTCTTGAAGGGGAAGGCCGTCGACGCCGTGATGTTCAGCCTTTTGTCGACGGATTCTCAGGTGAATTTCTTCTTCGACGGTTAGAAAGATCGTGAGTTTTTAGTACTGTTTGTGGGGGGTAGAGACGAAGGTCGTTCTTTGATTCACAATTTCTATGCCCATTTTATTGTATACTTTTAGTCCTTTTATTTTTTATTAATTTAATTATAACCTTATAAATTATTTTTTTATTAAATGAAATCATTTATTAAAAATTATCTTTTAATATATAAAAATTATACTTCCTCTGTCCCACGTATTACTTCCCAAAAATTAATGGGCAGGCAAATTAAGAAGTTCTTTTGTTAATATAGTACACTTGTTAAGGCATGGAGAGAGGAAAATAATTAGTGGGCACACAAACTAAGAAGCTTTTTTCAATATAGCTATTAGCTGGTGTATATTAGTTTAATTATTGAAATAATTTTTTACCAAAAATAGGACGGGAAGAATTATGTGGAGCGCCCGAAATAGAAAGATTGGAAGAAATAAGTGAGACGAAGGAAATATATATATATATATATATATATATATTTGGCACACGAATTCGAGTGTGCTTTAATACAATGATATGTCATACCACTTCACTACTTTTTTAAAAGCACTTTAGCGCGTTATCGTGCATTTTTTTGCTGAAATGACGCCAAAGCGCATATTGCGCCTGTCTTTAAAGACGTATGCTTTATATGACGTTGCACGCTATAAGTATGATGTAGCGCGCTTTCACGCTGTTGCTTAAAATACACACGCTACTTGGACCGTACGCTGATACATGACGTGGCACGCTCGCTATTCACGATTTGTGTCTACGACATTTGTCAAAACACTCATTAGCATACGTGACGGAGCGTAAATGCAAGAACTTTGCGTAATTGCTCTAAGGATATTTGATACTGAAAATTCCCCAAACTTTGATAGCATTGACGAATGACGATGATGGTCAAATACAATCGAACGACATCAATTATTCTGCATTACGAGACTACGGTTTGAACATTGCGTTATGACCGAGTGAGTTGTTTGTAACAAGTACGGCTTATTTGGTTCATGGATTTAGCTTTTTTTAAGTGTGGGGTTCAACATATGTTTAATTGTTTGGTACATATAGCCACATATAAACCATGGGTTAAATATAATTCTACTTTAAACACATGCCACGGGGTTTATATTTAAACTTACTAACTAAACACATTTTATTTTATACTCATTAATCTGTTTTATATAAACCTTACTAATTAAAGGCATCCTAAATATAAACCTATGAACCAAACGAGCACTTAATATTCGAAACTTGACGGCTACTTTTCATGACTATGAGTGACAAATTTCGTAATAATCAAAATATTACACAGAAACGACGACTAATCGATAAGCTCCTAATCACCAAAAATCGCCGCACGAGCACGACCCTTGTTCGAAGAAGTGGAAACGGTTAGCATCTCGTACGACGATTTCCCTACCGTAAGCCCTCGACGCCGTCTTCGCAAACGAGTGGCAATCCGAGCACATGCGCAAATTCTTGACGACCCTCACGGGCGTCCCCTTGCTCGAAGAAACGAGCCCGAACGAGATCGCCAACTTCTCGCTATGCCTACTAAGCAAAAAACCCTTTTCGCACTCGTCGATATCCATCAATACGTTCGACAAGTCGGGCGAATAACCCTCTTCGTCTCTCACCCTACACATCACCTCACCAAGCATCGAAATCGTCGCACTATTATTACCACCACAATTCCCGCCCTCGCCAGAAGTGAACTCACGAACTTCTCCGTCGACCTCAATCGCGCTCGAGCCTGGCGTTTTCTTCATCCCTTTTTCTCTCATGCGCATCCTCACCTTGGCCACGTCGTCCCATTTCCCCGCGCCGGCGTATACGTTCGAGAGAAGGACTTGCACGCCCGTCTTATCATCGCTAGATTTACTTACTGCGTCTGCTGCAAGAGTCGCCAGTTTTTCGTCCTTGTGGACTCTGCACGCGGCTAAAAGAGCGGACCATATCGCACCGTTGGGCTCGACCGGCATGGATCTTATGAACCCCAAGGCTTCTTGCAACAAACCGCCCCGAGCCAAAAGATCGACCACGCACCCATAGTGGACTAGGTTCGGTTTTATCCCGTGTTCCTTCATGCTTTCGAAGACCTCCATGCCTTGCTTCACCAATCGTCCGCGGCGGCTGCACGCCGTTAGGACCGCGACAAACGCTTGTTCGTCGGGCTCGAGCCCTCGCCCGAGCATCTCGCTGAAGAGCTCGAGCGCGCGCTCCCCGTTTCCTTCCATGGACATTGCGCCGATCGCCGCCGTGTAGGAAGGTGCGTCCTTTGTATCCGTCGCGCCAAAAACCCTCATCGCGCTTTGCGGGTCCCCGCACCGAGCGAACATGTCGACAATCGCCGTGCTTAGTTGGGCGTTGCGAGGGATTTTACGCCTTTCGATGAATTCGTAAGTCCACTTTGCTAGGTTTAAGCTGCCTAGGTAACCACAGGCCGATGCTACGCTGACCATGGTAAACTCGTCGGGCGCTATTACGCCTTCTCTCTGCATTGAGTGGAATAGTTCGATGGTTTCGTCGAATAGGCTGTTTTGGGACAAGGCGCTGAGCATAGTGTTCCAAGAAACGAGGTTTCTCTCGGGCATTTCGTCGAACACTTCGAGCGCTTTGTCCACGTCGCCGTTCCTTGCGAATCCCACCAGCAAAGCGTTCCAAGAAACGACGGTTTTCTGGGGCATTTGTTCAAAGAATGCTCGGGCAATGTCTTGCCTGGCGCATTTGCCGTACATGTCGATGATCGAGTTCTCTATATTACCGTCGAAGGATTCGAGGCTGTGGCGTAAGAGATAGGCATGGCACTGCATTCCAAGGCCCAAGTCGCCTATTTCGGCCGCTGATGCGATAACGGACATTATAGTTACCCTGTCTGGTTTTGGGCCGGCGTTTTGCGCAATCATATGAGAGAAGATTTCGACTGCTTCTTCGCCTTTTCCGAGCTTTGAGTAGTTCGAAATGAGGGTGTTGTAGAGGACCAAATCTTTGTCAGTACGCTCGTCGAACATTCGCCTCGCCTTGTCTTCAGCCCCGCATTTCATGTACATATCGACGATGGCGTTCGCCAAGACGTCGTTGAGGGGTACGCCCGACCGTCGTCCCAGAACGTAATTCAAAACCCTTTCGCCGGACTTTAAGTCTCCCAATTTTGCACAAGCTGAGATTACGCTCGTCGAAGTGATTTCGTTGGGTTGTATAATTCCATCTTCTGCCATGTCGAAGAACGAAGCGCTGGCCTCTTTGAACATGCCTGCGTTCGCGTACCCGCGAATCAAGCTAGTCCAGGACACGACGTTTCTCTCGGGCATTTCGTCGAACACCTTCCTGGCCCTGTCAACCTCGCCGCACTCTCCGTACAGGTGTATCAGAGAGTTCGAGACAAAGACATCGGCGTGAAAGCCTCTCTTCACTATAGTTCCATGAAGCTGCGCACCTTCGCTGAGATTCGATCTCTTTGCAGAAGCGTTCAAAACCAACGGGAACGTGTAATTATCAGGCTGGACACCATCAGTTATCATTCCGATGAAAATCAACACGGCTTCATCAATCGACCCAACTAGTAATTTGCCTCTGATCAAGGAATTACCCAAGTACGCTGCGTTGTCGTCACAGCTATAATTCTCTTTTTCCTGGAAGAAGCTAAAGGCCTTCTCTGCGTACTCTACGCTCTCGAAAGAGCCAATTTGGGCATACTTGGTAATAAGCTGAGTGAGAGCAGCAACGTTGGATAGAATGCCTTGCTTCGTAAACCGGCCATGGAACTGTTTGATTTCTTCGAGATTCTTGCAAGATTTTAGGGACAAATCTCCAGCGATATGGTTGTTTGCAATGGGCTGTGATTGAATTTGAACTTGTTTGCTCGCAATCGACGGTTCTGTGATGGTCAGAGGAGGCACTGAAAAAACAGCCGTGGAAGCCATTAGAGCTCCAAGCTGTGTTATCGAGTACAGAATATTTCAGCTCGATTTTTCTTAATTTAAATGAAATCAAATTTGCGGACGAAATTGAGAAAAACAAAAATAAAAAAAATTAATTATTTAATTCGTCCAATTAAACATGTTAAATCGGTGGTTGGCGGTTAGTCGGTGCCGTCTACTCTCGGTTAGCCGCCCCCGTTGACGGTTAGCCTAATCGGCGGTTGACTAACTGCCTGTTACGGTTAACAGGCAGTTAAAACCGCCGGTTAGGCCACTACTTTTTAAACTTCTTTTATTTTTTTTTTAAAATTCAAGTTTGAATAAATGTTCGGCATATTATTTGGTCGAATTATATATCGAAATGTAGTACATAAGACACTTATGAAAAATGTATTACAACATTTTACGAAAAAATGCAGTACAAGTTTTAATTAAACCAATTACAATACATTAAATTAAAACAAAATATGGTGAGAAGTTTTCAGTCTCTGGTCTTCGCAAATCTTGAAGTAACCAGCGGTTAAAATTGCTAGTTTATTTTTTTTCAATATTGTCTTATTACAACGGCTAGTTTATTTGAATTTATATTTTATTTTTTCTAGAAAAAATGTCTAACCGCCGGTTACGGTTAAGACGGCACCCAGCGGTTGGTGCCGATTACGGTTAAGACGGTTCCGCAATCTGTGGTTAATGGTTGTAACCGGTAAAGGGATGACATTGTAGGAAAAAGAAAATTTAGGAAGTGTCAATATCAAATAATAAAACTCTCAAAACTTAAGGACAATATACGCTGAAACCTTATATTTTATCCCAAAATTGTTTATTTGGATAGTGACGGCCTCTATAATGTTGCTCACTAAATTCGCTGGAACCCAAATTATACGGCGGATCGGAAGTCTATGATTTGCAGCAATCTCATTATAGAATGTCCCTAAATTGTTTAATTTTAAAAGCTATTATCCATACAACGTCATACCTACTAACCATTAGTTTGAATATCTCCTGCAAGGAACAACGATATTCAAATTGCTAGCTAAATAATAAAGAAATCAGCTTAGACGTGAGGGGGCGTATTGGAAATAAATTATATAAAATTAAAAGGTGATACATGGTTAACCTTTTAGTAAAAGTGGTCACTTAACACATTCAGACCAAAATCAACTTCAAACTCAACCTTCTTTCCGTCGAGAGCCAAAAACAAAAGAGAGCAAAAGAACGAAACCTCGAGATAACGGCCCTAAAAGCCCTACCCTTTCGTCCTGAGAATCGTAATGCTACCTTCTCCGCCTTCTGTCCGAATCTTAGTCTTCCCCACGACGGGTTTCCCAGAAAACGCCGACGTCTGAACCTTACCATGCATTTCTTTTTCGTCCGCCTTTGGCTTCGGCGGAGTTAGAATTCTCTTATTTATGTCGCTCAGCGTCGTGTCTCCGCGCGTGGCGCACGGTTTTATGAAGGTGAACGGGTAAACCACGGAAGCCGTCTTATTTGGGGGCGCTCGAATGTACGACTTCGTGCCTGAATTATTTTTTGAAGAATTTTAAGCACTGAAAAAAAAAAGCGACGAACGGGTTCTTTTTACTTTTTTCTTTGTGCACCTCTTAAAAGTGCTCTTCGGAGAGGGCGAACGGGGAGTTTGGTCGCCGGAGTTTCGGCAATTCGCTGCGCATGAGCTTCTTCGCAAACCTCTGAGTTGAGAAAAATAAAGCGTATTTAGAGAGGTTGGTGTTATTACAAATGAGCGATGAATTTTTTTATTTACGTTTTTCTGTAGCTTCGAGCTGAACGTTGGCCGCTCCGTTCGCACTAATTTTGAAGAAAAAAACAAATTTGGTCAGAAATTATACTTCGGCGAAATTTTAAAAGAGATGACGAAAATGTTTGTACCAATCTTCGGAGATCATTTGCGTCTCGGGTTCGACGAAGCATTCCGATATCCATCCTTCGGCCGACGGATCCAATGCAAGCGTGTCGTCGTCTGCGCCCAAAAAATAAATAAAGCGCACGAGCTCTAACATGGTGAAAAAAATTCGACGAAAGTCGTAATTCTTTTTGCGCTCGATAAATTTAATAATATATGTATGGTTCTTGTTGTAGGGAACCTTCGAAGCCGACATCCCAATTCGACATATCATCGAAAGCATCTTCGAGAGATTCAGACGTCTCCTAAACAACATCGAAGAAGACGATTGCGATATAATGGAGAAGATCGATGTTATAGAAAAAAAAAAGCATATAAGTTTAATCTCATAAGCTTGTATTGATTCAACCTCAGATCTCAGAAACATCTCGTCACTGAAAGAATTAGCGTTCAAAGTTTGTTCCTCGAACTGAAGCATACGTCGTCTTTTAAACTGGGAAGAAGGCTCGCTGTAATAATTCGCCGATTCTTTCCCTGAATTTTCGTTCAAAAATCATCACAAGTTAGCTCATTTCTAGTCAAACAAACAGAGAATCGCTGTAACAATCTCTCATTTTTGTGTTCCTTGGTGCAAAGAACACTAAAATCAGTACGAACGATGAGTATATACAACAATGCAAGAACGAATACTACCTTTGTTATGATAGGATAGATCGCCAAAAGACTTGGCTGGAGTATTCATATCTGCAGATATCATTTCAACCTGAGATAAATAAATGCAGGAAAATACATATAACCAAGAAATGAATGAAGGAATAAAAAACCTGTGTTGAAATTTTCTTCGAGGCCATACTCCTTATTGGCTTCCCAGTCCATTGTGTTACTGTTACATTTCAGAAAGGGATTTTCGATTACGGTTTAAGCGCCAAGACAAAGAATTAGAGCATTGTATAAATACTACTGCAATAAGCCTTCTTTCTCCACTTGATACAAGATTGAACAAAGGTCTTTCCTTATGATCGATTTACAATAGAAGATTTGCCATGACTAATTCCTCACTCATTCCATGAACAGATTAACTGAAACAAGCTCAATATTTAGGACTTCCATGAACAGATTAACGGAAACAAGCTCAAGATTTAGAAAGAAATAAAAAAGATACTGAAACACCACCACACTCAATGACTTTTATTTGCCAGCTGAATCAAACGACAAGAATAGAGAAAACCCATGAAATAAAACTCAATCAGTAGTCAGTAGCCATTCGCCCAAAAAGAAGCTTATATCCAACAGCATTGCGCGAAAACAGAGTAATAAGACAGTCCCACAAAGGAAAAGAAAAGAAAAAAGAAAAACAAAAAAAAAGGAAAAATCAAACCCACTCATCATCGTTGTAGTCCATTGCTTTCCACTACGCGGCTGAAAACCCACCAAGAATCAGTTAAAGACACGATTTTTAGACCATAATCGTAGCAGTTTTCGTATGCATATAGATCACTTGCGTTTCTCCGATTTTTCCTGAAACTATAAAGAACCGTATCAGAGAGACGATACCTATTGTTACACAGCTCAGATATAGAAAAGATTAATATATTATAGGGAAAAAAATATAATGTAATGAAAAATGAAAAGGTTAAGGCAAAAATAAATGTCTTAAACGAAAATCTTTGAAGTGGCTGATATTGTCCATGAAATCATATCTTTGGTTAATAATAGACGGATTCTAATTTAGGCTCTAATGTTAACTACGCATTGGTTATATCGATCCAATGACAGAGAAGATAGAAACGCAGATATTATTGTGATGATGGGCTGATTTCATTCATCATGCAACCTAACAAAATTAAATTCACAGAAATAAATTCATCTCATTCCCACTAAAAAGGCTCTTGGTAGGTGAGGCATATTCAATACAGTGAGAGGAGTATGTGTGAAGCAGAGTAAATAACTAACGAAATAAATCAAGTTCCATATTACATTACACTATATGATCTTTCGTTTACAATTTTACATTGAATTTGTGACGTGGTTACATGTGAAAATTTAATTTCATCTATCACTATTACCCAAACCAAACCTTGGCCACCTCGTTTTTCGACACCGCAATCACTCCGTAAAGTGTTAGAATACTATATGATCCATGCAGTTGTTTATAATACATCTGCATTATGTTTATTTATATATGCACATATGTAATATTCAAATTTGGATGGATTAATGTAGACAAATAGGATAAATCAACGTTATCACAAGACATTTGTTTTTCTCATTACCTTCTTGTGTTTTGGACAAAACCCTCCCAAAATAGACGGGTTCCACAATTTTCGATGAAATATTATTGACTTATAATAAAAATGTAAGTTTTCTTGGTCATTTATTATAAGATAAACTATACTCTTTCTTTGTCTATTTATGAATGTGTTCTCGCGATTAGTCAACTCGATGTAATTATTTCTAATATGGGAATCTGATCTCAATCTATAAAGTCTTTGGTAGTGAGAACACATTTCACTTCTAGATCAGACGATAGTTTGAAGGAAACTATTTAATATATATATATATATATATATATAATTTTATAGACGTTTAACATAAAAAAACATAAATGGGCACGCATGGATATAAGCGTTATGATGGCAATTGCATGAATATGCCACGCCTCTCGTTGTCTACCTATATCTATATATCTAGATATATTTTTATATTGCATAATTATGATAAGCTGCTTTCACGTGACATGAAAAGCCTAAATTGCTTTCATTTTATTTAATTGGCAATGTGACAAAGTGAAGAAGTTCATGAAAAAATCAATAGTTGGTAGAGAACATATATTATCAATTTTTCCCCCTTTTCTAACACATAGGAGTACGCGAAAGATAGTATTTGTCAAGAGAATCGACTTACTGCGTTGACATTTCAGTCGCAGGTACTTCAATGTCTTCTCATTGTTAATGGAATATTTTCGATTAAAAAATATATATTGTAACTAATTAGAAAATGACCAAATTGTAAAGCACGTCTTATTAATTTCATGGTAAATAGATAAATTAAAGGATTTATTTCAAAAAGTTGGTCAAAATACTTTGAATTATATTCCAAACTAAACAAAATGAAAATAGAAGAGGAAAAAATATCTTCCAAAGGAATGGATGTATAAATGTTGAGAATTGAGATTAATGACACGAACAAGAATTAACATTGACCCTCTATTATAATAAGTCAAAATACGAGGACCAATTTGAAAATCCGTAGTTTCCCTCTCATCTCCTTGGTTAACGTTAACCCTTCCCATTTATACATACACATAAGCAACAGCTGTCTGTGTTTTTGTGTGTCTTTGTCATGTGGTGGGTCTATGGTTGGGTCTTTTTCTTTCGTCAGCGCGAGAAGTAAAGCAACCAAAAAAACCCAATCTTTAGCTCTTCACTGCACATTCTCGCTCAGTCCCTTTTTTCCCGCTTCTTCTTCAATTTCACATATTCTCAGATCGGTCTTGTTTGACTCGCCACCACTGTACTGTTGTCCTTTTCTTTTTGAGGTGTTGGGCTGACAAATTAACAGATACGTAGAAAGGGAGCAGTCATGAGCCAAGTGGTAGATAGAGGGAAGGATGAAGAAGAGGGAGAAGCGATGGATACGCCAGAGAGGAGCAAGAATGGTCAGATCGCTGTGTCTCTGAGCAAAGTTGAGGTCTGATTTGTGTTCTTGATGATAAAATCTGAGCTTTTGTTTGTTCTTGGTTGAAAGTGATGGGTTTTTCTGCATTTTCGTATGATTGTTGAGTGGTGATGCAGTCGAGGTGTTTGTGTAGTGGCCTGATTGAGTGATTAGTGTGGTATATGGCTTTGAGTGCTTTTTCTTTCTTTCTTTCTTTCAGTTCAACTTATTTCCAGATCTGTTTGTAGTTCTTTTACACGGCTCTTGTTTTCTTGCATGATTTAGAATATCCTTAGCATTTCCTGGTTCTTTTCTGCATCTTTTTTGGTTAAGTTCCTCAGATTCAATCTGGATTTGATTAATCCTTGGATAAAAAGCTAATCTTTGGCTTTTTACATGACTCGTAACTGTCTGAAATGATGGTTTTGTCACGCAGGAATCTCCTGTCTTCAGCTTTCTCAATAGCCTTTCCCCTATAGGCTTGGTTAAGCCAATGCAAATATCTCAGACGATAAATCCTCTTAACTGCACTTCACCTCCTTTGGTATTCGCTTCGCCTCATATCAGTTCTTTAGGAGAATCTAGATTACTTCGAAGGTAATGCATTTATTGTTTACTTTGTCCAAATCATTTCTTTCATTTTTCCAAAAAATAACAGAACCATTCTTATATACAGAATCCATCTTCTAGATCCATCGAAGCCTGAGTTTTCTTCCATTGATGGCGATAAGAATCCTACAGCTGAGACAAATATCCATGATTCTGATGAGAAATTGAACGGTGGAAATTGTAATCCAAATGCAGGTGATAGTGAAGTCAGATATGGTGAGCCATCGTTTGAAAACCTCGGCAGCTCTGTTTTAGATCATAGCACTGGTCTCAAAAGCGATCTTACATCGACTCGTTCTCTTGACTATATGGCACTCGTCCCATTAGCTAAAGAGGCAGTTCAAGGTTCTTCGTATGTTAGAGAGGCTAATGTAGGAGGCCCCACGTATCAGATCGATCAAGATATTGAAGCTACAACATGTGATTGGGAGAGCTTAATGAATGCCTCTGATCTGTTAACCTTTGAATCGCCGAATGTTACATCTGATGCACGTAGAAAATCGATAGATCAAGGGCCAACTTTATACGCAAGTATCGATCAAGACATGCATCATATGACCGGGCCAAGCAACGAATCTGACAACCTATGTACACAGCCCGGTGAAGGAAATGAGATGCTTGAATGCACCGAAAACAGTGAAATTGCTGCTGATATGAAGATCAATGATTCTGGAGAAAGGATAGACTATGAGGTAAAAGAACATCAAATTACAACCTGAATATACCTTCTTACGCTTCATAAAATTTGATTTTTTTTGTTGTTCTTTTATGTAGCATCTGCCTGGTTTCTACCATGGTATGAGGCGGCGATGTCTTGTTTTCGAAATGGCTGGAGCACGCATGAAGCATTCAGACAGTAAACAGTCAACTTCTTCTGTTTTACCACAATTGGATTGTAATACTTCCCAGAATGACGAACGACAACTAGTTTTAACAAAGAAGGGAAACGATTCTTTGAATCGTGGGTTGCCTGGGATTGGTTTGCATCTAAATGCTATAGCAGCAACTCCAAAGGACTTCAAAATCATCAGCCAAGATTCTTCTTCGTCGGGGAGATTATTGATTGGCCAAAGCTCCTCTTCAGTCAACCTTCAGACAAGTAGTCCAGGGCAAGAACTGATTACGGTGGACGAGATTGTAAATGTCGACTCATCACAAAGAAATACTGTGAATGAGGAAGTCAACCCAAGTAGTCCAAAGAAGAAGAGGTAAATATATATATCTGTGTGTGTGTGTGTGTGTATTATATCCTATTTTTCCTCTTGTGTTTAGTTTAAATCTTCCTCACCCTTGACATGGATGTTTAGACGGCGGGAACAAGATACTGCTGCTGGAGCATGTAAGAGGTGCAATTGCAAGAAATCGAAATGCCTTAAACTGTGAGTTATTTTTTGACCTTCAACATGGGTTTCAAATTAATTTCGATGTTGAAATTCAAATATATTTTTAAACTTCAGTTACTGCGAGTGCTTTGCTGCTGGCGTGTACTGCGTGGAGCCATGCGCTTGCATAGATTGCTTCAACAAGCCTATCCACGAAGACACCGTTCTTGCGACTCGCAAGCAAATCGAATCGAGGAATCCCCTTGCCTTTGCTCCGAAAGTTATCAGAGATTCCGACCCAATCACTGAAACTGGGGTAGAACACAAGCCAGAGTTCAGATGTTGAATTTTTTTCAACTCAGATTATGTAAAATCGTCGTTCGTTTTTTTCTCCAGGTCGATTCGACTAAGACGCCTGCTTCTGCCAGACATAAAAGGGGATGCAACTGCAAGAAATCGGGCTGTCTTAAGAAGTATTGCGAATGCTATCAGGTTTGTTGTTTACCCTTTTCTGTATCTGATACAACACACACACACAAACACACACGTCTATATACTGTTCCAAGGTGATCAATTTCGAATCTTTTTGGCCTCTTTTTAGAGTGGGGTAGGTTGCTCGATCAACTGCAGATGTGAAGGTTGTAAGAACGCTTTCGGTAGGAAAGACGGTAAGTTTATATTTCGAGATGTAAATAACTGAACAATCAATCTGCATTGTTCAGAAAAGGTTCGAAGTAATAGCTGCTGTGATCATTCTTCAATATAGGATCTGGCGTGATAGTCATGGAACTTGAAGTCGAAGAAGATGAAACAGACAAAAAGAATGCGAAAGCCGTTCTTGACATAGATTCTGCTCCACCATCAACGCCTTTAAGGGCTGGCAGGTAATAGCAAGAACAACTTTCGAAATTGTACACTTTCTTGATTTTCTAACAACCATTCCGTTTAATGGCCCATCATCATCGCTTATTTAGGTTATACACAAATAAGGGTAGCGAGAAAACGAGCTCATACTTTGACACCATTAGAGAAGTTGAAGAAGAAGATGATGAACAAATCCCAGATTTTCTTCGAGAGAATTCGCCTATTGAGGGGATTAAATTGTCGTCTCCTAATGGTAAGAGAGTCTCTCCACCTCACAGTGGGAATACAAGATCGCCTTCCCAGGGTTTAAGGAGCAGCAGAAAGCTGATTCTTCGATCTATACCATCGTTTCCTTCTCTCACTACAAATCAGTAGAGTCAAAGTGAGTTCGACGTGAATCTTTTTCTTCTCTCCGTTTGGTAAGAACTTGGTAAGAACGTATATCGTCTTGATATATCTTAAGTTATATATATGTGTGTAAGCTATGGAGGGAGATGTAAAGCTTGTGTTGTTCTTGTGACTGCTTTGTATCATCATAGTAATGTTATTTCATGAATAAGAACTTGCTTCCAATGAAACTGTTAGGAATTTAATATATGATCTGTTTGCTAATTGCTATAAGGCCATTCACTGCTGGGCCGGGCCGGGCCGGGCCAGGCCATCATTAGTTCTGCAAATTTTGGTCGTTGTTTCTCCATTTTTGTTTTTTCAAAATCATACAAAAATAAATATTGAAACTGTATTATTCAAAAAGATGAAGAACAAGCGATATTACATATATCGAAAAATTTTAGTGGAACAATAAAAAAAGATTGGGTGTGGGCCCGTTACATGCTTTTAGAAAGAACACCATTAAATATTTAGGGCTAGGATTAAGATTAATAAATAGTTATGCTTTGCAGGGAAAATGCAATGCAATAATGCAGACATTTATAGAGCTGGCTAAGCTGGTACTGGTACGACACAAACAAAAAACATTTTATGCATTTATCTGCATGCTTAATTTTTTTTAATTAATCGAATGGCGTATAATCATTTATTAATAGGTAAATTCCGGTCCTTGTCACAAACTGGTGGAGTGATGCATCAAATGAGTTTTTTTTTTCTTTTATTTTATTCGAAATAGAATTTTAATTTTTCTTGATACTTTAGCAATTCATTAGGTAAAGTATTGCTATCACATATTGTATTACTCAGCGTGTTAGTGAAGATAAAAAGATCGCTTCTTTATAGTGTCAAACACAGAATCAATTCCAACACAATGTTTTCTTGACCAATAAAAAACAAGACTTAACCGATTTTTCTAGAATCGCGAGAGCATTACATTACCCCAAATAAAAATGATGATGATCTCACTAAATGATAACTGCATTATTAAATTAAATAATAAATGTAATGGAATGAGTCAATGCAGACCTACTCCTACCCATCTTCTATCTGTGGCACTCATATTTCCTAGTCCTATTTACTATTTTATTAAGTACCCTTTATTAAATTGAGAATATCATATTCCTAGCGAAACTATTAAAATCCTTTACGAAAAATATAGAGAATCATATTTATATTTATAGAAACACTTGCCAAAATCAACAGTATAAGCTATATTCACACAGAAGTAAGACATTCTAGAACACTGGATCTACGGTTAATAAAGCTGCATTCTTGATTAAAATTTAAGGAAAACTTAACATAGAAAAATAGAAGAAAATATTGAAGTATGTGCGTTATTAGCTCCTGATTTAAATAATCTTTACATACGCTTTCCTTTTCCACCCTCTCACATTGTCCCACGTAAATGGGGTCTTTGTATCCGTAATGCGTACATGATTTTGAATAGTGAGGAAAAGGTGTAAAAGATAAGGAGTGAATGCATACTTTTTCGTGTCCTTTTCGTGTTTCTTCACGCTGTCACAATTATACCAACAATAAGAAACAAAGCTGAGCTCTCAAGAGTATGTGAGATGAGATTTCAGCTTATTGAGAGAGAGAGAGAGAGAGGAGAAAACAGATGGGGTGAAAGGTGAAAATTTTAGCAGCTGGGCTGTTCTGTATTTTTAACGACTGCTGCTGACCAAGATTCTGCTTTCCGTTTATCTTCATTTTAATTGTAAGTTCTGATCTTGATTTAGTACAAAGGTTGTATCTTTGATATCTATTGTTGACCTTGGCTTAGTTTAGAGATTGAATCTTTTGGGGTTTTCTGGGAGACCCATCTTAGCAAAATGCTTGTTATAGTCTAATATTTTGGTGTATTTTGTCGAATTTTTCCCTTTCGGAAAAGGAAGAGTTTTATTTTATCTGATCTGCTTGAAATGAAGCCCTTTTGTTTCCTGTCACCTGATCTAATTAATTCGAAAAAATGTTTGTGAGATTATGTTTATTTCTTGTTGGTTTATCTGGTTAATTCATGACTTTAGCTACTGATGTGTTACTGTTCTGCTTCAATAAGGTATTTCTTCTTTATTTCTTTGTATACTTTTCTTGGAGTTAGTCACACCTCTAACCTACGCACGGCATATTTTTTATTTCCTTTGGAAATAATATTCTGCAATGGTAGTAGTTGAAACTTCTTATGGGTGGATCAACAACATTTGCAATAGTAAACGCAGAAGAAACCATACCAATAAGCAACATGTTTTCATTCTTGCAGTGATCTTTCATCTTTCGAGCAAATGTTACTGTTCTTTCTTACACATATGTAATGAAGTTCTTCAATTGTTAGACTGTTTTGTATATTGATGCCACCCAATTACTGATATGTCCAACAGGTTTCTGCAAGATTTCTTTTCTATCGTCCAATTATGGCAACTTTATGTAATTCTGATTCAAAACGAGCATACTCTTGGTTATGGGATAGCCACATCAGCCCGAAAAACTCAAAATGGCTCCAAGAAAATCTCACAGGTCGATTTTTTCTTTCTTTTCTTCATCTGCCAAGCATGTACGTATGAACTCATGGGCTTGTATTGTAATGATTCTTTTCAGATATGGACGTTAAGGTAAAATCCATGATAAAGCTGATCGAAGAAGACGCTGATTCCTTCTCAAGAAGGGCTGAAATGTACTACAAAAAACGACCCGAGCTGATGAAGCTGGTGGAGGATTTCTACAGATGCTATCGTGCCTTAGCTGAGAGGTATAATCACGCAACTGGCGAATTAAGGCATGCTCATAGAACCATAGCGAAGGCGTTTGATGACCAAGAATTGCCCTTCGACGAGCCTACTAATGATGATGATTCTTTACCTTCAGACAAAGGGATGTCAGAAAACGAAGAGAAATCGAGGAAAGAAGGTTTTAAAAAGTTAAAGCAGGCGTTCGATGGCAAAGAGATAGTTGAACATGGTGAACTCGAAGGCTTAAAGAAGACCCTTGCTGATATGAAAGCTGAGAAAGAAAATGTGCTTTTGAAGTATAACAAGTGCTTGGAAAAGTTATCTGAAGTAGAAGAAGACCTTAGTAATGCCCGAAAAGATTCTGTAATGCTTAGTGAAGAGGCGGGCCGGGCTGAAATCGAAGTACAGGCCTTGAAGGAGGAACTTGTACAGTTGGAGACGGAGAAAAATGCTGGGCTGGTCAAACATAGGATTTATTTGGAGAAGATTACAGACCTTGAGGCTATGCTTTCTCGGCTTGAGCTTGAGAATAAAGAGCTTAACGTTAACGCCGATGCATCTGAAAGTGAAGCACGAAATCTTAGGGAAGAGATTTCGAGGTTACAGATCGAGAAGGAACGCATCTTTCAACAGTGTAACGAATGCCTGGAAAGAATCTCAGTTCTTGAGAATTTGATCTCCGTCGCCGAAAATAATGCAGATTTGTTTAAGGTGCGAGCTGAGAGAGCCGAAAATGAAGGCTCCGAGCTTAGAAAATCTCTCGAGGGTTTAAAGAAGGAGAAAGAGGATTTCATGCTCAAGTACAAACAGTGCCTGGAGATGATTTCCAAGCTTGAAAGGGAAATATCGAATGCCAGCGAAGAAGTGAAGCGTCTCAACAGTGAAGTGCTGGCCGGGAATTTAAAACTTAGGGCTGTTGAAGACAATTGTGCTGTCTTGGAGAAGACAAACTCTTCGCTCCGAGCTGAGGCTGATGATTTAGGGCAAAGGATCTCCATGAAAGATCAAGAACTCTCAGCAAAGCAAGAGGAGTTGGAGAATCTTCAAAAGAGTTTATTACACGAAAAGTCCTGCCATGCCCATGTTGAAACGACTCTCAACAGCATCCAAAATCTGCATTCTCGGTCGCAAGACGAGCAAAGATCTATGGCTTTAGAGCTGAAGAACGCACTTCGAATGCTGGACGACTTGGAAGCTAGCAAAAACGGCCTGCAAAGAGAGATTCAACAAGCAAGGGAGGAAAATCTGAGTTTGAGTCAGGCAAATCTGTCTTCGGCTGTTTCTGTGGAGAACATGAAGGATGAAATTAGAAGATTGAAGGACCTTAAAGAGAGGCTCGAAAGGGAAGTTACTTACCAAACCGAACTGAGTGAGTCTCTTCAGTTGGAAAGTAGTTCGTTGAAAGAGGAGATACAAGGCTTGAACCTGAGATACAAGGCTTTGCTCGAGCAGGTCGATGCCTCGGGTATGAGCCCGAGAAATTTCGTTGCTTCTGTGAATAGTTTGAAAGAAGAGAATGAAGAGCTAAGGCAGACATGTGAACAAGAGAGTTACGAAAGAGAAGTTCTGTGTAAGAAGCTGGCGAACATGGAAGAACTTCTAAAGACAAAATCCGATGAAGAAGCTTCTCTGTCAGATCTAACCAACGAGCTGGAGAAATCCCGGGAGAGGACGAAATCGTTGCAAGAATCGTGCGAAAGTTTCGAAAAGGAAAAGGTCGTTCTTATTTCCGAAAAGGCTTCTCTCATCGATCAATTGCAGGCAATTACCGAACATATGCACAACGTTATGGGGAAAAATGCTGTTTTAGAGGACTCTCTGTCCAATGCACGAGTTGAACTTGAAGGTCTGAGGGAGAAGTCGAAAGGGTTGGAAGAGATCTGCGAACTTCTTAAGAACGAAAAGTCCCGCCTTTTGTCTGAAAGAGAAGCACTCGTCGTGAAGTTGGATAGCATAGAGAAAAGACTCGAAAAAATGGAGGAGAAATACATTGGCCTCGAAGTAAAGTACTCTGGTTTACATAAGGAGAAGGAAGCAATACGTAGCAGAGCTGATGAACTCGCTGTTTCTTTAAGCATGGAGAAGCAAGAACGTGACAACATTAGGCTACTCAGCGAAACTAAGTTAGCTGGGCTCAAACAACAAGTTCAGATTCTTCGAGACGAAAATAAATGGAAGAGGAAAGAATTTGAGGACGAACTAGAACGAGCCGTAAAATTCCAGTTTGAAATATCTATCTTGCATAAATTCATGAAAGATATGGAAGAGAAGAATACTTCGCTCATCTCAGAGTGTCAGAAACATGTGGAAGCATCGAAGTTAGCCGAGAAAGTCATCTCAGAGCTCGAAGGTGAAAGCCTCGAACAGCAAGTAGAATCCGAGCTCATGTTGGATGAAATTGATAGGCTGAGATCGAGCATCTACGAGGTTTTCAACGCAATTGAGACTGGCCCAGATTGTGATTTTGACGAAAAGTTCGAAGATGAGCAAAGTTTAGTGCTTCGTATTCTCTCAGCCATTGATGAGATGAAGTTTTCGATCTCAAAGCACGACGATGAAAATCAGCTACTCTTGGTTGAGAACTCTGTTCTTTTGACCCTTCTCGAGCAGTTCGAGTCAAAGGTTGTTCATGTCGAGTCTCAAAAGGCGATCTTGGAACGTGAGTTTGAAATCGTGTCTGAAAAGCTCGGGGTTTCCCAGAAAGAGAAAGACGATATTTTGGAGATGAATGAAAATTTGAAGTCTGAGGTCACTAATAGCCGGCAGCTCAATGATAAGCTTGGTTGTGAATTGGGAAGTCTTCGTGACAAAGAATCTGATTTAAAACAAGCTTATGATTCACTAAAAGAAGCTTACTCACAAGTGAATTTCGATAACGAAAAGCTGCTGCTGAAATTTGCTGATCTGAAGACGGAGAAATGCCATGTCGAGCAGCATAATTGCACAGTATTAGAGGAATCCATGGCATTGGCTAACGAGTCTATCGCTTTAAAGAACTTTGTTGAAGAAAAAGTTGAAGAACTGAAATTACTTCTTGCGGATCTTAACAGACAATTTGAGCTCAACAATTGTCTTCAGGAGGAGATTACAGCGTTGAAGGAGCAGCTCGAATTACAGATAGCCGAGAATTCAATTCTTACTGATACTGTTTCTAAATTGGAGACTGAGAAGAAAGGGCTCGAAGAGCACAATGCTCAGATGCAGAAGGATGTAATAAGAGGTGCCCAAATTCTGCTCGAAACTGAAGGGAAGCTCTTAGTTAAAGAACTGAAGCTCGAAGCTGCAGAGAATGCAAACTCGAATCTGTGCGTAGAAGTGGACGAGTTGAAATCAGAGATCGAAGTCTCTTTTCGCGTGAGGAAAGATCTAGAAAAGAACATTCTTCAGATGTCAGAAACTAACTCAATTCAGAGAAAGGAAATCGATAGGCTTCAAATGGTGAAGACGAACTTAAAGTCCAAACTCGGCTCACTTCACGAAGAAATCAAACAGATAACAGCACGAGAAAAGGCCCTCAACGCAGAACTGAGGAATAGGAACAGAGACTTCGAGCTATGGGAAGCTGAAGCCTCGTCGGTGTATTTCGATCTTCAGTTTCGTTCCATCAACGAAGTTCTGTTTACAGACAAAGCGATGGAGCTTGCCGAGGCTTGTCAGACTCTTGCGAACGAAAACGATTCGAAGACTTTGGAGATTGTACAGCTGCAAGGGAAAGTCTCTTCCATGGAGAGTGTCATTAGTGGCTTAAAATCCCAGATTAAAGCGTACGATCCAGTGATAGCCGCCCTAAAAGATGACATAACTTTCCTCGAACATAATGCACTGATTCAGAAGAACAGTAAATCAGCCATTAATGAGGACCAAGAGGTAAAAAGACCATGTTTTATTATAGTGTATGATTTACTACAGCAGCTGAGATAGCGTATGTTAGGCAACAATTGGTTTTAACAGTATCTGGCAAAGGCATAATGTGAATGTGCTGTAAAAAGATTCTGACTTTTAACAACTTTCTGCTTTACTTTCAGTTCTCAGAAGCTGCAAGCGACCTTGGTAGAACATCTTCCGAAGCTTTCCTGGAAGATCAAACTCTTCTCACCTTGCAAGAATTGGTGCTCAGAATCAAAGCAGTTTCGAAGCTCATGGAAGAAGACACGAATAGGCCCGTGTCGAGGAGAAGATCGATCAGACAAGAAAACAAAGGCGAGCCCACCGAAAACTCGAAGCTAAGCCGTTGCCTGGGAAGAGACAAGAACGGGCGTAGCAGAAGAAGGGGATGCACAATCGAGCTCAGCGACACTCCCAAGTTGCAGAAGCTGAGAAGCAAAGGCTACGAAGTTCGCAACAGAGGGCTATTAACAAAGGACATCCATCAAGTCTCCTCAGACATTTCGCTTTCACCTCTTGGGACAAGCAAAAATATGCAAGAAATTGACAGTAATTCGAACCACAAATCGAAAAACCCCTCCACAGATTCAGACATGGAGAGAGAGCTGGGCGTTGACAGTTTAGAGATATCGACTAGAAGCATTGAGCCAAGCAGAGAAACGAGGGTTTTAGAGAGGCTAACCTCAGACGCTGAGAAGTTGGAGATTCTTCACGGAACGGTGGAGACATTACGAAAGAAAGTAGAGGCCCATAAGAGGAGTCGAAAGGCCAAGAACGTTGACTTCGACACTGTGTACGATCAGCTCCTCGAAGCTGAGGAAACTGTAGTTAGTCTGATGGACATGAACGATCGATTGATGAAGAACGTGGAAGAATGGCCTTCGCCGGCGAACGAAAATATGCCTTTGGGGATGAAAGATGCATTTACGACGCGGAGGAGGAGAATCTCAGAGCAAGCAAGAAAAGGGTCAGAGAAGATTTTCAGGCTACAGTTAGAGATTCAGAAGATTCAGTGCGTTCTTTTGGAGCTCGACGACAATGAGAAGGCATCGAAGAAAGGTACGAACAAGCTTTTCAAGAGCAAAGCTATCATATTAAGGGACTTGATCTATAACGGAGGGAAGAAGAAGAACTCGAAGAAGGGTCGTATTTGTGGGTGCGTTAGGCCTTCGACCAGCAGCAACGGGCGCAGTTAGTTCGTATTATTTCTGTTTTAAGTCCTTTTCCGTATTGTGTTTGAAGGATCGTTTCATATTCCTCGGCTAGACTTAAGTAATAAACTGATTTGTCTTGTCTGTGTTTTTCTGTGGTGGTGAAACTATTGTCTTTTTAATCCTTTCTATGGTCTGAATTGAGTAAGCAGCCTTTTGTCTTGAACCGACGAAGTACAGAACAACTCTACATCATGTTCAGAAGCCTCATACATTAAAAAAAATAAATAAAAAATTAGTCAGTATGATAAATCAGAAATTTTCTGGTTTTTCTATAGCAGGCATTTGGTGCAATGGCCTGAAAGTTTGGAATTTGAATGACCAAATACTGTGCTTCCACAACAGAACATGTTAAGACATAGTCAAGACTACGTCACGTATCCATCCATCGTAAAGAAAAGAATTAAGAGAGTAAGATACAAAAAATGAAATAGCTTCGCAGGCTTCTTCAGATAAAGGCTTTGAGTGTTGTTGTCTAAGATAAGATAGATATTCTTCAAGAATAGTCATCGAACTGCCTCTCTATGATCATCTGCCCCAGTTTTGTGTAAAGAGCTCTCTGCTCCTCAAATGTAAGATTCAGCATTATCTACCCAAATCCACACAAATTTCACAGCATTACAATGTGGGTATATATATTGGTTTTGTGTAATAGCTTGATTGTAATATTATTGTTTTCTAATTATTACCTGCTCCATGATCATTTCAACTGATAAGCTCTGAGGTACAATGAAAGACTGGTGATAGATGTAAGCGAAGACAGCCATTACCATCTGCATGTAATAAACCGTTAGAAAACCGAAAGAAGATTCGTTCATGAACAAAAAAAAAAGCAATTACGAAAGATTGGATTGTATTGTATTTTTGTATGAATGTTCACCTGGCAATCCATTCGATCAGTGATTCCTCCATGCCCTGGGATACTATCACCAAAATCCTACAGAAGAGAATAAACGAAAAAGAAATAATCGACGAAGATATCAAATTTTTGGAATTGAACCATAAATGTGTGTAATATATACCTTGATTTTGAAAGCTCTTTTAAAGCCACTAGCAAAAAACCCTCCGAAGGGAGCGATGATTGAAGCAAATAGACCGAGGCACAGTGCATGCAATTGTACAGGTAAAACTGAAATCTCTCTCCATGGAAACTGCGACGAAGAAAACAAATAAATGATGAAATTAAGGTAAATAAGGAAAAAAATATATAGATGATTTTATTACCCATGGAGGGAACCACTGTGGGACGGGGAAGTATTCTGGCTTGAACAATGGGCCGGGATCACAGTGAAGCCACGCAGTCGATAAATCCTAGGAAATTTATCAGTTATTGAGAAATGTAAGTAGAGCAAGCCAAAAAAAAAAATGGAAGACTAAGGATCACAAACGAGTGATTACCTTCCTCGGACATGTCAACCATTGGAACCGACCCATAGCATTTGCTAACTAAAACGAAAGACAAAATAAGGAAAGTTTAAAAACCCCAATGAAAACTGCATTTTCTTAATAGCTGTTAATTCAAGAGATGCTACTGACGAAAAAGGCAGAGATCACAGTGGCAACTGAGCCTCCTATAAATCCCTCCCATGTTTTCTTTGGTGATAGCTTGATTAGAGGCGTTTTCCCGAAGAAAAACCCGAATATGTAAGCAGAAATATCGTTTATGACAATAAGGGACGCTGGAAGAAGAAACCTGCGTTATCGATGATTTTTCATTGAGATAATTCCCACCAAACATCATCGACAGACTAAGGTTGAGTGATTATAAGATTCTTTAATACCAGAAAATTCCTTCGAAAATGTTTGCCACAGTAAGGGATGACTGCGCAAACACCACAATCAGAATCATGTGTGTCCATGCGTATTGGCCAAACTGATACTTGTACATCTTCTTCTTCAATGACAGAATAAACCACACAAAACCTGAAAAAAAAACATATTCATTCAAGTTTCATGTCCTAACAACTACACTCACGCACCAGAGCTGTACGTCGTAAGAGGTCGTTTGGAATAAGGAAATGCTTAAATCATACAGACATGAATGTACAAGAAAAGTCATAGGCAATACTGACCTGCAATATATAGAAAATAACAGGTAACCATATGATACTTGATTAGGCTGCTAACGAGTTTATACAAGAACTTGTCTGTAGTAACGGTATTCACAAGCCTCTGACTGAGGATACGGCCATAAACAAAAAGCATTGCTGTGAAGAAAAAGTGCCTGAAAACAAGAACGAAAAAAATGATACCATTATTCAATAATATAGATATAACTCACATGTATCATTAACAAAGAGCGTGCTTTTTCAAGGAAATGAACGAAAAGAGAGAAGCAAAATGATGCCAACAAAGACAAGGTATTAAGTTCCAACTCAGCAAAAAAACCTATCATCCCTTACATTTCACATATAATAGGATTGGCAATGTAATAATGAATAGCCCCAACAAACATGAGTATCCAAATAAAGGAAGAAGATCCTAAAAATAAGAGTAACAAGGTTACAAAGCACACAATCAATCAATCAATCAATCAATCACCAATTCAATAGCCTGAAGCCAGGCAGGCGCCTCTCTTCATTTGCTCTCCTCATTAAGGTGAATAGCTCCTTAGCCATAAAAATTTGGATAACAACGACCATGGCCCATATATACATGTGCCCCATGTAAACTATTAGGGCGAAGCCTCCGATCATCCAAACTGTCGAATATGTTCTGACCAACATTGACTTGTATTTGTTGGCGTCGTCAACAAGTAAAGTCGTGCCGTTTGCTTTATCATCTTCATGAGGGACCTAAAATCAGAGGATGAAAAAGTTAAGTTAAGAAGACATCCATTTTACAGGGCAACAAAGAACAACTTATGTGGAGGGTTTCATCATTTTCTTCGTTTCAACATAAAGTAGCACACCACACCAACCTCAGTTGAACCTCTGCGCCTTCGTAACCTTGGAGTGTGCCCACTCTGTGTCGAGGCACTATCTTTTTGCATCTTTTGTCAGTGAACTTCTTATCCCTCAAAGAAACACTCACTAAAAAATCAAATTCTACGAAAGTACCTGAACAAACACACACACAGACACACACAAAAACAATTAAATCCTTAGCTAGTATGTGCGACAAAGTTATAAATGAAGACGAGCATCTTCTTTGAGCTCCATGAAACTGAAGCTCATTACTTTGCTTTCCACGAAAGAAAGAGACATTAAAGTTTATCAATAAGAAGCAAAATCGAAGTAGAAGAATGCATCTTATGCCTAAAGCATCCAGAAAACTCGAACACGCAACAATTGCATATGCTTTTTCAAGTGTATCGAAAGTTCCATCAACTGTGCTAAATCCGATCAAACGCTTAAATCAGAAGTTAAATTAGATAAACCGAATCAATAAATTTGGATGGCACCAAAGAACAACGATTATCTACACCACAGCATACGAACTTCAGCAGCTAACGATTAAACTTTGACAAGAAAATACATACAAAAAACATACGCTGCGAAGAAGATAAACAGCATACATATACATCAAGCTACCGGGAAAAACAAGACATTGTATTGTTGAAAAGAAAACTACCCCACTGTTTGATTGGTTCGAGCCACGAAGAGACTTAGTATGGAGACCAAAGTGATATACGCTCGACAATTTGCGGGGTTGTGATGTCATATTCATTGGGGCGATACGATAACTAAACTTTACAAGGTTCTTTTTTTACTGTTTCATGTTTTTGCTTTTCTTTTATAACATTGTTCACTATTTTTTTTTTCGGCTTGAGGTGCTCAAACTCAAAGCGGAAATCTACACTTAAATACCCAATAGGAAAAAAATCTGCCACTTAGGTACCTTGTCAGAACAATTTTATAGCTAGGTACCCAGTTCAATAAAATTTTTACACTTAGATACCTAATAACCTAAGATTACGAAAATACCCTTATTAAATGATTTAGAATTTCATTTCAGCTTTTTTTTTCTCTGCAAAATCCGACCTTCAGCTCGCCGTCGACGATTTCTTCTTGCCGACCAACTCCGTCTGCTCGTCCCGGTGCCGGACAAGGATCGAAGACCCTATTGAACGTTGGGTTCTCGATTTTTGGGGCTGATTTTGTCAGGTAAGTTTTTCTTTTGGTTTGGGTTAGGTTAATCGATTTTGGGCATTTGTTCAAGGTTTATCCCAAATCCAGGAGCTCAATGCGATCCAAGAGCTCCATATAAGAGTGAAATGTTAGGATTTGATAGTTATTGAGGCTAATCCGTCGAGATTTCGATTTTCTTTTATGTAACTGTTACGACGTACCATTTCCTATGAATATAACGTACCATTGTATGTTGTGTTACCGTACCTAAATACATTGCGACACAGTCCGATTGGACATTTGTTATGTAGTATCTTTGTGTATTTATTACGTACCAAGTAGCATGTCTATACGTTATCAAAATGTCCAGTTATGCAGTACCAATCTAAACTATACACCGTACCATTTTAACAGGTTGCCATATTATCTGAAAATATGGCGTCTGCAAATTCGTTTGATGGCAGGACGTTATTTGCAATGTGTGAGTATAAAAGGGAGTCTTCGTTACTATTAATCAATGAAGCAACGACGCTTATCGATATATACGTATCCCTCCAAAGAAGGTGGTCGGATATCGATTCCCGGCATGACTCAATAAAGTATCAAGTTCCGTTCCAAAGTTTGTACTCGACATTGAAAGAAAATACGGATGTTTTCAATATGTATCAGCTGTTTATGCGATACAAATTTTCAATGATACCGATGAAAGTGGAACGTGCCGATGAATGTGGTACAAGTGGCCCGACGAACAGGTTTGTTTTTATTTTAAGTTGTTAAACTTTAAATTTTGGGTTTTCATATTGATGATTGACAAAATTACTTGTAGTACGGAAGACAACGGAGAATCCGTGGAGTTTGATTTTGAAAGAAACACAGTAGATGCATGGAGTCATTGCATTCGGGGAGATGGACAAATCTTTAGGGATGCAGATGAATTTAGACGGAATTTGAAGAACTACTCCATTGCGATTCGAAGAAACTTTGTATATGCAAAGAACGAGCGTAAGAAAATCATTGCCGTTTGCAAGGATGAGACGTGCAAGTGGCGGATATATGCTTCGCGTTATAAATGTGACAATTCATTTGCGATTCGGAGATCCAATCTACAACACAGTTGTGGTGAAGATACTCTAAGGAGTCGTGATCATCCGCGAGCGGACGCGCCGTGGGTAGGGAACATAGTGAAAGAGAGGGTCCGAGACGAGCCATCGTATCGTCCCGGTGCTATGGTTAAAGACATCCTAAGAGACTATGGAGTTGAAGTGGGGTACCATAAGGCGTATAGAGGCAAAGAAAGTGCTATTCGTAACATATATGGGTTGGATAATGGTACGTTTGATCAGTTGAGGTGGTATTGTAATGCCGTTAGAGAAACCAATCCGGGTAGCGTGGCTGAGTACGATGTATACCCTCACGACAACAAGTTTCGTCGGCTCTTTATCTGCTTCCACGCGTGGCTTTGTTCGTGGATGTCGGCCGCTCATATTTGTTGATGGTACTCACATTAAGACCAAGTTTAAAGGAGTGCTCGTTACGGCCGTCGCAAAGGATGCAAACGAAGATTAGTTTACGGTTGCCTTTGGCGTTGTAAGCGTCGAAAATGATGAAAACTGGGAGTGGTTCTTTGCTAAGTTGAGGACCATGTTTCATCATTACCCGTCGACATTGAGGGAGCTGACGTTCTTCTCAGATCGGCATCCGAGTATTATTAAAGCTGTTTCTATATCATTTCCAGGAAGTCGTCATGCATATTGCTTGCGCCATTTGGTCGACAACTTCAAGAAAGAGGTACTTTTTAGTAATGTGCTCACTACGTTAGTGAATACGATGCAAGTAATTTGTTCTTAATTTTTACAGGTGATGAAACATTACCCGAAGCACAACAAGAAACATTGGTCATCCGTGTTCAAAAAAGCGGCTTATGCAACTACTTCGGTTCAGTTTCATAATCACATCGCCAGCATCATCGAGTCTATGCCAATTGCGCAGACTTTTATTGAGCGATCAGATCCAACATGTTGGGCAAATGCGTTATTCGACGGGAATAGGTGGGGAGTTATTAACAACAATCAAGCAGAGTGTTGGAATCCTTGGGTAAGAGAAGCACGGTCGTTGCCTGTAAAGGGAATGGTTGATACCATTCGCGTGAAAATCATGACGATGATGCACGAACGACGCGAGAGAGGAATGACCCTTGTTAGCGAGTTATGTCCAAAACAAGAAAAGAAACTTGTTCAGAATATCTCTGCTGGTCGCACGTTGAAAGTGAGTAAATCTTCGAACGTGGCATTTGAGGTGGTCGGTGAAGATGGCTCATTTGCGGTGGACATCCAACAGCGGACCTGCTCATGCAGAGAATGGGAAGTCTATAGAATCCCTTGTAAGCATGCAGCAGCGTGCATTGCGACTATGAGACATTCTTTATACGATTATTGTGATCCGTACTTCCGATGCCAGAAGTATAGAGATGCATATATGTCGATCATCAACCCTATTCCGACTCACGAGATGAATGCTCAAACCGATGATGGGAATTTTATTCGCGACCCGGACATCCGCGTTCTCCCCGGTCGCCGAAAGACACGGAGGATTCCATCTCAGGTAGATAGAAGATCCAACAAGTGTAAAATATGTGGGAAATACGGACATAATCGCCGTACATGTACAGAAGCCGTAACGACGTAGCGTCCGTATTTTCCATGTATTTTGTCATTGCTTTTGTCCCATGACCTTTTTCGGTGTTGTTTTGTATGGTCTTGGCTCATTCTTTTTGTCTAAATGATGCCAGTAAGTAGAAGTTTTTGTCCAAATTTGGTACTGTAAAGACTGCCAGTTTGGTATTGTAATTGATGCACGTTTGGTACAGTATTATGTGTAAATCTGGTACTGTAATTAAGGCCAGTTTGGTACCCTATGACATGCAAGTTTGGTACGATTATATATTACTCTTTGTTACTGTACGCACATTTGGTACTGTGATGAATGCCAGTTTGGTACCCTACGACATGCCAGTTTGGTACCTTACGACACGCCAGTTTGGTACGGTTATATACTACTTTTTGGTACTGTTATGAACGTCATTTTGGTACAGACATGCAATTTTGGTACTCTAAGACATGCAATGTTGGTACCCTAAGTCTTCATCATTTTGGTTCCTTTAGAAGACGTCGCTTTGCTACTGTATGCACATTTGGTGAAGTAATATATGTTAATTTGGTACTGTGATGAATGCCACCATGGTACCCTACGACATGCCAGTTTGGTACCCTACGACATTCAATTATGGTACTCTAAGACATGCAATTTTGGTACTCTAAGACATGCCATTTTGGTACACTAATACATGCAATTTTGGTACCCTAAAATTAAAGTAACAAATGGTATTTAATCCTTCACTATATTCCGTCACAAACGACGTATTTCAGCAAGTGTTCATGTGGAAGACAAGGATTAGACATTTTCTGCCTTTTTCAGTAATGATTGCACATTTTTCTGACTTTTTCAGTAATGATTGCACATTTTTCTGACATTTTTCAGTGATGAGTTGGTCAGACTCTGACATACGAGGTATAAATAATAAAAGTCAGCTCGTCTGACATGTCAGTGGCTTTCCTAAAATGTTTCATGTCATCAATAATTTTGGGTACGTCGTTCGTGGCTGATTTGGTACTCTTTAAACCAAAGGATAGGTACCCCTACCAAGATATTTAAGGTACGGCGTCCCTTATATATATGATACGTCGTACTAGGGTTAGTATTTTTCGATGTCGATCGAAGTACTTTTTCATCTCGGACCACCGTAGAACAATAATATACAGTATTCAATACGTTTCAGATCAAATTCGGTGCATTAAACCCCGCACGGATGAATTAAATCTTAAAATACCAAGATTCATTGTAGTATAAGGATAAAAGCAAGAACATCTACAACATGTTTTGAATAATTTGGTGAGTGCTAGATCTGTGAACTCGGTGCATTAGGCTTTCCTTTTTTTTCTCGTTTCGTTATTGTTCGGCATTGTGAAAATAACGCAGGACAACGCGATTCGATTAGGAATGTATTCATTTTTCGATCGTATAACAAATGATACCGTATACTTTCATATCTGGGTACCGTATATGTATAATTCTGGATACCGTCAACATGCAGGTTATGGTACTATATATGTAAATGAAAAGGTACCTTCTGTAAAACACAAGGTACCTTAGTGTACAACAGACAAGGTAGTTCATGTGTTGTATATAAGGTACGGTATGTATATTATTAATGGTACGGTTAACCTGGATATTCTGATACTCTATACGTAAAGGATAAGATACGGTCAGCGAAAAACATATGATAACCTGCATAAATTACGGACAGTCATAGAACAACACAACATAGCACACACTTGGCAACAGAAGGTCTCCAGACAGTCCTATTCCCAACTCAAACTAAGTTAACCAAACTAAACAAGAGTCTCCAAAGAGTCTGATAGCATATCCCAGATAATTACTGAAAAAGATCTAACATACAACTACGCTCGTCACGTAAAATGCGAGCAGCCATAGTAGCACGATAGACATCCATGCTGACTTCCTTGCCATACTTCTCGAACTCTTCGGTGTCGACAACGTACTCCTCTATGGTCAAACATGCGTGCACACCGCAGTCCACTTCGCCAAATTGGGGCCTGTTGTACTCCGGATCCACGGTCTTCCTACATTGATAATCGTACTTTGCAGACCAATACTTCGTCAGGAAATCAGCCTGCACAAATTAAAAACGACATTAACGCATACCCGAACATAATCGACGAAATATGCCCAATGTTAAAACTTACGAAGGCTCTAGCGGCCCAGGTCATCTTATGCGAGGCCATCGGATCCCGCACGTAGAACTTTCTCTCACTCACCTTGTAGACGAGCACTCCCCAGTGGTTACCTGTATTGACAGGCGTCAACACGTATGACAATTCAGTCAACGCATGGCCATCAAGCCGCTCTAGCCATGCCCGACTACTCCCCACCATCTCCTCGACGAACTTCTCTAGCTGATTAGCTTCCACCTTCCTCTTTCTCGACGCCTTCTGTATCTTTGTCCAGTAGTCGGCCTGCACGAAACTTGGGAATACAAAGACGCTTGGTCTCCCGGAGATCCCCGCGGACCGCCGTGTCAAACAGTCGACGAAAGCGTCGATAACATTTGACTTAAGCAAATCCCGGAAGAGCAGCATATAGAATCCTTGTGCATCGACGGCGGCAATGTCGCTTTGCCAAACGACGTCGCTGCATAAGTATTAATCGCACATTTAAAAAGTAATCAAATGAAAACCATCGAAACATCGAAGAAAAGGTACATAAGCTTCTTCGCTTTAAGGTACGCGTCGATGCACTGACGCTGCTCCGCATGGATCTCGAGCCGGGCAGCATAATCCAGTCTGTCCGCGTACTTGGAGCAGTATGCAACAGACGGCTCTCGCTCAGACTCGGCGGCCTCGACATCAACCACAACAGCTTTGTTTTTTGCCTTACCCTTCTTCTGTGGCCGCTGAGGACTTGAATCTGGTGTGAGAAAAGCCGAATTTCGCCGTTTTTTACGATCGTTTCGGCCTCGCACCGTTCGAGCAATCGACGAGGCCTTAACCTCCTCAGCCTGAGACTCCGCGGCCTTATCCTCCTCGGCCTGATCCTCCGCACCCTTATCCTCCTCGGCCTGATCCTCCGCACCCTTATCCTCCTCATCATCCTCTTGTGCTACTTCTTCACTAACCTCATCCTCCGCTTGATCCCCATCCCTATCCTCACCCATATTCACATCCCTATCCTCAACCATGTCCTCCCCGGCCTTCTCACCGTCGCTATGAACCGTCTGTTCGGGCATATCCTCAGCCTCTTCCATGACCCTCGCCTCCTCTTTGGACGTATCAACCTTTGACGTCCCACCACTTGACTGTAGATCTCTTATAACCTCGTCCTTCAACCTCAACTCAGCTTCCAACCTCTCCACACGAGCATTCCACTCTAATTGAGATCCGCCAACTCCCACATCAACCTTAACCACACATAATTCATTAAACAGTTACAAACAAAGCAAATAATACCTAAAAAAGTAGGGAATTTTATACCTCCGGCAGCAAATTTATCGGATGCACGAACTTCAATTCCTTCTTTGTTGGGTATATTGGGACGACAGATGCAATTGCAGCCAATTCAGCCTCCGCAGCGGCTACGTCATTCGGAACTCTACTCTCTTCCCAATTGAACATTCTGGGAAACATGTACATCTCCCGTTTCTGCGCCAACGAGGGCACGTGCTCATACACCCAAATCTGAAAGACGCCAAAGCATTATATTCATCAATAAACGCATAATCAAAAAGGAAAACTCACAACGTAATGGAGTATTACCATCAGCCCAATAGTGCACCCATTCATCATTAGGCTGGACGAGTCGCTCCGCATCGAATTCGCAGCCATTTGCTTTATCTCGGCCACCAAAAAATCGTGTACCGCCCTTCCCCATGCGTACTCCCCCATCATGTCGACATCGTCGACGTACGCATTCACAAACTTTGGGTTTTTCGAATTCCCCATCGGGAATAATACAGAGTTAAACAAGAAAAGTACAAACAACCTGAGGAACTCATCCGTGTTCTCCCTCCCAAGCTTTCCGACAAACTCATTCAACAACTCTAAGATTTTTTTACGGGTTACATTGCCATTTTTCTTATCGAAAAGCCGTTCAACGATTTTCGATTTCATCTTCGAATTTAGGTCCACGGGCTGCCCAACGTTATGCAATGCCATTACAACACTAAATTCCTGTGGGGAGAATACCACATTCGTATTCTCCCCCAACCTAAAAGTGTTCGCCTCTACACTATAACGCTTTATCAATGCCATGATTCGAGCAAACGAATGCGACATCTTAGGCATATCTAAAAAAAAATGAAACGGAGACCTTCGTATAGCTTCTTTTTGATCAGGGGTCATCCTACCCTTCAAATTGCTAATGGTAGATCGAAAGAGCGTAGGATGGCACCTGGAAGACAGCTCAAATCCCTTCCGCGGAGGCATTTCTGCAAAAATAGCAAAACTGTTAACAAGCAGTACCATTTTATTCACACAAGGGGTACCAATTTGGCCAAACAGAGGGTACCAAATGCATCGATATTGCAGTACCAAAAAAATTGACACCATTTTCGGAAAACCCACTGCTAACAAGCAGTACCATTTTATTCACACAAGGAGTACCAGTTTTCCAACACAGAGGGTACCAAATTCAGTCATAATGTAGTACCAAAACAGATTGACCCCATTTCAAGGTAACCACTAACAAGTAGTACCATTTTATTCACAAAAGGGGTACCAATTTGCAAAACATAGGGTACCAAATTCAGTGACAATGTCAAAAAAAAATTAACCCCATTTTCGGAAAACCCACTGTTAACAAGCAGTACTATTTTGTTCACACAAGGGGTACCAATTTACCCTAACAGAGGGTACCAAAATCATGGATAATGCAGTACCAAAACAAATTGACCCCAGTCGATAAAACCAATGTCAACAAGCATTACCATTTTACGCGCATAAGGGGTACCAAATTTCCTAAACAGAGAGGACCTAATGCAGTGATAATATAGTACCAAAAAAATCCCCATTCGGACACTTTTGCCAAGTAGTACCATTTTATTCACACAAGGGGTACTAAAATGCCGAAACAGACGGTACCAAATGCAGTTACAATATAGTACCACAATAAAATGACCCCATTCGAAAAAACAAAAATCGACCCATTCCAAAAAAATCCCAAATGAAGCAGCCACGACGAAATGCACGCACAAAAAAAGCGTAATCGACCAACAAATCACGCGCATTCCAAAAACGCGCACAAAAAAACCCTAATTTTGACGAAATCGTCGCACTTTACGGTAACACTGTGAAAGACTTACCAATCGATTTCAGAAGCTAATACTTCGACGAACGACTGGAGTGACGACGTAGAATCTGAAGCCAAAAACACCCGGGTCGATCTGCCAAGGAATCGCGCGATTTGGTGCGACTATGTGCGGTTTTTTTTTAAATGGAGGAACGAACGCGAAATAAGAAAAGCAGGTAAAAGATGTAAATAAGCAGTTTCAGTAGGGGTAAATCCGTCAGTTAGGTACCTATCAGTAAAACAAAATTCAACTAGGTACCTAGTTTAAAAATTCATCTGACTAGGGACTGAACTGTATAAATTTTATTAATGTAGGTATTTAAGTGTTGAATCCCCAACTCAAAGTTTGGTATACCGATCGAACCGAATTAAACGTATTTAGTTTATAATCGAAAATTTCTGTACGCTTTTGTCGCTTTGTTAATTACTGAATCGAATATCGAGCTTTTATGTATCACTAGTATATTAAGGAGTGGAATGCTTGTGCCAATAAATGAAATATATCATTTTATATAATTTTAAAAGGAATGTTTTAAAATATAAAAATAACAAAATAAGTTAAAGAATATTATAATTAAATTAATAAAGAATTAAAGGACTAAATTGTAAATATTACATTAAATTTGACATACCACATTTGTGAGAGCAGTTACTCTAAGGTGCTCTCCCTTAATAAAATATACTACGTTTTTTACACACACGATGTGCGTGCATGATTATATAAATTTATAATTTATATTTTAAATTTTAATATGCGAAATTATAATGTTAGATTATTTTTATATTATTTTAGGAATATATAAAATGATTTTAGAGGATGTGATGGATGATAAATTTAAAATTAAGAGTAGTAGAATGGTCATTTTGTGACTTGCCATACCATTCAATGCAGTTACTATAAGCCTTTTTTAATAAAATAGAAAGATATATAGAAAGATATATGAGGACATAAATAAGATTACTTTTGCATTAAAAGTTCGTGTTTTTTTTTGTGGGTTTAACTGTTTTTTACCGAATAAACCCTCATAGAAGTATTCCCACTCCGGTCCACCCTCTCATATCGTAATTGGTATAAGTGAAGAAAATTAGAACCTCAAACGTACATATCGAGCTAACATACGCTCCCCATCTAATATATATATATATATATATATATATATATATATATATAAATATATAAATCATTTTTTAGGCTTTCCAGAATATAATGTGGTGGCTATTTTTCATGGTCCACATAAGATAGACAACATTAATTGCATCCTGTCTTCTCAAAATTCTCAAATTTTCTATTCTATACTATACAAGAATCAATGGTGCTCACCTTATGTGACATCTTATATGCTCCTGTGGAATTTTTCGTGTGCCACATCCTTTTATGTTGAAATGACATGTTTATTTGGCGACGAAAAATGACACATAAGATATGTCCATATAAGGTGGTTACATAAGGTAAGCACGCAAGATTTCTCTCTATACTATCATTGGCATCTCAACATAAATCATAAACAAAAAGGTAGAGAATAAAAGTAAAAATCCAAAAAAAAGAAATCCAAATAAAAACCACCCAACATTGGTGAAAGGGTACATGCATGCATATGTATTATTGACTCTTCTTCTCTCCTCATCTGATCACAGCAGATGAAAAGGCTCTCTCCTTACAGCACAACAACAAACACAGAAAAACCATGTTAGAAATCTAACTCATCCATATCCATCCCACCAACGGTAGAAACCGGGCCAAAACCATCACCTTCGATGGTCGCCAAAACCCTAAAACCCTTGGGATCGTCGCTCTCCCACTTAGCGGCGATAACAGAGTAACGAACAACAACACCCATCTCAATCCTCGACAGATCCTCACGAACAAATGCACGGGTTCTTCCATGGACGAATTCGAAGTCAGACATCTTCGTCGAAGACAGAAAGACCAAGATCATCGGGCCCGTCCTTAGAAAAGCCCCGCCAGCAGTCATGCGATGAACTACGCCCGTAAATACCTCACCTGACACTGGCAAGAACATCTGAACCTTGAACTTTACGTCGAAGGCGATTGCATTTGGATATAAATCCTGGTCTTCGATTTGCTCTATGCTTATCACCTTCGTGACTTCTTTGAAGTAACCGTATTTGGTGACTTTTTGGTCTCTTACAGCCTGCAAAAGGCGATGGATGACGTCCCTGTTTGTGATCGTTCTGCTGCCGCTACCGTTGAGGGTTTTCTTAGGGAATCCCATCGAGAGAGTGACTTCTCGTTCTTTCAGCATTGTCCTTTGTGGATGGGAAAAAAACGTTAATCAATATGAATCGTTGTTCCACATAAGCACAATCTCAATGGAGATTGAATGTTTGCAAAGAATACTGTTACGTATCTTTGTGAAATTTCAAGGAGTAAATGCTCAACCAAACGCAGTGCAGTGCAGAAATAGGAAAATTTAACCTAGATTTGACATTCTCGCACTCAATTTAACGGAAACTTTCCCATTTCAGGAGAAGACGATCAGCAATCCTTCTAACCGTTTGTGTAACGGTTCAGAAGAACGGTTAAATCAGTAATTCAGTCAACATAGTTGATCCCGCTCCCGCCAAAACCAACGGATTCAAATGAACTATCCAATTCAGATAGAACGAAACGAGAAAAGTCTAGAAACAAGTTGAAACAAAAATCATAAACTTGAACAGCTAGCTCAAAGGAGATTGAAAAAATGTTTAAATAGAATACTTTACGTATCTCTGTGCATTTTCAAGAAGTAAATCGTCAAGGAACGCAGTTCAGTTCAGGAGGAGGAAAGTTTAGCCTAGATTTGACATCCCCACACTTAAATTCACGGAAAGTTTACCACTTCAGAAGGAGACGATCAGCAATTGTTCTAATCGTTCATGTAACATTTCAGAAGAACAATTCAATCAGAAATTCAGTCCAGATAGTTGATGAAAACAAAATCCCACGAATTCAGATGAACTTTCCAATGCAAATAAAACGAAACGGGACAAAGCGCATCAAGAAACGAGTCGAAACAAAAATCATAAACAGGAGAACAGATATCTGAATAAACAGTTCATGATCCAATGGAGAGAGATTAAACGAATAATGAGGATCTTACCACAAGTTGGTGAGGAAGCCGAAACGTCTTTTGTTAACCTGAAAGCCGAGCTGCTGCTGATGTCTGAATTTGGTGTAGAAGGTGTTGACGATATATATACTACAAAAAATGTAATTTTTAGGGTACAAAAGGGGTTTAATTGTAATATAACAACCAATTGGGTAATTAGTGTAATTATCACAAAATATCAAGATTACGAGATTGAAGAAGAAAAAAAACAACTCTCTGCAAAAAGCTCAACTTACACAAAACCTCCCCAAAGCCTTACAAACATTTTTAACAGAGCAGAGCTCTCATCGTCATGGCGATGTCTAGAACTAATATTATGTGATTCTTCGCTTTCAACAGCTGATGTTCATGTATGAGTTCTGAGCAACGGATTCTGTGATGAACTGCCAGTTCTATCCAAGAAATACGTTTTTGATGGACTCTTTGCACAGCTCGGTCTCTAAATTCTACGTGGGAAGGCCTCGGCCGTTCTTCAGGTGCGGTTCTTTAGCTCCGTTCAAGGAACAATTTTTATGTTCAATACGTTATTCAGTCAGAAGGGATTGGATAAACCCACAAAAGAGATATAATTGTTTGCGCAGAAACAATAACAATTTATCGAAAATTGCCTCAAGAGATGCTAAAACGAACTTACCACATGGTTCTTGGTTGGATAAATGGAATGAAGTGAGGGCAAATGGTAATACAAGGCCTCAGTTAGCAGTGAGTTATAGAAATAGAGGCGACGTTTCGAGTTCTGACGCTGAGGAGGGAACTTGTACGAGCACTGGGGGGAGTACGATGCAGAGAATCGTGGAGAAGTTGAAAAAATTCGGTTATGTCGATGATGTGAGTGACCGAGAAGAGAATGTTATTGACAGTGGATCAATAGAGGATATTTTTCATGTGGAGGAAGGATTATTGCCCAATACAAGAGGAGGGTTTTCGAAAAGGTACCCCTTTGGAGACAAAACTATGGTAGACAATGGAGAGGTAAAATTTCCATGGGAGAAAAATGTGAATGGTGGTGCGAAGATTACTTTGGATGGTCGTAGGAGTCGTACCATGGCTGAAATGACTCTTCCACAATCTGAATTAAGAAGGCTGAAGATTTTAGCTCTTAAGATAAAGAACAAGATGAAGATTGGTGGTTCTGGCGTTACTCAAGAGGTTGTAGAAACCATTCGTGAGAGGTGGAAATCTTCTGAAGTGGTTAGGTTGAAGATTGAAGGTGCTCCGGCGCTTAACATGAAGAGGATGCATGAGATTTTGGAGGTTAGCTTTCTTCGTTGGCATTTGCTATTGTGTTCTAGCTTAGTTATGTGTTGCTCTTGTGTCTTCATTTTGTGGAAAAAGTTGATTACAAGGATTCTAACAAGAAATCATGATAGTGGTTCTCAGTAGTTTACCATTTTGTACGTTTGATATGGACTTTGATGATCGTCGGAACAATTATATTGAATTGTTTCAGCTCTTTGTGCTGCAGAAGTCATTGGTCCTAAGCTGTAAATGGCAAGGAGTTGTATGATTTCACAAATAGTTATAGGCACCATTTTTTTGCTGAATGATGATAAGTAGTCGCTTGAGTATATTTAACTAAGATCACTTCTCTATCATTCAAGCACTACTGGGCTTGAAGTGAAGTGTAACTTCACCTTATGGAGTTCTTATATAGCTGTGTGGTACAGCTACGATTTAGCATCTCAAATGTAATCTAAATTTTTCTATAGGCTAATGATATGTTTGACTATAAATTTCTTCTGCTGCTCAGAGAAAGACTGGTGGATTAGTTATATGGAGATCTGGGACTTCAGTATCTCTTTACAGAGGCGTGGCGTACGAAGATCCTTCACTAAAATTCAAGAAAAGAATTTTCAGAAAAAATGACTCGTCCCTTCCGTCCTCTCCCTCCAAGGACAATGTCCTCCATGATCCTTCTCAGGGCACGGTTCCTTTGGACAACATACTTGCTCCTCAGACCGAATCAATAAGTGCTGACTTGGATAAAGCAGTGCCTCAAACATCATCTGAAGTAGAATACGACGAGGAAATGGAACAACTGTTAAATAGCCTTGGCCCGAGGTATACAGATTGGCCAGGGAATGGCCCACTTCCCGTCGATGCAGATTTGCTCCCAGGAGCTATCGCTGGTTATCAACCTCCTTTTAGATTGCTTCCTTACGGCGTAAAATCGACCCTTGGAATGAAAGAGGCAACTTCTTTGCGCAGACTTGCTAGACTTTTACCTCCGCATTTCGCATTAGGTATATGTCTCTTAATACTGATGCTGAGCAAGCAGTTGTATAAAAAATCTCTTTCACCTCTGCTCTAACTACTGCATTTGTTGGCTCGTAATCTTCAGGAAGAAGTAGACAGCTCCAAGGTTTAGCTTCGGCAATGATAAAGTTATGGGAAAGAAGTTCCATTGCCAAGATCGCACTTAAACGTGGGGTGCAGCTTACAACAAGCGAGAGAATGGCTGAAGATCTCAAGGTTGAAATAAGTTTCTTGCAGTATTTTCTTGTTTGAAGCTTGCAAGAATGTAAAATTGAAAGGCAACGAATTGTAAAAAGTTAAACTCATAAGGGTTGAATATATTACGACATGCAGAGATTTACTGGAGGTATGCTGCTCTCAAGAAACAAGGACTTTCTTGTATATTACAGAGGGAAGGACTTTTTATCGCCTGATGTTGCCGAAGCTTTGCTTGAGAAAGAGAGATTGGCTAAAGCCTTACAAGACGAAGAAGAAAAAGCACGTTCAAAAGCATTAGCCTCTGTTACTACACCAATTTTAGAAGAGATCGACGAATCTAGAATTGCAGGTACCTTAAAAGAAACTTTGGATGCAAATAGTAAATGGGGCAAATTACTCGATGAAGCCCGCGAGCAAAGGGTTATGAGGGAAGCTGAAGTGTTGAGGCACGCCAATCTTGTCAGAAAGCTCGAGACAAAGCTTGCTTTTGTAAGTTTTTTTCGCAAAGCTTATAATCTCCCTTTAACGCTAACTTCCAACTCCTTTGGGAACTTACAAACACAATTTCTCGAAAGACGTTGTCTTTCGTACGATTAATCTCAGTTTCTCTGAATAGGCCGAGAAGAAACTGACAAAAGCAGAGCGAACGTTGTCCAAGGTAGAGGAATCTTTGAATCCAGCAGACCATGTCCAAGAACAAGGAAGCCTCACTGATGAAGAGAGATTCATGTTCAGAAAGCTTGGATTAAGGATGAAAGCATTTTTACTCCTCGGTAATAAAAAATTGCCAATCCCCTTCGTAACTTTAGAATGAATGATCTAACTCGTAAATAATTTCTTTTCAGGCAGGCGTGGAGTTTTCGATGGTACTGTTGAGAACATGCACTTGCACTGGAAATACAGAGAACTTGTCAAGATAATAGTCAAAGCGCCGAACATCGAAGAAGTGAAAAACATTGCACTGTCCCTTGAATCTGAGAGTGGTGGCGTGTTGGTATCTGTAGACAAAATATCCAAAGGATATGCAATAATCGTATACAGAGGTCGGGACTATAAAAGGCCTCCTCTTTTGAGGCCTAAGAATCTTCTGACTAAAAGAAAAGCTTTGGCTCGTTCGATCGAACTTCAGAGGCATCAGGTAATTATAATTATAATTTGATTCCTCTAATTCATACTTACACAACTTTGTTACACATACTACGTTATATTTCCTTCTTCAGGCCCTTTTGGAGCATATCACTAACCTTCAGGCAAGAGCAAATCAATTGAGGAGTGAAATTGTAGGTCTTTTTTGTGCCACTTTATATCATTTTTTTTTTATCGATTTTGCTCTCCAACATCGAATGTTAAGTTGGAATCTTTTTACAACGTAGGATCAAATGGCTGCTGTTAAAGAGCATGGCGATGAAGCACTGTATAACAAGCTGGATTCAGCTTACCTTACCCAAGACGAGGACACTCAGGTTTGTAGACGAATATCTAAACCCTGGGATGCTTTATTTTCGATAGTGAAAGTGGTATTGAGATTCGCTTTATGAAACAGTTGCTGGCGTAGTAACTGCACCTAATTCTTGCAGGATGAAGAAGATGATGATTCTGATTTCTCAGAACTCAAAGCTGGCGACAATGGAAAACATTCGATCGATGAAGACGTTGATTTCGATCTTGAAACAAATTTTCCGTATGATTTCCAAGAGGAATCAGAAACAGGATTTATAGACTAGTGTTGTTGGACACAGAACTATTCTATTTCTATACTCAGGATATCTATTTAGTTATGTGCATTGGTTTATTTTTTTTTTCCATGACAATTGACATGAAATGATATCCTTTAAAGGTTTGTCAGATAATTCAAACATAGCAAGATATTCATATCTTATATAAAGGTCTAAAAACAACAATGATCATAGATGATAAAAGCCCAGCAGGCGCAAATAGAACTAGAAGATGAAATAAAAGCTGCATTTTTGTCCTTACAGATGGATCCACAATCCATGGTAAGATACTTCCTTCACTTGAGAGGAATGAACCTTGAGGAATGGGTAGCACCAATACCAGGCCTGCCGTGCTTGACGGGCTTGTAAGAGATGGAGAACTCAGCGAGATAATGCCCAATCATTTCGGGCTTGATCTCTATGGGGTTGAAGGTTTTGCCATTGTACACACCAAGCACGCTGCCAATCATCTCGGGGACGATGATCATGTTCCTAAGGTGGGTCCTGATAAGGGCTGGTTTCTCGCCCGGTGGGGCCTCACGCTTCTGCAAATTCGTTGTCGTTCAAAGCCCAGTATCAGATGAAATAATCATCAAACAAGAAAAGAGGAATGCAATTCCTCCGAATTGCAATTGTTAGATAAGGGGATTGAGCATCAACAGTTCTCACAGACAGTTCGTACGAAGCTTATCACAAGAAATGATGGCAGTTTGTCAATCACTTACAGCCTTGCGAAGCTTCTTCATCAAAGCCATTGGCTTTCTCTTCAAACCCCTCTGGAATCTGCTTGTCCGAAAGTATGCAAATAAAAAAAAAAGTTGCAAATGTCAAACAGCAGCCAAGATTATCGAGCTAAAGGGCTAGCTTGGACACTGCTTCAAGCTCATTAACAATGATATTGTCTGAAACAGATCTCTGATCACTAAGCACACAAATCAGCAGCACAAGCATTACATCACATATTACTCATCCACAAGTCAAAGTTTATCCACCAACAGGTCTCATCTTGTCACGCTACCATGTTCAAAATCGAAAATCATAAGGAGAATCACCGGGAAGGAAAGCGACACCAAATTCACGCAACATAAAATACAAAAATAAAAAAAAAAGGGATCGAACAAAAAAACTCAAAACTTCCAACCTTCTGCGAGCACGCGCGCTGAACAACTTGCTGAGATCATCCGTGGACATATCCAGAAGAGCATCGAGGTCGACTCCTCTGAAGCTAAACTTCTTGAACGTCCTCTTCTTAGGCTGACCAGCAGCTACATCTGTCTCCACGTCGGCCTACACACAAACAAATTAAATCAGCCAGAATCACAAACAACAAAATCTGTAGAGGCTATTCAGCTCAATCATCGCACCATTGTTGCGTTGGTTTGTCTTTGCGATTTGTGAAGAGAAAATGTCAGATCCGTTCTCTCACTCCGCGGCTGCGTTATTATATGGGATAGAGAGGGTTTTGCAGAGATACTTATGGGCCTACGTAAGGCCCAATGGGCCTATAAGCATCACGCCCATACATCCTCGCCCAAATTTTTCATTAATAATAATTCAATACTTATTAAAGTAAAAATATACTAAAAAATAGAAGTTGATAGTTTTTATGAGGTAAGACATATTGTGTGATGACATAGCAATTGATTTTGAAACGGTTACTATATATGGGTCTCTCTCTTATTAAAATAAAAAGATAATATTATGTGATATTCTGTTTGATTTCTGTAATTCAAACCTCGATTTAATATTCCAGCCTACTATTAAATCACACCAATATAAATAACTGAGTTAGAAGGGTTGGGATAAATTACTTAGACTTCGTAGCCAAACGGGATATAAGTAGTATTGCAAACGAATCGAGTCGAGTCAAATATCACCATATTCTATTTATATTTTTGAATATTCGTAATTGTATTTGTTTTTTATTCGAATACTAAAATCGATTCATTTGATAACTAATTCGAATATATTAGCGAATATTTGAATATTTAGATTCAAATAATTTCAAAAAACTTGTTTCTAAAAAAATTAATATGTGTAAGCGAAAAATTACCTAGTGAAAGAAATATAGCATTGAGGCATAAAAGAAAAACTTAGCAAAACATATCACGTGTTCATCTAATACATCTTAGGAAAACACAAAAAGTATATTATCAATATTCTGACAATAATTGTTTTCCTTAGCTTGTTTCAATCATCACATATGCAATAACACATCAATCCGTTCTTCTTCCATCTATAGAATAATAAGAAAATTGATTAATTGTCATGGAATATATGGTTCACGGCGTAATAAAGGAAAATAAACTAGCAAGGAATAATGATCTGTGATCTAGTATAATGATCTATCAAGTGATAATATCTCTTCAATGATATATAAAAAATAAAAGGAACTTACTTACCTACGTCATAATAGGTTTATTGATTCCGTGAAGTGTCGAACTCAAACTACTCCACATATTAAAACTAATGCCGTATCAGCAGATAACTTAGCCGGAGAGACAATGTGATTGCTCACGTTATTGCAATTTGCAATTCCTCTAGGGTTTTTTAAATTAAGTTAGTGTAATTGTTTTGTGTCATATATTTTTTAAGCATTTCATATTAACATGTGACTTAATTACAAGTATTTATAATATATTTATTAATTAAATGTATATTACATTATCCGAATCGAACATTTGAAATATTCGAATCGAATATTGTCACATTGTATTCGTATTCGAAATTATACGAATCGAAAAATAATTCTTGTTCGGATTTGATATTCGAATATTTAGACTTCAAATCTTAAATTTCAAATCGAATTCCGAATCGAACAAAAAGATACGATTCATTTGCAACCCTATGTATGAGAACCCTTTTTTTTTTTAATATCAATTTGAACACAACAAAGAGTATTTAAATACAATTGATTAGATTTACAAGGACAAGTGTCAAGAATGAGATAGCTTGGCAAGCGTTAGAGCCAATACCCTAACACCATTGTCTAAATCTTCTGCTGCGGCAAATTCCTCAGGCTTGTGACTATATCCTGTCACAGAATGAGTACACACATTAATATATATAAATATATATATGTATATGTATATGCGTGTGTTTATTTACAGTTTGAGTGAGCTTCAATGAGATGAGAGGGAATGTGAAGTACCCTTATAGCAGGGAATGAAGATCATGCCCATGGGAGATACTCTGTCAACGATTAAGTTTCACATACACACTAGAATTATGAGAAGTGAAAGGTCAGAGAAAGTGAACTTTTTTTTTTTTCTATGAAGTACCTAGCCATGAAAAGAGAGTCATGGTAAGCTCTACTGATCATCCTCTTGTACGATAAGTTCAACTCCTTACAAGCCGATTCTGCAGCCCCCACAATCGAATCGTGGGAGATAGCGGGCGGGTCTTTGTTCACGATCTTAAATTCAGACAACTTCACTTTACGGTTTTCCGATATGTTTAGGGCAGATTTATGGATTTTCTCGACGACGGCGTTCCTTCGATCTTCGTCTATGTCCCTCGTGTCTGTATCCCACCACGCAAGAGCAACGAACTAAGACAATGTAGTAGATATTAAATACTGATAGGAGAATTTGCTTAAACCTATTTCGAGGTGTGATCTGCTCGGTATACTGTTTATTGCTCCTGGATGTAGCTCGAGGATGCCTAGCAAAAAAAAAAGGGATTTCTTTAAAGATCAAAACAACACATTTTATATGGATCGTAATGGACTTAATCTTGCTGATAAAGAATCGTAAATTGTTACCAACAGTTCCAACAGTGTCGACCGACCCAGATTCTAACACGTGTTTCTCAACTGCGAGTGCTAGCTCAGCAGCAGCTAGCCCAGCATCATTTCTATGGCAGGTTATTAACGAAGAAACCACAGTATAAGAATGATAAAAGATCTCTTCTACAGATTTAATCTATGATTTTATGGTCAATTTGACAATTGATTTATGTACCTCATTGGCATGAGAACAGCGCCAGCATGACCACCGTTGCCTTCGAAGTCCACCTTAATGCTCGCCGGAGCAGCAATGGCCGTCACAACACCAATCTGTATACCTAAAACGCCAAAGTCCAAATTACTAAAAAGATCCCAGTTCTATACAGAATCAACAAAGTGAAGCATTCTTTTACATATAAACAGTTACTACACTATGATTGATAGATTTAGTTTTAAGTAAAATGAAAAGGTAGTATTAACCTTCCTCTTCCAATATGGGACCCTGTTCTATGTGCAGTTCGACGAAAGCAGAATAGTGTCCCTTTGTTAGAGACACGCTTGACAAGTCCTCGACATTATGGTACCCAGCTGATTTTGCAGCTTCGTAAAAGGATATATTATTACCATCTACTGTGTTCTTCAGGAGTTGAGACAGGTCTACGCTTCCAGCTAACAATCGGCTGCAAAAGATTTTCAGACAACACCTAAGTGTGCATAGTTAAGGAGCTATAGGCACGCACATTATCGTATATTAAGTTAGTCACAAGACAATTGAGGATTTAGTATGGTCCTAACCTTCCAAGGCAGCTTATACCAAACCGAGTAGGCTCTTCCGATGTGAACATAATCACTTCTATAGATCTCTTAGGAGTAAATCCTGACCTGTAATAGAAATCTATCGCATGACAATCCCAGCACAAAACTATAAGATTCGAAGTCCTTGAGAGCACACGAACCTTTTCAGTACGTTAACTGCTTCGATGGCGCCCAATACACCTATTACTCCATCGTACTTTCCTGAGTAGGGTATAGCGTCTGTGTGAGAACCAGTAGCAACAGGTGCTAATTCAGGATCATAACCATCCCTGAGTAAGACAACATCATCGGCAGAACTATAAGCTAGATAAAAGAACGACAGACGTCAAGAAGACACAATCGAACTTGCAAGAACGAATTGAATGCGTTTAGTAACTCACCATCTGCCAAAAATGTTTCCGACGGCATCTTCTCTGACATTGAGACCAGAAAGGCTCATTAAGTTTTTAAGGTACCTGAGTGTGCAAGAGAGATTTTAAAGGATAAAGAATGATCTATCAACAACCAGCAAAGTATATACAACAATGCTTTGGATAGTCGTGGCATAACTAGGTCTGTACATGTCCCAAAACTTATATTTTCAGCGGGGTTCCCTCCTTTCCGAGAACTTCGAACATGAATTTTTGTAAAATTTGCATTAAGAAGCTTGATTTGTGTGTGTGCGTGTGTGTGTGTAGGTGAGGAAATCTAAATGTTACACCATATTGTTCTGCCATTTTCCATTCTTAGACTTCTTGGATATATATTACATATATATATATATATTAGGTTTTTCACCTTCTTGCTAATACATCCTTCTCACTGTAAAGGACCCTTGTGACAGCAGGGGCAGGTGCATCTGAGAAAGATGATAGCTTTTCAATCTGTAAAAAAAAAAATCCAACACTAATCAACATTACCGCGTTAAATCATCAATATTCCAATGAAACTCTACAAAATCACGCAGTAACTATCACGAATACTCACCAACAACTAAAACCTTGCAGGCAATAACCACTAAACTGAAACAATTAGAGGATAAGATGAGTAGCCAATAGGCATCCATTTTCACAAAGCAAGCACATCTTTCACGGAAATAGATCATCGATCCGATTCAATAGCTAGTTTTCCAATTACCTGTCCCTGCAAAGCATTAATATCCACCGAAAGAGAAAGCAAGGAAGAATCTCGAAACTCGGGTTCGTGAATCGGGTAACCCGAGAAGTCCTCCATGGTCGTGGTCGTCGGGTCACCGTGAGCTGAGGTAACAGTAAGAGCGCATAATAAGCAGAGGACAACAATCGAAGTAGAGAGACTGATTATCATTTCTTCCATGGCTGTTTCAGTGTTCTCTGAGTCACGGTGTGCTATTTGTGTCAACTTCTGCATATATCTTTTTGTGGTAATTTTAAATTGTTTTTGTTTTATGGAAGGTGTTACCCCGGATTTAACCGGTAAAATATTCGAGTATAATCGAAGACGGGGCGGGAAAAATCTCCCGCGGAAAATACATCTCGAGGCGGGAAACATACCCCCGCGGGGAAAACCTCCCGAGGCGACAAGCTCGCGACATATGCTCGAAGAAGCGTCGCTCGAGACGGAAGATAGACACGGGAAATCTAGGTGTGTCGTGTTGGACCGAGTATCTCCTAGAGGTTACCCATTAAGCAATGCGAGGAAACCACCCACCACTACCATGGACAAGACCCACTAACAACATGTGATAGTGCTTATAAAGTGAAGAAGTCTCCATTATAAGTAGCTCATCTTCGTTGGATGTAGGAGAGGTTCTATCATTTTCTACTCTATAACTAACTATCATCGCAAACGAGTCTCTGTCTCTCGCCGGAAGAAGACCGCGGCAACGACAAAACCGCCTACGACGGATGCATTTTTCATAGCCGAAGATCTGTTCATACTCTCTTTAATTATTGATTTCATTTATGCTTTAACGTCGACGAACAATATACTGACTTGAGCGTCGGAGGGGCGTCGCCGAAACGGCGCCCTTTAGCTCCTCGTTTTTGTGGTATTTCAGGAATCAATTGAAGATGAAGACGACAAACTCGAAACGGCGATGATCTGATAACTTCCAGTGCACCATTGGTGCGTCGGGATATTTTTCGACGGCATCAATTGGCGCCGTCTGTGGGAATCAGATAATAAATAACGGTGCACTTGGAAGAAAATCGAGAAATCTGAGGTTGTTTAGGGTTTCGTCACCGTCTACCTCGTGTAGCCCATTGCAAGCTCGATATCAGAAAGAGATACTCGTATCGCCGCCATGAGCGGGCAGTCCTTGCGCCATTGTCGGCTGCCGCAGGCACAACGGCGGACAGCCCACTGTCGAGCGATCAACGGCGTCAAGCTCGGCCACGATTTTGGGCATCAGCGCTGGGATCAATCACAGTCATCATGGAAATCGGGCGTACACGACATAAAGCCGTCCCGAGCGACGATATGGCAGCCCACAGCGCTCGAACGCAAGCACCGGTCCATCATCAGTCATGATCCGTGCCTCTTTCGGATTCACGGAGTGCCATCGGCGCGTGCGAGCACAGCCGCAGACAACTAATGGCTTGAGCTTGACGGACCGAGGACCGTCGCCATCAGAATGACACGGAGCAAGCCGTTATGCATAAAGATCCTCTGTTGTAGCCGACCCCATGACAAAGCAGAGCGACCACCGTTGCAGCCGTACATCTCGGCCTAATAGCAATTCTCGGCGACTGAGCAAAACCGCGAGACCACTTCAATCAGACATCTTTCAATCATCATTAACCACCGCGAGGACAGAGAGCAGACAAGGCCACGGGCTTGAATTAACCACGCTTGTATTCAAGCGTCGGCTCATTGTTAGTCTAAATTCGCACATCAACAGACTGGGCAAAATACCCTCTGCGCACGGAATTCTCCGATGTCGCTGGGAAACCACTGCGGCGATTGGTATTGGGGATTTGCGCCGTTGTGAAAGAGCCCTAAAAGCACGACCAAGAGAAAATCGAACAGATAAGGGAATCGATCTCGCCGAAATTGACGGAAAATATCTCGTAAGAACAAAAATTTCGGTCTTATCGGGACGAAGCACCGCCATTCGCAGCTGTGGGCCTCCGAGGCAGCCACCTCCGTCACCGCTCCGATCTCCGATGACGTCTCCATCGCCGGTTCGAAGATGGGACTCGGTTGTAAGTTTTCCTAATGTATCGGGGTTGATTCGTAATTACTTGATCTTATGGGTGAATACTGTTATGTTATTTGGTAGTGCATACTATGAAATATGAATGCTAGGGGTCATTCCGAAAATTATGGAACTATGAGAGCTGATAGAGTAATTACCTTAGGGATTAAATTTGGGCTGCTAGAATGAATTATTTGGGCTTACTACTTGATTCGCTGGAAATGCTTTTACTAGGTCTATTGAATTATTTTTTAGCTGCTAGATGCTAGAGTAGAAATTATTACGCCTTGTTAAATATTCTCTACATCTGTGTCCAAGTTTTTATGGCATACTTTCGAGATATTAACATGAATGATGAAATTAATAGCTGGGGTGACTGGAAGTAGTTTTAGGGTTGCTAGGAATATTTTTTTACTGCTGCGATTAACGTTTGCTGCAAAGTATTTTCTGGACTTGTCATTTGTATACGGGCTGGGTCTGATTGTATGCTTTCGAAGAATGGGTAATGCAAAAGAAGGTTTCTGAGCGCACCTCGACCCGCAGAACTTTTGTTTGATATGCCACATAATTTTTTCACTGTGATGTTCGCTGTCCCCGAGATAACACAGCGAAACGTTAACTATATCGCCGAAATGTAGCAATGCTTGCTGAAATACGAGTCCACAATCCTTCAACGCCAGATAATGAGATTGTCATCTGAACTGATTGACCCTCGTACGTCGCCGACATGATGTACTGCAACGATCCGACGCTCCAAGCTGCGAAAACCGACAGATGCATGAATTCTAGAAAGAGATCAAGAAAAGCTGTTAGCATCATGACGCTTCTTACATCGCCAACGCTGATCCTCTGCGGATCTTTTCGTCCGTGCTCGGTTGGAAAGGGAGGAAAGATATAAGCGAAAGATCCGACCCTTGTATCCTTGATCAACGAAGAAATCACGATGAGGAAACGACAGCCCACTCACTGCGTTCGAGCCTCGAGCCGGTGCCAGCCTTTACTCCCTCTGATGAGAACATGTTTCATGGAGCCTGACCATCATCACCATCAAAAAGCCGCGTGACTAGCCCCCAAGAAGCATAAACCAGCCCAAATGAGCAATTTCCTCCGAGTTCGCAGCCGTCGATCTCAGCTAACACGCTGCTGTCGATCGATCGGGAGGACCACCAAGCCCGGCCTGCACACTCGCGGCGCCAAAAGGATGCTGTAGAGATCACCAGACCCGGGACGACTAAAGGCGTACTGATGCCGAATCCTAATATGCGGCCTCGCCGAACACATGCGTCGATTTGCTTCACGCAAAATGGGAGAAGTTGTGATCTTCGAGAGATTGAGGCGAGCTCATAGTCCCACATCAGGGCTAGACACCCATCGCCTTCAAGAACATTTCTCATGAAGAAAGAATCAGATCGGATCAGAAGAACAACGTGGCTACGCTCGCAGCCCTTGATCTCAGTCCATCACTCAGCTGGTTGATGAACCGCCTATAGACTCGTTGTTATTGCCCTGGCGCTGAAGAAACCCGTCGCAGCCTGCCGCAAACATTCGAGTCGACAACTGAAATTGCTCTAACGTAGTAAAGGCCACAAAAACCAGCTCGAGAGATCAACGCCAAAATCCTCGAAGGAATCATCTATGCAATTCCAACTACCATCGCCATCGGGAGCAACCTTCGAAGGCAGCCTCCACAATCGCCAGATTATAGGCCCGCGCTTCAGCCCCCGAATTTCGTCGTACAGCTTAGGTAATGGACCCGAGGACGTCATCTGACTCTTTAAGAAGCCCACTACTCGCGGAGGTATCCCACGTGGTCAAGAATTATCACACTGACCGCCCTCGAAGGTCAAAGCCCGCTGATGACGAAGAACTTAATACGAGGCGTCGGAAAAATCAAGCACCTCGACTAGTTCTCCGCGAAATTAGAGGTATCTTATTTTCTCATGATATTTTGAATACGTGACCTTCCTTCTCAGATCATTCCGAAGAAATCTACGATCATCCAACAAGTCGAAGAAGCAAGCAAAATTTTACACATTCAAAGAGTGGCCAAGCTAAACAAGCAAGCCAGACAAGTTCCGTTTATAGAGTCAGCAGTATCGAATCTTTTAAGCCAAAGGAAAGGTAAATCCCAACATAAACGAAAAAAGAGAAAACAAACGAAAGTCGCAAATTTCAAACTTCTCGAGGGAAAGCGCAACCACTGTCACGCCACCGATTATGAGGACAAAGCCACGCTCTCAGCTGAAGGTTACGTTTGAGACTCGATTGTTCTTGCACCTTCAAAGATACGACCTGCTCGGGCCCTTAAATCCGTCCAACTCTCGTCCTCAAAAAATTCACCTTCTGATGCTCGAGGATTCAAGCAATGTACGCCAAAGACCCGCCTAGTCGCGCCAATCAAAAACTTCGCCTGATAAACAAGCTCGAAGACCTTGGCCAAGGCTGAAGACCGTTCTCCTAAAAATTCCCTCTACGCGAGGCAGCGCCACCTCTATTTAAGCTAGAGGCAAAGAAGACCCCTCGGGACTACTCCCCTCGGGTGATACTATTTTGTGCACACTGTTATCCCTCTACGCGAGGTAGCGCCACCTCTATTTAAGCTAGAGGCAAAGGAGAAATGTCTCAAAGAGTGCCGAGGCTCTCCTTGGACTTGGGGGGACGCCCCCGACCCGAGGCAAGAGACCTCACGTTCATTACACCATCGCCATGCCCGAGGCACTTAACGAGGACAAGAGCATTGGACACCAAGCGAACAAGTTAAAAGCGAGAGACCTCTCACGGATACCGCCCGAGTACATTGGAAAAAGAAGACTTTCAAGACAAAGACAAAAGTCGCAACCGAAGGATGAGACAAGACAGAATAATGAGAATCCACGCTCGAGGAATCTTCGCGAGGTAAGTACCCCCTTTTCTCAATACTCGAATATTTTACTACGTTCAAAATTCACTACACTCTTTTGAACTATTTGTGAGGGGGACTATTGTTACCCCCGGATTTAACCGGTAAAATATTCGAGTATAATCGAAGACGGGGCGGGAAAAATCTCCCGCGGAAAATACATCTCGAGGCGGGAAACATACCCCCGCGGGGAAAACCTCCCGAGGCGACAAGCTCGCGACATATGCTCGAAGAAGCGTCGCTCGAGACGGAAGACAGACACGGGAAATCTAGGTGTGTCGTGTTGGACCGAGTATCTCCTAGAGGTTACCCATTAAGCTATGCGAGGAAACCACCCACCACTACCATGGACAAGACCCACTAACAACATGTGATAGTGCTTGTAAAGTGAAGAAGTCTCCATTATAAGTAGCTCATCTTCGTTGGATGTAGGAGAGGTTCTATCATTTTCTACTCTATAACTAACTATCATCGCAAACGAGTCTCTGTCTCTCGCCGGAAGAAGACCGCGGCAACAACAAAACCGCCTACGACGGATGCATTTTTCATAGCCGAAGATCCGTTCATACTCTCTTTAATTATTGATTTCATTTATGCTTTAACGTCGACGAACAATATACTGACTTGAGCGTCGGAGGGGCGTCGCCGAAACGGCGCCCTTTAGCTCCTCGTTTTTGTGGTATTTCAGGAATCAATTGAAGATGAAGACGACAAACTCGAAACGGCGATGATCTGATAACTTCCAGTGCACCATTGGTGCGTCGGGATATTTTTCGACGGCATCAGAAGGGAATCTTCATGCCAAGGTTCTGAAAATAGGTTTTCGAACCGGATCGGAAATTTTAGTGGTTTAAGGTTTAGTGGTTCAACCGGTATACGGAATCAAACCGGTACAAAACCGGTACCTATAGATTTAATAAATATATGTTTTATAAATGAACCAATCAAATAATATCGAATATATACATGTTTTATGAATTTTTAAATAAAATTTTATAAAAATAAGGATTATATTTGAATAAAAGTAAATTGTAAAAAATAATGGTATAAATAGGATGTCAAAAGTTATATTAATAAATTAAGGGGTTAAAATGAATAAAATAAAATATTGGGCACATAGTTTAATTATGAATTAAAAACTTAAAATGGGTTGTAAGCAGAATCGAACACAAGGCTAGGACCGGACCAAACACGCATCTATGCCACTAGACCAAACACGCATCTATGCATTTTTCTCACTTTTTGCCAGTATTTATTTGATTTTTGAAATTTTTTCTTTTTTTTAATTAAAGCTTGACCGGACCGGGACCGGACCGGAATTCCAACCGGTTCACCGGTTTCCGGTCGGAACCGGCCGGTCCGGTCCGGTCTTCAAAACCATGCTTCATGGTGGAAGCACACTACGTGGGACCCGTATAAATGGGCCTTGGGCCAGGCCCAATAAGTCACATTATGGCCCTCTATTACTACAATATTATCAGGAAAATAGGAGTTTGATGATTTTATTATTATCTTTTTTTTCCAGTGGTATCGTTACGCTCCTCAAGTTATCCTAGTTCATATGAGCCAATCCTATCGTCGACTATGAGCCATGTATTATGAGTATTTCTGTGTTTTGACTTGCGTTGAGTTTTACAGCACACTTGGAGAGGCACTTACGCTATCGTTTTAGGGGGACACAATTCGAGTTGCCCAATAAGCCCATTTACCCTTTTTTTCTGTGGCCACTTATTTATTAATTATTAATTTATTTTATCATAAGTTATTGGACACGCAAATTAAGGTGGTATTATTATAATAATATAATATAATGAAAAGGTAAAAAATATATATTTTTATAGGTTTTTAAGAATATTTAATATTATTATATTGATGGTTTGTGATAATTTTTTTTGCTAAATAAGGAAATGTGATAAAATTATTGAGACGCCCAAAATGAAAAAGTGCGATAAAATTAGTGGAACTGTATATTTATTGCTGCAATCGAACCGAATTATTGCAAAAAAAAAAGAAAACTGGATTGCTATTCACCGCCCCCTTTTTCCTAGTTACCGCCCCCTAAAGGGCTTGAAAATGACCTTTTTGCCCTTATGATATTTAAATTAATTTAAAAAGAAAAAACTAACTAAATATATAATTCTGGTGCGAAATACTGAAAACTACATATACAAATAAATTCGAACGATCGATCGATACGAAAAAAAATTTCGATTTAACATTTTAGTACAGACCGATCGATATTTTTGGCCCTACAGTGCACGGGCCGAACGATATTCTCGGCCGAAAATATCGTTCGGCCCGCGCACAGTCCGGCCGAAAATATCGTTCGGCCCGTGCACTGCAGGGCCGAAAATATCGATCGATCGGTACTAAAATGTTAAATCGAAATTTTTTTTTCTGTATCAATCGATCGTTCGAATTTATTTGTGTTTGTAGTTTTCAGTATTTCGTACCAGAATTATATATTTAGTTTGTTTTTCTTTTTAAATTAATTTAAATATCATAAGGACAAAAATGTCATTTTCAAGCCCTTTAGGGGGCGGTAACTAGAAAAAAGGGGGCGGTGAATAGCAATTCCCAACAAAAACTACCCTTCCTTTGAGTCGAGTTGGCTGATGTAATTTTTTCTCTATCTATCAGAATTAAACGAAATTTTAGCGATATCTAAAACCAGTTTCATGTAATATTCACAAGGACAACACTAAAAATCAAGGGGCCCAAAAAAGAGAAGGCGGTTATCATCTATCTATCTAGAAAGCTCGCCGTACAAACGAAGGGCCTAAACGGCGTCGCTTCGTAGCAAAACGGCGCCGCAGGATGTTGCCACTTCTTCAAAACCGCCGCGGCGGGTTTGATCTCAGATCTAAGCTCTCTATCGCAGATTCTCTCAATCTCAGCCGTCGGATGATCGTCGCTCGGAGATTGAATCAGCGGCGACAGGAGTGGTATCGCCACGTTCCATTCCTTCTCTCCTCGGCTTTCAACCTCTATAGACGCCGGCGCTTTCCTCTGCAAACGGCTCGGCTCTCGCCGGCGCTGGAACGGCGCCGATTTTGTAATTTTAGCGTCGGCCATCCGTTAAATTAAATGATTATTATCAAAAAGGATGAAAATCAGGTGTTTGGGGATGATTTGGTGGAAATGATTTTTGTTGAGCTTGAGCCTTATATATAGTAAGCATGTGCGGTACACGCTTTGAACGCAGCAGTTGTTCAGTCAAAGGTTCTAAAGAAAATTAACGTCACACGCATTAAAAAAAACCTCCGTCTTCTTTATCAACTTTCATGCACATTCTCAATTCCCAAAAGTAGTAATTAGGAAAATTATCAAATAATTTAGAAATTTCCGCAAGGGAAAAAAATTATATCTCTTAGTTAGGGGTGGTTCGGTACGGTATACCGTACCAAAACCGTAATACCGTATACCGTACCGAAATTTCAGTATCCAAAAAAATCATACCAATACCATACCAAAATTTCGGTATACCTTAAATTTCGATACGGTATGATACCAAAATTTCGGTATGGTATCGGTAGCATACCTTCTATACCATTCACACAGAGGGTTTTTTACCATGCATGTCTCGTAACTCGTTAATTGGTCGTTTTGGAATTTTAATCAATTCAAACTCCTTAGGCCCCAATAAGATAGATTATTAATACCAAATTTTTCAAAATAAAAGAATTTTTAACCTTAAATAATTTACATATTTTATTAGCCAGTCTCCTTAGTAAGACAAAAAACTTTACATAACCACAAAATACAACTTTATATAAAGATTAATTAGAACGAAGCAGCTATATTTAAAACATTAGTGAAGATTAACAAAAAGTAATTGCATTGCATCTTCGCACTTTCAAAATCCTGGAAAAACATTAAAAAGACAAATATTAAACGTTACTTGAGTTACATAAGTAAAATATGGTGCCTAATCTTAGAAAGTTGTGTATAAGTTAATAATTTATGGGCTAAATAAGTTTATGAAAATCCCTAATTTTTCATTTTATATTTTTTGAAATAATATAATATATGTAGGTGTGTATATATATATAAATATAATTAGTATTTCGGTATTCGGTATAATCGGTATACCTAATTTTAAAAACTTTCACCCATTACCGTACCGAAAATTTTCGGTACGGTATCATACCTTACCAAAAACTTCGGTATACCAAAATTTTCGATATTTTCGATACGATTCGATACGATAAGGACGGTATTTCAATATTTCGGTATTTTTTCCCAGCCCTACTTTTAGAAATATGTTCGGAAAATAATCCAAGGAAGGACCACTTTATTACTTTGACCAGAATAAGATCTATGGGGCAATTTGACCAGAATATAGTATCTGAGACCTCCGTTAACGGTAACGCGGCAACTTGATGAATGTTGAGCGATGTAGGAAACGGACGTTAGCTATAGCCGTTAGCCAGCTCGGAAACAGAGGGGCAGGTGACAACTCATCATCGTAGATTATATGCTGATGAGATCCAACGGCTACTGATCTGCTTACGTGTCTATATATCACCCACTCGGTGAAACAGTGTGTGTTGAAGTTTACGTTGGAGTTGGATTGACTAGATTTGCTTATCAACATTGTCCTTATTATCTAGTCTATACTTTATACTACTAGAATATGATTGATTTGGCTCGAAATTAGATTGCAATGTCTTTATTTGGCTCGAAATTAGATTGCAATGTCTTTTATGCTGTGCCGTTCTTATCTTTGTAAATTAGGGTGGTTTACACATAAATATCTTTTTCGATAAAAACTTGTAATTTAGTATCATGTCAGTATTTTTTTATATGTGGTACCTAATAGAATAAATTTTTGCACATAGGTACGAGATCCGCCGCAGATACGTCATATAACACATTTAGGTATATAGTGAGTGGTGGAGCCACATGATAACCAGTGGGGTCACCAGTGGGGTCCAGTGACCCCACTGGGAAAAAAATATTAATAACTAGGATAGAAAAAATTTATATTAGGACTAAAACTGAAAAGGATTAGAATGAAAGGACCCCAGTGAAAATTTATAAACGTATGGGGTCCAATTTCCAATTTCCTGTACAATTACAAAATTGACCCCATTGATTTACCAGTCTGGCTCCGCCACTGCCTATAGCAACGTATTGCGGTACGTAATACGTTGAGAAAATGGTACGTCATATATAACACATTAAGGTACCATATAGTAACCGTATAAGGTACCGTATAAACGCGTGATGTGGTACGCAATACACACGTAAAAAGGTACGGCAGGACTGAAAAATTGGTACAAACACTAAAACGAGTACCTATCTGTAAAAATTCTGACGTAGGTACTGATTTATAAATTTTTTAATCAATTGAGTATTTATCTATATATGTCACTTTAAATTATTATTATTTCTTTTCATTTGGGTCTGGCTACCATGAAAATCTAGAGCATATGATTTATTACGTCCTTGTTAGTCTACTCTTATTTGCATTAGTACAAAAGATTGAAATATAAGAAATTTAAATTAAAATTAACGTAACATAACCGATCCATATTTATTCGTATGAGCATTTTAAGCGAAGATCCGCGAAAAAAACGTCGCCTAAAGCTCGAGATATTGTAGAGGAGACGCGCCGTCGACGCCTCGATTCCTAACATAAGTAGTATAGTCCTTGAGAGTCGTCCCACGATACTTGGGCGGATTTCCTTCGGACAACAACTCTTCAACTGGCCCGTAAACCCTCGTACTAACACCATAAGTATCTCTTCCAAAGAAAGATGCCACTGACACCCTAGGGCCCGAGCGGCTCGCCAACACTCTGTGCTCCACGCTCTTGAATCGACCGTTGGAAATTAGCTGCAAATTTTTTCAAGAAGTTGCATTTCTTGACATAGAGTATTATCTATGGGAAAATAAAATTAAAAAATCCCGACAAGTTCAATCTATTAGGTGAAATAGCAATTAAGCATTATACGAAAATTTGTTTTCTTGCCTGGAACATATCTCCTATATTGACCACCAAAGCTCCCGGCATCGGAGCAACGTCAACCCATTCGTTTCCGTGCTTCACTTGCAAGCCTCCGATGCCGTCTTGTAAAAGAACCGTCAAGAAATTATAATCCGAATGTCGTGGGGTGCCTAAAGTGAGCTCGGGCTCGGGACACGACGGATAATAATGTCCGAAGATTGAGAGCGTCTGTGCACAGTCCATGTCGACGAGGCGGTTGGGGTCGAGGCCTAAAGATTCCGACAAAAGTTCGAACAGAGTGGTTCCGAGCTTCATTACCTCGTGTGAATACTCCATCAATATCCTCCTGCTCGCGGTTTTGTTATACGTTATAAAAACAATCGAAAATCATAGTATTAAGCTTCTTCCTTACGTAAAAAGGGAATAAATCAATCAATCAAATTCGGCGAGGCTTCATAACGTGCTTCTTTCGGAATTAAACTCCCATTTGTCAATATTTTGAAAAACTATGTCTCTTGTTTTTCATTCTCATTCCCATAGGAATGAATACTATGATTCACATTTCGAACATGCATGAATAATTCATCTATACGTTAACTTCCATCTTGGAAGTTATGTGTATTTTATAAGATATCCGCGGCTTCTCTCAATAATGACTACTTACCTAAAAGCTTAATCTTTAAGTGAGTACATTTTCACATATTATATTTCCAACAAGAATCCTCATGTTTAGGCTTATTTTTTCATTAGTATCTAGCCTTAAAATGCATAATTTCAAATAGTTGGTCTTGGGGATTTGTGGTTAAGACCTCTTTGACGCTGACTCTGATATCATGTCGAATGACTACTTAATGCAGCGTAAGTAACTTAGGATACCTTAATACAGGAGGCAGTTCGTCGGGCTTCGGAGGCTCGGGGGCCATAATGCAATTGACCGAGTCCCTCCACGACGCGGCCCTCGAGCTGAACCAGTGTTTTAAAAAGCGGTAGATCGCGCGCTTCGAGGCGCGCTATTTCGTTTTTTTTCATCAGAACGCACCAACGCGCAAAAAGAATAGCGTAACTTTCTAATTTCTTTTTTTTATTTTTTATTTTATTCCTGATGTGACAGGATACCGAAATTCGAGACGAAGTTTAAAAGAAAAAATTGTCAGCCACCTATTACGAAGCAAAACGTCACCCTCACCCATAAAACAAACTTTCCTTTTATTTTTTTTATTTATTTTTAAATTTTATTTCTGATTCCCATTAATTTAGGAAATCGAATTTACTTTAGGTGATTTATGTATACTAATAAGTAATAATATCTAATTAATTCTTTGTTTCACGACGATCAAAATGACATATATATCCTATATATTTTGATATTTAAATAAATTTTAATTAATAAATGAGAAGATATCACTATATAAATAATATATGTAAGGATATGAGCGTTTAATTTTGTACTTTAAAAATATAAATTGTGAAATACGAGAGGATAAATAGTATAGATGTTATTTTTTTAGTTAAAATTAGCTTGCTCGAAATACTCGCGCAACACGCTACGCTATTTACGCTACACGCTGTTGGAACAAAAACGCTACGCAATGCGCAACACGCGTTTTAAAACATTGAGCTGAACAGATCGAAGTTGCTCATATAAATCATCTTCTTCGTAAAATCCCGCGTGTAATAACTCCTCTTCGCCTCGGGTCCTTGCTCGTGGAACATTCTAACAGCGTCGAGCATTTCTTCCAAAGTGCTCGTAGGTATTCCGTGATTGACGACTTGGAAGAAGCCCCAACTCACGGACGCTCGGAGGGTTTCTAACACGATCTCCTTGCGCTTGTCGGGATCTTCACGGATGCCTTCGAGGTTTATGACGGGCAAAAAAGAATGTCTTGAATTTTCGGTTCGATGGGATTTCGTGTCCGACAGGGCTTCGGGCGGGTGGATGAATATTCGCGGGATTTTCGTAATGTTCGAATCGACGAGGCCTTTGACGCCGGCTTTGGTGTCGTCGAAGGCCTTAAGTTCGAAATTTCGATCGCACGTTGCCATTGTTGAAGTGTGGATATTGTTGCTAAGCAGTGGTTATCGTAAGTATGTATGGATAGGAAAGCTTTAGCATGTAGTGATCTCAGTACTGTAATAATATCATGCTCGGACTTGATTTTGTAGGTCCACCCAAGGCACTTCGATGATATTCTGGAACAAAAGAAAAGAAGAATCTAACAAAATACGAGAAAAATAGTTTGGGCTAAATAACTTATTGGGCCGGTGAGGAATTTAGGATGGCCCATTTTTGGACTTTGGTGATGAATAATTATTTTTTCAGGAGATATTTCTCATCGGGAAATCGGCGGATGCTTTTCCCTCGGCACTCGTCGATTTTTCAATGTGATTTTTTTCGGGTTTGTACGAACAATCTGCAAATGGGCAAGTCCAAACTCACTCGAATTTTGTTAATGTTCCGTTGCTTTTAGCTTCAGCTCGCTTGAGGTGAGGATCTTTTCTTTGCCTTTGCCGAAATGTTTGTGTCAATGCTGCTTCTGAAATGTTCAGTTGAAATGCAATTGCTATGTAAGATTTTGATTCTACGATACAGTCCATGCATTTGAAAGGTACTAACTAGACTAGTATTTTTTTTATGTTGCCTGAAATTCTCTCTAGTTTTTTTTTTCGGTTGTTCGTACCTATTTGCTTTGCCTGGTGGTGACAGTCTGAGTTGAAGAGTTGAATAAGCAAGTAAATCGATAGTCAAGTTCTTGTTTGCGAATGATCCCTCATTGATTTGTTTCAGGAAACGGATGCGACTGAGTCGTAATTAGTATGGCTATGCTTTTTCTACCATCTGCTTCCCAAAGTTCCCATGCTATTACCAGTAAAGATTCTAAATTCCTTACTTTGTTAGCTCCAAGTCATGGCATGAAGTTGAATCTGAAACAGAAATCTTTTAATGGACAGTGGGTGGATTCTGTAAGAAGAACATATTCTAAGCATTCTGTAGTAAAAGCAATAGCCTCCTCAGATGTTTCGGCTGTAAAAACCTCAGAAAAGGTTAAAAGCTATCGATTTATGATGGAAAGTGGGGATCCATTGAAGGTAACTGTTAAGAATAAAGCTGGTAGCAAGTATGTACTCTTTGTGGAAGTTGAATCCATGAAGCTTTATGAGGGAAACCAAGATCTGCTTATGATCTGGGGATTGTTCAGAGATGATTCTTCGTCAAAGTTCTTGCCCTTAGGCTTTCAAGAAAACGATGCTGATATCAATTGCGTCAAAACGCCGCTATTGAAAGACTCTGTTGGAAAGTTAATCGCTGAGCTCGATTTCGAAAAGAATTTAGCCCCACTCTACATATCGTTTCTACTGAGTTCTCAATTAGGTTCTAACACGAACCCATCAACAATAAAAAATCACCAGAAAAGGAATTTTATCGTACCAGTAGGCTTTGGCTCTGGGCGCCCTTTTCCTTTGGGCATGTCTTTTTCAGACGATGGATTGGTAAACTTTGCCCTTCTTTCTCGAAGTGCGGAAAGTGTTGTCCTTTGTCTGTATTCTGATACCGAAGCAGAAAACCCAGCTTTAGAGATTGACTTGGATCCATACGTTAATCGCTCAGGTGATATCTGGCATGCTCTGTTAGAAAGTCCCATGAGCTTCACAAGCTATGGTTATCGCGTTAGAAGTGGAAACTACAGTAAAGAGCAGCACCGTGTTCTGTTAGATCCTTACGCCAAGGTTGTCGAAAACGTAGGATCTGATTCATCTCCTAAATACCTTGGAAGAGTAAGTGAAGTACCTCCCTTCGATTGGAGTGGTGACTTGCGCCCTAACATACCTATGGAGAAACTAATCATCTACAGATTGAATGTTCAGCGTTTCACCCAAGATAAGTCCAGTAAGTTATCGACTGATATTGCTGGGACGTTCCACGGTGTTTCTGAGAAATTGGATCACTTCAAGAATCTAGGCGTCAATGCTGTCTTGTTAGAACCAATACTACCTTCCGACGAGGAAAAAGGACCCTATTACCCCTTCCATTTCTTCTCCCCCGTAAACTCGCATGGGCCTGCTAAGTCGTTGAAAGAGATGGTGAAGCAGCTCCACGCAAGTGGAATCGAGGTTTTTCTTGAAGTTTCCTTCACACGCACTGCCGAAAACTGCCCGCTGAAAGAAATTGACGAATCATCCTACTATCACATCTACGGTGGAGAAGAACTGAAATCAAGAAACTCTCTGAACTGCAACTTCCCCATCGTTCAGCAGTTAGTGCTGGAGAATCTGAGGTATTGGGTCATCGAATTCCACGTTGATGGCTTCTCCTTTGTCGACTCTTCTTCTCTCACTAAAGGTATCAGCGGAGAATATCTCTCACGCCCTCCTTTAATCGAGGCTATAGCATTCGACCCACTGCTTTCGAACGCCAAGATCATCGCCGACCAGTGGGACCCACAAGGGATCGAAGGCAAGGAAGAAGAAACCGTTTTCCCCCATTGGAAGAGATGGGCAGAGACGAACCCGAAGTTTCGAGACGACGTAAGAAACTTTCTGAATGGTCGGGGTGCAATAAGCAGCCTGGCGACCCGACTATGTGGAAGCGGGGACATCTTCTTACACGGGCGTGGCCCGGCCTATTCTTTCAATTTCATTACAAGAAATAGCGGGCTTACCTTGGTGGACCTCGTCAGCTTCAGCGCTGACGCCGAGCTGAGCTGGAACTGCGGAGAAGAGGGCCCCACGAACAAAGCACTCGTTCTTGAGAGACGACTGAAGCAGATTCGAAACTTCCTCTTCGTTCTATTCATTTCGCTGAGCATCCCATTGCTCAGCATGGGCGACGAGTGCGGCCAATCTTGTAATGGATCGATCTCTTACCAAGACAGGAAACCCATGAACTGGGACGCCCTAAAATCGAATTTTGCGACTCAGATCACCGAATTCATCTCTTTCCTGAGCTCTTTGAAGAGCAGACGAGGCGATCTCTTGCAGAAGAAGCGATTCTTCGACGAGGATAGCGTTCAATGGTTTGACACCGATCAGTTGCCTCCGAACTGGGATGATCCTTCGTGCAAATTTCTTGGCGTGATTCTGAAAGGCGATGAGCGGAGCAGCGGCGATTTGTTCGTGGCGTTTAATGCTGGCGATGAGTCGGTTAAAGTCGAGCTTCCTCCGCTCGAAGGCGAAGAGGAGAGTTGGGTGCTTTTGGTCGATACTGCCCTTGCATTTCCAGGATTTTTTAGCGTGGACGGCGTACGCCTTGAGGGCGTTTTCGGGACGTATGAGATGAAGGCTCACAGTTGCCTTTTGCTTGAGGTAAGAAGAGAAGCTCAGTAGCTTATATGTATTGAGTTTATGTTGTCTGGGTAATATTTGATCATGGGGTTTTTGTTTGTCTGAAGCATGTAGATTTATTTCGAAATCTGTAATAAAAACCTCACATTTGTATCAAATTATTTAAGTAATTCAATTTGTTTAACTTGCCGATGTAGTAGGGCTGGGAAAATATATCGATATACCGTCCTTATCGTATCGAAACGTACCGAAAATATCGAAAAATTTGGTATACCGAAGTTTTTGGTAAGGTATGATATTCGGTACGGTTTAGTATGAAAATTTTAAAAATTAGGTATACCGATTATACCGAAATATCGAAATATTAAATTTTTTATATTATATATATACACACACACCTACATATATTATATTATTTCAAAAAAATATAAATTGTATAAATATATTATAAGGATCTTCATAAATTTATTTAGCCCATAAAATTATTAACTATACCCAACAACATATTGAGGCCCGCCATATTTTACTAATTTTTTTGAATAGCCGTTTCGTTTTAATTAATCTGTATATAAAGTTGTATTTTGTGGTTACGTAAAGTTCTTTGTCTTACTAAGGAGACTGACTAAAATATGTAAATTATTTAAGGTTATTTTGTGAATTTAAAATCTTTTTATTTTGAAAATTTGGTATTAATAATTAGGGATGGCAATGGGGCAGGTCCGGACCCGAACCCGCCCTGACCCGGCCCTAATGGGCCGGGTATTTTTAAAATAATCGGGTATGGGGCGGGTAATGGTTTAAAATTTTTCTACCCGGCCGGGTCTGGGGCGGGTCTCGGGTCCGGCCAAACCCGCCCCGATACCCGGCCCGAAACCCGCCCCGATAATATATCTATATTATAATTCAATTTGTAATTAACGTTATATAGTATTATTGTTAATATTATGAATAAATCAGTTGTTGGTCTAGTGGTAGAGGTTTGGTATTACAAATGTGAGGTTGTGGGTTCGAATCTCAATCAATACATTTATACATTTATCTTTTAAAAATTTAAAAAAAAGAAAAAATTGAAAAAAAGAAAAAATAATATATTCAATTGAAAAAAAAGAAAAAATAATATATTCGAGTCTGGCGGGTCAGACCCGGTTCGCTCGGGTCTAGCCCGGGGCGGGGCGGGGCGGGTCCAGACCCGAGGTGGGGCGGGGCGGGTTCCGGGTTCGCTAAAAAATAATCGGGTCGGGTCCCGGGTCCGGCCAAACCCGACCCATACCGGGCCTGTTGCCATCCCTATTAATAATCCATCTTATTGAGGCCTAAGGAGTTTGAATTTACTAAAAATTCGAAAACAACAAAATTAACGAGTTACGAGACACGCATGGTAAAAAACCATCCGTGTGAATGGTATAAAAGGTATTATACCATACCGAAATTTTGGTATGATACCGTATCGAATTTAAGGTATACTGAAATTTTGGTATGATATTGGTATGATTTTTTTCGATATCGAAATTTCGATACGGTATACGTTATCACAGATTTTGGTACGGTGTACCGTACCGAAAGACCCCTAGATGTAGTTGCCTGCTTTCCTTCTGCTGTTTTGCTTTTGCTTAATTTCAATTGAGCCCATCAACTGATTTAATTTGGATTCGATCCGTTATTTAAGCCCAATAAAAGAAAGGCCCAAACTGTAATTTCTCTTCCTCTTTTTTTTCCCCCCTTTTTATTTACATTTTTATTTCTTTTCGTCCTCGTCCGACCTACCTACTATGGTTCGATTGCGCACTAGCCTTCCGTCTAATTGACCCATGAACCTCGTGCGGAAACAGTAAGTTTATTGGTGAATGCTTGTGAGATGAATTATCAATGGTGTTATGTACTAGTTAATTTATCTGCAAAATGATTCTTGTGCATGTTTCTGAAGCTTATTTTCAGTAATTTATGTATTCGTAGAACTTCAGTTTGGTGCGGATATTTTGCGGTAATAAACAGGATAGTTCGAGACAACCGAGTCTTCAACCTATTCATGCATCGATTCCCATTACTTTACACCATTGGTTTCGTACTCTTTTAGGCGCCAATATGTTTTTCCACAAGTTCATCATGCCAAGTGTTTGATACAATGCTTTATAGAAAAATACTTTTTTTTATTGATTCTATCTCGGTTATGCTGATGCAAAAACGTAATCTATTTGTGTTTGTGTTGCTTGGGCGTTGGTCGATTTATGCTGCATATGTACTTTGGAAACGAAACGAAGTGACTTTCTAATTCTGAACTATTATCACTACTCACTTGCTTCAATCCTACATGTGTAGGATTCAAACTTATATGAGAAACCTTACATGCTCTCTGATGACTTGCCATATCGACCATCAGATTCTGTACCTTGCATCTGTTTACGAAAAAAATTCGACCTTTTGGAGAAGCGCGGAAACTCGACTCTATTGGTCTTCAAAAGTCCACTTCTCGTGTGGTGTGGAGAAAAGTTATGATCCTAAGAGTTCGTTCGTAAAATCGACATCTCATCCCATGACAGCATCAGCTAATTATGCTCTACTATCACGCTCGGTCAAAAGTGAGGTCCAAGCTGCTTTTTTCGATTACTTGCACTGTACTAGAGGATTGAGCTTTGTGGAGGCAGAGCACATAAGCAAGAATGCCCCCATCTTTCTCCGTAAATTAGTTGCCAAGGTCGAAAACGAGGAATATGTATCTAGAGCTTTATCGAAGTTCTTGAGGTACCATCCCATCAATGAGTTTGAACCCTTCTTCGAGAGTTTGGGCTTGAAGCCTAAAGAGTTTGAGTCCCTTCTTCCCCAACAGCTAATCTTTCTCAGCGATGATCAAGTCTTGCTCCATAATTACCACGCTCTCAGCACTTACGGCGTACCGCGGAGTAAAATAGGAAAGATGTGCAAAGAAGCTGCTGAGATATTTACTTATGGTTATGGGGTTTTGGACAGGAAATTGAGGGCTTACGAGGAACTCGGTTTGAGTAAATCGACGGTCATAAAGACCGTAAGCTGCAGTCCTCGACTTTTAGTCGACGAACCCAGCGAAGCACTCGCCGGGATTCTTGAGATATTAAGAGAAGTTGGGTTCGGTAATGATTGGATTGGAGGGTACTTATCGAGCAAAAACGAGTATAATTGGATACGAATATTGGACACATTGTGTTTCCTTCGCTATATTGGCTATAACAATACACAGATGAAGTCTTTGCTCGCAAGCGACGCTCCGTTACTATTTCAAGGATCAGGGAAAGAAGTCTACACAATAGCAGGTGCATTGCTTAAGTTAGGCCTCAAAGTAAACGAAGTCCAGGAATTGTTCGTGAACAGCCCTGAGATCATATCGCCCAAATCAGCCAGCAATTTCTGGAAAATATTACACATCCTATTCGAAATCGAGATGGAGCCACGAGGAATAGCCAAGTTCGTATCGACCCACGTGAAACTGCTACATTCCCGCACCTTAAGAGGGCCAAAGATCATTCTGAAGAACTTCAAGAACGACGAGCACAGCTTGCGTCAGATGATAGAAACAGATCCATATTCTTTCCTGGAGATAGCTTTCAAATCGAAGACATCTTCGCCCGAGCTCATCGCCGCAAGAAGCCCCAAGAACATCTTCGAGAAGGTGGAATTTTTAACGAGATTAGGCTACTCTGAAAACTCTGAAGAAATGGCGAAAGCCATGAAAGTTTTCAGGGGCAGGGGAGACCAACTGCAAGAGAGATTCGACTGCTTAGTAAAAGCTGGCTTGGACTTTAACACGGTATTGGACATGGTAAAGCAAGCTCCTACCGTTTTGAATCAAAGCAAAGACGTCCTCGAGAAGAAGATCGAATGCTTGAAAGTTTACTTGGGTTATCCTATCGAGTCAATAGGGGCGTTTCCGTCTTATCTGTGCTACGACATGGCGAGGATCAGTATGAGGTTTTGCATGTACAGATGGCTCAGAGAGAAGGGAGCAGCTAAGCCTATGTTGTCTGTGAGTACGCTTTTAGTTTCTTCTGATTCAAGATTTGAGAAATATTACGTGGATATACACCCTCAAGGTAGGGTTGTCTGGGAAAATTTGAAAAGCTCACCACCTTTGAGTTGAGATTTTCCTTTTCTTTTCTGTTGTAATTTATTAATAATCCATGTCTTAGTTTGAGTTTTAGATGAGAAAGAAAGAATGGCACTTGACTTGACCATTGGCAAGTCAAATCGGGCACGTGGCGCTGACCTCCGTTTAATGCTAGGCGCACGTGGGAGTGTAGTATTATAGGTTCTTTTTCGTTACTTGTTTTCTTAAAATATAGTCTTTAACCAATTTTTATTTTTAGAAAATAGTCCAAGTTTTTTGTTAATGGCCTTAAATTAGAAGTATTTTTATTATTTTGCCAAGATGGAGTCTGAGCCGAATATCTGCTCTATAAGAAGGGTTCTTTCCCCCAATTACATGTTATATATTGTTTATATATGATTGACTACACAACCAATATTTTATACGCTTGATTATTATTATTATTACATTTTCTTCGAAGCTATTTCCCTAAATTATCCTCTTTTTTTCTGTTTCTTTAAGAACTCCGAATCATTCCATTTAAGAAGTCGAAAAGTATCAAACTCCGATTAAATGCAATAATTATATACTTATTAAAAGTAAAATAGTTGACCTCTCATTGACCCCTTATAGCCAATCGCTGGGTGATACGCCAGCGCTCAAAAGTTCAATTACCATTTTAGGTCTGAATGTTGTAGGATTTACATTGTGCCATCGAATTCTAAGGTATATGTTTGATTGGAATTAGTAAATGCCATTCACGTTGGAATACCAAAAGACCAAAGACAAACGGTCACTTCTAAAAGTTTTTTTTTTTTTTTCTATTTTCTCTTCTTCGAATCTGCTTGGACTAAATCGGTCGAAGTTCAAGTTTGAAGATCGGGAGCGACTTAGCAGTTTGTAGAAGCTTGCAATTTTTCTTTGTATATCATTTTCGTTCATTTTGCTACATTCACTCGAGTGTTAGATCACCCGATTATGTAAAGATTGATATGCGTTTGTGCGTGATCTTCGATGTGGACTTCGTTAGTTTGCTTATCTTTCTACATTATCTTGCCATTATAGCCCATCAACGGCCACGTTTTCCCTTAACACGGCTAGCTCGGCCGCCCAAATTTGACGATTCTTATCATTCTGATCTTTGGGATTACCCTCTTGCCAATGATCGAAGCGTAGTTCTAAGTTCTAAAAATCAGATTGATGCCGAAGGAGATTCTGTTTTGGGGTTGTTGAAAGGTTTTGATGTTGATTCAGCGTTAGCCTAGGTGTATATTGCAGTTTTCTTCATATCTATATCCTCTCTGCAAGAGATTTATGAATTGGTTTGATTTTTATGAAGCTTAGGTGCTGCAAATTCAGAAGTGTACGTCTCAAATGTTGAATTGATTTGATTCTTATGAAGCTTAAGTGTTGGAAATTCAAAAGTGTACGTCTCAGATGTTGTGGTTAATGAAGCAAAGCTATTTGGGACTACAAATGGGGTGGGAATCAAGACATGGCAGGTTATAATTATAATAACTTTGATCGTTCGATAGTATTATCCTATCACTCTCTGCAAGAGATTTATGGGTTGATTTGAATTTTATGAAGCTTAGGTGCTGGAAATTCATAAGTGTACGTCTCAGACGTTGAATTGATTTGATTCTTATGAAGCTTAGGTTCTGGAAATTCAGAAGTGTACGTCTCAGATGTTGTGGTTAATGAAGCAAAACTATCTGGGACTACAAATGGGGTGAGAATCAAGACATGGCAGGTATTAATTATAATAAATTTGATCGTTCGATAGTATTATCTTATCATAAGATCGTCATCTCATTTTCTTTCGTGTGAATAAAGGGAGGATCTGGAAGTGCAAGCAACATCAAGTTTCAGAACATTGACAAGAATCAAGACATGGCACGTAATAATTAAAATAAATTTGATCGTTCGATAGTATTATCTTATCATAAGATCGTCATCTCATTTTTAGAACATTGAGATGCAAAATGTGAAGAACCCTATGATCATCGATCAGAGTTATTGTGATAAAAAAAGATAATTTTTTTCTTTTATTATATTTTGAATCAGTTTTAGTATGTTTATTTATTATCCTTCAGAGCTCGGTTGTGCATGTGAAGAGCGCCGTGTATCAGAACATCAATGGCGAGGGGTGGTTCTAAAGTTCAGATTGGTGCCGAAGGAGATTATGTTTTGAGGTTGTTGAAATGTTCTAGTGTTGATTCACGTTAGCCCTTGTTATATTGCAGTTTTCACTTCCGCCGTAGCTGAACGCGAGCCTTACTGTCATATTTATATCCTCTCTGCAAGAGATTTATGAAATGAAGCAAAGCTGTCTGGAACTACAAATGGGGTGAGAATCAAGACATTGCAGGTATTAATTATAATAAATTTGCTGGTTCGATAGTATTATTGTATCATGTATCATAAGATCGTCATATCATTTTCTTTCGTGTGAATAAAGGGAGGATCTGGAAGTCAAGCAACATCAAGTTTCATAACAATGACAAGAATCAAGAATGGCAGGTAATAATTAAAATAAATTTGATCGTTCGATAGTATTATCATCGTTCGATAGTATTATCTTATCATAAGATCGTCATCTCATTTTTAGAACATTGAGATGCAAAATGTGAAGAACCCTATAATCATCGATCAGAGTTATTGTGATACAAAAAATAAGTTTATTTCTTTTTTTTTTTTATATTTTGACTCAGTTTAGTATGTTTATTTCTTTCCTTCAAAGCTCGGTTGTGCACGTGAAGAACGTCGTGTATCAGAACATCAATGGCGAAGGGTGGTTCTAAAGTTCAGATTGATGCCGAAGGATATTATGCTTTGGGGTTGTTGAAATGCTATAATGTTGATTCAGCGTTAGCCCAGGTTTATATTGCAGTTTTCACTAGGGCTGGGGAAAAATACCGAAATACCGTTCTTATCGTATCGAATCGTATCGAAAATATCGAAAATTTTGGTATACCGAAGTTTTTGGTAAGGTATGATACCGTACCGAAAATTTTCGGTACGGTAATGGTATGAAAGTTTTTAAAAGTAGGTATACCGATTATACCGAATACCGAAATTTTAAAAATTTTAATATTATATATATATAAATATATATATATACACACACCTATATATATTATATTATTTCAAAAAATATAAAATGAAAAATTAAGGATATTCGTAAACTTATTTGGCCCATAAATTATTAACTTATACTCAACTTTCTAATATTAGGCCCACCATATTTTACTTATGTAACTCAAGTAACGTTTAATTTTCGTTTTTTAATGTTTTTTGTCATGATTTTTGAAAGCGTGAAGATGCAATGCAATTACTTTTTTTTGTTAATCTTTCACTAATTTTTTAATTATAGCCGCTTCGTTCTAATTAATCTGCATATAAAGTTGTATTTTGTGGTTATGTAAAGTTTTTTCTCTTACTAAGGAGACTAGCTAAAATATGTAAATTAATTAAGGTTAAAATATCTTTTTATTTTGAAAAATTTGGTATTAATAATCTATCTTATTGGGGCCTAAGGAGTTTGAATTGATTAAAAATTACAACGAATTAACGAGTCACGAGGCATGCATGGTAAAAAACCCTCCGTATGAATGGTATAGGAGGTATGATACCGATACTATACCGAAATTTCGGTATGATACCGTATCGAAATTTAAGGTATACCGAAATTTTGGTATGGTATTGGTATGATTTTTTTGGATACCGAAGTTTCGGTACGGTATACGGTATCACAGTTTTGGTACGGTATACCGTACCGAACCACCCCTAGTTTTCACTTCCGTCTTAGCTGAACGCGAGCCTTACGGTCATATTTATATCTCTGCAAGAGATTTATGAATTGATTTGATTTTTATGCAGTATCGGAAGCTTACGTGGTGGAAATTCAGAACTGTACGTGTGAGGCGTTGAGGTTAATGAAGAAAAGCTATCTGGGACTAGAAATGGGGTGAGAATCAAGACATAGCAGGTAATAATTATAATTAATTTGATCATTCGATAGTTTTATCTTACCATAAGATTGTCATCTCATTTTCTTTAGTGTGAATAAAGGGAGGATCTAGAAGTGCAAGCAAAATCAAATTTCAGAACATTGAGAGGAATCAAGACACGGCAGGTAATAATTATAATAAATGTGATCGTTGGATAGTATTATCTTATCTTAAGATCATCATCTCATTTTCTTAGGATGAGGATCTGGAAGTGCAACCAACATCAAGTTTCAGAACATTGAGATGCAAAATGTGAATAACCCTATAATCATTGATCAGGGTTATTGTGATAAAACAATATATTTTTTTATATTTTGAATCAGTTTAATATATTTTTTTATTTTCCTTCAGAGCTCGGCTGTGCATGTGAAGAACGTCGTGTATCAGAACATCAATGGCGAAGGGTGGTTCTAAAGTTTCTAAAAATCAGACTGATGCTGAAGGACATTCTGTTTTGGGGTTGTTGAAAGGTTTTGATGTTGATTCAACGTTAGCCCAGGTTTATATTGCAGTTTTCTTCGTATTTATATCCTCCCTGCAAGAGATTTATGAATTGATTTGATTTTTATGAAGCTTAGGTGCTGCAAATTCAGAAGTGTACGTCTCAGATGTTGAATTGATTTGATTCTTATGAAGCTTAAGTGTTGAAAATTCAAAAGTGTACGTCTCAGATGCTGTGGTTAATGAAGCAAAGCTATCTGGGACTACAAATGGGGTGATAATCAAGACATGGTAGGTTATAATTATAACAATTTTGATCGTTCGATAGTATTATCCTATCACTCACTACAAGAGATTTATGAGTTGATTTGAATTTTATGAAGCTTAGGTGCTCGAAATTCACAAGTGTACGTCTCAAACGTTGAATTGATTTGATTCTTATGAATCTTAGGTTCTGGAAATTCAGAAGTGTACGTCTCAGATGTTGTGGTTAATGAAGTAAAACTATCTGGGACTACAAATGGGGTGAGAATCAAGACATGTCATGTATTAATTATAATAAATTTGATCGTTCGATAGTATTATCTTATCATAAGATCGTCATCTCATTTTCTTTCGTGTGAATAAAGGGAGGATCTGGAAGTGCAAGCAACATCAAGTTTCAGAACATTGACAAGAATCAAGACATGGCACGTAATAATTAAAATAAATTTGATCGTTAATAGTATTATCTTATCATAAGATCGTCATCTCATTTTTAGAACATTGAGATGCAAAATGTGAAGAACCCTATGATCATCGATCAGAGTTATTGTGATAAAAAAGATAATTTTTTTCTTTTATTATATTTTGAATCAATTTTAGTATGTTTATTTATTTTCCTTCAGAGCTCGGTTGTGCATGTGAAGAACGTCGTGTATCTGAACATCAATGGCGAGGGGTGGTTCTAAAGTTCAGATTGGTGCCGAAGGAGATTATGTTTTGGGGTTGTTGAAATGTTATAATGTTGATTCAGCGTTAGCCCATGTTTATTATATTGCAGTTTTCACTTTCGTCGTAGCTGAACGCGAGCCTTACTGTCATATTTATATCCTCTCTGCAAGAGATTTATGAAATGAAGCAAAGTTGTCTGGGACTACAAATGGGGTGAGAATCAAAACATTGCAGGTATTAATTATAATAAATTTGATCGTTCGATAGTATTATCTTATCATAAGATAATAATGTACCTCCTGTAATAATGGATTATTTTCTTTACACCGTGTAATCATAGTTTGTTGCATTTTTTTTCAGTTTTTCGGAGATAAAATAGCATACGCTCACAAAGCTTGAAGGTGATCGCTTGCATCGGCGAGTCTTGAACAGAGGGAAGCTGGGACAACTCTGGAAGTTGTTGCTGCCCAGGCTAAGGCCATTGCAGGTATTTCCTAGCATTGTCTTCATACATAATTCTTCCCTGTTTTTAAAGTGGAAACCTAAAGAACGAAAAGCCTTTGGTTATTACAGAACGGAATGATGACTGGAGCAATGTTGTCTTGGCCTATGAGCCCGTGTGTGCCGTTGGAACTGGGAAGGTCGCCACTCCAGCTCAGGCCCAAGAAGTAAGTCGAGATTTTTTTGCTTTAGTTTCTTGAGTTCAATTCAAGATCTGTGATGTTTGCAACTCAACTTTAGGTAAACTTCGAATTGAGGAATTCGCTTCAAGCGAACGTGAGCCCTGAAGGAAATGTCTTCGACCAGAATAATCTACGGAGGTAATAAAAATATACTATTAGAGCGAAGCTCCTGTTCATACATAAATATTATAATTCGAGCGAAGTTCCCGCTCATACATGAATTAAAAGTTGGATATTAACCTCTCATTGACTACCCCTATAGCCAATTGCTACGTGACATCTCAGCTTTTAAAAAATATTGACCATTTTGGGTCTATGCGTGAGTGGAATTACATGGATGGTATCAAAAATAGCAAACTTTACATACGTGATAAGTATCACAAATACATTACATTTAATTTACAATTAATATGGCAGGTCAATAATCTAACTCTGCAGGTGAATAGTCTTACATTGTTTAATGTTCTTATTGTGATGTATCTGCAATTGATAGATAAGAAACAATAAACTAAGAGCTCTCGCAGTCTCGCTCTTCCACCGCCACCGTCCGAGAAACCTCAAGAAGCGTATAGCGGCGATGACAACTTCGAGTTTGGTCTATTTTATTTCAACTTTTGTTCTTGATTGTCTTCGAAAGTTGGGGAGTTTCTGTCCAATGATTCGGAGTAGAGTTGTCATCGACTGCTTTCATTTAACCACTACATGTGTTGTGATTAAATTTGGTATCCAGCTTATGAAAAGAGATGTTTTTTCAGCTAGATATTTGTTAACCAACTCATGGATATCAAGAGCCATTTGATACCTGTTTCTAATGCTATTTAATTCAAGAACGTTTTCTCTCCCAATCTTACTTCGTAAATAACTTCAGAAGAATGGAAGAATTTTAATATATAACCTCTTTTGTTCATCTTCCACTTTTCGTTTCACACGGGCGAGATACTTTTGGAGAGAGACAAAGACTCTTTCAAAGCTTCCAAATGTAGTTGCCTTTTATGGGGTTTCTCCTGATGGTCTCGACGACTCATTAGAAACTGTAATCGGGTACATAGCAAACGGTGCGCTGTTCTTCTAAGAAAGGATCGGTCCGCGATTTAATATATTTTTAATTCACAAGGGTGTGGGAGAAATTGTGTTCTAATTATCTATTAGAATTCTCGATAGACGAAGGAAGGTTATAATAGCAGTAGATGCTGCTTTTGGCATGGAATACTTGCGCCCGAAAATATCATTCATTTCGACTTTAAGTTTGTTGATCAACTTGGGAGATCCGAAAGGCCAATATGCAAGGTAATCTATTCAAATTTCTTTTTTTTTTTTCGTAATGAGAATCTAGCAGTCTGAAGGGTGAAGACTGTTTCCTCTTTATCAGTTCCAATTGGTCTTTAGTCTATCAATGAAAGTAATGGGGTATCAAACTCAATCCTACGTCGGATAGTTAAAACAATTATCACTTGCATATATTTATGATTTTCGGGTTCTCTCTTTATTAATGAATGAGAGGAAGCCTTCACCTACATTTTTTCTGTTTGTTCGTTGCATTATATATTTGTATATCTCTCTCTAACCTCATGGGCCAATATGCAAGGTAATCTATTCAAATTTCTTGTCTTTTTTTTTCGTAATGAGAATAATTGCTAGCAGTCTAAAGGGTGATGATTGTTTCCTCTTCTTTATCAGTTTCAATTGGTCTTTAGCCTATCGATGAAAGCAATGGGGTATCAAACTCAATCCTATAGATAAAACAATTATCACTTGCATATATTTATGATTTTTGGGTTCTCTCTTTATTAATGAGAGGAAGCCTTCACCTACATTTTTCTGTTTGTTCGTTGCATTGTGTGTTTATATATATTTGTGAGACCTCATGTTGTAATAACTATGGCAGATTAAAAGAACATTGGAGACGAGTGAAGGTGGAGATTACTCATTGAGGAACTATGCGCCGAAAATACCAAATTTGTGGCTTCACATCTCAGGCTACAAGAGAGCCAAGGTGAGAATCTAATGAGAGTTTTCAATAGGCTTACAATTTAAGTTAACTAAGCATTGAAAATTTTGTTTAGCAGCCATTTAAGGAGCCTTGAGAAAAAAAATCAGTACATGTGACTAATATGTCATATCTCGCAGCATCTTGCAGGGCTTAAATCTTTAAGGGGTTCGCACTTTTTGCATGGTCAGAATGTTAAGTGAAACAGCTTGCAGAGCTTGAATCCGTGGGTAGCAAGAAAATAAAGGAGGCACCCTCTTCTTTTTATATTGTTCTTACTTTTAATATTTATGGAAGATAGGTAAAGGGCTAATTATCATAATCGTCATTGAAAATATTGACTCATTTTTCTTCATTGGTTTTCTAAAAGGCAGCATCCACGTGGACCAGAGGAAGCCTTGAAAGGCTCAAGGAAGCAGATGAAGTATATGTAAGAGTTTCACAGTTGCAAGACATAAACAACAGAGAACACGATGGGAGTTGAAATTTATTATGTTTTATGTATGTAAATGAAATCCTCTCTTTGTTGGATTTTTGGTCATCGATTGTTTTACATAAGTAGTCTCCTCACACACGTCTGCTCCATTTTCGTTTCTAATCAAGTTTATTAATCTTTCTAGGTTAAGCTCATTGACATTTGATCAGGTGAGATTTTATCTAATTTATTTTTTTTTGTGCATGATGTGAATAGGGAACTCGAGGATTACTGTATACAAATTTTCCTTGCGAGGGAACATGAAGAAACAAGAGGGTAGGCACGCTCAAGCATGTACATCGAGACATAGGGATGTGAGCAAGCCATTTAGCCCTAGAGCTTGATTTGTTTAAAGTTTGTGATTCGACTGAATACTATGCCTTTTATTTCTTTCTCAAACTTTTCTCTCTCTTTTTTTATTGTTGCCTTAATCATATGCGTACAGTTATGTATAACAAGTGGTATGGTATAATGTTAGCATGAATGACCGATATATTAGACGTGAGAAAGCTTTCATTCCTCGCGGTACAATTTTTGCTGGTGACCAAAATATTCTTTCTGGAATTATATCTTTATATATGTTGCGGGGCAGTCTTAAAGTGCTTCCGGTGTATAATACAACAATAATCGTTCGTTGGAGTAGTATAGATGATAAAGGTTTATGGTTTAGGGCAATATACACCCCACTGTTACCATTTGCAGGCATATAATATATACTCTAAGCAGTTATACAACGTTATCTTACTTTCAGTGCTACAAATAGATAATAAAACGGTGAGCCCCTCGGGTAGTTTTATAACATTTTTATCCATAACAGTCTTACAAAATATAATACAAAGCATATAAACCCATTCGTATAATTTTTTAATATAATACATCTCACAACGTAAACATTTGAACATGATAGTATTATTAACATCATAAAAGTTCTTCTTTAGAAATTTTAGAAAACTTAAATATGTGTCGGCAAAACTGATGAGTTAATATTGCAACATTATTTTCAATCTCAATGTTGTACAACCGTGCCACCAATAGAAAAATATAAGGACACTACCAAGAGTTTTACTATATATTATGACAAGCAATTAGCGATGCAGTCTTGCAATAATTTTATTAACAACTGGTAGTCATATAATAATCAATCACAAAATCATTCACGAACAATCTTACAAATCTGATGGTCATAACATTCCGACAATTATTAGTCGTGTAATTACATATGGGTCGCCCATATGCACAGGGTATTGTGGAGTATTGGCCATCTGTTCCATGTCAAGAATCGGATCTTTGTTATTCCAACGAATATTAATGAACGTCGATCGATACTATGCATTGTTGATTATAGGAAACAATCAATAATAGTGCACCTCGGTAGTGTATTATGCGTTACAAGTTACTTACACTACTATTATCAGTAGTGCAATTGAAGTAATTACTTCCACTACTGTTATCAGTAGTGCAATTTAAGTCATTAATTACACTACTGTTATCAGTAGTGCAATTGAAGTCATTACCTACACTACTGTTATTAGTAGTACAAATTAAGTCTCATCGTTTGATAATACTACTGTCTAGGTATCAGTCGCAACTGTGAGATATGATATACTTTTGCGATTTACCCCAGTCAAAATCGTCAGAACAAATACCAAAAGTCAGGAGTAAAGTACAGTGTTTTCTCTCTCTTTTCAGCTATGGCGAAAAAGAGGAAAACGGTTACACAGAGGACTGCGCCGGCCAAGGCGGCAACGCCGTCCCCTACTACGATGGCTTCAACAGGTCAAGTGGCCGTGCGTACGAGTGCTCAAAGGAGTCAGGGTAGCGAAGCTGGTGCAAATCCAAAATCAGCTACTGTTCCATTGAAGTATCAGTCTCATGTGTGTGAGGAGGAATCGTGGCCGAAGCTGACGAGCTCGATTGGCCAGCAGAAAACACCGATTGCGGAACCGAGCAGTGCGGCTCACCACTGGCTTAAGTTCAATGTTGAGTTGCTACAAGAGCAGGGTAATCGGCTGGAATTTGTAGCTCTGATTACGACAAGTGGACAGGAAATCGGCCAAATTGAGGCTGAGGAGATACAGGAAGAGGTTAATCACTGGAAGTCGGCGATGTTATGCTATGTCCTGGGTGCAAATCCCCCTTATGGTGTAATGGCTGGCTTTCTTAAGCGCAAATGGGAAAAACTAGGGTTAACCAACGTCTGGCAGGTGAGGCAGGGCCTGTTCCTCGCCCGATTTGATTCTGAGGAAACCAGAGATCGCATCCTACAAACTGAGATCCTCCATTTTGATAAAAAAACCAGTTGTGCTTGTTCCATGGTCAGAGACGACACAACTTAGTAAAGTTGGCATGGACAGCGTCCCTATATGGGTGCAATTGCCTCAATTAGAGTTGAAGTACTGGGGAATCAAGAATCTGAGCAAACTTGCGAGCCTGTTAGGAAAGCCAATTATGACTGATGACTTCACACGAAAGAAGGAGCGAATTCATTTTGCACGGGTGCTGGTTGAAGTTAATCTCAAACAGCCACTCAAAGACAGTATCCAGTTTCTCAACGAGTGTGGGCAACTCATGGAGCAGAAAGTAACATATGAGTGAAAACCCGTGCTTTGTGCTAATTGCAAAAAGTATGGCCATGAAGAGGTAAAGTGCAGACAGGAGGTGAGGAAGGTATGGCAGCAGGCGCCCTCAGGGCCACCGCCTGTGGAAGCTGTAACCCAGCAACAGCCTCCTCAGGTACGGAGTCCAACAGAGCAGAGCCAGGAAGAGTCTGGGGCTCTGGGGGTACATCATTCTGAGCTCCTTATTGGGAGAAAGGACAGGGACATCAATGGGAATGAGGCTAGACCAAATCGGAAGCTATCTTGGGCTGAACAAATTCAGGTGGAGGAGAGCACCTCACCTGTAAATAACCCTTCCAAGCAGAGGGTCCATGACACGGGTCATGGACAATTGGACCTCGTGGAATGTTCGGGGCCTTAATGGTCCTGCCAAGCAGAGGGAGTTAACTCTATTCTGCCGTAAATACAGTGTAAACCTTTTGTGTCTGATGGAAACAAAGCTGAAAACAGGCTACTTACAGGAAGTGATGACTAAACACTTTTTTGGCTGGGATGTTTGCCACAATCTCAGCGAGCATTACAATGTCCGTATTGTGGTAGTGTGGAGAGGGGGACTGGAAGTGAATTTGCTATCTAAGACTGAACAGCACATGCACTTCCGGGTCTCTAGAGGCAGGGAATTCATTACTTACCTTACATGTGTATATGGGCATAATGAGATGGGAGCTAGGGGCAGATTGTGGGATTCAATTAAAGAGATTGGGGGTACCATGAGGGAACCTTGGTTATTGTGGGGGGATTTCAATAACATTAGAGGATTTGAGGACAGGTTAGGAGGTGCTGCCATCAATGCTAGTGAATTTCATGAGTTTAATCAATGTCTGAATCAATGCCAGCTTGATGAGGTGAAAATGGTTGGATGTAATTTCACTTGGTCAAATAAGCAAGGTCCTGGACATAGAATATGGAGTAAGATTGACTGGGCTTTTGCCAATTTGGACTGGATGATGAGCTACTGCACCCATGCTGTTACATTTCTCACAGAAGGAATGTCAGACCACTCACATATGCTGCTTAGAAGGATGGGACAGACCCTGCAGTGTAAGAAAGCTTTCAAGTAGTTCAACATGTGGAGTCTAGCTCCCTCCTTCTTGGAAACTATCTTGGCTAACTGGAAAACCCAAGGGGGATCTCCCATGAGTAGACTGTGTGGGAATCTTATGAGCATTAGGGGGCTCTTAGAAACTTGAATAGAGACAATTTGCTAATATTGTTTCCAGGACAGAGGAAACAAAGGCTAAGCTTGTTGAGAGTCAAACTGAGTTACATGCTGATCCCATGAACATCGAACTGATTTCTAAAGAGCAGGCCCTCCGGGAAGAGTACCAATTCTTGAGTGTGGCGAATGATAAGTTCCTGAGACAAAAAGCAAAAGCCAGATGGATTGAGAAAGGGGATCAAAACTCTGCCTACTTTCATACTATTATCAAGAAGAGGGCTTATGTTAACAAGATCCTGCCAATCAAAACAACTGAGGGGGCCACCATCTCTGCTAGTGATGATATCCAAAAGCACTTCAAGGAGTACTATCAAGCCATTCTGGGGGAGTCTGGCTCTATCACTCAAGCTGTTGATCCGGTAGTAGCCTCTGAAGGGTACTTACTGTCCCTAGAGGATCAACTTAAACTTACCCAACCATTTTCTAGACAAGAGGTGTATGCTGCTATGAAATCAATTCATGTGGATGTTGCTCCAGGGCCGGATGGTTATGGTAGTGGTTTCTTTAGGAAAGCTTGGTCGATAGTGGGGGAAACTGTCACAGAGGCTGTACTTGACTTCTTTGAGACTGGGAATATGCTGCCTCGGCTGAATAGAACCACTTTGTGCCTTATTTCTAAAGTGCCAAACCCTGAAACTGCAATGCATTACAGACCCATATCCTGTTGCAACACAGTGTATAAGTGCATCTCAAAAATGCTATGTTCTAGATTGAAACCCATGCTGCCTAAGCTCATTAACCCTAACCAAAATGCATTCGTAGAGGGGAGACCCATTGTACATAATATCCTCCTCTGTCAGGATCTTCTGAGACTTTACAATAGGAGGAATGCCTCAGCTAGAACTTTGATGAAGGTGGACATTAGGAAAGCGTACGATACCGTGGACTGGGAGTTTATTAGGAGTTGGCTAAACCTTCTCAGGTTTCCCATAAAGTTTGTCAAGTGGCTTATGGCATGTGTAACTTCAGTCTCATATACTATAACCATCAATGGGGCTCAGAGTGATCTGTTTAAGGGTGCTAAGGGGCTGAGACAAGGGGACCCTGTTTCCCCTCTACTGTTTGTGATTTCGATGGAGTATCTCTCTAGAAAGTTGCAGCTTTCTACAAAGGATCCAGGGTTCAGATTTCATCCTCTTTTCAAGAACATTAGACTTGTCAATTTATGTTTCGCCGATGATCTTATGATCTTCTGCAAAGGGAGAACTTTTGCAGTTTCAGTTTTCAAAGAAGCACTGGATCACTTTCAAAGCACATCGGGCCTGGAATCAAACCTCCAGAAATCCTGTATATACACTACTGGTATGCCCAGCAGTTGCTGAACAACTGAGGCAGATTGTTGGATTTCAGGAAGGAAATAGTGAAATACGTGGGAGTTCCCATTACCCCCACAAAGTGGAGCAGAGCTACTTGTCAGGACCTGGTAGAGAGGATCACTGCCAGGATTAAGTGTTGGGCCACTCAAAACTTGTCCTATGCTGGAAGAATTTGCCTCATTAACTCTGTGCTCTTGGCTGTTCATGGCTATTGGGGTTCTATTTCCTATTACCTAAAGCTGTGGCGAGGGAGGTGGATCGAGTATGCAAAGATTTTTTATGGGGCTGGAAAGTGCGGGGGAGATTTGTGCCTCTTAATTAGCTGGGATTGTGTCTGTTGGAGCAAGCAGTGGGGAGGCCTCAATATTAAAGACTGTGGTATCTGGAATGAAGCGTTGGCAGGGAAGCCATTTTGGGACATTACCAAAGATGTTCAATCACTATGGATCAAATGGGTACATGTGGTTTACTTGAAAGGAACCTGTTTTTGGGAATTTAGGCCGGCTGTGGACTCATGTTGGCATTGGAGGAAGTTGCACCGGCTGAAAAGGAAGTTCAGTGAGGGATACAGGGATGGGAGGTGGACTGTATCTGGCGATGGATGCTATACTGTACAATCTGGGTATCAATGGCTGAAAGGAACAGGATCCTTCTGTCCTTTGGGTAGAGCTGTTTGGAATCGGTATTCTATTCCCAAACAGGCTTTTGTGATGTGGCTGTTAGTGAATAAAAGACTCCTAACTGCAGATAGATTGCTGAGTTGGGGCATACAGGTTGGGTCTGCTCGGTGTCTGTTGTGTGGGGAAGCTGTGGAATCAATTAATCATCTCTACCTAGAATGCTCGTTTAGCCAAATGCTGGTGAAGAAAATACAGGCCTGGCTGAATCTGAGGGACCATTTGTTCTCGTTTGAATCCCTCTGTGACTGGTTACTTGGGATGGGAAAGAAGAGACAGGCAAAATCTGATATTAGCATTGCATGCTATGCTTCGATGCTGTATCCTATTTGGATTGAGCGCAACAGAAGAGTGCATGGAAAAGGCTTGAGGGAGGTGGATCAACTGTTTCAGTTGATCAAGAGGGAAATGCAGTGGAGAGTGAAAGCAGTGTGCCACGCCTCGAAAGCTTTGAATTCTGATATTTTTCGGCGAGTTTGCTTATATGATGCTTTGTATAGGGAGTGTAATGGTTTGCTGTTGTAATTGTGCTCATGAGGCAGTGGTAGATGAACATTCATTCTACCAAAAAATAGATCGAAATGAAAAATTCTCTCTTCCTTGGGACGAAACAGATCTTCTAGTTATCCCAATCAACATAAATCAATGTCACTGGATACTGTGCATTATTGACTATAAAAAACAGTCAATAATAGTACATGACTCTGAACCCTCGGTTGATAGGGATATGAGATTCTTTGAAGATGTATTTCAAAAAACACGACTTATGATCCCATATATTCTTTGAGATTTGCGCATTACTGACTTCGTGGACTTCACTACTCAGAAATAGATTTGATGCCGATGAAGATGTTGCGGTCCCAGCTGATATTTGTCACCTTAGATTTTGCAATGCCGATGTTTGCACTACAGAGGTGGAACTTTTCAATGTATGACTGCTCACAGAAACGACTTAAGGGATTCTTCGATTTTAAATGGTTTAAATTGTCAGATTATGGTAAATAGTTTAAATTGTTTACTTAAAGTTGTTGACATGCATCGCAAGAGTTTTCTCCACCGCAACTTTCGTTGAAATCAAACGGTGTCCCTCCAACGTGCTTGTTTTTCTAATGGAAATATTATAGTGCTTTCTTTTTGCCAGCAGTTTCGTCTTCTTAGTTGAAGGGATGTTAGTTGTGGATGTTATGTGAAAAGATATGTGATTAAAAAACAAAATTACTATTCAATGTAGCAGTAATAACTTATTTAACATCAAAGTAGCTAAGACCAAATATTGAAAAGAAATAGCTAAGACCAAATATTGAAAAACACTGCTACGGTGAGGAACTCTCTGAATTCCTGGATCAAAATTTTAAACGGTTTGGGATGCGACTATTACAGTTTGGGATGATAAAGCGCTTGAGTTTTATAAGAGGTTGAAAAGAACTTTTGGGGATGCTATTGTGGTTATCTTGACGATATCAATCCAAAGATATTTTCAGGTTATTCCCATCTGTACGTGATTCTTTTTCAACAAGTATTTTCTGATTACATTTCAAAGCTAAATTTGGAACATCATAACCATACGTAAAAGTAAAATGACATATAATAATTCATAAGTTTTTTATCTGTTTAATTATAACAAAAGATCAAAGTTTATAAACTATTACATTAAATACTGATAAAATGACATAACAATTAGGGATGTCAATGGGACTGGGACGGGTCTAGACTCGAACCCGTCAAAACCCGGCTTGGTTCGGGGCGGGTGCGAATTTTGCCAACCCCAGCCATGCGCACCGAGACCCACCCCCCTAAGGATGCTGTTTTTAAAAGCGTTGTGGAGTCTGTTGTTGCTCCAAAAGATCTCATTTTAACAGAAAACACCCCTGATGATTTCGATATGGTTCTGTCAACGTTAAAAAAACCTAAGCGTGTTGACGCCGATCGCATTCGACATGTCAGAAGTAAGAAGATAAAGGAGGAAAAGATTGAGAAGTTCAAGTAGTTTTCAGATTGGATGCCATTGTAGTGATGTTCGTTAAATGTTATCATTTAGAATCCTCCAAGATAAGACGTTATTTTAATGATGTTGCATGCCTGCCTTTCTGTGAATTGGATGCTTGTAGTCTCGCTCTTGCAATTTCAAGCCTTACGAGTTACTTCTCCATAATGCACTACCGAATTGCACACTACTATCCATTTTCTTAAGAATTAAAACAGATATTAGTTATTCCCGTGATCGGACAAATTACCGGTTTACGCTTGAATAAATGTTCGAAATTGGGAAAACGCTGTAAATATTGTTAATTGAATGAATGTTAGCCGTAATGCACTACTGAATTACACACTACCGAATTATACACTTGAATAGTTTGGACTTCATCTATTTTCTCTATAAAGGACCAGAAATACCCCGTTTACGTAACATTGGAAAATGCATTAACATAAGCGATCAGACAAGTTAACGTTTTTCATTTTTCAAAAGATATTGTCCGAAATAGGAAAAACGTTGTAAAGCATGGGAGAATTATTGTTGCAATTGGAAACATGTACATATATACAACATCTCATTCCATACTTCTCCATGATGCACTATCAAATTACACACTACTATGAGAGCGGTCGGATGATTATCGTTTTTATTTTTCAAATGTTATTGTTCCAAAAAGGGAATCGGCCTATAGTTTTCACTACTGAACGAACATAACTGAAAAAGTTTAACTTCTACATAATGCACTACCAAATTGCACACCAATGATCGTTTTATTGTTGTTGTCCCTTTTATCGTTAATGTACATGTATTACTACATATATTACGAAAAGAGTACAACATATTGCATCAACTCATTTCTAATTACTCAAGAACAGTTACACGTCATCCTCAAGTGCATAAGCTTAACATCTCAAAACTGCACTACCGACTTCCACACTACTGGCCATCTTATTTTTCAAATGTTAATGTTCGAAGTTGGAAAAGTATCGAAAATATTGTCAACTGAATAAATGTTGCGGCTAATCTTCATAAGCATGTAAATTGATAAGCATGTCAGAAACAGTTGCACATCAAACTAAACTGAATAACTTTTAACTTTTGCATAATGCACCACTGACTTTCACACTACTGACCTCAAATGTTTTATTCGAATAGGAAAAAAAGTTGTAAATATTGTTGACGCGTCAAGCTACGATTGGGTGCAGTGTAATAAGATGCTATGCTATATTTTTCACGACTGCGAATCAAACAGTCGTGTAATTACAAGAGATGGCCTATGCTGCACGGCTGATATACAGTAGTGTAAACGAAAAGTACGCTATCGACAACTGCAGTACAGTAGTGCAAAAATCTGTCCAGTCGCACGATTTCAGATAATTCATTAATGTACCTATATTACTGTTACACTTCATCTAGACATAATTACATTACAAGACTCACTATATTACTGTTACACTTAATCTAGACATAACTACATTATTTATCATCTAGACACTACGAAATTTATATACTATAAAAGTAGGATAGGGACCCTATTGTGATGACACGTGGCAACAAATTCCCCCTAGGAAAATGTGAGAATAATTTTTTAGCTCTTCCAGCCAATCAAATTGTTCTGTTTGATTTTAATTATATTTATGTATTTTTTTATCTTATTTGACTGTTGGACTACTCCAAAATGTGGCAAAATCGATGTATTCATTTGGTCTAGAAATGAAAAGCCACCCCGTCATAAATAATGCACCGAAAACAAAAAGAAACCCGAACGGTCTTGCAAAACCAGCATCTTTCCTGCCCTCCTCAGATTCGTAGCCTTCGCCGGCCGAGTTTGCCCACGCCAAGCCATCCTCCAGTGAGGCTCTGCAGATTTATTACACAATCGGCCCTTACGCCCACGAAACCCAGCTTGTTTCTCCGCCAATATTCTCCTCCGCGTTCACCACCGAGCCGTCGACGGCTTCTTACACCTCGCCGTCGGAGCCCAGTCAGACCACCACCGCCGCTCATTCTTCGCCAGACGTGCCCTTCGCTCAGCTTCTCTTAGTACGAACTGTTTCGACAACCTAATTACCATCATCAGTCGGCGGCGGCCGCGATGTCTGATTCAAGGACTACTTCTTCCCCTTCAATCGACGACGACCCACAGAAATTCGAACCCTATAATTATGATCAGAGAGTGTCGTTTGAGCTCTTCGACGAGGACGACGTACCAGTGTGTACAATGAGGGAAGCCGTCGTCTACGCATAAATGTTCAATTTCAAGAACTGAAGGCCACGCTGCGAATTGCTTTGTTGGATATAATAACGAGGAGTTTTGACCTCACCGCGTCATCATCACCTAAACGAAGCCCTCAAGTATCCTTTGAAGCCATCGCCACAGTCCACTAACAATTCCTCTACTCGAAAAGGTATCTATTGATGTTTTCGTGCCTAATTCTTCATTTTTTTCTGTCGCTAGGTTTGCAGTAGAGGTATTATTTGTACTTGATCAGCTGTATTCAGCTTGGATTTAGTGCGTGATTGGCGATTAGAGGATGGTAAATGATGTTTGCTTAACATGGCAATTGAGAATGTCATATTAATTGAGTATTGTGGTTCTTCTGCTTATGTTCAATGAACTATACATTTTAGGCTAGGTATATGGTGTCATTGATTATTGACATAGGAGATTGATGTGTTCACATCCGATATGAAACTCTTTTGCTCCAATATTCAGAGAAACTTGGGTTTAGAATAACTGAAAAGGTTGTTCTCTTGAAAGTGCTGGATATTGTTATGATCGCAGATGTGGATCTTATTATATGCATTCTTATTTCAGGCTTGCTATGTCATTCTTCAGAGTTGGTTTCCAAAGAAGTTCATGACGGGATGGTAAAGTGGTGGATTCTGAATCCGCGAGTGTGACTTCCATGTGTTTGCCAAAGTGATGGGTTTTTTCCTTGATGATATTGATCTGTAGTGTTGTTCTCTTTCCAGTTGCTGTTACATTTTTATAACATGGTGGTTTATTCAGTTTGTGGATGGTTTCTTCAGTCCCATATATGAAAGACTTGGGATCGATGTATTTAGTAAGTCCTCTAAACATTATTTGACAAATCGTTCAAACCATTACGGTTTTGGTGCTTTTGTACAGCATATGGTTAATTGCTTTCATTTACCTCTTTTGTTATACAATGTACTCTCTCATACCGAGTGCAGGCCTTAGATTCATCACTTCACTTCTCTTCATTTTCATCGTCGGAGTGTATGCTTCATCGTGGATGGGCTTTACAGTTTTCATGATCGGAGAATGGTTCATAAAGCGAATGCCCTTCGTCAAACACATTTACTCTGCGTCCAAACAAATCAGCACCGCAGTATCTCCAGACAACCATTTTATCCACAACGTTGTCATCGTCGTCCTACATCAGAACGTCACGCGCCAAGCTGCAACTCAAGATCCTCATCAAAAACCCAAACCACATTGAAGGATGCTGTGAACGTGGGAAAAGCACAGCTGTACCAATAGAGAGAGTGAAGCTGTTGTTGCAGAATCAGGGCGAGTTGATAAAGAGGGGCCAGCTTCAAAGACCTTACATGAGTATGAGCAATTGCTTTCAAAGGATCTTCAGAGAAGAGGGCGTTATCTGCTTTTGGAGGGGTAATCAAGCCAATGTCATCATATATTTTATGACACAAGTATAATCATGACCGCAGCCACTCTTACATTGAAGGGTTTGCGAAAGAAGAATGGAGAAACATTTGACTTCTTAATTTTCTGATTGTTTGGGCTGAGATTAGTAATGATTAGAATTGCTTGAGAGTTGAGAGGTCTTTGGATCTGAGAGTTGATTTCTTATCTCATGTGTGTGGGGGTTTTATTACCGCTTACGATGATTCGATTTGTTTGGATTTGCCTAGGGAGTTGTTGAGTTATTAGGCCGTGTGATTCTGCTTATTTTTAGTTTTCACTGGTAAAATGTTGATCTTTACTGTTCTATTAGTTGACTTCAAGCAAACTTCAAAATAGTTGACTTTGTAAGTTTATTTAACGGGCAGTGCTATCTTTTTTCCTTTTTTAACTTTTGTCATAGTTGGAGATTGATTCAATGAACTGAGTCCCTAAGTATGATCAATTTGTGATTCATTTTTATGAATTATAATGATAATATGATGATTGCGATGCGGATGACTACGCTCTGAATGATGATGATTACGAGGAGAAGTTGAAGGAGTCTTTAGCTATATTCTTTCTTGCCACATAAGTCTATTTCTTTCCTGATGGTTCACTTTCTCAGAATTGCATAGCTCATTTTCCATGTTATACCATTTACAAGAATTTATTCTAAAATAGTCTCATGTTATATATCGAGTTGTTTGAGGGTTGCAGATACGGAGAGGGTGAGCCAACTGATAATGCTGGGAGGTCCTATAAGTGGTTTACTAAGGTGAAAATATGTTATTAGCAAGTGTGTTTTTTGGGGTCTCTCAAAAGATTGAGATTCCGAATGTACTGTACTTTCATTTGGACAAGGAAATGAAGAGGAGAATCGCTTAAGAATCTTCAGTTTGCTGTATTTGGTCTTAGCAACCGCCAGTATGAGCACTTCAATGAGGTATATTTCTCATATTTTAAGTAATCCAAGTTGTGATCTGTGGGGTGGCTACTTCGTGCTTAGAGTAGTTTTTAAATTGTATTTCTTGATTAACATATTGGGAAAGTGGTCGATGATCTTCTTGAGCAACGTAATTTGACTTCTTCCGTGTTTCATCTGCACGCGCTTCAATCCCTTCAAACGTGTTTTGCATTCGATTCTTGGAAACAAGTAAACATTATTACATGTATACGTTCAAATATAGTTGTGATATTGATTAAGCTTCTTTGGATCATTATATGTTTCTTGGAAGAAGGAGCAAACTCATGATTTATTAGGGTTTGCGTGCTTTAATCTGAATTTAATGTGTTTGTATATATCTTATTACATTATCCAGATGGTCTCAAATCGCTGCACGTCTCCGTGGAAGGACCGGCAACGAAATAAAGAATTTCTGTAATTTGACCATCAAAAGAAGCTAAAAAACAACGGTAGTAGTAATATGATCAACACTTCATCATCTTCATCCCCTAGCATTGACATCGATGGCTCCTCAGATTTAATAGTGTTGATATTTTCCTCTGATTTATATGCATGTCTCTCTGAATTTGATTGCCTTTCCTTGATTGTAATCACAGACTTTGATTGAGAGCTTCTCTGTCTCTAATGCTATTTTCCGCTCTTTCGCGGTTGAAGTCCCTGTGGAGATCGAAAACTTGATCAACATGCAATGGCTGGTAAGAAATATCAACGATCATATATTGTATTTTTCAAAGAGGAGATTATGTGAATAAATTAGAGTATGCATTCTTTTTATTGTGTAATATAACACCATAGCCAACTATGAGGAGAGGGGTTCGTAAGAATATCTAAGCTTAATACGGGGTTTGCATGTTTGTTCAGCGAGATTCTTTACCTCTATCTCTCTCTGTGATGCACAAATTTTGATTTATTGTGTGTGTTGCATGGGGTGTTTCTTTTTTACTTTTGTGTTGTTTATGTTTTTACTTTGGATTGTTTTTAAGTATGGTTTATTCGAGATTTATTTCTGTTTTGCTTATAATACTAACTTCTATTGATAGAATGCGTTGATTATGTTATATATTTTTTCCTTAGCAGGATAAGAAAGTCTGGATCATTAGCATCCCCGCAAGTATTTTAACTTATGTGAATATGCTTGGTTCGCTCCTCTCTCATAAATTCGTCTAAATAGGTTTCAACATCCAACCAGATTCAATTTTCTTTGATAAAATTTTCTCTATTGCTTTAATATCCTTTCGATTAGGGTTGGAATATGGCAGCTTCAAGAAGACATTTAAGCACAAATGGGATGAAACAATTGAAGAATGGTTTATCTAGAACTACTTCAGTTCGGAATAAGCTGGTTAGTTCTCGCAACCGTTCTAAGAATGGAAGGGCTTTGATTAGTAGAAATGAAGATTCAGAGTTTTCTCAAGATGATTCCAACGTGAGTGACTTCTTCGTCTATAATACAGATTTGTATACATTATTTTCAGGCTTTGTTTGTTTTAGCAGAAATCAATCAATTTTCGGAGCTTTAAGGTATCTCATGTGGAGGATGAATCTCAACAAGCTCCTTATCAGATGCAGAAGCAAAAACTATTCAAGAGTTTTACGATAACATCATCGTAAACCCTCGACATTTTATAAATATTAATGGTTTGTTTGAATTACTAAATATTCATTAGTTATGCTGTTTTATGTGATCTGATTAATTCGAGGGGTATTATCAGGGTTGTGAGATGTGGATTTAAATGAGGTGAGATTACGAGGTTCTTTAATGGCGTCGGTGCAGGTGCTGAAGAAGTAGGAGCATTTGGAAGTTGGGGTTTGGATAAAGGAGGAGAATCTGTTTCCATAGAAGCAAGTTATGTTTGCAACTTAACGTTGGTAGATTTTTCAAGTATAATTATCTTCTTCACTGCAGTATCTTAGTTTTTTTGTTTTCGAATGTTGTGCAATATAAAAAGCTAAGCTGAATGCAAACACAAATAAAGCAGTTTTTTTCGTAAGTTCCAACAGTTGTCGTAGTCGAAAGAAAAGCCTGGTGGCATTTGTAATAATTGTTGCGTTATTTATTTTTATTTTGTGGTTAAAGATTGTGTCTTTTCTGTTCGGGAGCATTGATTAAGAGCTGTTTGTTGCATTTCATACGATAGTTTTGGCGGGTTCTTTTTTTCGAGTATAGAGTATGTTGTTTCTGCATGAAGTTTTTAATGGGTTGTCTATGTCGTTCTTTTCCTCTATTTATTTATCAGATATTTGTTTCTCAAGTACAGATGAAGTCAAGAAATGGTGCTTTTTGTTGTTTTTTCTTTGATTGTATGGACAGAACTTGAATTGTATTTTATTCCGACAATTGAAATAATTGTTGCGTTATTTATTTATTTATATTTTTGTGGTTCAAATTGCGTCTTTTCTGTTTTGGGAGCATTGATTGTGTGGAACTCTGATGTTATAATTTCAGTCGAGTTTTCTCTTTGCATCATTTTTTTGCATATTAATCGTTGAAGCTGAGGTGTGTAGATGATCTTCTTTCGAGACGTTTCTTTTGTTCGTCAAAGGAGTTGCCTTGAAGTTAGTCAAAGGAGATCAAAATGCTCGAAACTGGTGCTGCAAGGTAGAAATTCTTCATGATATGCGGAAGAAATTTTATTTTTTATGCGACGAATTATTTTTTTCAAAACATTGGGAATGAATTGAAATCCTACTGTTACTTGGAGAAAGTGTGGGTAAGTGGCGTGACACTGTTTTCAATTCTGTATACTGGGAAAAGATTTCAAGTTCATTCTGCTCACCTTCACTTGCATTTTGGAGTTGTCCACCTCAGATCCATGATTAGGTAACAAGATTGCTCGATTTTTTTTTTTATTTGAAAAGGGTGTTGGGTATTTGTCATCTTGATGACTGTGAGGACTATTGACAATGATGCATTCGCTTTTTTGTCAAGTGTGAAATATTACTTGCATTGTGATGGGAAGAAGGCGTCGTTGTTTTATTTATTTATATTTTTATGAAGCTAGGTAATTTCGGGGTAAATGATGTTGTAGTTGTATTTTTCTGTCAAATTACCTTCAGCTGTTCAAGCTTCTGGGAGCCAATCGCTTTTGTTTTGCGAGCTTTATTCAATTCGCCTGATCTTTTGTTTGATAATGAGAAGTCACATTTCCAAGATTCGTCTGGTTTGCATACGAGTTACCGGGCGCATACGGAGACTAAAACATAACATCGAGTTTTCATTAGAGGTAGTATAAGTTCCATTTTTCATACAAGAGTCATTACTTTTTTTATCTCATTAACCTCTTTGATGTTTTTCTTAGAAATTTGGGACATGACACATAGAAAATCTGCGTTAAAAGATGAGAATCTCAACGTTATGTTGCTTTGTGCCGTCATCGAGAAAGGTCTTTCAAGTGTTTGAATAAAGGTCTGTATGAGATTGTGCGCTTTAAACAACAAAATATGATAGGCGAGTGCTCAGGGGTACGCCAAAAGATATCGAAATATATTTTGTATGAACAACGATTCATTGGTCACCGTTTGTTTTAATCAGAAAACTACAATGTTGGAGTTGGATGGGAATGAAATCGATGGGTTTTAGGGCGTTGTTCGACTATTTTCTCCTTACCGCTTAATGTGTTGTAATTTAGTTTCTTAGTTAGCTTCTGAATATATGTGTTTTTCAGCTATTCTTTTTGCTGATAACGTCAAGGTTAAATCTTTATCTATTGGAAGATTGCTTTATATGTGGACACATAGTTAATGATTTCGGATTCATATAGTCATAAAAATTACTGTAGTCTTCCAAAATTGCAGTCGCACGGGTTAGCAATCTTACATTTGTATGTAGCCTTACACTGAAGTAGTCTTACGAAGTTCGCGATCGTACACTCTTTGCAGTCATACGAAGTTCGCAGTTGTACACTCTTACAAATTACTGCTATCTTCCAAAATTGCCGAAGCGCAATTAAGCAGTTTTATAGTATGCGGTCTTACGCTGAAGCAGTCCTACGAGTTGCAGTCATACAAATTGTTGCAGCCTTCTACAAGTGCAGTCGCACAAATAAGCAGTCGTACAGTTGTTTGAGTATTACACTAAAGCAGTCTTACGAAGTTTCACAACAAGATTGAAACAAACTTCTGCATTTCCATAGAGCTTTGGTATCGGACTTTGAATTTGGTCTACATCATATGGATGATACTGGTGTTTTATCTCATGAATGATAACATAAAACATTGAGTCTAAGAATGGTTCACTTTTGCTCTGGAAGAGATTATCTGAAATGTAATCTTGCAACATATTATCATGGAGCCAATTCGAGAATCACCAATGTTGTCTGAGACTAAAGCTTTTGAAAGTGATATGCATGATTTTGGAGAATAGATTTAACCTTTCTCTTTTAAGCATATTATGAGCATCAAAGAAGACAACGTAGAAGATAACGAGTTCACCAATGTAGTATACCACAATGTTTTCAGCACCATAACCAACATACCGTATTGTCGTTTACTATGAATACGATTGTATTTGATGAAAATCTGTTTCACTGTTTTTAAATTAAGGAACTGTATTACTTTTCGCTTTTAATTACGAATGGAATGAGTGACTGCATAACTGTAAGACTGTAGAATATGTTTTTTTAATTAACGTTCTTGTAAGAGCTAAGGATATTCATGCATCAATTTTATATTATACAATAAAAAGAATGATGTGTGCCACATAACCTACTATAAAATATACCTAAAAATTGTATATATTTTGACAAAAAATAACCCCGTGCATCGCACGGGACGACACCTAGTTTAACACAACAGAGTGGATTAATATAGCCGTTCAATAATTACTCTGTAATGATGATAACCATTGCACTCAAAAGACGCATCGATCTATTACTTAAACAATATAACCACTCACTGCGTAATTATGATGACCATTGAAATGAAAAGACACATCGAAATATTATCCAAACAATTAAGACAGTGATGAATACACACTAAATACATTTAATCATAGAACTCATTTAAACAAAGCAAACCGATACATTCTACTGAGAAGTTACGAGTGGAGAGTAGTGTCTTTTCAGTTCCTTAACATCGTCTTAGACTCTATATAAATCAAATCATTTTCATAATTTTACCACACACAAAAAAAACAAAAAAAAAAAGGTTTCATAAAATGATGAATCAAATAAGAAATTATTTAGACGTCATTGTCGCCGGTCTTCATCAGAAAGCTAGAGAATTTGTTGATCGTATATAAAGTAAAATAGATGGCTATGTCCAATATGTTACTGAAAGGTTCGACGATCTGACAGTGAAGATCAACGAAAATTACTCAGAAATCGATTTGAGGCTATCGCGTATAGAACAAACACTTGGTATGTCAAACATTATTTAGCAAAATTGAACACATTGTTACTACTTATAAATCCATGCCTGATTTATTTACAGGAAAGAGAAGCCCTACACCTGACGGAGAATGGAAGGAAAAAGAAAGCACATTAATATTTCCAGTCAGTCAAGAGATGATCCATTAGAAAAACGATCTAAGAACAATGCAGCCACGTTCGACGGAAACTCTTGCGATGCATGTCAACAAGATGTCAAAATTCTTCCCGCGTGCATCGGCGACAATAGAAACAATGAACGATACAGATTCTATTGGTACGCTATTATCAGAAGAACGCAGCAAAGAATTCTTCAAAAACCTTATGACGAAGGGAAGTTGGCTACATGATGAGGTACTAGAGAAAAAATTATATAGAAAAAATTTATAAATGCGGGGCAGTTTTGTTTTGAGGCGGGTCTCAGGTCTACTATAAAATAAATAGGCGAGTCTCGGGTCCACTATAAAATAGATGGTCCGATCGTGGGTCTTTCCGATAACAATAGATCTAATAACTAAAAAATCTCTTAAAAATAACTCGTGCAACGCACGGGCTTAAACTGGTAATATCCATACTATTATAAGGTGCTTTACATGTGAGTTTAGGAATCGATCCATAGCATGGAGGCCTATGACTATTCCGATTGGATTATTCTTGCATTTCACTTCATGACAAAAGGCTTTACTGGTAAAAAAACACACCCTGATCTAAGCCTTTTCTCATTATTAAATCTGACACATGTAAATCAATATTAATAAATGCAAAGAGAAAGAAAGATCCAATATAAATTAATTTCTAGGGAATTGCCACCCAAAGATGCTGCTGCAGCCCAACTCAGGATAAATACTCAAACTTGTCACATTCACTTACACACATAGAGACAACACTCGCATTCATCGCTAATTAATATCTCATATTCTGCAAAACCAAGAAATGGTGAGAGCTCCTTGTTGTGAGAAGATGGGACTTAGAAAAGGGCCATGGAGTGTCGAAGAAGATCAGATTTTGGTGTCTTTTATTCAGAAACATGGCCATGGAAATTGGAGAGCTCTCCCTAAACAAGCTGGTAATAATCTCTCTCTCTCCCTCTCTCTCTCTCTCTATATATATACACACACACACAGACACAATGAGATGGATTTCCAATGATATTTTCATTACAGGTTTGTCGAGATGTGGAAAGAGTTGCAGACTACGTTGGGTGAACTACCTTAGGCCTGACATAAAGAGAGGAAATCTCAGCAGAGAAGAAGAAGAAACCATCGTTGAGTTACACAAAAAGCTTGGGAATAGGTATGTCATTAAACAGTAAGAGAAACTAAAATCGTCGACGTTTGCAGCGAGTTCTATGCTCAGTTGAACGTTGCATTGGTTTCTCCGAACGTAATGTATTTCTTGTTATTTTTTATATATTAGAGATTTACGAATCATGGCATATTATTACAATTTACAAAGCGACATTTCACTTGTTTTACTTATTATTATTTATATATATATATATATTTATATATTCACCACTCCATTAGCATCACGAGCCTGACATGTTTCTCGTGCGTTGGTATCTCATTAGGATTCTGTCTTAAATAATTTATTTATATGAAGCACAAACTTCTAATAACTGTAAAATATATTTTAAAGTAAAGCATATAATTTATCATATTTATTTATTTCAACAGGTGGTCTGAAATTGCAGCAAACTTGCCGGGAAGAACAGACAATGAGATAAAAAATATTTGGCACACTCTCATAAAGAAGAAGCTCAAAGATTATCATCAGCCTTTCGAAAATCTCGAAAACGGCACCAAAGTTTCGGAAAATTCGAATTCGGGCCCGAGTAGTGCGAATAACGCCAGCGAGATGTCTTCCGTCACCGAATCTTCGACGAACGTAAAGAACGAAGAAATGGATTATACTTCGGACTACTCACCTCAGATCGACGAAAGCTTTTGGTCAGAAGAATCGCCAGGCGAGAGCATGGATCGATCGAAATTGATCGCCGAAGAGGAGATTCGATACGATCCTTCGCTCGTGGGAATTTCGGCGAAGGCTATTGAGAAAGTCGACGAGGGCACGAACTTTTGGCACAATATTTTCATTAAATCGGGGGAAATACCCGATCCGACTAACTTTTGAGGTCTTTTTTGCAAACTTCTAGACATGGTAGTGGTTTCTGATAATTTCCCAGATCTAACTTGTCTTACCTTTTTTACATTATGGGCTTCTTTTCTTTCTAAACAACCAAGTCTTAATGATCATGGCAAGAAAAGCTTGAATTCATGGTTGTTTTGATTATGTAAATCTCCAAAGACAATTTCAAGAACATGCCCAATTCTAACATCATCAAACATCTCATGTTATTCCATGATGCTACAAACAAAGGTAATAACAACATGCATCATAGCAAGGAATAACTCCCATGTATGCAACACAAGAAAACCCAATTTAATTCGAATTCCCGAGATCTTTTTCCCGCCCTCGGGCGAAGAATATTCTTCCTTAAAAAAGAAAAAGACGAATCAAATCATTCAAACCCGATTATTTCCTCTTCCCGCTACCAATCGCCAGCAGCTCAAAGCTTCGAAGGGTTTCATTACGAACATCTCTGCTAGTCGAAGCACCGCGCGAAAATGAAGATGGCTTCGATTCGAGCCCAGGCTGTAACCTCTGAGCCGAGGTGGCTCGACCCTTCAAGCCCAAGCTCGGTTTGGGCTCGCCCGACGAACCAGGGCGGCTAATTGACAATACTGCCCTCCTCGAACTGCTTACAGTACGAGACATATGGGCTCTATCTGAACCCTTCTGCTGCAAAAAAAAATCGATTTTTTCTCGAGGATTTAACAACTAGCTGAAAAAAGAATGGTCTGATATTAGCTCTGTAATAAGCTAAAACAATCGAAAGAGGGTTAATAATAATAATAATAATAATAATAATAATAATAATAATAATAATAATAATAATAACTCGCACATCTTTGGACGGTGTCATGTGAATGTCATTCGAAGATCTATGCCTTGAGTCGTCTCCTCCGCGCAGGCCCGAACTAGGACTGTTCCTTCTTACGAATGCTTCGATCTTGTCCGAGAATTTGCTTCGAAATTCTTGCCTAGCTGTAATATGATGAGAGAGAAAGTGAATTATAAAAATAGGTGCGTTAATAAGTAAATGATTTGTCAGAATTTGCTTATATGCGAACCTTTGGTCGTCTTTTCTACTCTATCTGCAGATGGTCTTGGGTTCGAGGGCGAATTTCCAATCGGTGCCTGATTATAACACGGACAAATTCATGTAAGAGACAAAAACTATAATATTTACGGTAAAGGAAGTGCAGAGATTCGATAGATAATACTAACTTGTGAATTCGAACTAGAACTGGCTCGTGGATGCTTGAGCGCTGTCCAGTCGAAGACATAATCGAACTGATAGCCTGTTTCAATTGTTACTTGCAATCGTCAGCTACTTCTTTATGTAAAAATGGGAATGAAAAGAAAGAAATTACATCTACAAATTCTTTTACCTTCTCGAATGAATAGGTCGCGGAAGAGTCTCTTTAAGTAGGAATAATCAGGTTTATCTTCGAACCTCAGCGACCGACAATAGTGAAAGTATGATATGAATTCAGACGGATGTGATCTGCAGAGCACCTTCAAAGAAAGAAAAAAACAAGAACTTCTTTCTTTTTTTTTCTCTTTTCTTTTGATAATGATTCCAACTCATTTAGTAATGGGGAAAAGGCCAGAGAAGCATAAATCGGACAGAAACCTCGATTCTGAGTTCGAGGATTTAATGTACCTCTATGGGTGTAAGCATCTTCTTCTCACTGATCTTATCGTATTTCTGCTTCTTCGTGCCAGCTTTTTGTCCTTGCCAGGGAAGGCTATGATAAACAACCATAATATTAATAGGTAGTTAAATTAAGTGTCTGAAATATGAGTGAGAGAGAACCTTCCTCGGAGGAAGTACATGAGGACATAACCAAGACATTCTAAGTCGTCTCTTCTGCTTTGTTCTGAAATAAAAACAATCAAATGTATAAAGCAAACATGGAATCAATGATAATGTTTCATTGATCCTTGTGAGTAATTCTCTTACAACAAAATAAACAAAACTACGATTACAATCAAGTTGTGATTTACGATAAAAGAGCACTACTCACCAACCCCAAGATGTGTGTTTACGCTAGCATAACGAGCTGTACCCGTAAGATTTTTATTTTCCCTAAGGCACAAACCAAACAGAAAATATATTATTCAGTAAAAGATAAATGCAATATAATAGAGTCAACAAATTGGTTCCCGTGATTTTACCTGTATGGTATATGCTTATGAGTTTGAAGATCTCTGAACTTCTTTGCTAGTCCATAGTCAATCATGTACACCTTTTCGCCCATAAAACAGAGATTCTCAGACACTGCATCCACTTAAATAGCTTCCTTACGATTTACACGAAGATAAAGGTATGTTTGTTAACCTGATTTGCTTTGCGTCCTAAACCCATCAAGAAATTATCGGGCTTTATGTCACGATGAAGAAAGCCCCTCGAATGCAAATACTCCACTCTGTTAATCTGAACCACAAGACAATAAAATGGTACTAACTAAAGCAAATGCAGTTGAAATTGTTAAAAAGATGAACTTCTCTTACCATTTGATCGGCAAGCATCAAAACTGTTTTCAAAGTGAATTTCCTATTGCAGTGGTTGAATAGATCTTCCAAGCTCGGCCCAAGAAGATCGATTACCATGGCATTGTACTCACCTTCGGCTCCAAACCACTTGAGATGGGGAACGCCGGCTAGTGTATAGTACAAGAAAATGCACCTAAGTTGTAATAAAACATAAACCCGTAAAAAGAAAATAAGAGCGACGATGATAATACTCACTTCCTCCTTGAAGAAGCATGTATAGTTTCGATTCGTAATGAAGCTGAGGATGCTTAGACTTGACAGATTCCTGAAACAAAGTGGTTGTTTCTCGGTGACATGCTTCATGGTCATATATTATGGACCAAAACCGAATGCTCGAAAAAAGTAATAAACTCTCGAAATCTGCTTCCATCATTACATTTCGACGAGGTTGAACAGCTATTGATAATATAGGTACATCAGATGTAAGAACCTACCAGCTTCACAGCGACTTCTTCCCCAGTTTGAATATTAACGCCTGAACGAAAATTGACAAGTAGATTGTGAAACTGATATTACATCAAGTTAAGGATTGCAATCGAAACAAAACCGAAATGTGCAGAACTAATTACCCAAATAAAGCTCTCCAAAAGATCCACTGCCAAGTTTTCTACCCAGCTTGAACTTGCCACCAACAACATGATCCATTTTTCAGATTTCACAAAGCAGTTAATCTGAATATTGACAATGCTAATCTCTTTCAGTAAGACCCTTCAACTTCAACCGTCAACACAAATCGATATATCGCTTTCCAAATACATCCTTCAGATCCAATTTCTAACAAACTCTGTGAGCATAATCTAATGTCTCCCCCAAAAACCGCCTTTTTACAGCTACAAAACGAAAATGCCCAAAAAGGGTCGAGTTATTTCCACCCAAAATGTAATCTGTCAGCTCCAAAGAATATGAACGGACACAAAATGGAGACAAACAAGATTGAGTAATGAAATGGAGATGGGTTTCCCTTAATTGGATAAAGAAAGCAAAGGTTTTGTTTTGTCTGAAAACAAATTTAGATGTGGAAAGTCAACATATACAAGACGGTAGAAGGACTGGGCTGTGAAATGAAAATATTAGCAGGTCGTGCAAGTAATACTACAGTTAAAAGAGTAAATTAAATTGCATGACAACCCAACTAAAATTGTTTTTCTAAATTCATGAGAGGTTTCGAACTAACTAAAAACACAATTAAACCTAAAAATAAATATAACGAAATCGAGTCCATCTCAGGTCAATTTTAAGTCAATCTACGTTTGGACTCATAAATCAAACAAACATCACGACTGAAACGGTGTTAATCACAAGAAAAATTATGCTAGAGTCATAATAAATGAAATGTAAACATTTTAAACATTGGAAGAGAATTCACCTATCACGATGACAAAATCTCGTCGATTTTTCAGGATTGCCCGTCGCCGTTTTGTCGGGGGCAAAACCACCTCAAAAACTCTAGGATTCGCCCCTCGGAAACCCTAGGATTTGCCCCTCGGAAACCCTAGGATTCGCCCCTAGGAAACCCTAGGTTTCGCCCTTAGCAATTAACGTTCTCCCGCGTCTCGACTAAATTATGATGTATATCTCTCGTCATTGGGCCTTCGAGTACGACTTTGAAACCTAATTGGGCCGATCCAAAAGCACGATCGCGTATAATATTACACGCTTCGTGCGTGTAATAAACTTTTGGACTTTCTGTCTGTATTAATTTTTTTCGCTTTTTTTTGGATCTTTTTTCTCCTATATCTGTCAAATATGACCATGCATAATTAGATTTGATTAACTCAAACTAAACTTATTTGTGATACGCAAATAAGGTTAGCGAACGATTCTCTCTATTTATTACCAACTAGGTTTAGCCCGTGCGATGCACGGGACGCTGTCTTACAATTTTAAAGGTTAGTTGTAATCGAAGGTATGCGGTACGCGAGTAAATATGAGTAAATTGTCTTATAATATTCCAGTATATTGTACTTATATAGTGCATATGGCTTTCATGAGATTTTCATCTCTGCCCGGATAAAGTGATGATAGTTGCAGATGTATGACTGTTAAGCAAGGCAGTCTGATTAACATGTGAATCTCATGAATTGATTTTCTGATTTTTGCATGGATGTTAAAAATAATTATGGAAACACATCTTTGTGGATGGCAGTCATACATGCTTGATGCAAGTGTCCACATGGAATTGAGAGTCGTGAATGTGGAGAGGCGTCTCAAACAGTCATGCAGGCATTGTGAACTCCAAACACATCTATTGAACAATTTAGTTTTCCATGTCGTCGATGTTGTTGGATTACAATTAGACCGATACATTTAAAAAAATTTTAATGTAAAGCTGCAACTGTCATGCACCATATGCACATATCAACCACGGCAAAATCACATCCTTCCTTACAATTTTGTTTTTTTAATTTTTTTCTTCCGTGCATAAGTTAAAAAATTTGTATTTCCATCGCAGGTTTGCTTCACTCAGTAAACAATGCAAGCACCTCTTCCTAAAATCAAAAACAACGGAGTTTGATAACAGAATAGGACCTCTGTACGGCGCTTCCCCTTTTTTTCCTATATACGTAAGGCAGTCCACTCTTCACGCCCAGCTTTAAGTGGTCGCAGATGACCTTCGCGCACATCCCACTCCATATATCCTCCACTGTCTCCTTCCTGAAACTCCGTTGCTTAGTCAGCCTAAAGGCGTGCATTATATCGGCCCCACCAGATCGTTGTTGAATCCTAGGTTGATCCCACTTACTGGCATCATCGTCCTAGTTGCCACTGTAAGAACTGCGTCGACGTACCTCGAGTTTCTCATGTCGGGATTTAGGGCTTGAGTCGGGGCGTCGTAGTCTGCTAGGTTCAGGCAAAGCCCGCAAGATAGGGCCTAGTCCACGTAACATTCGATAATTGGGTATGCCCACTCAGTGGGAAATCATTCAACCCCAAAAAATTCCATGAAAATGATGAAAACTGTTATTCGTAAAGATAAATACATATTCATTTTGGCTAGAAACAGTCTTAAGTCATCTACGTAACAATAGTTGTCGTTACATTGTCACTAATGCTAACATGACATTTGGCATGCCTATGAATTTGGCCAAGTCCAATAGGAGAGAAATACTGAGACCGTTAAGTAATGCCTGAATTCATGCACCTGTCTTATGGTTACTTCGAATGGATCGTCCTCTGGGAACATCGTTGCAAAAGCATTTCGCAACATATATATGCCGCAACCTCCCCTGAAATGGTTAGCAGTGTATTGTTGAATATTAATGTGACATATGCTTGTAGTAAATAATTTTGAGTTTATGTGGTTACCCGCCCGGTTGCTGTGGAAGTTCGAGATTCCTCTCAGCGACGATTGACTTCTCTAAATTTCTGAGTCTTAAGTCTTGTTGCAAGAGTCTTACTGTAGCCATCAGTTTTCCCACGACACCTTTTGTGAAGGTTTGGTCTAGATCACACCATATGAATGAATCCATGATGCTCATTTTCTGGGTATTAGTGTCGAGAACAACCAAAATCCAATGCGATTTTTTGATCGCTAATGGAAAGACAATTGCCTTTGCTGATCTCCATGAACACGAAGGCCACCCTTCCGCTTTACCATGGGCAAATTGCCTCAAGTGTTTCATGGTGGAAGATCCTTTGTTAATATCATCGGATGAGGCAATTCTTGTGAACGATGTACTCATGAATGCAACATCTTTCATGGGTATGAGACATCGCAACTGCATCTCGATAAAGCCTCGCAAGCATTCGTCAACATGCTGCCGTATACACATAACAGTAAGCATAGTTATGGGCATAAACATCTGATGAATGTTCTATCGAAAAATATTCTATTGTTTATTCACAGACGCTCACATCATTATTCAGCCTGCCGTCTTTTGTCATGAGTGTGTGGAAGAATTCTTGCGTTAGATCCGTTTTGTAAAGTCCTCTCACAACCTGGTTGTACTTCATGCATTTTATGTGCTCCACTGTTTTGGGGAACATTTCTAACTTATACCACACGTGCTTTTGAAGCTTTTTAAACTTGTATGGGGTTCTCTTGGCTGTTGAGCTTGTAGGAGCTTTATTGGCCGACCTCAGCCTCTTTGACATTGGATGTTGATTTATAGGAACCTCTGAAGTTGATTTCTTCATTCGCTCACTGTCGATATCACTATGTGAGGTTTTGTTTTACACGAACAGATAAGTTACCAAAGTAGTTGTGAGGCTAAATGAAAAGTGTAGGGTTTTTGGATGAGAAATAAAAACAATATACATACTCTGATTTGGATGCAGCGATGCGCCTCTTTAAATCATCTTCACGTTCTTTCTTTTCATGCATGTTTCTTTTGGCTGGTCTTTGGTATCTGCTGGGGTCTGCTTCCAGAGACTGGAAGCATTTAGGTTGTTTTCCGCATCAGAAACTGTTGGACTTTTGACAATTGTCGTCGCCTCGTCAGAAATACGTGGGCTTGCCATCTGAGGTGCAGTAGGCATCCCAGCCGTCGCGTGAAATGCTAAAACCGACTGCTTTGGAAGAGTCCGCTGATGCTTTTGCTGCTTAATGCCTGCGTTCGCGCTTGAGGCTGCGTTAATTTGATTCTTATTAGCATTTTGTTGCCGCTGCTGTTGAAAGCCGTATTTCAATCCCATGTTGTTCTCTATAGTTGGGTTGGGCGGGTCACAGGAGAGCCTCAAACCTGTAAATGTACTACCAATTTGCTGCAACAAAGAAACATTGAAAAAGAAAATCGTTTCAATGTGGCTACAGCAAGGCTTACTAAGATGGTAATGTGTATAAAATTAATAATGCTTGCCTTCTTATTAATATCGATTATATGGGTCGTTGACGTGAATGTGCCTGCAATCTTGTTGCCGTTGGAAGGCGAAGCACTCTGTTTTTCCACATATTTTTTTGTCTTTGAAGTTTGATTGATGACTTTTGCCTTGCCTTTGGGTGCATAATGTTTTTTCGTAGAATATGTTGTTGGACGATTGTCAATTATGGGTTGCAACATACTTCTTTCATCATGTGACGTCGACATTACCTGAACGATAACATCCCATTTAGGTGATGCTTTCGTTTTCCAGTTGTTAGTGATCCATCGGCACATTCGTGGGAGTGTTACATCTGCGTCTTGTATGAGTGTTGCAAATTTCTCTGCGACAGTAGGTATGCATTCATAGGCAAGTACCTGTAGCAAAGACAACACGAAGTAATGTGTATAAATTAAGAAGAGAACTGTACGAAACCTGCCAACATATACTGTTTTACGACATATAGGAAATAACAATATGGATCCGTATTTGTTTACCTGGAATGGATGCACAAATCCTCCCAATATTAAAGCACGATATTTTTTCTTCCCATTGTCTGCCATGCCACTCTTAAACGAAGTAAGATCTCTTTTCAACGATTTCAGCACATGATTGTATGCAACAGTTCCCCATGGGTGTTTGTTGAACTGTACAAAATCCTCAACCAAGTAGAATAATTTTGGATCAATCAACGCTGTGTTCCGTGTATTGCGTTTGCAGAGGACGTCGGCAACAAATATAATGCTTGCCATTTTTAATTTCTCAAGGTTGACGTTTGACGAATTTTGACTCCCCATCGCTGCCAATTTATTCCTAACGTCCCCTGTTTTAACCTTCACATTTCCTTGAAAGTGTCTTGTGATGAAGTCCTTATTCTCTAACATTACATGCTCTTTCGAACATTTGAGGCCTGTCAAGCTGCCGAATTCGTATTGGGAAAAACGTATTGGTTTGCCATTAACCAATAGCCACATCTCATCTCCATCGGCTAGCTTTGTCTGACATTGCAGTAAGTACCCGATAAGCTGACATGATAGGGAGAACTTGTCTGCATGTGCAATCAAATTTCCAAACTGAGAATTTTTGACCATTTCATCCATTTCGTTGCTGTTCAGCTTGCTTCGAATAAAGCTACTTGTTTCCTTGAAATCTGAACATAGCGTTAATTTGTAAGGTGTAACTTTATCTTGCGGAACCTGATTCTCGAATATTACCTGTGTATAAACTACTGGTGAGCGAGTGTGTTCATGTTAGTGTCCTAGAAATGGCTAAATTAAGGCTTCAACACAGAACAACTCAGAGAAAACCAGAAATTTACTATTCTGAACTACAAATTAAAGGTAAGCACTAAAATCTTACTGATTTGATGGCCATTTTAACCGGCGCCTCAACTCTACACTAATATTACTATCTGCTTACAAAAATCGAAGCAGAATATCATGCTCTGTTGTATTGGTCTTATATCCTGTAGTAATTATCAACGAAGTAATCTATTACAAGAAGGAAAACATTGCAGACTTACCATGATGTCCGATTGCCGCGTTCCACCTCCCTGGTTTGTAATGCGACAGGGTTTGCGTCCCTCTTTGGCGGCAACCTCAATGATCCAATTTTCCTCAATTTTGTAGGTTTTACTAATCGACTTCTACATTTTACTATTGTTTTACTACCCCTTATTCTATCAAATATATCCTTTTTACCCCTGTGGTAATTATTTAGTTCAGTGGGACCCGTCTACTTGATTTGGATGCTCCTACGCAGGAAAAAAGAATATATTAATGTTTACGTCTGTTGTTGAGTGTCTTCAGTTTTTGTAGGAATCGTGCTTTTGAATTTTTTTGACATTATTGTTGTCATTAAAAAAATTGGAAGTTGTATGTCTGGCCTTTTCCGCAACAGCATTACTACGACGGATGGCTTTAGAATAAGTTTGTGATTTGGAATACCTGGAAACTGTATTGTTTTCAGGAACTCAACTGGGTAGATACCTTCTGAATTGAAGCTGCTTTCATTTTCCTTTTCTACACAGTCTACGCTCAAGTACTCCACTTGATTTATTGCAATAATTGTAAGCATGTAATAGTTTATTTGATAGATAGTTTCGTTGCGAGGTGTTGCTGCCTGACTACTATGTGAAAATACAATTTTTTATGTTTTTTACCAAAATAAAGCCGTCTAAGTAAGAAGATTAAATGTCATCACTATCACACTTACTGGCCATAAATACTTTCTTCCAATAAATTCCATAGTCTGTTGGGCGAAGTTTGGATCTCTAAAAACAGCGAAGTCCGGAATTGAATCAGTGATGCGCAAATCCCGAAGAATATATGGGATCATAAGTCGTGTTTTTTGAAATGCCTCTTCGAAGAATCTCATATCCGTATCAACAGAAGGTTCAGTGTCATGTACTATTATTGACTGTTTTTTATAATCAATAATACACAGTATCCAGTGACATTGATTTATGTTGACTGGGATAACTATAAGATCTGATTCCTCCCAAGGAAGAGATGGCCAATCCTCAACAGTTCCTTGTACATATGGTCGAATGACGGATAGGTCCATACACCCATCGCTTGTATACTCTGCTGCAACAGTAATGTACTTTCGGAATTCTTCAATTTGAGGCGGTTGAATTTCGTATATGGAGTCGTCGGGGAACATCAGCGAGAAGGCAGAGCGTAGCATATAGACACCACATTCCCCGCTTTTTCACGGGGAGACATCATTCCCCGTCCCCGCCCCGCGGGGATAAAATCTCGGGGATTCCCCGCCCCGTTCGGGGCGGATCACCGCGGGGACGGGCAATCCCCGCCCCATTGCCAACCCTAATCGGAGTACATGAATTGCTGTTGCAACTTGTTAGTATGTATGAATCTATCTAGCCAATTAATCATCATCTGTATTGATAAATAGTAATGATGGTTCCTCTGAAATTTTATTTTGTTCCCAAATGGCATTTACAATTTGTCCCATAATATTACGCCTATTTCCTCAAATTAACTTTTGTACAACTATTCATGATAGTCTTAGGGGTAGCTATTGTTTTTTATGAATTTGCAAGATTTGTGTGTTTGGAAATGTTCTTATAAATTCGTTGGAGTTATTGTTGTCATTCTTTAATCTTGTTTTTTTGTCACATAGTAGTTCAGTTTATTGATTTTATGTAATTCAAGCGCTTCCGCGGATATTCATGTCTGACTTTATTGATTTAACTAATCTAAGTGTTGCATGACAGTTCATGCTGTCTGCCATGTGGTTTTGCTTGATGTATGACTGGTAATGCAAGGTAATATCACAACTATTTTCGTAAATTGACTTCCCTGCAATTATTAATGATAAACTAATTGGTGCTTTTATGGCTGTATGATTGTCAACTTCCCTGCATTCATAAACTGTTTATTTAAAAATAGAAGAAACAGAGTTACTATTACATGCAGCGATAACTTATTTAACATTGGAGTAGCTAAGACCAAATATTGAAAAACACTGCTACAGTGAGGAACTCTCTGAATTCTTGGATCAGTTCTGGTGTGACATCGTACACGTCATCTTCAGCAAACATGAATGAAAATGCTGATCGCAGCACGTATACTCCACATTCGCCGCTGACTCATACAGGAAAAGAGCCAAACAATTTACGTATGAAATCGTGATACTACAAAACAAATAGGGCTAAGGGTTTGCACTACCTCATAGTCTGTTGGGCGAAGTTTGGATCTCTAAAAACAGCGAAGTCCACAATTGAATCACTGATGCGCAAATCCCGAAGAATATATGGGATCTTTTTTGAAATGCCTCTTCGAAGAATCTCATATCCGTATCAACTGAAGGTTCAGAGTCATGTACTATTATTGACTGTTTTTTATAATCAATAATGCACAGTATCCAGTGACATTGATTTATGTTTACTGGGATAACTATAAGATCTGATTCCTCCCAAGGAAGAGATGGCCAATCCTCAACAGTTCCTTGTACATATGGTCGAATGACGGATAGGTCCATACACCCATCGCTCGTATACTCTGCTGCAACTATTTGGTTGAATGCTGTAGGCATAAAAGAAACCCTTGACTTTGGGAAACTTGCATGTGATTGATACTCCATAAATCCTCTTAAGCATTCGTCTATGTGCTGATGCGGAATCAAATAGAATGCATATTAAGAATATTGTGAATTAATTGGTGGGAAAGATGATTAAGTATTATACCTCGTCATGTAGCCAACTTCCCTTCGTCATAAGGTTTTTGAAGAATTCTTTGCCGCGTTCTTCCCGGAATAGCGTATTGACAGTATCTCTTTCATTCATCGTTCCTATTGTCGCCGATACACGCCGAAAGAATTTTAACATCTTGTTGACATGCACCGCAAGAGTTTTCTCTGCCGGGACCTTTTTTGAAATAAATCGGTGTCTCTCCAACATTGTTGTATTTTTGTCTTAGATCTTTTTTCTAATGGATCCTCTCTTGACTGTGTGGAAATATTGTATTGTTTTATTTTTTCCTGCAGTTTCGTCTCCTTAGTTGAACGGATGTTTGTTGTGAACATTCCCCTCCGTTCTCCGTCTGGTTTAGGGCTTATCTTTCCTGTAAGAAAATCGGACGGGAGTTATAAGTAGTAACAATGTATTCAATTTTGCTAAATAATGTTTCACATACCAAGCGTTTGTTCTATATGCGACAGCCTTCCATTGATTTCCGAGTAATTTTCGTTAATCTTCACTGTCAGATCGTCGAACCTCTCAGTATCATATTGGACATAGCCATCTATCTTACTTTCTATACGATCAAAAAATTCTCTTGCTTTCTGATGAAATCCCGCAACAATGGTGTCTAAATAATCTCTTATTTGATTGATCATTTTATAGATCTTTTTTTTTTTTGGGTTTTTTGCGTGTATTTGTGGTAAAATTATGACAATGTTTTGATTTATATAGTTTCTAAGTTGATGTTAAGGAACTGAGAAGACACTACTCTTCACTCGTAACTTCTGAGTATAATTTATCGGTTCGCTTTGTTTAAATGAGTTCTATGATTAATTGTATTTAGTGTGTATTGTTCAGTGTCTTAATTTTTTGGATAATATTTCGATGTGTCCTTTCATTTCTACGTTCATCATAATTACGCAGTTAGCGGTTTAAGTAATAGATCGATGCGTCTATTGAGTGCAATGGTTATCATTAATACAGAATAATTATTGAACGGTTGTATTAAGTGTAACAGTAATATTTGGATTCTTGTAATGTAATTATGTCTAGATGAAGTGTAACAGTAATATATGTACCTTAATGAATTTTCTGAAATCGTGCGAGTGGACAGACTATTCCAGAACATTTGCACATTATTTTATTGATTTAATTAATTTAAGTGGTGTATGACAGTGTGTGCTGTCTGCCTTGTGTGCTTGCTTGATGTATGACTGGTAATGTAAGGTAATCTTATTACCATGTGCCGCCAAAATAGCGCCGTCTACGTAATGAGTAAATATGTTCACTATTTCAAATACTGTAGTAAATTAATTTCTGTGCATTAAAATAAATCATGGACACCAACTTGTCCTTAAATTTTCTTATTGGTAAAACATTTGGGGCTTACAATTAATATGCAGTACGTACACAGTTAAGATAAGTGAGGAAATTTGTGGATGTCATTGAATGTGTGATTGTAATAGTAGTTCACCAACTTTAACTTTTTCCATATTGTTAGCCAGTCATACGATAGTATATTACATACTTCATTGAATTGCATTCTGACAGAAATACAGTCATACAGCTGCGTATAATTTTTTTTTTTTGCGTTATCCTTATGGCTGTTGATTTCTTAGATCTCCAAATAATTACATATAATATTAATTTATTATTCTATTCTTTATTGTTGTTTAAGAAATATTGCCTAATAACAGCGGTCAGCTTAATGACAGTATATTTTTATTTGTTGTTCGAATTATATATGATAAATAATATTTAACAGTTGTATTTTGGGATCGAAACTAAATAAATTCTTATGACAAACAAAAAGAAAGTATAAAGATTTCTTCAAATAACTAATTAAATCCAACTGTTAGTAAACAGTGATACAGTTATGTACTTTCTGAATTCTTCGATTTGAGGCGGTTGAACTTCATATATGGAGTCGCCAGGGAACATCATGGAGAAAGCAGATCGTAGCATATACACACCACATTCTCCCCTTTTTTTTCGCAATGAAAAAGTAGTGATCAATTTTGTTCACATTGGTAATGAAACGTCAATAAAATATATACGTGAGAAATTACCTAGAAATCTGTCGTGGGAACCGTTGATCTCGATGGACAGTGAAGTTGAGGAGTTTTTGTGAAATACCCAAACCTCGCAGTAAATATGGGATCATTAGGCGAGTGTTTTCAAATGCTTTATGGAAAAACCCCATGTCCACATCGCATGATGGATCGGAGTCATGCACCGTGATGGTTTCATTATTGTAGTCCACTACGCAGAGGACCCAGTGACATTCGTTTATGTTTACCGGAATTGCAATTAAATCTGATTCTTGCCACGGAATACAGGGCCAGCCATCTACCTGTCCTTGAGTGTATGGGAGTAGTGATGCATATTTCATTGCTCGTGATGTCAAATATTCTGCGGTAACCACCTGGTTGAATGTTGTACCCATAAATGAAATTCTTGACTTTCCAATGGTTGTGCGTCGTTGCGTTTCAATAAATCCTCTGAGGCATCCGTCCACATGCTGTAAAGAGAATTTTATGTTGGGACATATTATTGAAGCAATTTTTTTTGTATATTTATTCACGCACCTCATCAGTCAGCCAAGTTCCCCTTTTCATCAATGGGCGGAAAAATTCGTGACGCAAGTGGTTTCCCATAAGGCTTGTAACATAAGAATTGTTGTCCATTTTTTCTATCAACGCTGACACGTTGTTGAACACTTTTACTGCTCCACTTAAATGATAATCAAGCATGGCGTTAGTAGAAAATTTTCTCTGTAGCATATGCATTCCAACGTGTGGATTCTTCTCTTGAACCTTGTTGCGTTTATTTCCCACTATAGGTGTAGGGACATCAGGCTGGTTTCCTTGCACACGTTTTAACCCAGACCGCTGTTTTTCAAGCATCAATGCTCCAACCTTATCATCCTCTTGTTGTTCAATAACTCGTTGTTGCATGTGTTCTGTAATTTTTATTTGCATCAGGTTTGTCAGTCTTTTTTTTTAGGAAAATTGAGTTGAAAAGTTTTGTAAATAAAATTGCCATACCAAGCTTGGTTTCAATCTCGGACAGCCTCTGCAGAATTTCCATGTATCTTGTGTTCAACTCATTTGTGGATTGATTTACTAAATCCGCAATTGCATCACACCTTGCATGTAATTCGTCGAATTTCCGTGTCGTGTGTACCGTGCACAAATCAATCTTTTTGTTGGTTGTTTCAACCAGTTGGCTCATGGTATGCTGTATTGTTGCAAAACTCTCATTTAGAAAGGCACGCACCTGATCTAGCATTTTGAAATATAGTAATTATAGGAATTATGGAGGTATATGTTGTTTGCTGTAGGGGCTGTGAAGTTGGTAATGTACATCGTACATTGAGGTAATATATAGTACATGAAATATTAAAGGATGAATAGTAATAGGCAACATTCAATGTATTGATGGAATATGAATAATGAGACATTGGATGTGTCTCTTACAATTAGACAGATACTATGCATGTATATTAATGTAGAATCTCTTGCACGATGCTTGTTATATTTAAGCAAAACCATTAGTTAATTAATTTGAGGATGATCGTAGTACATGAATTGTATTTCTTTACATAAAATAAGTTGGATCAATAATTAATGTTCAACTAATTGCAACTTTACTTCAATGTTGACTGTGAACTCTGGTACAACGCAGGTAATGTTTGAAACCATTACAACGCAGTTACATATCAATTGTTGTATGGCACAAATTTGTTTTAAACAGGTAAGACCTCAATTTTGTGCCTTCTACGCAAAGACGAAACATTTCACCAAGAAAGTAATTGCACGACATATAGTGTACCTTTAAATTAGATACTTCATTTGTTAATGTTAGTTTTAAAAGGCTGTTTATGTTTGAATTGATGAACTGTCGTCAAATTAATTTCCTTGCAATAAGTAATGATAAATAATTGGTACTTTTAACGTTTTATGATTGTTGTATGTCTTTTAAAGTTGTATGGCTGATAATGAAATTGCACAACCTGTCGATATGCATTCAAACGTCGAGAGAGTGATTTGAGTTTCGTGAAGTATGAAGACTTCGAAATTGTTAGAATACGACTTCTGTGACTTTAGGAGCTTCATCGATGTATCTGCTACATGGTGTATGATATTTAACATTCATATATCTTTTATTTAAAATTTATTAGAAGAGTATAATAAGTAATATAAATATTTCATTTTTTTTCGTCGATGTTTTGTTATATTATGGACGGCATTATGTTTCCCATTTTAATTAGACGGATATTTTTTCTAGTTTTGATTATTGGAAAGGCCATTTGTAAAGAAATAGGAGTCATACAGTGACTATGTAAACATATAGTACATCAATCGTTGTATGGCACAGACTTGTTTTAAACAGATAAGATATCAACGTTGTATGGGAGAAATATGTTAATGCTGTCATATGTTCTATGTCTTATCCAACAGCTGAATATATGGTTCTATGTGAATCGCTCTTGGTTTTACAAATTTTGTAACAGTTTTCGTGCTCAAAATTTCGTTGAATATTATTGCATACCAATTTTGGTCAGATTGTGCATAATTGAGCATGTATGTAAATTAGTTTGTACACACAATCTAATGCATTTCAAAGGGAGCACAGTTGTTCATGACAGACAGAATGTTAGAATAATTATATCCTTCAGTCATACATTTTCTATTACATTAAAGAAAATATGTCTTACAAAAGGTGCATTGTTCCTATCATATCTGAAGAAAACGGTACAACTTTTGTTTGTTAGATAACTATTGGATGGCAGGCGTATCGATTTTATTTCATATTTTGCATTGTCTTCGTCATTCTTGATTTCACAGATGACCAAATTCTTTCATACTCTATTAAGTCTTTATTCTATTCTTGAATCTCGATTCTATTCTTGATTGCATTCAGTGTTTTTTGTTTTAATGTGAATTATCTACCATAAATAGTCTTTTATACGGCAATTTTTGGAAAGTAATACAAACTCTCTTGACTAAGGAAAAGATTGTTCTGAAATAACTCATTAAATCCAGCTGTTTGTAAACAGCGAAACAGTAATGCACTTTCGGAATTCTTCAATTTGAGGCGGTTGAATTTCGTATATGGAGTCGTCGGGGAACATCAGCGAGAAGGCAGATCGTAGCATATAGACACCACATTCCCCGCTTTTTTGCAGCAATGAAAAAGTCGTAGTCGATTAGTTTCATACTACTGATTATGAAACAGGCATCAAAATATATACCAGGGAAATTACCTCGAAATTTGTCGCGGGAATCGTTGATCTCTATGGACAGTGAAGTTTAGGAGTACTTGTGAAATACCCAAATGTCGCAGTAGATACGGGATGGTTTGGCGACTTTTTTCAAAAGCTTTATGGAAAAACCTCATGTCCATATCGCAAGATGGATCTGAGTCATGTACCGTGATCGTCTCATTTTTGTAGTCAACTATGCAGAGGACCCAGTGACATCCGTTAACGTTTACGGGAATTGCAATTAAGTCTGATTCTTGCCACGGAATACATGGCCAGCCATCAACCTGTCCTTGGGTGTATGGGTGGAGTGATGCATAGTTAATTGTTTGCGTACTCGAATACTCTGCAGTAACTACCTGGTTGAATGTAGTACCCATAAACGAAATTCTTGAATTTCCAAATGGTGGCCGTCGTTGTGCTTCAATAAATCCCCTCAGACATCCATCCACATGCTGTAAAGGGAATTATTTGTTGGGATTTAATGTACGGAAAATTATTTTCGTATATGTTATTGACGCACCTCATCAGTCAGCCAAGTTGCCTTTTTCATCAAGGAGCTGAAAAAACCCTTACTTATCTTGTTTCCCATAAGGCCTGTAATAGAAGAATGTGTGTCCATTCTATCTATCTGGACGGAGACGTTGTTGAACATTGTTACTGCAGCACTTAAATGATAATGAAGCATTGCGTTTGTCGAAAATTTGCTCTGTTGTATTTGCACTCCAACATGGGAATACTTGTTTTCAATCCTCGGGCGTTTATTTCCAACTGTAGATGCAGCGTCATCAGGCTGTTTCCCTTGAATGCGTCCTGTAATTATTTGTAAGCATAAGTTTTCTAATGCTTTATTTTGCCCTGAAGATTCTGTTGAAATTTAATTGTAAACAAAATTGGCATACCAAGTGTATGTTCAATCTCGGACAGGCTCTGCATAATTTCCATGCACCTTGTGTTCAACTTGTCGAATTCCTGTCTTGTGTAGTCGGTGTGCAAATCTATCCTTTCGTTGGTTGTTTGAACCAGTTGGTTCATGGCATGCTGTACCGTTGTAAAGCTCTCAAGGATAAAGTCACGCAAGTGTTCCGACATTTTGTATTGTAGTAATTATTCCAGAAATTATTGTGACATACGTTGTTTGGAGTAGTTGTTGTGAAGTTTGTAACTTAGATGGTGTGTTTAGGGTAATATATACTACTTGAAATATTAATGTCATGAATATTGATAGTCAACATTGAATGATTTGATGGAATACGAATAGTATCGCATTGGATGTGTCCGTCAAAATTACCCCGATACATTGGATGTATATTAATGTGAATTGCATGCGGAGTTGATCACATTATGATGAACCTGCAAATGAGTTGCCCAAGGGTCTTGTTAATTAGTGATTGTAGCAACATTAATGTAGCACCTGTTGTTTTATATTCTATAAAGCTTAATAAATATGGAAAACGCCATTTAATGAATTTGTTGATGATTCTAGGCAATTAATCATATTCTTTATTGATAAATAGTAATGATGCTTCGTATGGAATTTTATTTGTTCGCAAATTGCATTTACGATTCGAGCCCTAATATTTTTGTATTTCCTCAAATTAACTTTTGTACAACTATTAATGACAGACTTAGGGCCACGCTTTGTTTTTTACGAACACGCAAGAATTGTTCGGTCGGAAATATTCTTAGAAATTCGTAGGCGTTAATGTTGTCTTTCCTTATTGGAGATTATTTTGTCACATGGTAGTTCAGTATATTTATTTTATATAATTCAAGCGCTTCTGGGGAAATTCATGTCCGACTATATTTATTTAAGTAATTTAAGTGGTGTATGACAGTTGATGCTGTCTCCCATGTCTGCCTGTTTGATGTATGACTGCTAATGCAACCCGATACATTTGATGTATATTAATATGAATTTCATGCGGAGTTGATCACATCATGATGAACCTGCAAATGAGTTGCCCAAGGGTCTTGTTAATTAGTGATTGTAGCAACATTAATTTAGCACCTGTTGCAAATGAGTTGCCCAAGGGTCTCCCATGAGTTGTCATATTCTTTATTGACAAATAGTAATGATGCTTCGTATGGAATTTTTTTGGTTCGCAAATTGCATTTAAGATTCGAGCCCTAATATTTTTGTATTTCCTCAAATTAACTTTTGTACAACTATTAATGACAGACTTAGGGCCACGCTTTGTTTTTTACGAACACGCAAGAATTGTTCTGTGGGAAATATTCTTAGAAATTCGTAGGCGTTAATGTTGTCTTTCGTTATTCGAGATTATTTTGTCACATAGTAGTTCAGTATATTTATTTTATATAATTCAAGCGCTTCTTCGGATATTCATGTCCGACTTTATTGATTTAAGTAATTTAAGTGGTGTATGACAGTTGATGCTGTCTCCCATGTCTGCCTGTTTGATGTATGACTGCTAATGCAAGGTAATATCACAAGTATTGGCGTAAATTAATTTCCCTGCAATTATTAATGATACACTAATTGGTTAAAAACTCCATACCTTTGTGGCAAAATTGTATGAATGAAAAACAAAATTATTATAGCTTTTCTTTCTTGGTGAAAAACTGTCTGCGTACCGAAATGCATTCACACTATCAATTGCACGTTTTCAGCAGCATTACAATTTTAAAAGACATACATCAGTCTTACAAACTTGAAGACATACATCACTTAAATATATATCAAAATTGTTATTAAAGTTGTCTTTGCATAGACGGTACTATTTTTGCGACAAAGTTAATATACACGCCTTATGAACTGCAGATCTTTGACAGTTATCTATGGCTAACATTTATTTTCCCGTATTACATTCTATGCATTTTAAGTTTTTTATCAGTCATACATGTATTAAATTCTAAAATTCTGACCAACTACATCGTCTCCATATAGAAAAATAGTCTCTTCAGCTGTAGAATAAGACACAGAAATCATTTAAGAAAATTAACAGATTTGTGTCATACACCATTGATGCCTTATCTGTCTAAAACACATCTGTACCATACAACAATGGACGGGCTTTATGTTGAAATAGACAGTGTATGTCCCTTGTCTGAAATTCTTTGCATATAAGCTTATTTTTTTATTTTTTATGTGTTCCTAATATTGGTACGGAAATTTTTAAAGTCGTCCATAAAGTAAAAAAATATCGGGACAAAAATGACATGTATATTATTGTTTCTAATATTGTCATTATTTAAAAATAAACAGTGTATGACTGTTAAGCTGCAACTGTCATGCACCATATGCACATACAAACCACTGCAAAAGCACATCAATCCTTACAATTTTTCTTTTTTAATGTTTTTCTTTCGTGCATATGTAAAAAAATTAGTATTTCCGTCACAGGTTTTCCTCTTTCCAGACCGAGGCTTCGATGCAGACTTTTGCAGCAGTGTGACGCCGTCTCCCGGGAAATCAGGTTTTTTAGCAGGGTCGTCTCGAGAAGCAAGAATATTTGTGCTTCGATCCCGTGGACCGTCGTCAATGCGATTCAACTCAACAGTCGCAACAACATTGTTCGACGGTGTATTAACGCCCGTTTCAATGGCCGCCGAATGGTGCACGGTGACCGGAATATCGCAAGCCTGTAAGGTAAAACAAAATAAAAAAACTATTTAGCTCCATATTATTTTTAGACATATAGTGCGATGCAAGACGACATACGCCAACTACCTTAGCCGGTTCCGAAGTTTGTATGTCTTTAACTATGCAAAGATCAGAATTATTTCCTTCACGTCCGATCTCAGTAAAGGCCACCTAAAAGACAGGAAATCAATAATAAACAATACAGTAAGGAAAACGATGACACATGAGAGACGCCACTCACCTCAGCATCACCCGAAGCATAAGGTGAGTCATTCTTGCAAGAAACCTCCAACATACGGGAAACCGCAAAGCTACGATAAGCGCTTCTAAAATCAAAATGCTTTATTTTGATTTGAAAGCGGAACGCCTTGCCAACTAAATCGAGAATGCATTGAGGGATTTTAGACGCGCCTGATGTATCTTCTGAAGCATGCATATCAACCTGCCAGAACAGAAACCCAAAATAAGCTACAGACCACAATATGTGTAACTCAATCTCAAATAATAAATGCTTCTAACCAGGGAACCGGCTAATTCTTCAGCAGTAGTAGTCAACTGTTTCCGGGCAGGCCCGTCGAATATTACAAAGTTGGCAGACTCACAACCGTCGTGAACAATTACTTCAATACGAAACCTATTTGGATAATTCAAAACCTTCAGTTCGCAAGCTGGCTAAGTAATTGGGAGGATTAAAAAATAGAGATCACATAACACAATAATAACTGCATGTATATGTATATAGCATGAATAATAAGAGGAAGGGAGTGCGGAAAAAACTAATTTGACAAATAAAGACCGCAGGATTCCAACGGCATTAAGATCAAGGCACTTGTTACAACTCAAAGTAGTATTGGACTTCTGCAGTTTACTCGAACACTTTGCACAAGCTATATAATTCCATCCAGTGCGGGTAACGATTTCCACAATATTTCCGACACAGACAAAGTCTCGTTCCTGCAGACTACCCGTTAGACCACAAATTAATTTGAAAAGGATTTATGGGGAAAACTAACACTGCATCACCTGCTCCCTCTCATTTCGCAGAAAATCAAAGATGTCAGAAATTGTGCTGACCGGTATGTCGACGACGGTGGACACCAAAGGCGCAGCAGTCAGACCGGGGCCTGCATTTAGCCTGAAGAATAGGAACGAAAGGCATTGCAGTTTTATTAGCAAAAAATGTAGACACATCAGTCAGTAAACAATGCAAGCACCTCGTCCTAAAATCAGAGACACTGGAGCATTCATAGTTCACATAAAGCTTTGTCGAGGAGGTTGTATTAAGGTAGAGATTGCCTGCGAACAAACAGTGAATTCAGCAATGATTCAATCACGTAAGAACACGTATGGCAACTCTTACCGCAAAACATCTTTGGATTAACACTGGTTACAACGACAATGACATCATTCCCTATGGCCAATCGGAGTTGTTTGCAGAACTCAATTGCCTTGTCCTCCCATACTGTAACCGACACATTTTCCCCACTATATGTAATGCAAGAAGGTAGAAAGGAAAACAACAATACATTAACAGCAATAAGATACAGCATCGCACGTTAACGATTTTAAAATGCTGTAAAACAAATCAAACAGACCCCTCCAAGGTGATTTTCAGCACAGCCCGCTTAGTGCCGACGGCGCTGTCAACATCAGGTTCCGTGATGCACCTCAGCAACCCAATAACATCTATCAGACAGAGCGCAAATAGATGGATAATTCAGTATAATAAGGAGCAGAAAGAGACAACAGGTAATTCAAACCATTGACCACGCACCTGGCAGTTCCTGATTCATGCCTGCAAGACGAAGGAATTCGTCGTGCGAACGCAATTGAAATTTCTCTTCACCTATAACGTAACCACCATCATCGACGGAGACCATCGTTGTACGATCGGTAAAGCGAATCATATATCGGTGTTGAGTGATCCTAAATCGCATCGGTGCCGCAACAATATCGAAGTCTGTTACCGCAAAGATACGGCCATCAATTAGAAATTCCTCAAAACGATCAATTCGGAGACAGTGAATAGACCCCTGCATCAAGGTATCCTGCAACCCAAGAAAACGGTTAAACATAGATTACCAACCACCGGGAAAAGGTAAACCGATACAAACAATAAAGCAGACCTGTTCGTCCAAGAACAAAAGGTCAATGCTCATCAACTCTCCATTTTTCTTCAGATTCCGCGCCCTCCAGGAGCGCAACAGACGCACAACAATAGTGGTGCTCTCTGCCCTAGGAGTTAATGTCTGTAGGAAGCAATAATTTTCGACTCCTGTCATGTCCAGGCAATAAGCTATAGGATGTTGATAACGAAGTGAAGATAGCCGCAAAAATGCACTCTATATATAGGAACTGAATGACTACATGAAGTCTGTATGACTGCCATACACATACAAAGGACGTACGTCATTCAGAACTCTTAATTCTTGTGCCAACGAATCTGATATGGCAAGGGAACACGTCCATAAAGCCTGCATGACTGCCATCCACATACAAAGTTTCGATTGAACTCCCTGTCCTCTTTATTATCGAACTCAATGCAAATACAGACAGCACTCATGCATGAATCTAGTACATTAAATTCACTGATGTTTCAATTTTGTGTCAGTGAACCTGGTCTAGTTAGCGAATGGGTGGTAGAACCTCTAAGGCTGCCATACACATACAAAGACGCCTGTCCACATTCACGACTCTCAATTCTATGTAGACACTTGCATCCTGTATGACTGCCATCCACAAACAATGTTTGTTCCGTTGGACGCCCTGTCCTGTTTATTATTGAACTCAATGCTCTTACACAGGACGACCCTTCACATCATGCCTTATTTTTTGGGATTGACAAACCCTGCATGACTGCCATGCACACACAGAGAACTTGGACATATTAATCTGCCCTGCCATACACATTCAACGAAAAGTAAAAGATGTGTTTGGAGTTCACAATGCCTGCATGACTGTTTGAGACGCCTGTCCACATTCACGACTCCAATTCCATGTAGACACTTGCATCAAGCGTGTATGACTGCCATCCACAAAGATGTGTTTCCATAATTATTTTTAACATTTAAATTCGGAAAATGCCTTATACTGTTTGAGTAATGTTAACATTGGTCCTGCAAAATGCTCGTACTGCAAAAGAGTAGTGTTAACATTGTCCCAAGAAGATATGTACTGTTTTTTCTACTGATGCATTACAGAATAATTCACGTAGGCCAAAAGAGTCATACAGTAGTGCACCAAAATACTATGAGCAGATAATAAAAAAGTGCAACTGATTATTCATTCCATGGAGGCCAATGCCAGTATCCGAAGAAAATGGACGCAACCAGATATTTTCTGAACTCTTCAATTTGGGATGTATGCACATCGTAGTAGCTCTGTTCTTTAAACAATAAGGAAAATGCAGTCCACAGAACATGTACTGCACAATTTCCGCTGTAAGTAAATAAGGCCACGTGAGTGTAGGCATTGCAATTGGAAAAAATGGTAACATAAAACACTTCAGTATGATACCTATTTTCCTGCTGCGGAATCTTTATGTCACGCCTACAGGCAAATTGAAAATCGTCCCCTGTCATTCTCAGATCTTTCAGCAACAGTGTTATAACGGATATGGCATGTCCTAAAGCAGCCATTGTAAGTCGTAGATCACGGTCGGACGACATGTCCGGGTCTAGGATGCCGAAGTGTTTTTTGCCAGGGATTGCTGCGCACAGTACCCAATGAGAATTACTTACATTAAGTGGGAATAGAATAACCAGTGCTTTTGTCCAACTGCACGATGGCCACCCTTCAACTGACCCTATGGCATATGGCTTGATGTCAGCCAAGTCTGCACTTCCACTCTCAATTCTCCGATTTGCAATCATTTGAGTGAAAGATGTGCTCATGAATGCAATGCGCTGTTCGGTAGTGTAGCACTTTTTTTGCATTTCAATAAATCCCCGCATGCATTCGTCAATATGCTGCAGGTATAACACATGCAGTTTTCTTTAATGGTTACCTGCAGAATAATGTGGTGATATTTCTAAAATAGACGACAAAAACTCACCACGTCTTGGAGGCATCTGCCTGGTGTCATCAAGCATTCGTAGAAGCCACGCCGCAAGTGGTTTCCTAAAAGTCCTTCGGTGTAGTTTTCTGGCCTCATTCGTTTTAGAAGCTGCTCGGCTTTTGGCCACATGCGCAACTTGTAAAGAACATGTTCATCAAGCTTCGTATCCCTGTATGGAAGCCGAGTTTTATTGGCTTCGTTCTCCGTTGCAAAACCTATGAGTGTAAAAATTTTGTAAAGAAATTTGTGGAATGTTGAATAAATTTGTAGACAGGGTTGTAATTATTGTACCAGATTCAACTCTTCCTATCTGGTTGAGTCTTGTCTTGATCTGATATATCTGGGATGCAGAGTATTTGACAACATCTTGCAGTGGTTTTATTTTGTGATCGAACCAATCTTGTTGAATAATAGTGCTGCCCGAAGCCTCAAGATCTGTTAGATGCTCATTGACAACTGCAAATTCTGTTTCAAGAGCAGTGTTCATACGAAACGTCCTTTCTGAATTCAGATCAACAATCGCACCGAGTTTGTATATTTCTGCCCGCATTTCTGATACTTCCCTGAGAACATCTGCCATGTCATGGTGAACTCCAGGTGGATTATCATCTTTCTTTGCAATATGTCTGCATATGATACTCTCTGCATTTTCCTCGTCCTCGCTGATTTGTTTCATTTTCAGTCTTTGTGGGACACTTTCCAAAGAGGCAGATGGTAGAATACGCTCTTCAATTTTACTGCATGGTGTCCGAAACCACACAGCTTCCACATCAGGAACTATATCAATGTTATTGGCCATTTTCTCCCTAGACGTGTCTTTGTCGTATTTGGGAAGCGAATCATGGACGGAAGATGATGTGTGCAAATTCTGAATATTATCAGTATCAACTTCCTCAACCATGCACCCTTCCTTGTATGACAGTTCATTCATTCCTTGCAACAACACAGGTGATAGAAAGCTTTCTCCTTCGCTTTCTTCATCCAATATTTCTGTACTGACATTAGTGGCAACAAATTGTTGGCCAAAACCTAACGGGCATGGCTCCCAAGGTACGATTTCCAAACATGGCAATTGCTCATCACATACCGTGCAAGATATCTGGACTTTGTCAATGGCTTCAACTTCACACGCCAATTTAGGTTTTTTCTTGGTATGCAGTTCGTGATCAGGACTCATCGATGACCGTGAATGCGACAATTGTGTTTTACTGATGACTGCAGTGTGTTCTTTGTCTGGTACTGTCATGCGTTCCACGCGAATTTTGTTGATGAATTCCCGTAAAGTCATAGAGGGGAACAAAGTGTCCTGTGTGTTTTCATTACATTCTTCAACCCGGTTGCTGCCGATGTTGTATGACGAATCTGCCGAATAATTGTATTTGTCTGCGCACGTGTCTTGCCCATTCCTCGTTGCAGCAGTAGCACATGTCAAGACAACATTGTCAGCGTTGAACTCAGTGGTTGTCAAAGGAATACATTGCACGGTGACCCCTCTCAGCAACCATGAGGTTATTTGTTGGAATACATCAGCAGAATTGTCGATGATGAAAGCTCCAGTGGAATCACATATCGGAAGGGGTTTCTCGACTGTAGACTGCAACAAATGTTGGGAAACAGTGGACATTGACACTGCCTGAAGGATATCTTCCATCTTTGGGGATGCTTTCATTTTCCAGGGATTAGTTTTCCAGCGACACATACAGGGAAGCTTGACATCTGCATCGTCTATGCGTTGTGCAAATGCCTGAGCAACGCCCGGCAAACATTCGTAAGCAAATACCTGAACCAATCCCATGACCAGGTATGAGATAATAAATGTGATACATGTGTTAAAACAACATACATACGCATTATTTGCTATTACCTGATATGCGTGGACAAATCCACCCAAACTCAGCCCGGGCCGTTTTTTATTTTCCATGTCTGTTGCATCATTTTGAAACCGAGAGATGTTCTTTTTAAGTGATTTCAGAACAATGCTATATGCAGTATTTCCAAATGGAAAATTGTTGAAATTTTCAAAGTCCTCAACTAAGCTAAGAAAAGTTGGGGTAATCTGTCCATTTGTTCTACAACTTCTCTTCTGCAAAACTGCAGAGACAAAGACGATGCTCGCCATTTTAAGTTTCTCAACATTAATTCGAATCGCTGATTTCTTTGCAAGCTTCTTAAGTGCGTCAATCGCGTCTTGCAACGTAACTTTCTTTTGCCCTCGAAAGTGCCTCCGAACAAACTTGTCATTTTCAATAACATCAGGTTCATTAGAACATTTGAGGCCAGTAACGATGCAGAATTCTGAACGGGAAAATCGTAAAGGCCTCTCATTTACAACTGTCCATAATTCTTCTGCTTCGTGCAGGGTTGTTTGAGAATGCATCAAGTACCATATAAGCTGGCGAGATAGGTGGAAATTCTCTGCACAGGCTATAAGATTTCCAAATGGCGATTTGGTCTTCATTACGTTAATTTCATCTTCAGTGAGACATTCCAGAATAAGTTTGCTCGTGCCCTTGTAGTCTGCGCAAAGCGTTAATTTGTTTGGCGCCACGGAAGAGGGGGCCAGCTGCGTGTCTACAAAGATCTGCCAAAAGAATAATTCCAGTAGTTTGGGTACAATTTAGTAAAATTAAGATCGAAGGTTGAGGAATGTGTTTTGCCAAAAAGGTGTTTTGTGGTTTATCAGTGGCACTCTGAAAACTGCGTACGAATATAATTGCAAAATTGCAAATCTATAGTTACCTGAACAATTTCTGGCGACATTTGAGAGAAATTTGAAGCCGTCGAACAATTTGTTAGGCCTGTTGGTGCAGACTTTGGGTAAGTGTTAGTCGAAGGAAGGAAGCATTCGTCTTCTTCAGCGAGCTGCTGTATATGAATGTACAGTTAATTTCAAAAACATTTGGAATTTATCAAAATTCAAATGAAAACCACGTGCTTTGTACTGGGCCTTTTCAGTCGGCCCATTAATGTATTTAAGTTCTACTGTCTTCAAGCACTTGTACGATAACAATGACTAATGAAATTACCATATGTTCCTTGTCTTTGAGTCGACGAAATTCTACGGACAATTTGGAGAAGTAGTTATAGATGGCAGTCATATCGAAGTGCATAAACTATGTATGTTCAGCACTATTAGCTGTGAAGTGATCAATGTATGAGTATTCATAATAAGCATAAGAAATTGGTATGTAATTAATTTATGCCAGTGTTTGTTTTATAATATGTTGATTTTGGAGTGTGTTAACTCGGAGAGTCTATTTATATTTTAGTGATAAGTATATGAAATTGGTATGTAATTAATTTATGACAGTGTTTATTTTATAACACGTTGTTTTTGGAAACTGTTAATTCGGCGAATCCATTTCTATATTACTGTGTAGAATTGCAAATGAGATTGTTAATGATAAACCTATTGAACAATTTAGTGTTCCATGACGTCCATGTTGTTGGATTACAATTAGACCGTATACATTTAAAAAAAATTTAATGTAAGATGGGTTAACCAATGTTATTAAATACCTCATGGTACACTACGTTCACAACTTCGTCTTCATGCTCATCACATTCCTTCACGGTCAATATTTTGAGTCCTGCAGAAGATGTTGCTCGAGATAGGGCAACATAAAGTTGGCCATGTGTGAAAACCGGTTTTGGGAGGTAGACACCAACTTTGTTTAGACTTTGTCCCTGGCTTTTGTTAATCGTCATTGCGTAACAGACTTTTAGCGGGAACTGTCTTCGTCTAAGCTTGAAAGGCCACCCCGTGTCCGATGGGGAAAGAATTATTCTTGGAATAAGGACTTTTGTTCCTATGTTAGTACCCGTTAGAATCTCACACTCAACAACTCTGTTTCCTAAACGCGTGACTATTAGTCTTGTTCCATTACAAAGTCCGTCCCTTTGGTTGATATTCCGCAACAGCATTACTATGACGGATGGCTTGAGAATAAGTTTGTGATTTGGAATACCTGAAAATTGTAGTGTGTTCAGAACTCAACTGGGTAGATACCTTCTGAATTGAAGCTCGTCTCATCTTCCTTTTCCACACAGTCTACGCTCAAGTACTCCACTGGATTTCCTGCAATAATTGTAAGCATGTAATCGTTTATTTGGTCGACAGTTTCGTTTCGAGGCGTAAGGACTGCTCTTTCCTTGACGAACTCTCTGTCGGTCATGTAGTGCTGAAATTCTGGATAAGTGTAGTCTACTATTTGCTCAATGGTGTCCTGCCCTGCGTTTAGCAGTAAATTATTGGGCATTCTAACCACCTCAACATCTCCGATGGAGGAGTAGTTTTGATGACCATTTCCGATTTGCAGAACCCAGTTGGCAAAATCTTTCTCCGACTGGTTGAGTCGCATGTTCTGTGTCAATGTATATACACAACAGCTATCCCATATGTATGAACGACTAATGGCCGAGTCAACCGTGTCTTGCCTGGAACCCTTTGGAATGACAGGCAGGACCTGCCTGAAATCGCCGCCTAGTAGGATGGTTTTCCCTCCGAATGGTTTATTCTGTGCAATAGGGTTCGTCGTGGACATTAAATCACGCATCGTTCTGTCTAACGCCTCAAATGCATATCTGTGTGTCATTGGCGCCTCATCCCAGATTATGAGATCCGTCTGTATAATCAACTCTGCCAACATTGTTCCTTGTTTGATGTCACACATTGAATTTTCTTGAATAGTTATCGGAATCTTGAATCGTGAGTGTGCTGTCCTTCCTCCTGGTAGAAGTAGTGCTGCAACGCCTGACGAAGCGACTGGAATGACAATTTTTTTTTCTGATCTGAGTTTTGTTATTATAGTCTTGTAAACATATGTTTTTCCTGTTCCCCCTGGTCCGTAAAGGAAAAAGAGTCGTCCCTCATCATTTTCTATAGAGGCAATTACTACGTCGAAGACCTGTCGCTGTTCTTCATTGAGTGTAGAATTTAGTTGAAGATGCTCAATGTAATTATCCGCCATGTTGTAACCATTTTCCTCCATCAGCAGGCTGTTGGTTAGCTCTCTCATCACACTTGCTGTTGGAACTGGCATTCCAGGGAAATCTGTTAATGATTTTGAGTTCTGCATTAGTATCCTCTCGATGTCCATTAGAGCATAGTTTTGTAATACATCGTCACTCAACTGAAGGTCTGCGTGGCGAAAAAGCATTCGTTGCCTAATTGTAATGTCTTCCGAAAGACTCTTCCAAAATTTGTTCCAAAGACTGAGTGGGTCACCTATCTCGCAATAAAGGAGTAATGTTGCAAAGAGGCGACGCAACTGATTTGCTGTAGCCCAGTGAGACGACTCTTCCATTGCTTCATGCCATTCAGAATCCCGTCCAACAACCCTCTTTTATGGCATGCGTCTTTGAACGTGTCCATGACCTCCCCATTTACAGTACGAATATCCTGGAATGATGTCGGCCCTTTTACCATTGTAAGCAGCATTTTCATATAATATATCTCACCGGCTGTTGGGTGTATATTTACAACTCGTCCAACAGCAGTTCCTTTCTGACGCGGAGTCCAGCATTTCTCTTTGGCCTGCCATACAAATTTTGTTGGAAACTGAACATATGTTAACTCTCTTGCCTCGCGACTGATTTTGTTTGTTTCCATCCATTCCGTTAGCATTGTTTTTGGAATGCCGGCTGCCGAGATTATGTTTTGCAAATCAGCTGAATCATTGAATACAAAGCTTTGCTGACCTTCAAGGTGAAGGGGCAGTCGTTGTATGGCAGGAATTCTGTAGTGGATGTCGAAGGAGAATATCCTCCACATGGCCTCAGAAGCCGAAAGATACCTACAATCTAGGTATCTTTTTATCTCGTCTCCTTGGTATGAATGTCTTTCAGATTGTTGCGATCGTTTATTTGCCCCCTCTGCGTCCTCAATGACCATTGTTGCCTTGTCCACACCCTTTGTAATATACTTGAAAAGATATTTGATAGCCTTTGATCTGTTGCACCACTCAACATTGATATGCGCCTTATATTTTTTGAGCAGCAAGATATTGTGAGGCACAACGTAGTTGTTGAACATGATAACATCCCTTTTCACGACGAATCTTGATTCATCATTTCTTCGTCTGTAGCTAACGTTACCAAACTCATCGACAACTGTATTCTCATAGTACCTTTTTGGGAATTTTTTGGTGCACCTGAATTTATCCATGCAAGGAGAGCTTCGTCTGTCAGCACCACAAGGTCCATGCATCATGAATTCTTCTACCAAATCATAGCCCTCCTTGTCATTGTTTTTGTCAGGAATCTCTGCCGAAATTATGTTGTCGACCTCTGCTGGAGTGGGTTCTGAGTCTCTGCCACTGAGCCAAACTAAAACATGCGCATGGGGGAGGCCACGTTTCTGGAACTCAATTGTGTATAGCACTGTAATTTGTCAAAATAACTACTGCAATTATTGTTACGAAGCAAAATGCATACAGATTGCCACATATTGGATAACGTTAACTAATTTTGTTGTTTAATCATTAGGAACATTTATGCAAAAGGAAACGTTGCATTATCTTGACATACCTGCTCGACAACCGCCGAAGAATATCCCACTTCGAATGTCTGCCACCAATTGGTCGAGCTTTATCTTAAATATCCTGCACTGGAGGTCTGGCCTGTCATTCGATACATCATTCCCGTATGTTTGCAGGTGATCGGTTAGTTCTTGCCACTTCGGATTTGCGGTTATAGTTATAAATAGGTGTGGATTTCCATACCATCTGCATAATGCGAGTGCATCGTGATAATTTTCTATCATGTACCTTGGCGAGCCTGTAAAAGACGACGGAAGAATTATCCTCTTTCCAAGAGATCGTCCGTCTGTGTCTCCCCTTGAAACAGCATCACAGATGTTGTTGTAAATGTCTGCCCTTAGAGTCTTTTGGTTGTTCCGTATCCAACGCAACCTCTCTTGCTCTATCGTAGTGTATGCATCAACAATGTATTGATGTAAGAGCCTCCCTGCTCGAACTATTCCGTTCGCAGTAGACAGTCTGGTTTGTATCTGGTACGCATAGAATTCCCGCATGGTTGTGTACTCCCTTTTTATCGGAATGTTTGTGGTTGTAGAATATGGAATTTCGTCGTGAAATCCGTCGTCACCATATGGGAACAATAACGGGTATTGCATAGCCATGAAAGAAGGGTGTGTTTCGCTGATTCTTTGCAAATGGCCTGTTCTTTTCTGCACAATGACATCCCTCTGACCAGTCGTGTTAGGTAGATCACCGACTATTAATCCGGCGATTTCTTCAGCTGCTGGCAAGTCATACTGTCTTTCCCTACGTCCACGGCCAATCAGTCGTATAGAAAATTCCGCAGCTTCATCAGATTCGTATCTATCCCTGGCAATTCGGAAAAGTTTAGCAAGTTTGTTATTAGCATCTATCATTTCAATGAGTGCAACAACCGTCGTTTTATCCAACTTTTCTGAACTTTCTCTTATAAGTGTGTTGAGGCGGTTAGACACTTCGTTCTTTGTGTCATATATGTACAACTGTGCAAATTTGGGCTTCGTTCCTTCAGCTGGGAGCAGCGACCCGATATTATGGTAATTCTGACCGTGTATTCGGAAGACATATGGACCATTTCTCGACTTAACAGATGCATCTACTTTAGCTCCCATAGACGTAAAGGCAAGTATTGAATTATAGACCCGGATAGATTGCCGAAAACCTTGGTCACATAGCTTGTCCAATAAGTAGGAAGGAGGTGGTTGTGAAGGAGGTAATGATACCCGACCTACGCCGCAGCATATTGTAAAGTTCAAACTGTTGCTCCGTACTTTTTTTTTATGGACTCTGATCTCCATACCAGCGCGCTGCACAAAGGACATTGCAGAAGATCTTCCGTTTTTGACGCCTGAGATTCGTGTAGTCTTTTCTGCATCGTGCTAAGGTTCACTGTACGACATCAGGAAAAACAGTTGAACGAAACAGTTAATGTGAAAGATTCGAAATAAGATATCGACATTGTTTATTTCATTTTCCGACCATTTAACGCTGAGTTACGTGGTTGCTTCTGCTCCGAACGTGTCGATTTTCCAGGATTGTAGGCAACAGCGTCTCTTCTTACACGTCCTAGATATTATAAATTATTAAATTGAAATCAATATGAATTAATATACAAACGACTTATATGATGTCTACCACATAATTAAAGTTACATATAATATTCTTTAACAATTATTATACTTTACATTAGACCGCTGCCATATATTGGCATGCATTTTGTGATTGAACATTTTCGTCACCTGATAAATTTTTTGACCTGATAATTTTGATGCGCTTTTCCCTCGCAATCTTCGCATCAACTCTTGGAGCAGAAAGAATGGATTGTTTTTCTGGATTGGTACGCTTGTCCGGGGCGTAATTTGACGACAAACAGTGTATTGTTGTTTGTTTGCAGTACTGACTATCAGCTGTTAACCAAAACAATTCGTAGTGTCGACATATCTGTAATGATCAATACACATTAATTTCTATTATTTGCACAGTACCAAGTTTATTCGTGATTCGATGAAGTCTGTTGCGAATCTCCTCGCAATGGTTCTCTACAATAGTTGCACGCAGGGCAATGGTATTTTCAACTGATTTGAGTCTGTCATCCGTGATGTTCAATTCGATTTGGTGAGTGTGGATATAATAACTGACCTCTCGATCATTGCTGGAAATTATGTTTGCCATTGAGGTGCGAAGATTGTTCATACACTGGTTCAATATCGTAGGTAGATCAGTAGCCATATGGTTGCCAAACAAATGCAATATTGGCCAAATGCTTCCAATAAAAATGTGATGCAGATTTATATGTATATCGGGGTTATAATTGGCAATATTAAAGTGTTGTATGAATGTTTCAATAAAAAACTGCTTTTAAATACAACATTAACACCCATCCAATGTTTCTGTATTTTGAACAACGTGAAAGCAATGCACAACGTTGTTATCATCCGACGATTGACAATCGTGCAATTAATATATTCAATTTTAATTCACTTAATATTGCCGGAAGCCTACATAGTATTATGATCCAGTGTAAATCAGATTAATGAAACTGCGAAGTCAATAAAGAACAATTATTCAACCTATACAGATACTTGTACGTCTGCAGCAAGCTGGAACAAAGATACCATATCCTATTGGAAGACTTGCTGGACTGTTATGAAACAGGATAAGTTTAATTGTAGGGGCATACTTTTTTAATTCCAAAATATATTAATAACAAAACACAGCAGGAAAGACTAATAGTGTCACACATGCCATTTTATAAAACAAATCAGTCGACGAAATATATATATATATATATATATATATATGGATATATTAAATGTATGTAGGTTGTATAATTTGAGTTTCTACGCCAATACGACTATATTAATAACAAAAAGACAGATAGAAAGACCAATAGCGTGACACTTTGATTTTATGAAACAAATCCGTCGATGAAATATATATATATATATATATATATATATATATATATACATGTATATATTAAATGTATGTAGCTTGATTAATTTGACCTTCTACGTCAATACAACTAATTGTTTTAAAATACCACTCAGTCAGCATGGGCTACAATGTTATCAGCCTATTTTTCTTGAACGTAATGGGAAAAAAAAATGAATACCTTCATTGCAAAATTGTATGAATGAAAAACAAAATTTTTAAGTCATACACCCTTAAATATATATGAACACCCTTAAATATATGTGAAAAATGGTATTAATGTTGTCCTTTCGTAGACGGCACTATTTTTGCGGCAAACTTAATATACACACGATATGAACGTCAGATCTTTGTCGGGTTTCTATGGCTAACAATTATTTACCCGTATTACATTCTAAACATTTTAAGTTTTTTAACAGTCATACATCCATTAAATTTCATAAATTGTGTCCAAGTACATCGCTTCCATATAGAAAAATAGTACTTCAGCTGTAGACTAAGACACAAGAATCACATGAGAAAATTAACAGATTTCTGCAATACAACATTGTTGCCTTATATGTTTAAAACACATATGTGCCATACAACAATTGACGGGTGATATGTTGAAATAGACAGTGTATGTCCCCTAGCCTGAAATTGTTTGATTTAAGTCATATACCCTTATATATATATGAACACCCTTAAATATATATGAAAAATGACATTAATGTTGTCTTTGCGTCGACGGCACTATTTTTGCGACAAACTTTATATACACACGATATGAAAGGCAGATCTTTGTCAGGTTTCTCTGGCTAACAATTATTTACCCGTATTACATTCTAAACATTTTAAGTTTTTTAACGGTCATACATCTTGTGTCCAAGTACATTGCTTCCATATAGAAAAATAGTACTTCAGCAGTAGAATAAGACACAGAAATCACATAAGAAAATTAACAGATTTCTGCCATACAACATTGTTGCCTTATCTGTTTAAAACACATATGTGCCATACAACAATTGACGGGTGATATGTTGAATTAGACAGTGCATGTCCCCTATACTGAAGTTGTTTGCATGTTAGCGGGATTTTTTTTTAGTTTTTTCGTTGAATGTATATGGGAGTGCACATTAATATGTCTATGTTCTTCGTATGAGCATGGCAGTCATACAGACTTTTTCCCATGTTCACTGTATGAAGTGGAACAGTTCAATTTGTTAACTATTTTTCGCTGACGTGGCAGCTGTGAGCCATTCTATTTCTTTTTGGCATAATATTCAGAACCAGCCGTCCACTAATAAATACACTCACTGTATCTAGCCATTTTCTTGAAAGCTGAAACAAACTTTGTATTGTTAGTATTGTTCATCAGAGCAGTCATACGTATATGATATTTGAAATATTCTTATTATGCATTCTGATTGAGTGTTAGAATTGTTACTACAATTTCAATTAAAATTAGAGTAATAGTTTAGAAAATGTTTTTCTGTTAAAGCATTTCTTTAAAATATGAATCAATTTGCAAGAGCTTTATGATAATTTAGTACAATATTTTTTCAGTTGTATATAAAACAAACAACTTTTTATTAGAAAATTATTAAATGAAGTATAGAAATGCTTGTAGAATAAACTAAATATTGTTGAATACTTCATGGTAACTATGTTGAAATGTCATTGTCTTCCATGTTGTCTTCCTTTATGCTCAATAACTTTATGCCCAATGGTGATGTATCTCGAGAAAGCGCGACGTATAATTGTCCATGTGTGAAAATTGATTGTGTAAGATATACACCTACTCGTCTTAGACTCTATCCTTCATTCTTGTTTATTTGCATCGAGTAGCGTGAAAATTGTAGTTGGCGAAGTTTGAACGGATACTTGTGTCTGAGTAAGACTGCACCGGTGCAGACTCTAAATTTGCATGACCACTTGCCAAAGGTGTAAATGTAGCTTTTGAAGAATGCAAGCTTGCAAGAGTGATTATGACAGCAGTGTAAGGCTGTAAGGTCTCGAAAGGGTGAGTACAACATGTGTGACTATCGCGACAGCAGTGTAAGACTGAGAATTTGCACGGTACAAAATTGCAAGACTGCTTGTCTAGTGTGTGATTTCAGCTTTGTAAGACTGCAAACTTGTAAGGGTGATTACAACAGTATCAGAGTATAAGATCTCTCGAGACTTATTACAGCAATATAAGATTATTCTAGACATGCCGAGAAAGTAATCTGACTGCTATATATTATCATTATTAAAAAATAAACAGTGTATGACTGTTAAGCTGCAACTGCCATGCAGCATATGCACATACCAACCACGGCAAAACCACATCCTTCCTTACAATTTTTCTTTTTTTATGTTTTTCTTCCGTGCATAAGTTAAAAAATCTGTATTTCCATCGCAGGCTTGCTTCAATCAGTTAACAATGCAAGCACCTCTTCCTAAAATCAGAAACAACGGAGCATTCATACTTCACATAAAGCTTTATTCGAGGAGATTGTATTAAGGTACAGATTGCCTGTGAACAAACATTGAATTCAACAATGATTCAATCACTTAAGAACACAGATGGCGACTCTTACCACAAAACATCTTTGGATTAACACTGGTTAAAACGACAATGTCATCATAACCTATGATCAATCGGAGTTGTTCGCAGAACTCACATGCCTTGTCCTCCCATACCGTAACCGACAAATTTCCCCCACTATATGTAATGCAAGAGGGTAGAATGGAAAACAAACAATAAATTAACAGCAATAACATACAGCATCGCACGTCAACAATTTTAAACTGCTGTAACACAAAGCAAACAAAACCTCCAAGGTGATTTTCAGCGGAGTTCGCTTAGTGCCGACAGCGCAGTCAACATCGGGTTCCGTCATGCACCTCTGCAACCCAATAACATCTATCAGATAGAGTGCAAAGAGATCGCTAAATACAGTATAATAAGGAGCAGAAAGAGACAACAGGCAATTCAAAGCATTGAACACGCACCGGGCAGTTCCTGATTCATGCCTGCAATGAAACCCATTTTACACCATGAATATTATCGACGCTAAGGCGAGGCAACAATGAATATTCTAAGTAACATTTTGGTATTTTGGGTTTGAGTCGAATAATAATTTAGGGTAATGAAGGGGCGGCAAAAACTTACCTCAAGTCTTTGGTTGATTGCTTTGGGCGACAATGATGATCCCTGCAAGTAGAGAAATGGGATATCATCCAAAGAATAATGAAATATAGCAAACATATGCTTCGTGTTACCTATTTTGTTTGAGATACTACTTCTGCAACGGATACTTCTTTAGCCTGCAAAAACTCAATGTAATGAAATCTGATAACTTAATACAGTACGTAAACGTCATCATCGACGGAGACCATCATCGACGGAGACCATCGTTGTACGATCAGTAAAGCGATTCATATAGCGGTGTAAAGGGGTTCTAAAGCGCGTCCAAGCCGCAACAACATCAAAGTCCGTTACAGCAAAGATACGGCCATCAATTAGCAATTCCTCAAAATGGTCAATGCGCAGACGATGAACAGTCCCCTGCATCAAGGCATAGAGGGATTTTCATGGAACAAAGATTACCAACCAAGGAGAAAAGGAAAACCGATACAAAAGATAGAGCGGACCTGTTCATCGATTTCGCGCCCTCCAGGAGCGCAACAAACACACAACAATAGTGGAGCTATCTGCCCTAGGACTTAATGTATGTAGGAAGCAATAATCTTCGACTCCTGTCATGTACAGGCAATAAGCTAAAAGAGGTTGATAATGATGTGAAGATAGGCGCAAAAATGCAACCTATATATAGCAACTGAATGACTTCATGAAGCCTGTATGACTGCCATGCACATACAAAGGACGTCCGTCCACATTCACAACTCTTAATTCTTGTGCCAACGAATCTGATATGGCAAGCAAACACGTCCGTAAAGCCTGCATGACTGCCATCCACATACAAAGTTTCGATTGGACTACCTGTCCTCTTTATTATCGTACTAAATGCACATACAAACAGCACTCATGCATGATTCCAGCACATTAAATTCAGTGAAGTATTAATTTTGTGCCAGTGAACCTGGTCTAGTAAGCGAATGACTGCTTCAAACCTCTAAGACTGCCATACACATACACGCATGTCCACATTCACGCCTATCAATTCCATGCAAACACTTGCATCAAACGTGTATGACCGCCATCAATTCCCTGCATGACTGCCATGCACATACACACAACATGGACATAGTAATCTGCGATGCCATACACATTCAACGAATACAAAAATAATCTTCACATTTTCCGAGAGGGGGGGGGGGGAAATTTGTTGCCACGTGTCATCACAATAGGATCCCTATCCTACTTTTATATTATATAGATTAGCTTTAGAACGAAGTTTCACTTTGAACTTTTTATGTTCGACTTCTGACTTCTGAGCGTAGGTTGAGGACTTGAGGGGACTTTATTTCCAAGCCTATCATATCCCACCAGTATCTCTCTTAAATAGATGGATCTTCTTCACATGCCAACTTTTGGTTCAATTGATATTGTAAAGCAGAAAGACAAAAAAAAACACCAGGACAAATTATAGGTGACAAGTTGGTAAAAACTCTCAATATAATAATAATAATAATAGTGTAATCTATAGAAAAATATCTAATCGAATAAAATTTTTACACATAGGTACCCAAGTCAGAAAATTTTTTAGTTAAGTACCCGTTCGATTGGGGTACCATTTTCCTGGGTTAACGTACCTTTTCATATGTGTATTGCGTACCGCGTTACGCATGTATATGGTACCCGTATATGGTACCTATATACGTTACATACGGTACCTTGCGGCAAGCTGTAGCGGGGTACCAATTCTACCTGTATTGCGTACCAAAATACGTTGATATATGGTACCTAAATGTGTTGTATGGCGTACCTACTGCGGATCGGGTACCTATCTGCAAAAAATTTATTCTGTTAGGTACCTATATATAAAAAAAACCGACAGAGTACTGATTTACAAATTTTTTTTCAAATGGGTATTTATGTGTAAAAATCCCATAATAATAATAGTAATAATAATAAGAATAATATAATAATAACCCCTTTTCCCATAGAATCAAGACTGTCACGTTTGCAATAAACCAAAGTCTGAGGACTGATGAGCACACAAGCAAATAAATACAAAACAAGATATAGGTAGTAAGGTAACAACGCAGTGCCTTGAGACACTTAACTAAACCACTTACTTCTTAAGTATCGATTATAATGTCTAATAAAAAATGATTAGAATGAACTTAATCTCAAGCCAAACTTCACTCAAACATAAGTATCTTCTTTCATCTTTCTTCTTATTCTGTCTCTCTGAAGCTATCAGTGGTCAGCCAAAGCTTCTTCTGAACGATCAAAACCACTTCGTCGTCCTCGGCCTCAGACGTCCCAACAGATTCCCAGTGCATTGCGACCAAATACTTTTTCACGAAATCGACGGCGTGCACTTTGTCCCTCACGATTAAAAAGCCCGTGGGCCTCAAAATACGGTCGATTTCTATGAGCAAATCCTCGCCGCTGCATCCCTTCTTCTCGACGTCCGAGAATACCGTCCATGCGTGGAGCAAGTCGTACGTTCGAGGGTACGTAGAGAAAGCTTCGCACCTAAAGAATGGCGTTTTTTTTTAAGGAAGTGAAAATGACTTTGTTCCTCAGAAAAAGCTAAGGATGTCTGAATGAGTAGTGTCTTTCTTACCAGCTATGGGTTGCGCCGATTAAGCCGCGATCGTATATGATTTTGAGTGTGTTTGGGCCATCTTGGGGGACGGCGTTCATGACCCATACGTCGGCCTTGTCTTTCAGGGCGGCGGCGAACGAGCCCAAGTGAGCCTTCATGTCCATAACGTTCCTTATGGTGTCTGATTGGATCTTTGGGCTCAATAGGTTCCAATATTGATCGACTCTTTGCTTCCACAGCTCCTAATTTTACCCAGAAAACAAGTGTTTATATTAGTATAGAGTCAGATCGAAAACTTGAATATCGAAATTGAGCAAATTTCTTTTTTTTTTGTAATCATTACCGTGTCTTTCTCAAACATTTCGCTCGAATAGCCAAGATCGGCGAGCCGAGGAGGAGGAGAGGTCAGCCGTGCGGGCCATGGCATCAGTCCACTACCTCTCGCTTTATGATCGTCTGAAAAAAGAAAAAAGAAAAACGTAATAACCATCACAATAAAAGCTCACGATTTTCATTTTCTAGTGTTCAAAAATCCTTTCTTTAGTATGAAAAAAACGGGTCGATCGAAAAAAGGAAAAGCATCAACTACGACCGAATTGCAGCCCTGGCATGCACTAAAAGACTTGCCAACAACATGCTTATTGCTTCTACCATAAAAGTAACGCAATTCTATCCCCAATATGCATATAATTGCCAAAACTTTAGTTCATAATGTAACTGCAGACCAGCCACCAACCCAAAAGTAAAAAAAAAAAACACTTCGAAAAAGATAACTCACGTTCAGAATAAGGCGTAATGCAAGCCTCCATATTCACGCCCCAAACAGCGTCGGGATCGTCGTTCTCCCTACAGAGTAGCGGCTGAGTGCCTGCCTCCCTCTCCAAGTAACAGTCGTTCGTCAGAGGCTTCTGCCAAATAACAGTTTGGTTCCTCTTCGCCGCAATTTTCCAGCACATACGCCCGACGAGAGCGCTCATCTCCCTCCAAATCCTCAGATCTTCCTCGTCCTGGGCGTAAGCCTCGGGCGAAGAATAGGCAAAGTAGCCGCCCGGGCGGAGGAGCCTATCAAGCTCTAGGAGGAGTATCCCGTCCCTCTGAAGCCAGTCGATTCTGCACCTCGAGCAGTGGGCAAGCTCGAAGGATCTGCTTGGGTAAGGTAGCCTTTTTGTCCCCAGAACACCGAGGTAGGCTGGGATTCCCCTCTCTAGTGCGAATTGAATTTGGTTTTGGTGGACGTCGTTCGGGGCAAGTGACATTGCGATGATGTTTGAGGAGAGTAGGTAGCCGCCGAAGCTGGCGACGCCACAGCCCACGTCGAGGACCGTTCGTAGGTTTCCCTCGTTGTTGAGGATGTCTTTGGGGAAGTTCAGCATCTGAGAGAGAGAGGGAGAGAGATAGAGGTATGTATGTATGTATGTATAGAGAGAGAGAGAGAGAGAGAGAGAGAGAGAGAGAGAGGAGTTTACGTTGGCCATTGCAGCAATGTACTTATCGGCTCCGTAATGAAAGTGGGTACCACCGCCGGGGAAATTGATCTTATCGCCTTTGACAACCATCCAATTCTGATCGGACTTCTCGTGGGCGAGGTGAGTGTGGGGGATGTTTGCTTTCCAAACTTCGTCTCTGCTTCCTGGCCACTTGATTGGGACCTGACATTGAAAAATAGTAAAGAAATTGCTCATCGATTTTTGCTCGGGGCATTTTATTTCAGGATAGTTTCTTACCTTGTAACCGACTGGGGGAGGAATTAAGCAGTTCAATCGCCTTTCGGGCAATGGGCAGTGCCTTTCGTAGTGTTCCATTAGGGACAGATCCAACTTCAACCTCATTTGGTAGATTAGGTGTCTGTCCAAGCATGGAATCAGCTCTGAGTAACGATCATCGCATACCTTTAAATAAGAAAACAGAAAGCACATGATGAAACTGATGGTTTCTAGTTCAAGCCAGCGTTTTAAATCTAGGATTGAAATGCAAGATAGAAACAAAAAGGTTCTTACAGGGAAGCTCTTGGGGGTAAAAGCATCATCGACATCATCAAGCACAGTCGCATCGTCTTGCTTGTGAGAGAGATCTGCGTCTTCGTCTCCGCCCAAGTAAGATGATCCCAGTTTTCTCAGAGATCTGCTGCTGTAATCTAACGCGGATTCGCCTGCGTTCTTGGATCCGAAGAAGAAATATGCGAAGACGAAAATTGCAGCCACGGCACAGACGAAAGTCAGCAAGCGCTTCTTTTGCGCTTCATCAGATCTTCCACGTGTCATTTACGTTGAGCGGTTTATACAAGACTTGTAAATAGGTTAAGATCCTACTCTTTCTTCAGATTTGGGAAAAAAGGAGACTGCATATGAACCAACAAACATTCCTCAATTAGGTTTCATACACGTCAAGGGCTAAGGACAATTACAGTAATTAGATCTAAATTCTTCAACTAAGAAGATTGCACTAATCAAATCTAACTAAGAAAAGATCACATTATCAATATCAGAATTCAAATCGATTTGACAAACCAAGCATAACGAGCCAATCTGATCTCTATTGTTATTTTCCCTTTACGAGATAACCCTAATGAGCTTACATGAAATTATATCCCTCAACTCATCTCATGGATTAACTTTAGTCCTCATTGCCTAATCAACACAGATCGACAACAGCAGAACGAGGATGAGATTCAATCAGATAGCATCGCCATTACATGAAAGACAAGAATAATGGAAGATGAGATCGATAGATCGCGATTATTAGATCTTAGATCCAAATAGAAAGTGCTTACAAACAGCTAAAAACACATGGGCAGATCCCAAATTAGAAGCTGTTCAGCAATGATGATGCAAAAGTAGGCGAAGAATGTATAAAGATCTGATCTTTATGCTCGCGAGATTACTTATAATCTTATTTCGATCGACGAATAATAACCTGAATAAACAAAAGGGGCGAGGTGGGCTGTGTTGTTCCTGTGTGTGAAGCCACTCTGTGTTCGTGCGATTTCTTGATTTATATCATTAAGGGCCGTTTAGTTGATTGGATATCGTAACATAAATGACTTTTTATCCATCATAATATTGTTCACTACCAAAAATGTTTGTTTGTACAAAGTCCGTGACAACTGAGAGCCCGCTGCTAATAAACATTCAAACCCAGTATTACTTAACCAATAGATCAGGCCAAGATAATTTATCCAACTCATCTAATAAATAGTCAATTCCGAAAACACCCTCGAAATATAATAATAACCCTAATCCCCTTTCATCTCAAACACTACAGTAGCTCAAAATACGATGAGTGGCCGAAACTGAGAGAACTGCGATGGTACCGACGAATCGGAGAAAGGCGGTGACTTGAGCTGCTGCGGGAAAATCTTCGGTGAACAGACATTAGTTTCGAGCCCTACCGCGAATATTGGAGGGAATGAGGAAAATCGAGCTGCTGACGGGAAAATCTTCGGTGAAGGCGGCTGATCAGAGGCGGAGATGGGCGAGGTGGTGAAGGTGTTGGATGTTGGACGATTGGAGATGATGTCGGATCTGATACAAAATAAGAAAATGAAGATGAGGTGAGGATGTTGGAGATGAGTTTCTAACTGAGGGCATGATATTGCACTGTGGTAGAAGGTTAAAGTTGTAAATATACATCTTAGGATGAGATATCGTGATGTCAACTGAACGGTTACTAAAACTAGGGGTGAGCAAAAATATCCGGAAACCGGATTCCGATCCGGTATCCGGTTTTCAAAACCCGAAAAAACGGATATCCGATTTTAAAAACCGGATCGGATATCCGATCCGATTTATTTTAAACTAAACCGGATCGGATACGGATAGTGGTTTGTCTAAAATCCGAATATCCGGTATCCGGTTTTATATTTAAAAAAATAAAAATAAAATAAGAAAAATAGTTCAAAAAGAAAAATGAAGGTCCAAAAAGGAAAAAAAAAGTCATCAAGCAGAATATTTAAATTTATATTATTTTATTATTGCAAAAACTTTGTTAGAGAATTGGGATAAAAAACATAAAAACATCGAGATGCACGTTAAAAAATTAATGTGAATTTGTGGTATTGTGTTTAATATGTATTATGTAATTTTGAATCATAAGGTCACATATTGTGTGAATTACTATGTGTAGAAATTCTTATATTAAAAAATATATTTTTTTATTGTGATAAGAAATAAAAAATATGATTTTCAAAAGAAAATAATAAAAAATATAAGAAAAATATATTTAAAAACCGGATGCGGATATCCGGTGTAAATATCCGAAACCGGATATCCGATTTTCGGATATCCGATTAAAACCGGAGCGGATACGGATACCATTTTTCGATAACCGAAAATCCGGATATCCGAATTTCGAATATCCGAAAAACCGGATATCCGGTTTTGCTCACCCCTAATCAAAACTAGTATACCCACATTATTATCAGGGAGAATCAAGATTATTATATGACGGTAAAAGTTACATGGGGTTTTCTTATCTCATAAAGTAAACACAGCCCCGTACAAACAACGGTAATGATAGAGAAGAGTTTAACGTGTGATGCGGTGAGGATTGGTCTCAATTAAAATTGAAAAAAAAAAAGAAAAAGGGAAGAAAATATCTAATTTCATCACACTTGAGAATTGAAGATTAATTATGATGATTAGTATAACTTTTGTACCGACAATAACTAAACAGTGCTACATATTCATTAAAAACGTTTTATTTGACACACCGCCAAAGCTGCGATAAGTGCAAGGTTACAACTTGCAGCACGACATGAACTGGTTTCAATTGATTTTTAAACATAAGCATATACACACATGGAGCACCCCCACTCACACCGTTGAATAATCATCACAACGAACATAGATAAGTACAAATATTAAATACATCGACAATATCCTCATCACCTGCAAAAAAAAAAAAAGAATAAGAAGTTTCATTGAACCACCAAGAATCAAGAAAACTATAGCCTCAAACTCTACAGATGATGAAAAAGATCAATCAAACTCACCAGCAAACGTACACTCTTCTTTCATCCCAAGCAAAGATTAACCAGTGTAGATACGTATAACCTGATCGATCTCAGCACGACATAGCGGGCAACCCCATTTCTTCGACTTGATCTCATTTAGACAAGACATACACCCAGCCATGTGTCCACACGGGACACAAGCTCCCTCCAAGGGAGCATCGAGGCATATCAGACAAGAAGCATTGTCGCCCTTTGCAGCATCTCCGTGATCGTTCTTTTGTTCAGCTCTTGCTATTACATCGCCTGAAGGTAGTTCGACTGGGCTTAAGTCGATGGATGGATACTGAATTGGGCCATCAATTGGTACTTCCTCTGAGATCAGTGGAGCACATGGGGTTTCCATGTTTGTATGTGGGCTTTGAGATTGCTGATGAGGTGGATTGAGGGCGTGAGAAGGCTCTGAAACTTCTTCGCCTGGCATGTGGTGGGTTGTAGTTGCGCTATCTGAGAGGGTCTCGAGATCGTCTGAGCTGTGTGAGGAGGCAGACGAGCTTTCGGAAGAATCGATTGGTGGGCCCGTGTAAGTATCGGCTTGCGCTGGCTGAGTCATGAGGGAGGCGTTGTTGACAGTTGATACGCGTTGTACTTGTGCTTCTGGGGCAGTGGGGACGGGGAAGTTGAAAGGATAGGTTCCAGCAGGACGAATAACCTTATATTGTATGGAGAGGAAGATGAAATATCAAGAATTCATCTATTTTCTAAATACCTATTGTTGAGAAACACTATATATGTTGGCCCAACTCTCAACTACTGATAGCCTTGAGAACTCACCTGTGGAATGCCTTTGCATGCATTGCAAAAAAGCTGCAGTTCGTGCGTTTGATTTGCATGGACGGGTGCAAATTTGATCCGTTTCTCTGCCATATCACAAAAAAGAAGTCAAGTTCAAGAACATGATCAGCAGTTAAATAAATGCCAATGCACTTACGCCTTGTCTCTTGGGATGACCTGATGAGACGTCTTCTCCTCCAGCGTCTCGACACTACGAGTAAAAGTTATATATGTGACCAGTTATATCGTAACATACAGGGAAAACAAAGAAAATCAGTTGAAAAAAAAACTCACTTCTTGAAATATCGGATATAGTTGCAGCTGGATCAGTCTGGTCAAAGTTTGGTTCCTCGAGATTAGACTTCCACAACGGAATGATAGTGCGTGGTTGTGCGTCCTGCGCCATCAACATGGGAAATGTTAAAATAAAACGTTGTTGGAGGTAAATAATACTAATTTTTTGATAAAGGCATCTCAACTTAAACATAGTTTTATGATGCAGAGCTAAAAAAAACATTGGGTAGGCAAAAGCTCAGAGATACCTGTGCGCTAGAGTAGATCGCTAACTCCAACTTCAAAGGCTTATTAGGTCTGCTAGAGCCACAAGGCAGAATAGCCACCCATCTGAAGCATAATATACATTACACTCGTTAACCAGTGATCAATCTAAACCAAGAAGAAAGCAATAACTAAACAATGACGAAGAAATTGTTCCATATACGCACACTTTTCTTGACAGAAACTGAGGTGCCAGAAGTTCAAGAAAGCCAGGTCCATGAATTTCCCGCAACCAACCAGAGAACAAGCACAAATGGGCCTAAGCATTTGGTTCAAGAGCTTGTCATAAAGTGGTGCATTGCATAACCACAATTAGATTGAATTAGAACATTGCACAAAATGATAGATTAAGTTCATAAATACCTCAATTGTTCGGACGACGTTACCATACCCTTTGGATCTAGCAATATCCAGAGGGGTTCGATAATCATCATTCATGACCAGTGCGTTCGCTGGTATAATATATAAATAATTCCAAGGGGAAAATGAATTGAAAGGAAAAAGAAGTTCCATGTTAAGGAGACAACAATATTCTGAGAGTGTGTGTTAGTCTATTTATATATCGTAACAGTTGATTATACCTCCATGTGAAAGAAGCAACTTCACAGTCTGATCAAGGCCACTTCTTGCAGCATAGTGTAAGGGTGTTCCACCTTGTCGGCCTTAAAGAAACGGAAACAAAAAAAAAAAATGTATCATCAAATGATAGCAGAAAAAACAACGAAATGAAAAGCTGTGAGATCATTTTCTTGAATTGAAGACTTCAATGAAGACTCAGTTACAATTACTTGAATTGAAGACTTCATATTCTCAAAGAACATTATATCAAATTTCACAGTCAGCAGCAGATAATGCAAGTGAGATCCAAAGCAAGTCCTTGTTTGAACGAAATTAAAAAAATTCGAGCCAAACTTTAGAGCATGCCGAAAGAAGAACATAGATTCGCAAGTACGGCAAGGATATACCAGCTCGATAAGCATTGATATTTGCGCCTAGTTCAATCAAAGTCTTGGCCGCATCGTAAAGCTGTGGATTCGTGCAGGCTGAGATCAACGGCGTTTTCCCTTCACTATCAGTCCACTGCCACCGTAAAACCACCACAGAGATGAGTCATCAAATAGAAGGGAAACAGACTCAAATTTCAAGCCAAGTTGACTCCTTCACAGACTAAAAGACTCACAAGGAGCTCAATAAATTAAAAATCAAAAGCGATCGCAGCGTACGAATACTATGTATAGAACAAGCGACGCGTGTAAACACAACAATTCTTGTAGAAACACACACACACACGCATAAAAAACACGGACAGTAGTTACCTCAAGGCCAGCACCTTCGCTTCTAAGGGCTTTGACGCCTTCAACATCCCCACGATTCGCATGTTGATATAGCAATTCATCCTTCGATTGCTGAAGACCCATTCTGAGATTCCTTTAACACAGCTGCGAACTATTTCAGTATTTGACAGCAAAAAGGTGAGTGAAAGAGAAATTAAACATCAATGACAAACAATTATCGAGGTGGTTGGAAGTTAGATAAAGGGAGGCGCGTCCAACCAAGTCTTAGCAGAGAAGCTATTGATTACTGGAAATAGGAACGACGGATCAAAGATGATGTATAAGAAACATTTCGGGGTCAAAATTAAAACATACAGAAGTTTAATGGTTAGTTGGTAAATAAGTTGAGTATTATTTCAACAGCAAAGGTCATTAAATGATGATGAAAACTAAGTTTCACATGTTTGAATTTTCCGGCAAGCGATTTGACGTCTTACGCGGTTCTGCAATTTACTTCCAAACTAAATGAGAAAGTTAGAGGGTTGAATATTTGTTAGTAGGTACTCATCCGTCCAAATCATTTTTATACATTTTACTAAATCGCCCGTTCCACATTTTTTGTGTTGGCGTGGCAGACCCGGTCGAATAATACAACGGCTAATATTGAACAATTAAAGATAAAATCTGGAAACCGAGATTTAACGTGGAAAACCCCCAAAGAAATCGGGTAAAAACCACGGGTAAGGAAGAAGAATCCACTATAGGGGAAAAATATAGGAGTTACAACCTCTCAATCTATGACCCTCAATATCTCTCTTTAGACTATGTTTATCCATGACCTTCGCAACCGGTCATGAGAATAAAATATTAATTTCTCTCTCCTCCATATTCACAACCTACACCTCAACAATTTTCATACTTTATCAACAACCCAGCACAACCTATAATATTTATATTTTTTAATTATTTTTAGTTTTTTTTTTCCCAAGCGATCGTATTCTCATTTCATCACAAAAAATAATTACATGTGGCTTAATAGCCAAGAAGTTATCTTTGGTACATCAGACGTCCAAAGTATAACAAAGAAGGCAGATTGTCAGAAGAACCAAAAAACACAAGCAAACCAACCAAAGTACACAAAAGAATTTGAAAACTGCAAAAGTAGCCAAAGGCCTGAAACAGAAAAGACAAAATTTGATGCTAACACTGAACAAGAGAGATTTTGCAGTACTGAAGCATCAAGACAAGAGATTGAGTTCCATGCGCGTTGTTTAGGCCCGATTCAACGATTCCCTGCACTGTCACAAACCAAGACCTACAGAGAGATTGAACAATGTCCATCCTGAAACATTAATCTCACCAAAAGCAGCAAAAAGTCAGAAAAATTAAGCCATATATGGCTTAATGGGAATACTCCCGAATTCCTCGCACTCGTGAATTGCTTGTTCCACTATATTTCTCTCTTCTCTTCTGTCCTTCTGAAAAACCCACAAGTTTCTTGTCTTCCAGAGCATCCATAACATGTAGGCCGATAATTGCGTTCTTTTTTGAAAAACTTCATCACAAGGACCGCTACATATGTTTCTCCACCAGCTATCAAATTTCGCCCCTTTCTCCTCCATCTCAGACCATTTAATCGGTGCCAACTTCCAAACCTTTCGGGCTCTAGGACATTGGATGAAGAGGTGGTCAATGGACTCGACTCCCTCCCCACAGCAGTCGCAAATAGGATCCACTTGAAGTCCTCTTTTGATTAGTTGATCTTTTGTTGGCAGAATTTGATGCAGACATCTCCAAAGGAAGTGCTTAATTTTGGTCTTGATTCGCAATTTCCAAGTTCTACTCCACATCCTTTTGATTCTGCCCTCAAAATCACTACTTTCTGGTTTATCATTAGCTCTCTTAATGTTATCCATCAGTTTCTTATAGGTAGATTGCACTGTGAAGTTCCCTTTCTTCTCAAGAGTCCAGAAGACACGATCCCTCTGATTTCTTTGTGGTAACTTTATTCCTAAGATAACCTGAGCAATATCTGGTGGAAAGAGTTGGGCTAGCAAGTGTGAATTCCAGGTCTGACCATCATCCATGATCAGCTCATGAACCATTTCAACTCCATGAGTTGATCGATTCTCCAAAAGCGTACAAGGCCCTTTGAGATTGTGTATCCATGGATCGTCCCAAACCTTAATAGACTTGCCATCTCCAACTTTGAAACAAAGTCCCTGTCTGATAACATTATATGATATAAAATTTAGATACTTTGGTCATTGGAGATAGAAAACTAATATGAATTATGATAGATTATAGAATATAATAGAGTAATAGATAATTTGGAATTGTTACTCAAAATGTAGCAATATTAGTCTCTGTTTGTAGAGAAAAAAATCATATATTTTGGTAAAAATTAAAATAAAATTTTAATAGATAATTAAATGTATCATAAAAATCAATAAAACTACAAAAACAGTTTTGAAAACTGTGCACAACCGGTTGGTGAACCAGGTTGGTCCACCAACCGGGTTGTGGGAGGTTGTGGGGACTATTTACTTGTTTGATTTATTTTATTTAATTATATTGCACAACCGGTTGTCCGGGTCATTGATAAATGTAGTCTTATAGTAGGAGAAAATACCCGACAAATTCTCTATTTTTTCTTTTTCTTTATTTTTCCTCTCTTATTCTTCACTCTGTGGGATTCATTCATTTGTCGAAACTTGATGGCCTTTTATAGGGAAAAAATCCCATGTGAATATGCCATGTAAACTTCAGCAAAGCAGATGAGAACTCGGCGCAGTTATGGAAAGTCACATTAGCAGCCTTTGATGTCAACAATCTCCCACTTGAAGATTTGATTGAGGATCAATCGGATCTTCACATTCTTTCTTCCTTGCCTTTCATGTTGCTTACGTCTCTGCTAGGTCACTTGAGGAACGACGCCAAATAAATTTATCAGTGTTGACTGCCTTCGACAGAAAATCTGCTAGGTTGTCTTTCGTATAAATTTTCTGCATATCTATCATGCACTCTTCCATTTTCTCACGAACGAAGTGATACTAGGCTCGTATATGCTTTGACCTGAAATGAAAAACTGGATTCCTTGCGAGATGCAAGACATTCGACTATCATAGAACAGAGTAGCATTCTTCTGTTCATGCCCGAGTTCCTCATGATCATTTTCAACCATACCGCCTCTGTCTAAGTAGCTGCAACATATTCTGCTTCATTTGTTGACGTTGCGATAACAGACTGAAGCTTTGATACCCAGCTTACAGCTCTGCCATTAACACATATTCTGTGGTAAATTTGCTCTTGTCATGATCACCTGCATAATCAGAATCAACATACCCTCTGACAGTAAAGTCGCTCCTCCGTAACATAATGCAACATTTGAGATTCCTCTGATATATCGTAGGATCCTCTTCACCGCGCTCCAATACTCTTTGCCCGAATTCGCCATGTACCGACTCACTACTCCCACTGCATGTGCAATGTCTATCCGTGTACAAATCATTGCGAACATAAGACTTCCCACCGCTGATGCATACGGTACTCGAGACATCTCCATCCTCCCTTCTTCACTGCTAGGACTCATACTTGAGGATAATATGAAATTAATAAGAACTGGAGTAGAAATTGGCTTACAATCTTGCATATTGAAGCGTCACAAGACCTTCATCAGATAATTCTTCTGCGAAAGCCAAATCTTTTACTATTTCTATCTCGGTAAATTTGCATCTTTAGAATCTTGTTTGTCGGTCCCAAGTCCTTCATTTCAAATTCCCTAGCCAACTGTGCCTTGAGTTCTTCAACACGATCTTTGTTGGGGCCAGCTACCAACATGTCGTCAACATACAATAGTAATATGATAAAATCACTTTCACCAAACCTCTTGAAATATGCACAAGGATCTGCATTCAGTCTGTTGTATCCAAGGCTCATGATGAAGGAATCAAATCTCTTATACCAACACCTCAGCGCCTATTTGAGACCGTATAGAGATTTGTTCAACCTGCAAACCAAGTTTCATTTTTCTTTGTCTTCAAAACCTTCCGGTTGTAGCATAAACATCTTTTCTTCAAGATCTCCATGAAGAGAAGCCGTCTTTACACCTAGTTGCTCTAGATGTAGGTTGAATGTAGCACACATCGCAGGAGTACCCGAACAGTCGTCAGTCGAACCACCGGTGTGAATATCTCATTGAAGTCGATGCCTTCTTTCTGAGCGTAGCCTTTAATCAGCAGTCGTGCACAAAAGCGCTCTACTTGATCATAGCTATTCAGCTTGATCTTAAAGACCCATTTATTGTCGATTGCCTTTTTGCCAGTCGGTAGTGGCACCAGCTCCCAGGTCTTATTTTTCCGTAGAGCTTCCGTTTCTTTTGCATTGCTGCCAACCATTTATCTGCATCTGAACAATCCAGTGCTTCTTGAAGAGTTGGTGGCTCTCCGTCATTAGTTAAAAGGCAATATGCAACGTTGCTATCCATATCGTAATCTTCATGCCAGGATGGTGTGGCTCTTTTGCGTGTGCCCCTTCTAAGTCCTGAGTCTGAAGATTCGCTTGGACCTTCCTCGTGCTCCGGTGCTGTTTCAGAAGAATCTTGTTCAATAGACTTCACTTTCACCTGAATTGTTGTAGTTTCTGGGCTTTCCTTTGTAGTGCTATCATTTCCTCCAATTAGTTTATCTTCTAAGAAAATAACTTCCCTGCTGATGACAACCTTGTGGGCAGTGAGATCCCATGGGCGATACCCATTCACACCATCAGCATACCCCAAGAACAAACACTTCTTGGACTTCGGATCCAGCTTCGTAGTTTCTTGGGCGTTGTACATCACGTACACAGGACTTTCAAATACATGGAGTTTGGAATAATCCGCTGGCTTTCCCGTCCACATCTCCATCAGCGACTTCTGGTCATTGCTGTTGAAGGCAGTCGATTGATCACATAGCAGGCGGCGTTGACTGCTTCTACCCAGTATGATTTATCCATACCTACAGCTCCCAACATGGCTCTTGTTCTTCCAACAGAGTCATGTTCATCCGCTCCGCCACTCCATTTTGTTGTTGGAGTATACACCGTAGTGAAGTGCCTTTTGGTGCCTTCTCTTTTGCAAAAGCTATCAAATTCCTTGCTAGTATATTCTCCTCCATTATCCGTCCTCAAGCATTTGATCTTCTTTTCTGTATCAAGTTCGACCCGAGCCTTGAAATTTTTTAAAGTAACGAACACATCTTCCTTACTCTTGATGATATACACCCAACATCTCTGGGAGTAATCGTCGATGAATGACACGAAGTATTTCCCTCCTCATCTGGATGAAACCGGTGACTGCTATACATCGGAGTGAATCAATTCTAGAATATCGTTGCTTCTAGAATATGATGTGTTGAATTGTAGCCGATGCTGCTTGTTTGCTACACAATGCTCATAAAATGGTAGTGACACCTTTGTGAGACCCAGAAGTATATTTTGGCCCGCAAAAATTTTTATTCCATGCTCCGACGTATGCCCGAGCTTTTGATGCCAGCATAGTAGATCTTTCGATTGAATTTCCCGAAGCTACAGACGCTTCCCCTTCTTGCACCGTCTCTCCCAACAGTATATAAAATTTTGCAGCAAACCTTTTCACTTTTCATGACTACAAGTGCTCCACAGAATATTTTCATATTTCTTCCCGAACTTTAATTTCACAGCCAAGATCATCGAGCTGTCCACAGACAATAAATTCTTCTTCAGACCTCCACGTGTTGCACTCCTTGAATAGTGCGAACTGTACCGTCGTGCAACTTCAACCTCACGGTTCCAACGCCTACGATCTTTAAGGTATTATCTTCGCAACTGTACACAGATCCTCCTAAGATAGTTTCGTAGTTGTTGAACCAGTCTCTTCGAGAGGTCATATAATAAGTTGCCCCGAGTCAAGAAGCCATATCTCGTCGTACGCCTTCCCGCTCTCCGTTGAGATAGCTGTTTCGCTGCACAATACGTCTCCACCTGACGCGTTTGCCAGATTTCCTTGAGGATTGGACTTCTTCAGGCTCCAACAATCCTTCTTTAAGTGACCCTTCTTTCCACAGTGGTAGCATTTCATATCCTTCTTCTTACTTCTTGGTTTTCCCCTGCCTTGAATGTGACTCCCACTTGAACCACGTTCCGCTTATTTCCCTCTCATCACCGTCAAAGCTTCGACATGTTGAGCCAGCTTGCTGGTCCTCCTTATTCTTTCGCCGTTTTCTTCTTCGAGAATAGCAGTTGCAATGTTATTGAAGACTAGATCTTTGGCGTTGTTCGTCAAGTTGATGATGAGTTGATCATACGAATCACGCAGGCCTTGAAGTAGAATTTTCGCACATTCTTTAGCCTTCGTTTTATGCCCCAACGATGTTAGCTGGAAAAATAGAGTATTCAAGATGTTGAGATGCTCCGTCACCGAAGTAGATTTCTCAAGGTGAATAATTTTCTCTTCAAAGAAAATTTTGTTGTGTAACGACGTCGGCTCGTACAGATTGGTTAGATGGTCCCATATCGCCTTTGCCGTTTTCTTTTCTTCAACGCTGGACAATATCTCATCTGCTAGTGCCAGATGGAGATTTGCGACAGCGCTTCCGTCCATCTCGTTCCATTTCTTTGCGTCTGTCACTGTGGCTGGTTTTCCGTCGATAGCCTCCAGACAACCGTCCTTTCGCAAGACCGCCTTAATCTTTAATTTCCACAGTAAGAAACTTATCCCGTTGAATTTTTCGATATCAAACTTTGCCGCCATAATTTTTGCTCAATCGTGAACGATAACTCCGACGGGGTTGCAGCAGATAATTATTGAACTCGTACCGTCTTTATCGTTACCGTAACAAAGGTATTATTATTTTCTGATGCGGAGGGTCTATGTTAGTGATAAATAGATATTTAAAACTCAAGCGAGGTCCTGATACCAATTGTTGGCGTGACAGCGGACCCGGTCGAATAATACCACGGCTAATATTGAACAATTAAAGATAAAATCTGGACATCGAGATTTAACGTGGAAAACCCCCAAAGAAATCGGGGTAAAAACCACGGGCAAGGAAGAAGAATCCACTATAGGGGAAAAATATAGGAGTTACAACCTCTTAATCTATAAAGGAGAAAACCCTCAATATCTCTCTTTATAGTCGGAGAAAATACCCGATAACTCTCTATTTCTTCTTTCTCTTTATTTTTCCTCTCTTATTCTTCACTCTGGGGGATACATTCATCTTTCGAAACTTGATGGCCTTTTATAGAAAAAAAAATCCCATGTGAATATGCCATGTAAACTTCAGCAAAGCAGAGAAGTCGGCGCAGTAATAGAAAGTCACATTAGCAGCCTTTGACTATTCAAAAAGCATGTGCCTTGTTTTATTATGTCAACATTTTGTACATTTTCTTATTTAGCAAAAAAACTATCACAAACAATCAATATAATAATATTAAATATTCTTAAAGGCGTGTCAAAATATACATTTTTTGACCTTTTAATTGTACTATATTACTAAAATATTCAGTTTCTTAATTCCCGTACCAACTCCCAAACGTCCATAAATATTTGGGACAGATGGAGTATCAACTTTTAATTTTCTCGCTATCATAAGTATTATAACTACTTTACATAAACTCCGTCATAATTTTTATAAATACAGTAATAAATGTTGAGTTAATGAAAAATAATAATGGTGAACTTCTAAATACAAAACTAAATCAAGTTGATTTAATGAAATACTACTAGTTTACAATTTCAAAATTTTTTAGGACTTTTGGGTGCCCTATTATACTAGAAATTTATATATACCAATTTTACACGCGCAATATATGTCACTCCAATCATTGTTTTGAAGAAAAAAAGCGCTGCTTAGCGCGCTATAGCGCAAAATTTCACAAAACGCTATAACGCGTTGTGTATTTCGCGTATTTTCCCAAAAGCGTACGCTTTTTATGCCTATTTACGGTTTTTGCGCTTTTCTACGCTTTTTGCGCTATTTGGGCGGAATTGATTATTTGATGAAAATTGGGAATGTAATGTGTAAATCTATTCATCATGTGATCCATATTAAGATTATATATTGAAATGCTAACACATCGATTGTAATTTATTCATAATAATTATTATTTTTATATATTTCGATGCAAGTAGCTTGGAAATTTGATGAATACAATTATAAAATTGCTAAAACTAAGTCTAAAGAATAACTAATTATTATTATTTTTTATAAGATGAATAATATACTATTTTTAACTGAATTGCAGTGTAATATACCATTACATGTTGTATAGATGCAATGTTTTTTATTAAAATTAGTTTGCTCAAACTAATCACGCAATACGATACGCTATTTATGCTATGCGCTATCGGAATTAAAACGCTACGCCTTGCGCTATGCGCTTTTTAAAACATTGCTCCAAGTGATAAATAAAACCATTCCACGTACACACACGCACACGCACACACACATATATATCCGCATCGGGTTGGCAGTGGGGCGGAAATTCCTCATCCCCGCGGGGATCCGCCCCGAACGGGGCGGGAATCCCCGAGATTTTCCCTGCGGAGCAGGGACGGGAAATGATTTTTCCTGATGAGGATCCCCGCCCCGTTTTCGAACCCACTTTTATATACTATAATATATATAACATTAAATTATAATTTAAATAATAGTAAAATAATATCAAATATAGATTAAATATATTAAATTAATATAAATAATATATAATATATTAATTTATATAATATTTATAACAAGTATATGTTCAAATTTATACAATATACTAAAAATATTATTTCTTTTTAAAAAATTAATGAGCGGAGAATCCCTTATCCCAGCGGGATCGTCCCCGAATGCATCGCAGGGACGGGATCTACCGCATATATGAAATTTGAGAAATTTTATGGGAATTACTATTTACCGCCCCCTTTTTCCTAGTTACCGCCCCTAAAGGGCTGAAAAAAGACGTTTATGCCCTGATGTTATTAAATTAATTTAAAAAGGTAAAATATAATAAAAAGTAAGAATTTTCTTTAAAATCCTACACGACGCAACACTTTTCAAATCACACAACCAAATTAAACAAAAAAACAGAGAACTTTGCAAATCGTAATGGAGCGAGGACAGTGAAAGGGTGTCCTGTCACGATTGGTAAAAAAACTGTCGTAAGTTCATACGTATGTAGATAGATTGTCGAAAACGGATCGAATTAGGCTGAAAACGGGCGATCGGACGCGAAATAGGGCGAAAACGGCACGACCAAACCGAAATTTCGGTTGGCCCAGTCGCGACCAAAACGTGATTTCAGTCGGTCAAGACACGACCGAAATCAGATTTCGGTCGCAACAGGCTCGACCGAAATATGATTTCGGTCGTGTCTTGAACGACCGAAATCGTCCGTCGGTTGCCGGGGTTCCGACCGAAATCATGTTTCGGTCGGATCTGTCTCGACCGAAATCTGGTTTCGGTCGGTTCCTCGCCGACCGAAATTTGATTTCGGTCATGCCATTGTTTGGCCGAAATTTATTTTCGATCGTTTTTTTAATTAATAAATATGTAATTGCAGGCCAAGGGTGGGAAGTCCCTACTTGGAGGGAGCAGCAGAGCGGCCCCGTCGGAGGAATCTGGAGAGCGTCATACGAGGACGCGCAGCGTTGATGCATCCGTTCGTAGGAAACGGGAAGAGGAGAGGCGGCAGCGAGCTCATGATTCTCATTCCGTATATGCGGAATACGATCCGCATGCGGATGAGGAGGCGCCTGCGGATGAGGAGGTGCCTACGATGCGGAGTCGTTTGAGTCATCCGACGACGATGCGATACCGGTCTACTCAGGTAATTCCATTCTCCTTTATAATACGAATTGCGATGTAGTGTCTTAATATACGTAAAATAAATAATATTTATTTTTGGGAAATAGGGAGCAAGCGCTCCAGGGTCGTAGATGACGATTCTTGGAGGGTGCAGGGGCCACAGCCAGGTGGTCCAGAAGACGGCGATGTGATCCCTAGTTACTTGGGGCACATCGCGCCCCGCATCTGGATGGGTGAGGAGGATCGACCCCTGCTGAAGTGCGAGCAGCGTGCGTCAGTGCTTCGGTCGCTTAAGCAGTGGTACTGCCAATTCCCGCCACAGACGCAGAGCAAAATCGATGGCACGGGGCTTAGCCACCTCACAGATGCCATGCTGGGTCACTTGGACCAGCCTCTTCTGAGCGCTTTTGTGGAGCGCTGGCACCCTGACACGAACACCTTCCACATGCCGTGGGGTGAGATGACGATCATGCTCCACGACGTCGAGCAGATCCTGCGTATCCCGATCGAGGGGAAATACCATATTTACCGGTCGAACAAGGCCCAACTCACGATCAGTGACAATCGCCGACGGGTGGACATCTGGCCCGAGAATATCCCTGATAGACTGCAACATCCACCGGTAACTGCTCTCCGTCTCGTCCTCCATGACGGCAAACCCACACAGAAAGTTGTGATTACAGGGAGTCATCCCTATAATCTCAACAAGAGGCATCTTATATCTATTGGTCTTGTACGTCGTGTCAATCCCAATAAAATAAGGATACGTCCTCAGCAGTGCGAGTGACTCCGGGTGTGCGAGAAAGACATGTGTCAGCATATTAGTCTCCTCGTCTCTTCTATATTCAACAAAATATCCGGACTCTGTCGCCTGGTGCATCAACTGGCTCACCACGTCTCGACCCTCAGAATATTGCTTCAAACGATCTCTGTAATTATATATATGTCGGATCGTCGCGTTATCTACGCTGTGTCGAGCCCTCACCGCTGAGAGGATATGTGATGGTTTCGCTTGCGCATCACTCATTTCCTCTACGACCTTCTTTGCCTGGCTGCTTAACCCACTCGTCTGGCGGTGTCCCTCGGGATAATGTATCAGAGGGTGATTGTGCGTGGATTTTTCAGGTGGGCCCGTACGAATGAACCATTCCTTAGTAGCTGGATCTTACTGGGCTATGACTACAAACGGACACCTGCACTTGTTAGACTTCGACAACCTCTCCAATTCATCCTCATTGCCTCTATAACGTTCTCCGCGAGAACATCTAATCAATTTTTTTGTTCCTGCCTTCTTGTGCGACGAAATTATCACCTCAAAACCAAGACCAATAGCGACGCCTTTCGCCCAGTTAATGGCTTCCACGTCGGTTGGAAATCGTCCTCCTTCGCAAAAAATGCCGACTGTAGTTTATCCCGTCGCCCGTGGAATCCTCCGGGACACTCTCCGAGTCTGATAAAAAAGAAAAAAATATTAACAACCGAAATCAAATTTCGGTCGCCCTAAGAGGCGACCGAAACCAGATTTCGGCCACCTCTGTCGTAGCCGAAGCCGGATCTCGACAGTAGTAGCCGAATTCAATTTTCGGCTACGACAGTCGCGGCCGAACTAGAATTTCGGTCCCCCTCTTGGGCGACCGAAACTGATTTCGGTCATCACGAGGGTTGACCGAAATTGTTGTTCGGTCACCCCTTGTGTTGACCGAAATTATGTTGACCGAAATTATGTTTCGGTCGGGCTGAAATTTTCGCTCGAATCCGACCGTTTTTCGAGAATTCACGTCTATAAAAACGAAATTTACGACAATTTGATTATCATCCTTGCCAATAGACGCTTTCTTTTGACTTTTCCATTTTCCAAATAGACGATTCATTGCGAGTTGAACGTTTTTTTTGTTTTGTTTGGGTCTGATTTGAATGTTTAATTGCTATATGAAAATTGTTGTCTGAAAAAGGCCTTTAAATAGAAATTTAAATTCAAAAGGGCAAAATTGTCTTTTTTCAACCCTTTAGGGGGCGGTGACTAGGAAAAAGGGGCGGTGAATAGCAATTGAAAAATTTTATTGGCTCAAACACATACATAGACATAATATATCCTTTATTTCATATATTACAAAAGAAAAAAAAAACATACAACCCACGCTTACTTTACCACTCGTCATCAACACCGTTTTATTCTCACATAAAAACATAACACATAATTATTACACAAAAGCAACGCATGGCCCGTTTTTCAAGCATACTTTTCACCGCCGCCGCCGCCGCGAGACCTCGAACTCTGGCGAGGGCTGAACAGAGTCACCTCCTCACGGCTATACTTGAGCCTCCTCGCATCCTCCCTCGACACGCCGTAGGAGTTCATCACCACTTCCTCCGGCATGGCCCTGATCGCCGACAGCCGCCCGGCCAGGTGGCTGTGCACGGCGTTGTCGTTGGTCTTGAATGAGATCCACTCAAAGCCGTCCTCCGCCGCCTTCTTTATCACCACGAAGTTCTGGGGTACGATCAGCAGCTGATTCTCGTTCACCTCACCGTCGAAAACGGGTCGACCCGATCCGCCCACCACCTGGATCCGCGCCCGTCCGCGGGTCACGTACAGCGCCGTGTGTGCGTTCACCGTCCATCGCGGCGCCGCGATTGCGTCCTAGAAAAATCAGCAATTCCCACGTTCAGATTTCAGATTATCGCATAAATTAGGTAAAAGTTTCAAAAAATAACGGACGCCGGCGGCGACCCACCCTGTAAAGAACGCCTCTCTCGGCGCTGAGCCTGAGATAGCTCAAGATTGGGAGGCTCTGACCGTTGACGGTGGCGATTCTTCCGCCCCTTGGGTTGTATACGTCAGCCCTAGACGGGTTGTCGATGTTTTGCCTGATCTTGAAAGAGCAGAAGGTCTCTTCTAGACCGTTATCTCCGCCGGCCGCCCGCCGACTGCCACCGCCCTCTTGGCGTTCTCTCTCTTCACGTTCCCATTGCGGCAATATGAGTTTCAGGTTCTCGGCGTGGACGATTTCGCCTCTGTTGTCTTCTTGGCCCTTGAGCTTCCTTACAAGCTCAGGCTCGATGTTCAACGTGTCCGAAAGAAGCTGATCGTCGAATCCGTAGAAGACGCTGTGAATTTCTTCTTCTCCTTGTTCTTGTTCTTGTCCTCGTTCTCCTTCGCTTCTACGATGACGGCGTTCTCTTTGTTGCTCTCCTTGGCTCTCGCCTTGCCTCAGATTCCCAGCCAAGAAAAATTTCTGTAATAACATATAGCGCCGCCATGCGATTGTAGGAAGTGAATGCAATGAAAGAAAAGCTCAATTTCGTGTACTGTTTCTTACCCTGACTTTAAGATCAAGCTGGTTAATGTCACTGCCCACGTCCAAGATCGAGACTTTAACGAGCGGAGAATCTCCATCGTTGTACCACCAGTTAGTGAAGCCAGGTGGCACTGCTAGGACATCGCCACGCTTGAATCTCCTAAGCTTCTGATGACGATCTTGTCTAGACGACGACCCACGTTCTTGTTCTTGCCCTTGTTCTTCTCCTTGTCCTCGTTCTTGCGATGAAGAAGAAGAAGAATAGCCCGACTCGTAAGTCTCAGCACACCCAGGAATCACAGTTCCCTGAATTCCACTCCCTATATATCAAGAAAAAACACCCAACTTTGTCTTACAAGGGTTTCGTTCAAAATCACTACATAAAATCATCGACTAGAGAGAGAGAGAGAGAGAGAGAGAGAGAGAGAAGAGACCTTGGAGAATATAGACAAGCTGAGGAGCATTGCTGTAAGAAGGCAACAAAAGACCCTTGGGCTGAATCTCATGCCTAACGAACTCAATCCCAGCGCACTCAAAGTCCTGGTTGTTAGTTGACCAATGCTCGGACACGCCGGCTTCAGACTGGAACCTATAGCTTGGCTCGTGTGCCCTAAGCTGCTGTATATTGCAGCTAGTCTTGGCCCTCAAACGGTGCTGTTGCTGCCTCTGAAGGTTGCCCCAAAACTGCTGATGTGGAAGCTCTATCTGAGCCATGGATAGCCATAGAAGGGTTGATAAGGAGAGGAGGAGAAGGGAGAAATAGTGCTTAGTAGTAGAGCCCATTGTGATGAGGATCAGTTATGTTTTTGTGTTGTGTGGTAAGCGGCGAGTGGAGGCCGATTGGGTTTTATAGGCGGGGAGAGTGTGCTGCGGCGCTGACACGTAGGCTGGGGGAGTTGTACACTTGGCTTGCGAGGTTGTGCATGTGTGTTTGTCTGGTTTTGCATGGGAGGCCATGAACGTGTTGGTGAAGAGCCCATGTGGCAGCTCGAAGCTGACATTTATATACAGTTGTCCGTTCTTGTGTAACGTGGATACACGTACCTATATTTATATATATGATGATGTTTTAATTTTCCATTTTTTAAGTATAAATCTTTCGGATGACAATGTGTAATTTTGATGTCGTCGATCTAGGAGTTGTTTGCAATCATGATTTCCGAAGATGGCACAAAGTATTATATCTATGTTTACTAATTAAGAGAATAGCACAAATCGTTTGACAATCATATTTTGCTTTTCTAGGCATAGGTGACAACGCAAAATGAGCTCAAAGGTTCGAGTTTTTTTTTTTACTTAAATTTAGATTATTATCGTAATTTGGGTGACACACACATGTAAGACGGTACATTTGGAAATCGGGATTATATCACTGATGTGGAGTCCACTAGACTGGGCCGAGGAAGCAAAAAACAGGGAGAAGCCCAATAAGCCCGTGAAGAAGAAAAGCCCATAAAAAAGTAGAGAAGCAAATCTGGGAGAAAGGAACTACGAAGATCCCTCGGAAAACAGGCATTATCCGACGGAAGTAGGACTCCCGGGTAATTCAGGACCAAAGGACAGCAGAAATAAGGAAAGAAGCCACAGGGACGCGTGTCAACGTATATAGGAAGGTACCACTGGTCATATCACTGTGGCAATTGCAAGGGTCATTGAATCAAGCAGCCTCCATTTTTCCTAGTACCCTAGCCCATACGTCCCCGGAAAATCCGGAACGTAGCGTCATACAGGCGGCGGGGAGCTACTATAAACGGGAGACTTAGCCACATTTTCCAGCAGATCTCACTTCTCTACATAAAAGTTCATATAGCATTTCTTCTTTATTGCTAGCATAATTTCTACGTTTTAGGAGTGAAAATGAGGATTACTTGAGTGTGTAAAGCATTATAACCGAGTGAAAGGAAGTTCCCACCCCCCCGTGGACGTAGAATCCAATAGGATTCGAACCACGTAGATCCTCGTGCATTTTTTATTTACGTCCCCTTTATGTTCCCTCGTTCGAACAACACCTTATGCCTTCTGAATATTTCACAATAATTTATCTACCGCTAAGTTAAATTCCTTGACCCCCACATATAAAATTCGTTGATTGGGAGAGCCCCATATCAAATGGCGCCGTCTGGGAAATCGGAGTTAAAAGGCGTGAGTGATTTTTCTGAACAAGGTGCGAAGTGTCGTAGAAAATTTCTGGTGCATTTTTTTCTGTGTTATAGAAACGAAACAAAGTGTGCGAAGGCGCTGATGGAGGATTCGGCTACACCCAAGAACATGGATCCTCAATTCGAGGAAGTTGCTGGGGATGACCCGTTAGAGCAAGCCACCACCCCGGCACCGACTCCTGTCGTGCTAGCGCCGGAGACGTCGATCACTCTGACCGCCGCGTAGCTAGATCTCCTGGTGCGTAACACCATCAACAACACCCTCGCCGAGATAAGGAAGAAACGAAGGCAGCGAAAGAAGGCCAAGTCACACGACGAAATGTAGCGAGTAGACGGCCGATTCACAGAGGTAACTGGGGAGAACGAACCAGAGGTGCGACCCCAGGGAACGCCCTCGGAACCTAGCAAAATTCCTAGGTGATCGCGTGTGTGTATGTTTAAATTAAAAGATCGTGCGAGTACATCAAGTAATAATTAAAACGAATATATTATAACTAGAATCACGCGCGATAGGCAGTGTACCTATCGTTTGTAATATAGCTATAGCGAATATCCGAGTATCGAACACGAGGAATAAATTGAGTACTAGTATTAACCTATTGACTCGATATTTAACCTAAATAAAATAACAGGATTTGTTTATATTACGAACTAACTTAACAGAGCAACTTAAAGGATCGAAAGACTAAGGAACACAACTAGAAGTAATAAGAGTGACTTAAGATGACAAATATGTGTCCGGAATTCGAATTCCGCTTTATTGGCTAAGGCTTACGGAATATCTCTCCTACGTGATTATCGACTAAATCGCAGTAATTTCCTACCCACTCACGGATTTGCTGTCGCCCTAAACGTTCGTGGGGATCTAAATTTAGCGATTACTAAACGGCGAGGATCGAGTATTTGCTGTCGCCCTATACTCGAATCCTAACGTCTACGAACGGCCTAATCGTTATTTAGCTGTCGCCCTAAACGATATACCACACATGCATATCAACACATAGACATATTGATACGAAGAAACAACATCATAGAACGATAAATAGTCGAATACACGTGTTCACGATTATCCTACGCCTTAACTACAACATAGCCCAACGTTCATCTATTCCCAAACACACAAAAGGATTAGCTACTCATATTGAACGTCACAACAACGAGATTTAAGGAAAACGAGGATAGAGAACTCATAAAAACTTCCCTAAGAAGTGAATATGGCGTTTCCGAGGTGGAGCTCTCGTTCCTCGATCATATGAGCGTAGCTTCGTTGTTGGATCGTCCCTTGAGCTTCTCCGAATCACGAGGCTGCTTCTAGTGTTCTTCCTTCTCTTCTTTGCTCTAAGTTTTCGTCCCTTTGAAGTTCTTTTTTGAGTTCTCTGTAGAGCCACCCTTTTATTGTTCGAAAATGGGCTAAAACCCTGCATTTTGGCACGTTCACGGCCTCTTAACGGGCCTTCACCGCCGTGAAGGTGGCTTAAAAACCTATTTCTTGATTTTCTGGCATGAGTCACGGCCTCGTGCAACACGCTTCATGGCCGTGACGACGGCTTAAACCCTAAATCTTGACTTTCTGGAAATAGTCACGGCCACGTGCATCATAAGTCACGGCCGTGAATCGACGGATTTTTCCTTCGTTGAGCTCTCTGCCTTGATTCACGGCTTGTTGCATAAGGCCTCACGGCCGTGACACTTGAAGTCTACTCTCTACTTAAGCCTCTGCCAGGGTTCACGGCTTGTTGCATAACTATTCACGGCCGTGAGTGGAGCTTGTTCAAGTCTCTGTCGTCGTTCACGGCCTCTTGCATAAGGTCTCACGGCCGTGACACCTGAGGGTCTTCTCATCTTAACCTCACTGCCCACATTCACGGCCTCATGCGAGGTGATTCACGGCCGTGAACGTTGCCTGGCAGCTTCATACTGGGTCCTTTTCGCGTCGTTTTTGCCTCGTTTTCGTTCCTTTTCGCTCGATAATCATTCCAAGGTCCTACAATATTTAAATGGGTGTAAATAAAGCCAATAAATGCATGGAATGACCAATAATTTCTTATTATTACCCAAATAAATACAACAATAAACGTATTAAAATACGTTTATCACTAGGCAGTCGTCGGGATCTGAAAATGAGTCAAAAAGGGGAGCCGAATCTCCCGAAGTCACCAAGCGCCTCGGAAAGCACGTGGGATCCGGGGAACAGGTTCAAGGGAAGGAAGATGAACGAGACAATGCAGGCCAAGCGGATAAAAATGCCAGGACCCCCACGCGAATCTCCGAAGGGTTTGTCAGCAAAGCCCAAGACCATACAAGGTGGTGGGGAGTCCCAAAAGAAGAAAAAAAGTCACGTTGCATCCGGAAGGAAAAGAGGAAGCTTGGACTAAGAAAGAGAAGGAGCTGCGAGATCAACTCGCAGACCTCAAACAAGTAGTAGATGGGGTCAGGAGCAGGACCATGCCACCGAGGATAGGAGAAGGGCTGATAGCAGGAACGCCCTTCGCAAAAGAACTACTAGTGGGGAAGGTCTCGTCCAACTTTAAGCAACTACCCTACGAGTATGATGGAACAACACATCCCGTGGAGCACGTCCTACGCTTTCAAAATACCATCTTGTTGCATGACTTCTCAGACGGGGTCAAATGCAGGGTGTTCCTAACCACCTTAGTAAGGGCGGCTCAACAATGGTTCAGCCAATTACCGCCAGGATTCATCAAGTCTTTCGAAGAGTTCCAGCTGATACACAGTTCGCTAGTGCCAGAAAATAGCCTAAATCCGACATGTCACTTTTTCAAGTATGCCAGGGGGAAGGCGAAAGTCTCCGAGCATATATAAGCAGGTTCAACATCGCCGCTCTGGAGGTGCCAACGGCTACACCTTCAGTCAAGGTAAGCGCCTTGATAAATGGGCTCCGGGATGGGGACTTCTTCGCTTCCCTCTCCAAGAGCCCCCGCCGACTTTCTAAGATTTGCTGTTAAGGGCGGATAAATACATCAATTTGGAGGAAAGAAAAATGGCCAAAGCACAAGAAGAAAAGCAGGTAGTTACGCCAAAAAGGAAGGGGCTGTGAGGAACCAAGGACAAGGGAGACCACCACCGCGACAACCCCACAAAGAACCCTGGGGATCTCCTCCCAGGGTCCTACGAAGACTCACCCCACTGCGTGCCAACCCGGAGGAGGTCCTAGCCGTAGCAGGGCAACATCCTGCCTGGAGAAAGCCCCTCACGATCTTCAGGGCCCTCTAGACCTTATTACAATTTATATTGTCGTTTTCACAATGAATACGGACATCACACTAACAACTGTTATCATTTGAAGGATGAGATAGAAAGGCTCATACAAGCAGGGCATCACACTAACAACAATGCTCTAGTCATTACAACAGACATTGCAGGATATGACGTGTCGCGAGTCTTCATAGACGGGGGGAGCTCTGCCGACATCATGTTCCTGGACTGCTTCAGAAAAAATGAATCTGGGGACAGAGCTCCGGCCAATATCCACCGCCTTGTACGGATTTGGAGGACCTGGGATACAACCCATGGGGGAAATAACACTGCCGGTCGGAATGGGACGAGAGCCAGTTCGGGTTGTGAAAATGATCAATTTTCTTGTGGTCGACATCGCCTCTTCATACAATGTCATTTTAGGACGTCCCGCCATCAATTAGTTCCGGGCCATTCCCTCTACCTATCACTTGAAAATCAAGTTCCCTGTAGGGGGACACGTCGGAGAAATATTGGGGGATCAACAGAGTTCTCGACGATGCTACGCCAGTGAAGTCAAAACGGTATCCAAGGAGAAGGAGGTCAGCAGAGAAGTGAGTGGGCGGGACAAGAGGATCAAGACTGAAGGAGGGGGACTTATGAGCCTGCAACCAGAGTCGGGTGAGGAACTGATTGATGTGGAATTATGCCCAGGTCAACCAGGAAGGACCACCAAGATAGGACACACTTGGGAGAACGAGCAACAAAAGAATTGGTGGGATATTTACAGAAGAATGTAGACCTATTCGCATTCTCCCCAAAAGACATGACTGGGATCCACCCCAACATCGCTAAGCACCACCTGAACGTCCTACCGGGGGCTCGACCCGTCAAACAGAAACTTCGATTATGTGGAGCTGACAGGGCAAAACCTTAAAAGATGAGGTGGACGAGCAATGGAGAATGTGTATTGACTTTAGGGACCTCAACAAGGCCTGCCCTAAAGACCACTACCCGCTACCAAGAATAGACCAACTCGTGGACTCCACCTCTGGATGCGAGGTCCTCAGTATGATGGATGCCTACCAAGGCTATCACCAGGTAAGTCTCGATTCAAACGATTTTGACAAAGTTTGCTTTGTAACTCGAGGGGGAACATATGGATACGTTCGGATGCCCTTCGGACTCAAAAATGCCGGGGCCATGTACCAACGGATGGTGGATAAGGTTTTCAAACAACAGTTAGGAAGGAACATGGAAGTCTATGTGGATGATATACTGGTAAAATCCATACACCTCACGGACCATACGAAGGACATAGAGGAGGAGAGGAAGCGAAATGAAGCTCAATCCCGAAAATACGCATTCGAAGTAAGATCGGGAAAGTTCCTGGGTTATATGGTAACGCAACGGGGCATCGAAGTTAATCCTAAGAAGGTAAAAGCTATTCTGGAGATGCAACCTCCCCAAGGCGTCAAGGAGGTCCAGAGGCTCACAGGACGACTGGCGGCCCTTAGTCGGTTCATCTCTCACTCAGCAAGAAGAAGCCTACCCTTCTTCAGGCTGCTTCGAAAAAACGAGCATTTGAGTGGACCGGGGAATGCCAACGAGCCTTCGAGGAACTAAAAAAGTATCTCCACGACACACCCCTTCTGACTAAACCTTTGATGGGGGACGTGTTGGTGTTATATTTCTCCATAGGGGATCATGCGGTAAGCTCCGTAAAGGAAGAGGGGACCTCCCAGAAACCCATCTACTTCGTAAGCAAATTACTGCTAGACGCGGAAACTAGGTACTCGGAGATCGAGAAGGCTGCACTGACCGTGATGGTGTCAGCCTGCCGACTCCGACCATACTTTTTGTCACACAAGGTGAATGTACGGACCAATTTCCCATTGAAACAGACCCTAAGTAGGCCGGACCTGTCAGGAAGAATGGTGAAATGGGCCATTGAACTAGGGGAGTACGACATCGAATTTGAGCGAAGGGCAGCCATAAAAGCCCAGGCCCTCTCACACTTCATCCTTGAGACCACTAAGGGACCACCAAAGCACCAATGGAAGGTGTACGTGGATGGGTCCGCCACTTCTCAAAGGTCGGGAGCTGGGGTCCTCATCATCAACCCGAAAGTAGAGGAGTTCCGTTTCGCCATCACGTTCCACTTTCAGGCCTCAAACAACGAGTCGGAATATGAAGCCCTCATCCATGGCTTACGCATCGCGAAGGAAATGGAAGCACGAGACATCACGTTGTTCTCAGACTCACAGCTGGTGGTGCAACAAATGAAGGGGAACTACGAAGCAAGAGATGAAAAGATGGTCGAATACGGTAAGAACATTGAGGAACTAATAAAAGCGTTCGATTATTGTGAGGTTATGCAGGACCCCACGGAGGAAAACCACAGGGCCGATTATTTAGCAAAGGCGGCGAGCTCAGGATCAGCTCTTAAGGAAGAGGGCATTACATACCTCGCTGCAGACAAGGAGAAAATGGGGGAGCTCGTAGCAGATACAGAAGAGAGAGATGATTGGAGGGCCCCATCATGGCCACCTTAAGGGACGCCAGCCAGGAGGACAGAAGGGGATACCGGCGAAAATTCTGCCTGATAAATGGGTGCCTGTTATCCTTCGTACACGCGTATGCCCGATGTCTCTCCAGAGAAGAAGGCCAAAAGGTGCTTGAGGAGATTCACGAAGGATGCGCCGGAGATCACGCGGGATATAAATCCCTGACTAGGAAGGTGGTAAGAGCCGGATACTTCTGGCCTAATCTTATCAAGGATGCAAGGGACCCGGTCAGAAGGTGCGGCAACTGCCAGAAGTACGGCCCCAGAATCCATGTCCCCACCGAAGCATTAGGGACCATGCACTCTCCATGTCCTTTCGGTAAATGGGGGATTGACATCGTCGGCCCGTTCCCTCGAGGAAAGGGGCAAAAGAAGTTCATTATTATAGCAGTGGACTACTTCAGCAAATGGATCGAAGCTAAAGCAGTAACAAGAATAGACGAAGAAAAGGTGATTGAGTTCCTGTGGAAAAATATCTTCTGCCGTTACGGAGCTCCCAGGGTCCTCATTTCGGATAGCGGAACTCAATTATGTGGAGCTAAAACACGAAGATTCTGTGAAGGCATGAAGATAACCCAGAGGTTTGTGGCGGTAGGGCATCCTCAGGCGAACGGACAGGCCAAGGTCTCCAATCAAACCATTCTCATGGGGATCAAGGCCTGGCTCGAGCAAGATGGAAACAAATGGGTAGAGGCGCTGGACGCCGTCCTTTGGGCATACAGAACCAGCCCTCGTGAGGCAACCGGAGAAACGCCATTCGAACTAGTGTATGGATCGTTCGCCGTGATACTCGCGGAGATTGGCACTGAGACACACCGAATGATGGCGTATGATGAGCGGGAGAATGCACAATAAAGGAGGGAGGACTTGGACCTTGTCGAAGGAATGCGAGAAGAGGCCCATGTGAGAACGGAAGGATACAAAAGCCGCATAAAGGCAATGTACGATCGAAAAATTCCACCCAGGGGATTTCAGCAAGGGGACCCGGTACTCCGAAGAGCTGATGTCCTACGGCCCCTGAAGAAAATGGAAGTGCCCTGGGAAGGGCCCTATCGCGTGACAAATGTGCTAGGATGTGGAGCTTACGAATTAGAAGATGCCAACGGAAGGTCCCTGCCCCGTCCTTGGAACATCTCTAATTTGAAAAAGTTTTACGTGTAATACTACTATGTAAGATAGGGAGGGGACGTACTCTTTCTCCTTCATCTGGGATTTTTGCCTCGAAGGGAGGTTTTGCCCAGATAAGGTTTTAACGAGGCGTACCTCCCCAGCGGAATATAAACGTTTTGTTATAACAAATAGTGCACTTATGTTTGATACCAAGGGTCGACGGACCTGCGACATACAAAGACATCAAAGACTAATAGTCTGCGACGTGAGAGGATGCCAAAGACCGACGGGTCAGCGGTGTACCCGACATCAAAGACCACGGGTCTGCGACGTGAAAGATGCCCATGAGGGTGTACAAGATACCATCGTTGACGGGCTGTGGTGTATACGACATCAAAGGTCCCCAGTAAGGCCTGCGACGTGAATAGGTACCTAAGCGGAGCTGGCGCTATAACCAGGGTAAAACAACGGGGAATCTTCCCAATTCGTATTGGGGACCCTCGGTCTTACATTACTGAATCCGCTAAGGAGGAAGAGAGCCTAGCGCACAAATGACACCTTAGGATAAGGACGACGGTCCTTACAACCAAAGGCGTGTATAATTCGTATTTGGTTTCCGAATTAATTAAGGCGCTTACGAAAGCATGATAAAGCTTAAAACGCGAAAAGCGGTAGGATACTTAATAGAGAGGTCCTATATTACAAAGGGAAAAAGGGGAACCTCAGCAGAAACACACCAAAATAGGGGAGTTAAGCACCCCCATAAGAAGAACAAACACCTACAATCATCCGCAAAAGCATAAAGAAAAAGGGTTTGCTACATAACACCCAAAAGAAATACTAAGCCGAAGGATCTGCAGGAGGCCGAAAGACGACGCCGGGGAGGTCAGAGATGTCGGCCTGGGCAAGAGCCCCCATGTGCTTCTCAGCTGAAGGACGCCAAACCAAAGGATTCTCCTCGGCCATCGGATCCCCTTTGAAGGACGCAGGGGGAGGAAGGTCCTTAAGGACAGTGGCCGCTCCAACACCGGCAAATCCAGCACGATGGCCCCCCAGAAAGTAGTGTTGCATAAAGGGACGAAGTCCCTGAGGGAAATGGGATCCTCCAGATATGCCAGACGCCAATCTTCAGCCAGGGCCCTCAGGAAGTTCTGACCGGCTACTGTCGACAGGAGGTGTTGCTGACAGATCTTGGCACCATCGGCCTTCATGGACTCCAGCTCAGCCACCGTATGGACCTCCGTCATGCGGATGAAATCTTCATCCCATTTTGCCCTTTCCTTGCCAAAGGAGCTCTTAAGCTCCTCCTCACGTTGCTTCAGAAAGATTGCATGATCTTCCCTCTCCTTCTCGTAAGAGGTGCGTAGTTCCTCATACTGCCTATCCAGATCAGCTTTCTCCCTCGCCAAGCCTTCCTTCTCAAGCTCAAACTTGGCCTGAGTTTCCTCGGCCACCTTTTCCAGAGTGGCTAAACTGGCCTGAACATTCTCCAGCTGCTCCTGAAGGGACCGATTGCGCTCCTCCAAATCCCGCACTGATAAACTCGCGGAGGGCCGTACAGATACCAAGCCTATAACCTGGATACCAAAGGAAAGGAGCTCCGAGACCAGACAAACAAGGAAAAGCACCAACCAAAAGGTAGAAGGAAGTATACCTTAAGGAGATGGTGAGCAAGCTCCTCCTCATTCTCCGCGGCAGATCTCTGGGAGAGTACCTCCTTGTCCTCTGGGGGAACTATATGGCTCAACACCTCCATCCCTCCTCTAGCCAGTGAATCCCCCAGGAGGGGGGGGTGCCACCTTGATGGAGTCCCTCCTAAGAAGCCTCCACCTGGATCTCATCGCCTTCGCCCTCAGACAAGGGTGGCTTCTTCTTAGATTTTTTGACCGGTTTCGCTAAGTAGCCAACTTTTCGCTTTGCTTTGGGAGAAGAGGCAGCCTGGGGCAACTCGGAAGTACTCGAATCCTTAGAAAAAAACTGATGGACTTCTGTGCGAATATCTGGAGCACCCAAAAGCAAGGGAGGATTGGGAACGAGGGCAGATCCCTCGGCCCCAGAAGGTGGGGGGCAATCCTTTCTATATTCACCATCATATTAAGCCTCGAGCCTGTCATCCCTACACCCAAAATCCACAAACAAGTCAGCAGAGAATCAATCCTAGAGAGATACGAAAACACAGCAACAACTGTAAATACCCTCAAGAGAAAAGCTGGCAAAGGAAGGCAAAAACCCAAAACGGTATAGAACCCCGGGAAACTTGACCAGGGAAAAAGGATTTAAAGAGCCATGCTCCTCAGCGTGAGCATTCAGAAAGGACAGGGCTTTCAGATTCCTCTTGGAACATTTACCAGGATCGTGAGGAGGAGCACCATTCGCCCACCCAAGGAAAGTTCCACAAGCCATCTGGGGACTCCACGAAGAAGTAAGGACCTTGCCAGTCCTTGTCCATCTTATGGTTCTTGCCGAAAAAATGAGTTTCCCCTCCTAGACGAGAAGAGATGGAGGAAAGGTATAAAAAGGCGCCATGAGGCTTGAGCGAAAACTGGGAAAGCACCAGATCAGGGGAAGGGATGCCGCCCACAGCCCTCACCGCCACAAAAAACGATATGAGGAGGCGGATAGTGGAAGGTTGGAACTGGTTCAAGGGGACCTTAAAAGCCCTAGACACTTCGGAAAGAAAGAGGGGAATGGGAAAGTGCAGCCCGGCCAGCCCGGCCTTGCTTTGGGCCTCCCAGAACGCCAAACACGAAGAAGGCGGATGGTCAGCCCTCTGATCAGGCGAAGGTATCTTCACCATAAAACCCTCAAAGGAGAATCCTCCCTCCACCAAAGCGTCCAGGCCCGCCGGCAAGCATGTAGAGGCCCTAAAAGCGCTGCGAAGAGCCAAAGTAGAAGAAGACGAGATGGATTTAGGGTTAGGAAGGGGCGGCGGTTCAGAAACGCGACCAAGTCTGGCAAATCAGCAGATCTGACTCCACCCTGGGGAAGAGAAGACATGGCAGAGGCAATGGCGGAGCGGGTTCGTTGTCGATTGCTGGTTTTCGGCGTGGCAGAACGATGGGTTCGAATATCTGGAAGAGAATCGTGGTGTGAAACTGGGGGAGTGGACGATGTATCAGAAGAAATCGACTGAAGGGGAAGAGTAGGGGGAGACGAAGGGTTCGTTGAATCTGAAATTGTGGAAGCCATGGAGACAAAGGAAGAAGATGAAATATAAAGGGGGGAAAAGAAAGAGGGAGACGTACCTGATAAATGACGAAGTACTTTTCAAAATAACCTAAGGAACTTCCAGAAGCCACTCTTGAAAAGAAGCAGTTCCCGAGGCACTGAGAGGGAGTAATGAAGAACACAGGAAATCATGGTATTAGGTCCTTCGGGGGAGGTAAGATCTAGCTTATCATTTACTCTAATTCACTTTTGTCCCCAAAAATAAATTAGAGTAGGGGAGTGGTTGTTGTGGACTCCACTAGACTTGGCCGAGGAAGCAAAAAACAGGGAGAAGCCCAACAAGCCCGTGAAGAAGAAAAGCCCATAAAAAAGTACAGAAGCAAATCTGGGAGAAATGAACTGCGAAGATCCCTCGGATACAGGCATTATCCGGACAACGGAAGTAGGATTCCCGGGTAATTAAGGACCAAAGGACATCAGAAATAAGGAAAGAAGCCACAGGGACGCGTGTCAACTTATTATAGGAAGGTACCACTGGTCATATCACTGTGGCAATCGCAAGGGTCATTCAATCAAGCAGCCTCCATTTTTCCTAGTACCCTAGCCCATATGTCCCCGGAAAATCCGGAACGTAGCGTCATACAGGCGGCGGGGAGCTACTATAAGAGGGAGACTTAGCCACATTTTCAAGCAGATCTCACTTTTCTACATAAAAGTTCATATAACATTTCTCTTTATTGCTAGCATAATTTCTACGTTTTAGGAGTGAAAGTGAGGATTACTTGAGTGTGTAAAGCATTATAACCCAGTGAAAGGAAGTTCCCAGCGCCCCGTGGACGTAGAATCCAATAGGATTCGAACCACGTAGATCCTCGTGCATTTTCTATTTACGTCCCCTTTATGTTCCCTCGTTCAAACAGCACCTTATGCCTTCTGAATATTTCGCAATAATTTATCTACCGCTAAGTTAAATTCCTTGACCCCCACATATAAAATTCGTGATTGGGAGAGCCCCATATCAATGACGAATCAAGAAAATTGAGGGTTTTATCTAAAATGAAAAAATGATGATTTTGAAAATGACTTGGGTGATGGATAATAATAATTCCTTCCTTGTTTAGAACCGGTCACAAGCAAGACAGTAGGTTAAACTAGACCGTATCATCAGATCTATCCTTGGCTAAGAATAGTAACTACGGAATCTCATCTACTCACACATCGCTAATCTACTAAGCAATCACTCTCAGTCTTGGATTCATCACTGTGATCACAAGTACATACTACATACCATTATCTTCTTAATTACATCAACATTAATACACAAACCTTCGTATCAATAATGGCTGCCAAAGAACCAGTTCGTGTCCTCGTCACCGGCGCTGCAGGTAACCATCACTTATCTCTACCTACACTGCTTTCTCTAATTGTCTTAATTTTTTTTTTTTACTTCATCGTCTCTTAATAGACTAAAACGGATGATTTGGTATCAATGATAAGAGTTTTGCTCTGTAATAACAAAAGTTGTCCCAATTTCTGTCTAAATTAGGGCAAATCGGATATGCTCTTGTCCCTATGATCGCACGTGGGGCCATGCTGGGCCCGGACCAGCCCGTGATACTCCACATGCTCGACATCCCGCCCGCCGCCGAGGCCCTCAACGGCGTCAAGATGGAAATCGTCGACGCAGTGTTCCCTCTCCTTCGACGTACGTTTAGTTTGAATATTTTCATCCAACAAACGTTTGCGCTTATTTTTTTTCGTTTTTAATCAGGCGTCGTGGCCACGACCGACGCTGCGGAAGCGTGCGCCGGCGTGAACGTCGCCGTCATGGTCGGCGGATTCCCGAGGAAGGAGGGAATGGAGCGTAAGGACGTCATGTCGAAGAACGTTTCCATCTACAAATCCCAGGCTTCCGCCCTGGAGAAGCACGCCGCCCCCAACTGCAAGGTGAATCGGTCGTATTGACGCATGTGCTTTTTTTTTTTGCTTTCTTCTGTTGATATTTCTATTCTACCCCATATCGCATAGTTCAATTCAACTGACTCAATTAACATATCAAAAGACGCAACTTGCCCTATCGCCAGTTGGTTTTACGGTTGAAGCCCTTCATTTCTAATATTTTCGACGATCGTTCGCTGATTTTCGAAGGTTTTGGTCGTGGCGAACCCGGCGAACACGAACGCCTTGATTTTGAAGGAGTTTGCGCCTTCGATCCCCGCGAAGAACATCACTTGCATGACGAGACTGGACCATAACAGGGCGCTCGGTCAGATCTCAGACAGGCTAAACGTTCACGTCTCGGACGTAAAAAACGTGATTATATGGGGAAACCATTCCTCGACTCAATACCCCGACGTGAACCACGCCACGGTTAACACCCCCGCCGGCCATAAGCCCGTCCGTGAGCTCCTTGCCGATGACGAATGGTGAAAGAATTTAACCTCAATATCCGTAAAAACCCTAACCCTAAGTGTGTATTTTTCTTACAATTTTCGCTTCTATTAGGTTGAGGTCGGAATTCATCGGTATTGTTCAGCAGCGCGGTGCTGCTATCATAAAGGCGAGAAAGCTGTCGAGCGCTTTGTCTGCTGCTAGCTCGGCTTGCGACCATGTACGCAATTGGGTCTTAGGAACGCCAGAGGTAAGTACGACAATTTTCTTACATGGGTCTTAAAATGCAGTGTGTAATAACTTAAGGCGATCGGCGATCTATCGGTTAATGATGATTTCACATTGTATTTAGGGCGAATGGGTTTCGATGGGAGTGTACTCGGACGGGTCGTACAGTGTGCCATCGGGGCTCGTCTATTCTTTCCCGGTTACTTGCAAGAACGGCGAATGGTCTATAGTTCAAGGTAAGGGACGACCGGCGCAGTGATTTACATCGAAAAAAATGTCGCTGCTTTAATTATTTTTTTTGTTTCTTGATTAGGGCTTTCGATCGACGAATTTTCGCGCAAGAAGTTGGATGCGACCGCGGCGGAGCTTGCCGAGGAGAAAGCTCTTGCTTATTCTTGCTTGTCCTGAATTATAAGTTTTTGACGATGATTTTCCCTTGTGATTAAGGTTTTTTTTGGAATGGTTCTTACGTTCTTCAATAATTTAACCGCGGGGGTATCAATTTGATCGTAGTGAAACAAAGAATTATTCAGTGTTTATTTGTTTTTATCATATAAATGACATGAACTAAGAATTATTTTATAACTTGATAGATTATGTAATTAAAAAATTTAAAAATAACTAAAACAATTTATGAACCACAGGATTTGACAAGTGTCAACATCCGGTGATTTGGTACACACATTGGGACATGGGTTGGGACAGAGGATTCCATCCGATGTGATATTTGTTGTTGTCGATCTCTTAATCTTGTTTAAGACATTTATTTCCGTTGTTGAAATTTCCAATCTTCATTTTGTTGGGCAAAAAATTTCGTATGTTTACGTTTATATACACGTATATATAATTTATCGACGTATACATTGGATGCAAAATTGATTTGAATGTCGCAGTTAGCGTTAGACAATATATCCCTTTAAAACGATATACTGTCCGCCGCACGGTATACGTTGAATACGACGACAATCATTTTGCTAAGATACAATATCATTGTTTTGTTTATTGCAACATTTCCAACTATGAAGCACAATGAATTATAGGATTTTAGGACTTTTGGGATGAGGATTCAATAATCTGAAATTGACAAAATGGGCATCTACGTTTTATATTTTTGTTCGAGTACTGTCAGATAAAAAAGATGCAATATTTGTGATTTATGAATTCTCTGCTTACTTAAAAATCTCGTCACCGATTCGCATATTCATATGGTATTGTTTAACGTACGTTTATCAAAGAAAAGTATCATCATATTCTCGTATTGTACAACACCTTTTTTAGAACGCTATCTTTTCGAATCCCATACATTCCATTACATTTATTACATCACAACAATCCGCTCCTCTTCGCCAGCTGAAACGTACTCTTCAAGAAATAATTCGCCGCCCGATCATTCCTATGGCACAAAACCCTCAGTATCGTGTTTGGGTCGGACCTGCTCCACTGACCCGTAGTCGGCGGCATGGGCAATTTCTGACCCAAACCCATCAACCCAAACCCGCCCGCTTCGCAAGCCAAGCTGCTGAAATCCTCGACCAACCTCTCCGTCGACTCGCCCATCAACGACAGAACCCCCTCGACCGCCTTCGCCTCCCTCGCCACCTCATCCTCCCTGACCAAACCCTCGCACGACGTCGCAAAGAGGCGCTTCAAACACCCAAAATCCTCCTCGATCATCGAGTAGTCGGCCCTCGAAAAAATCCTCGAGCTTCCCCCGGCGAGCAAAACCATCAAGTACGCCTCGAACGAAGCCCTCATAACCTCCTTGAGCGCTGCGGGCTGAGCGCGCTCGGCGACGATGGCACACAGAAGCTTGAGATTCTGCTTCAAAACCCTAATCACGGGTGGAATTCGAGCGTTTGCGACGTCGACGACGTAAAGGCTTCCGTAGAAGGCGGCGTTTGTGTCCTCAAATATTAGTCGGTAGGCCGCGACTTCCGAGACGTGCTGGCAGGCGATCTGTATGGCCGAGCGGCTGTGTTCGAAGTACGAGCTTCCGAGTTGTCGCCTTCTGTTGCCGAGGCGGCTCTTGGGAGGGGTGACTTTGGGCGACGTGGTTAGGGTTTTGTCGAGGTGGTTGAGCTGGGAGAGGAGGTAGTGGAGCGTGTTTAGGCGTATGTAGATGCGCTGGGTCGTGCGGCTCGTGGAGGGACGGGGGCGGTTTTTGGGAGCGTCCTCGTCGTTGTTGGGGTTTGTTAGTTGGTCGGAGTTCTCGAGGCCTACGCCGCACGCGGCTTTCTTCCATAGCTTGAGGAAGCGCGAGTCGCGGTTCGATCGGGTGAGGGGCGGGAGCGTGGGGAGGAAGGATTGTTTGGATCCTGAAAAACAAACGAAACAAAAGTTGGAAAATACACAGTATATAATTCAGGACGTGCTGCAATTTCTCCGAGCTTAAACTTTTAGGCGTAGTGGTATAATGCAAAATGGTATCAGAGTGCATAGGCCAAAGAGGTTTTAGACGCAAGTCCTCAGCCTCACCACCTTCTATTTCAGAAAATTACACGTCTAAAGCTAGATAATAAGAAAGTTGGTATAGACGTTGAGGGCTTGTTGGAAATAAATATACAAATTTAAAATATGATGTGTTTCCCTTCAAATTTAAACTTTTAGGTGACATGTTTATACATCAGTATGTACAAGAAATGCCTTAATATGTTGCATGATGCATCGGGGTTCGCTTTTTATTTTTTTTCTTACCGCACGATACAACGAAGGAGATGTAGTCTCCGAACAAGTGCTCCAAGCCATCTGTGAGGTCGTACAACAGATTCTCCGACACGTTCACCGGAATCTCGAAGAAGCTCTCGACAGACTCCTTTGCAAAGCGAACTAATTCTGTCGCCGAGCTAGCGTACGGCTCAGTCTTAGACATGGGATTCCACGCCTGCGAAAAAAAAAAAGATATCCAAGCGCAATATCAGTACAGAACATTAGCAGCTTCGCAATTTGTTTAAAAAAAGGAACCCTACTTCCGTCGCCTTCGATCTCTGCATGCACTCTTTGCCGACTTTCAGCCTTTCCTGGATCCAATTCTTGAGCATCTTGAGTATGATCGTATCGACCTCGTAAGGAATCATCTCCCTAACGATCGCTTTCCCCCCGTCTTCGCACTCGTCGGAGTCCTCCACCACCATCTGCACTAAAACCTTCTCGAGCTTGCCCGCCCTCTGCAGAACGAGGATCGTCTCGTTCATCTGAGCCGACATTCTCGCCATGTACTGCTTGAGAAGCGCCCCGAAGCATCCGTGGAGCGTTACCGCCGAAACCCCGGCGGCAATCGGGTGCCATTTCTTGAGCACGGGGCTAAAAATGTCTTTTTCCTTCGACGCGATCTCTTCCGTCCCCCTAGCCAGTTGCACGAGCGCCTCCCCCGCCTTTTCTCCGTCCATGTTGGCGATCTCCTTAGCATTCCCATCTCTGAGCATCTATCGGGTCGACAAAATAAACACTTGAGACGCCGCGAACGCAACAAAAACAGGAAAAAGAAAAAAAAATGTGACGGATTTACGAAACCCTAGCGAAGGCATTTTTGGACGAAGCTCTGACATAGCGATCGACCCTATTCCCGCCCGAGTCGTCGTCGTCATCTCCTTCGCCGCCATCCTGGCATGGCGAAGAGATATAGCAAGGGACGTCATCCTCCAAGATCTTCGACGCCGAGAAAACCAAAGGGATTACGCTCTCCAAAATCCCGACGCTCCCCTTGTCGAAGTGCCCGTGGTAGTCCAAAAGCCTCCTCTCGCACCACTTCCTAATAGCACTCAGTGCGCTCGCAAGCATCCTCACGTACAGGTTGTCCCGATCGCCCCTCTTGGCGTCGTTCGCCACCTCGTTAAGCATCGCCACGGCGGCGCCGAGTAGGTCGGGCTCGGTCCGGCCCGTGGCGACGTACTGCTCGAAAAGCACCCAAGCGAGGCAAAGGTTGTGGGTCGGGCGGCCGATCCCTAGCATGGACCAAGTCTTCTTCATCAGCTCGAGGAGCTCGTCGACCTCGTCGAGGACTAGGGTTTCATCCTTAAGGTCGAAGATCGAGCCGAGGAGGGTCGAGTAGATCTGAACGTTGAGGGGGTAGCCGTCGGCCCAGTGGCAAACGTCGATGTTCCCCCCGTTGGGGCTTCGCCAGGCAAGGGAGACGACGGAGTTGCACAATGTGCGCATGGTGTCGGAGTTTTTACCGGCGTCGATGGGCTTGGAATCGGAGGACTTGATGATATCCCTTAGCCTCTGGGCGTGGGGGTCCAAGGCGTCGAGGGAGATGGAGGGGCGCGATATGAGGCCCGCCTCGAGGATCTTGAGCTGACGCCTTTGCCATTGGTGGTACTCGTGGGCGTCGGCGAACTCGGAGGGCTTTAGATGGCGGAGGAGCTCTAGCAGGAGGATGATCGTCTCGGCCCGCCTCCCCATCTGTTAGTAAAAAATCGAACATTCGAAAATATATCGTATCTTCGATTTCAGACAACCACGAAAATTATTATTGACATAAATGATTAATTTGGTTAGTATTGTTTGTGGTGGCATTATAGAGACGGAAAATTTAGTTGGTAGAATCATGCGGACAATGACTTTTAAATTAAGCAAGTAGGGATATTATAGCCTTGAAACCTAGATTTTGGTCCCAATAGTCTAGGGTTTCGGGAAATTTAGAGGGTAACATTATATGAAACTTTCAAAATTAAGCAAACCTATGGATACTATACGTTTGGAAACCTAGATTTGCCCAAATACTCTAGAGTTCTGGCAAATCCAGGGTTTCAGCATTTAATGTCCCTAAATTATGTTCGTATAATGTCACCCTCTAAATTCTAGGTCCTCGTAACGCCACCTTCTAAATTACAGAACTGAAAAAACAGTTAACCGAAAAAAGAAAGAAGAAAAAACCTGTCCGACGAGCGTCCTCATGAGAGTCTTCCTAAGCCTGTTATCGCTCTGCTCGGTGACCCTCATCTGCTGCCTCATTATCTCCGCCGAAGTCATCGGGCGCTTCGTCCTCCCGGGCACCGACGAGAACCTCGGGCTTCCTCCACCCGTGCCCATCATCCTGCCCGGCGACCCGGGGCCGCATGGGTTCGTGCCGCACGAGCTTGTCCGCCTCGAGCACGGGGCCCGCTTGATCATCTTGAGCCCCAAAGCCCGCTTGACTCGGCTGGTCACCGCCATGCCCACGCCGGGCGGCCTCATCACGGGCGACCTCGGACCGCCCGAGCACGAGCCCGGCCCGTCGTCCTCCGACTGGCTGTAATAGGCGATGGCCGACCGCCCGCCGAAGCCCGGCGAGGAGCGGCACGCCGTGAAGAAGATTTCGTAGGCGGCTTCTTGGAGGTCCTCGCGTTGGAGGCCCAAGGAGTCGGCGGGCAGGTCGAACGGGTTGGTCAGGCAGTCCGTTGACCCGGGCGGGTCGGGTTGCGGGTTGTGGCCCATGGGGCACGGCGGTAGGGAATTACGACGATGTGTTTTGGTAATTGGGTTAAGGGAGGGGAGAAAAGTGGGAGAGGCTAAGAGTTTTATTTTATTTACATGCATTTCATGCATGTAGGAATGTGAGAGAGAGACAAGAAAAGAGAAAGAACGAGAGAGATTGAATTGAGAGGTTAAGGTTGATTTTTTGGTTGGTCGTTTAGTTTAATGCGGAGCAGTGATTGGCTTAGATTTCTTCTCCAAAAGGATCAAATTCACAGTTTTCTTTACGTATTTGTACAGTCATTCTAAATTCCTTACTGAATAAATCCTCTGTGCGCCATATTTCGGCCCAGAAAGAGAAACGGAAAACAGAGCAAGACTATATTTAGTTTCGAGAAACAGAGTACAGAGGAATTGGACAATAAATGCTCTGCTCCATTGATCACCCAAAAGCTCGATAAAACCTCTGCTGATCAAGAAATAGCTTTCTTAAGATCAGCCTTAAACTTTTGGACGCTGTTTTCATAAACTCATCTGAATCAAGAACACAGTTAACAACATAATGTTTTCTCATGTTGCTTGATTTCTAGCCAATATATGACGAATTCCTTATGTTGCTTCAAACGTTCCAATTGTATTTTAACAATTCAATTTGTGGATCATAAAATGGTGTTGAATCTGGCAATAATTTATGGGCTTTTTCAAAGAACAGTCCGCAATAATTTCTTGAATTCCAACAACCCCACTGCATCTGCCTCGCAACGGTGAAGCTTACAAACTGAACTGTCAAGCAACACAGCACTGATGATCATTCCAAGATTACGCATTGACATAAAATTAAAAACAAACAAAAAAAAAATCATACTACAGTTGATGGTAGTGTAGAGTCCTAATGGAGCAGATGTGTTCTTGCATCAAATGTGTTAAAAACACATCTGTAACGAGGGACACTTTATACCAACTGATGTTCCAGACATGTAACTGTATCAACATCATACAAAAGTTTCGATGGAAACATGACTATGTCTGGTTTTAGATTCAACTAACCACAATAATATCAAGAAAATGGGTCGAAAATCAAGATTTTTTAAGTGTGCCAATCGGGACAGGGACGATGAATAAACAGATTTCATCATCCGATTTGGGTAAGACCGGCAATTCATCGATGTAGCTGGTCATGGGAGGTGATGAGATTAATAGAAAAAAAGAAATTCTCATCACTACATTACCAGCCATGCAACAACCAACACCCACAAAGAAATCAATCACAAAAGACAGTAGCTCAATAACAAGAAAAAAGGCGGCGAAAAAACATAACCCACCAATTAAAAGAAAGAAACTTTAAGCCTTCAACAACATAACACAGTGATGATGGCGTTCTGCAGATCTAGCTAGGGTTTATAGTAGTGTCTGAAACTACAGTACACATTTGGGCTTTAGGGTTTCGAAAGGTCATGGGCTGCTCAGCCCAAAGCGAGTCATCTGTAATTCCTACTTAACCCTTTTTATCGACTTTTCTTTCCATCAATCAGTTGACCAACAGATGGCAAATGATGGAGTCAAGAATCAGCTGGGGCTTAAATTCGAACAAAGAACAGATTTTTATTCATTCTTAACTGTTGAATTTCAAGAACTAACTCCTACCTAAAATTCACCCTTTTTTTTGTTAAATAGATTACTTTTGTGTGAAATTAAAAAAAAAGGGATTCTAGGTTTTTTAATTAAAAAAAAGTGATTGGGTGTTTGAAAAAAAAAAATCGAAGTGTTTGATTATCATTTTGATCCGCTCGACTGAAATTTCATGTCGAAATGAGATTTTAATCGATGGGTTCGTGATTCTTACATGTATTAACCCCAATCTGGGTGAATTTTCGTGTTTTTGAGCTTGAAATCGACGTTTTCGAATAAAAAAACGATTTATTCGAACTATTCGAGTGCATTCGAATAGAAAAATAGCACTTATTCGAGTAAAAAAAATTCGAATTAATATTTTTCAATTCGAGTTTTTTGTTACTCGAATTGATTAATTCGAATAAATTCGAATTAAAAAAAAAAATTATTCGAATTAATTCGAATTTTTTAATTACTCGAATAAATGCTACTTAAGTTGGGGTATTTCGGTAACTTTCGATTCGTTCCCTTTTGTTTAATAAAAATAGGAAACGTTCCCTTATTAAAATAACCCTAAAATTCATCTGCGATGAGTCAATGATTAAAGAAGATTAATATTACATTTCATGTGAATCACTTCCATCATTTCACACGGGAGTGAAGCCTCTTCTAACATACTGCAAACACGAAAATGGAAAATTCAAAAGCTTCTCAACTTCAATGGCTTTCGCCATAAGACAGTTCAAAACCGCGCTCCAGTCGTAACTATCCTTAGGCCGCGCCAAACCTCTACACACGACAAGGGACGTGTTAAACAGCCACGGCGCAGAAACCGTGTAAGAAAAGCCATAATCTTCGTCCACTAACAGAGCATGTTTGTAAGCTCGAGAAACTTGAGCCACATGCTCGCCCATTGGCAAATCATATGATAAAACGGGGGAATTTTGTGCGCTGACGTCGATTTCTGCATCTTCGTGAAGGTTCACAACCACTGTCCCATGTTGTGGATGAAGCCTCTTCACGAGAGTTTGAAGGAACGGCGAAGAGGGTTCCCATAATTTGCGAGGGAAGATGTCTTCTCCATCGTAAGCATCGATGAAGACTAAATCGTAGTAGATATTGTTATTAACCTCTATAATAAACTTCTCTGCGTCTGAACTGAACAAGGATAGCCTTTCATGTATTCCTTTCCAGAAAACCTCGTCAATGGGGTGGGGTTTGGTAAGAACACGTTTCCCAGATGGAGTCATGATTGAGAAAGAGGGAAAGCCCATGGCTTGAGTCGAAGCTGATATTACAGTAGGGTCGATTTCAACTATGTGAACGACAGAACCTGAGGAAGAACGATATGTTGCAGTGGTAAGTGAAAACAACAAGATGCATTATACTTTTTGAAGGGAATTATGATATCGAACCTTGGATTTTATGAGCCAAGAATAGCGGTATGCTTCCTCCACCATGACCTATGCATAAAATATTCAGACTTTGCTTCCCCTTTACTGAATTCTTTAGAAGATTTCGATTAGCTGATCCGATGGTGGTCAGCCCAGCAGATATCATGCTTTTTACATCTGTGCGGACAAAGAAATCAGTAGATTAGCCATACACACTCTTAACACTTTCAACCACACTGAAAAAACAAGAAATATTAGGCATCCTAAGAATTCAAGGAAAAAAACAGATTCGGTGCTACTGTTCGACGTTAAAACACCATTAAAAACTGAAAAAACTCGTATTTGCATTACTACAAACAGATTGACAAAACTCACATGGTACAGCCAGACAATGTGCTTGCTGCATAAGGTGCAAGTTTTCAGGTTCTCCTTCTCTATATGCAGCCATTACTTTAGCTGTACTTTCTCGCGTGAAGTCGTTAAAATGAAGAGTCCTCCATTCATATCCACCAATTCGAAATTTTCCATCCTCTTTGGCATCTGGGAATATCTCCTCATACCTCTGATTAAGCCATTTCTCTGTTCTTGCCCAGTTAGATCTGTCCTGAGCCAAATCCATCAAAGCGTACATTAAGACCGAAACTTTCAAGTTCCATGGTTCAGTTAACGACAGGACAAAATCACTACTTAGCCGAAAGCAAACCAACTACAGATAAAATAAATGGAAAAAATAATAACGAGGAATTGGTTTCCACGCGGCGCACGTACTGGATGGGAAGAAGGGTGAGCTAGGACCGAAACGACGCCGTTTCCCTGGCGCGACGGTCGCCGGAAAACGGTGCGTGTCTGGGGGGAATCGGTGAGCCACCACTCTGACGAGTACGACCAATCGCCTTCATCCACGATCCCGCCGTTGGAAATCGCCGTCGCCGCGTACAATCGACGGAGATCGTTAGGTTTTAGGTGAGATTTCCTCGCCAATTTCAACATATAAATTTCCAAAAAGTTCGGGATATTAGTTCAAGGGTTTAACTACGCCTTTGACGCACTCCTACGCTACATACAATTTACATACGATTTAAACGGGCTTGGCCGAACATCCGAGTTGACCCGAAAAACCCGACCCGACCGACCCATATGGTAACGTAGCAGACATTCTGATGACTAATGGGATACTCGTGGCGTCAAGGCTAGCCAAAGAGTCTCAGCCAATCACATTCCACCACGTGCCCTCCACTAGAGCCGTGAAGCTTGATAGATCGTTGCTTTCACATTATTTTGATTGAGCTAATGATGATTCCAATTTCCCGCCACGTGTCACCTTTCAACGTGTCCCTCTGAAATCACCAGAAAATCTTCTATATAAGATCTTCCCCGCTCCCCCTATCTCGCTCGCATTCAATTTCTCGGTCGGCTTTTTCTAATCGATTTTCGGCAATTCTTTTCGTGTAAATTTGAAAAAAAAAAAGATACGAGTTTTTTTGTAGTCAATCATGGCAATGAGCTTCTCCCATCAGATCGGAGCAATATCGGGCGCGCGCCTGACGAGGACTCCCACCTCCACGTCAGCCTCCGGCGATCCTCCGTCGACCGTCGCCGTGTGGAGACCTCCTTTTACGGCTGAGGCGACCCTCCGCACGTCAGCGAGTAAGGAATCTGACTCGCGCGTGTCCCCCGCGCCGTCGCTACCTACGAGCCCAATTGCAGCCGCTGCTCAGGCGTTGATGACGTCGGATGGCTCCAGCAGGTAAATCCCCTTTCTTCAACTTCACCCTAGGGTTTAATTTAGTTGAATCATCGTTGTTGGGGGCAAATCATTTCTTACAAATGGGGAAAAAAGCTACAGATTTCGATATCAAATGTCAGTCAATAAGTAGCTGAATATTCAATTCACCTTCACCATTCTTCATAACCAGGGAACAATTCCACGAAGCAGGCGCCAATCCCTCCATAGCCAAGAACGAAAAAGGCGTCCCAGTGTACGTAATGATGCCCTTGGACAGCGTGACGTGGCAGCACACCGTGAACCGTAAGAAGGCGATGAAAGCCAGCATGGCCGCCCTAAAAAGCGCGGGCGTCGAAGGGATAATGATGGACGTTTGGTGGGGCCTCGTCGAGCGCGACGAGCCCGGGAGGTACGATTGGGGTGGATACGCCGAGCTCTTAGAAATGGCGAAGAAGCACGGATTGAAGGTTCAGGCGGTCATGTCTTTTCATCAGTGCGGTGGAAACGTAGGAGATTCTTGCACGTAAGTGATCGTCGTTTTTCTTTTTTCTCGTACGAAATCGGACTTGAGGGTAATGCTGTAATAATTATGAACGATTTTGATTTTAGGATTCCATTGCCGAAATGGGCCGTGGAAGAGATCGACGAGGATCAAGACATTGCCTACACGGACCAATGGGGTCGTAGGAATTACGAGTACGTTTCGCTAGGCTGCGATAACCTCCCCGTTCTTAAGGGAAGAACGCCGATTCAGTGCTACGCCGATTTCATGCGGGCTTTTAGGGATACATTCGAGCATCTCTTGGGCGACACGATAGTGGTAAGCCGCGGATGCTTGCCGAGAAATTTTCAAAAAGAAATCGTTCTTTTTGTTTGCAGAAGTGTGTTAAATTTACTTTATTTTGAACTACAGGAAATTCAGGTAGGGATGGGTCCTGCGGGCGAACTTCGCTACCCTTCTTACCCGGAGCAAAACGGGACTTGGAAATTCCCTGGGATCGGAGCTTTCCAATGTTACGACAAGGTACTGAGATGTCGTAAATTCGCGACTCTTACGCTCGGTTTGGTATGTAGAATTAATGCGTGGATAAGGCGGCGGAAAACGATTACAATTTCCTTTCCTCTCTACGCCAGAACCTCTGTACCAAACGCAGCCTTAGCATTCAGTTTCTTACGTTTTTTCGTCTTGCTCTTTATAGTACATGCTCGGTAGCTTGAGAGCGGCGGCGGAAGCCATAGGTAAGCCCGAATGGGGACACACCGGGCCCACCGATGCCGGCCACTACAACAGCTGGCCCGAAGACACCAACTTCTTCAAGAAAGAAGGAGGAGGTTGGGACACAGAGTACGGCGAATTCTTCCTAACGTGGTACTCTCAGATGCTGCTCGACCACGGCGAGACGATACTAACCTCGGCCACGAACACATTCCGAGGGAATCCCTCGGTCAAAATCTCGGTCAAAATAGCAGGAATACACTGGCACTACGGGTCCCGGTCCCACCCGCCCGAGCTGACCGCGGGCTATTACAACACTCGGTTCCGAGACGGCTACCTGCCCGTCGCCCGGATGTTGTCCAAACACGGGGCGGTGTTCAACTTCACCTGCATAGAAATGAGGGACCACGAGCAGCCTCAGGACGCTCGGTGCGCCCCCGAGAGGCTCGTGAGGCAGGTGGCCCTAGCCACCCAGCAAGCTCAGGTATGCATGCATATTATGTTCGAAATGTTCGATTATGAAATCGATTCCTTTTTTTCTCGAAAGCCATAAAAATCTATTTTCATTTGTTAATTGGACGAATAGGTCCCTTTGGCGGGCGAGAACGCTCTGCCGAGGTACGACGGGTATGCCCACGAGCAGATACTGAAGGCCTCGACTTTGGACGGTGGGGAGACAATGTGCGCTTTTACCTACCTTAGGATGGGGCCGGACTTGTTTCAGCCTGATAATTGGAGGAGGTTCGTAGGGTTCGTGAAGAAGATGAAGGAAGGTAAGAATGGGGATAAGTGCTGGGAAGAAGTCGAGCGTGAGGCTGAGCACTTTGTACATGCGACTCAGCCTTTGGTGCAAGAAGCAGCAGTTGCCCTGATGCATTAGTTAGTTAGTAGGAGTGTACAGTAAACGATGCGAAGGTTTATACTGTATTTATACCGTCTTGATTTGAATACGAAGTAGTTGTAAGTATGCAATAAAAACAGATCTTTTCTCTTGTCCTAATTACAATTACCATGGCAGCAGCGTCTTCCTCTTTGTCGGCTCCCTCAACTGTGCAATCGGCTCCCTCGAAAAAACGTTCAAACAAAAACCTAAACAACTGCAAGATTGTGTACAATAGTAGAACAAAAATTTCCCACTTGAATCGAGGGAAAAAGAACGAATAGATTATGAATGCAAATCACACGAAAGAACGGAAACTAGCGCTGCTTAGCGGTTCGTTGCCTCGATGGTCCACCTGGGAAAAGCTTCATGATCCACCCTAACACTCTCTCCACCACCTGAAAACAGACATCATAACGTTTAGGGGGAGAAAAAATGAGCTAATATGAAATCATCAGTGCCTTTGCATGGTTTAAGATTTCTAAAATGGAAAAAAAGATTATGTTCTCAGACATTTAAAGCTAATTCATGATTTTATTTACCTCATCTCCTTCATCAGCATAGCGTGTGTTTTCCATTGAGATGCGAGGATCAGATTGTTTTGGTTGAGTTCTGTCGTTTTCCAGGTTTTGAGATGTTAAGAACTCCAATCTCTGAGTCTGAGCTTCGAGTTTCCGGCTCATCTCCTTGTTCAGAACCTTTTGACCAACCAGTAATTAGGCCATGAAATATAGGTGAATGATGTCAATGAACCATATGAGGCTTAAAAAAGAATTGAGATTATATTATCAAAATTTACCAAAAGCTTGGAGCTTTGAGATGATTCTGCAGCCAAGGCTTGCACCAATTGCTCTTTTTCCAAAGCCAACTGCACCCATCCGAACATTTATTTCTAGGAAGGTGAAAATTAGTATACAGAGAATTACCATATTTCAGCTTAAAAGGGTGTTTTACATAACAAGGTGAAAACTAGGGTTAGAATAACCATAGAAACCAAATTTACCTCTGCGATTAAGGTGTTTATGTTTTGGATCATTCTTATTTGATCAGAAGGAAGGGCTACAGCCAGATTATCGAGACTTAGGGCATCATCTCCAGGCAAGGGAGAGCCGAGATTTTCGGAGCTAGATGGTTCTGGTTTATTTACATCTGTCAAATTGGGAGATCAATGCGAAACATTAAACGACGATTAAGGGGCAACTCTCTACAGTAACAACTGACAAATAATTGTAAAAAATTTAATACCAAGATCCTCAGTGGAAGTAGACACGTCTTTTTTATCCTCTGTGATCTTGCTGAGCTCCACCGATTTCCCGCTTGAAGAAGCTTTCCTTAATTTAGACTGCAATAACGTCTTTTCTGTACACAAGGAAAATGATTATAGCCATGGCCGTTGCAACATAAAAAAATATATATGCATAGTAAAGTTGGATTTCTGAAGCTGAAATCACAGAGAAAATGAAACTAAAGATTCGTCAGAAAGGATAAAAAAGAAAGTCTTTAACAATATCAGCTGACGTGGTATGCCAAGACGTCAGGATCATCGATAATTTATTCGAGTTCTACTCTTCAGTTTCACCACTGATTCCAAGTAGAGCATACAAGAGGGAGCAAAATAGAACGCTCACCTTCTTTTAAAGAAGAAATGGTTGATTGTAGATCTTGACGATCTTTCTCAAGGCTTGACAATTTCTTCCTGAGGAACAGAATGAGAGATGTAAAATTTCCAAACAAACAGAAAGCATCTAACAACAATGATTTCTGAAGAGCAATAATACCTATAAGAAGTTATTTCAGCTTCTGCAGCCTCTAATTGCCTCTCCAGTTTCAGTTCATTAGACCTCAAACGTAACGCCTACAGAATATGCTTATTAGGAGTACGACAAACATTTCATGCTGAATATTTTACAAACAGTTTTACCTTTTCTTCGAGCTCAATGACTTCAGAAGCCAGTAGTTTTGCACGTTCATCAGCTGCATTGCATTCCATCTGGGTATTAGCGTATTCAACTTGCACTGCTTCAAGTTGCACCTGTGGATAGTAAATGCAAAGAAGGGCATATGTCAATCAGTCTGATGTCGGTTTTAAGATGTAGAATACACAAACACAAGTTAGAATCCCATACGACCCATCATGATGTGAAGAGAAAGGAATTAATATAAGCAGATTCTGCAGAAAAATTGAAGACGCAAAAATGAACAAGATCACCACAAAGATATATTATTCAGTCTATAAATAAACTGCAGCCAATATTATCAACACTAACCACTTGAGCTTTAATCTCTTCCTGTAACCTCTCCATGTCATATTTCAGCTGGTTGACAACACCACCCTAAAGAATCAAAATATGCTACCAAATTAACAGATTTATCAAACAACAGAAATACTGAAAGCTTGATGCAGAAATCAAATTCAAGAAATTTAGAGAAAAATCCACAACAATGTAACCAGACGAAAACAATTGAGGAAAAACAACCACAATAGTTTTATACAGATCCTACGTTAGTTTTCACTTTCAAAAGCATTTAAGGCAACCATAAAAATGCCGAATTTGAGTAATATGACAAGCATGCAAGAAAAGTTCCTATAGTGGTATATATTGTCACAGTACATTTATATCTGCAAGCAATGCTTTTTCACTGCATACCGTAACAGGATTTGAGAAAAAGAAGAAAATGTGGGCAGGCAAGGATGTCATAGTACGTAAAACAATCAACAATGAAATCACACTCGCCAGCTCTCCCAGCAACATTACGGCACAAACCTGTTGATTAAAGCTATCAGTTAAGGCTGAATTTTCTGAAGCCAGAGATTCTGCAAGAGCACGAGAAGCTTCAAGAGCTCGTTGCAATGAGAATTTCTCCTGCGTTAAATCTTCAATATGCTGTAGAAAATCAGAACGGAGAAAATGATGGTATGAAACGCAAAATAATCTACCGAGCATGTAACTGCTAATTAATATGTAACCAAAACTTAAACAACAAAAACGCCGTAACAACCTGTTCCAGAGCAGTAAAATCTTCGTTATGTTTCCGAGTTAAGAACTTTTGTCTTTCTTCCATGACATGATTGAGTTGGGCCAATCCCTCACCATTAGAGGAATTCGCAAATCTCTGAGAAACTGATGGCCCAATGCCATCCACTGAATGAACCATGGAACCAGATAATTCAGCTTTAGCAGCTCCAAAAAGGGGAGGTGCTAATGAAGGGAAAGGGCCCCTCGAGATATGAATTGAATCAAGAAATGACGGTCGGGATCTTCTGGCCGCTGAAGGAGGAGATGATGGTGCATGATTTAGCGAAATCTGAGGGCCATAAACACTATCAGCATAACCATGATCATTGGCCCATGGAGATGACTCGCTAATGCTAATGTCAGAAACATTAACACTAGAATTCTTTTCCTTCGTATCAGAGAAAAGAGAGGCTCTTTCTCGAAATTTAAATGCAGAACTGGTTATATCCGTAGAAGAATGAGAAGATCCTATCACCAAACAGCAAGGGTCATGAAAATAAACCAGAAAACTTATAGAATTAGGGAAGGATAGGCTAGGTTTACTGTGGTATATAATAGAAGAAACATATATGATTAAAGCACAACCTGGGTAAGGAGAAGTTTGGCGGTTGTCCAGGTTCCCACTATTATCAAACCTGTGTGCTAGGAGAGAGCTGACAGAACTCTCGGACACAGTTTCTGTTGCAAACACAGTAGACAAGTCGGAACTAACAGTTGGAAGAATCTTTTCTGGTGCAATGGTATGTGAAGAGTAGTCATAAAGATGATGGCTACTCCAACGATTTGGAGCATGTTTCTCAGAGGTTGACACTTGGGCGGGAAGATGCTGATCATCTCTGGCCTCCAAGGTAACTTGAGCTGATGATACATCATAATAATCCCCATTCTCGAATATGTCTTCGCCAGTTTTAGATTTGTCTTTAACTTCTTCACCTTTTAAGTATGCAAGCTTTTGAAAAGATGGGGCATTTCCATTCTTGATTTCAATATCCGTGTTGCTAGAAGAACTTAAATCGTTAGACAAGCTATTTGATTGCTTGTCTGAAACGCCACCGTTGGGTCCCAAATGACCGCTTTCGACATGTGCATTAGAAGTGCTAATACCGTTGGAATCTGTGACACGCACTTGTTCAGCTTCTACTGTTTGATGATCATTTGGAATATCGTTGACAGTATTTTGCGGACCAGTCGGTTTCTTCGCCTTCTCAGCTGCTTTTTTACGACGAAACTCCTCTAGCTACAGAAACACATAGATTGCAAATTATAGCAACTAACCATCCAATCCAAAGCAAAAAACTCTAGCGGATCCAACAGTAATAAGTCGGTAACTGAAAGATGTGCCTAGGACACATCGGCATCAACTCACAGAAGCTACATTCACAAGCCAAAATATCTGATCATAAAGCACATTAAATGGATTGTATAAACGGTTCCTGAATCCGACAAACAAAAAAGATTCGATGATTTGAACTAATACACATTTCTATGAACAATGGTAGGACCACCCACACAATTTCCCCTAATCAATGTCAGTTGCCACAGTTTCGCATACCGTTACATTAAAAATAAATCGCATTCGATGCATTTTATCAAACTATTTGCACCTACATAAGGAATTCATTATGATAATGAACAATAACAACGCCCGGCCCAGAAATAAACAACAAGAATGAATGTAATCAATACAAGCCAACTAAAATTACACAATCCAACACAGTTCGAAAGTAGAAAACGGAAACGAAAACGGTTTTGATGTCAAATCATCTCAGTAAAAGATTCACCTTCTTTCTCCCAGCTTCCAAATGCTCTTGCTTCTTCAACACCTGCACCGACGCCATTTAAAAAATCTCGTTCCAAACTCACCTTCTTCAAATCCTCATACCGCAATCCCTGATAAATGAATCAGATCACATAAACTATCAAGATTGGGACGAAATAATTTCAAACGATATTCAAACAAGCGAGCAAAAAAAATTGATTGGGGAAAAAAATCAAAATCACATTGAAAGTTGAACCTATTTTAGACAAATTTATGAGGCCGAAGCAGGGAAATCGTCCGATCTGATCGGACAGATACGCCACAAAAATGATGTGAAATTAATCATTTAATATTAATTCTTTTTTGAAATTAAACTCCATTTCAAAATTAATATATTTATTTTCTTCGGTCGATGCGAAGCAAATTTGCCAACCATCAATATCAATAGATGGATTATTGAGGAAGTAAACTACATTTTGGTCCCTGGTTTTAGACTATATTCAGATTTCACCGCTTGATAGTAGGGTTCCAAACGAATCGAACTTTTTTTGTTTGATTCGCAATTCGATTCGAAAATTTAAGATTCGAATTCGAATATATAGACTACGAATCCGAATATGAATAATTTTTTTGATTCGAGAAATATCCGAATACGAATATGAAATCACATTATTCGATTCGAATATTAATCGAATTATTCGATTCAAATAATTTAGTATAATTTATAAATTTTAATATGAAATCTTTATGGTATTAAAAGATTTTAAAAAATAAATCAAAGAAAAATATTTATAAATATAGAAGTTTTGTTCATTTCTATTGGTGGTGTAGAATTAACTTCCACCATATATTACAAAATTAATATTTATGTGTAAATAATTTCCTTTGAATTACTGCATTCATGAAATAAAACGTAATAAATTGAAACTTACGTTATTATTGATGGAGAACAAAATTTCAAGAAATTATACAATTTCTAAGGTTTTTTTTCACCCTCAAACGAGGTGCCAATACATAATATTACAATTCCATATATATTTTAAAATATGTATTTTAAATATAATAATATTTATATTTTTATTAAATGTAAAGATAAATACTCAAATATAATCCATATTTGAGTATTCGAGTATTCGATTCGAATATATACTAATACGAATAAGAATCGATTTTATGATTCGACTAAGTATTCGAATATTCGTATTCGGATTCGATTGTCATCCGAATACGAATAGAATAGTGATATTCGACTCGATTCATTTCGTTTGTAGTAGGGTTACAAACGAATCGAATCGAGTCGAATACCGCAATACTCTATTCGTATTCGGATGACAATCGAATACGAATACGAATATTCGAATATTTAATCGAATCATAAAATCGAATCTTATTCGAATTCGAATATTTAATCGAATCATAAAATCGACTCTTATTGGAATTCGAATATTTTCTCGAATATTTGTATTCAAAGTCATCTTTTATTTTCTGTTTAATAAAATATAAATAATATTATATTTAAAATATATATTGAATTATAATACATTATATTTAAACATATATTGAATTATACAAATTATGTTTAAATGTCTTAGTGAGTTATTATATATTATATGTGAATATATATTAGTTATACTATATTTAATGTTATATTATTCGAATCGAATAATTCGGTTAATTTTCGAATCGAATATTGTGATTTCATATTCGTAGTCGTATATTTCTCGAATAAAAAAAAAATATTCTGATTTGGATTCATATTCTAAATATTCAAATTCGAATCTTAAAATTTCGAATCGAATCGCGAATCGAACAAAGAAACTTCGATTCGTTTGCAACCCTACCAATCATTTGTCATCCCAAGTAATTACAATTGCTCAAATTTGCCTAAGTAAACAAACAGCCACCATCTTTTGCTTTGATCTCACTAAGTTCTCTCCTTATTAAAGACTTCAGTACTGATATAGGTCAAGATCCTCAGATTCTTTGAACCATTGCATTGAAGTGCATCATCATCTTCGCCATACGATTGAAGCCCTTGAAGTTCTTGATGAATTTTCATAATCATCTTCTTTCGAGTTCTTAACTTCATCAATAGAGAAAAAAAATGGCTAACACTTTGATTTATCTAAAAAGGAGTTACATTGATTTATTTCTTGTCAAGAATATATGGACCATATATAAACCGAGGCGTTAAGCCCTAAACCCTATCTAGAATCTTCTAATTCGAGACCCTTCTTTCTCATGTTAGTTTACAAACACACACAACTGCGCAGTCACACCTTCAACACCTTCTAAGAAGGAGCCCATATCTCTGCTGTTCTTTTCTGTGCCGTTTCATTCTTCCAACTATTACTGAGTAATCATGTATCGTTATGCCGCTAATCTTGCATCCAAAGCAAGGTAATGTGATTCGTTTGCATTCCTTAGAGTTTTTTGCTGAGGCATTACTGTTGCATTTGTGACATATACTGAAAAAAGATACATTCTTTAAACCGTTTTTTTCCACAGCGTCGCTCAAAACAGCCGCCAACAGGTACCTTTTTAATTAATGTTCGTCTTTTGAGTTGAGATTTGCGATTCCTTGTGATGGGATTTGATGGTTGTGGTGTAGATCGGCAGTAGGTTGGGTTGGAGCAGAAATTATGCTGCAAAGGATATTAGGTTTGGTGTCGATGCAAGAGCTTTAATGCTCAAAGGCGTTGAGGAGCTTGCCGATGCTGTTAAAGTGACAATGGGTCCTAAGGTAGCCTTTTTTATGCTAATGCTGCTTTGGCTTATTGTTTGTTAGTTCTTCGATTTGAGTGTTACAGTATCAGACTACATTGTTGCTAAAGATTACTTCTTTCTGGGCTTTTATACTTCTACTTTTTGCTTTGTGCTTCTTCCGCTTTTATAGAAGTAGATTTCAGTTGAGTAAGAATGCTTGTTTGTTGTTTGCTTCAAGGGTGTGTAATGGTTCTCTGTATATTTGCACCTGGGATTTCTTGTTTCTCTGTTCTTTGTTGTCCATTTGTGGATGATATCTAACTTCATTTTAAATTTTAGGGGCGTAACGTCGTAATCGAACAAAGCTGGGGTGCTCCCAAAGTCACCAAGGACGGAGTAACAGTAGCAAAGAGCATCGAATTTAAGGACAAAGTCAAGAACATCGGCGCAAGCCTAGTGAAGCAGGTTGCAAATGCTACGAATGATGTTGCTGGCGATGGTGAGCTAAACTATCATATATATTACATATCATCGTATGTGTTTCTAAATCCCTTTGCTGAGAAATATATTCATTCGCTTTAGGCACGACGTGCGCTACTGTACTCACCCGTGCCATATTTACCGAGGGCTGCAAATCAGTAGCAGCGGGGATGAACGCCATGGACCTCAGACGAGGCATTACCAGCGCTGTAGATGCAGTCGTTACAAATTTGAAGAGCAGGGCAAGAACAATAAGCACATCCGAGGAAATTGCACAGGTTTTTCACTTCTAGGATAAAATGTGCAGTCTTGGACAACATAGTTATGATGAGGTGTTACAATCTTCAGGTTGGGACTATCTCTGCTAACGGAGAAAGAGAAATCGGCGAGCTGATTGCGAAGGCCATGGAGAAGGTCGGCAAAGAAGGCGTCATTACGATTCAGGTATGTTTTCTGTTCTGCCCCTTATTACATGCTATAAGTGGTGTTATGTACGAGTTACGAACTTGTATTTTCTTGGCTTATAGGATGGGAAGACTCTGTTCAACGAATTGGAAGTCGTCGAGGGGATGAAACTTGACCGAGGTTACATTTCCCCTTACTTCATCACTAACCAAAAGAACCAGAAATGCGTAAGTATTTCAGCTGTTGCCATGCGTAATTGCTCGCTTTTCCTTCACTCTAACCTTTGACGCGACAGGAATTGGAGGACCCACTAATTCTGATCCATGAGAAGAAAATCTCGAGCATAAACGCAATCGTTAAAGTCCTAGAATTGGCCCTTAAGGCATGCAACCTAACCTATTCTTTGCTACATTTCGAATTGTTCGTTAAACCTAACTCATCGTCTTTTTGCAGAGGCAAAGGCCGCTCCTTATCATCGCCGAAGACGTGGAGAGCGACGCCCTCGCAACCCTTATCCTCAACAAGCTTCGCGCTGGTATAAAGGTAACCTCTTTGCGCTTTATTCTCATAAAATCGCCGTTTCTTCTTCCAAGATTTGCTAACTAAACCTTGCGATTGAACTCCTTAGGTCTGCGCAATAAAAGCTCCTGGATTTGGCGAAAATAGGAAGGCGGGTTTGAGCGATCTTGCTGTTTTGACTGGAGGCCAAGTACGTCCCTTTCCGAATATAATTTTTTTTTTCGAATGAATGATCGCCTAATATAATTGTTGCTGTTTATGTTTACTACTAAAAGGTCATAACCGAGGAGCTTGGGATGAACTTGGATAACGTCGAGTTAGAGATGCTGGGCTCGTGCAAAAGGGTTAGTTAGTCAGTCTTTCTCTTCTTTCTATTTAACGTCTTTTCTTGCATATCATATGTTTATTTTTTTTTAAATGCGTTGACTCTTTCTTGGTGAAGGTTACGGTATCCAAGGACGATACGGTAATTCTCGACGGAGCTGGCGAGAAGAAATCCATCGAAGAGAGATGCGAGCAGATTAGGTCTTCGATTGAGCTGAGCACTTCGGACTACGATAAGGAGAAGTTGCAAGAAAGGCTCGGGAAACTCTCTGGCGGCGTGGCTGTGCTTAAGGTAATATATCAATATACTCTTCTTCGAAGATATCGAAATTGTGTTGCGAAATGTCGATTTTGCCCTTCTTCTTAGATTGGAGGAGCGAGCGAAGCTGAAGTCGGCGAGAAGAAAGATAGGGTGACCGATGCTTTGAACGCTACGAAAGCAGCTGTCGAAGAAGGCATTGTTCCCGGTAATAAAATAAATTGTCCAGCTATATGCGCCGACGAAAATTTAAATATATATATTTACGTGAATATTTTTCTAAAGGGTTATTATAATGATGATGTGTAGGCGGTGGCGTTGCCTTGCTCTACGCCTCGAAGGAATTGGAAAAGCTGCAGACGGCGAATTTCGATCAGAAGATCGGCGTTCAAATCATCCAAAATGCGTTGAAGGTTCTTATTTTTTTCGTTCTTGATTGCGTTTGAGACTGTGTGATGAAGAACAAAATTTGCGCGTTGTAATATAACAGACTCCAGTTCATACTATTGCATCGAACGCCGGCGTAGAAGGCGCTGTTGTTGTCGGAAAATTGCTGGAATCAGATAATCCTGATTTGGGATATGATGCAGCTAAAGGTGTGATATATATGACTATTATAAATTCATACGTATACTTACATATTGTTTTTCAATTTTTTTTTAACTTATTTTATGCAACAGGTGAATATGTTGATATGGTAAAAGCTGGAATCATAGATCCGTTGAAAGTTATTAGAACAGCACTCGTAGATGCTGCAAGGTGCGTAATAACCCCTCCTTTTACATTAAAAAATTATATATTTGAATTATTGGTATTATTTTATTTTATTTATTTCGTTTGGTTCAGTGTTTCTTCACTGATGACGACTACGGAGGCGATAGTTGTTGAACAGCCGAGCGAGGAAAAAGCTCCGCCGGCGATGGGCGGTGGAATGGGCGGCGGCGGCATGATGGATTACTGAGATTCATCACAAGAAAGCAAAGTGGACTAATATTGCTTGAATTATTATTATCCATATATTACGGTTAATTGATTTGAGCCTAAATTAATAAATATATTGGGCCATTTTGTAACCTTTTATCGGCCCTGAAGATCTCTTGATTGAAGCGTCTCCTCTTACAAATTGTTTCTTTTACATATTTATTTATATCTTTGCTGGAAATTCGAATATAATGAAACTTGAGCGTGTAAGTCTTTGACCGAATATTATTAATAATTATTGCGGTATGTAAAGCCTGTTGCCAGTATCAAACTACGTGTCTCACATGACCAAAAGATACCATATATATATATATATTTGAATATTGTGTGCTTGCACGATATGGTAATAATAATATGCTAAAAATTAATAGGAATATCATTGCTTCTTTTTTTTTTTTCTCATAGTGACGGCATGTGAGTAGCACATGATTCTTTTGAAGAGTGGTTGCAAGAACATGGAGCATGGGACCTAAATGTTTTGTTTCTGTCTTAAGCTATGAAAATGAATATAATCAAACTTGTTGATAGTATTATGATAAGTGATATTTATTTAATGGCTTGATTGATTGCTCCATTGTCACGCTAAGAAGAGTGATAAATTGGGTCCCATCTTGATCATTTCAACTTGCTTCATTCCTTCATTGATTGATCTATTTCTCTCAGAAAAAAGAAATAAAAAGGAAGGAAACTGTCCTCAAATGTATTATTTTCGAAAAATAGGACTCAATTTTAGTAATACAGAATAGAATCATTAGAACTATCTGTATATAATTATTGCACCGCATTTATGATTAATTGATTTCCATTCTCAAACTCAGTAAATTATATTCAAAGGAACTTTTATTTAATTATTTATAACGATCAGTTGATTATACATGTATATTTTTTAATTCAACCCCACGAGGCCCACTCCAACTAGCCATACCTAATAAAAGAGACGTGGAAAATAAAGATTAAAATAAGATTGTGTAGACTGATGCCATTCCATTTATGATTGTAATATTTTCTGCATTGAACGTGATAAATAGTATTTATGATTGAAATGTTGCTAGCATTTTGAATAACGCAACATCTTTGGAAGAAAATTCTATATAACTCATGTTAACGCAACATCTTTGGAAGAAAATTCTATATAACTCATGTAAATCAAGATTACGTGTTTGAAAAATAAATATTTATTCCCCGTGATTAAAGGCCGTATGATATGACAAAGAAATTTAGAAGAAAAAAAAGTCCACATTCAAACCAAAGACATCATATAATCTTATTTCGCTTTTTACGTAATGAAAATTAGTATTTCAAAAATCTCCGTCTCATTAAAATGTAATAACAATGAATTTAATATATGATATCAATATCATCAACCACTCGTATACCAAAGACCATCGATATAAGGAACAATAAAACCCTTCTCTCTCTTCTCCTTGGAACGATACATTTCTTCTCTCTCTTCTGAAAAAAAAAAAACGTATTAAACAGACCAAAAACCCAATTGAAGCTAAAATCCATGGAAGATTTGAAGGCAACAGAAGCGTGTTTTGAGGAGGACTTCCTCGACTTTGCTCTTGAAGGCGAACTCATGGGCGAAGAGAACGTTTCTTGCAAACACGATTCTTATACCTCGTTTGAGTCCAAAACGACGTCGCTTAGCCACGAGATGAACACGAGTTCATTCTCTGTAAGTTTCCTTTTTGTCTTCCCTTTCCCTTTCCTTATTTACCAATGAGCTGAGCTCCGGCGGATAATACTCAAAGTCGCCGGCGGGGTGGGGACTTCTTTGTAATTTTGACTAAAATGAGGGTCAAATCTGTAATCACGTTTGTGTGGACGCGGTTTTTGGCTGGAGTGTCTTGTCACGTGCGTGAGCTGTTAAGTGAATTTGTGGGGACGAAATTGAAAATGTTAATTAAACAGACGTTATTCTTGTTGCTGTAAAATGACCGTCTTACCCTTTCGGCATTTCCTTTCTTTGTCGACGTGTCCTGGCCACTTACGACAGCCCACGTGGCATATGCTTCGACTTTATTGTAAAGACGTCACTTAAAAACAGCAATATGACGATTCTTTTCTTTTATCATATTTTATTATTATTGAAAAAAAAAACGTCGGGGGCAAAGGGCAATTTGCCTGATTCCCACCATTTGGAATCTTGTAATAACGTCTTCAAAATTCAAAATTTCACACAAATTATAGAGAAAGATTTAAAATCTTTACAATTTTCGTAGCTGCAAACTTCCATTGACTGAGTTATGGGCTTTTTGATCATATTTTCAGGAGCTTATAGTCGAAGAAGAACTCGAATGGCTTTCGAACAAAGATGCATTCCCAAGCGTCGAAACATGCTTCGGAATCTTATCCGAAAACCCACAGCTAATCTCAGGCCGAAACAGCCCAATCTCCGTGCTAGAAAACAGCTCAATAAGCACCTCACACAGTTGTAGTATTATTACAACCAAGGACGATAATATCAGCAATTCGACATTGAACCCCATTGTTACAAGCTGCTTCGCGGGCCTCAAAGTCTCCACCAACTTCCCAGTTCGTCCCCGCTCGAACATGCGAAGGCGGGCCCGCAAGATCGTCCAACCGTCCCTTATCGTCCAGGCGAACGTAACGTTCAAGAAAAGTCGAGAAATGACGAAATTGCCCTCGTCTAGGCCGAGGGCGATGGCTAATAATACGGGGAGGAGGTGCCTCCACTGCCAGGTGGACAAGACGCCGCAGTGGAGGGCGGGCCCAATGGGCCCGAAGACGCTGTGCAATGCGTGCGGGGTGAGGTACAAGTCGGGCCGGTTGCTGCCCGAGTACAGGCCCGCGAATAGCCCGACGTTTTCGAGCGCTCTTCATTCGAATTCGCATAGGAAGGTTGTGGAGATGAGGAAGAATAAGGAGAATGGTGGTTAATTAACTAGGGTTTGTGTGGATAAGTTAGGGTTAGGAGAAGATAGGTTATAATGGAGGGAGGATATGAGTAGTAGTGGTTTTTTCGCAAGTAATTTTTTTTTTTTTTTTTTTATATCATTTCATCTGCCAAGTTTGATTATTATTTTGTTTTTCTTGTTTGGGAATTATTTCGGTATTCTTTTCTCTTTCTATCTTATTGAGATATTTAGTTCGGGGTTGTTGTAACTTGTAATGGATTAGGTTATTCATTGAAGTTCTATGAGGATATTCGTCTACATTAGGATATTGCACTAGAGCTGGAGAATTTTGTCAAGGGATTTGTTTTGAGTTTTTTGTATCATTGTGTTATTAGGAGGACGATCATGCATGCAAGGTGGAAAAGAGATACCCTCATAATTGTACGAGTTCTATCAAGAAAAAGTTTCTATAACAAATCATGCGATTGAAATGTTACGTTTTTGTCAGTAAGGGATAACTTCTAATATATCCATATATGAATGTCAACAATAATTCAATCCCATTTGAGCACGACTACTATTTTAAATTGTGTGAACCTAAAAAGATGTTATGCTTATGTGACTATTTTAATTTGTAGGAACCTAAAGGTGCGCGCCTCCGTCGCCGAGGGAGCATTGATTTGCTAATGGTCATCATGATTTAGGATAACAATTGAATGAAAACGATCCATAGGGATGATTGCTAATTGAAGGGGAATATTGTTACACTATTTTTCTTGCATGCGGTAATAAAAAATAGGGGAAATTATAAAATTAGGTCACTAAGTATACATGTTTTCGTTTGGGTCACTATGTTTGATAATTGCAAAAGTAGGTCACTAACTTTTCATGTGAAAACAATTTTGGGTCATTTTTCAATTTTAGGTCACTAAGAATATATTTTTTCGATTTTTGGTCACTAAGTTTAGCTTTTTTCAAATTTGGGTCACTATGTTTATAACATTAGTACCAAATAAGTGACCCAAAATTGAAAAAAATGTAAACTTAGTGACCCAAAATCGAAAAATATATTCTTAGTGACCTAAAATTGAAAAATGACCCAAAATTGTTTTCACATGAAAAGTTAGTGACCTACTTTTGCAATTATCAAACATAGTGACCCAAAAACGAAAACTTGTATACTTAGTGACCTAATTTTATAATTTTGCCTAAAAAATATTATTCCTTAAAAGTAAGTGGGGTGAGAAACATTAAGCTACACTACAATAAAACATGCAATAAGCTTGAATATTGTGGCTGGCTTATTAAGGTTTATTAATTAATTAACGATCACATGGATTATAACTTTATGAGTAGATAAACATTAAACAGTAATGCATGCACTACACTACTTATAACACTTCGACTCAAAGCAAACGAAAAGACAGAAATAACAACGTACGACACGACGAAAACTTCGAACAACAAACCCTAAATTAAGACATCACCAAATATCTAATAAGGTACCGACCAAACAAAACACAACTTCTCATGGCAAAGCATGGCCTGAAGATCCACCACCGACGCCAGGGAGTCCACCGACGCCGGGGAGTCCTCCGATTCCTCCGGCGCCACCACCGAGCCCACCTAAACCACCGGCGCCACCGCCGAGCCCGCTTCCACCTCCTAAACCGCCGCTGCCAAGCACCGGAATCACGCCTACGACGCCGCCTACACCACTCCATGCACCCACGCCGCCAAAGGCAATGAAGTTCTTCTCATCGCCGATGCCATTAGCCGCCGGTGCTTTGGCTTTGTTTGTTAGGACATCCTCGGCTCCATTTTTCTCGACTGGGGCTATTGCGTTATTATGACCACTTATGTCGGCGCTCGGTAGGTTTCTTGCATTGGCATGTAATAGAGCCGCCGCCAGGGCAAGCATCGTCAAGAAAAGTGCAGAAAGCTTTGCCATGTCTATAGGAAAAGTTAAGAGACAGATAAATATATGCGTACTAATTGTGAGTATGACATTAGGGTTGGCGAGAGGTGGCTATTTATGAAGGTTTTGGAACGGTGAGAAAACAGTTGTGGGAATTTAAGGAAGAGCTGTAAATGGTAATAAGTACATTGAAGCAAGAATTCACTAATCCTTGGGAGCTGTAATACTTTTGTCGCATGCAGCATTGGCAGAAGTTGGTTAGATACATGAACACAGATTCAATTAAGGAGAGGGCATTAGATGAGGGAAAAATGTCAACTCCTTCCATGAAAGCTTATTTCATCATCGATTACCATGTAAGTCGAGCAAAGCTGCGTTGCTTTACACGTGTAGGAATTTGCATGTATATATATTTAGAGAGAGAGAGGGTTTTCGGACATGTTTAATGTTGTTCAGTGAGTTTGATTGGCCGTCTTTGGACGGTGGTGGTTGTGAAACATATTCTTGATCTAATTCTTGGTCTTGGTCTAATTAATATTGAAGTGATTTAGTCAATTTTTTGCAATCAGTTCCGATTTAGTTAGTTGAACTTTTTTTCTTACTTTTTATGTGATTCATTGATAAACACTAAAAAAAAAACACGTTTAGCCGCTAAACACATATTAGTCGCTAACAGAGTTAGCGACTGCATAACCGACTAATATATGTAGTCGCTAAAGTCGTTGTCGTTGATTGAACATGGTCGCAAATCAGCTGCTGTTTAGCGACTACGAGCGACCACGGTTGTGTAGTCGCTGATCTGCGACTCTAGCGACCAGATCTCTGTAGTCGCCAATTTTGCGATAAATACGACTGACGCTATGGTAGCGACTACATGTGTGGTCGCTGTTTGGCATCCTGCAGTCGCTAATTTCAGAACGCTGAAGCTCATAATGCAGTCATTAACGTGTAATTGGTAGTTGCTAATCGCCTATTTCAGCAATTAATTAATTATTTATAAATAAATTATATACAAATGTAAAAATTATAAATACACACGAAAAAAAGATCCATTCTATAATCCAAAAGTCGAATACATGAAAATAAATTCAAACGGGAATAAAACAGTCGAATACATGACAATAAAGTCGCCAACATCAAATAAAAAGTTCAACACAAATGTAAGAAACTACGCCAAACCGTGGCCGGATCCCCCGTCCGGAAAGTCGTCGTGGCGTCAAACATTTATGTTCAATGACACCACTGCAGCACATGTCTGCGTGTCTTCCACAGGATTCGACTCGACTGCGTCTAAACCACGCGACTCATTACGGACGCCCGCTGCTTCAAGTCGTGCCTCGAGCTCACTGCATTTCCTATTCACCTGTTCAAGTCGAGCCTATCTGAATGTCTGGGAAGGCATGTAACTATTGGCACTCGATAAAGAGATTGTGCCGCAGGTGCCTCAAAGAAGAGGCGCGATACATTACCTATGCCGGGTACGTTTTGGAACCTCGTATAACACCCCAATACCTCATAGAATGCTTGAGCGTCCGAGAGAGATGGATTAACAATCTTCTTAGCCTCGAAATCTGCCTTTTAACATCAATAACATACGATTACCAAGACTTTCAATTTTGAAAAATGGCACAACCTCACCTATAAAACGATCATCCCAAAAGTTTCAAACCACTCAAAGCAATCCATTTCCACAACAGATACACATCAATCCATTCAAGAACACAATATCAACACACTAGTTCGTTTCCAACAAACAAAATCCAAACACCAAAACACCACATATATATGTTAACAAACGATATTTACTTACCATAATCTTCTCAGCTTTTTAGTCGACAAAAGACTTGTCATTCTTTGTGAGATTTTGCTCACAGATCTCGTGCGGCTGAGGAAGGACTCCGTGTGTGCAGCCTGTCAAAAATAAAATTTAAAGTGTAAAAGGAAAATGAAAGATTGAAGATTGAATGAGATTATACAAAACTTAAATGGAACAAAACTTACTATTTTCTTTGCAAGGTAGCTCGCGTATAACCAATACACGCAGAGAAAACCTCGGGGGCATCATTCAGGATACCTTCACCTTGTGGTTGGTAGACATTGCGGGGCATGTCTGAAGCCTTTGAATCAATATCATCATCGATGTAGTGAGAACAAAAGGTCGAAAATCTCTTCCTTCAAATATGCTTCACATATGGAGCCTTCTACGGGTGCTTTGTTTCCTATTTTCTTTTTCAAATGAAACAAAAACCTGAAGAAAGATGTTATTAAGTAGACAATTCTATGTGTGCTTTATTTTATATATATATATATATATATATATATATATATATATATATGTTATTGAAAGCAACATACAGTTCAAATGGATACATCCATCTAAATTGAACTGTACCGCCCACTTTAGCCTCGATAGGTAGATGCAAGGGTAAATGCTCCATTACCTTGAAGCATGACGAATGAAATATCATTTCAACTTGTACATAGTTTCTGCAATAGTGCCCTCAAGTCTGGTTGTTTCATCGACTGACAGTGATTTTGAGCATAAGTCACGAAAAACTGACTTAACTCGGTTAATGCTTTCCACACATTCGAAGGTAATAAATGTCGAAAGGCAACTTGGGATCAATCTCTGTATGAATACATGATAGTCGTGACTTTGCCATACAAACATATTGCCAGATTCTACATTCACACAACGACCGTAGCTACTTGCAAACCCATCAGGAAATTTCAATCCTGAGTCATTTTCAAAAACGAATATTCTCTTGCTTATTAAGTACAAAGCTGGCCTTTGGCATCTTCATTGTCACTGAACCATCACGCCCTCGTACTTCTAATAAATTCAACGTTGGACGGTAACAGTATAGCGCGACATCTTTTCGAGACTTAGGATTGTCCTGAGACTTACCATTAACTCCCATAACGGTCCACATTATTTGTTCGACACATTTTTCTCCATGTGCATGACAACCAGATCATGTCTTATCTTCAAGTTCTTCCAGTATGGAAACCAAAACAAAACTGCTTAAGCCAATTAAGATGATGAACCTGGCCCGTATTTTCTTTGTCTTCTGTTTTCGGAATTGTTGACACAATATCGAATAAAATATGTCCGTCGACTCTTTATGCAGGCCCATTAGTCTCTACGAATATTCTCTTAAAGTTTTTCTTATTTCTCCTAAAAACGTGATCATGTGGCAAAAATCGTCTATGGTAGTCAAACCATGAGAACTTCTTCACATGGTGCAATGAGAAAGAGTGGGTATCCTCCATACATATCGGACAAGCATACTTTCTTGGAGGTGATGTTCTCAAACCGGATAACATACCATAAGCTGGAAAGTCGCTAACTGTCCACAAAAGAGCGGCACGCATAATGAGTTTACATTTACGATAACTATCATATGTCGTTTTGCCAATTCCCATAGCTGCTTAAGCTCGCCAGCGCAAATATATATCTAAGTTTCTTTAGGGCTGCGAGGTCCTCGAATTAGCATATTCAAAAACATAAACTGCCTTTTCATTAGGGGTGGTTCGGTACGGTATACCGTACCAAAAATGTGATACCGTATACCGTGCCGAAATTTCGGTATCCAAACAAATCATACCAATATCATACCAAATTTTCGATATACCTTAAATTTCGATACGGTATCATACCGAAATTTCGGTATGGTATCGGTATCATACATTCTATACCATTCACACGGAGGGTTTTTTTACCATGCATGTCTCGTAATTCGTTAATTCGTTGTTTTGGAATTTTTAATCAATTCAAACTCCTTAGGTCCCAATAAGATAGATTATTAATACCAAATTTTTCGAAATAGAAAGATTTTTTAACCTTAAATAAGTAACATAGTTTAGCCAGTCTCCTTATTAAGACAAAAACTTTACATGACCACAAAATACAACTTTATATACAGATTAATTAGAACGAAGCGGGTATATTTTAAAAATTAGTGAAGATTAGCAAAAGTAATTGAATTGCATCTTCACGCTTTCAAAATCATGAAAAAAAATTAAAAAAGGCAAAAATTAAACGTTACTTGAGTTACATAACTAAAATATGGTGGGCCTAATATTAGAAAGTTGTGTATAAGTTAATAATTTATTGGCTAAATAAGTTTATGAAGATCCATAATTTTTCATTTTATATTTTTTGAAATAATATAATATATATAGGTGTGTATATATATAAAATATATTAAAAATTTTAGAATTTCGGCATTCGGTATAATCGGTATACCTAATTTTTAAAACTTTCATACGATTACCGTACCGAAAATTTTCGGTACGGTATCATACCTTACCATAAACTTCGGTGTACCAAAATTTTCGATATTTTCGATACGATTCGATACGATAAAGACGGTATTTCGATATTTCGGTATTTTTCCCCAGCCCTACTTTTCATACACATTCAGGGAGGGGGATTATAGGGAGATAAGATGCCACTCTTAATGTGCGTCGCAAATCCATGTGTACAAAGACCTAGCCGTGGCTCACTTGCGAAATCTGGATACATTGCGTCAAAATCGAGCCATTCCGAGCCCTGACAAGGATGACTCATCACCCCATCATCTCTTCGATTCTCATAACACAATATATTCTTCGACACGGTTTTTTTGTGGCATACAACCGCTGCAATCTTGGAATTAATGAACCTTTTCCTAGAAACTCTACGCCCGCGGCGGGTATTACGATATCTCCCTATAGACAACGGCAACGAGATTCATCGTTCTCGCGATCTTTCCAATATAACATGCATCCGTTATTGCATACAATCAATGTACTGACAAGGCATTTTAAGTCCTTTCAGTAATTTTTTGGTCCTATAGAAAGTGTCAACCATAATATTATTTGTTGGTAAAACATCCTTCATCAATGAGGTCCACGCATCCACAGCTCTAAGTGGCAAGAATGGTTTTTAAAACCGGACCGGACCGGCCGGTTCCGACCGGACCGGTCAAAAATCCGGTCCGGTCTTTATTTTAAAAAAAGAAAAAAAAACGAAAATTGAATAAGTAGAAGAAAAAGAATAAAATTCCCAAGTTAATGGGTTGGTCTAGTGGTGAATGTGTTAAATAATACCATCTTGGACCTGGGTTCGAATTCTACACAGCCCTTATAATTTTATTATCTAATTAACTTACTACCCAATATTTTATTTCTATTTAATTTTGACCCCAAAGTGAAATATTTAATACTTTTACATCCATGGTAGAATTAATTTTTAATCACAAACACAATTTACTTTATTTAATTGTTTCCTTTAATATTATAATTTATAATTTGAAGAAAGTTCATATAAAAAAATGTATGGTTTCTATATTATTTGATTGACTCATTTATAAAATATATTTAATATATTTAAGATACCGGTTTTAATCCGGTTTTATACCGGTTAAACCACTAAACCTTAAACCGCTAAAATTTCCGGTCCGGTTTGAAAACCCGGTTTCAGAACCTTGGTGGCATGTTATACTCACATTTGATGTTGATAACTCTCGAAGCAACAACTAATAATTTTACAGCCTTCGTAGATGGGTCTTTCGACAGATTTCAGCAAATAAAAAAAAATCTCTCGTCATGGCTGTAGGTTCTTCCTCGTCAGTTTCATTATCGAAATCACTACCCATAATTCGATTGTTGTCATGAGAGTGCTCGTAAAAGTAATTATGATGATTTCCACCAAAACCATCTACTATCATGTCAGAAAACCGATTGTCGTGCACATGTCTAGAGGAACTACCCACGTCACAACTTTTCTGCCTGTTTATCCCAAGTATAATAATTTGGACGAAACCCATACTTATAGAGATGTAAGTGGGCATCATTTGAGGTTTGAAATCGGTTATTCCAGCAAATATTACAAGGATAACGTATTCTTCCCGCTGATATAAAATGACTTTGCTTAAGAGCCCAGTCTAAGAATTGTTTAACTCCATCTACAAATTCGAGTTTTAATCACTTTCCATCCCATTGATCGTACATCCATTGTCTGTACGAATTCATTTGGGACAACTGCACAACAAATCACGCACGTATATTTAACTACCCACACATATATTTAACTACTCGCACTAACTTCATTAAAGACGGAGGATCAAACGCGATAGCGATTGACCGAGAGTTAACGGGAATTAGCGACAAGGATAGCGATCAACCGGATCGGGAGCGATCAATGGGTCCGAGCAACGATCGTCGAGGAGCAACTTTGCAACGAAACAAAAAATTGCGACATATTCAACCGAAATCCCTCAATCCCTCAACAAAATTAAATGACATAATTAAAATCCCTCAACATACAAAGTTTCATCCCTCCTCGACATATTGAACCGGAATCGTACCTGGGAGAGGCGAAGGTAGGCGGACGACAGACGACAGACCGCGAAGAGAGGCGGACAAAGGCGGAAAACGAGCGAGGGATGGCGCGCCTTTCTAATTTGGCAAAGGCGAGCGACGGAGGACGGCGGCAGAGGTCGTCGGATGAAGGCGGACGGCGCGGAGTCGGGACGAACGGGGTTGGTATGATCGATGGTGGGAAATTTTCGGATTTGGGAACCGTAGTTTGGGGTTTCACGATCGGGGGAATTTAGGGTATTAGATTTAGCGACTACACGTATGTGGTCGCTAATATTAATAAATGTAGCTGCAAAAAAATCAGCGACTGATATTTCACACCAAAAAATTAGTCGAGTAGCGACTACAGATGTGTGGTCGCTAATTTACGCCTCTGTAGTCGCAAAAAATTTAGCGACTGCATTTTCTTCATTACCTTCTGTGTCTGTAGTCGCTATTTGCGACTAAGATTTCGTAGTCGCTAATTAATAAAACTAGTCGCTAATCGAGATAATTCAGATCGACTTCGAGAAAAGGATAATAAAACGAGTTCTGATGTGGACTAAAGTAGATGGGCCTAAAAATAAAAAAGCCCAATAAGCCCATCGAGAAGGAAGACCCATAATAAGGTACAGAATCAGACTGGGAGAAAGGACCTGCGAAGATCCCCCGGATATAAGCATTATCCGGGCAAAGAAAGTAGGACTTTTGGGTATTCAAGGACAAAAGGACAGTGGAAGAGAAGGAAGAGAGTCATAGGGCCGCGTGCCAACTCATTATAGGAAGGTGCCACTGATCATAAAGCTGTAGCCGTCACAAAGATCCATCAATCCATAGTTTCCTGCTGTTCACAGTACCCTAGGGGTCACGTCCCTGAATTCCTCGAATTCTACATAGAAGAAGCTGCTGGGAGCTGCTATAAAAGGAGGGACTTAGCCAATTTTCAGAACAAGGATTATCATTCTAACACTTTCCCACACACGAAAAACACCTAGGAATCTCTCTTTCTCACTGTAATAGTTCTCTTCCATTAGATCTTTAACAGATATGAGCGAAAGTGAGTTATGAGCGTGTAAATCTCCCAAGTTAGTGAAAACCAGTTTTAGAGCGCCCGTGGACGTAGGATCTACAAAGATCCGAACCACGTAATCCTTGTGTTATTTCGTTTATGTTCAAACAGGTCCCCCACGTTCCAAACATGTTCAAACAGGTCCCCTAACGTCACGGACAGGTCCCCCAATACCTCAAACGGGTCCCCCAATGTCCCAAACAGGTCCCCAACGCCCTAATACGATTCCAAACACGCGCCTTTCGGTTTCCTTACAAATAAGCACCTTACGCACGTAACTTTATCGATTCTCCGGCATATAAATTTCCCCACACATATAAATTTCGTTGATTGGGAGAGCCCCATATCAAATGCCGCCGTCTGTGGGAAAATCAGAGTTGAAGACGTGAGTAATTTTTCTTACGTTGTGCGAAGTTATGCTTAACGTTTTTTCTCTTTCTTATCCTTATTTCTACTGGGATGAGACAAAATGCAAAAAATTGGGGGAAGAAGACTCTCTCTGTCGAAGAGTTTGGACTTATACCCCGCAGGAGCTGTCAAAGCGCAACTGAAGCTCCTGAGACGTAATGCATTAAACACAACCTTGACGGAGAGGACGAGAGGATGAATATCCGAAGCTCCCCTTTCAGGATCTAAGAGCCCAGCTCCGCGCTGGTAAGAAGACCCGAATCTCCCCCTTCGGGACCTAAGAGCCCGGCTCCGTGCTGGTAAGAAGACCCGAAGCTCCCCCTTCGGGACCTAAGAGCCCAGCTCCGCGCTGGCAAGAAGACCCGAAGCTCCTCTTCGGGACCTAGGTGCCCAGCTTCGCACTGGCATGAAGACCCGAACCTTCCCCTTCGGGACCTAAAAGCCCAGCTCCGCACTGGCAAGAAGATCTGAAGCTCCCACTTCAGGACCTAAAAAACCCAGCTCTGTGCTGGCAAAAAGACCCGGAGCTCCGCATCCGGGACCTCTCAGCTCCACGCCAGAGCGTAGACCCTAAGCTCCACATCTGGACTTCCTAGCTTCGCACTGGCATGAAGAACCGAAGCTCCAATTTTGGGACCCAAGAGCCCAGCTCCGCGCTGGCAAAGACTCGGAGCTTCACATTCAGGACATCCCAGCTCCATGCCGATGTCTAGAGGTCCACGGGAGATAAAAGCCTAGTTCCATGCGGGCACATGAAGATCCATGGAAGACATCCCGTGTTGATAAGGCTCCTAGCTGGGACCTCAGACCCTCTAAAATCTCATTCTCTCTTATATGTTGTTGTTATCATATTACACATGTGCACCACCCTATCAATTGTTATTGTTTGAAGGACGTGATCCAGAGGCTTGTCCTGACAGAACACCCAAGGTGCTAGCCACAGTAGCAAAGGTTCGCGCCTCGTTCGGATACCGAGCACAGGAAGGCCCACTGGAACCTCCAAACCATCTCCATCCGAGCACAGGAAGGCCCACTGGATCTATTAAAGGATATCCATACTGGTATGAGAGATCTAAGATGCTAAGGACCGGCGGGTCATACCCTTTCATCGACAAAGGGAGGACGGGGACCTCCATACAACATCAGTAGGTCCAACATTGCGGCCATGGGGGCACCCGCCACCATTTTCTCCGTAAAAAAGAGTGCACCAACCAACAGCCTCCATGATAGGAGCTCGTTGGGTCGTTGTCCCAAGAGCTCCCTCAGATTTCTATAAAGTTGTTATGCCAGGAAGAAATAGGCGAGAGCCGCGCCCATGGAAAACCACATCAACCTCGGGATAGAGAGCTGTTGGGATCTCTCCTTAGGATCCTACAGAACCTCATACCGTCATGCAACAACATGGAAGAGATCCTGGCCAGCCGAGAGACATCCCATGATGAAAAGGGCCCTCTGAATCTCATTTTCATTTACCTTACCAATATTTTATAAGTATATGCATCAAACTAACAACTTCTATTGTTTGAATGACCAAATAGAAGGACCCGTCCTCGTATGAAGTATAGGGAAGTCCGTTGGGCATAGCCTCGACCAAGGCCTGAAGGCAACCAAGAAGGGGCCCGGGGGATCTGTGCCGACGAAAGGCAGACAACCCCTGCGTCTTCCAGATAGGAGCCAGCTCCATTTAAGGATCCTCTGCATTGGCACGCGAAGGTCCGTAGGACCTCGAAGTGAGCTCCGCACTACCACCAACTCTGCACTAGCATCCGAAAGCCCAATATACTTTCCGGTAGCAAAGTCCCTAAGCTTCTGATAGGAATCTATAGCCTTAGCTACGCGCCTGCTCAAAAGAGGGCACCCACCACCATTTTCTCCGTAAAAAGGAGTGCACCAACCAACGGCCTCCATGATGGGAGCTCGTTGGGTCGTTGTCCCAAGAGCTCCCTCAGATTTCTATAAAGTTGTTATGCCAGGAAGAAATAGGCGAGAGCCGCGCCCATGGAAAACCACATCAACCTCGGGATAGAGAGCTGTTGGGATCTCTCCTTAGGATCCTACAGAACCTCATACCGTCATGCAACAACATGGAAGAGATCCTGGCCAGCCGAGAGACATCCCATGATGAAAAGGGCCCTCTGAATCTCATTTTCATTTACCTTACCAATATTTTATAAGTATATGCATCAAACTAACAACTTCTATTGTTTGAAGGACCAAATAGAAGGACCCGTCGTCGTATGAAGTATAGGAAAGTCCGTTGGGCATAGCCTCGACCAAGGTCTGAAGGCAACCAAGAAGGGCCCGGGGGATCTGTGCCGACGAAAGGCAGACAACCCCCGCGTCTTCCAGATAGGAGCCAGCTCCATTTAAGGATCCTCTGCATTGGCACGCGAAGGTCCGTAGGACCTCGAAGTGAGCTCCGCACTACCACCAACTCTGCACTAGCATCCGAAAGCCCAATATACTTTCCGGTAGCAAAGTCCCTAAGCTTCTGATAGGAATCTATAGCCTTAGCTACGCGCCTGCACAAAAGATCCAAAGGGCCACAACACCTGAAAACCTGAGGGAGATAAAACTTGAGCTTCATGCTGGCACATAAAGCTCTGCTGGAGGACAATTCCTAGCTCCGCTCTGACAAACATCCATAGGATCTCAAAGCCCAGCTCCTCGCTGGTAATATCCGTGGGACACAGCTCCGTGCTAGTACACAGAGACATACCGCACTGATAAGGCTCTTAGCCGGAATTTCAGGGCCCTCTAAACCTTACTCACATTTATATCATCGGAACCATAATAAATGCATGCATCATACTAACGACTGCTATTATTTGAAGGATGAAACCGAAATGCCCTCCCTAGTGGAACAACTGAGGAAGTTTCTTGACCGTGGCATCAACCAAGGTCGGAATGTAGCCAAGAAGGAGTCTGGGGATCTGTGCCAATCAAAGGCAGACAACCCCACCTCCTCTAGACAAGAACTTGCTCCATTTAAGGATCACATCCCTATCATAATAGGAGTCCAGGGCAGAGGAATTCCAATTTCCAACAGAGCCCGAAATTGTTCACTTGAGCAGTCGAAAGACCGAGCCTCCGGAGATTGGGAGCCAGGGACCTCATCATTAACCGAGGACAAAGGAGCTCCATTACTTCAAATTTTAGAACAAGAAGCTCGGATACTAAGCGAGCGGGCGCTATAACCACGCGTTTAAGCGAGCGGCCGCTATAACCACGCGTTCAAGCGAAGCTGGCGCTATAACCAGGGTAAACTAATTATATCCCTAAGAAAATACCGCCTTGTCGGAATATGCACATTTTATCATATAATGAAAGGTGCACCATATAATATAATCGATGCTGAGGGTCGACGGACCTAAGGTGTACCCGACATCAAAGACTGATAGTCTGCGACGTGTGAGGATACCAAAGGCCGACGGGCCGGCGGCGTACCTGACATCAAAGATAAGAAAGTCTGTGACGTGATGATACCCATAAGGGTGTACAAGATGCCGCCGCTGATGGGCTGCGGTGTACAGGACATCAAAGGCTCTCAGTAGGCCTGCGACGTGAATGGTACCTAAGAGCGAAGCTGGCGCTATAACCAGGGTAAATCGATGAGGGGATCCCCGGGGTTATAATTTTGTAGGCCTAAGTGTCTACCCAGATACTGAACTCGCTAAGGACAAAGAGAGTCTAGCGCAAAGCGACACCCGAGGACAATGAGACGGTCATTGCAACCAAGGGCGTGAATTCGTACTTGGCTTACGAATTGAATAAGCGAGCTGGCGCTATAACCATGCCACAATAATGATGGTCACAGAAACATCCATCAGGTCCCGCAAAAGAACTATAATACAAGGAGAAAGGGAACTCCGATGTAATTGCGAACATGGGGAGTTAAGCTCCCACACACCATTATGCATCGAAAGGAATAAATGACATAGTATTTCTTACAGGCCATCACCGCTGTAAAAAGGCAAAAAAGAGGATGCCCCAGGGAGCTAGAAGCAATGTGCAGCAGGACCGGATCTCCTCCAAGGCTCGTAGAGGAGCTCCGCCATCAGGAGCAGGGCTCTCCGAAGAGATAAAGTCGATGCATGGGAGCTCGGAGATATTGGCACCGCAAGGAGCTAGAGCTAAGGGTTCAAGGGAACCTGCGGATCCCCGGGAAGCATTCGAGAGAAAGAAGGCCCCGACGAGTAGACATGGCTCCGCCACTGTATCGTCCCCTAATATGATGTCGCGTTAAAGGTGCAAATTCCCCAGAAAATGGGAGTCCTTCAGGTACGCTTGGTGCCGGTCCCCAGCTAGGTCCTCTAGGAACTCATTTCCAACCACCATGAACGGGAGATGCTGCTGAGAGAAGCAGGTACCTTCAGCCTCTGCCTCCACCAAGTAGGCATCTCACTCTTCCTTCTCCTTAGCGAAGGAGCTCCGCAGCCTCTCGCACTGTTCCATGAGTAGGGTGTGCTCTGGCCTTTCTTTGTTCCTAGGAGCTCCGCAGTTCCCTCTCGCGCTGCTCCACTAACTCGGCACGTCCCACCTCCACCTTTTTGCGACCCGAATCCAATTCCCAGGCTACTTCCTTTTGCTGCCAATAGCCCCGCCTAAGCTTGTTCCAATTGGGTCCTCAAGATTCGATTAACTAGCTCCAACTCCTGGACTAAGGACCGGGCGGACGATACGGCAGCTACGTAGCCCACCACCTGAGAAGCAAAACATACGAAAAGAACGCCAGAATGGACTAGAAGGCAACGGAGGATGGCACGCCAATTGCTCTTCGTTCTCCTCTGCGGATCTCTGGGAGATGTTCCCCGATCTTCTGGGAGCACCAAACGACTTACTATGATCATCTTTCCAGCTATGTTCGGATGATCCATGGAAGCAGTGGGCTTGACCGCTGAGGTCCCTACAGATCTCGAAAGAGGCTCAGCACTTCGCCTCCTGAGGAAGAGTGAAGGGCGGTAATGAGAGCTTCTTGGGCTCCCATAACAAGAGAAGGAACTAAAGAAACATCCTCCGTTCCTACTGAGGGAGGATCCTCCTCACGAACGTCCTTAGCCACCAGGACGCAGAGGAGCAAGGGAGCTACAGAGGGTGCACTGAGGAACTTGGGAACTGATTCCCTTCTCCACATTGGCCAACAGACATATCATAAGGACGTCATACCTGCTCCAGAAACCCAAGACACCGGCTGAACCTTTAACCACTCACAAGGCGCGTCCCTTCAAGGAATAGTTACTGTAAGGAAGTAAGGCCCATCTTACTATCTTACTCTAATTCACTTTTTGTCCCAAAAACAAAATTAGAGCAGGGGAGTGGTTGATGTGGATTAAAGTAGATGGGCCTAAAAGTAAAAAAGCCCAATAAGCCCATCAAGAAGAAAGACCCATAATAAGGTACAGAATCAGATCTGGGAGAAAGGACCTGCGAAGATCCCCCGGATATAAGCATTATCCAGGCAAATAATGTAGGACTTTTGGGTATTCAAGGACGAAAGGACAGTGGAAGAGAAGGAAGAGAGTCACAGGGCCGCGTGTCAACTCATTATAGGATGGCGCCACTGATCAAAAGCTGTAGCCGTCACAAAGATCCATCAATCCACAGTTTCTTACTGTTCACAGTACCCTAGCGGTCACGTCCCTGAATTCCTCGAATTCTACATAGAAGAAGCTGCTGGGAGCTGCTATAAAAGGAGGGACTTAGCCAATTTTCAGAACAAGGATTATCATTCTAACACTTCCCCACACACAAAAAACACCTAGGAATCTCTCTTTCTCACTGTAATAGTTCTCTTCCATTAGATCTTTAACAGATATGAGCGAAAGTGAGTTATGAGCGTGTAAATCTCCCAAGTTAGTGAAAACCAGTTTTAGAGCGCCCGTGGACGTAGGTCTACAAAGATCCGAACCACGTAATCCTTGTGTTATTTCGTTTATGTTCAAACAGGTCTCCCACGTTCCAAACATGTTCAAACAGGTTCCCCAACGTCACGGACAGGTCCCCCAACGTCCCAAACAGGTCCCCAATACCTCAAACGGGTCCCCCAACGTCCCAAACAGGCCCCCCAATGCCCTAAATACGATTCCAAACACGCCCCTTTCGGTTTCCTTACAAATAAGCACCTTACGCACGTAACTTTATCGATTCTCCGGCTATATAAATTTCTCCACACATATAAATTTCGTTGATTGGGAGAGCCCATATCAAGTTCATATTCTTTTTAAATTATTTATTTTTTTCCTGTTCGTTTATATAAATTGGCGCCATATGAATAGAATCTTTCCCGTCCCGGTCGTTTTTTGTTGTATACATATATAATATATTTAATGGATTTACATGTTAAGATACAGCTTATGGCCCATATCACAGTCTATAATATGGTTCCGACAAAATTTAGATTATCTGATATTCATTATCAGCTATCTGAAGCGAGAGTAATCCCTTGATCTGCGTGTCGCGACGGGAAAAATATATTTATGTTATTATTAAGCTTGTGTAATTTTTTTTTTTTATCTTTGACTAGAAAGTCAGTAATTAGATTTAACACCCTAACTTCGTATAGGATATTAGCTATAAATTATTATTAAACTTTGCTTGGTAAGATTGTTCAATTTCGATCTTAGTATATTGTTTGGCAATGTAGTATTTTTTTTTCGTTTTTGGATTTTTGCTTCTATAATCCATGCATGTCACGAGGTATCTCGATTCCCAATACTCTAATTAAGTTACTGATTCGAATTTGAACATCATCATCGATTTTATGATAATCCTCAGCTTCTAACGAGGCTAATTCTCCTTATATGTGTGACATGTCCCAAATTACGATATGCATCGATAGCAATAGAAAATGTACTTGGAATTTTTATTTTTTTTCGAACTACACTATCTTATTGTATGATCAAGATGATTATACTTCTAAGTTCTAAATATGTTCAAGAAACGAAGTACTGGAAGAAAGAAAAACGTCGTTGATATTCTAGAGGAAAACCTAGATTAGGGCATAACAATACCTCTTTTTTTTTTTCTAACATCAACACTTAAATCTGGGGCAGATTGACAAGAAGATAATGAGCGCTATAGCTACCGCGATGCCGAAAACAATCAACTTTATCTTCATGTTCTCTATCCACATCTTTCGCCTCATCTTCGTTCCTTGTTTCCGAAAATCTTGAGCCTGAAAAAAAAAACACACCAAAAACGAAAATATAAATAGAAATCATACAAATCACTTCTAGCCTGAAAAATGCGCGTCAAAGCTTTACTTTTAACCTGTGATCTGAGATTCTCACTCTTGTCCACTAGGAGTTCGATCTTCTCCCCTCGGTCGAGAACCTAATAATCAACCAAAAAATGCAGTAAAATTAAAAGCTTGAAAATGATGAAAAAAATTAATTAAAAATTAGGGTTTTTGTTCTTCAAAAAACACCTTTTCAATATTTTCCATCATCACGCCTTTCACCTCTGCGACTTGAGCCTTCACCTTCGCGAGCTTGTTGATTTCTTCAGGATGATCGACGCAATATTGCATGTGCTCCTTCAATTTAGGGCTGATGATGAGATAAAAACACATCTAATTATATAGAGTGATAACATATAGTGAAATAAATATAATTTGAGATTACCCATATTCCCTTTTGAGACCATTGGGACCCGAATTCGCCGCTTTCGCTCCATGCTTTTTCGTAAAATCTTCCTTTATACGATCAAGAAATGCGATTGGGGTTTGCCTACCCGCCGATTCAATAGCCACTACACAATAAGCTACAAAAAAATATGATAGCCCTTTTGATTAAAAAGCCAAGCTAACAAATATATATGAAAAAGATCCATTTTTTTGCAAGAATTGGAATATATCCTCACGTATGCATGCACTTACTGAATCCATTTTCGACAAGATAATTGAACGTATGGCCATCGCAGTTGTAAGTGAACCTATTGCTCGAGGCGGGCAGTTTCTGAAGGCATTGAGAGGCGATGGAAGTGAAGTTCCCTTTAAACTCAGTGTAATCTGCGAGGATCGTAGTTCCTCTCGCCACGAAGCTGTAGATCAACGTTTGCTGACCCATTTTTACACGCACCTCTCCTTTTTTTGTGCTTTCTTTTTTGCACTTTTTGTGTTTGTGGTTCTTTGTTACGCTGCAAAAACCTCAGGATCAAAGATAATGGAGAAGGGACGATGTCAAAGGAAAGAGAAAGAAAAGAGAGAAAGACGAGGTTTGTGTTGATGCAAGAGAAGAATAAAGGGATGGTGAGACATGAATGAAGATGAGTGTTTTTAGGGGGGTGTGATTAACGAATGGTTCTTGGAGTGTTATATGCATTGTATTTTCTATTTATAGATTTGATAAAATTTTTAATAAGAAATGCACGCTCGTAATTTTCTGTTAGGTCCTAGTGCAATATCAATATGTGATGATAATCCAAAAAAAATCTACATTACTAGATCATCCACTAAGCCTACGAACTTAGTTAAAGAAGTTATTTCTTCTTTATAGTTTATAGCACACATGTTCCATTAGAGTCGCATTAATTTACTGTCAGTTTATAGATCAGAAAATGCCAAATCTCAAGCGTCGCCAAGAATCAAGCGAAGACCACATAGTCCAACAATTGAAGTTTTTGTCTCATGTACGAATCTCTGATTTTAAAGAAACACCCCAACCACAACACAAGGTTGAACGAACATAGGGGGAGTTGAGCTACAATTGAACGGAGAGATCGGACTCAAAAGACAAGATACGGCCAACAACTTCAGCATGGACTTCAAGAATCAAAGCTGCCAACTCGTGTACAGCTTTTCGCGTTTAAAGAGAGCTCCCAATCCCAACACAAGGTTGAACTAATGTAGGGGGAGTTGCGACTATCGAAGGGAGAGCTGGAACACAAGAAGATAAGATCAGAACATGGTGAGCTTGGATCTCCTAAAGAAGAGGACACAAGACAAGACAAAGGAGGATGTAATTGAAGAAGAACACGCATGCAAATGCTTTCACGTACACAACTCCGATACGTGTTCTTTGAGGACTCAGTACGATCACAAGACGAAGATAACCAGCGCTGAATTGGAAATTGAACACAAAGAGGGAGATTGTTAGGAATATTTTATTGTGTTCAATTAAATCAGGTTATCTTAATCTTGTAGTTTTATTCTGCCCTAGTACTTAATTGTAAATATACCTAACTTGTGGGTATATTAGTTATATTGGGCCCAGTTAGCCCATTGGGGCTTATGTATAAATACCCTAAACGATGTATAGTTATATTGGGCCCAGTTAGCCCATTAGGGCTTATGTATAAATACCCTAAACGATACATCGTTTAGGGTTGCTGATTCATTAATAGAGTTGACGACTTTTCTGAAGAACTCGCGCGCTCTCGTTCCAACTCTACAATTCGTCTATCGGTATTACTTCTTTATTGCTTCCGTAATTCATCGTACAAGGTAATACTAATCCTATGAATCAGATCAAGGTTGGATAAAATAGGCCTAACAAGTGGTATCAGAGCCGAAATCGTGGATCAAATTCATCAGTTTTCTTTCTCGGTTATGATTTTTTAAAATCGTCAGATTCCTCTCGTAGAAATTCCAAATTCTGCTCGGTTTCTGAAGTAACACACATCTGCTTTATCTGCTCTCGAAAGCTTTTCTCTTCAAAATTATCAGTTCAATTTTCCAGTGAATGCAGACGACGATCCTCAGTCGACGACGAACAGGAAACGTTTCGAAGAGAAAGACACTTCTCGAGATTCCCTTGATTCAAATTGCTCGAAATTTGCGGCTAATTTCACTCTCATCGACCACGACATTTTAAGTTCCTCGACATTTATTTGAAGCCTCGACATTTGATTTGAAGCCTCGACATCTTATTTGAAGCCTCGACATTTTAAGTAACTCAGACATTTTATTTGAAGCCTCGACATTTTCAGTTTTTCTCGACAAATCGCACCTTCTCGACATCATTAACCGATTTTATAAAATATCGAGGTTTGTATTTCCCGAAATCACCCTCTTGCCTTTCGGAAAAGCTTTCGAAATCCCTTCCTCACACATTCTAAATTTTTAACCAATCACAATTCATTCTTTTGTCAGCATTGCATCATTTCTATCATCATCGCCCATTACTCGTTCATCAATCATTATCTCACATCATTATATATATATACATATATATATATACATATATATATATATATATATATACATATACACGTAATACATCTTCAAACACCACTCATCATCCAAGTCCCATCACCACCTTGATCTTCATCCACGTGCCATATCATCATCTAATAATTGGACTCTACTTACATTTCATCGAACGTTCTATTCTTATAAAGCCATTCGAATTCCACTAATCGGAAATATTCAGGTTTAAAAGAAATAAAATAATAATAATATAATAAAATAAAATAAAATAAAATAAATTACATATGATAATAAAATCTTAAATAAATAATAAATAAATTAAATTCTGTGATTATTTTATCTTTCACATATCTTTCTAACATTGTTTGATTTTTCTTTAGTTAGAGATCTAAGATTTAGCTGATCAACACGATTAAGATCCATATTCAACCAAAATAATTCTAAAACTGAACTTTCAATATCCATTTTCAATATGTCATATATGCCGTATCAGTGGGAACAGAAAGTGAACAAACAAGCTAAAGAAATTGAGGAATTAAATGCTCGCTTAGAGAATAATCATAAATGTCTCCTTGCCAGCTTAAGTGAAAAAGCGCATCTCAATTGCAAGCTTGAAGCAATGCAAATGAGAGTCGATGATCGTGACAAAGAAATAGAAAGACTGAAAGTGCAAATTAGTGAGTCAACATCTAGTTTGAAAAAGAGCGAAGACGAGATACTCACTAAGACTTGTCAATATAACTTCATATATAGCGAGCGTAACGAGTTATACTCTAAAATTAGGAGTTTAGAGGACATTCTAACAAAAAGAGGGCAAGCGGATCAAAATTTCTCTAAGAACCTAGCGTCAAACGGGGAAAATATTTTACATTCTAACAAATCTACTTCTTGTTGGGAAATTCCAGAGGTCACTGATAAAATTTCTAAATTGAACGCAACTTTGGAATCAGAAAGAGTAGGTTTTTAAGCAGAAAAACAAATACAGTCGGGTACCGTATTCATAGCAGAACAGGAATCATGGCTCAAGGATACCTCTGAAAGTGAAGACGAAAACCTGGCTCTCATGGCAAACGTCGAAGCTGACTCTGAAGATGAAGCACATACCACTGCAGCTACTCTCCCAACTGACTCATCATCTGAGACTGAGGTACACGACTCTCACTCCAATTTACATAAACAGTTATGTATTCTTCAAGATAGACTAACATCTATGTCTAGTGAAAACCAATCATTAAGAAAACTAGAAACTAGGTTAGCGAACAATGAAAAGGTCTTGCGAACCGAACTAGTAGAAAAGGCTAAGTTAAACTCGTTTCTAGAACAAGCTCAGGATACATCCCTCAGATATGAGACTAGGATAGGAGATCTAGAAGAAAAACTTTCCGAAAAGGAAAATGATTTCAAGAAGAGTGAGGAAGAGCGTAATTCCATATCCCAAAAATATGAATTCTTATCTAAGGAACGAAATCGTCTATATTCGAAAATAAAAAAACTTGAGGATCTTCTAAACAGTAGAGTACAAACAGATAGAATGATTCTCTTAAATAACGCTAGAGACACAGAATTTTATGATCCCCGTGGAGGAATAGGATATTTTCCAGATTCCGTGCAAACAGTAAAGAAACCCCTTCCCCTTTATGATATCAGGTTCCTAGGTTTAAATATTCCTAGTCTTATGCCTTTCACTAGCTCATCTACACTTGACAATTTAGAGCAGAAAAAGAGAAATAAAAAGGACTGGGCTGAAATTCCAATTGACTACGAGGAACTGAATAAAAGTTACCAAACCAGGAAAATCGATCTATCTGATGACTACTTTTCCTTATATCCACCCTCTACAGAAGAAGTAGTTGTCCAAAGATCAAATACCTCTAGTACATATATCCCTGCAGTTATAAAAGAAATCTATGATTTGCGCTCAACTCTTGAGACCGAAAAGATTGCCGCTCAAGTGGAAAAAGACGTACTTTTGACAATTATATCTTCACTCGAAAAACAAGTCAATAACTCCATAGATCTCTCCCCACAACTGCATTCAGCTAAGTCTAAGATAGAAGCATCACTCCACAAGGAAATTAAAGGGAAAGAAAAAGCCAAAAGACATGATCTGCTATTTGAAAACTACGCGTCTCCCTCAAATCATTACTATTCCTACGATGATGCACTTGACTTGAATTCCCGTTTTCGTTTTGCAAGCGCAACCCCAATCAAGAACGACACACGGTTCTTCTGTAAAGGCAAGACGGACTTTCTAGCCGAAATTTCACGCCTCCAGGACATCAATAAATTACAAGCAAAGGAACACCAAAATCAATATGAAATATTCAAGTTCGAAAAAGAAAAACTTCTGAATGAAATTTCCCTCCTAAGAAATCTCAACGATCGTTCATCTGAAGTTGGTTCATCTTCGACTTATGATTTAACTCCTAATGATGTGTCAAATTTAGCTACAGGCAAGAAACTAACCAAGAAGACGAAGACGATGGAAAGGGTCAGGAAATCAAAATCTAAAACCTCTCCTACCAAGGCCTTCTACTCTACAAACCATGCTTCGAAGACAACTAATTATTATGAAGTTTCCCGTCTTAATAAATCTAATATTTATAAGTTGCATCACTCCTCTACTCGACAGCCATCATCTCATGCAAGCCACGTCTCGAACACTCCCGTATTCAATCGATTGATGAATAAAAACTCAACAGGATATAATCTTAATGTTAAACAAATTTGGGTGCCTAAGCAAAAACATCACTCCACATCCCCACAACACTCAAAACAAGGATTGAAGCTACGGATTCCTAAGTCACAAATCAAATTGAATAGGACTTTAAAAGTTGACTTAGGATCAATATCTGAATCTTATGTACTTAACCCGTTTTCTGCTAATAAGGGAGGACCCATCCAAAAATGGGTACCAAAGTCCCGGTAATGCTTTGCAGATATCCCAGCATGAGTAGGTACTATGAGAGCTGCTCCACACTCATGACTGGTATGCGACGAGGGCAGCCAAACATCCCAGCGTGTATGGCATCTCGGGTTGCTCCACAGACACGACTGGTTAGCGATGCGAGCAACTAAACGTAGGTAAATTCTATATATGCATTCCATAATTAAACGGCATGCATATTGAACTGAAAATACTATATACCTACTTTGAAACTAAAGGGTACATTATAGTTATGCATGCTTCAAAAAGATCTTAAATTCCAAATTTTTGCATACATACATGAGCTGAAATGCATTAAACACCATGTTATAGGTACATTTGCATTATGCATACATCTTAAAGAATCTTCGAGCTTAAACTTTTGCGTATGCATATAAGCTGAATTGATAAATGCCTTTATTTTTCAAAATGGTACATGTTTAAATATGCATTTTCATAACCTTGCAAGATTTTGAAACTTATAAGGCATATTTCGTAGTCAACTAATAAATACCATTTTCTTATTTGAGCTAAATTTGAGGGGGAGTGAAGTTAATGTGTGAACTTAGGGACAGAGACTCGAACGATAATTTTAATCCAAATATGCATCTTTTGAGGGGGAGTAATTCAGTTTTAAGAAGCATGATTTGAGGGGAAGGATTTTAAATATATATATATCTATATATATAATATATTAATAATATAATATATAGTTACTATTATATTATTATTAAGATAATACATATATATATATATATATATATATGAAAAAAAACACAAAAAAACGTGCAAAAAAAAGAGAAAAGGCAAAAGAAAAAACAAAAAAAAAGGCCACATGCTCTCATAATCTTACTTCAAAAGAGTTCCCTGTCTTCCAAAGATATATTTGAAGTACGAATCTCAAGCCTACAAGAGTTCAAGAATTCCAAAAGGCGTGACAACCGTACACTATCACGAAGATGATCTCAACCGACCTGCTCCAACTCGCTGATCAAGCAGCACTCACCAAATTGACGGATGCATGGATTCTAAGTTCCCATGGTTCAGTCAGACCAAACTGAACCTAACCCCGGAACGTAGACGAGTGTTAGTGAGGATTCAAATTCATAGAGCTACCCCTATTTGGAAATTCTTGACAAGACCGAAGAGCGGAAGATACAAAATTCCCTTAGTCACAAATTACTCGGACCAACCCCCATAAGTACAGGTGCTAATTTTATCAGCCCCCGGGTAGAAGTCGTCGCATTAGGTCTAACGGCGCATGCACAACCAAGCCTTACCCACTCATCGATCTCCCAACAGACCGATGTTTCACTAAATCACGGGGAGCCGCGTAATCTATCACTGCTTCACTTGGAAGCAGGAGATATCGAACTAAGTGGTAGTCAGCCCCACACCGCTGAATTTTATTGATCACATCGAGTCTAGTGTGTCCTCACCATCCAAATATTTTTATATCTTTTTAGGACACATACACCTTTTTCTTATCTGGACTTTGTGACCAGATCAGAACTTTCGTAGACATGTCCTACTACGACATGCTTCGATGATCGGAAGGAAGTCCTACCGTTGCAACATCGAAACAACAACGGTTTCAGGCCATCGTCTATGAGCTATGCTCCTAGACTGATGTTAACGGGACGCCTATGTGGCCCCGGTTTATAAATCCCTGTTCTCACAGGCCACGTCTCAGAGTTTAACTCTAAAGTCGTGTCGACGGACTGCCTTTGTGGCTCCGTCAGGTTATTACCCAACCTGACTACCCACCAATTCCGCCGTGCATACTGCTCTGAAGCTGCGCTCTCGTGCTCTTTTGGGGGACAATCTGAAGGAGCCCAGAGTCATTTTCAGAAAATACACACTACGCGTACACCTTCTTCTTGTCCCGACGACGCGATCTTTTTTGCCAAAGACGATGCCCCATTTTGACCTATAGCATGACGATCTCCCTAGCTCGATCTTCATGAGGGGGAGGAGCACTAAAGCAAAATGGGAGCAACACCACGACGAAAGTGCAATATAGATCAGAAAATGCCAAATCTCAAGCGTCGCCAAGAATCAAGCGAAGACCACAGAGTCCAACAATTGAAGTTTTTGTCTCATGTACGAATCTCTGATTTTAAAGAAACACCCCAATCACAACACAAGGTTGAACGAACATAGGGGGAGTTGAGCTACAATTGAACGGAGAGATCGGACTCAAATGATAAGATACAACCAACAACTTCAGCATGGACTTCAAGAATCAAAACTGCCAACTCGTGTACAGCTTTTCGAGTTTAAAGAGAGCTCCCAATCCCAACACAAGGTTGAACTAATGTAGGGGGAGTTGCGACTATCGAAGGGAGAGCTGGAACACAAGAAGATAAGATCAGAACATGGTGAGCTTGGATCTCCTAAAGAAGAGGACACAAGACAAGACAAAGGAGGATAATTGAAGAAGAACACGCATGCAAATGCTTTCACGTACACAACTCCGATACGTGTTCTTTGAGGACTCAGTACGATCACAAGACGAAGATAACCATCGCTGAATTGGAAATTGAACACAAAGGGGGAGAATGTTAGTAATATTTTATTGTGTTCAATTAAATCAGGTTATCTTAATCTTCTAGTTTTATTCTGCCCTAGGACTTAATTGTAAATATACCTAACTTGTGGGTATATTAGTTATATTGGGCCCAGTTAGCCCATTAGGGCTTATGTATAAATACCCTAAACGATACATCGTTTAGGGTTGCTGATTCATTAATAGAGTTGACGACTTTTCTGAAGAACTCGCGCGCTCTCGTTCCAACTCTACAATTCGTCTATCGGTATTACTTCTTTATTGCTTCCGTAATTCATCGTACAAGGTAATACTAATTCTATGAATCAGATCAAGGTTGGATAAAATAGGCCTAACAGACTTCGATAGAATAAATACAAAAATTAGGAAAAAACACATCGTGGTGGTGCTCATAATGAGAGAGACATTCATGTGAAGGAATAGAGAACCGTATTGCAAATATGGATAGACTGCAAGGGCCTTTTCTAATTCGACTATGTTCCATTGAATACCTTTGATAGAATCCTTCTAAAGCATCTCTTTATGTCGTCTAGGTTTGGAATAAATATGAAAAGAAAAAAATACAATATTCTCGATTACTTACAACTTTAGCAGAATATTGTCATATTAATATTAAAAAAAAAATTGTTTGTCGAGGAGGAGGTATATTCCACACACTTTGACAAAATTCAGTTTTAACTGAATTTGAAGCTCAATATCAACTATGAGATGATCCCAACTTTCAACAGAGCTAATCCTTTTGGCACGTGTTTCGTCACAAGTCCAACAATGGGAGTCAAGGAGTCCAAGTGAGACCGAATTCATAACCTACATAGGAAGATATATCATTTTCTAATATGGCAATTAATGCTCTTGATTAGCTCTTGTTGGCATGTTTTCTTGAACAATGTGTACAATAATAATCGTATGAATAACAAAAAAATTTTGCAACTTCTCTTTAACAAGATGATGGAAACAATGGAAGATGGCCGTGTTAGAAAGTTTGCAGCCATTCGTGTGAATTTAGGACTAGCGGTGTTCAAATTGACCGAAAAACCGAAAAAACCGACCGAACCGTAATGAACCGAACCGAAAAGACCGGAACCGAAAAAACCGAACCGAATTGTAAAACACCGAACCGAACCAAATTAAAATGGTTCGGATATCGGATTAAGCATACGTAAAACCGAAAAACCGAAAAAACCGAACTGAAATTATCATACTACATTAAAATAGAAAAATATCAAAAATCATATGTTTTTCTCCCATCCATAACGTAAATAATACAGTAAATATAATTTTATTGGTATACTTTTTTCCATTTTTAGGTGAATGTTTTCCTCACCAATCAAATATTGTTTTTCTCCCAAATAATTTATAGTATCTTCATATGAATGTTTTTACATTTTGGTTAGATTTTGTTCCACTTCCATCTTTTTTCGGACTTTTGAATTATTTTGCTACTATGTCACGTTCCATAAATCTTATTTGTTTTTTAATAACTATAAATTGTTTTATGTGTTTTCAGCTCATAATATTTTTTGTTGATATTAAATTCCTAACCGAAAAATCGAACCGAAAGAAACCGAATCAAATTATAAAAAACCGAACCGGACCAAGTTAAAACGGTTCGGATATCGGATTAAGCATACGTAAAACCGAAAAATCGAACCGAAATTTGAAAAAACCGAACCGAACCGATAGATGAACACCCCTATTTAGGACAAAAGCGATGAGAGTATGAATGTGTGATTGATGCTGGTTTAATACAACTTGTCGATATGATAGCTATTTGGTCCCTCGTACATAATATTTTTCATTTTTTTCATTTCTATTACTTTCAAGTCGTGCTCCGCGAGACGTAATAAAAAATATCGCGAGGGATCTTTTTTAATTTCAAGAATGTTCATCCACTCGCTTCACTTGTTGAATTGTTGATTGTTTCGCCTACAGGCCTACTGATGAAGCAAGTAGTTCGAAGTTCGAACTACCACCATTCCGTACGATAATTTGGGTCCCATTTGTATGTGTGTGGCTAAGAAAGTAATTGTTTTTATATATTTTTTTATCGCAATCTCTCCCACCCCACAATAAACGACAAGCACCTCTCATCTCTTCTCACCCTCACCGAAGACTTGGGATTTCTCAAGGTAAGAAAGATTTTCACACTTGTAATAAATAGCATGTAAAGTAATAAATATTCGTGCATTTTGTTGTGTAAGATATTTCAGCCATCAGGATGAACGGAGTGGTAGCTGCTTAGGGCTGAAAACGAGCCGAGCTGCTCGCGAGCCGCTCGATCGAGCCTCGACCTTTCACAATCGAGCCGAGCTCGAGCTTTTTGTATGTGGGCTCGATAGCTCGTCGAGCTTATCGAGCCCGCTTTTCTCTCTCTCTCTCTCTTTTTTTAATTTATATAAATATATGTTTTATTATTCTATAATTAAATATAATATATTATATTTTTTATGACGAACCGAGCTTTTCGAGCCGAGCTCGAGCAGCTCGATGGTTTATCTCGCCTTTTCGAGCTCGAGCCGAGCTCGAGCCCCGTTTTCAGCCCTATAGCTGCTGCCCAAAAAATTTAGATAACGTCGGAAACTACAGAGCATGAAGCTAGAAGGTTACATAAAGATTTATCACAATTTTCTTAAATTTACTCTAACTATTGAAAAAGATGCATTTTCTTCAGGGCAACTACAGTTCCGGAGGAAAGACAGGATTAGAATAGATTAAAATTTATTGACTTGCAATGTGTTTGGTTGCTAGAAAGTAACGATGGGAAAAAATTGGAGGAAATAGTTTCGGACGTTTTTTTTTTCCGTTTTCCTCACCGACCAAGAAATTAGTTTTTCTTAGTTCCAGTCATAAAGTTAGGGTGCATTTGGGATGCGGAATCCAAAACGCAAAAAGAAAAGGAAAATATAATGATACATATCGGATCATTGTACATTACTTCGCGAATCGTATCATAAAACATTTTCTTTTCTTTTCCACATTGGATTCTGCATACCAAACCCACCATTAAAGTTATCTATTGCTTCTATCAACCAAACATAGAAGTCAGTTTTCTTTTCCATTTCGGTTTCCTTTCCATATACTAATTTCCAACCTCACAGCGCTCTCCATACTTTTATTCACTCGATCAGGCTAGAAGGCAAAGTCGCCATGATAACTTGCGCTGCCTCGGACCTCGGCAGGAAAACCGCCGAAGTATTCATCAAACACGGCGCCCGAGTCATAATCGCCGAAATCGACCCCAAACTTCGGCAAAAAAATCGCCAAAGATGTCGGCCCGCAGGCACACTTCCACCCGTGCGACGTAACTGATGAATCCCAAGTCTCCAACGCCGTCGACGTCGCAGTGGCCCTCCACGGAAGGCTCGACGTGATGTTCAACAACGTCGGGATGGTCGGCGGGGACGTGTGCGTCCATCTCCGAGCTCGATTTGGACGAGTTCGACCGGTTCGTGAAGGTGAACCTCCGAGGGACCATCGCGGGCATCAAGCACGCGAGTCGGGCCATGATCCCGAACGGGTCAGGCTCGATCTTTTGCATGGGTAGCATAAGCGCTTTGATCAGGGGAAAGGGCCTGCAGAGCTACTCGATTTCAAAGAACACTGTCACGGGCACCGTGAGGCCCTCGCCGGGGAGCTCAGGAGGCACGGGATTAGGATCAACTGCATATCGTCGGGCGTCGTGGCGACCGAGAGCATGCTCGAGTCCTTTGGGAAATTGGTGCTCGGCCTCGGGGAGGCGGGCGTTCGGAGGTGGATCGATAGCTGGTGCGAGCTGAAGGGTGCGGCCTGCAAGCCCGAGGACATGGCCCACGCGGTCTGTACTTGGCCTCGGACGAGGCCAAGTTCGTCACGGGCCACAACCTCGTGGTCGACAGAGGGTTTACTTGCACCAAGGATCTGTCGCTTAAAGCTCCGGGCGGTTCTTATGCTCAAGACTGAATTTAAGTGTTGTATTTTTCGAGTAATCTTGAATGTTTTCGTTGCGCGTTGGAATCGTGTGCTTGTTTGACTCGGATGCCGCTGTCCCATATTGGGCTATATAATATAAATAACATCGGAGTGGCAGAGCGGAACCTGGGTTCACCGGGGTCCAACTCCAAATATATAATAAGACAGAATACCTAGTTTTTAGCATCCAAACATGTAATAAACTTTTAATTTCAGTGGGGTTCAATTACAAAATTTTAGATATAATTACTCGTTTTCTATAATTTTATAAATATTTTTTAATTAATTTTCATTTCTAGTATACAATATAGTCAAAATTAATTTTCCAATGGGGTCCACCCATGTAGCTCTGTTAGCGATTGCAGATAATATTGTGTTTTGGATTCTATATTCCCGTTGGGAATTAATTCACCAGCCAGCTAAAGTCATCTCCAACCGAAAAATCCATTTATAAACCCATTTTGCATTAAATATTCTTATAATATTCTCTTCCACATCAACTTTTACTACTTTTCTATATTAATCACATATTTTGTTATATTACATACTAGACCACAGTATTATTTAAATTCAATTGGAAAAAATGCATAATTTTTTTATAAATTGATAAAAGGTACACATAAAAGCTGGAAAAATATATAATTATTAGAAAATAAAATTACAACACGCGAGCTAAAAAAATACATGCAAATAAGTATCGCGCACGTAACAAAGAGATAGATTTCAAGTCTCGCCATTTGTATACTCCTCTCACAAACGATCAATCAACGCATTACGGAGTGCAATGTGATCATCTTTATTCCTAATTTTTTTGTAACGAGATATGAATTCTTCAAATAGAGTATTTTCATCTATCACCATTTCGACCTCCGGCGGCGACGATTCCATCTCAATTTCAATTGGGTGGCACTTAGGCTACGTCCACAATCATGTTATGCGAAATAAGACATGTAGTTATTATATCGCGTAGTACTTTCTTTTCCCAATAACATGCCGGTCCCGCTACAATGCCAAAACGTTATTGAAGAACTCCGAATGCACGTTCAACGTCTTTTCTGTAAGATTCTTTTTTCATTGCAAAATATTTTTTCTTGGGACCGCGTGGCTCATGAATTGTTTGCACAATTGTAGACCATTTTGGATATATGCTCTCGGCTAATTAATAGCCCATATTATATTCTTTTCCTCGAATAATGTAGTGAGCTGAAGGAGCAATTCCTTGAGTTAGGTCTGAGAAAATATGAGATGACTCTAGTACGTTGATATCATTGTTGGAGCCTGGCAAACCGAAATAAGCATGCCATATCCAAAGATCATAATCTACTACAGCTTCAGGAATAATGGCAGGCTTTCCACTATGGCCTGCATATTGCCCGGCCCATGCAGTAGGGCAATTTTTCCACCTCCACTGCATGCAATCTGAACTCCCTAACATTCCAGAAAAACCACACTGCTGACCAATATAACGAAGTCTAGAAATATCATTGGCCTCCTCAAATAACGCTCACTAAATACCTCAACTACCGCTCGACAGAAATTTTTTATGCTTTCAATTGCAGTAGACTCTCCGATTCTAACATACTCATCCGTAGCATCTGCTGGAACACCATATGTCAACATGGGAAAAACAACAGTCATTTTTTGTATTGGAGATAATCCAAGTCTTCCCGCACGATCCGCTCGTTGTTGAAAGTAGTTATCATGATTTTTGATTGCCTCGACAATTCGAAGGAACAAAGAGCGTGACATTCGATATCGTCTACGAAACATGACCTCATTGTACAATGGGTTATTTGAAAAATAATCATTGTACAACCTACTATCAGCAGCCTCTCAATCACGGTTGATAAATATAAGCCCAGGAATAGAACCTCCATGGGGGCTTGGTGGTTTTGTTGATGGATAAGTTGTTGAATGATCATGTTATTATTAGCGATAACATGACCTATCACTTCTTGTTTTTTTTGAAGAGTATTTATAATTTGCGTGTTATCATCATCAGAAGAGGAAGATGACGAATTGTTGAAACTGAAATTTATTAGTGAGAGTATATGTAATTGATTGTTTTCACATGAGCATAAGTTATATGTATTTATAGAAGTGTATTTCAAAGGTGTAAGAACAATCATAATGAGTTGTCTCTTGCGGGCCATAGCATTGGAAGAAATCAGCATATTTGCATGGAGTGATCACTTTGGGGCTGTCAGGACCGGAACTTCATATTATAATTTCATGCATTTACATAAATTCATGCATTCATATAAGTCATAACAAGAAGTACATGTAGGATAAGGTATTTAAAGTATTATAGTCCTAGGTTCTTAAAGAAATACAAGTGGTAAGAAAACTTCCATTATTCATTACGTCGTTCGTCATAAAGAAGTTTTAAGTATCTGCCCATCGTATCCGTAAACCTAATGTTTTGGTGGTAGCTTGTTACATATTCGATTTTATTTTACTAGGCAACTTATATATTTGTAGCCTCATGATATTAACAATAAGTAGACCTGTCAATACGTGGCCCCCCGCCCACTGGGGGGCCGCGGCCCTGGCGTTAGCCCACATTAATAAAAAAAATAAAAATATTTAAATCAATTCAGAAATATTAATTAGTTTATTTTTTAACTATATTAAACTATAAACCTTAACATAAAACATAAAAAAATTATATCTATAAATATGTAGTTAGTAATTAATATATATTTTTAATATAGGCTAGCCAGCCCGCGGGCTAGCCCGCCCCACCCCGCCAAAGCCCGTGGCCCGTGCGGGCTTGAAAACTCTCAGCCGACCCGTCCCGCGGGCCATTTTGACTGCTCTAACAATGAGATTATAAATCAGTGATAAAGAAAGTGAATATAACGTAAGGAAATAATATTTTTCTTTTGGCCATACTAAAAAGAAATATGAACCAAAATCAAATTACAAGAATTCGTACTTTGCTGCTAAAGTTGTCATCTCTATCTACATATAAATAATGAAACAGAGAAAAAAACCACAAATACTTGAAAGAAAAATGAAGTCCCCACGGGCGATCTTCTTACTCATCGTCATAGTAACCCTCGGGACATCGGCGGTCAGGACGAAGGGTTGTTTCATAACGAAGATATTCCACGTCAAAGTTGTGAACCAAATCGATCGGAACCCTAAAACGCTCCCATTGAACGCAGTCTGCAAATCGAAAGAGGATGTCATAGGCCCGAAAACGCTTCATTACAACCAAACGTTCGAGTGGCATTTTTGCCAGAATTACTTCTTTCGAACGTTGTATTTCTGTAGTTTCAGTTGGGGCAATAAGTTTAAGAGCTTCGATGCCTTCAACAAAGGCATTGCTAAGAGCTGTTGGAAAACTGGGCATTGTGTGTGGTTTGCGATGAGTGATAGGATTTATTTCGATGGAGGTTATAATTTACCTCCAGCCAAAGTGCATGATTGGTCATAGGTTATTGTATGTAATGTAGTAGTGTATGATGTAATAATATAACCGGATGAGATCATCTGTCCCAAACCCTGTCCCAATGTGTGTACCAGATTGTAGAATATATGAAAAAATAATTTTATAGATATCGAAAAATATAAGCACTTTATTTGTTTTTATCATATAAATGACATGAAATAAGAATTATTTTATAACTTGATAGATTATGTAATTAAAAACTTTAAAAATAATTAAAACAATTTCTGAACCACAGGATTTGACAAGTATCAACATCCGGTGATTCGGTACACACATTGGGACATGGGTTTGGGACAGAGGATCCCATCCGTAAGCTTGTAATTAAATACCTACTACTTATGGATCAATCGATAATATGAAAAATACCTGTGATTTCATTCTATGTGCGACTTTGTTCATTTCTCACTTCGTTTTAGAAAGCCTTCTTGCATCGTATATGAAAGTTTCTTGTAATATATATTAACCATTTTGCATCGTATATGAAATTTTACTATGATTATTGTTAATGTTGACTACCTCAGCTTTGACAATGTTGGGCTAACATTTCAGCCAACATTGTTGTCTGTCAACATTCGATTTTATCTTTCATGCCCAAAACCGTTTAACTTTTTTGTAGCTTTATTTACTGACATGCACGACGTGGTAAAGTGCTGAAATAGGTCCAAACCGTGTGGAAAGCGTGTGGAGTTGCTTGAACGAATTTAGGAAGTGCAATTACTATAAATAGAAGATTTGAAGATCAAAGGAGATCAAGTCAAGCAATTACCATAATTAGAAGATCTGAATATCAAGGAGAATCAGTCAATCAGTTTACCATAAATAGAAGATAAGAGATCGACCAACGAGATGAGAGGATCGAACTAAATATATACTATATTTAGGGAGATCTTCGAAGAGTTATTTGAAGAGATATTCAAGGGATCTTTTTACCAATTTAAGATGGAGCAAAGACCTTTAAATAAGAGTTATTTTCGAGCTGCAAAGTACGACTTTCGAGAGAGCTTTCAAGGAGTAACTTTGAGTGACATATTGAGCGAAAACGATGAGCGAAACACATATCGTTGAGCGAGTTTTACATATTGCGAGAGTTATCTTTTAGTCTAGCTTTTCAGAGGTCGAAAGATCTTGTAGTTTGCAGAATCCTTTTTGATTCGTACGTTTTGCTAGACGTGTTTTTGACTATCCTTTTTTATAGTTTGTAATCCATCTTTATAGTGGAGTTTTGCACCTTGAGGCACGCAGCAAGTTATTTGACTTGCTGCACAGATTTACATCTCGTGTTCGTTTAAGTTTCGTCACTAAGTAATTATATTCCGCTGTGCACCTGAATGTTAGGTTGAGTGTTACCCCGACATTTTACCCAACATCTAGTCTATACTTAGTGTTTTACATCCATATCGAACGGGACCACTTCAAAGTGGTATCAGAGACTACGCTTGACGTTACTAAGCGCTGAAGATCATCTACAATGGATGTTTCAAGTTCAAATTACATCGGCAAAGTCCCTGTGCTAGACGGCTCCAACTACGCCTATTGGAAAGGTTTGTGTTCGGCAGTGCATCAAGTCGATAGATGTGCGAGCGTGGGAGTCCGTGCTCCATGGTTATTCTACACCAAAAACTGCCCCGGACGAAGATGGTGAAGTCTATAAAAAACCGGTCACTGAATGGAGTCTTCAAGAGAGAAACGCAGCCGAGTTCAATGATAAAGCCCTCAATGCCATCTTCTCTTCGGTGGACATTTTCATGTTCAAGATCATGCAAAACAGTACTACAACAAACGATGCATGGGATTTACTACAGAGGTACTGTGAAGGCGATGCGAGTGTGAAGCAGACACGTCTAAGGCTACTCCTCAATCAATTCGAAAATCTCAGAATGAAGGACGATGAGGATGTTACCACTTACTTTGGCAAAATTCTGATGATTTCAAGCGAGTGCGCCAGTCTTGGAGAGCCAATCACGAATAAGGTATTAATTTCTAAAGCAATTCGTACGCTAAATCCAAAGTTTAATGTGAAGGTAGCTGCGGTCGAGGAAGCCCACAACTTGTCCACGATGGATCTCAACACGTTGATGAACATCATGAAAAACTATGAGACCAATCTCGAAGTACAACAAAGAGCTTCACGCGGCAAAAACCTTGCTCTAGTAAGTCAGCCATCCAAGGAGCAAACTGAGGTTGACCCCAATGATGAGGACGACATGGCCATGATAGTGAAGAAATTCACAAAGTTTCTACAGAAGAAGAATGTTGGGCAGAATGTTGGTCCAACATTCAGGAAGGGTCATAATGTCAAAGGAGAACCTACGTCTGCTCCTCCATTCATTAAACGCAAACCAGATGGTAAGAAGAAGAATATCAGCTATGACTCGGTTAGATGCTATGAATGTCAAGGATGGGGCCATTTTGCCAACGAATGTGCAAACACAATTCGGAAACGCGGGAAATCGCTTTGGGTGGACCTATCCGATGATGAAGATGAAGAGCAGTCCCCAACACAGCACATGCAATCATCAGTGACGATCCAGTCATTCTCTGAGGGTGAAGACGATGAGGATCAACAAATCGGCTTCACTGCGGTAACAGATTTTGAGCCAACATCTGACTCAACATCTGAAAAACATATTATTTTTAATTATGATGACTCGAACTGTTTTGATGGGTATTTGAGTTCTGATGATGCAGATACAGGATGTTGCGAAGAAGTTCAAATGAAAGAAGCCTTTGAGTTGATGTCCGCACAATACGAAATAGAGAAGGCGAAAAATCAGCAACTCAAAGCCGCGGTGGAAATCCTGTCCGAGGAGAATGAGAAGAATGAAAAACTGATCGAAAGCTTGGTGGAAGGAATGAACAAGATGGAAGCCGTACTGACACGAAAGGACAAGGAAATTGACAAGCTTCAAAGGCGAGTCGACGAGGCCGATGAGACCTTTAAGAAATTGAACAAGGGTAAATCGAGCCTTGATGAGGTATTGTCTCTTGGTATTTTTGATAAGCAAGGCCTAGGTTTTAGTACTAAGCCTGTATGTGATAATCCAAAGCCCGTGTCGCATGCTCAGCCTAAGAGAGTTTTTGTTAAGTCTCATGTCACGAGCGATGTTAGTGAGAATACGATAGTCAATACTAGTCCTAAGCATGCTACTACTAAGACTAAGGATAGCTCATATATTTGCCATCATTGTAAGCAAACTGGTCATTTAAAACCGTTTTGCTGGAAATTGAAGAGGGAGATTTCTGCAAAGAAATCGATGTCGGCCGAAATGTCATCCAACATCCCGCTCAACATTGAGAAATCAGCGTTGAGTCGTGTGTCTGGAGAAACGTCAGCTGGCTCATCTTCAAGTTCTAGAAAACAGAATGCTGTAGTGTCATCTAGGAATGTTTGGGTCGAGAAATCTGGTCATAAATGTCTTCTTGTGTACACCTCTTTGCGAGCTAACGTGACAGGTTCATGGTACTTCGATAGCGGGTGTTCCCGACATATGACGGGTACCAAGGAATATCTCAGTGATTATACGCCTTTAAGGAGTGGATCTGTGACGTTCGGAGGAGGCTCTAAAGGTCGGATTCTCGGCCGTGGCAGATTGAACGTGCCCGACTTTCCCAAGCTGAGTAATGTACTCCATGTTGATGGGCTTGTAGCGAATCTGATCAGCATTAGCCAGCTTTGCGACGACGATCTTGGGGTAAGGTTCAATAAGGAGTGTTGTGAAGTTTTTAACCACGATTCTGTTCGAGTGATGGCAGGTAAAAGATCGAGTGACAATTGCTACCTAGTCGGCGACAAATCCAGTGTGAAGGACGTGTGACAACTCTCTAAGGCCGAGGATGATGTGATCCTATGGCACTACAAACTTGGCCACGTCAACTACAGAACTTTGGAGCAACTTATCAAGCATGACGCAATCAGAGGCATTCCGAAGTTTAAGGAGTTTGGTAAGGTTATTTGTGAGTCGTGTTTGAAGGGTAAGCAAACACATGTTAGTCATAATGTTGACCAACAAGCTGCCCAACATTTTAAAACTGCTCACTGTTTTCAATTGATTCACATGGATTTGATGGATCCGATGGAAGTAGATGTATAGGAGGTAGGAAATACGCTTATGTGCTCGTGGATGACTTTTCTAGATATGCATGGATATTTTTTCTTAGGGAAAAATCAGAATCGTTCGATTTCTTTAAGAATTTTTGTGCGATGATTAGGAACAATTTCAGTGTATCTATCTTTCGTATTAGGTCTGATCATGGTAGAGAGTTTGAAAATCAGTACTTTGATGAGTTTTGTGATAAGAAAGGCATTGTGCATGAGTATTCATCTCCTAAGACACCCCAACAAAATGGGGTGGCAGAGAGGAAGAATAGGACTCTACAAGAAATGACTCGTGTTATGTTACTTTCTAGGAATATTTCTAAGCGTTTTTGGGCTAAAGCATTGCATACTGCTTGTCACATATCGAATCGAGTGTTCTTTAGGCATGGTACTAAGAAAACGTCGTATGAGTTGTTGAATGGGAAGAAGCCTACGGTCAAATACTTTCATGTCTTTGGGTGTTTCTGCTACATGTTGAATGATCGTGAGTATTTGACCAAGTTTGATTCGAAAAGTGATAAGTGTATTTTTCTAGGATACTCGCCTAATAGTCGTGCTTATCGTGTTTATAACTTGCGTTTGAAGTCTGTTCAAGAGTCCATTAATATTGTGTTTGATGATACTAATGACGCTAGCAGAGATGCTCCTCAAGTTGATATTACAGATCAATTCAAAGCTGTTCATGAAACAGAGGAGCTAACAGAGGCGGAACCTGAGGACAATGTTGAGCCAACATCTGACTCAACATCTGTGCCAGAATAGAACATTGAGGCTGGACCCAGTGAAATGCGACGAGATCCGCCAGCTAAGATTCAGAAAGATCATCCCACTGACCTTATTATTGGAGACGTGAATGAATGAAGGAAAACCAGAGACAAACCACGCAAAGATTATAAGTCTATGGTAAGAAACGTATGCATGAACACAGTATACGCTGAGGTACGTTATAATTGTTTTGTTTCTGAGATAGAACCTAAGAATGTCCTTGAAGCTCTCAAGGATAATTTCTGGATAAATGCGATGCAAGAGGAACTCTTGCAGTTTGAGAAAAACCAAGTATGGACCTTAGTCCCACGGCCAAAGGACATTAATGTCATAGGCACGAAGTGGATCTTTAAGAATAAATCTGATGAACTTGGTAGAGTTGTTAGGAACAAAGCATGTTTAGTAGCTCAGGGTTATACGCAAGTTGAGGGCATAGATTTTGATGAGACTTTCGCTCCCGTTGCTAGGTTAGAATCAATTAGGTTGTTATTAGCTATTGCATGTTGGCTTAACATCACGTTACACCAAATGGATGTTAAGGGTGCGTTTTTATATGGGTATATTGATAAAGATATCTATGTCGAGCAGCCTAAGGGGTTTGAGGATCCACACTATCCTAACCATGTTTTTAAGCTGCAGAAAGCTTTGTATGGGTTGAAGCAACTCCTCGAGCTTGGTATGCGAGGTTAGCCACGTTTTTACTTGAATTTGGGTTCGTACGAGGTGAGGCCGACCGCACTCTTTTTGTAAAAAGGGTCGGTTCGGATATTTTGATAGCCCAAGTTTATGTTGATGATATTGTGTTTGGCTCAACCTCACAATCTATGCTAGATCAGTTTGTGCAGGCGATGAATACTACGTTCGAGATGAGCATGATTGGGGAACTAACCTTTTTCTTAGGATTACAGATTAAGCAAAGTAGTGACGGAATATTCATGTCTCAGGAGAAGTACGCGAAGAACATGGTAAAAAAGTTCGGACTCGACACAGCTAAGGTAATGAAAACTCCCATGGGGTCCTCACAAAAGGTTAGTAAAGACAATGTTGGACAGAATGTTGACCCAACATTATATCAATCCATGATAGGCAGTTTGCTTTATCTTTCAGCGAGTAGATCCGATATTATGTATAGCGTATGTGTCTGTGCTAGATATCAATCTGAGCCTAAGGTTTCCCATCTTAATGCTGTGAAGCGTATTCTTCGATATGTGAGTGGATCGTGTAGCCTAGGGTTATGGTTCTCTAAAGATACTAATATGAGTCTTGTAGGCTACAGCGTGCTGATTGGGCAGGTGACGAGGATGATCGCAAGAGCACAAGTGGCGGCTGTTTCTTCTTAGGTAACAATTTAGTTGCATGGTACAGTAAGAAACAGAATTGTTTGTCTTTATCTACTGCTGAGCCTGAATATGTTGCTGCGGGTAGTTGCTGTACGCAATTAATATGGTTGAATAGCATGTTGTGTGACTATGGGTTTGAGTGCGAATCTGTTCTCATCTATTGTGATAACCTTAGTGCCATCAACATATCTAGGAACCCTATCCAGCATTCACGCACAAAGCATATAGATATAAGGCATCATTTTCTGAGAGATATGGTCGAAAAAGAGTTAGTCCGCATTGAGCATATAGACACTAAGCATCAGTTAGCAGACATTTTCACGAAAGCATTGGATTTTGAAAGGTTCTCGGACCTGAAGAAATCCATAGGATTGCACATGTCAAGTTAAATGTTGGTCCAACATTTGGATCAACATAGCATATGTCAAATTTGATGGTTACTGCTTAAATGTTTGATTAAATATTCTGTTCTGTTTTCTTGTGAAATGACTTGATTCTATTCGACTGGTCCCTAAATGAACCCAATCCCTCTTTAAAGGCTCTTGGTAATACGTCCCTAGGTACACGGCATTCGCTGTGACGATGTACTTATTGCGACAAAAAGCTAATCCTTATTGTGTATAAGCATGCTCATAAACTCTCGGCTATCTTTAGGTATTTGGTAATAAGTTTCCTTAGGTACACGGCGTTCGCGGTGACGGTGTATACTATGCGACAAAAAAAACCGAACCACGAAGCTGAGGGTATCAGGGCAGTGCAAAAATTTGGTTTGTTATATGAGGTGAAGGGTAATAAAGGGAACTGGTCTTGAGAAGGATTAAGCAGAAAAGTCTAGGATTACGGATTCAGGATGTTGAGTCAAATGCTAGGGCAACATGTGTGACTGTCAGTTTGATATTGCTACATTTTATGCTTTCGTTTTATCTGTGTCTGTCTTTAGTACTGCATTTGTTAGACATATGTGTCTAGTTTAGAAATCTCTCAGAATTGCATTAGAACTCTCGAAGAACAACTTGTTACATTTGTCTCAAGTGCTCATCATCGTCGCTCAAACGGTTAGTCTTGCTTGATTCTATCTTGACTTTTGACTTTGTGTCTTTGGGTTGAATCATGATCTGATGTGCTCATATTTGCTCGCATGACTAATACGTCCGCATACTATATTTTAGCTCCATGTTTACTTAGACAGTTGTGACCTGATTCGACCTTATCCTCTAAACTGTCTAAATTATATTTGGGTGGCTCGCTGACATTACTCTCTGCCCCTACGTTTCTGATATAATTCACGGGTTATACATTCTGTGCTCATATCAACTTTTTTTGGATTTATCTTTGATTTCTTTATGGCGAACTAACTTGTTTCTGAGTCTCAGAATGTTGGGCCAGATGTTACCTCAACATCTGCAAGTTGGCTAACAGAGAAGTTCTCTGAGTCTTTTCTTTCTTCCCGAAAAGGGGGAGAAGGTTGTGCAGATAAAAAGGGGGAGATAAGGAAATTCAGGGGGAGCAGAATAAGGAGCCGAACAAACAGGGGAAGCTAACCAAGAAGGAGAAGCAGCCGAGAAAGCATCAGAAGGAAACTCCATACTCCATTGAGAGTGAAGCTCTGATACTTTCTAGTTTGCATGCATACTTGATTTTTTCTCTGACTTTTACTATATGCATGTTGATTTGCTTCTCCGATATGTCTACATGATTGCCTGCTTACATGCCGGATATTTTTATTTTGCAGATTCGCCTAAAGATCGTTTCTTTTACATGCGTGACTTTATGGTTATTTTGTGCATGCTGATCTGGTTAATTCTGCTTGTCTGACTATGTGGCTTGCTGGCATGCGTATGAACAGTTTACATTGTGCAGATGTTTAACTTAAGACCTCTTTATGGCTATGTACTATTTTCGTAGTACTTTGAATAGTTTAATCGCTATTCTGTTTGCGTCTGCTCTAACCATCTTTTAATGTTTTGTGGTTGAATAGATTTTGCCTTCAGGGGGAGTTTTGGAACTTTTAAATCTGCACAGGTTTTGGGAAGAAAGATAAAAAGGGGGAGATTGTTAATGTTGACTAGCTCAGCTTTGACAATGTTGGGCTAACATTTCAGCCAACATTGTTGTCTGTCAACATTCGATTTTATCTTTCATGCCCAAAACCGTTTAACCTTTTTTGTAGCTTTATTTACTGATATGCAGGACGTGGTAAAGTGCTGAAATGGGTCCAAACCGTGTGGAAAGCGTGTGGAGTTGCTTGAACGAATTTAGGAAGTGCAATTACTATAAATAGAAGATTTGAAGATCAAAGGAGATCAAGTCAAGCAATTACCATAATTAGAAGATCTGAATATCAAGGAGAATCAGTCAATCAGTTTACCATAGATAGAAGATAAGAGATCGACCAACGAGATGAGAGGATCGAACTAAATATATACTATATTTAGGGAGATCTTCGAAGAGTTATTTGAAGAGATATTCAAGGGATCTTTTTACCAATTTAAGATGGAGCAAAGACCTTTAAATAAGAGTTATTTTCGAGCTGCAAAGTACGACTTTCGAGAGAGCTTTCAAGGAGTAACTTTGAGTGACATATTGAGCGAAAACGATGAGCGAAACACATATCGAGTTTGAGCGAGTTTTACATATTGCGAGAGTTGTCTTTTAGTCTAGCTTTTCAGAGGTCGAAAGATCTTGTAGTTTGCAGAATCCTTTTTGATTCGTAGGTTTTGCTAGACGTGTTTTTGACTATCCTTTTTTATAGCTTGTAATCCATCTTTATAGTGGAGTTTTGCGCCTTGAGGCACGCAGCAAGTTATTTGACTTGCTGCACAGATTTACATCTCGTGTTCGTTTAAGTTTCGCACTAAGTAATTATATTCCGCTGTGCACCTGAATGTTAGGTTGAGTGTTACCCCGACATTTTACCCAACATCTAGTCTATACTTAGTGTTTTACATCCATATCGAACGGGACCAGTTCAATTATATTAAAGATTTGTCTCCACGGAATAGGTCACTGTTCGAGTTTTTCTGCGATATTTCGGATTAGAGAGGTCAATGGTTCAAACTCATCTAAACTCTTTGTTAACGTAATTTGTATGAACTTTGGGCAATATATTTGTATTGACTTCGAATTGGACTTTTGACAATCTAGACTAATTCGATCTGTGCCTATTTTGCACGGTATCATAAGCTAATTTAACTGATCGGAGCCTTTTTAGAGCAGGCAATTGGAAAAAAATTAGATGTATATTTGGTATTCGAGGAAAAGTCAAGATTCAAAATCATGAGGCAGCATGGCAGTGTTGCAAGTTCAAACACCAAAATAAAACTAATAACATATCGAGTATATATACTATACAATTATATTATCTATTTATCATACGAGGGAGTTTATTAACAAGGGAACATATCACGAGGGTGGGTGACAATATATTTTCTTATAAAACGTGGTCCACATTCGTTACTGTAAGATAACTTGTTCTTTTCAGTACACCAGATATCAGTATTGCATTAATTAAATCAATAATTTAGGATAATTAAGGGAATTTGTATTGATTTGTGGACATAATAACGTAAATGATTGTCTGTTCATTTTCTAGAATGGCAAATCCTAAGATCCTAATCTAAGAGTATATGTAGAATTTTACGGATCGAGCAATTCGCGCACTCTCTGTTCTTGTTCTTGTTTTAGAGAATGGAAAATTCATTTCATAATTTGAACGTACAGTTGAATTTACAAGGCGCACTGCTATATATACAACCCTTCTATCTAATGGGCCTAATAACAGCGTAAGCCCACTAATCAGCCCAATAGGAATACAAAGCCTATTATATGACTTAACCAAAATAACTGATACTCTCTGCTATACACGAATGAAACAGAGCAGATGATGAAACAGAGCAGATATATATACGAGTGAGAAAAAAAAAAACAGTAAGAGTATTCCAAAAAAAAAATTATACAAATATAAAAGAAAATATACATAATCCGGTGAACAAATAGTTTTATGGTGAATATATGTAAAAATACTCATTTATATAATAACTTTGCAAGTTAATATCCCTGTCAGAAATTTTTTTATATAAGTACCCGTTCGATTGTGTGTTCCATTTTCTCAGTCTTGGCGTACATTTCTATATGTGTATTACGTACCACGTCACGAATTTATATGGTAACCACATATGGTACCTATATACGTTCTATATGGTACCTTAATGTGTTATATAATGTACCATTTTTCACTGTATTATGTACCACAATACGTTTCACTATGGTAACTAAATGTGTCTTATGACTAGGGCTGAGCAAAAATATTCGAAAACCGGATTCCGATCCGGTATCCGATTTTCAAAATCCGAAAAACGGATATCCGGTTTTAAAAACCGGATCGGATATCCGATCCGATTTACTTTAAAATAAACCGGATCGGATACGGATAGTGTTTGTCTAAAATCCAGATATCCGGTATCCGATTTCATATTAAAAAAAATAATAGAAAAATAGCTCAAAATCAAAAATGAAGGTCAAAAAAGGAAAAAAAATCGTCCAAGTGGAAATATTCATATCCATATTATTTTATTATTGCTAAAACCTTTGTAAATAAAAAAATAAAATAAAAACATCTAGATGCAAGTTAAAAAATTAATGTGAATTTGTGGTACTGTGTTAATTATTTATTATGTAATTTTGAATCATAAAATTCACACATTGTGTTAACTACTATGTCTAGAAACTTTTATATGAAAAAATATATTTTTTATTTTGATAAGAAATAAAAAATGATTTTGAAAAGAAAATATTAAAAAATATAAAAATAAATAAATATGAAAACCGGATGCGGATATCCGATGTAAATATCCGAATAAAGCGGATATCCGATTTTTGGATATCCGATTAAAACCGGACCGGATACGGATATTATTTTTTATATCCGAAAATCCGGATATCCGAAATTCGGATATCCGAAAATCCGGATGTCCGGTTTTGCTCACCCCTACTTATGACATACTTGCGGCGGAACAGGTACCAATGTGCAAAACATTTATTCTAACAGGTACCTTCATATAAAAAATCTGACAGGGTATGACTTGCGAATTTTTATATAAATGAATATTTTTCTGTAGATTCCCCTAGTTTTATATATAAATATTGCAATTATTGACTAAAAGTCGAAAAGCGTAAATTAATAATCCAATCACTCCCTCGTGCAAAGCGTGAACAATTGTTTTTTTCTGCGTGCAATGGAGGACGTGTATATTTAAATAAATAAATAAGATGTCGTTGGAAATTAGTCACAACCGTGATATTACACGAATAATTGGATTTATCTTTTTGTCGTAGCATCAAAATTTAATTTACAGTCCCTCCGATAATTGTAACATCTCTGCGCCTATATATACGTGCGTGGGAAATATTGTTTTTATCACACTCTATTATCACACACAGATTAGGACAAACACTTCTATCACCTAAAGCTGTACTTTCATCTCTGGTCCGAGATTTCGATATTCATAAGGTAAGATTGCACATCCCTATAAATAAATAACTTCTATATCTATGTTCATGAACGTATATGCAGCAAAAGAACTACGGACTAAACTAAAGTAAAAAGATTTGTGTTTTTGTTCCGTCAAGCAATGAACGGAGTAAAGTCTTCTAACGGTGCTCACGGAGCTCGAAGGTAATAAAGATATAATTTTCAGTTTTTTGGTTTTCAGTTAACATAACCATTAAAAAAATGCTTTTCTTTTTTCCAGTAACAGTTCTTGGGAAATGGTAGGAATACAATTATTCATTAGTGAAACTACATATAATATAAATATATATAAATATTTACTCACTCAGGCTCGAGGGCAAAGTCGCCCTAATCACCGGCGCCGCCTCAGGTCTCGGCAAGGCAACCGCCGCAGAATTCGTCAAACACGGCGCGGCCGTCATCATCGCCGACATCGACCCGAATCTCGGCAAGAAAACCGCCGAAGAGCTAGGTCCGCAAGCCCACTTCCACCCCTGCGACGTCACCGACGAATCTCAGATCTCCTCCGCAGTCGACGCTGCCGTAGCCCTCCACGGAAGACTCGACATAATGTTCAACAACGCCGGTATTCTGGGCGGTTCTACGGCGGACATCTCCGAGCTCGATTTAGGCGAGTTCGACAGGTTCGTAAACATAAACCTCCGAGGAACCGTCGCCGGAATCAAGCACGCCAGCCGAGCCATGATCCGAAATGGGCCCTCCGGCGGCGCGATTCTGTGCATGGGAAGCATCAGCGGCGTGATCGGAGGCATGGGCCCGCACAGTTACTCGATTTCAAAGCAGGCGATTGTGGGCACGGTGAAGACCCTCGCCGGCGAGCTTGGGAGGAAAGGGATAAGGATAAACTGCATATCGCCGGGCGTGGTGGCTACTGAGAGCATGGTTGAGTCTTTTGGGAAATTGGCGCCTGGGCTCGGCGGGGAAGAGCTGCGCAGGTTGATTAACAGCTGGGGCGAACTGAGTGGGGCGGCGTGCGAGCCCAAGGACGTGGCGGCGGCGGCGATGTACTTGGCCTCCGACGAGGCTAAGTTCGTCAACGGCCATAACCTTGTCGTCGATGGAGGATTTACTTGCTTTAAAAATTTGACGTTTAAAGCTCTTGGTGGTGCTTCTTGAATTATATATCTTGTTTGAATCAGTTCTTAAATATTTTGTAAACAATAAGGCCTTGTTTGGTTCACGAGTTCAGCTATTTTAAGCTTGGGTTTAGCAAATCTTCAAATGTTTGGTTCATGGGTATAAATAACCCATGATTTTATGTAATCCTGCTTTAAATCCAAGGTTTAAATAAGCACACCCCTCACATGTGTTTGTTTGAACACACTAACCAAACACACATTTTACCTATTAATCAGTTTTATATAAACCTCAATCGTTTAATCTAGGGGTGTTCGTTCGGTACAAACCGTACCGAACCGTCGGTACGCCAATTTTAACAACCGAATATCCCAACTCCGTAATTCCGTTTTTACAGAATTTTTATGGTAAATTTTGTTTTACCGAAATAACCGAATTTTCGAAAAAAAAATAAAAAAAGGAATTTTCAGTAATATTTAAATTAATACATATTATTCAATAAAAAATAAAAAAAATTTCAATAATATAATTAATACATATAATTTAGTGTAAATTAAGTTTCAGGCCAAACAACATGTTTTAAATTAGGTTTCAGTCCCCATTCAAAAAATTCATAGTTTTAAGGACCCGATTTTTATGAAATTTACAGAGAAGGACCAAAATATACGCAAGTATTATACAGTGTACATGAACTGGTACAGAGATCCATGAAGTGGTATTGTAGACCCATGAAGTGGTATTGTAGACCCATGAAGTGGTACTGGTGAACAGTGAAGTGGTACAACAGAACACTAAAGTGTTTCTGCAGAAATCGGGTCCTTAAAACTATGAATTTTCTGACAGGGTCCTGAAAGCTAAATGAAATTTAACATGGGGCCTGAATTGTAAATGGCCCTATAATTTAATATAATTATGGTTATATTTTCACTTATAATAATATAATATATTTTAATTTAAAATTTTTGTAATTCGGTATACGGAATTTACCGACGTAAAAAATCTATGCCGAACCGAATTATTTTTGTTAAACAACCGAACGAATACCGGATTGAAATTTCGGTTTGTACCGAATTTTTCGGTAATTCGGTGTATGCGGTTGGTATACCGAATTATGCACACCCCTAGTTTAAACCCTCCTAAATATAAAGCTACGAACCAAATTAGTACCAAGTGGTGGTGGTGTTGGAGTTGCTCAATTATTCTTCAATGTTATCATGTTGTCTTAGAAGTTAGAACTTAGAGCAACTCCAATGGAGCTGCAAATCCCAAAAAATGGGGTAAATTACTTCAATGGATACGAAAAATTCAAAATAGGATTTATCATTTCTCTCTCCTAAGAAAACGCATCTTTGCGTTTCGATCAGTTAATATGCGATTGAATTTTTTAATTTACATTCCAGTCACGAATTTTCCATCTTGGTCAGAAAAAGCTGATAAGACAGATAAAGGTTGTGGATTGTGAGTTGTGTCCGAAAAAGGTTGATTTGACGTGTCCGAATTTTATGTTTTGCGTGCTAAAGTGTCTTGCATGAGAAAACCTGCACCAAATCATATTTCCAGACTACTTTATGTTCTCTCGTATATGTCTGTGGTGTTTTTAATAAATATTAATTGATGCGCTTTATATGTATAAATATATTCATTAACCTTATTAATTTTTTACGATTAAATATAAAATAATATTTGTAGTCTAATTGATAAAGTTGTAAAATATGTGGTTAGTTTCAAATTTGTAAAATTAATGTGGAAGTGAATATTACATAATAGTCTATTGAGTTTGAGAATAAGTTGATCGGTTGGAGGAGAATTACTTCATTTTGAGTTAGGAATGCGTTTGAGTTTGAGATTGCATTTATCGGTTGGAGATGGTCTTATAGCTGTGTTGTCCAAAATTATCCGCTTGCGATTCAGTTACTCCAAGTCCATCGAATTCATTCAATTAATGGGTTCTTTTAAAATATGGCCTTTGACAAGAAAAGTTTTTAAAAAGTGGCTTCATTGACGTTTTCTTTAGGTCAATAGCCCCCAATTTAATTAACTGCTAATTACTTTCATAACAATGTTTAACCTAAAAAAAATAATGAAAATAAATAATTTTAAAAGAAAATAGAAAAAAAAAGAAAATCGGCTCTGTTGCTGCATTAACGCCATGGCAGCTACCCCAAGTTCAACTACCCTCATTAGCACCCAACTTCCATTCATTACTATCTTAGCCTCACTGAATACCAGTCGAGAACTATTCTGTCGAGTGGAGAGCTGTTGAAAGAAGACTTGCTGTTCAAAGAAGACGAGCCTCACGAACTGTAAGTTTTTTTATTTTATTTTGCACTTTATACCCATGTTTTTCGAGTCGATTAGCTACGAAACTGAGTGGGTATTGATCTATACTTTTTATGACAGCGATCCGACGAAATTTGAGTTCAATTTGATAAGTTTTCGAATCTGCAACTAAAAATTCTAGGTTACCTGCAAAGGATTCCCTGGTTCAAGGGACCCGCGCATAAATGTAAGGAACCGTGCATATATGCAAGGGACTTGCGCATAAATGCAAGGGACCAGTGCATATATGCAAGGGAGCCGTGCGTATATGCAAGGGACCCATGCATACATTCAAGGGACCCGCGCTTATATACTAGAATGATGGGACCGGAGCATATATTCATGGGGCCCGCGCATATATTCAGGGGACCCGTGCATATATTCAGGGGACCCGATCATATATTCAGGGGACCCGCGCATATATGCAAGGACACTCATACATTCAACTGAAAGAAGAATTAATACAAAATCGCATATATATTCAAATTATCGAACTAGTCGACCATTTTCATATGCGATCTGTTGAAACAAACAAGGAATTAAGCATAACTCATTTATTACAGTAAGTCGTTTTTTGGTTTTTTGATTTCAGACTTGAAAGTCATGATTGTATATCACGAATGTGTTAACAAAAAAACGACACGTTATTCTTTTTCAGAGTCAGATCTAGAGGTAAATGAAGTCCAGTTCCACAAATCATTGTTCTTCTTCAAAGGCAAGGGATTCAATTTCCAAAAAAGTTATAAAATGCAACCATGGTGTTGTGGCAAAACTGCAGATGGCGAGGAAAGGATCGAGATCTGGAGAATGGTTCTATGGTTGTGGTTATTGGCCTGTAAGTGAAAAGTCTAATACATGGTTAGATACGATGGTTTACTTTGTAACGATCGTGCGAGTATGTTGTTTTGTAGGATAGCAATTGCAAATTTTTTAGGTGGGAGAGTGATGTTGCAGGAGAAGAAATTTGTGTGGAGAACATTTCCAAACAGAGAATGCAAAAATGTTGGAGAAGATTCAAGCATTGAAGTTTAAAAAACAGAATTTGGAAGAAAATGTTGTCAATTTGAAGCTTAAGGTGGATAAACAAGCAAATGCAGAAAAACTTTAGTCTTTGTTCTAACTACATCTTGGATTTTGTTTGGAGTCTTTATTATATGATTAATAAATGAGTAAGTAAAAATCGTAGGCAATTAAGTTAAAAAAAATAAGAAGTGAGTCAATTGTAGTTTGTTAAGTAGACTAGTAATGCATTGGTGTTTGAATGTTTAACATATATGAATTACTATTGTATTATTATATAGCGTTTCAATAACATCATCAACATATATTATATTAAAACCTACTTAATATGACACTTTGTGTATACATAAAACATACTTAGATTGAAGTAAATGTAAGTATTGTAAGTTAAGTAAGTTATAATGTGGTGATGTTTAAAGGTTTGTATATGAATTAGTATTGTAATTTATTACGTAGCTTTATTAATAACATCGTAGATTTATTATATATTGAAACAAATAAGGAATATTAAAAACAAGAGCATCGTATTCCAATGATGATTAATATACATACGTTTTGAAGCTAGAACAAGCTCCCATTCTTCCATCAATATACCTATTCTGATATATAATTATCTTAAAAAATTGATTTCATTAATATGGTACTTTTATGGTATACATAAAACATATTTAGAGTTTCATGTTAATGGATTTAGAGTTTTAGGAATCCATGTCATGCATGGAAAACTCGTTTTAATAATATGAGGAATTGAAAACAAGAGCATCATATTCCAGTGATAATCAATATATATACGTTTTGTAGGGTAGAATAAGTTTCATTATGAAATGTAGGCTAGAATAAGTTTCATTCTGAATACGGAACTCAATTTCCTTTGCTTTCTCTTATTTAGTGTTCGTTGTTTCAAGTCGTCTAGATGAATTTCTTTTCACCCACACATATAGATACATGTATGTATTTGTATTTTACTTTTAGGGTTAAATGATCTAATCATATCTATTAATACACTAAATGAATTCCACGTATAGCCTCTTTAGGTTAATATTATCATATATATGTGTCATATGTACTTTAATTATATGCTGTAATATGGGATATCGCAAGCTTCTCTTTAGCTCTAATAATTCTTTTTCCATCGAAATCTTTAATTCCTATTAAGCCCTTATCGAAACTTTAATTCTTCTAAAGACTTCATTTTCGACCTATATTCTTTTAGTTTATGTACTTAGAGTTTTAGGAAACAGTTTCATGCATGAGAAGCAGTGTAAATGAGCAGGGGACTCGTGCATACATGCAAGGAATCCGCACATATATGCAAGGAACCCGCGCATATTTGCAAGGGACCCGCGCATATTTGCAAGGGACCCGCGCATATGTGCAAGGGACCTGTGAGCATATGCAGGGAGTTCATATCAAGCACGTGGTAACAAAAAAAACAACACATTATTCTTTTTCAGAGTCAGATCTAGATGCAAATGAAGTCCAATTGTTCTTCTTCGGGGGACCAGGGGACCCGTGCATATAATCAGGGGACCCGTGTAGGTAACCCTGATTTTTTAATTGTAGATTCGAAAAGGTATCAAATTGAACTCAAATTTTTTAATCTCATTTTTACGGGTATATAGTTTTAGGGATCTGTATCATGCATGCGAACCCGTGTAAATGAGCAGGGGACGTGCATACATACAAGGGACCTGCACATAAAACTTAGAAACAAGGGACCCGTGTAAATGAGCAGGGACCCGCACATATCCTTGCATATGTGTACAAGTTCCTTGAATATATGCACGGGTCCCTTCAATACGTGCACGGATCCCCTGAATATATGCGCGAGTTCCTTGCATATGCGCGGGTTTCTTGCATATATATGCGGGTTCCTGAATATACATGCGCTTCCTTGCATATATGCGCGGGTTCCTTGCATATATGCGCGGGTCCCCTGAATATATATGCGCGGGTTCCTCGCACATATATGCGCGGGTTCCTTGCGTATATTGCGGGTCACCTGAATATACATGCGCTTCGTTGCATATATGTGCGGGTTCCTTGCATATTGCGTGTCCCCTGAATATATGCGGCGGTCCCCTGAATATATGCGCGGGTTCCTTACATATATATGCAGGCTCCTTGCATATATGTGCGGGTTCCTTGCATATATGTGGGTCCCTTGATTATATGCGGGTCCCTTGATTATATGCGCTCCCCTGAATATATGTGCGGGTTCCTTGCATATATGTGCGGGTTCCTTGAATATATGCGCAGGTTCCTTGCATATATGCGGCTCCCTTGAATATAAGCGCGGGTCTCTTGAATATATGTGCGGGTCCCCTGAATAAATGTGCAGGTCCCCTGAATATGTGTGCGGGTACTCTGAATATATGCGCGGATCCCTTGAATATATGTGCGGGTCCCTGAATATATGTGCAGGTTCCTTGCATATATGTGCGGGTTCCTTGGATCAGGGGACCCGTGCATATAATCAGGGGACCCGCGCAGGTAACCCAGATTTTTTAATTGCGGATTCGAAAACATATCAAATTGAACTCAAATTTCGCCGGATCGCTATCATTAAACATCTAGATCAGTACCCACTAAGTTTCGTAGCTAATCAACTTCAAAAACACGAATATAAGTGCAAACTAAAAAAAAATTACTTCTTTGAAAGCATGTCTTCTTTCAACAGCTCTCCACGGAGAAGTCGAACTGTAAAAAGAGAAAGTGAATGCGAAATTATTCGATATTTTGATTTGTGAAGAAGACGAAGTAAAAGAACTGTAAAAAGTGAAAAATGTCGCTGCAAATAAGAGGAAGACGACGATGAATAGTGACAACAAACAATAATTTTCATTAGTTGTGTTAATTGAGCGTTGGTGTCTTTAAATAATAGTATTGTCCTTTTAAGCTAAGTTAGTAAGGGTATCTATGTCTTTTTCCAGAGAGGAGGTCATTTTTTAAAAATTTCTAATTCAGGACTCCATTTACCCAATAATCCATTCAATTAATTATATCAAAGTGACAATATAACATATCACCCCTCACCAATAATTGGTTTAGGTTAATCATCGGTAATTAATTGTGATTTAAATTACATTCCACATTTGATGATTCACCTGCTCAATTATCATATGAGATAACTTCATGTTTTACCAATTAGGCGGCTCCCCGAATGAAATCCTCTGTTTCACAGTTATATCCTCTCTATGTACCAAAAATAATCACGGCCGTTTAATTTTCAATCCTGCGGTTAATAAATTTTCCTTTTTGTTTTTTTTTGTTTTATTTTGTATTATATATTCCACTAAATCATAAAACCATCCATGTTTAATATAATTTATATGATAAATTAAATAAACACATCCTATTTATTCGTTGTTTTATTATGATCAAATTGATATCCACAATTACTATTTTTCAAAATTCAAAAGATTCCATTTTTTGTAAATTAGGCAATATGCAGGAAATAAGAAATGTAGAATGGGACAGAGGAATTTCATCGGACAAGTTCCTATATATTACCAATTGACTTTAGATTGAAGCTCTCCATTTCTAATTATAAGTTCTAATTATAAGATGCAATGGAACTTAGTCCTACTACTAAAAGTCCAAGTAGTGAAAAAATATATAAAATACTACTTGTTGATTTCTCATTTCTTGCATTTTCGTTTAGCTATGTTGAGAATTGGACTATCGAACTTTCCTCTACTTTTTCATATTGGAGGTTGATGAAATTGTTACGTCATCTGAATGAAGAAAATCAACACCGACTTTGATAACCGACCTTGAGATAACTGACTTAATCATCAAGATTCCATGTTGCATTTAATTAACAGATATCAATCTATTATCATCCAAATAGCAATGTCTAGAAAGCGTAAACCGACTATGATGCATTATAAATATGTAGTGTGCGTTTGTGTTGTGATATAAGGGGTCTACCATACAATAATAATAATAAAAAAAGAGAGTGAGTGCTTGATGCATGCGTGTGTTTGTATTAAAAATAAGTGGGCGATCTTGAGTTGTTATCTTGTGTCCTAATTAGTGGGTATAATAAAGAAAGAAGTGAGAGTGATACGTGAGGTGACTCTCTTTAATAATAAAACATCTTTATTAATCAATCATTGTCCCATTCTATTATTCTAACAAGTGGTATCAGAGCCACGTCGAAGTCACACCGGAGCCACGTTGGAAAGTTTGAGTGACAGCGGGAATATTGCGGGTTCATCCGTTGTCGTCGATAAAGGAAGATTGAGTTGGAGGCATCGTGCACAATAAAAATAAATAAATTGTGAAGCGCGTGATGCTTTCTTGGTTACGTGGAGGTAATCCAAGTCACGATGGCGGACCTACAGTCGGTAGGCGGAATGGAGAAACTAAACAATCAAAATTACGCAATGTGGCAGACCTGCATAGAGTCATATCTTCAAGGGCAAGCTATATGGGAGGTAGTCGGCGGAGATGAGGTGGTACAACCACAAGAAGCCGGAGCCTTACGAAAATGGAAAATTAAGGCGGGAAAGGCCATGTACGCGCTCAAGACGACTATCAGCAAAGAGTTGCTGGAACACATACGAGATGCAAGCACTCCAAAAGAAGCATGGGACACACTGGCGGCACTATTTTCGAAGAAAAATGAATTCAAGATGCAACTTCTCGAGAACGAGCTTCTATCAATCAGACAAGTGGAGATGTCGATACGCGAATATTTTAATAAGGTACTATCCCTTTGTCGTGAAATCTCTGAGTTGGACCCTACTGATAAAGTTTCAGACGCTAAAATAAGAAGAATAATTATTCACGGTCTAAGACCCGAATTTAGAGGAATTATAGCCGCCGTACAAGGTTGGACAGAGCAGTCTTCCTTGGTCAATCTTGAAAATATTTTAGCTGACCAGGAAGTGCTGACCAGACAAATGGCGGAGGTCTCATTAAAGTAAGATGATGAAGTTTTATTAAGTTACAAAATTAAGGGGAGACCCCACCAGCAAAATAGGCGAGATAAAACAGAGGTTGTTAAAAGGGAAGAAATAAGCTCTGAAACAAAGGGATTCCAACATGGTTGTTATATTAAAAATCAGAAGCTCAAGGGAATTAAAAAGGGTCCATGCTATGTTTGCGGCAAACCAAATCACTTTGCTAGAGATTGCTGGCATAGAAAAAAGACCGCTGAAGGGAATACAGTAATTTCCAAAAGTCACGAGACTAAAAACAGCGAAGATGAGTGGGACGTAGAGGCATCTACTGTGATAGTCGAAGACGCAAAGGATGAATCATGCTTACCCGAAGAATCGGCTTTGGCTGTCATCATCCCTGGAAAAATAGACTACGAAAAAGATTGGATCGTAGACTCAGGTGGTTCCAATCATATGACGGCAGACAAGGAGAAGCTGCAAAACACAACTGAGTACAAAGGAGGACGAATGGTGATTACTGCAAATAATTCAAGGTTGCCAATAGCTCATATTGGCAAAACGAGCATCGCCCCAAGATTCAGTCCTGGTCAAGTGCAGCTACACGACGTTTACCATGTTCCAGGTATGAAGAAAAATCTTATATCTGTGGCGCAACTAACGACTTCGAGAAACTATGTTATTTTCGGACCCGATAACGTTATGGTGTATCGAAATCTTAAAATCACCGGCACACCGATCATGGAGGGTAGAAAACTCGAGTCTATCTATGTAATGTCAGCTGAGTCTCCTTACGTAGATAAGACCCGAAAGAATGAAACAGCTGAGTTGTGGCACGCAAGGCTGGGACATGTGAGTTATCACAAGCTTAAAGTGATGGTGACGAAATCAACGTTGAAAGGTCTTCCTCAACTAGACATAAAAGATAACACAGTTTGCGCTGGTTGTCAATACGGAAAAGCACATCAATTGCCATTTGAAGACTCGAGCTACAGGGCAAAGAAACCTTTGGAGACAATCCATTCTGATGTGTTCGGGCCGGTCAAACAACCTTCAGTCAGTGGTATGAGCTATATGGTGACATTCATTGACGACTTCTCAAGGTACGTTTGGGTTTTCTTCATAAAAGAAAAATCAGAGGTTATTTTTAAGTTTAAAGAATTTAAAGAAACAGTTGAAAAAGAAGTCGGCGATAAGATCCGATGCCTTCGCACGGATAACGGGGGAGAATACATGTCAAGGGAATTCTCCAAATTTCTGAAGGAGCACAAAATACATCATCAGTTGACGTGTCCAAACACACCTCAACAGAATGGTGTGGCGGAGAGGAAAAATCGACATTTGGCCGAAACGTGTCGAAGTATGATACATGCAAAGAATATACCACCAAGATTTTGGGCTGAGTGTATGAAGACAGCAGCGCACATAATAAATAGGCTACCACAAGCGAAGTTGGGATTCATGTCACCATTTGAGAAGCTGTGGAAAATCAAACCAACTGTTGGCCACTTCAGGGTTTTCGGATGCGTCTGTTATGTTTTCGTACCTAGTCATTTACGAACCAAATTTGACCGAAAGACAATCAAGTGTATATTTGTGGGGTACGACAGTCAAAGGAAAGGATGGAGATGTTGTGATCCAACTACCGGACGGTGTTATACATCTCGCAATGTGGTATTTGACGAAGCATCCTCCTGGTGGACACCACAAAAATCGGAGCTATCCAATTCAAAAGAAACCGAGGAACAGTTCGACAAAATTGTGAAACTCCAAGAGGAAAATCTAATATTACAGGAGCCGGAAGAGGATGGTGAAGAATCTCAAAGAACAACTCAAAGCCCATGGCGGACGGGTGTGCACCAAACAACTCCAGAAGTTTTGAGGCCAAGTCACTTGAGGAGACCGAACCAACAGGGGAGGAACATGATGAAGTATCATCAAGCCCAACACAACTACGAAGATCCTCCAGACAAAGAAGGCCAAATCCCAGGTACGCCAATATAGCTTTAGAAGAAGACGAAAATATAAAATAGCCTGAAATATTTGAAGAATCAGTAAAATATACTGAATGGAGAAAAGCAATGAGCGAGGAAATTATGGCCTTAAAACAAAATGAAACGTGGGACTTAGTACCCAAACCAGATGGAGTTAAACCCATCTCATGTAAATGGGTTTATAAAATTAAAAGGCGACCTGATGGATCAGTTGAAAGATATAAAGCTCGACTAGTAGCACGAGAATTCTCACAACAGTACGGGCTGGACTACGACGAGACATTTAGTCCAGTGGCTAAAATTACTGCTGTCCGAGTACTAATCGCACTAGCAGCAAGCAAGTCGTGGAAGTTGTGGCAGCTGGACGTGAAGAACGCATTTCTGCATGGAGAGCTCGACAAAGAGATATACATGACCCAACCTGCAGGATTCGAAGACAAGAAAAATTCAAGCTATGTGTGCAAATTAAAGAAAGCCTTATACAGGATAAAGCAGGCACCACGAGCATGGTATGGTAAGATCGCTGAATTCTTAGTTCAATGTGGATACTCAGTGACACCAGCGGACTCGAGTCTCTTCGTCAAGGAAACAAAAGGAAAACTAGCAATAGTGCTAGTATATGTCGATGATATTATTATCACTGGAGACGACGAAGAACAGATTCATCAAACAAGGAGGAACTTATCAGTGAGATTTCAAATGAAAGAGCTTGGAGAACTTAAACATTTTCTAGGGCTCGAGCTCAAAGAGACAGGTGATGGATTATTACTGTACCAGTTAAAATATGCAAAAGATCTGGTCAGAAAATTCGGCATGATTGACTGCAAGCCAATATCAACCCCAATTGAAGCAAATGCCAAGATATGTGCGGAAGATGGCAAAGACCTGGAGAACGCAACGATGTATAGGCAACTCGTTGGAAGCTTGATTTACTTGACACTAACGAGGCCAGCCATCTCATACGCAGTGGGGATCGCAAGTCGATTTATGGAGAAGCCAAAGAAGCCGCATCTTGAGCTAGTTCGTCGTATACTGAGGTATATAAAAGGAACAATAAATTATGGAATATTTTATGAAAAGAATAAAGGTGCCAAAGTTATTGGCTATTGCGACGCGGATTACGCTGGATGTCGGGATACAAGAAGATCCACTACTGGATACGTGTTCAAGTTTGGATCAGCTGCAATATCATGGTGTAGCAAGAGACAGCCTACGGTATCTTTGTCAACCGCGGAAGCAGAATATCTAGCAGCAGCAATGGCAGCTCAAGAAAGCACCTGGCTTATACAGTTACTGAATGACTTACATCAACCGTTTAGCGATGCGGTGCAAGTATTTTGTGATAATCAGTCTGCCATACGCATAGCAGAGAATCCGATATGTCATGCGAGGACAAAACATGTTGAAGTGCACTATTACTTTGTACGCGAAAAGGTGCTCAAAGGGGAGATTGAGCTGAAGCACATCAGTACGGAAGATCAAATAGCCGACGTGTTCACCAAAGGGCTCACCGTTTCAAAATTCGAGGAATTTCGAACACGCTTAGGAATGGTCCAAATGGAAAATACAAAACGAGAGGATGTCGGTGCTGAAGGGGAGAATTGAAGAAAATCAACACCGACTTTGATAACCGACCTTGAGATAACCGACTTAATCATCAAGATTCCACGTTGCATTTAATTAACAGATATCAATCTATTATCATCCACGTAGCAATGTCTTGAAAGCGTAAACCGACTATGATGCATTATAAATATGTAGTGTGCGTTTGTGTTGTGATATAAGGGGTCTACCATACAATAATAATAAAAAAAAAGAGAGTGTTGAGTGCTTGATGCATGTGCGTGTGTTTGTATTAAAAATAAGTGGGCGGTCTTGAGTTGTTATCTTGTGTCCTAATTAGTGGGTATAATAAAGAAAGAAGTGAGAGTGATACGTGAGGTGATTCTCTTTGATAATAAAACATCTTTATTAGAGCATCTCCAACCGAGCGGTATAATCCAAAAAAATTAGATAAAATACTCCAATCGTACTTCAAAGCGAAACGCAAAATGAGTTTTTACTCTTCTCTCTCATCAATTGCACGCAAATATGCGATTGCGTCAGGACATATGCGTTTGTTCTTTTTAATTTTACATTCAAGTCCCTCTACTTCTTTTAATAAGTAAAGACACTCGTATTAATTAAATAAAACAAACAAATAAATCTATTATGTGGATGGGCTGAACTGAGGAAGAGTAACATGATGACGGGACGGGACCTGGACCTTTTCAATTAATCTTTTTCTTTTGTTATTATTTATATCGTTATTTTATATTTGGTTGGTTTGGCTTTTCAATAAAGTCTTTATTTTGTCTGATTAATAACATGAAAAAAAATAGAAATTAAATGAATACGTGCGAGAATATTAGAAATTAAATAAAAACTCAGATTACATATGTGCGTAAATATTTGAATCATGTAAACTAATATCATAGCCTAATTTGTAAACTTGTAAAATCGTCCTATTGAAAAGTTGATGTGGACTTAAATATTCTTTTGAGTCGGATTTGTAAAATTATAAAATATATGGGTAATTTTGAAATACGGTAGAAGAGAATATACAAGAATGACATTTTGAGTTTGCGAATTGGTTTGTTGGTTGGAGAAGAATTACTGCATTTTGAGTTTGTGAATGAGTTTGAGTTTGATAATGGGTTTTTCGGTTGGAGATGGTCTTAATCAATCATTGTCCCATTCTATTATTCTAACAACGAATCTTCCATATATCGAACAATTAGGGCTAAAAGTATTATTTTATTTTTACCACAAAATAACAAGTTTTATTTCATATAGATGACTTCCAATATCGATACACCACCACCCCCCGACGTTATTTCACGAACTACAAAACATGCAAAACCCTTACCACTAAAACGACGTCGTCGTCCTCACACACACATATACACACACAATGCATATATAGATATATATATATATATATATATATATATATATAAATATATAATACATCACCATTTTTTCTTCAGCTTATAGTCCTGGGGAGGATTGAGGCCAGTGAAGTAAACAGCGTCTTCCCTAACAGAGTACGAGCAAGTGCCCGAAGAACAGATGTACTTCTCCTTGGCGTTGAACACGTCCATGGAGACGAACTTTCCCCGCCAAGAAAAGTTGCAGAAGAAGAGAGTTCGCTTGAAGAACGCATTGCAGAAATCGAAGCTGAAGCTTTCGTTTACGTACTTCACCTTCTCGCCGAGGTCGTTGTCCCTCGATTTGCAGTGGATTCGCAGCGGCTCAGCGTTCGAGGGAAGGTTGTTGAATATCTTGACCGTGAATTTTTCCAGGATGAAGCAGTTTCTGGCCGTGGCTCGCCGGGGAAGGTGGGTCGCCGCCGTGACGAGGAGGAGGAGGAGCAGCGCCGCCGGCACGGTATTGGGAGTCATCTCTGTTTTTTTTTTTTGTTGGATGGAGAAATGGGTCTGTGTGTATATGGGTGGTTTTGTGTCTATATTATATATATATATATATATATATATATATTGTATGATATGTGATTTATTAAATGAATATGGGATTCTTATAATAATATGAGATTTCGTTTTTAATAGTTTTCTTTTTCTTTTAAAGAGAGAATAAGGCTTTCTTGATCCGCCGCGATAAGATATCTTTCATCTGTCGAGACGCGTGGTAAGATTTTAATTTTTTTCTTATCGTGATTTAAATGATTTGGAAGATTATGAAACTATTTGCTCATGAGTCATGATAAGAAAAATAGTAAATGTTGGGGAAAAAATATGAAACTAATATATGTTTTACATTACTTTATAGTTAATTTCTTTATTTAAAGTCATCATTAAATATGATAATAAAGATTTCACAGCAAAAAAAAATCAACAAAGACGTCTGAGATCATACTACAAATAAAATTTTATAAAATAAATACATTAAGCTGCCTTCTTTCTTTTTTCAGCTATGCTATATTAATTAGCATGCTTCTAAGGCATTTTTAATAAAATAAACCGAAAAAAATAAAACATTAACGAAATAAACCGTAAACTAAAAGCATTAATAAAATAGCACAATTCGTATGAAGTTTATACGAGTTAAGTAACTCATATAATTCCGATACGAGTTACATGTCCAGCTGGAAAAATTCCAGCTGGATTACACGTGACGTAACTCGTATACAAATCATACGAATTACAACCCGTAACTCGTATAGATTTCATACGAGATAGATCTGTTTTTAAAAAAGCCCTAGCGGCCATACGAACAGACGACGAAGACGAAGACCCCATCTTGAAGAAGCCGCCGAAGGTACAGCTGCCCACTCCGCCGCCACCGCCGAACCTGAAGGACCCGCCGCCGACCAGCCCCCCTCCGCGAGACGCCGGCCATCCTCGACACGCCACCCCGCCTTGACGAGCCGCCGCCACGAGCTGCTGTTCTCCGCCGCCACGAGCTGCTATAACTCCTCCATTTTTTATACGAATTACGACAGCTTAGAATGCCACGTCAAGTCAGCGGACCGTTTACCACTACTTCGTAACCAAAATATACGATTTACTAACTCGTATGTACTTTATACGAGTTAGTGTGTACATGGACGCCACGTCGGGTCAGCGGGCCAATTTGACGAAATAATTCGTATTGATTTTATACGAGTTTCTAACTCGTATAAAATAGTTACGAACTCTGCTATTTTATTAATGCTTTTAGTTTACGGTTTATTTCGTTAATGTTCTATTTTTTTCGGTTTATTTTATTAAAAATGCATGCTTCTAATGCTCGCGATCCTTTTCTTCTTTTAGTTGATAATTTTTAAAAATTTTGTTTATCCTCGGCCCCTATCTTTTTTCTTTAGTTAAAAAAGGCAATATAAACAATGTAGATATTAGGGCTGAGCAAAAATATTCGAAAACCGGATTCCGATCCGATATCCGGTTTTCAAAACCCGAAAATCCGGATATCCGGTTTTAAAAACCGGATCGGATATCCGATCCGATTTATTTAAAATAAACCGGATCGGATATGGATAGTGGTTTGTCTAAAATCCGGATATCCGATTCCGATTTTATATTTAAAAAATAATAAAAAAATAAAAAATAGCCCAAAATGAAAAATGAAGGTCAAAAAGGAAAATAAATCCTATAAAAATATTTATATTTATATTATTTTATTACATAATTTTGAATCATGAATTCACATATTGTGTGAATTACTATGTGTAGAAATTTTTATATGAAAAAATAAATTTTTATTTTGATAAGAAATAAAAAAATGATTTTGAACAGAATATATTTTGAATCATGAATTCACATATTATTTATTATTTATTATGTAATTTTGAATCATGAATTCACATATTGTGTTAATTACTATGTGTAGTAATTTTTATATGAAAAAAATATATTTTTATTTGATAAGAAATAAAAAATGATTTTGTAAAGAAAATATGAAAAATTATACCATAAAAAATAAATTTAAAACCGGATGCGGATATCCGATTTAAATATCCGAATAAAGCGGATATCCGATTTTTTGGATATCCGATTAAAACCGGACCGAATACGGATATCATTTTTTATATCCGAAAATCCGAAAATCCGGATATCCGGTTTTGCTCACCCCTAGTAGATATGGTTTCGAAGGTACATATTTCTGCAAAAAAAATCTCTACATAAATGTTGAAATTCTAGACCCAATAATACTAAGAAGAAAGCATCAAACGGTCGTTTTTCCTCCGCAGACATCGCATGTAGTGTGTCCGAGCCCTTCGCAGTAAGGACACTTTGCTCCTTCATCCACCCATTCAATAAACTGTCGCGCAATCATAGATTATAAACTTGCACAAATAAAATCATCATCACCATAATAAAAATAACATAAAATAAATAAATAGGGATGTTAAGCTGTTCTTGGCTTGCCTGTGGCTCAACGTTTGGCTCCCCTGTTCCATCACACTCTGCAATAACGATGAATAAATAGAAAATTTATAACATGCTTTTAACCTAAGATCTTCTCATGCAATGATAAAAAAGAGAAAAAAAAAAATAAAAATCTTACCCATGCAAAGTAATCGACCTTCGCCCCGACAAGCTGTGCACTTGATCGCCGTGTTGCTCGAATTCGTCTTCTTTGCGATGGGTTTGTTACCGTTCCTCGAAAGCCTCGAAAGTTCTTCCCATCGATTCTCTCCGAGGAGAAACACTCTGTTTTCGGACATTGTTGAAGAAAATTCTTCCCTATCTTCTTTCTCTGTCACGGTGGCCTTCTTTTTCTTCTCAGTGCCTTTTACGGTGCTTCCAGTTTCGTTCTTCTGATAAAAAGACAGCGAACGAGCTTTAAAAAAAGTGTCGTCTGTTTTGTTTAAGGTTGTTAGTAACCGCGCAAAGAACCTTAGCAGGAGCAGCAGTTGATTTAGGGCTTTCTTGTTTCGAAGTTTCGCCGAACAGTAAGTCGAGGAGTTCCGAGGTCATAATTCCATCTTCGGTTGCTTTAACAGAGGACTGTCCTTCGAAAAGAAGAATGTAAGGAAAAAAATTCATGTCGTTTCTCGATTTCTTAGTAATGGGGAAAGGACGTACTTGCCAGGTTTTAACAGCGCGCTCAGTTCCGCTTGAGAAGCTCGAATACTCCATGTCTTCTTCGCCCGAGTAAAACCCGAGTTTCAGCAAAGCTTCCTATATAGTATGGTTCACCAAAATCAGCAGAATTTTTCTGGTAAAAAAAAAAACTGGAAGTTTTAATCTTTGAAGTCGAATAGGGTTCACTTTTACCTGCATTGCTCTTACTTCATCTCCTTCTGATCCTACCCTCAAAGCTGTTCTCTTTATTACAGTTTCTTTTCTTTCTGGGATGCTTACTACTACTTCCTTAACAACAACCTCTTTTTCTTCTTCTTCGTCTTCTTCTTCTTCTTCTTCTTCGTTCGATGCTGATTCGAGTATCAATGGCACGGTACTACGACCTTTATCAGCAATTATGCTCACAGTTTTTTCCAACTCACTCTCTTTCAAGACCTACAGAAATCAGTACAAACACAATTATGATGAAAACCTAATTCCTTCCTGTACTTTTTGTGTCCCAAATTCACTCAAGAACACAAAATTCCAACTGCCCACATCAAATTACTGAAGCAAAAGGATTATTATAAGAACTTCAGATATACACCTGTAGCAACCTGGCAATGTTCCCAACGGTGTCAGAAACAGAAGCCGAACTGATACGTTCGAGCTCTTGAATCCTGAGCTTGAGGTTACTGACTTCTTGCAGCAGAACCATTCTCTCTGCGTTCCACCGTGACTCTTCTCTGAGCCACCGCTGCTCTTCCCTCAGCCACCTCTGTTCCTCCCTTAACCACCGTGCTTCTTCTTCGCCGTGGTGGTTTGACGGCGGTAATGAGAAGCGTATGAGCGTTTGGCTTCTTGACGAGGTTATTGGTCTTGAGTAAATCTGTGGTGTAAGAGAGAGAGGTCGTCCGTACAGGGATGGAGGTGGAGATTGGAATCTTGGAGATGATGACGACAACATTTGCGTCTGTGAATGTACTACGGTTCTCTGTTGTTCACGTTTGAGAGATTTTATCAAGGATTTAGATATTTGTTTCAAGACATAGGCGGTTGAAAAACAGTTGAAATCTAGTAATTGTGTTTTATTAAGAAAATCAAATGGGCTCAAAACCCAATATGGCCAATTTATTTCTGAGCCCAGACAATTGACTTCCGAAAAAGTAGTGTAGTATATAAATATGTTGGTACATAAATCAACTCCTTGCTTTTGTTTTCTGACATAATTTCGACGTCTTAAAATCTAAGCAATTTGGATTATACCCAGTTGGACAGGATATAATATATTTAAAAAGTTTCAATTCGAAGCACCTTATCGATGACGAAAAAACTTCTGTTTTCAACACTAATTTCATTTACATATACGTCGTCTCACGAAATTTAAATAATACTGAACACGGCACATATACATCAAGGAATTCCAAATAAAGTCCAACCATTGACATCTAGCTATAGATGACATGAGTCGAACATGGTGATTGTAAGATACATTTTTCATGCTCAAACTAAATCGCTTTTGAATCCAATAATATATGAGTATAGAATAGTTTCTAATGCATCTTTAGCTGTAATATCTTCTATATCAATAATGTTAATCATAGAATGAAATCGCCTGTCTCGTACAATGCCCCCTCTATGTACCAAAATAATCATAATCGTTGAATTTTTAATCGTGCGGTTGATAACTTTTCTTTTTGATTCCTTTATTTTATATTCCACCAAATTATAAAATCTTGTTTATTTCATGTAATTTATATGAGTAAAATAAATAAATTTATATGAGTAAAATAAATAAATACATTCAATTTATTCTTTGTTTTATGATAGTCAAACTGATATCCTGTTAGGATATGCGAAAATTTTCCGATAATTATTTGCTCGACAAATGATGATAAAAATAGAAGAAACGAAAAATAAATTTGGACAGTTAACACGAGATTTACGTGGTTGGGTCAGAATTACCTACGTCCACGGGCCGGAGGGTAGAATTTCTTTATTATGTGGGAGTGATTATAGACACGTACACTGACGTGATACAAAAGCAGCTACAAAAGTATTGGGAATATGCTACACAAAGAATTAACCGGAGTTGAAGATCAGTATTGTGGGGTGGTTTTTTCCTTCTGCCTCGTATCATGCGATTTATAGATGAACATATGTATCAGTTTCTTATGCAAACATAAGAAAAAAAAACTACGGCTTCCTTTGATTATGCAATTAGCAGCCCACGTGAAAATTTCCAAAGCAACTTTATTTGACTGTGTTTGTGTGCTTGGACGGTGACAACACAGTCACTCTCATCAAATCTCCACCTTGACCTTTGGTAACGTAGATTACTCCACCTTGACTTAATAGTACCTGTCTCCCTCCGACCTTAGACCCAATGGGCTAGTTCACCAACTTTAAAACACCAATCAAGTCTAAGCAATGCTTGAACTTGGAAACTGGAAGAGCCTTCATAAACATGTCCGCATGATTATCATTTATGTTGAACTTCTTGACAAACAGCTTTTTATCTGCAATGATCTCACGAATAACATGATACTCAACATCAATATGCTTAGTCCTTTCGTGATACATCTGATCCTTGGTCAAATGAATCGCAATTTGACTATCACAGAAAATAGTAATAACTCCCTGATTCTGAGTTAATTCGCTGAATAATCCCATCAACCATAATGCTTCCTTCGAATCAGTAATCGCCATATATTCTGCTTCAGTAGTAGATAACGCCACTACGTGCTGTAGAATAGCTTTCCAGCTAATTGCACAACCTCCCATAGAAAATACATAACCAGTAAGAGATCTTCGTTTATCGAGATCACATGCGTAGTCTGAATCAACGAAGCCAACGACAGTGTCACTGTTTCTGTCAAACTCTAAACAAATGCTTCGAGTATCCTTTAAGTATATGAGAATCCACTTCACTGCTTGCCAGTGTTCTTTTCATGGAGTAGTCATTTACCTCTAACAACGCTAACTGTTTGTGAAATATCAGGACGTGTACATACCATTGCATACATAATACTGCCGACTGCACTCGAGTAAGGAACTCGTGCCATATACGCTTCATCCTCATCTGATGATGGCGACTGAGCAGTGATAGCCTAAAATGGCTAGCAAGAGGAGTGCTGATTGGTTTGGCATCGTTCATGCCAAATCTCCCCAAAACCTTCCTGAGGTAACTTTCCAGGGTCAGGTGTAACTTACCAGCTCCTCTATCACGTCTAATCTCCATACGAAGAATCTTCTTAGCTGCTCCTAAATTTTTCATTTCAAATTCATCGTTCAATAAGGCCTTCAACTGTGGCTGTTTGCAAGACCTTAGCCGCAATGAGCATGTCATCAACATATCAATAGATAAGTGAACGAACTGTCGTTTAACTTTCGGAAGTACACACAACTATCATACCTGCTCCTGGAGAAACCATGACCCAACATGAAAGAATCAAACCATTTATACCACTGTCTTGGAGACTACTTTAATCTGTATATGGATTTCTTCAACAAATAAACTTGGTCTTCTTTTCCTTCAACTATGAAGCCTTCAGGTTGCTTCATATCTGTTCATCTAAATCGCCATGTAAGAACGTTGTCTTGACGTCAAGCTGTTCTAACTCCAAATCATACATGGCAACGAATGTAAGTAATTCACGAATAGAGCTATGTCTAACGACAGGTGAGAATACATAATTAAAATCAACACCTTGTACCTGACTATAGCCTTTCGCGACTAATAGTGCCTTATACCTTGCATCGTCAGAACCAGATAAATCTTCTTTCTTCTTGAACACTCACTTACATCTGACTATTTTCTTTTTCTTCGGCGGCGGCACAAGAATCCAAGTACCATTTTTGTGCAGAGACTCCATTTCTTCGTTCATCGCTACCAGCCACTTATCAAAATTTTGATCGCTTATTGCCTCTGAATTGGTAGAAGGTTCGACGCCTCCACCTGTTTCTTGCGCCACTGATAAAGCGTACGAAACTAAATTCACGTACCGCTGTGGTAGTCGAATCTTACGTCTCTCTATCTTAGATATTCATCCTCGACGCTCTTCAACAGGATCTGAGTCAGGTTCTGGCTCTGCCATATCTTGATCTGTTGAACTCGTAGCAGGATCATCTGAAAAATCTTTGTTGATCTCGAGCTCCACCTCGTTTTGTACACTATCCTTGTTTTCTTGATTAGAGGAAATAGTAGACTCTTTTGAAGGATGTAACATAGAAGAGTCGTCAAATATAACATCTCTGCTAATTATAAATTTGGGTGACTTGTGATCAGTATTATATAGTCTATATCCTTTCCCCCTGAAGCGTAACCGAGAAATATACATTTCTTAGCGCTAGGCTCTAACTTTCCCTCGTTTACATGCATATAAGTTGGGCATCCAAATATTCTTAAAGTTGGAATAATCAGCAGGAGTATCTGACCATACTTCCTCAGGAGTTGAAATTGATTGGTGAACACGGTGAGCGGTTGAAATATAGCACGTTGCGGCGATAGCTTCAGCCCAAAAATTATTTGTCAACCCAACGTTAGAGATCATACGTCGAGCTCTCTCTAAAAGCATCCAGTTCATGCGTTCGGATGATTCCGTCGAATATCTTGACCTAAGTGTGCCTTTACCAACAACTTTACACGAAGCATCATTTTCCATTTAAACATATCCACCATCGAATTTTTCATATGTGGAAAAACAGTCTCGACTCCGACTTATGTGGTAAGAACAACCCGAATCTAAATCCACTCATTTAGACCTAACAATAGTTGCAGTTGCTACAAAAATAGTTCCATCGCTCTCATCTGTAGTTACACTAGCTTCGGCAGGTTTATTAAATTGCTGACTATTTTTCTCCTTATTTTTTTATCTATAACAATCAGCTTTAATGTGACCATTTTTCTTACAAAAATTACAGACTTTTGTTTCTGTACCTGGATTTTGATCTATAAATCTGCTACTTTCAGCGTCTCTACGTTCTCGTCTTCCCCATGCAAACAGACCTTCTGCCTAGCTACCACTTGTTTCTCCCGTAATATTCGTGTCTATCTATTCTTTCGATTGTAACGCAGATTTGACACTAGAATATGAGATTGTGTCTTTTCCGTATATAATCGTGTCACGAAGACGAGTGAAGGAAACACAACAATATTATCGCCTGATGTTCGTCCGTCGCTTTGACTTCTATGTTCGCCAAATCAATAATGATAGAATCGAATTTATCGAGATGCGAAAGAACAGAAGTACCTTCCGTCATTTTCATACTGTAAAGCTTCTGCTTGAAATATAGCCGGTTCTCCGTAGTCTTCTTCATGTAGATAGCTTTTAGTGCATCCCACATACCCATGACAGTCGTCTCCGTGGCAACTTCTTGTAAAACCTCGTAAGAGAGATTTAAGATAATAGCCGATCTGGCTCTTGTCCAATTCATTAAATTTATCGTCATTTCGGTTGGTTTCTTCTTTGCGCTTTCAAGCGCCACCTCACAACCGTCTTGAATAAGTATGACCTCCATCTTGATACTCCACATTGCAAAGTTGACATTTCTGTCGAACTTTTCAATTAACATTTTGTTATCGTCATGGTGGTTAAAAAAATAAGTCGGGTTGGTTCTGATACCAATTTGTTAGGATGTGGAAATTCGCGATAATTATTTGCTCGAGAAATGACGATAAAAATAGATTAGACGAAAAATAAATTTGGACAGTGAACACGAGATTTACGTGGTTCGGTACGAGATTTACGTGGTTCGGTCAGAGTGACCTACGTCCACGGGCCGGAGGGTAGAATTTCTTTATTATGTGGAGTGATTACAGACACGTACACTGACGTGATACAAAAGCAGCTACAACAATATTGGGAGTATGCTACACAAAGAATTAATCGGAATAGAGGATCAGTATTGTGGGGTGGTTTTTTCCTTCTGCCTCGTATAATGTTGTTTATAGATGAACATATGTATCAGTTTCTTATGCGAATATAAGAAAAAAAGAACTACGTCTTCCTTTGACTATGCAATTAGCAGCCCACGTGAAAAATTTCCAAAGCAACTTTATTTGACTTGCGTTTGTGTGCTTGGACGGTGACAACGAATGTCTAAACCTAGGTTAAGGATGTCAACGGGGCGGGGCGGGGCGGGGATTAGGTCCCCATCCCCGTCCCCGTGTCGACGGGGAATCCCCATCTCCGTCCCCGCGAATTAAACGGGGAAAAAATCGTCCCCATCCCATCCCAATCGCCGCCGGGTCCCCGCCCCCGCGGGGATTCCCCGTCCCCACGAATTTATTTAAAAAAAAAATTTATTTTCATTATAATATAAATTGAATTCATTATTTATATTATTTATTAAATGTTATTTATATTATCATATATTAAAAAATGTGTAAAAAAAATATATTTTTTTAAACTTATAATATAAACTATGTCTAAAATATATTATTTAGTTATTAACTTAAGCAAAATATTTTATTTAAATAATATTAATGGCGGGGAACGGGGCGGGGACTATGATCCTGTCCCCGCTCCGTCCCCGCCTACGGGGACAAAAAATTCCCCATCCCCGCCCCGCGGGGATTAAAATTCGGGGATTCCCCGCTCCGTTCGGGGCGGATCCCCGCGGGGATGGGGAATCCCCACCCCGTTGACAAGCCTATTCCATATGTACTATTTTTCAATTTTCACAAGAATAAATTTTTTCGTTCATCGACAATTTGGGAGATTCAAATGGACACGTAGAGTGGGACAGATGACCGGTTAATTATATGCATTATTGAAGGTGAAAATATTGAAATGTTTAATATTATACCAAAATTTTTTTATTACCAATCTAATTTAGTCACTTAAAATAATAATTATATTTCACCGCTAGGAGAAATACAGTTTTCTAATATATTAATAAATTTAATCAATTCATGATATTGGCTTGCCAGCGAACTTTGCCCTTCGTTCAAGAAACCTCGAGTAAAACTACAAAATTCGGAAAAACCCCTCAATTAACTCCGTCTTTCTTCGTTGCCCTAATTTCATATCCAATTCCCACAATCTGTGAGTGAGCTTATGGCTGCCGCAGCGGCGACGATGGTGAGCTCAGCGGGTGGGCTACTCGCGATGCTGAATGAGAGTCATCCGACGCTTAAATTGCACGCGCTGTCGAATCTCAACGCGTTCGTGCACTTTTACTGGCCCGAGATCTCCACTTCTGTGCCAATTATGTATGTGTGCTGCCCTCTGATTTTGATGTGCTTCGTTCTGTTTACTCGTTGGGGTTTTCTGTGGTAGTTGATGCTATTGCTGCTTAAATGACTCAAGTTTGGGAAGTTTTCTCTTTGGCAACATGGTTTCTTATTGGCCTACTGATGGTGAAAACCTATTGGAGATTAGTTGGTTTTCGGTCTCTGTAATATTAGTTGACCTTCACTGATTATTCTTTCTAACAAGATCAGGGGTTCTGGATTCTGATATTCTATCTTTAAGGTTCCTTAATCGCCAGTAAATGTTGCTACTTTGGGTTTTTTTTCATTCTTTCTGTAGCCTTCATTTATGAATACATGTTTTGGGTCGGTACCTACGTGGTTTTTGCTCTCCAAATGGTGCTTAGTCTATGAAATATTTTTTTCTTGAAAATCTCCGCCTACGTTTCTTGATTGTTACTCCTCTCTGGATTGCTTTATTTGAATATATCATTTTCTAAATAATTAAGAAGTTAAGTACTTGTTGATTGGTTGAGAGACTAATGTTATTTAGAAAAATGTTTCCATCTGAATGACATTTTTCTTGTGCATTCAGTTTTTTCTTTACTCCTTTTTATGAATAAAAACTACGAATGAAAACTGTCTATTGTGTTCAGCGAAAGTTTATACGAAGATGAAGAATATGAACAGAGGCAACTGGCTGCTTTACTTGTCTCAAAGGTAATGTGTGCTGCTTAATCATTTGTACTAGTTTGTTTATGTAGTACTATATCGATAGAAGAATTCTGGTGACGGTTTAGCTTCGCCTCGATGTCGAACTGAATATCATAAGAGAAAAAAAAATGCATTTGAAACGGAAGAGTTTTTAACATCTTCATTTGTTCTTAATTATTGATGTTAATAGGTTTTCTATTACTTGGGGGAGCTTAACGATTCATTATCGTATGCCCTGGGAGCTGGTTCTCTTTTTGATGTGTCTGAGGAGTCTGATTATGTGAATACTCTTCTTGGTAAGGCATAAGATTTAAGTTTTCTTCACTTCGCAATTGCATTGTTCTTTTTCCTTTATGGGGACGATGGTCATTTTTTTAACTGTTGTATTCATCAGTAAAATGAAGTAAATTGCCACTTGAGGTCTTGTAAACTTACTGATAAATTCTTGCTTTCACCCAGCCAAAGCAATTGATGAATATGCCAGTCTCAAGAATAAAGCAGCTGAATCTAATGATGAATCAGCAGTGATTGATCCTAGACTGGAAGCAATTGTTGAGAGAATGCTTGATAAGTATGTTATTTTTTTACGATCACTTGGAAAGATAATTATGTTGATTCCTCGCCACTGAGCCCTTTCCATCACCTCTTCTACAGGTGCATAGCTGATGGTAAATATCAGCAAGCAATAGGAATGGCCATCGAAAGCAGACGTTTGGATAAGCTAGAGGAAGCAATTGTAAGGAGTGACAACGCTCATGCAATAATTAATTACTGCATCGACGTCTCGCATTCTTTCGTTTATCGAAGAGAATACCGACTTGAGGTAAATGTTTCTTGGAAATGTCTAATATTCATGTCAGTAAGAGAGTGGTATTTCGTTTAATGCTTCCCCGTTCTTTTAAATTATTTTCATGTGCAGACATGCATGTCCTTTTTTTGCTTGGCTGCATTAATGTTTCTTCAGCATATCTTTACTCACACTTCTCGACAGGTCCTTCGTCTGCTTGTCAAAGTATACCAGCAGCTTCCATCCCCTGATTACTTGAGCATCTGTCAGAGGTTAATGTTCTTGGATGAGCCTGAGGGAGTTGTAAGCATATTGGAAAATCTCTTACGATCAGAGAACGTGGACGATGCTCTATTGGCATTTCAGATAGCTTTTGATCTTGTGGAAAATGAGCACCAAGCATTTCTCTTAAAAGTGAGGGATCAACTTCCAAAACCCAAGACACAATCTGCAGAACAGGTAAGGGCCTCGGAACCTACGCAACCAGACTCTGTGCAAAGTGGAAATCCTGTCACATCGGGGGATGTTCAGATGACAGATGGAAGTGAAGTAGATGGCAACTTAACAACTCTTGCTCCACGCGAAGCAGTTTATGGGGAGAGGTTAACAAAAATAAAAGGAATTTTGTCAGGGGAAGCTTCAATTCAGCTGGCTCTGCAATTTTTATATAGCCATAACAAGTGAGATCCACCCCTTCCATTAAATATCGCACTATTGTACTTCACATTGAATCCTTGTTCAGGCCTTTTACATTTTGTCAAATAGATAAATATTTGATTGACACGGATTTGGTTGTAATCTACTTGCAGATCCGATCTTCTCATTCTCAAAACGATAAAACAATCTGTCGAGATGAGAAACAGCGTATGCCATAGCGCAACTATATATGCCAATGCCATTATGCATGCTGGAACCACAGTTGATACATTTCTTAGGGAGAATCTGGTACTTTTTTGGTGTCCTGAACATCATTGGTTTTTTCATCGTACGTTCTAGAACGCCCCTTTGAAATTTTTTGTATTTCCAGGACTGGCTAAGTAGAGCAACAAATTGGGCTAAGTTTAGTGCAACTGCCGGACTTGGTGTCATTCATCGGGGTCATCTGCAGCAAGGTAGATCTCTCATGGCACCTTACTTGCCGCAGGGTGGAGCTGGTGGCGGTGGAAGTCCGTATTCTGAAGGTGGAGCTTTGTATGCTTTGGGATTGATCCATGCAAACCATGGAGAGGGCATTAAGCAATTTCTTCGTGAGAGCCTAAGAAGCACAAATGTTGAGGTCTATTTTCTTAACGACTCTGCTTCATTGTTCCCCATTTAACAAAAAAGCATGTTGTTCAATTTGTGCTATACCGATTGATGCAGGTTATCCAACATGGTGCTTGTCTTGGACTTGGTTTGGCAGCACTGGGGACTGCCGATGATGAGATATTTGATGATATAAAGAATGTGCTGTACACTGACAGTGCGGTTGCTGGTGAAGCTGCAGGGATAAGTATGGGCCTGCTCATGGTTGGTACTGCAAGTGAGAAGGCTGGTGAAATGCTCGCATATGCGCATGAGACCCAGCATGAGAAAATCATTAGGTAAAATGCACCTTCTTGGATCTTGATGATTTTATTAATGTTTTTCTTAAGTATCTCACTCTTACCTTGTGTTAATAGGGGTCTGGCATTAGGGATCGCTTTGACTGTCTATGGAAGAGAGGAAGAAGCAGATACGCTTATTGAGCAAATGACTCGTGATCAAGATCCTATTTTGCGCTATGGTGGCATGTATGCTCTGGCATTGGCATACAGAGGGACAGCTAATAATAAGGCAATACGTCAGCTTCTGCACTTTGCTGTTTCTGATGTAAGCGACGACGTGAGACGAACTGCTGTACTTGCCCTTGGTTTTGTGTTGTACTCCGATCCTGAACAGGTCAGTTTCTTCTATTCTCTGACTTGATCTACTCCTCTAGTGCATGTTTGTTAGATTTGTTCTAATGTGAGCTATCGACTTATCTTGAGATCCTTGGCTGTTTTCTTGTATCTGATTGGCATCTTATTGTGCAAAACATACGTTTCTACTTTCCAATAACTCACTATTTTTTTACCATGTGTGCAGACTCCACGAATTGTGTCCTTATTGTCAGAATCCTACAATCCACACGTTCGGTACGGTGCTGCACTGGCAGTTGGAATTTCTTGTGCAGGCACTGGTCTTAGTGACGCCATATCACTGCTTGAGCCCCTGACATCAGATGTGACGGATTTTGTTCGCCAAGGTGCTCTGATTGCTATGGCAATGGTTATGGTCCAAATCAATGAGGCCAGCGACCCTCGTGTTGGTGTGTTCAGGTAAGTTACTCGCCTGTAATGCTCCTTTTTTCACATGTTTATATTGCTTGTCTCATGTTCCATTTTCTGCTTAGGCGACAATTGGAAAAGATCATCCTCGATAAGCACGAAGACACAATGAGCAAGATGGGCGCCATTTTAGCTTCTGGAATTTTAGACGCCGGCGGTAGAAATGTGACCATAAAGTTACTCTCAAAGACCAAACACGACAAAATGACTGCAGTCGTTGGCCTCGCCGTGTTCAGCCAGTTTTGGTATTGGTACCCACTCATATACTTCGTCAGCCTGGCATTTTCGCCCACTGCTTTCATCGGCCTGAACTACGACCTAAAAGTTCCAAAGTTCGAATTCCTATCTCACGCAAAACCTTCTCTGTTCGAGTATCCCAAGCCCACTACAGTACCCACCACCACTTCCGCCGTGAAACTGCCAACTGCTGTTTTGTCGACTTCAGGTAGAGCAAAGTCGAGGATCGCCAAGAAAGAGGCAGAGAAAGCCGCCGAAAAGGCCGAGTCAAGCCATGGGAAGGGGAAAATGAGCGATAAAGTTGGAGACTCCATGCAGGTAAAACACTGTTAGCTGCCACTTTATACAGTTCATTTGCGTTATTATTTCTTGATCATCGGCTAAACCTCGATTTGTGGCTATGGCAGGTAGATGGGGCCACAGAGAAGAAATCTGAGCCCGAGCCATCGTTCGAACTGCTGACAAATCCAGCCCGAGTCATCCCTACCCAGGAGAAGTTCATCAAATTTATCGAAGAGAGCAGATATGTACCAGTAAAGCCCGCACCATCGGGCTTCGTACTGTTAAAAGATCTGCGCCCGGACGAACCTGAAGTACTATCGTTGACCGATTCGCCTGTATCGGTTGCATCGAACGCGAGCGGTGGTGCTTCAGCAGCTACTGGGCAACATGGATCCGGCTCGGCCATGGCGGTCGACGAAGAGCCTGCGCCTCCACAACCGTTTGAGTACACTTCGTGAAAAAGACTTTCCTTTCTTTCAAATCGAGTATTTTATTGCGTGATGTTGCTGGTCTTTGAATCTTGGACTGTATCGGGATGTTAGAACCTGCTTGTGACGAAGAGAGTTGAGGTCATGGGATAATCCGAAGAAAGGCAAAAAGCCTGCTTCATGATTCGTTGCGGTTTTGTACCTTTCGTGGATTGAATGTGTTATTTGTTATCCAAGACTTCTATTGAATCGACTTCGTATTTTCTTCGCCGTTGCAGCTGATCGTTGATGGCTAGCTAGATAGAGATGTGGCTTTTTTCTTTAGTCTGTTTATTATCAGAAGTAGAAAAAAAAGGCTTTTTTCATGTCGTTGCGTAGCGATGAAATGCTAAAGCTGCGTTCCCCACGTAACGAAGGCTCCTTCGCTCCCAAAGGTAGCGACGACACGCTAAAGCTGCGTTCCCACGTAACGAACGCTCCCTCGCTCCCAAGGTAGCGATGACACGCTACTTACTCGAGCTCAAATAACACTTACCCGAATAAACCTTATCCGGGCTCAAATAACAGTAAAAGGCTTATTCGAGCTCGAATACCTCATTTGAAACCGAATAAGTCTTTCGAGCTCCAACACTTATTCAGCTCCAAATAAATCTTAATCGAGCTAGAATAACGGTTATTCGGGCCCGAATAACGGAATACTGATGGTAAGATAGTGCCGGAACAGCTCAACTTGTTATGGAACAAAAGCATACATCGAGTCATGCATTCAACCAATTTTGTGAAGATGATACATCATCAATTACTACGTCTTATACTCCTGAGCAAAATTGTGTTGTGGAGCGGAAAAACAGAAGTGTCGTAGAGATGGTGCGGTGTCTTTTGACCGAGAAATGATAAATATACGAAAAATTCAAAAAATATTATACATATACATATAATATGAGGGGGATGAAGATACCTTTAGGATGCTTTGATCTCATCACAAATAATTTTCCCTGACATGAAATTGCTTAATTTTGGTTGTCTGGTCGCATTCTTGTGTCTAAAGGTCATTAGTTTGCTCCACTAGACAAAAATCTACTTTATCTAAGTGAGGATTCTAGCCTAGAGATCATTTGAGAATGACCTCTAGGGTTCTTGAGTCGTCCTTGAGGTGTCTTGAGTGACTAGAAATGAATTAGCCTTAGCTTTCTCTTAGGGCGACCATCGACAACATCCAAAAATCCTTTAGAACTCGTGAATCTCGACCTTAGTAACTGAATAAGGTTAAATTGGTTTCAATCTTTTCGAGCTCGAATACCATATATTTGAACCCGAATAAGTCTTTTCGACCTCGACTGAGACTTACTCGAGCTCAAGTAACACTTATCCGCCCCCGAATTCGGGCTCGAATAACAGTAGAAGGCTTATTCGAGCTCGAAAATACCTCATAAAGGTCTCACCACATTCCATGTATGGTCAAAAGAGAGATGAATGGGTGGCTCGATACTCGACATATATAACATTCAGCCTACCCCAACGGTAACTTTTGGGGCTCAAAGACCAAACAATGTGCATCAATCCACGCGCGAAATACTGACTGTTATTAACTGTATTTAAAAATTTCCCAATTAAAGGTGACTTAGTCATATCGATGCTACAAGATTCACACGTTGGACAGGAATATATCCCCACGGTTAATAATTCTTAGGTATCCAAATATACTTAGTTTTATCCACTTTCTTTAAAGGAAAGATATGCATAATGGCCATTTCTACCACAACAGAAACACTTAAGCTTAGGCACAGAAGATTTAGTATGCTTTTCTTCAGTGGAATAACCTATTCCTGACAAGTCACTACCGCTAACAACTGGGGAACGGGACATAATTTCCCACATGAATAATGGCCAACTTCAAAGAATTGGTGAATCGCATCCTTCTTTCATGGCAATGCAGTACACATTACTTTCTCCTTTAGGTGAAATTGGGTACCACGATCAGATTCCAATGCTGCATGCAACGTTAATCAATTTATATGTTTCGATTGCATCACGAAAAATGTACGTTAAAAGAACAACATCGAAGTTCTTACGTTATCCATCTGAGTCGAATGAAAGATACGTTTTTACAATTGGGGTTCAATTGGATAAAAATGTGATTCTTTGCTCATTTATTGACTTGGTTATCTCTTACAGGAGTTTGGAGAAGAATAGGAAAGAAAAGGCTCAAGCAGCATATGATGAGAGGAAGAAGCAGTTGAATAAGCTGCCGAAGAGAAGCTCGGCGCGGATCAACTCTCGAAGTTATTGCGCCGATCAAGTATGTATTAATTAAAGGAAGAACGAGGCTCGAATCGTGCCTCTCCCGGGTCCGGGTTTTGCTTGCTCTTCAGTTTTGTTCAAATTCGACTCGAATTGTTCGTTTTTTCCTCTGGTGAAATTTTATTAATGCTGTTTATTAGATCAAAGTTTGCTAGTCATATGAATGGTTATTTTTGTCTTTTGGCCTAATAGTTATTTTTGTATTTTGGCCCAGTGATATACCTAAGGTGTATCTATATTTATATATATACTCGTACTGTATCATCTTAGTAATCTGTTTTTTTATATTTTTCAATAAAGAAATTCTGTTTACATCTTTTCTCTCATCGAAGTTATTCTAATCGTTCTCTTAATATGGTATCAGAGCATTAAAACTGCTGAAAGCTTTGATTAGATCGGAATTAAGAACATCTTCCTCTTTAGTCTATCAATAATGTTGCCCTCGGGTTTCACCTGTAAAATATTCGCGGGTAAAAAAGACGTTGACTACAAAAGCAGGAACATATTTTTCCTCCAAAAATATCCCCAGAAAAGAGCGCCAGAAGCTGTCAGGCTAGAGCGCCTAGAAGCTGTCAGGCCAGAGCTCCCGAGGAGCTGTCAGGCCAGAGCGCCCGAGAAGCTGTTGGGCCAGAGTGCCCGAGGAACTGTCAGGCCAGAGCGCCCGAGGAGCTGTCAGGCCAGAGAGCCCAGAAGCTGTCAGGCCCGAGCGCCCGAGAAGCTGTCAGGCCAGAGCGCCCGAGGAACTCTCAGGCCAGAGTGCCCGAGCAGCTCCATCGAGCTGTCAAGAAGGACTGCCTGAGCAGCTCCATTGAGCTGTCAGGGATGGTGCCCGAGCAGCTCCATTGAGCTGTCAAGAATGGTGCCCGAGCAGCTCCACTGAGCTGCCAGAAAAGAATGCCCGAACAACCCCAACGCAGGAGCACCCGAACGCCCACCAGAAAGCTGAAGGCAAGAACGAGCCGAGGGAAGGGCCGAGGCCCGAGCAGGGCAGTTCCTGGACAGGAAGAAGAAGTGTGACAGAAAACTGAAGCAAGGAAGAGGGAATGAGTGTAAGGAGAACGTGAGAACGTGGGGAAGACCACGTTCCAAAATGAGGTTCGCGGAAAAGGCGGACCAGGGTGAAAGACCAGGTCAAGGCGAGACGAACTGAGGTCAGTATAAATAGAGGTGGTTGAATCATTTTCCAGGGACACATTCTAAAACCAAAAAACTGATTTATGAGCCTAGAGCACCTATCTTCACCCGAAAACTGATTTGAGCGTTGGAGGGGCGTCGCCGGAACCACTCCGGCACCTCTCTAACCTGTTTTCTGTAGTACTTTGAGTGTTAGGTTCGACGAAGGAGATCGATTGGAGCAAGAGAAGCCGCGCCAAGAAGCCGTTGCAAGAGGGCATTTTACGCAGTCCACATCAAATAAGTTCAAGAAACTCTCAAGAACAAGAATTCTTGATACATCACTCTTGGCCAATTCTAAAGAGCTGTTCGAGTCATATCCAATGGAATCATCGCCAGAAAAGAGCATTCAAGACCAGAAAAAGGATGATATGGGCTCCTTCCAAGATGAGCAGCTAAATCCTTATTATCTTCACCACTCAGATAACACAGGTTTGGTTTTGGTGCATCAACCTCTCACTGGAGATAATTACTCTTCATGGGCAAGATCAATGACCATCGCTTTATCAGTCAAGGGCAAGATGGGCTTTGTAGATGGAACGATTGTTAAGCCTGGGAAAGAAGATCGAAGATATCAACCCTGGAAAATAAACAATGATATCATTATTTCTTGGATACTAAACTCTGTTTCAAGGGAGATTTATGCAAGCATTCTTTATTCAGAATCGGCGAAGGAAATTTGGGACGATCTTCGACAGCGCTTTCAGGAATAAAATGGGCCACGAATTTTTAAAATCAAGAAGGATTTGACCAATCTGAAACATAATCAATCATCTGGAGCTGTCTACTTCACTAATCTCAAAGGATTGTGGGAAGAAATGAATAACTTCAGACCTTCGTCTTGTTGTGTTACATGTACGTGCAAGAATGTACAAGCAAGGTGCAGATCAAAGGAATTTCTTGATCAAGAATATGTGTGAGCTTTCCTAATGGGACTGAACGACTCTTACAATCAAGTTAGAAGTCAAATCTTAATGATGGATTGCCCCATATCAATCGAGTCTTCTCCATGGTTGTCCAAGAAGAGAAACAGCGGCATGTCACAAATTCATCAACGGATATGATGCGACAGATGGCCATGTTGGTTAATAAAAATCCAGCAAATACATTTCAAGACAATTCAAAGGGCGCCATGATCACAGGACAAAGGAAAGAGAGTAGCAGGCCTTTGTGCGCTCACTGTAACAAGGTTGGGCATACAATTGACTAATTGAGACTTGTTACAAACTCCATGTGTGGACCGCGTAAAACGCCCTCTTGCAACGGCTTCTTGGCGCGGCTTCTCTTGCTCCAATCGATCTCCTTCGTCGAACCTAACACTCAAAGTACTACAGAAAACAGGTTAGAGAGGTGCCGGAGTGGTTCCGGCGACGCCCCTCCGACGCTCAAGTCAATTTTCGGGTGAAGATAGGTGCTTTAGGCTCATAAATCAGTTTGTTGGTTTTAGAATGTGTCCCTGGAAAATGATTCAACCACCTCTATTTATACTGACCTCAGTTCGTCTCGCCTTGACCTAGTCTTTCACCCTGGTCCGCCTTTTTCGCGAACCTCATTTTGGAACGTGGTCTTCCCCACGTTCTCACGTTCTCCTTCCACTCATTCCTCTTCATTGCTTCAGTTTTCTGTCACACTTCTTCTTCCTGTCCAGGAACTGCCCTGCTCGGGCCTCGGCCCTTCCCTCGGCTCGTTCTTGCCTTCAGCTTTCTGGTGGGCGTTCGGGTGCTCCTGCGTTGGGGCTGTTCGGGCATTCTTTTCTGGCAGCTCAGTGGAGCTGCTCGGGCACCATTCTTGACAGCTCAATGGAGCTGCTCAGGCAGTCCTTCTTGACAGCTCGATGGAGCTGCTCGGGCACTCTGGCCTGAGAGTTCCTCGGGCGCTCTGGCCTGACAGCTTCTCGGGCGCTCGGGCCTGACAGCTTCTGGGCTCTTTGGCCTGACAGCTCCTCGGGCGCTCTGGCCTGATAGTTCCTCGGGCACTCTGGCCCAACAGCTTCTCGGGCGCTCTGGCCTGAACAGCTCCTCGGGAGCTCTGCCCTGACAGCTTCTAGGCGCTCTGGCCTGACAGCTTCTGGCGCTCTTTTCTGGGGATATTGTTGGAGGGAAAATATGTTCTTGCTTTTGTAGTCAACATCTTTTTTACCCGCGAATATTTTACGGGTGAAACCCGAGGGCAACAATAGTCCCCCCCAAAAATAGTCCAAAAAGAGTGTAGTGAGTTTTGGACGTGGTATGTAAAATATTCGAGTGTGGAGAGAAAAGACTCGATCGGGTTTACTCGAGCGTGTACCTAAGCAATTTAATTCATTCGTTCGATATTTTTCGTTCATCTGAAGGTTCGAGTTTCGCCTCATTCATCGAGAATTTAAGACTCTCTCCCCCTTCATCGATGAGTTCGGGATTTTTCGCCTCACTCATTGAGGACTTAAGAATTTTCGCGTCTCATTCGTCGAGGACTTAAGGATTTTACCTCGTTCATCGAGGACTTAGGAGTTTTCATGCCTCATTCCTCGAGGACTTGGGAATTTTCGTGCCTCATTCATCGAGGACTTAAGAAATTTTCGTGCCTCATCCGTCGAGGACTTAAGAATTTCACCTCGTTCATCGAGGGCTTAGGAGTTTTCATGCCTCATTCCTCGAGGACTTGGAAATTTTCGTGCCTCATTAATCGAGGACTTAAGGAATTTACCTCGTTCATCGAGGACTTAGGAGTTTTCATGCCTAATTCCTCGAGGACTTGGGAATTTTCGTGCCTCATTCATCGAGGACTTAAGAAATTTTCGTGCCTCATTTGTCGAGGACTTAAGAATTTTACCTCGTTCATCGAGGACTTAGGAGTTTTTATGCCTCATTCCTCGAGGACTTGGGAATTTTCGTGCCTCATTCATCGAGGACTTAAGAAATTTTCGTGCCTCATTCGTCGAGGACTTAAGAATTTTCACGCCTCATTCGTCGAGGACTTAAGGATTTCACCTCGTTCATCGAGGGCTTAGGAGTTTTCATGCCTCATTCCTAGAGGACTTGGGAATTTTCGTGCCTCATTCATCGAGGACTTAAGGAATTTTCGTGCCTCATTCGTCGAGGACTAGGGAATTTTCGTGCCTCATTCATCGAGGACTTAAGAAATTTTTGCGCCTCATTCGTCGAGGACTTAAGAATTTTCGCGCCTCATTCGTCGAGGACTTAAGGATTTCACCTCGTTCATCGAGGGCTTAGGAGTTTTCATGCCTCATTCCTCGAGGACTTTACAATTTTCGTGCCTCATTCATCGAGGGCTTAGTCTAAATCGTTTTCGTTGTTTCGTCCAAGGTCTTGTAGGGCCTTTCTCTCGAAGGCGTAACTTATCTCCCTAATTCAATTAGGGTTTTGTGCGGGCCTTTTTCTCGAAGGCATAAATCATCTCCCTAATTCAACAGGGTCTTGTCCGGGCCTTTTTCTCGAAGGCATAAATCATCTCCCTAATTCAATTAGGGTCTTGTCCGGGCCTTTTTCTCGAAGGCGTAATTTATCTCCCTAATTCAATTAGGGTCTTGTCTCGTTCGGAGATTTTCTTCACCCTCGTGGGTGATCGGGCCTCATCCGAGGACTTTTCTTCTTTCCCTCGAGCTTCATTTGGAGATTTTATTCACCCTTACGGGTGATCGGGCCTCATCCGAGGATTTTTCTTCTTTTTCGATCGATCTTCGTTTGGAGATTTTATTCACCTTTGCGGGTGATCGGGCCTCATCCGAGGACTTTTCTTCATTTTCCCTCGAGCTTCATTTGGAGATCTTATTCACCCTTACGGGTGATCGGGCCTCATCCGAGGACTTTTCTTCTATTTTGATCGATCTTCGTTTGGAGATTTTATTCACTCTTGCGGGTGATCGGGCCTCATCCGAGTACTTTTCTTTCCGCCACAATTGTGAGCTCAGGAGGCCTGCCGCCCGAATACACCTTCTCCACGTGCTTATACAGATTCATGTGGCGTTCGTCAAATCTGTTCAATCCCCCGGGCGTGTCATACTAGGCCTGAGTGGGCTGCGTAGTCCCAAGAATTCCTGCACTCATGTTTCCTCAAAGAAAGTGGTGAATGTGCGATTAAGTCCATAAAAGCCAGTGCTAATCGAGCTTGTTAACGTATCGAAGCCATACAATGGAAACTCAGACAGGCCACAGAGTGTAATCAAGGTAGAGAACATCTACAGCCCCGTTCAGCCACTCGGCAACGAATAAAAGTTACATAAGCTAAAGAAAAATAATACGCGTGCTTGCCGAACTCCGTATTTCATGCAACCCATTCCCAAATAATAGAATAGTTCCTCTCTTCTAAACATTTCATCAAGACACCATGATTTTCAGAATTCATATCGTTTAACTCAAAAGAGGAAAGAACAGACTTTGTCAACTACTTAAAACACTTAAAATATTCACTTCACCACTAAATAGCATAGTCGATGATTCCCGAACAAGATATCAACATTCAAGATAGCAAACATCGTCAACAATTTCCGAGACATCATTATGAGTATTAATACCGGCTTTTGCCTATTCCGAGTCACGTATGAATAATAATCGACCCCAACAGGTATCAAGAGCCCAGATAGTAATTCACTCCAAATAAGTTCAACAGTCTCACATGGAATGTCAAGCCTAAGCACAGTTGAGCAGTCCTGGTGATAATCGATCCACATAGTTTTCAGTCCCCAGAAAGAAACACAACCTCATAGTAACACTCTAACATAAATAATATTCCGGAACCAAAATGTCTCGTCAATTATGAATCTTACCCGCATATTCTAATGCTTCCAATGGTCGATCCTAATGTAAATGACAGAGGCGATCCCACATAATCTCATATTTACGAACGTAAATTAACAAAACTTCGAGTCCGAAGTCGCAACCAACGGGTGATCTGCCAATGTTGGTGGGAGGAGTGGCCATGTTCGTCCCAGTTATAGCCACGGTAATCGCTTGCACGACGCATCTTCGGTGGGGCGTGGATCCTGTCGATCTGTCCGATTCTTCGAGATAGTTAGGTTAAGATCTGCGGTTGTAACTAGTGTTGAATTCTTCGACGTCAGCGGGTTATTAATCTTCGATGGTGGTCATGTTGAGTTCCTTGGCTACTTGGGTGTCCCTCCCACACAGTTGTTCGGGATGCTGCTCATCTGCTTTTGCCAAGGAGCTGTTCGGGATGCTGCTCATCTGCTTTTGCCAAGGAGCTGCTCGGGACGCTGCTGGGCTGCTCTTGCCCAGCAGCTGTTCGAGATGTTGCATGGCTGCTCTTGCCAGGGAGCTGCTCGGGATGCTGATGGGCTACTCTGGCCAGACAGCTGGTCGGGATGCTGTCTGGCTGCTCTTACCAGGGAGCTGCTCGGGATGCTGCTGGGCTGCTCTTGCCAGTCAGCTGTTCGGGATGCTGTCTGGCTGCTTTTGCCAGGGAGCTACTCGGGATGCTGATGGGCTGCTCTGGCCGGGCAGCTGGTCGGGAGGCTGCCGGGCTCCTCTTGCCAGGCAGCTGGTCGGGAAGCTGCTGGGCTCCTCTCGCCAGACAGCTGGGATGCTGCTCTTGCCTATGTCAGATTTTGCTCTTCCTTATGTCAGATTGATCCTCTTCAATTTCGTGATTTGCTTTCTTACTTCTTCATGTTCCTCTTCTTATTCAATAATCGACAGGATTTTTTGATCTCCGGAGGCAACCACCTCACTCGGCCTCAAGTTCCTCTTCGTGGTTGGCAACCATCTTTGATGCGGACTGAAAAATCGACCCTAGCATCAATAGTGCGCTGGAAGCTATCGGTCCGTCGCCGCTTCGAGTCCGCCGTCTTCATCGTCAACGGGTCCCTGAAAAGTTACGAAAAAGACGAGCTAAAGGGCGTCGTTTCGGCGACGCCCCTCGACGCTCAAGTCAGATAGTCGTCCGTCGACGTTAAGGCGTAAAAGAAAATAAACGAAAGCAGTAATTAGATAAAATCGACGAGACGTTCCGCTATGAGATAGTGATTTCTTGAATCCTTCGAGACGTGTTGTAAGGGTCGAGTGTATAGGCGAAGTGAGTCGTCCGAGAGAGTGAGATGCATTGTAGTAATATGGTGTAAAAGAAAACGAGTCGTTGGGAACGTACCCGCTTGAGAATGAACCGTCGTGTATTTATAGCTGAGATCCCGTGGTGGTAACCTCCCATTTATTTGGTCCCAAGCATGATAGTAGTGGGTAAGCCATGTGGAGTTAGTGGGGGTTAGTTATGTGTAGGGGATTAGTGGGTGGATATTTGCCGCCCTATCTTTGGTTAGACTCGAATATTGGACCGATAAAATACGGGGATAACAATAGTCCCCCTCATAAATAGTCCAAAAGAGTGTTAGTGATTTTTGGACGTAGTACATGTAAAATATTCGAGTATAACATACGTCCTTCCGAGCATTGACCTTCATAAATATCATGTTAACATATAAAATTGAAAAGGATAAGCATTCATACCCGACGATGTCCCAAGCGTTGTCATCTGTACCGCTCTCAAATTCCCCTTCAAAGTCAATTTCTTGGCGTTCAAGTCGTGTGTGGTGCATTCGTATGCCTAGGTCGGGTCTTCAAGCGAGATTCATGGAGTTTTATGTCCGCCACAATTGTGGGCTCAGGAGGCCTGTCGCCCAAATGCACCTTCGCCACGAACTTATTCAGATTCATGTGGCGTTCGTCGAATTTATTCGATCCCTCAAGCGTGGTTATAATAGGCGTGAGCGGGATGTGTAGCATCGAGAATTCTCTGCACTCAAATAGCTCGAAGAAAGCGGTGAACTTGCGATTAAGTCCGAACATGTCGATGTTGATATTATTCCATCAGGCAATAAGGGCTAATGTCAAAAGCATATGATCAAAGGCAACAAAATCCGTCCAAAAGAATGTTAACGCTCAATGTACTTTCTACAATTCTTAGTTAAAAGAAAAAAAAAATCGTGGATAGCCCTCCTGGTAAATTATTTTCAGCATATAACTCACTCCTCGCTGCTCTTGCAAGGCACTGGCCTTGCCTGGCTGCTCTTGCTTGGCAGCTGTTCGGGCTGCTCTTGCCAGACAGCTGCTCTTGCCGAGCTGTTCTTCCCCAGTTCGGCTGGCTCAGCACCGAACTTTCCTTCGCCGTGAGCACCTCTTCTATTGGTGGTGAACGAGGGTCGTTTGCGGAATCCACCGTGTTATCACTGATATATCGTCCCACAGACGGCGCCAATTGATGTGGACCACGTTAAACGCCCTCTTGCAACGGCTTCTTGGCGCGGCTTCTCTTGCTCCAATCGATCTCCTTCGTCGGACCTAACACTCAAAGTACTACAGAAAACAGGTTAGAGAGGTGCCGGAGTGGTTCCGGCGACGCCCCTCCGACGCTCAAGTCAGTTTTAGGGTGAAGGTAGGTGCTCTAGGCTCATAAATCAGTTTTTTGGTTTTAGCATATAACCCTGGGAAATGATTCAACCACCTCTATTTATACTGACGTCAGTTCGTCTTGCCTTGACCTGGTCTTTCACTCTGGTCCGCCTTTCTCGCGAACCTCATTTTGGAACGTGGTCTTCCCCACATTCTCACGTTCTCCTTCCACTCATTCCCTCTTCCTTGCTTCAATTTTCTGTCACACTTCTTCTTCTGTCCAGGAACTGCCCTGCTCGGGCCTCGGCCCTTCCCTCGGCTCGTTCTTGCCTTCAGCTTTCTGGTGGGCGTTCGGGTGCTCCTGCGTTGGGGCTGTTCGGGCATTCTTTTCTGACAGCTCAGTGGAGCTGCTCGGGCACCATTCCTGACAGCTCAATGGAGCTGCTCAGGCAGTCCTTCTTGACAGCTCGATGGAGCTGCTCGGGCACTCTGGCCTGAGAGTTCCTCGGGCGCTCGGTCCTGACAGCTTCTCGGGCGCTCGGGCCTGACAGCTTCTGGGCACTCTGGCCTGACAGTTCCTCGGGCACTCTGGCCCAACAGCTTCTCGGCCGCTCTGGCCTGACAGCTCCTCGAGAGCTCTGGCCTGAGAGCTTCTAGGCACTCTGGCCTGACAGCTTCTGGCGCTCTTTTTTGGGGATATTTTTGGAGGGAAAATATGTTCTTGCTTTTGTAGTCAACGTCTTTTTTACCAGCGAATATTTTACGGGTGAAACCGGAGGGCAACAGTTATCCACCAGGTTTCAAGTCAAGAACTAAGATAATTCCTAAGGCGAATCAAGTCTCATCTGAGCCAGCGATCATACCAACATCAGCTCAAGGAGAACTTTCAATTTTCACGACATTTTTCGTTTGTCGTTACCCTCAGGATTTCTTGCTAACGGTAAATAGCGTTAACGATAAAATAACCCGCGAGTATTAAGGCGCGAAGAGACACCTCGAGTGGGTGGGGAGCGGCTCGAGATGGAAAACAGCCTGCTCGAGGCAGTCGAGTCCGAAGGAGGACTAAGAAAAAGGAATAGGAAGTCGGATCGGGACGAAGTGCCCGAGAAGATCAGGAAGAAGAAAGCGCTCGAAGATGAGTTGCCCGAGAAGGGAAGGGCCGAGGAACTAAGGCCAGATCGGGTTGGCGAGACCTCGTGAGTAAGTCAAGAGCCCGAGCAGGAGGAACAGCCCGAGTGGATGATGCCGCCTGATGGAGACAAGGTCGTGAAAGAAACTGGAAGGAAGAGGAGGAGATGAGAACGTGGGATCGTGGGGAAAGCCACGTTCTCTCCGTGAGGTCCGCGCGAAACACGGGCCAGGGTGAAAGACTAGGTCAAAGCAAGATGGAGTGAGGTTAGTATAAATAGTAACAGTTAATCCATTTTCCAGGTACGCTTTCGAAAGACCAAAACTGATTCACGAGCTATAATACCTATTTTCACCCGTTTTCTTACTTAAGCATCGGAGGGGATACGCCGGCACCAACCCCGGCCCCCTTCTGACGTGTTTTTGAGTTTGTGAGTGTTAGGCTCGACGGTGGTAGTCGACGGAGAGTAAGGGATTCGCGCTAGGGAGATTGCGAAGGAGGAACGACCGTTTTAATCGCCGTTTTCAAGAGGTCGTTTTACGCGGTCCACATCAATTGGCGCCGTCTGTGGGAATGATAAATCAGTAACATGGTGGACGCCGCAAACGACACCCAACCACCGCTGATGGAAGAGGTTCCAGTGACCGACTGGACGGCGGATAATCATGAGGAGGTACACAACGCTGATCAGATTGAACTTGGAAAATTGAGGGCGGAAGTAGAGATGTTGAGAGCGGATCGAGCGCGAAGAACTCGCGTGGAGTCGCCACCGCGACAGGAGACGGAAGAGACGGTTACGTCGCGAGGAAGAAGACGCGCGGGCCAAAGAACAAGAGAAAGAGGCAGAAGAAAAGACGTTGAGGGCGGAGATCAACATCTTACGGGCCGAGAAAAATAGAGCCCTGGAAGAGAGACAGATCGTGGAGTGGGAACGGATGAAGGAAGAGATTCAAAGGCTGAAGGAACTGGCCAATCCGCAGATGCCTCTCCTGATTCAGCGAGGCTCCCCCTTCTCGGATGAGGTCCTTCGCGCTCCTTTACCGAACAACTTCAGGTTCCCGGACATGAACCGTTATGACGGGTCGGGGCCTCCCGAGGATCATCTGGCCAGCTTTGACGATAACGCCGCATTATATCAATTAGGAGACGCAATTAAGTGCCGAGTGTTCGCTACCACCTTCGCAAAGGGAGCCCAACAGTGGTTCACCATGCTACCCGCAGGGGAAATTCATAACTTTGCGGACTTCACTCGGGCCTTTCTGAGACAATTTTCTAGCAGTCGTAGGAGACCTTTCTCGGCTGTAAACTTGCTGAATATGAAACAAGGAGACCAGGAGAGTTTGCGAGACTACTTGAAGCGATTCAATCGGACTATGATGGAAGTCCCGACCGCCACCTCAGACTTGTTGATCGGGGCCTTCCACAATGGGCTAAAAGAAGGAGACCTCTACCGGTCGTTGGTGAAAAAGTACCCGACTACTATAGAAGACCTGATAATTAGAGTAGAAAAATATGTAAGGGTGGAAGAGGTGCACAATTTCAAAAAAGGAGATAAGAAGAGAGCGATTGGGACAGTGGAGATTGCGCGAGAGCCAGCTCGCCCCGTAGGATCAAAGGAGGAAAATCCTCGAGTCCAAGGGAGATCCCGACCGAGCAATATTCAATGGAGGGTGAGCAAAGCTCGGGATTTGGAAATTTGCGAAGGACGATACTTCATTAAGAGACCGGCTAAAAGTAAAGAAGGACCCAGGAATCCCATTTCGAAATCATATTGTGAATTCCATCGGGAGTACGACCACACGACTGAGGCCTGCTTTCACTTGAACGATGAGCTTGAAAGAATTGTGGCGGCCAACCCAGAAGCCCGAGCCAAGTTAGTGGTGGGCAGAGAATCGGGCGCCCCACAAAAATATTTCAAGAAGGACTTCGAACAAGGACCTCTGAGGGACCATCTATACTCTAACAGTAGACTGCAAGGCAGGTCTCCAGAACGGAATCGAGAAGAGTACAGAAGGGAAGATAAATCCAACCAAGAGCGAGGGAATGACCGGAAAACACCAGAGCGTACTCGGGCACCCGCGGAGGCATACGTGCCTCCACGCAGGATCAATATGATATCTGGAGGACCTGCAATCGGGGATTCAAACAGAGCTAGAAAGGCAGAAGTAAGGAAGCTCGAGAGCCTGGGAGTGACATCGGTACCAAGGCGATCGGGGCCTACCATTTCTTTTGGGCCCGATGACTTTCATGGAGGAGACGCCACGCATGAGGATGCCTTGGTAATTCTGGCGGAAATAGCAAATCACGATGTAGGAAGAGTCTTTGTCGACAATGGGAGTTCCGTGAACATCATCTTCAAAGAGACCATGGACTAGATGGAATTGGGGGAGTATCGGATGGACCCAGTGGAAACGGCGTTGTTCGGGTTCACCGGGCATGCCATCGAAGCTGTAGGACTGATCCAGCTACCCTTGACCTTGGGATCGGGGGAATTGAAGAAGACCCGAATTGCCCCTTTTTCTGGTGGTCGACATGTCCTCTTCTTATAACGTCATACTGGGACGCCCGGCGCTCAGCTCCTTCACGGCGATCGCCTCAGCCCTACATCAGAAAATGAAGTTTCCAGTGGGAGATCGAGTAGGAGAGGTACTCGGGGATCGGAAGATAGCGCGAAAGTGCTACGTGGAAGAAGCAAGGATCGAGTTAAAGTCATTGAAAAGCCGACGAGAGGGCCATCCCAGAAGCCAAGGAGCCTTTTATGCCATACATACCCTTCAGGAAGTAGGAATTGGGGGCGAAATAGAAAAAGTCGCGATCAGACCTTCCTCAGGAATGGTCAAGATTGCCCGAGATTTACCCCCCGAGCTAAAGGTGGACCTTATTAAACAACTGAAGAAGAACGAAGATGTGTTTTCCTGGTCGGCGAACGAACTCACGGTGATACCAAGGGACATAATGGAGCACCGACTAAACATCTCCCCCACGGTCAGACCAGTCTTTCAGAAAAAGAGACACCTCGGAGCGCAGAAGGACGCGATAGTTAAGGAACAAGTCGGGGAGCTCCTGAAAGCGGGGTATATTCGCGAAATACAGTTCCCGACCTGGTCAAACATGGTGCTGGTCCCTAAGTCAGCGGGAAAATGGCGCATGTGCGTCGATTTCAGGGATTTAAATAAGGCTTGCCTGAAAGACTGCTATCCCTTGCCAAGGATAGATCAATTGGTGGATTCCACTGCCGGACATGAGTTTTTATGTTTCCTGGATGCCTTTCAGGGCTATCATCAGATCGGGCTAGCCGAGGAAGATCAGCCTAAAGTCAGTTTCATTACGTCAGAAGGAACCTTTTGTTATGTGGTCATGCCCTTTGGGCTGAAAAACGCGGGGGCCACGTATCAAAGGCTGATGGATCGAGTTTTCGAGGCCCAGATCGGGAGGAACGTGGAAGTATACGTCGACGATATTCTGATCAAGTCCAAGACGGAAAATAGCTTCTCGGGAGACCTGAGGGAGACTTTTGCCACGGCCAGAAGGTATGGCCTGAAGTTAAACCCAACTAAGTGCACGTTCGGGGTACGGTCGGGGAAGTTCTAGGGATACATGGTAACGCGATCAGGCATTGAGGCCAATCCCGATAAGGTGAAAGCCATTTCTGACATGACTTCCCCGAAGAATCTTAACGAGGTCCAGGCTGATAGGGAGGATCACGGCCTTGTCCAGATTCATTTCAAGATCCGCGGAAAGAAGCATGCCCTTCTTTAAAGTGTTGAGAAAGGTTAAGGATTTCGAGTGGACGCCCGAGTGTGAGAGGGCCTTTCAGGAGCTGAAAGAGTATTTAAAGGAGTTGCCAGTATTGAACAAGCCAAAACCCGGGGAGGAGCTCATCGTTTACCTTTCAACTACTCCTCGAGCAGTCAGCTCCGTGATGGCCCGGGAAGAGGAAAAGGTACAGAAGACGGTCTACTTCGTTAGTCATCTCTTGAAAGGTGCCGAAGTTCGATATACTTCCCAGGAAAAATTGTTGTTGGCCTTGGTAGTTACGGCCAGGAGGTTGAGGCCCTACTTCCTATCACACCCGATCATAGTACTCACCAACAGTCCGTTGGGGGTAGTTGTGACTCGACCAGATATCTCAGGAAGATCGATCAGATGGGTAACCGAGTTGGGAGAATACGACATTCAGTTTCGACCCCGAGTAGCCATCAAAGCTCAGGCCCTAGCTGATTTCATTGTTGAGATGGCAGAAGAGGAACCAATCGAGATGTGGAAGATCTATGTGGATGGTTCTTCCGGTCAGTTTGGAAATGGCGTCGGGCTGGTAATCATTTCACCCTGGGGCGAAGAGACTAGCTTGGGGGTAAGGTTGGACTTTTGAGCCTCTAACAACGAAGTCGAGTACGAAGCTCTCTTGCTCGGGATGAGGACATCGATAAGGATGGGGTTGACCCGAGACTCTGTATTATGATTCACAGTTGGTAGTTCAACAAACCGAGGGGAACTTCGCTATCAAGGAGGACAGACTGACAGAATATGCGAAGTCTTTTGAAAAGCTAAAGGAAAAATTCGAAGAAGTTAAGTTGGAGCTCATCAACAGGAAAGAGAACGAAAAGGCGGATAGAATCGCCAAGTGGGCCAGTGCGTTGAGTATGCCTGAAGGAGGGATTAAAGTAGAAAGAGCACCCCAGATCTATCAGATCGAGGAAGTAAGGGAGCCGGGACCCGAAGACTGGCGGCGTAACATTTATCGTTATCTCGAGAAGCAGATCCTTCCAGAGGATAAAATCCAGGCTCGAGTAACACAGAATAGGTCCAGCCGCTTCACCATCATCGATGGGATTCTGTTTAAAAGATCCTACTCGGGCCCCCTGTTGAGATGCTTATCGAAGGAGGAAGCCGAAGAAGTCTTGGTCGACTACATGAGGGTAGCTGTGGAAGTCACATTGGGGGAAGAGCCTTGGCACGCGAGGCGATGTTGGCCGGGTTCTTCTGGCCTACCATGAGGGCAGACTCGATTAAGGTGGTGCGAAGTTGCCTCCGATGTCAGAAGCATACGAACTTACAAAGGGCACCGGCGGAAATGATGAAGGCGGTCGTGTCGGCCTGTCCGTTCGATCAATGGGGGTTGGACATCGTCGGGCCATTCGAAGGCAATGCCTCCAAAAAGGTTCCTCCTAGTCGCGATCGACTATTTTTCCGAATGGGTGGAGGCCGAAGCCCTGACACAGATCACTGAAGCTGCTGTAATTGCATTCCTTTGAAAAAGTATCCTGTGCAGGTTTGGGATCCCGAGAAGGCTAATAAGCGATAACGGGAGACAGTTCAGTGGGCGCAAGTTGAAAGAGTGGTGCCAGGGATACGGAATCGAGCAAGCATTCACTTCTGTAGCTTATCCCCAGAGCAATGGTCAAGTCGAGGTGACAAATCGAACGATTGTACAGGCACTAAAAGTCCGGCTGGATGGGCTGAAGAGAGCTTGGTTCAACGAGTTGCCGAGCGTACTTTGGTCCTACAGGACCACGCCTCGAGCTGGGACGAAGGAAACCCCGTTCAGCTTAGTATACGGAAGCGAAGCAGTGTTACTCGTGGAAATAGGCCAAGAAAGTGCTCGAGTGACAGGATATTCGGAAGAGAATGACCAGCTCCGGGCCGATGAGTTGGACCTGATCGAGGAAGGGAGGCAGAAGGCCGCGCTTAGGATGGTAGCCTATTAGAGAAAGATTGCCCGAGCCTACAATCGGAAGGTATGCATGAGAAGGTTTGAAGAAGGAGAGCTTGTCATGAAGGAAATACAACACAAAGGGGAGCGAGGGAAGCTAGATACCAAGTATGAAGGACCGTATAAGGTGGTCAAGAAGGCGGGGAAAGCCGCCTATTATCTAGAAGACTTGGATGGAAAGAAGTTGGAGAGACCGCACAACGCTCGGCATTTGAAGAAGTATTACCCATGAGACGTTCTCGGGATCGCACCTCATTTATCTGTCATATTATGCCTTGTTTATTTTCTTGGTTAGGAAAATCTACATATTACAAGTTGTCTATCTATTTCCGAACATAGGCTGGTTTTGAATGAAGTTAATTGTGTCCGAAAAAATGTGGAGTACGACAAGGAAGAAAAGTCCTCGGATGGGGCCCGATCACCCGTGAGGGTGAAGAAAATCTCCAAACGAAAGTGAAGAAAACTCCTCGGATGAGGCCCGATCACCCTTGAGGGTGAAGAAATCTCCAAACGAAAATGAAGAAAAGTCCTCGGATGAGGCCCGATCACCCGTGAGGGTGAAGAAAATCTCCAAACGAAAATGAAGAAAAGTCCTCAGATGAGGCCCGATCACCCGTGAGGGTGAAGAAAATCTCCAAACCAAAATGAAGAAAAGTCCTCGGACGAGGCCCGGTCATCCGTGAGGTTGAAGAAAATCTCCAAACGAAAACGAAGAAAAGTCCTCGGACGAGGCCCGATCACCCGTAAGGGTGAAGAAAATCGCCGGGAAGAACACGATTGTTGATCAACGCTAAAACAATGGAGGATGCATGAAAAAGCAAGACTGATACTTAAGAAGACGAATGCAAATACACAAAAGAGCAAAGTCTGCGAAAAACTAGAAGTCCCGTGATTTACAGAGTTGAATAATAAACGACAGTGTAGCGAAAAATAGCATACGGAAAATATCTATCGCCTCATCTCCTGGGCATAGGGCGTCCCCAGATATCAGATCCCCGAGGAAGTAAAGGCCCCTTCATCTTGAGGAATCTTCGTGCGTCTTAGCGCCGAAGTCCTGCCCGAATATGGGGATACAATACGCCTCATCCGATTAGGGGGTCGAACCCGATTATTTCTCCCTCGGAGCCTTGAACGAGTGTCTTGGTCCTCAGCAGGGGAATCGGCCAACAACTCATTTAGTTCAGCGATTTGGCGATCCTTCTCGCCCAAGAATGTAGTCAGTCGGGTACAAGCATCCTCATAGTACTGAAGCAAGGCGCGTTGTTGGGTATAACGCCGAAGTCCCCCGCAGGAGAGTGAGTAGGACTAACGAAGAAAGTTATGAAAGAATAAAGAAAGAAAGAGAATAAAAGGCGAAGGCCAATATGACTAACCCGACTCTCGCTTAAAGCCCACCAATCCCAGAAGCTGGAATCGGAAAATCTCGCCAGACGTCGCTCTTCATTGGGCTCCAGAAAATTTTCCATGAACTGGCGGGAGGAAGCACCATCAGCCTCCAGAAGGAAACGAGGGGTCCGGCGAAGTCCCCCCAAGGAGAGTGCCTCTCGAGAAGGGCGGGCCGCGACGACTTGGCCTTTCCTGGGCGGAAAATCCGCATTCATGTTTAAAGCAAAACTTGTGGCCTCCTCCCATAAATCCCAGAGAGGGCGCGAGGGGGGATCTAAATGGGGGTTTCTCCTAAGATGAGAGTGCGCTACTCCGGGATCCATCAACAAGCTGGGTAAAGAAGATAAAAAGCTCAGGAGATAAGATAAAACGAGTATGCTATGAGCTAAGAAGAAAAAAGGGAGTAAAACCCTAAGTTGGATCGACGAAATAACCTGAAGGAAATAAACTCAGTGAAGTTCGAGGAGAGAGTAGGGCTGATTGGACAAGTACCGATTTTATAAGAGGTTGGGCCCGCAAAAGTCGCACTGTTACAACAAAGGTCAGATCTTGAGGGGAATTCGAAATTTAAAGGGAGGAATACGAGGTCCGGGGATAAAAGGACCGTTGGGCAACATTCATGCCCGAACAGAGAAGAAGGGAGTGAGTTCTCAAGAATCGTTTGCGAGGGGCACAGTCGGATGATTACAGAGGGCGCTCGGTAGAACGACGCGACAAAAGAAGTTCTCGAGTACAGTGGGATCATGCCTTCTAATTTCAGAGAGTTTATAAATGAGGAAGAATCATAAGCGCGCGAGGAAGAGACATTTGTCGACAGGGCGCAGGAATAATAAGAGCAAGCATGATATGCCGAGTGAAAATACATGAATACACTAATATAATACGGTCTGAAATAAAAAGACACATTAGAATCCGGAAAAAGAAAAGACAATGAAGGAAAGACAGCCTATTTTTCAAACAGGATGAAAATCTTTAGGATGGAGCGGCCGATCCGGCCTGATGGGACTCCATCGTCATCTCCTCTACCCCGGTCACTACGGGCTCGACCGGGGGTGCTCTCTCCTCGTCGGGACGGGGGTTTTCTTCTCTTTCCTGAGTAGGAACCCTCTGGACTTCGGAGGGCGCATGATCAACTTTCTCTGGCTCGACAAGGGGCTCAGAAGCCTCGGTAGGTCGCTCGGGAGCTCGGACGGGGGAGGGGAGAGCCTCTTCAGTTTCCTCACTTGAGGAAGTGGCCACGATTTCCTCTGGGACGGTGTCCTCGGAACCCCCCTGAGCTATCGACTCAGGTTTATACCCCTCGGGAGGACACTCGGCGAGAGCCTGATCGGCGTCTAGAAAGTCGAACTTCCACTTGGGGCGCGCCCAGACCTTACGAAGATGATGGAGGCATCCCCAGAAACCGTACTTGAAGTACGTGATGACCTGCCTCCCATAAGCCTCCCGCGGTAGATAATCCCGATCGACGCTCTCCTCTAGATCGCGAAAATTTCTCTCCGCCTCTTCCCGAGCCCCTGTCTCCTTAGAAAGGGCTTTCACCGCCTTTTTCGACTCGGCACGAGCAATTTTCACCTGCTTTTTCAGCTCGTCTTCCCTCAGTTTGGCCTCCTCCTTGACCTGAGCCAGTTCCTCCTTCAATTTCTTCTCAGAGTTGGTAAGAGCGATGCAGTCTTCGTGCATGAAAAGCATCCTCTCCAAGGCCTCGACGACACAAGCAAAACTCTGGCAGGCAAAGGTGGAGTAATTAGCATTGAAGGAATGTGAAGCAGGCGGAAGAATAAAGAATAGGAAGAAAGTTGATACCTGACCCATATGTTGAGCAAAGAGAGGGAAGAACTCCCGAGGGTTCATATTCGAGAGGTGAGATTGGTTGGCCTCGTTCCGGAAACCCCGAAGAAATTCCACGCAGTGAGCCCCGCGAGGGCGATGGAAGTAGTCGGGTTGCTCGACGGGGTCCGTGGGGGAAGGAGTGCCCTCGATGGCGCCCGCGCTTGGCCGGGTGCCAGATTTAGTTTTCTTCGCCACAGAGCTGCTCGGGACGGCAGGTGCCTTCCTTTTCGCAGCCGGTTTGGGGGCTCTCGAGGAGGTGGCTGGGGCTTTACCCTTGCCTTTGTTGAGAGCCCGAGTAACGGAGGCAGGAGGAGGAGCCTGAGAGGAACCTCCCTTCTTCATCTGCTCTTGTATTTTTAGCAGGTCGGCGAGGTCCATGCGTGAATCTATAGGAAAGAGATCAAGTTAGAGATAAAATTGAGGAAGAAAAGTAGAAAGCTGATAGGATATACCTAAATTATCTACTATTAGCCCTTTGGAACAATAACCAAAATGGCAGAGTAAATCATCCTTTACAATCTCAGGAGCGCTGAAGCTTCGACCCCCGAGGACTTCCATGAACCTCTCAACCTCTGAATCGGGAGCAAGAGGAAGAGGAGTGGATACAGATATGGCTTTGGGCCATTTATCGGTGGTGTCGTTCTCGGGACTTCCCTCGGGAGAACGGACGTAAAAGAATTTCTTCATCCATCCCTTGTGAAAGGAAGGATTCTCGAGAAGAAATTCTATCGGAGCGGTGGAAGAGAAGAATTTGCCGGTTTCCTTCTGGTTTATTTTCAGGAAGGAGAGAAGAAGGGAGAGAGAAAATGGGAGGTCGAAATATTCGATAAGAATCGCCACAGAAAGGAGAAGACTGTTTGAATTGGGAGTCAGTTGACTCGGGGATATTTGGTAATGGTTGCAAAGTTCGGCTATGAAAGGGGCAAGAGGAAGGCGGAGGCCCATGTCCAGCTGATCCAAAAAGAAGGTATGAAATCCTTCGGGAGGGCCGCTGACCACGTCCCGAGGCCCAGGAATCCTGACTTCGAATTCAGGACTCAGCCCGGCCCGATCGATAATCAGAGGGATGTGAGATGCCCGAAGAGAAGAAATGTTCACTTCATGCCAGGGGAGCTTGATCTCCTCGCGAAATTCTTCCATTTGGAGGTCCAGTCGGCTAAAGCTCGGAGAAAGACTTTCTCGCTCGGGTACCCTACAATCTGGGGGGGGCGAAAAATATCGAGGTCAGGGAATTTACTCAGGACCTCCATGGCATTGAGAAAGGAAGCGAAAAGTGATGAAGAAGAAGACGGGGATTCTGGTAGCTTAGGGTCGAAAATGAAATCGAATGGACTGAGGAAAACGAAGTCGCGGGGCTGCTCATGACGAAAAGGGTTGAAATCCTAAAATAGCTAATGGGGTAAATACAGAGATACATGAAAGGGAAAAGAAAAGAAAAGGGAGACGGAGTAAAACTGGAAACAACACCTATGGCTACGATCATGTGACTCACAGGCGAAAATCAAGGCAGAGACAAACGAAATCAACGAGAGAGAAGAAGAGAGAGGAGTAACTTACCGGTGGTGATGGCAGAGAAGACGAATCGCAGGGAAGGAAATGTCGATTTGAGGAAGAAACTGACGCGCGACGGTTTTGAGAGAGAAGATATGGGAAAATGGAGGAGGCGAAGATCGAAAACCCTAAGGGAAGGGGAAAGGGCACGAAAAATAAGAAAAAGAAAGAAGCGACGTCAAGCCGTTGGATGAGAGCCACGTGGCGAAAGTGATCTGATCGTGATATGATGGGGCGGCAAGTTTCCCGCCCAAAGGGAATCGTGACGTGGCTTGAGGAGGTAAGGTTAAAAGAGGAAGGGTGGTAGGATGCCCCGTACTAAGACACCCGATGAGGTTCATCGAGAGGGGTCGGAAGGCTCCGTGACCAATTATTTTACCGATAGCTGACGTCCAAATACTCGTTACACTCTTTTTGGACTATTTTAGGGGGGGACTATTGTTACCCTCGGGATTTCTAGCTAACGGTAAAATAGCGTTAACGATAAAATAACACGCGAGTATTAAGGCGCGAAGAGACACCTCGAGTGGGTGGGGAGCGGCTCGAGATGGAAAACAGCCTGCTCGAGGCAGTCGAGTCCGAAGGAGGACTAAAAAGAAGGAATAGAAAGTCGGATCGGGACGAAGTGCCCGAGAAGATCATGAAGAAGAAAGCGCTCGAAGATGAGTTGCCCAAGAAGGGAAGGGCCGAGGAACTGAGGCCAGATCGGGTTGGCGAGACCTCGTGAGTAAGTCAAGAGCCCGAGCAGGAGGAACAGCCCGAGAGGATGATGCCGCCAGATGGAGACGAGGTCGTGAAAGAAACTGGAAGGAAGAGGAGGAGATGAGAACGTGGGATTGTGGGGAGAGCCACGTTCTCTCCGTGAGGTCCGCGCGAAACACGGGCCAGGGTGAAAGACTAGGTCAAAGCAAGATGAAGTGAGGTTAGTATAAATAGTAACAGTTAATCCATTTTCCAGGTACGCTTTCGAAAGACCAAAACTGATTCACGAGCTAAAATACCTATTTTTCACCCGTTTTCTGACTTAAGCATCGGAGAAGATACGCTGGCACCAACCCCAGCCCCCTTCTGACGTGTTTTTGAGTTTGTGAGTGTTAGGCTCGACGATGGTAGTCGACGGAGAGTAAGGGATTCGCGCTAGGGAGATTGCGAAGGAGGAACAACCGTTTTAATCGCCGTGTTCAAGAGGTCGTTTTACGCGGTCCACATCAAAGTCTGAAAGTGCATAATATCAAAGTCGGGCCCTATCTGTGTAATGGTTAAAAGAAAACTTACAAATATTTCGCGGCCGCTGACAGCGTTTCCATTTTTCGTTTTTAATTATTTTTTAAATCGATTCTCATTCGGTCAGAGCAGAGAGCTAAAAACCCTCCTCTCGTTTCGTTTCCAGGGTTTTCGAAACTAGAGCGATCGATCTCTCTGCATAGCCTCATTGAAACGATTTCTGCGCTTCGACGATCGCTTACTAGACGGAACAGAGTCAAAATGCAAGCACCAGTCCTCGTCCTCAGTAAGTTCTTCTTTGATTCCACTCTTGGAGCTTTTTCTCTCCGTGCTAATTTGTGAATCTACGGCATCGATCCGTAGAAGATTTCTATCGAAGTCTACTGTATCGAGCTTTGGTTCATTTTTCCTTTACGAAAGGTTCAAGCTGTAGAACCTAACGTACAAGTGATTGGTTTTATCTGAGTTTGAAGTCCGATAAACCTTACGCTTTATGTACAGAATCAGTGGTTGTCCCATTGTCAGATCTTGTCTGTGTCGTGTTTTTCCCTTGCGTCTACTTTCAAATGTATTTACTGTCTTGTTTCAAGTGCTGGTAGTTTTGCTCCCACTGAATTATCTTGAGATTGGGGAACAAACGTAATCCACATGTCCTTTTTGAGTACTCTGTTTGTTGATGCTTTTTTGTTTCTTCTGAGCAGAAGATTCATTAAAGCGGGAATCAGGAAGCAAGGTGCATCATGGAAATATTCAGGCGTCCAAGGTAGAATTAAGTCCTCTGCTTGTCTTTAGCTGAAAAGTAGTATTCCATTTCTTCATCTTCTTGAATTAAATTGTTCGTTGGTGTAAAGATATGTCATGATAATAAGAATTAGAAGGCTTATTCGTGGGTTCTCGATTGCAGGCTGTTGCTGATATTATAAGAACTACTTTGGGTCCACGATCAATGTTAAAGATGTTGCTTGATGCTGCTGGAGGTTATCATATTTTTATCTGCTATGAACCATGCACTAGTTATAAATTTTGAAGTATACTGCATGAAATTCATGATTGTATTCTACAACTACATTTTGACACTAAATTCAATCGATATAGGCTTTTTAAAGAGTTGTACTCAGCTTAATGCTTCCTGCTTCCTGCTGTATGCTGTACCTTTTCCCAGTAATTTCTCAAGTGTCGCTTTTCTTTTCATTTTTGTTGTCCTATTGATTGCTACAGGAATTGTTGTGACAAATGATGGGAATGCTATCCTTCGTGAATTAGATGTCGCACACCCTGCAGCAAAGGTATTGTTTTCTGTTCCATTTTTTTTTTGTTCTGACTCTTCTATTAAAAGGCTTTCCTTAACTACTCCTATTGCTTAATGTATAACGAAGTCCATTAGTTTATACGTTAATTGATTTTGTGACATTTGACCTATCATATTTTGTATATTCGATAACTGCAGTCAATGATTGAACTGAGCCGGACCCAGGATGAAGAGGTGGGAGATGGGACAACATCTGTTATTGTTCTCGGTAAGGTTATAACCTTCAAACCACTAGCATCTTTATATAGATTATGATTCTTGCAACAATTGTTTCTGCTGCCGGTATTATCTAATTAGATGACTTGGTCTAGTTCTGTTTGTGACTTCGAGAGCTATGCTCTACTTTTTTTCTTCATTAACTTTTTCTTAAGAGACATTAAATTTTTGTCCGTTCATTTTCAGCTGGTGAAATGCTTCATGTTGCGGAAGCCTTCATTGATAAGAACTACCATCCCACTGTAATCTGCCGAGGTAATAAACTTGTGATTTAATTATCGTATCAAAGATCCTCTCTTCCATCTAGAAATCCGCAAATTGATTAATGCATTTTGCAGCTTATGGTAGGGCTCTAGAGGATGCTGTGGCCGCTCTTGACAAAATTGCAATGACGATTGACACGAAGGACCGTAAGTCTGGTTCTTCTGTTGATCCTTGTAGATTACATGGAAGTGAAACTAATGAATCAACTTTGGGATATCGGTGTATGCCCATATGATATTAGCTGTCTGGCACTTCACTGTGGGAAGAGTTCCATCATTGTGCTTGTTCTAATCAGGCATTCACTTAAAAATGATGCTTCTTTACATCTTTTAGCCTTGAAATCGTTTTTTGGATAACTGTACTATTTTGAGATTCCCAACACAGCATAATTGTTTTATGTGGCTCTTATTTATTGCTACAGGAGCAACAATGCTGGGGTTAGTGAAGAGTGTTATTGGGACCAAGTTTACGAGTCAATTTGGGGATCTGATCGCTGTAAGTGTGCGAAATAGAATAGTTGAATAGACTTCAATCTCCATTAGGGAAACCAGCATGATGGCATTCCAGATAATGCCTTACATCCAGGGATTTGATAGAGTTCTCTTGCTTGCAACTTTCAGGATTTGGCAATAGATGCTACGACAACGGTAGGTGTTGATATTGGCCAAGGATTGCGTGAAGTTGATATCAAGAAATACATTAAAGTAGAGAAAGTTCCTGGTGGTCAGTTGGAGGAATCGCAAGTTTTGAAAGGTGTCATGATTAATAAAGATGTTGTTGCGCCTGGAAAAATGAGAAGGAAAATCGTAAATCCCAGAATCATTCTCCTTGATTGTCCTCTCGAGTACAAGAAAGGTGAGAACCAGACCAATGCTGAGCTGTTACGAGAAGAAGATTGGAGCGTCTTATTGAAAATGGAAGAGGAGTACATTGAGAATCTATGCATGCAGATACTGAAGTTCAAACCAGATCTTGTGATAACCGAAAAGGGCCTTAGCGATCTCGCTTGCCATTATTTTAGCAAGGGTGGTGTCAGTGCTATCAGAAGGCTAAGAAAGACCGACAACAACAGAATAGCAAAGGCTTGTGGGGCAGTCATTGTTAACAGGCCTGATGAATTGCAGGAATCTGATGTTGGTACTGGCGCTGGTCTTTTCGAGGTGAGAAAAATTGGCGATGAGTTCTTTGCATTTATTGTTGACTGCAAGGATCCAAAAGCTTGCACTATCCTCCTGAGAGGTGCCAGCAAGGACCTGCTCAACGAAGTGGAGAGAAATTTGCAGGTAATATTTGAGATCTAATGCCTACAGTTCTCTCTTCTGTATTTTTCCAAGTTTTGCGTCTGACATTTCAGAGCATATTGTCGATAGGATGCAATGTCTGTTGCTAGAAACATTATAAAAAATCCAAAACTTGTTCCTGGTGGAGGGGCGACCGAGATGACTGTATCAGCAATTCTAAAGCAAAAGAGCTCATCTATTGAGGGGATCGAAAAGGTAGAGAGACATCCACTCCTCTTACATTTTGATATTCAGTGTTTGTTGCTTCAAGATGTCTGTTGATACTTTATATCTCTTAAGATTATAAGCAAGGAATATCACACATATTATTAGGGGACCATTGTTCTTACCATTTATCTAATTTTGCCCTTTACGGGTCAATATGAGCAGTGGCCTTATGAAGCAGCTGCAATTGCATTTGAAGCCATACCAAGGACTTTGGCTCAGAATTGTGGCATCAATGTGATCCGAACTATGACCGCTCTGCAAGGAAAGGTAAAAAAACACAACTCATTTAGTGTCCATCCTTAACTTGAAGTGTCTCATAGTGAACCAAATTTGTTCATCATCCTTCAGCATGCCAATGGTGAGAATACATGGATAGGCATAGACGGTAACACTGGTGAAATCACAGATATGAAAGAGCGCAAGGTGTGTCTGTGTGTGTGTGCCTTCCTCATGCATTTTATCCATATAATATCGAAAATCAAATCGATGCGATTCGCGCTTTCAGATATGGGATTCATACACGGTGAAGGCACAGGCATTCAAAACTGCTATCGAAGCAGCTTGCATGCTATTGAGGATCGACGACATTGTGAGTGGTATTAAGAAGAAACAAGTGTCAGGAAGTGGCCCGACCCCTTCGAAGCCTAAGATCGAGGAAGAAGGCGACGCAGAAAACGAAAACTTTATACCTGAATGAGAAAAATCAAGTGTTGGGGCGAATCCCATCTAAATTATCACGATCATCAATGGTCGTTGAAGGTTTTTTCTTTTCCCTTTTTGGTTTGGTTGAGAACAGCAGCTTTAAATTTTCTAGATGAGTTTTGAACTACAGATATCAGTTTTAACTTATTTTTATGTTTTTCAAACGTCAAAAACTGAATTACGAGCCTCTCATTTCTTCTAATCGTAAAATATTTCTCTCATTCAGAAGTTCGAGTTCGTCCTACTGAGGTCAGAGTAAATGTGTCAAGGTTTTGGTTGAATGCCTTTATTTTTGCCGTTTCGATGTGGTTGTAACCCCACTTAAAAAAAGGCCATTTATTCTAAAAAGCCCATTACTTCAATTAGATTTGAACAAAGGCCCATGTAAGAAGTCAAAATCGATGAAAATGTAATAATGTTTATAGAGGAAACAATATAATTTGAATATGATGTTTATAATTCTCTATTTCGTCAACACACCACATGACATGAATATATCATAGATGGATATATATCATCTATAATGAATGGTGACGCCGATACGAGTCATAACATTTCTATTTAAATAAAATTAGATTTTCACAGTCATTATGAGGAGCTCGCGTGCAAATCACATAATTAATTGAATGAAGGATTCGTTTCCTATATGGTCTCACTATTTTTAGGAATGTGCTTTTCACTTTTCCTCACTTGCATATTAATTAGACTCCCATAATCAGTTCTTGGATTACCATAATCATAATAATTAGCTCACTGAGACTACCTTACCTTTTGAACCACAATGTAATAGCAAGAACCAATCATGTCGTTCAAATAAAGGTATGGTAAAAAAAATAATAATATTACATTCTCTCTCTCGCCATAATCATTTAATGAATTCACTTCTTCAGCCATGTGGTAAAACATGTTGGGTCGGATTTTGTTGGAAGTATATATTTACAAGCCAATAACATTCACTGAGCATTCATTTTTACTTGTTTATTTTTTCTTCTTGGCACCTTCTTCGTAAGATTTTATTACAATTCTCGAAGCCACCACCACATTTGCGTTTCTTCATAGCATTTTCTGCTGTAATTTTCTTAAAAGCTTCTGTAATAAACGGAATAATAAATCATCATCAGCAAGTGAGATGCTCGAGCTTATTCGTTGACAAATTGGGTCGGGGCAACTTCACAACCGTACAATCCGCCATAGATTCCGTACCTTCAAGCAACACTCAATGGGTCTGCATACACATCAAAGCAGCAATATATAGGTAATAAATATACATACACGTATATCATTAAATGGGTTGATGCTTAAGATCATCTGCTTCCTTCTTGGTTAGGAGATTGCTGTTAAAATGAGTACTGCAATCATGTCTGAATATCCATTTTTCATTTATTTATTTATTTATATATAAATTTATTTCAGAGAGCAAGTGACGATTCCAATGGAAAAGCCCTTCATCTACCTCAAGGGAGAAGGAGCAAGAACGACGATCATTCAATACAACGGTTACAGTTACAACTCAAACGCCAACGCAACCTTCACTTCTCAAGCAGACAGCATCGTAGCTGAGAGATTGACATTCATGGTGCTCTTTAATCTAGCTATATGCTATATGCATATACCTCAATTGTGTGTGTTTGTGTAGTAATAATAATAGGGCTTTTTTTCTTGCATGCAGAACACTTACAACTACCCCTTCAACGGCTCAGGAAATCCCATGAAGACTGCAATAGCAGCGATGGTCCAAGGAGACAAGACAGCCTTTTACAGGTGTGGCTTCTATGGATTACAAGACACTTTGTGGGACGTTCAAGGCAGGCATTACTTCAAATACTGCACAATCCAAGGAGCCGTTGACTTCATCTACGGCTCGGGCCAATCCCTGTACGAGGTTATTGTGATCATAAACTCTACGATTCCTTATGATCCTTTTTTCCTAAGGGACATGTAATAAGCAAAAATAACGATGTGTTTCTTCTTTGTCTGGGGCACAGATGTGTACCATATCTGTAATAGCAGGCGCTTTAAATGGAACGCCAGGGTTCATTACAGCTCAAGGTAGATCACACGACGATGAAACGAATGGATTTGTATTCAAGAATTGCCATATAATGGGCAGTGGAAAGGCGTTCTTGGGAAGGCCTTGGAGAGAGTACGCCAGGGTTGTTTATTTCAACACTTCAATGGCTGATATTATTGTGCCTCAGGGATGGGATCCATGGGGCTCTTCAGGCCACGAGTGAGTAGTATATACTATGTTGTTACACGCAGAAACACGCTTGTGCGTGTGTGTTCTTGATCGTTTGATGGAGTTTTGTTGTATGCAAAATCTCAGGTACAAGTTGACTTTTGAAGAGATAGAGTGTAACGGTCCTGGTTCCGACACTTCGAAGAGAGTTGACTGGGCGAACAAGATTAGCCCAGGGGCTTTATCACAGTTGACTAATATTTCATTCGTTGATGGCGAAGGTTGGCTGAGAATAAATGTTCCAACTGCTTAGAGCGTATTCTTTTATTTATCATTTGGGAACTGTAGAGGTTTTTTCTTGAGAAATTACTAGCTGGAGTAGCCGCACGTTTTAGCCCATGACAAGAAATACTATGGCAGTATAATGTAAAGCAACATCGGTGGTACTTGTATTTCTTGAAACAAAATGATTTCCAGTCTGACCGTAATTGTTATGACAGAACATGTCATATGTACAGATCAAAAAAATGGTTGAGCATTTCTCAAAATGGGCTGCGAGTGTCTTATATACAAAAGTAGCAGCTGATCTCAACCCGGTAAGGGGGGATCATCGTCGCCTATTCTTGTTTTGCTTGTTTTGATGTAGTATCGAAATCGAATGATGATGGTTCGAACTTCCTTTTCTTACTGGAGGAGGGAAGGATTTCTTTTTCTGATTTAGCTGCGGTTTCTGTCGTTTCGACTCTGAGAAATTGTGTTGTGAACGGCGTAGATGAGTCAAGAAGCCATGCAATAACTACGTAGCGAACCGTTCTTTGTCCTGCTTCGTGGAAGCTGTATGATCGAAGGTGGAAAAGAGAGTGCACATTCCTGAATTTCTCATTTACGGACGCAAGTTGGAATATGTGTCCCTAGAAAGTGAAAATAAGTGAATTATGGGAAATTGATATTAAAGAGATTTTGATGGGAAAAAGAAAGCACACATTTTCTTCGGACGCAAATCATTTTTTTGCGGTTGTTCCAAGTAAATATTCAGCTTCTCTCTGCTCCATAGTCGCATTCATATTCTCGCTTCCATCAGATAGCAGAACCTCGAAACGTAGCCTACACATAGAAAAGTTTAGCAAATAATATCCGAAGGTTTAATTTTTGTCGCATGTTTGACTGTTTCTGAAGATTAAAGAAGTAAACAAAAGGATTTGCAAATGAAAGTGCTAATGTTACAACCACTCGATAAATCGTTAAAAGCGAAGGGTTGGCAAGGAGCTACCAAGCTCAACACTTAGCTGCGGAAATACGTTGAGCAGCTAAACAACAAAAAGAAGCCGGTGAAAATATTGTAACGAACATGTTTTTTTCATTTTTATAAAGCTGAAATGGAAGTTTGCAGTAAGAAAAGACTTACATGGCTTTTGGGCTTCATTTTTATAAAGCTGAAATGGAAGTTTGCAGTAAGAAAAGACTTACATGGCTTTTGGGCTTGGGAAAGTGTGATTGCAGCGAAGACATGGAAATTCAGTTTTGTATAACGCGCTGCAAGTTCTTTTACAACCACGGCATGCCATGGAATACAAGCTCTGGTTTGGCTTTATAACTTCTACTTGTGCTTTAATCCAGAACAACTTAGCCTGAAAATGAAAAAAAAAAGTAAAATAGGTTTAGTATGATGTCATATGAGGGGGCAAATATAGGAAAAGATAAGATGTATTACAGGTTCATTCAAACTGGTTATTTGACTTATTTTTCTAATCTGTGAGGCAAGTGGCCGTGTAACTATCTAATTTTCCTTTTTATAGAGTTCGTTGGACACAACATCCTCCAAGTATGTATCCTCTTCTTGCAACCGAAACAGCATATGTAAATACGATTGGCAAACTTTAAATAGTGAAATTGGTAATAAAGGTTAAACACTTGGCCATCTTGATTGTTTGGCACGTCTCTAAAGCTATTTTCATCTGCTTACTAAAATAATACTGTACTTATAGCATGATAGTCACTTAATGAGGGGTCACGATTAACCAAAACTTCAAAATAAACATACGGTACGAGCCTTGGTTTAATAAAGATAGTTTAAGTAGAAAGGGGATGTACCATGTTCGTAAACGTTCAGTATCTGGTATGGGAGGTTCAAAAAGGATGACAGTACTACCCGTACTTGCGAGGGATAATCCTACAATGATAGAATCTCTGAGTTAACTGTAAGTAGTATAGTTGGTAGTCGGAACATCAACTAAAATGTTAAATGTCAACGATGACAGATAGTCGCATGCATAATATTATTGGCTTTGTATGGACACCTTCGGTCAGCTAGGTGACTCAACTTGAAGAAAGTCTTCCCATAAAGTGAGGATAGATGGCATGCGCCTGTATAGGGAGAGTACATAATGTATTAAAACTTGGCGTCGTTTAAACAAGTTAAAATTTGAAACGGGAACTCACTCTTCGTTGACGACGACAAACTCTTGTGCAGCGTCTTTCCAGTCTTCGTTGTTGAACGTTGGGGGAAAACATGGATAACTGCGCATAGAACGTCTGTGACATACACGAAAAATACGGTAACTAATAATATTTTAAACATGTACCATCTTGAACAAAACAGATATGTAGGAACTGTATTTCTATAGCTGAATCTAATAGTAAATGACAGTTAGTTTTTCAGTTAATAATTAGTCGAAATTACTACAAAGATGATAATCACGTGTGATATGTAGGTAGTAAGAACGGAAGAACACAATTAAAAAGTGAATGAGACATTTTGTATCGTTAGATATGTTGTTCTAAGGATTCGAAAGACCGTTGCCTCCGTATATGTTTTTGAAACTTAGTTAAAGAAAGAGCGAAACGATTTTTTCAGTTAGTTACTATTCGTACTGAAAATGAGAATGCGTCTAGATTACTTACTAATACGATTGTTGGCATCGTCTGTAAATTCGGAGAATCTTGCAAATGGAGTTAATTCATACAAGTCTTCTAGTTGCAGTTCATTTTCCGTTGAAGTGGCATTGATATATGAGTTCTTTGACAATGTCATCTGGTATTTTGTATCGACCAAACCTCCAAAACTTTTGCTCGCCTCTCTAATTTTGCCACCTCCAACATAATATGTTCGGTGAAGCTGAAGTACTTTATCGAGTTGGTCAACATCTTGCTCGTAAACGGTACATTGTATCTTTGTGTTCTGCCGATAAATAAAGACCGTCGTTAGTAGAATTTCTGGAAAAAAAAAATTAGATATGTAAGATATGTTCCTCTTACCTCTTTGTCAACGAAAACAAATTTTGATGTCTACTTCCCCACTTTGACCGTATTGGTGTTTTCTCGATCACCAAAACTTTAACAAACCAAGAACGCGACTCGGGACAATTTCCAAGAACTGTACACCTATTTTCCATGATCATGGGAAAAAAAGAGATTTAAAATGTAAGAACCCCTTTATGATAGAATCAAAAGTAACTTTTTATTTAGTGCAAACAAATTATTTAACGCATATATAATTGTAGCTAGCATGGATCTCCTGTATGAGAAAGCTTGCCTTTTTTAATCAAATGGAACTTCAGACATTTAACAAACAACAGCAAAAGGGAAAGTAGTAGAGAAGAGGGATGACTTAAGTGCGATGAATAGCATCTATTTTGATATGTTCGTCAAATTCATCAAATATTGCATATATCCTCATTCTACTAAGCTGTAATACAGATAAAGGTTATTCCTATAACAAGCCACGCGCGAAGCACCTAAGGAGGTCTACTTATAGTAGCAAAAGTGAATACTCTGTGAAGATAATAAATAGAAGTAAACTAAAACATCACTTACAAATCAGAAAAAACAAAAGGAAAATCAGACTGAGACCAACGAACACCATTTTCGGTGGCCTACACTAAATACAGCTCATAAATCGATCGTAAAAAGGACTAACAGTTAGAAATACCTGAGTTAAGTGTGTGCGAAGAGGGTAAGGTTATGGTCGTTTGTATGTTTCTTCTATTTTAAACAATGAAGAAGAAAAAAAGATAAGAACACACCGTTTCGTAGACCAATAAAAACCCTCGGCGCTGGAAAGACAATAGCAGGCTGTCATTTTATTTATTAAATAAAGGGTAAAGTCCTAAAAACACCCCTGTAGTTCTCCTGAAAATCACGGTACCCTCTTGTGGTTTGTAAACATCGTCGGACCCCCTCATAGTTTAGAAAACACATCTGAAAACCCCCCAGTCAGCGTCGGACCCCCTCAAACGCGCGCTTTATGCACCTGGAACACATTATTCACTTCCGTTTTTTAGTGGAAATGATGAAAATGTTCCCAATAACTTTACACGCGCTCATCTAAAAGACCTCACAAATGAAACGAAGCAGACCATCCTCAAGTATTACAGTGGTTAAATCCGATAAGTAGCAACATTGAAGATGATACGTCGGACAACGAGAATGTACAATCACAAGTAAGGAATGGAGTGAACTCAGATCAGTATAACGAATTGACGATAAGGATCAAGAGGCTCGAAAAAAATGAGATTTTGATTTTTAACCTGCCCTAAGACAAAATCTGACCGTATAGGACGAGAGTGATACATTTATTAAAACACGAGGGGTTACATGATGTTTCTAAACTACAAGGGGGTCCGATGATGAGTTTTTAAACTACAGGGGGGTTTTATGATTTTAACCCTTAAATAAAAGAGTAATTGATGACCTTAAACCGGCTGGAAACTGGCTATAAACAGGTCAACTCGGCCTTTTATATATAGAAAGAAATGAATTAATGAAGCTGCTGTTGCTGTAAGAAAGAGGTTTGCGATTGGTAGGGCATTTTGTTCGTTTCGTTTCCCGTTCTTTAAATGGGCCAAGTAAAAGGCCCATTACATCTGCATAATTGCGGAATCCCATGTTAAGAAAATTCCATTACTTCAAAAAGAAAATAAAAATTGCCTAAATATCCGGGTGAGCTTGTGCCAAACACCAAATTCATCGGACAAGGATAGTCATGAGATAACATCCAATGGGGACTACTCAAGAAATTGTGGGAGGAGGAATTCGATCTAACCTAACCCAGAAATCCTTGAGACCTCCACCTTAACTTAGGCAAAAAAGCTTCATTGCGCCCAATTTGAACATATGTTTTTGAAACTTTTTCTATTTGTTGTGTGCTTATAAAATAAGTTTTAATAAGTGATATATTAAAAATAGAATGGGGTGGTTATTATGAGCTTACGGCTAGTGGTTTACTAAGTTTATTTTTGTTTAATTATTAATAGTAATTAATATAAAAAAAATCTGACTGGTCAATTGACAATCAAATTTTTATCCGCCATATGCTCTTTATAAAAGATTATATATATTACGTACTTGATAATCGACAATTACATACCACCCCATTACGGCGGGTGAAAGATGAGCCGAGCCGGCTCGGCAAAAGCTCAGCTCGAGCTCGATATAAGTGAGCTCGATCTCATTTAAGTTGAGCTCGAGCTCAAGCTCGTTTATGTCGAGCTCGAGCTTGAGCCCGGATATACTGGCTTGAAAGCTCGCGAATAGGCTCACGAGCTGTTTTTTGTAAAAAAAATTATTTATATTTTTTATCTTTTATATTAATTTATATTATTGTTCTAATTTTTTAAATATTTATTAAAAGCTTATTTTTTAAAAAAAAATTTAAAATTCTTTTATATTTTATATTTATTTATTCATTTTTTTATTAAAAGCTCGAGCTCGATGAGCTTCGTGAGCTCGAGTTTGAGCTCATATGACTGTAAATGAGCTCGAGCTCGAGCCGTGATCTGAAAAGCTCGACGAGCACGAGCTCGAGCCCAAAAAATGAGCTACACCCCATTATGTTATGTTTCCGGCATTAGTACTCAACCTTTTCCGAGTACTAACTTCTTCACAACAAATAAATACACAACATATGAACACACATACAACAAAAAACTAGAAAGCACATCATATTCATATCAAATATCAATCTATACCAAGAGCTTGCATCCTCCTAACAAGGCACAAGGAAGCATCATTCCTCTCCCTCCACTCCTCCCTCCTACGTCTCGTCCCGACGAGCAACTCATCGTACCCGTCGAGCACGCTCACTATCTGCCGAGCGGTCGGCCTTTCCTCGGGATTCGACCTCGTGCACGCAATCCCGAGCCTCATGAGCCTCTTCGCCTCCCTCTCATCAAACTCCCCAAACAACCTAAAATCCACCAAATCCCTATAACGCCCCTCCTTCCTCCCCCTCATCGCCTCGTACTCGTGCACCCTCTTCACCAGCAGGACGTCCCTCTGCCCGAAGTCCGCCGCCCGCCGCCCCGTCACCACCTCCAAAACCACCACCCCGAAACCGTACACGTCCGCCGCCGTCGTCGCCTCGCCGGAATCCACGTACTCCGGAGACATGTACCCGAATATCCCCCTCGCCGACGGCTCCATCTCGATGTCGTGGGCCCTGTCACCGCCCGGCTCGTCTTTTCGGGCGAGAAACCGGGCCAGGGCAAACGACCCGAGGCGCGGACGGCTCATGTCGGGCCCGTCGAGGGCGACCGCGGAGGACGTGATGTTCCGATGGACCACGCGCTCGTCCCACTCCTCGTGGAGGTAGCAGACGGCCGACGCCAGGGATTTGATTATGTCGTACCTGTTGAAAATAAAGTATATACGATTAAAAAGATGATGCACTCCCTTCACGGGTAACCCTTTAGGACGAGTGATCATTCAAATCATAGCCCAGGGACCAAAGACGTCCTGGGTACGAATCCTCACGACCACCCTTTATAGAGAATTACACGTATAAGGTTAGATAATTAACAAAAAAAATCAGCCTAAAACCATTCTAGGATGAGTGGTCATTCAACAGTACCTCTGCCTCCAATTTAGTAAGATCAAACTACGATGACGGTGGAAGAGGACGTGGCTGAGCTGGCGTCCGGCCGAGTAGTCGTAGACGACGAGCATCTCCCCTCGCTCGGTGCACCACCCGCGGAGGTTGACCAAGTTCCTATGCCTTAGGCGCCCGAGGTTTTGAAACTCGGTCGTAAACCTCATCCTTAGGGCCGGGCAGGTCTTCATCCCAAGCCTCTTGACTAGGACGGGGTAGCGATTCTCGAGGAGGCCGTAGTAGGCCGTCCCGAAATCGACCTCCGCCTGCCTATTCGCGTCGGAGAAGCCGTCCGTGGCGGCGACGATCTCCTCGTAAGTTATCGCCCGTGGCGTCTCCACCGTTGTCGCCGGCGCCGGAAAATTCGTTTTCCGGCGACGATCGGTCGGAGGTAATGATAGGACTTCGTACGCTTCGTCCGATTCTGCGCTCAGGTAAACGGTCTCGGAATTGGCCGAGGCGTAGCGCGAGGAGGAATAATAGAACCCGTTGCTCGAAGACGACTTCCCGAAGGTGCTGCCCGAGCTGCTGCCCGTGGTGGACGCGGACGACGACAGGGATATGTAGAGAGGGTGTGTGGTTCGAAACGAGGGCAGTTCGGGCAGTTTCCCGAGGATGCCGCCCGAGAGGACCTCCACGACCCATTTCATGGTGGGTCGTGCCCGCGGGTCATGGAGCGTGCACGTTAGCCCGACTTTGACGTACTGCTCCGCGTCGTCGGGCGACGACCCGTCCGGGACCCGCGGGTCGCGGGCTCGGGCTATTTTACCCTCGTCGGAGAGGCGTCGGACGTAGTCGAGTAGTACGATCTGGTCGTCGGGGCGGGTCAGGTCGATGGCCCGCCGACCCGTTACGACTTCGAGGAGGACGATGCCGAAGCTGAAGACGTCGGATTTTGAGGTGGCTGAGGAGTTCTTTCTGTGCTGTAGGCTCTCCGGCGGGAGGTAGCCCAAAGTGCCGCCTATCTTGGTGGTCTCCTCGAGCCGGAATAGCCTGTCTTGGTGGTGGTTCTTTGACGCCGGCGCCGGCGGCGTCTGGGAAATGGTGGCGTCGTGTTCAAGCCACCTGGCGAGGCCGAAGTCGCCGAGCCTGGCGTTGAAGTTTGAGTCGAGCATGACGTTGCTTGCCTTGACATCGCGGTGGATGATTTGGGTCTCTAGCTGCTCGTGGAGGTAGTTCAGGGCGGCGGCGAGGCCTCTGACTATCTTCTTCCTCAGATACCACGACGTGACGACGGCGGAGGCGCCGCCGCCGACGTCGTCCCGGCGACGGAAGAGGACTCTGTCGAGGCTTCGATTGGGCATGTAATCGTAGACGAGGTAGAGCAACCCATCGTGGATGCACCAGCCCCTTAGCCTTACTAGGTTACGGTGGCGGAGGTGGGCTACGGCGGACAGCTCAGCCATGAAAGTTTTCTCGAATTTCTCGCCTCTCTCCACCAATCGCTTGACGGCGACCACCGTGGAGTCGCTGGGCAGGACGGCCCTGTAAACCCTACCGAACCCACCGCTGCCGAGGAGCTGACCCTCGTCGAACCCATTAGAGCCAACGTAGAGCTCGGAGTAGCTGAAAACCCTGGGATTCTCCGCGCCCGCCGCCGTCTTGTCACGAATTTGGACGCCATCGGCGTCGGAAAAGACCAATTTCGACCGCTTTCTGCGTAGATCGAAGCAGCGATTCAACGATCGATGGGGTTTCTTCTTGTGATTGTCGTCGTTTTCATGAGGTAAAAGGAAGCAGAGGCTCTTTAGATGCATCTTTGGTGGGAGATCATTCAAGAATGTGATTGATTACGGGTTTTTTGCAGGTGAATTTATTGCTGTCGGCGAATTATGTTTGAATTCAAACTTATTAGGTTTGAGAAGGTTTGAAATTCCTGTGAATGGAAGATGAACTCACCGGCCAACTATTATCTGCTGTGTTTTCTTTTTTTGGGGTCTCTTTTCTGCATGATAAATAAGGTTGCCTTTAATTCGTAATAATTTACGATTTCTTATAATATCTGGAAAAGGTGTATTCAAGTCAATTCGATGTGCTCTCACCTCATGTTTCGTCATGTAAAACAAATATGAATGCAACTTTTATTATATGAAAAGAATCTCTGACGTGGCCTAGTTGTTCTTATTTGATTTTTTGTGCTACGAATATTAGAGGTTGATTTTATTTTATGTTTCCGATTGGCTAATCCTTAGTTATTGTAAACTCAAATTGCCTTCATATTTCCAATCACTTGACTAATTGTTGGGGACAACAACAATAGGTTTTTAGATTTGATCAATGCAAAGAATTGTCGAGTATGGAGATGGACGTATATTTTTTGTTTTTTTATTGCCTTTAAGGATGAGACTCACTTTCTACTTTCTAGAGGAGGCCTTGAAATCCACACGCATACGTGAGTTGATTGAATGTTGGACCGTGTCAATTTAATTCAACGCTCTACACATAAAAGAGGTTACCATTTTCTTTGAAGTTCTTACATTTATACATAAATATATATGTGGTTTCTTTGCGAGAGAAAGAGGAATGTTGTAAATATGAAATCGCAATAATCAATTGATATAATGGTTAGATGGTAATGTTGAAAAAAAAATTACAACTTTCGTCACCAGACATCAACTTAGTTGTGAATTAGCTTTTAATTTTTTTTTTCTTTTCCTACAAAAGGTGGAATTTTTATCCCTAACTTTGAAAAAATATTGCGTCCCTTCGTCACCAATTTTAGGTTTGATCGAATTTAATGAATTGAATATTGTAAAAGTTATTGCGGAGTTGTTTGCTGGATATTGAATTGGTTCATCTTGCTTTACCTAATCCGAGGATTTATATATCCGTTAGATTGTATTTTTTTTTTCTTCAAGTGGACAAATTTACTTATATCTATCTATTGGAAAGAGGTTAGAGGGTGGCTAAAAATTGTCAATTTACTTGCAATTTAGTCCCTCTATTTATATTTAATTAAATTAATAACTTATTATTTCACTTCTTAATTTTTTAGTAATTGTAATTATACTCCTACATGTTGGTCCTAATCTATCCAACTAAAATACATTTCTAGCATTTTAACCACGAAAATAATGGGAAGAATTTAACTTATCGTGGGGGCGTGCGTGCGTGTTCTTGAGAGGGGTTTGAAGCTTTTCTCACAAAAATTATTTTCTTTGTATTTCTCACACACACAAGACACTTAACTATGTGTTAGGGTTTTAGTACTTATACCACATGTTGGTATATTGTACTTGGGCCCTTGTAAGCCCATTACAAATAAGCTCACTTGGCTTTACAAATAAAAGCCCATTTTACTTAAATAAAATTACAAGGCTTAGATAAAATAATTAATTGAACACAATAAAATATTCCTAACAATCTCCCCCTTTGTGTTCAATTTGCAATTCAGCACTGGTTATCTTCGTCTTGTAATCGTCCTGACTCCTCAAAGAACACGTATCAGAGTTACGTACGAGAAACCATTTGCATGCGTGTTCTTCTTCAATCACATCCTCATTTGTCTTGTCATGTGACCCTTCTTTAAAAGATCTTTAAGCTCATTGTCTCTTGAACTTCCCTTCTCTTAAGTGTTGAAAGCTGCTTGTTGGATCATCACTTTTTTGTGTTCGAACTCTCCCTTGGATAGTCACCACTTCCCCTGCATTTGATCAAGCTTTGGGTTGTGGATTTCTCTTTAAATTTGGAGAGGCATACACGAGTCGAATATTCTCTTTAGGTGTTCCAGCTCTCCCTTCACTTGTCGCAACTCCCCTTACTTTCAACCTTGTGCTGATATTGGGAGTTTTCTTTAAACTGAAGAGCTATACACGAATCAGCAGCTTTAATCTCTGAAGTCCGTGCTGAAGTTGTTGGTCGTATCTTGTCATTTGAGTCTGATCTCTGCGTTTGATAGTGGCACAACTCCCCTACATTTGCTCAACCTTGCATTGGGATTGGGGAGTTCTCTAAAGTCGATGAGATGTACTTGAGGTGGCAACTTCAGTCTTTGGAATCTGTGGTCTTCGCTGGATTCTTTGACGAGCTTGAGATTTAGCATTTTCTGATCTATCTTGCTCTTGAGTCGTGGTGTTGCTCCCATTTTGCTTTCGTAGCCCTCCCTCTGAAGATCGAGCTGGGGAGATCATCATGCGATGGGTAGATATGGGGCGTCATCTTTGGTAAGAAGATCGCGTTGTTGGGACAAGATAATGGAGTTGATTGGTGGTCACGATTACTCTAATTCTCGGTGTCAGATTCGTCATCTTCGAAGGAAGTTGTCTGGTTCGGCCTCGAAAAAGCTTATCTGGCTCCAAAAGAAGGTAGGCGTGGAGTGTGTTTTCTGACAATGTGTTTGGGCACCTTGAGATTATCCATTCAAATGCATGAGAGCCCCCGGCTTCAGAGTGGTTGGTGTGGCAAAAATAGTAGGTACTCAGGTTAGTCTTCTCCTTCACTGCAGTTGAAACATGGTGAATCTTCTTCTTCACGACACCAGATTCGTCATCGCCGAAGTAAGTTGTCTGGTCCGGCCTCGGCGAAGCTCGTCTGGCTCCCAAAGAAGGTGTACGTAGGGTGTGTTTTAAGTTGTGACAATGCTCCTTTGGAATGTAACGTTTGGGTGCAGCAGTGCCCCGCTTCAGAGTGGTACGCTCGGCGGAAATTTGGTGGGTGGTCCGACCTATTTGTTTATACGTATCCCCTTCTCCCCCTCATGGCGATTCGTGTCAACGAGATCGACATGCTTGTATAGGAGGCGAAGGAGGACACACACGACAGGTCGGTACGGGTAATAACCAGACGGAGCCACTAAGGCTATCCGTCGACACGAGTTCAGAGTTAAACTCTGAGACGCGGCCTGAGGATAGGGCTTGATAACCGGGGCCACTTAGGCATCCCGTTAACATCTATCTAGGAGCGTAGCTCGTAGACGATGGCCTAATTCCGTAGTTGTTTTGATGGTGCCACGGCAGGACTTCCTTCCGATCATCGAAGCATGTCTTGCAATGACATATCTACGGAAGTTCAGATCTGGTCACGAAGTCAAGATGAGAAAAAGGTGTATGTGTCCTAAAAATATATAAAACATTTAGATAGTGCAGACACCTAGACTCGATGTGTTCAAGAAAGTTCAGTGGTCTGGGGCTAACTACCACTAAATTCAATATCTCCCGCTTCCAAGTGAAGCGGTGATAGCATACGTGGCTCCCCGTGATTTGATGAAACATCGGTCTTATGGGAGACCGATGAGTGGGTAAGGCTTGGTTGTGCATGCGCCATTGGACCAAATGAGGCGACTGCTATCCGTGAGCTAATAAAATTAGCACCGGTACCGATGGGGGTTGGTCCGAGTAATTTGTGAGCTAAGGGAATTTTGTATCTTCCTCTCTTCAGTCTTGTCAAGATTTTCCACATATGGGTAGCTTTATGAGTTTGAGATCGTCAGTAACACTGAGCTGTGTTCCGGGGTTAGGTTCAGTTTGGTCTGGCTGAACCATGGGAACATGAAATCCATACGTCCGGTAAAAAATGATGTGTGCTGCTTGATTTTGGTCAGTAGTTCGGGGCAGGTCGGTTGAGGTTATTCTCGAGTTAGCACTAGAAGCACCGTCGCCTTTGGATTTCTTGAACTCTCGAGAGTTGCTTGTTTTTGGTTGGAGTCCGTCTTGGAGATCGAAGTGCTTGAGGGGGCAGTTTCTTTCTTTGTTCTTCTTCGTCTTTTTTTTTTCCCACCTTTTTTTGCGTTTCTTTTCCTCTTTATATATATATATAATATATATGTATGTATGTATTATCGTATTAATAATGTAATAGTATATTATATATTATACTACGTATATATGTATATATATATATATATATTTTTTTTTTCAAACCATGCGTCTTAAAACTTAATACCTCCCCCTCAATAGATGCAACAAAAAAACTTATCAAATTTATCTTTCGAATCTCTTTCCTTAAGTTCAAGTATTTAAGTTCGCTCCCCCTCAAAAATTTAATTATCTCTTCCTTTAACACAATAGGAGTTGCTTCTCTTTAAACATAAAGAGTTGCCCCCCTCAAATTTAGCTCAATTAAAAAAATGGTATTTATAAGTTGGCCACGGAATATGCGTTGTCTATTTCAAAATCTTGCAAGAACATGCATATTCAAAATGTACCATTTAAAAGATATAGGCATTTATCAATTCAGCGTATATGCATACGTAAAAGTTAAGCTTGAAAATTCTGTAAGTTGTATGCATAATGAAAATATACCTATTATAGGGTATTTATGTATTTCAGCTCATGTTTGCATGCAAAAATTTGAAATTTAAAGTCTTTTGAAGCATGCGTAAGTATAATGTACCCTATTATTTTCAAGATAGGCAATTTGAAGTTTTAACATGGTATGCATGCAAAAATTACAAAAGGATGTATATAAAATTTACCTACGTTGGGTTGCTCGCATCCTAACCAGTCTATGCAGCAGCCCGAGATACCATACACGCTGGGAGGTGTGGTTGCTCGCATCTCTTACCAGTCATGCATGTGGAGCAACCCGAGATACCATGCATGCTGGGGGTGTGGTTGCTCGCATCTCTTACCAGTCATGCATGTGGAGCAACCCGAGATACCATGCATGCTGGCAGGTGTGGTTGTTCACTAGATATTTTTGAAGAATTTTCAAAGTAGGATACCGAGTTTATAAAATTAGGAGTTCGAAGATGTGTGGTGCTGTTAGTTCGAAGATCTCAAAGTGTTGTGCCAAAATCCCGTATGCGAAAATGATTTTCTAAGATGTATGTCTTCAAACGAATTTGAAGTCTTTGAGTCTCAAATTGGAATTTGGCTTGGCCCGCGAATTGAGCTATGGTTCTCGAACTGAGAATGGTTCGTGAAACTTGAATTTTAATGACACGGGAACTGAACTTGCGAAACTCTAGTTCTTAAGATGGCCCGCGAAGCTTGATGACGTTATGGGCATGATTCGTGTACACGATTTTGGGAAAAGTGAAAATCGGGCGAATTTGGTATATATATATATATATATATAAGATGCACTGTAGCACGTTCGATCGATTGAGGAATCAGGTGATTGGAAGTATCCAGCGATTTGATAAATCGGGCGATTTTGAAGAATCGACGAGAGGTATTTTAACAAAGTGATTTTGTCGATTTCGAAATCGGGCAATTTTGATGAATCGGGCGATTTGACAATTCGATCGATTCTAGTATTTGATGGAAAGTGATCGTGTCAGGTAATTTTGATAGATCAGATGAATTGAATCGATTGAGAAATCGAGCGAACTGAGGAATCGGACGATTTGAAGAATCGCTGAGGATATTTAGAAGTAGTTGAAATCGCCGAGAGATTAAGTTGAAACCGGGCGATTTTGAGAATGATCAAACTTTTATTTTTTTATAAAAGACTTTGACTAAAAAAAAATCAATTAAAGAAAATCTGAGTAAAATCACCCTAACACTGACATATGCGAGATTTTCAATTAATATGTAACACAAAGTTCAAAATTTTTTTCCCAAATTAAATGTCAAATCAACTTAGTTTTTCAAAATCGATTTATGTGACGCAAAATCCAATAAGCAACGACGAAAGCATCACTTTCACTCGCGGCGCTGAGCTCTCAAGTCAAAGATCTGTCGATATCATTTATCATTGTCGGGACTATTATGATTTCGTTGGTCGATTTACGCCTATAAATAGACACGATTCGAGCAGCACAGTAATGCCATAACAAAAAAATCTAGCTGACGGAAATGAACTGGAATCAGAAGCAAGACGATGAAGAGAACGAGGAACATGCGGAGTTAAGGCGTCGTTTTAAACGCAATTTAGATATGTTGGTGCTCGAGCTCTTTCTTCTTTCGTGTTTATCTGTTGCTTTAATGGCTGTTCTGTTTTGGGTCCTTACAAAGCGTACTGGCTTTTGAGAATGATCTATGTATTTTGGTGATGTAATTTTCATGATTTGTGTGATGAAAGTGGTTTTCGCATTTTGAAGGTGTTTTGCGTATTTGAGTTGTAAGTGTTTTTTTTTTTTTCATTTGAAAGGATGTACGAATCGTTTAAAGACTAGTTCGCGAAACACATCTACTCCCCCTCAATATTTGAAGTTTTGGAATTTGAACCTCAAAGATAAAAACTTAAAGCAAAGAAATATTTTAATAAATAAAAATATTTCCCCGATTCTTAAGTTCGGGCGATTCAAAAGTTGCAAAGGAAGTTTCGAGCGATGATCAGTTTCGGGCAATTCATAGGCTCGGTCAATTAATTAAAAATAAAATCCAAAGCAGTTCCGAGCGATTCTTAGTTCTCCGAGAAAAACATAAATTAATTTGAAATTTCAGTTCAAAATTTTATAAAGGTAAAATTGACGAAATATTTCAAAACCTCCCCCTAAATTAATTGATTTTGTAAATTACTTAATCATGTAAATTAGGATTGAAAATGTTTTTCAGAATAAAATGCAGTTCTTCCTAGATTTTACTAACATAGTAGGTATGTTATTCATTTGAGCACATATGCATATTGAAAATACAGTGAACTACGAACAAGTAATTTTATGCATATTTAGAATTTACCAAATTTGTCAGTGTGGTTTTAGCTGTCCGCATCCCATTCCTTAATCACGTATGTGGGGCTGCTTCAGGTACCATACGTGAGGGATAATCGTGGTTACTCGCGTCGCCAACCAGTCACAGGTGTGGAGTAACCATCTCTATGTACCTACCCATGCTGGAAACTGCAAAACATCTCAAGCAGATTTTGGTACCCATCTAAGAATGGGTCCTTTCGTATTAGATCTAGAGTTTATGCATGCGTCTTTCATAGATTTATGTCCTAAGTCAACTTTAGGTTTATCTATAGCGTTAATTGTTGATTTAGGAACCCAAATCTTTCTAATTCCTAAGGGATAACAAAGGCTAGTGCTTGCCCTAAGTTCTTGTTTTGCAATCCAGATTTTCTTAATTCCTAAAACTTTAGCTTTAGCTTCAGTCTTAGGGTGCTTTGACTGGATGCTTTTGTGATCTTCTCGTTTGTCAAGTTTAGAACTGGACTTGGGAGACGATTGTGTAGGCTTTATCTTTCTGTTCGTTTGAATCTTCTCCTTTTGAGTTTGTGAGCCTAGCTTAGCAGAGAAGCGTTCGTCGTTCTTGGTTGTACGTGCATTTACTAATCTAAAACGAGAATTTAAGGCTAGTACATCATCATAAGAATAGTGAAAATTAGAGAGCATAGATGTTCGTACAGGTTCAGACAATGAAATCATGGATGGAGATGTGGCAATGTTAGATTTAGCTTGTGACTGATGCCTACTATGCGAATTTGAACATGATGCTCTAAATTTAATTGCCTCCTTCTTTTTAAAAGAAGGAGCACAATTTTCAAATAATAGGTCGTCGCCTGTGGCTATCTCTTTTCCTTTCATTCTATTTAAAATTTTACCTGTAGGTGCATGCGAGGATAAGTTGGTACGCATTGATTTTCTCGATGCATTCTGCTTCCTTAGTGTCCTAGGCTTGGTTAGAGTTTCTATTTTAGACTCAGCTAGAGACATTTGTGGAGACGTTGAAGCTAAGTTATTGATTTGTTTTTCGAGTGAGGAAATTATTATCAATAGCACGCCATTTTCTACCTGAAAAACAATTTTTTCGGACTCTAGGGTCGAGTGCAAGTCAGATATTTCCTTAATTGCTGGTGGGATATATGCACTAGAGGGGCTGGACTGTGCTAAGTCACGGGACGTGTTCTCGAGGATGATTGGTGTTGAAGGGGGAATAAGAGCATCTAAGTAGTCATCAGACAAAGGTATTTCCCTTGTCTTGTAGCTATTATTCATAGCTTCATAGTCAAGTGGAATTTCTACTCATGTCTTCCTATCTCCATCACTTTCTGGTGTGAAGGCCCTTAATTTAGTCATGTTAATCCCTAAATAGCTAATATCATACGGATCATATGGGTTTAGGGATTTCTTCACAGCTAGAGTAGGGTTTAGAACAAAGCCTAGGCCTGCACGTGGATCGTAGAATTCTGTGTCCTTAGGCTGGTTCAAGAAGATCGTTCGATCTGTTTGTCCTCTTTTTGTTAGGAGGTCCTCTAGCTTTTTAATCCTAGCATACAGTTTTACACGTTCTTTATTCAGGAGATCGAACTCGCATGTTTTATTGATTCGCTCGTCAATGCAAGTTGTCAATTTAGAGTTTAGCTCGCTAACCTGTGTCTTCAACTTTACTATTTCAGCGTCGCGACTGTCAATTTTTGATTGCGCTACTTCTAGCAGGCAATCAAGATTACTAATCTCTTGAAGCTGCCTGAGCAGACATTGATAATTGTTATCAAATCGAGCTTGCAAGTCGTTGATTGTCCTCTCGTGATCAACACATTTGCTTATTGTTTGCTCGTAGTTTGAGACTTTGTTAGTTAAGTCAATGACTTTTGACGCTGATTCAGTTAAAATGACTTCAGAATTAGCTAAGCTAGTTTCTAGTCTATCTACGTTTTCACGTGTCATATCTAGATCGACTATAGTCTTAGCTAGTTCATTTTCTACTGACCTAAACTTGCTATGAAGAGCCGTAAATTTTTCTTGGAGTTCGAAATACAAAAGGGGGTCTATAGATTCTACCTCCCTTTCTGAATATGCTTCCTCGTGTTTACCGTCATCGTCTGTCTCCATGTCCTTTTGCTCTGATTTAGCTCCTTTCACTAGGGCTATGTTGGCTACATTTTCTTGCTCGCTTTCAGATGTTTCATCGAGCCAGCTGTCTTGTTCTGCCATCAAAGCTACTCCAGCTTTTGTTTGCTTAATCCGTCGTAATTTTCTAGAGTAGTACTCCTCACCCTTCTTTTTGGTTAGAAAGCAGTCTATAGCCGTGTGCCCAAGTTTGTTACAATTATAGCATTTGATTGGCTCTGCCCTTTTCTTACTATGGGAGTTGTGGAAGGGTGCCATTGATTCGAAGTTTTCAGAATTTAAGCGTTGAAAACTTTTGGTGTACACCCAAAGACTGTGTGATGATTTCGAAACTTTGAGAAAATGCCAAGTCTTTTTCTATAATATGCTTGAATGTTCTAAGTAGATCGTTGGATATGTGATCGTGACACGTTTGTGGATTTGCTTTCAAAATTTTACAAAAACGTCGTTTCACCGATAAATTTGGATCCGGAAATATATTTTGAAAATTTTCGAAAAAGGCCTAAAACAGACTGTAACTGTTGGGTTCAAACTTTCTTTCCTTTTTTTTTTCACAAAAATAATTCTAAGTTTTGAAATCGATAGCAAAAATCAGGCGAATTTGCAAAGTGAAGATTCACCGAATTTAATTCGGGCGAATTGCTGTTCAAAGAGGATCGGAATCGGGCGATTGTTTGTCAAATGACTGAAATTCGCTGAGAATTTCAAATCGGGCGATTTTCAAATTCTAGCTACAGTACCAAATCGTGGGATTCAGCGATTTATATTCCTACAATGAATTTATTGAAATCGGCCGATTTGCTACGTGAGGAACAAGTGAACTATTTATTAAAATCGTGCGATTTAGTGCGTGGAATTTAACTTGCTACATTTGATTAGCTACACTGAATTTGCTACAGTGAAATCGGGTGATTTGCTACAGTAATCGCGCGACTTGTTGCTACAGTGACCAATTCAAATCGGGCGCTACAGTGATTTGCTACAGTAATCCGAAATCGGGCGACATCTACCCGATTCTGGATTCAAAACTGACGAAAAACAGATCCGATTCTACCCAAAACTCACCCAAATCAACTGAAAAGTGTCGGGTAATCACTTCAAATCACTCGAAAACAACCTAATTAGTTCTTGAGCTTGTAAAATCAGTAAAATCAACTCAAAAAACTCAAGAACGAGGCAGAAATTCGAACTAAAAAAAATACCCAAAAAAAATTCAAAAACTTGCTCAAATCCTAACGTGTTTGCTCTGATACCACTTGTTGGTCCTAATCTATCCAACTAAAACACATTTCTAGCATTTTAACCACGAAAATAATGGGAAGAATTTAACTTATCGTGGGGGCGTGCGTGCGTGTTCTTGAGAGGGGTTTGGAGCTTCTCTCACAAAAATTATTTTCTTTGTATTTCTCACACACACAAGACACTTAACTATGTGTTAGGGTTTTAGTACTTATACCACATGTTGGTATATTGTACTTGGGCCCTTGTAAGCCCATTACAAATAAGCTCACTAGGCTTTACAAATAAAAGCCCATTTTACTTAAATAAAATTACAAGGCTTAGATAAAATAATTAATTGAACACAATAAAATATTCCTAACACTACATATTAGTTTTCCTTTATATATTTAAAAACTATATTTTATCTATTAAATATTAAATCGTTCATAAAAGTAACATAAACATAATATATTTTTAAGCACATGCATGCTAGTTTTCTTAATGGGAACATCACACGCTGTTACGTGCTACCAACGTACATCGAAAAAGCTTATGGTCCTCAATCGTCATATAATGCTAAGGTCGTTTTAGTACAATCTTTCTTATTACAAACAGTGTCTAAAAAAACCCAGAATTTACTGCTAATGTTTACCTTTACACCCCAGTTAGTAAAAAAGAATCCCTTCCGTGTAAGTATCAACAGCCCAATCCCCCAACAGTCAAAACTCCATTTCCATTCTTAGGTTTCTTCTACAAAGGCAGGCACCAAAAGTTGTCTTAAATTCCTCACTGCCGAATATACGATAAAACGCAGTAAGAGGTATTACCTTAATCGTCGAATCAGAATACTCTCCATTGCACTCTCATGACTTAGCAGCTGCAGAAAGATACTCTAATGATTTGCCATGGACGTCGAATTTGAGGAGAGAGTCTCAGAATCACCGTTGAGTCTACCTGCCAATTGAGTCTCTAATATCTCCAATACATTATCAGGTGGACATTTATGAGCTTGATTCGTGGCCGACACCTGACAAAAGCACTCGGGCCACGAATTTGTGTAGAAGGATTCGGGCGAAACCCGCTTGTGGGGTCCGCCGAAGTTTGTCCTCTGCATCACGCTCCTAACGGCCTCTTCGAAGCCTGCCTTGCGACCCTTTTCTCGATCAATGAAGATGGGAGCTAGACCCTTCCTATCGGGTCGGATGTTCGTGCGGAAGCCATAGTATAGGCGGTGGCCGAGAAGGTTGTTGGCGAAGTTGCTGGGCCCATCGTACGTTGGCATGAAGATGTCCGAAAGAAGACAAACCATGTAATCCACAGCAGAGCCCACGAGCCCCCGAGTGTTTTTCGCCAGTTCGCCGGTTGTGTCTACTGTGTTGTGGTTTTCGAGGCGAGGAAATAGGGTTCGAAAGGGTTTCATAAATCTTTCGCCCCCAAATAGTTCGCCAGCTGCGAGGTATATCCTAGTGGAGTTGTCGAAGCCCATGGCTCGCAGTACGAGACCCACCTGAAGGTCATATTCGCATGAGTTTTATCAAATACTAGGAAACCATTTAATAAGCAAATGAAGAAACAGATGTTATGAAGTTTTACCTCTTCTGGAGTTAAAGGGCACTTTCCCATAGCTCTTCTCTCTTCGTAAATTAGTTTTTTTGGAGCAAAATTTTCTTTACGGTACGCCTTCAATAGCTTTTGTTCTTCGGGGGTGAATATATCAAAACACCTGCAAAGGGTGGGATCAGAAACTTAAAGCTTTAAAACCAGATAAAGAAAATTGGTGAAAAATCAAGTCTTCATATTAATCGTGCTGATTTGTTGTATAGAATAACACTCCAAAGCCGTTTTCAGGAGTATGGAAACAGATAATTACCCAGCAAATGATAGCATATCCATCTCAAAACGAAGATGAATGGCCATGAAGTGACCTTGCTCACGAAGTCTGTTGACTATTGAGCTGCTCAGATCCATGATGTGAGGCTTAAACTTTAGGGCATGATAATTCACCCTGCATCTTAGTCGCTGGTACTCAGGATTGTCGATTTCTTCAGCCAGTCGATGTGAGAAAGGTGTAAGATATATAGCGCCGTGCTCTTTCATCTTCTCTAAAGCTTCTGTTTTGTACCAACTGATGGGTGCATCCCTTGGGGGCCTCATCTGAGTACAAGAACACATCATGAAAATCCAAATTCATATAATCTCCATCAGAGTACAAGTATGATGAAAATCACCTGAAATGCTTTTATCTTCTTGATCTTTCCCTTTTTCTGTATTTCCGGAATACTTTCCACAATTTTTACATCATATCTTAATGACTTGATAAAATGCTCAACATCGTATACTCCATGGAAACCACTGTAACCAACTAGATGTTAACTACTATGTAACAAAGTAAACAGCATATGTTACCACATAAGCCTCTTGAATGGTTGATATATGTGACAAGCTTCCATGTCTATTGGACCTTATCAATTTGAGTCAAGCTAGAGTGACAAACAGAACTCTCATTCTATTCCTTGTTTAAACTTCAAATGATTGACCTGGAATCTCTTTTGACTGCCATAAGGATACGAACAGCAGTATATCTAGTTTTTTAAATTTTTATTTTTCATTCACAGTTCAACATCACAAGCCAGTTACACTGAGGCAAGATCGAGTACTGATTCAAAAATAGGCAAGCATCACAAGCTTCAGAGAGAAAGAACAAACAACAATAAAAGAGAAACCATATGAATAAAGTTTCCCCATTTTCTTTTTGTCTCTAACTTCTCATTTCTCAAGTTTAATCAGTTACAAACAGGAACCTTATAACCCATATTTTATAGCACCATGATCAGAAAATCTAATGAGTAAACATAGCATTAGAATCAGCACCTGTCATCATGCCAGAAGGAGTTTGCATCTAGTTCAGGCAGCACGAGTGTCGCATTCATAATTCGAGCTGCCAGAACAGCATTACATATCTGGAATTCATGCAAACATTGACTACGTTGGATGTTCAATCAAGAGAATCGCACCACAGGATTTATGAAGATGGGGAGCTGCCTTGCGTATACTAATAAGGGGTAAAAGAAAAGTTCATCTCTCATAATTGGGGTAGAATATAATAGAATGAAGACAATGAAATAAAAGACTATAGAATTAGCTTTTGTAGACTGATATCGGACACGAACCGCGCTACGTTGCTGGTTCAGGCCACCATTGCAGCGAATTCGCAGATAGCCGTTGGTTTCTTCAGTCGGCGCTGTTCAATAACATACGAAAGTTATATTATAACTACGTATACAACAAATTAACAAACTATTTACCAGGCATCTAAAAGAGTATAAAGAAACATACGCGGCCAATCAGATCTTGGTGCAGATGACGGTCTCCATCCATCAGAGGATGCAGTACTCCAAAGAGTGTCAACATTAATCTGCTCACAACATAATTGGTAAAAGATAGGAGCATTTACCAATTCATGAAACCCAATTACTGACTGGTAAGTAGCTGAGAAACATAACATCTAACGCACAAAAAGTAAGCCAAATAAAGTTGATAGACCATTATAATGAAAACGGAGTAGAAAATTACCACTTGGTCAGGATTCCAATGCTAGATCATAATAGAAAATTCTAGCACAACCTCATGACTGACACATTACTGTTAACACCACATCAAGATAAAGATAAAACTTGGCCAAACTCAATATGCATCGACGATCAACTTATAGCAGATCTTTACTGACCGATCCTCCTTTGTTAACAATTAACATCAGATCAAAGCAAAGAACAAACAGATATAACACTTGTCAGACTCAATGAGAGTAGAGGATCAACATACATCGAATAAGATTACAATCAAAGAAGCATTTCGATCGCAGCAACTAAAACACGCTGCCACTAACCTCAGATGTAGCTGGGGATGTGGAGCTGAGCGTCGAAAAAAGTGAGACAGTTGATATCACGACGATGAACAGTACGATTACGCCGCATAAAACACTCTTCCGAAACACGCTCCGCGTAGACGATTGCTTCACATGATGCCTCCCTCTGCATCACCAAACACACGTCTTAAAACAGAAATTACTCAAGCGCGTCAAATCTTAAGCCTTTACCTTCTCATTTTGGGAGACTCGGTAGAACAGATCGACGATGGCGGTGTTATAGAATTGTACTAACAGTATCCCAATCAAAAGCCTTTCGGAAGTGAGAACTAAAACGCCGGATTTTTTAACTAAATAGCCCTTGAGCTGGTCATCTTTTAAAAAATAGCACCCAAAATCGGACTTTAGCTTTCTACCCTTACTAACTCTGCTCTAAAGACTATTTTACCCTTATTTAATGTCAATCAACAATCTCAACAACACTTAACGATGAAATTAATTAAAGGGTTTACATGTTACACTGTAGCGAATATGAAACATCAGACCCGTTATAGAAGAGTGGGTTAAAAGTAAAAAAAACAACCACTTTCACTTCCAGTAAAAAAAGCAAGCGTGTCTCCCGCCCTGCACTGCAAATCGTCTCCACTTTCACTTCCAGTAAAAGAACAAGCGTGTCCTCTCCCGCCCCTGCACTGCAAATCGTCGTCTTCTCTGCAAATCGACTCATTCGACAATGGCATTCAACGCGAACGTGGAGGTATGTGTTCTACTCTTCGTCTTCTTCAATTTAACGCGAGAGGGGATCTGGGAACGACCCATCGAGCCCTAATTTGGTGCGGACCCGTGCTTGCAAGCATAGGACAGAGCTTGGTAGCATAGGACTCGCGCTTGCAAGCATAGGACCCGTGCTTGCAAGCATAGGACCCGTGCTTGCAAGCATAGGACATGGGTCACGCGCGCGCAAGTTCGGGGGACCCGCGCGTTATAATCAGGGGACCCGCGCTTATACGCACGGTTCCCCTGCTTAAACGCTCGGGTCCTCTTACCTTAACGGGCGAGTCTTGTGCCACTGCGCGTGCGCAAGCGGGGGGACCCGCGCGTTATAAGCAGGTGACCCGCGCGCTATGCCCAGGAGACCCGCGCTTATACGCAGGGGACCCGCGCTTATACGCACGGTTCCCCTGCTTAAACGCTCGGGTCCTCTTACCTTAACGGGCGGGTCCTGTGCCACTGCGCGTGCGCAAGTTCGGGGGACCCGCGCGTTATAAGCAGGGGACCCGCGCGCTATGACCAGGGGACCCGCGCTTATACACAGGGGACCCTTGCTGGGACCGCGCCGATGCGCAGGGGTCTCATGCGCGTCCGTGCTTAAATCTCAGCATATGCGATGCGGTCCCCTGCGCATCTATGCATAAGGGTTTTCTGTTTTAATTATTTCATACCACGTAATTTAGCTAAAATGTGTTTTACGCATAAATTAGGTTGTGATGCAGAAGCAGTTCGACACAGTGGACGAAGTTCCCCGTTTGAGTGTAAAAATGAGCTCGTTATACGCGGATGCCAGCGAGCTGATAAGACAATGTCCGAACCACCACGAGTGGGAGATTTTTAGGAACGAGAGTCCGTTCGGCCGCCTTGTTATGGCTGAGCCTGATTTTAACCTCTCGGGCCAGTTGCTGTGGTACCTCATCCAGAACCAGACGATGCTGCACAACCGGGAAGAGCTGTGGATGATTTTTGGCGGAAAACCACTCCGATTTTCAAAGTCGAATTATTGCCTAATCACCGGGCTGAAGTTCGCAGCCGAGCTGCCGCCGGTAAACGGCGGCTCACAATTCACCGCAAGACATTTTGGCAACAGCTCAAAAGTCCGCATGTCGCACGTCAAGCGTGTGTTGGAGGAGTTGTCTGGCGACGAGGACGATGTCGACTTCGAGAAGCTGAAGTTGGCGGACGTGTACTTCGCCACCGCCGTGTTGATGCCTCGACCGTCGAAGAAGGACACCATCGTCAGTACGACGGTCCTTAGTCTCGTCGAAGATCGATTTGCATTCTCCCAGTACCCTTGGGGCACCGTGGCTTTCCATGAGGTGATACGAAGTGTTAAGGTAAATCTACGGGAGAGGCCACGGGACTGGCTGATCAGTGGGTTCGTACAACCACTTCAGGTGAATTATAACTAAGCTTCTTGTATACCATGTTTTGAGGTACGTTTGTAAGATTTTTGGCGTTATTTGTATTCAGATACTAGCATACGAGTGCATGCCGGGGGTTGCAGAGAAGTTTGCGGTTCGCAACGAAGAAGATTTCACGCCACGCATGCTCAGGTGGGCGACGAAGAATTGGGGTCGCAAAGCATGCCCGACTCTTAGGACGGTCGCAGATGCCGTCAACGGCGATTTTGTACGAGGGTTGTTAGTGCCGTCAGCGGAAGAGTTGGAGGCGGCGTACTTTAGGGACAGCGTTTTCGACGTTGGGGCGGCACACGACATATTCGACCGTGTGACGGGCCTACTGACGCGGGGAGTGGAGGTTAGGTGTTCCCCTGTCCACCGCGATCGTGGCGACGACGATCATTTAGCGATCGTACCTGTTGAAGATTTTCCCACACCTGTGGAGGTGGTTGAGGCGGGAGACGTTGGTGCTTCGTCGAGTGCCCGAGGAGTTCGAAGAAGAGGCAAAGCGCCTGTAGAATTTGTTGATCTAAGTGATGAGGATTCTGGCTCAGATAAAAATGAGAAGTGGAGCAAGAAGTACCTCGGGCGAGTGGACTTCTCCGGGCGTGAGCTGATTCATGAACACGATCGCTTGCTCATTGACATGTACCTTCAAGCGGCAAGATTTAGGTAACTGTTTACTTTCGATGTCAATCTCAGTTATCGTACCTGAACACGTAATAATTTTTCTTTTTATGCAGTGATAACGTTTGGTCGTCTGACATGTGCGACGTGGATGCCCAAGGCTTCTACATGTTGCTCTTCCATGATATGCTCAAGTCCAATTGTCTTGACGCATATCTAGATTGCTTGAGGCGAATCTATGCGGACAGTGACAATTATCCTCGCGTCTTCGTCTTTCCAAGTTACGTGCAAGACGAGCACTTTAGGAAGGCGCAGAAGTTGAATAGGAAGGCGAAAGTACGGGTGGATGATATGGAGAGCTTCGTGAATGGATTGTCGAGAAGCAGTCGGAGCTGGTTGGAGCGTCTCACGGAGGATGAATTGCTACGATGCAAGTACATCATCTCTCCTGTTTGCGCACGGGCCCACTAGGCAGTGCTTATTTTTGACGCGTCAACGCAAACCTTCGTCCTTCACGATTCATTGGGCGCGCATGGTGTGCAATTCGCCGGGAGAGTGTTCGTAAGTAGCTGAAATCCGTTTGTCTATCATTTTTATTTATTTAGTAACATGTTACACGTTTGCTATATTTTGCAGGCGGAGTTTCTTTCTGCATATTGGCGTTTCAAGTTCGACATCGTCACAAAGCCGAAGTTGAATAATAAAATGAATCGCTAGCAGAACGCTGGCAGCTTGGATTGCGGGGTTCATGCGGCGTTGACGGTGGAGACGGTTATGGTTGACATGCCCGAGTTTGATGAATATCAAAGGCAGATTGATATTTCAGCGTATCGAGCCACTATGGCTGCACGGATATTGCGTGACCCGCATAGCTGTATGAATTGATTTGTTTGGCTGAGTTTGGAAGTGTTAATTGTAAGTGGCTTTGTAGGTTTATTGGACTTGGTGTAGTTGAAGGGTTTATGGATGTTAGTTTGTAGGTTTATTGGACTAAAATTTTTTGATATTATTGAATGAATTGATTCTCTGTATGAAACGAAAGTACGTGATGCGACGATTTGACTTGTTACTGAGGAAACTATTTTGACCAAATACTCAGTAATTGTTCAATTATTGGTACGACTAAAGCGAACGTGAGAAACCCTAAATAATCAGGGGACCCGTTCATATACATATACGGCACACGTCCCATCAGCGCCAATGCAATAAGCGCGGGTCCCCTGATTTTACGTGCGGGTCCCCTGATTTTACGTGCAGGTCCCATGATTTCAAGTTATGGTCCCTTTAGCACGTATCCCACCATATGACTTGATAAAACTTTTTCCATTGTTGAATAATTGATTCTCTTATGAAACGAAACGTGATGGGTGATTTGACTTGTTACTGAGGAAAATATTTTGACCAAATACTCAGTAATTGTTCAATTATTGGTACGACTAAAGCGAACGTGAGAAACCCTAAATAATCCGGGGACCCGTTCATATACATATACGGGACACGTCCCATCAGCGCCAATGCAATAAGCGCGGGTCCCCTGATTTTACGTGCGGGTACCCTGATTTTACGTGCAGGTCCCATGATTTCAAGTTATGGTCCCTTTAGCACGTATCCCATCATATGACTTGATAAACCTTTAAAATAATGCACGACCATTTTTGGTACAGAAAGCATACATTCCACCATTTTTGGTACAGAAAGCATACATTCCACCATCGTCATTCTCTTTTGGTGATAATCATGACGATCACCAGCATTGTTTTTCAAGTCGATGGTCACTGGGTAATTCGCGAGGACAATACGTTGAACTGGGTTCCCGATCCAACTTGCCGTTGGCAATCAATCTTGGTCGACGACGGTTCATGCACGTTAGTGGATCTCACTAACGAGATATTGAATGCATTGTCGTTACGCAACGACAATACCAAACTACGGATAAACTACATGACTTGCATAGACTACAATTATGTGCGCCCCATCTACATCGAGAACGATTACGGCGTACGTGCGTACCTTGGAAGTGGTTGCCCACGATCAAGACCACCTCTTCACGTGGAACTTCAATTATCCGTCATTGCGTCACCGCCACATCAACCTCATGATAATGATTTCTCCGGTTTCAACGTCGGCCTTATAGCGCATTGCGATACAAACGCCGAAATCCAACCATTTGAGGGTTTTCCCAGCACATCTTACAACCCTCCTTATCAAAGTAATGAAAGCAGTGGCTATGTAGGCGATTACTCCGGAATGTGCGGCCAAGGAGATGATAATGAGAACGAGCAAGTCGGACGGGACGACGAAAATGAGAACGAGGAAGGTGCCTTAATGCATGATGATGATGATGGCGATGATGATGACGATTTTGACGACACAACTGATGTGGCCGACGATGGTACCTATTCGTTTACGGATGGTTCGACCCTATATGTTGGTCAAGAATTCCGTAGCAAGAAAGAATTGAAGGACGAATCACTAAAATCGCTATCGCTGCATGCTTCGAACTCCAAGTGGATCGGTCAAATAAAACCCTGTACGTAGTGAAATGTGCGAAGGAGAACTGCGAATGGCGAATACGAGGTGCACAGGACAAGGACTCCCCCTTTTTCTCAATCCGAAAGTACGTCAACACGCACACGTGCAGCGTGTCTCATCGACGCCGTAGACATCGCCAGGGAAGTTCGTCGCTCGTATCGAGCACGTTGTTGGAAAATTTCAGGGCTCCTAAAGACATCCCCGCTCCCAGTTCCATACAGTCGATGATGCAGAGCAGGGGAGTAGAAGTTTCATACTACAAGGCTTGGAGAGGAAAATAAATTGCGACCGACGAACTAGTTGGTAACAGGGACGCTTGCTACGGTTTACTGCCATCTTACTTAGATGCGGTGAGGCAAGCCAACGAGGGCAGTATCACTGATTGGGAGATGGACGAAGACAATCGGTTCAAGTACATGTTCTTGGCATACGGCGCATGCGTCAGAGGCTTTACGTTCATGAGGAAAGTCGTTTCTATCGACGCCACTTTTTTGAAGGGGAAGTATAAGGGACTCATGATGATTGCTACTGCGCAAGACGGCGATTTCCATCAATATCCTTTAGCATGGGGTATTGCCGACGGGTCGGAGGGAACCGACCCATGGACGTGGTTTCTGTCGAGATTAAGACGTTTTGTTGCGGATGGCGACGATCTCGTAATAATTTCTGATCGGAACCCTGGAATAAAGAATGCAGTTCCGGCCGTTTTCCCGAACGCGTTTCATGGTTTCTGTGCGTGGCACCTTCAACAAAACGTGAAGACGAAAATGAAGAAGAAAGGTGCTTGCCCGATTTTTTGGCGTGTCGCTACTGCCTACACAAAGAGTGAGTCCGACAGTCATTTTAAGCAGCTCTCACCAAAATATGCAGACGTGGCTAAATATCTTGACGAAGTCCCAAGGGAAACGTGGGCGCGAGCATATTGCCCTAGATCAAGATACAACATAATGACGACCAATGGATCCGAGTCTATAAATGCAGCTCTACGTAAGGACAGAGAGCTTCCAATTATTGGACTGTTGGGCTCGATTCAACGACTAACATCATCATGGTTCAGTAAGCATCGGCGAACTGCCGAAGCTTCAATCGCCGCGAACATGACTAGCTTTACGCCGAAGGTGGAGTCGATCATACGAGAGAATTTCATCGAGTCGCAAAAATTTCATGCGTCGGAAGTCGGGCATCTAACATATAACGTGTACGGGCAGCATGTGAACGAGGTGGTAGATTTGGGGCTGCGCACATGCACGTGCATGATGTTTGACATCGATCGTATCCCATGTCCACATGCGATTGCAGCTTGTGGTTCTGCCCAAGTGCCGGTGTATTCATTAGTGCACGATTATTATAGCTTGGAGATCTGGAAGTTGGCATACGAAGGAACTATACGTCCGGTAACGGACCGCATTGAAAGTAGTATGGACATGTTGCCGCCTCGTGTTGGTTCACAACGCGGACGACCCCAGAAAAATCGGTTTCCTTCGGTGGGTGAATTTTTTAGAAGATAACGTTGTAATATGTGTGTATCGTCGTATTCAGAGTGGCTTATACGTTGCCATTTGTCCCATGTTATGTACGGTTGTGTTACGTGCGTCTGCATGAATATGGAGGTAGAAAACCCTTATGCACAAATGCGCAGCTTCCCACTGCGCATATTTGTGGTTCCCGCCGGGTCCCCTTCATATAACGTAAGGTCCCCTGCCTTTAGCGTTTGGGCCGTTGCCATTTGTGATTTCTGTAGGATGTAACAATCTTATAGACTTAACGTAATTCTTGTGTTTTTATCCATTCTTTCTGTTCTCTGCTATTGTATGATGATTTTATATTGTATTCTACGATAAACAAAGTATAAATACGCACAATTAATCGCTTACTTCCATGAATTAACATTGCAAAAATCGCACATGAACACATCGGACCCACATGTTATGTACAGGGGACCCAATCGTCAAAACAGGGTTCCCGCGCATATTGCATAGGACCCATACTGAGATGCCCGGGTCGTCATTGGTCCCGTCAAAATTATGCGCATGTTAAGGCCGGGTCCCGTCCGGTCCCGTCAAATTGTTGCGCAATATAATCAGGGGACCCGCGCGTAAAGAGCAGGGGACCTGCGCGTTATGAGCAGCGTCCCCGCACTTATATTCAGGGGACCCGCACATTAGGGTTGGACAAGTTCGCTTAGTAAGTGGGTCCAATAATTGTTTAATTATTGATGAAAAGTGACATGCCAGAGCAGTGCTTCATTTATTGGTGAAAAGTGACATGTCAGAGCAGTGTCATTATACGGTATGTATAGGACAGATGACTTGACATTTGATCCCCGATTTGGGGCTTTTGTTCCCTGCGAAAATGTAATATTATTAAATCGTTAATAAGATAATAATTAATAAAAAATTAAGTGCGCGATTAACAAAATTGAAAAAAATAACAACTAGATTAACAATATCTGACTCCACGTTTGAAACCCAAAAAATATATATTCCAACAAGTATTTCAAGTTGAACGATCTCTGACGCGAATATAGTAAGAGAGCGCACCCAGAAAACATACTCGTGTTTGTGATTTCTGTAGGATGTAACAATCTTATAGACTTAACGTAATTCTTGTGTTTTTATCCATTCTTTCTGTTCTCTGCTATTGTATGATGACTTTATATTGTATTCTACGATAAACAAAGTATAAATACGCACAATTAATCGCTTACTTCCATGAATTAACATTGCAAAAATCGCACATGAACACATCGGACCCACATGTTATGTACAGGGGACACAATCGTCAAAACAGGGTTCCCGCGCATATTGCATAGGACCCATACTGAGATGCCCGGGTCGTCATTGGTCCCGTCAAAATTATGCGCATGTTAAGGCCGGGTCCCGTCCGGTCCCGTCAAATTGTTGCGCAATATAATCAGGGGACCTGCGCGTTATGAGCAGCGTCCCCGCACTTATATTCAGGGGACCCCCGCAGGCAACGTGCGTAGCAAACAGTCGAAAAGTTAAAATCATAACAACCAAGTGAAATTATGTCAAATCACTTAAAATTCAGTTATTTATATGTCAAATCACACATCAGTCTCACTGAAAAAAAGTTGGAAACGATAGAAAAACTCAATCTTTCACAATTCTAAACCCTAAATAGCTATCCAACAAACGATAAGTTAATATGAAACAAGTAAAACTAAAATTCAACAGAGAAATTCTACAACACATGAACTTTATACTCAACACAGGAAATTTTAGTCAACAACAAAATTACTAACAACTGTCCCAGTCATTATTGAAAATAGAGGATGCGAGGTATTTTCTAAACTCCTTCATATTAGTTTGATTGAGGCGGGAGACGTCGTCCTTCTTCATCATAAGCGACATTGCGGCACGCAACATCGCCACGCCATCTTCTCCCCTGAAAAGCATATCCAACACGACACTAATTTTAAAGACGACGACAAAGTAATAAAACGCAATATTCATCAAAACTTACTGATTTTGTTTTCGAAGTCGCGACGCCAAGTCGAAGGCCAGCTCTTGCCCTTGTTAGGCATGCGTTTTATCAGCTCCAGATCCTTGAAAATCGCCGGGATTACGATCTTAAGTTTGTTGACGTCATCGGCGATATAGCGCCAATCGAAGCCAGGAGGCACATCGGAGTCGTAAATCTCGAACACCCTTTCCCGCACATCAACAACGAACAACACCCATCGGCCTGACGTACGCATGGGGATGGCAACTTTGGCCGCTAGATCCCACGACCTGCACTTTCAATCTTCCTCTTCCCCCCTCGCGAACGGGATCAATCTCTTGAAGCCTTTCCCAGACGGCTTCCCGAGGAAATTTAGCACCCCTCGCTCGTCGACGAGCGTCTTAAACCTACAGGGCATGTACGCGACTTTGGTCGCAACCGATTTGCTAAATTTCTGCATGTAATCGATCCCAGCGAGGCATTCATCGACGTGCTGCGATACAATATAGACCGTTTTTCAACACATTAAAGTAAGGTGACGAAAGGTATTTGGTAAATTTATATACGTACCATCTCATCGAGTGGAAAACCCTCAGTCGCCAGGTTCAGGAGCCATCTAGGGTCGTGTTCTTGTAGCTTCCCTTGGACCTTCATGCCGGTAATCTGCATGATCGTTAAAAGCTGACTTTCGACTTTTGGCCACATGTTATTGGCCTTGAACTGGATATGCCGCTGGAACGCCGTAAGCTTCGGAGCTTTGACCGTATTCGTCGAGGGGAAATCGGTGAACGGCGTCGTCGTGTACCAAGATGGCTTCTTCGTCCGCTCAGGGGTCTTCTCTCTGACGACGCCTTTTCCTTTGTCGGCCGCTTGGACAGAAACCGAAGCCTCGGCGTGCGTCTCCAACTGAGGAACGTCCTTATGCAGCTCGGCATGCGTCTCGAATTGAGCGTGGTCGTCTGGAGGCTCGTCCATGGTCTCGAACTGAGCGTGTTCCTCTGGAGCCTCTACGTCCGTCGCGACCTCGTCGTCCGTCGCGACCACCTCTTCTCTTCTCTCTGCGTCTTCGCCGGTCCAAACCGGTTGGACATAGTATTCCCAACGGGAGTCTGCCCATTCCGACGGACTGTGACCGTCCCATGCATCCAGACTCGGAATATAGCCATCCGGTCCCATGTACGATGTCCTCCTCCATCTCTCGTCGTAATCTATACAAGAAAATTCGAAAATAACTATATTTTTCACGTCCTTAAGTATAAAAACTTACCAATATCCGGCGATATAACGACCGATCCACGTCCAATCTCGGGCGGTGTAGCGACCGATCCACGCCCAATATCGGGCGGTGTAGCGACCGACGATCCACGCCCAAACTCGGTCTGTGGAGCGTGCGATCCACCACCAAACTCGCTTAGATCGACATCTACATCGTAAATGGTAAATGAAAAGTAATCTATGATAAACGTAATTTCTTACGTTTATATATTGTTAATTTTAAGTCGTTTGCGTTCATTAATGAAACTTTTTTGAATATCCTAGTACTTAAATGTGAGTTAATGGCAATATTAACGTTTTTACGATAATTTTGCGGCAGTTTGATTTTTCTTGCAGAACAGTGGGTAAATGATGTCCAATTGAGCTGAAATTTTAACCGATGATAGAAGACTCGTTGATATTGATTTTTCTCAAAGGAATGTCCATTCCGAGTTCCCAATCAGAAGATATGAATTTTTGAATCCACATCTGCTTTGCTGCGCAGAAACAGCCCGTAATTGGGCCCATCACAAATCAGCCTATTTCGAATCAGCCCAAGATCTAATAACCCAACCCAAATATAGATACACTATACATACACAGGAGCTCATACGCATGAAAGAAAAGAAGACCCAGCAGAAAACAAGAAACGCAGGAAACAAGGCAAAGAAACTAAGCAAAAGTAAACATCGACCCATGCCATCCGCAATGATGTTTTCCAAGTACCTTTATTCGACCACATCGGAAAAGAGGGAGATAAGAAGGAAGCTGTTATGAGAACTAGCTCTGAGGAGGCAGCGTTGAGAGGCTCAAAGGATCTCACAATCGAACTATAAAAGGAAGCTTACAGGTCGAATTTTGGGGGAGAAGACTGCCATCGACCTCTCTGATTCAACACACATCTGCACCATCGAGCTTTGAAGCAACGAGCTCTCAGCTCTTCTTCACGATCATCACCATCAGACCCATCTCCCATCATCAACTTCACCATCGTTACATCACCTCAGAGAGGCGCTGCACCATCATCGATCCCTGCTCTTCACCAGCGTTCCCACACATACACCATTCGCTCTTCACAACAGCGAACACCCACCTCATCAAGCAGCCAGCTCAAGCAGCCACCATCCACACCATCGAGCTGCTCTCAAAACCTCGGCACATCAAGCTCTGATCAAGCTCTTCAACACACCAAGCATCCACCTCACCATCGTCCACTCACCTCGCCATCGATCATCCACGGCTGAGGAGAACGAGCCTGCTGCTCCGGGGCGTCAAATCGCGCTGAGGGACAGTAAAACGAGTTGAAACGGCGGCCATCTTCGGTTGCTCACCAGGTGTTCGACGAAATAACCCAACGAGGAGGGCAGCGGTACGAGGGCATCGTCACGAGGACCGGCTGAGACGAGACGTGAGGGCAGATTCTATTTGCGACGGAAAGCATTGACGAAGCACGACGTTATCAGAGCTAAATATCAAGAAGAAATTATGTTTTCGTCTTTGATATTCTCGTCTTCTCTTGTTTCCGTCGTAAATATGAGTAGCTAATTCTTATATGTGCTTGGGATGAGATGAACGCTAGGTAGAATCATTGTTGGACGTAAAATACTCGTGAACATGCGATATTGACTATTTATCATTTATGATATTGTTTTTCAAATTAATATGTCTATTTGTTGATTTGAATATCACTTCGATATGTCTATGTGTTGATGTGATTTCGTGGTAATATCGTTTTAGGGCGATAGCTAGAAAAACGGTTAGGCCTTTCATAAAATGATAGGAGTTCGATTATAGGGCGACAGCAAATAATCGATCCTCGCTTAGGTAAATTAATATATATTCTCACAACCGTCTAGGGCGACAGCAAATTCGGACGTGGGTAGGAATTACCTCGACTTAGTCAATATATTTATGTTAACGATAATTTACGGCCTCGTCAATGATACCTAGCGGGATTCGAAATCCCGAGCACATTTATTTTATATAAAAAGTTATTATTTTTAAATATTTAAGTTGCATTCAAGCTTTTGGTTTGTTAGAATATATTTTATAATTAAAAATATAACTAAAAAATATTTATTTAGGCTAAATATCAAATGATAGGTTATTACTAGTACTCAATTTATTCCTCGTGTTCGATACTCGGATATTCGCTATAGCTATTCTACAAACGATAGGTACACTTCCTTTCGCGCGTCGTGCTAGTTATAACATATTCGTTTTAATTATTACTTGACGTACTTGCACGAACCTTTATTTAATATATTAACGTACACGCACGCGATCAAGTTTTTGGCGCCGTTGCCGGGGAATAGATTGATATTAGGAACACCGTAGTTCGGTAATTTAGCCATTTTATTTTACATTTTCTCAGTTTGTCGTTAATTGCGTTATTTGTTTCTTACATCATTATTAGTCTCGTTACCTTTTCGACGTATTTATCTAGTTCTTCGCTAAATTTCGCTTTCACTCATTGAAGGTACTGTTTGACAGTGGATGACCCGAAGCCACCCATCAGGTCCCATTGTTGAAGGAGATCCAGATTTCGAGCGAAAGTTACGAAGGCAGCTCAGATATACTTCAGAAGGTACGGCTAGTAATTATCAGGAAGCGCTGGTTAGCTACTCGGAGGACAACTCTCAGGAGTCGGCAGACAATTCTCGAACAGAGACGTCCAAAGACAATCGAGAGACAGAAGTCGATATGGCTGAACGCAGAGTACCGGTCCACCAGGACCAAGAAGAGGAACAATCCCTACAGGACCTACTCAAGAGCGCCTCCCTCGGCGGAACTGAATCGGCAATCATTATTCCACCGATCGAGAATAATAATTTCGAGCTGAAGCATGCTTGGCTTCAGATGATCTTTCAGACGGCCCAATTTGAGGGGAACCCTGATGATGATCCATACTCCCATCTGAAGGCTTTCCTGACAGTAACAGACACCATCAAGATTAATGGGGTCCCGAGCGATGCTATCAAGCTGATGTTGTTTCCATTCTCACTCAAATACAGGGCGAAGGATTGGTTGGAGATGCTACCGCCCAGATCAATCACTACGTGGGAAGAGCTGCGAGCAGCATTCATCGGCCATTACTTCCCATTGTCAAAGGTATTACGATTGAAGACGGAGATCTCCCTGTTTCACCAGAAGGATTCAGAGAATCTTTACGAGGTGTGGAGAGGTACAAGTCACTGTTGAAGAAATGCCCACAACACGGGATGTCGAAGGCCGCCATGATAAATCGATTTCACGAGGGCCTCAATGACCAAACCGTTCATATGCTAGACGGAGCCGCGGGAGGAGGTCTCGTGAAGCTCAATGCCACAGACGCCTGGAATCTAATCGAAGACTACTCAAGGAATAGCTTCATGAGAGGAAATACGAGGATAAAGACTCCAGGAGTATTTGGGGTGAGCGAGGAGACCGCTACAAATGCCAGGTTCGAGGCGCTGCAACAACAAATTGCAACTACCAATTCTCAGCTCCAGACGGTAATCAACACACTACTTCCAAAAGCCGGGCAAACACAGCCCGTACATGCCGTGATGACAAGTCCACCACCTCAGAAGCTGTACACACCACAGTGCGAGATTTGTGGCGCAGCCCACGAGACATCGGAATGCCAACTTGGGCAATCCTTGGAGCACGTAGACTATATGGGCAATTACCAAAGTGGCCAGCGAAGCTTCCAACCCCGAGCGCACCCCAATCTGGCGTACGGGAATCAAAATCACCAGGGGCAAGGGCCGCCTGGATTTCAGCCTAGACCGTCCGGTTTCCAAAATGGACCGTCACGACAGTACCAGAACGCACCCGTAGGAGGATCCGATGACATGAGGGAGATGAAGGACATGATGAAGACGCTCCTCACGAATTTCAGCAGCACCACGGCAGCCCACGAAAGCCGAATGACGAAGATGGAGGAGTACATGGAGGCGAACGACTTGCGTGCACAGAACACAGACGCCTCGCTCAAGAAGCTGGAGCAACAGATGGGCCAGATGGCGAAGCAGTTGGCGGGGCGTACTCAGGGATCGCTCCCAAGCTACACAGAGCCGAACCCAAAGGAGTATTGTAAGGCGGTGACGCTGAGGAACGGGCGAGAACTGCAAGGAAGTGCCCGCCAAGAAGAAGGCCAAGGAGAACGCTAACTTCGAGAGCCACGATGAGCCCGAAGTGGAGGAGATCAGAGGCGATGATATCGAAAAGGCCGAGGCTGAGAAGGAGAAGGTCGAGCCTGATAAAGAAAAGGTGAAGGAGATCGAGCGGCCACCGGTGAGGCCATACCAGCCGAAGATTCCGTACCCGGCTCGACTGAAGAAGGACAAGAATGAGGCACAGTTTGATAAATTTATGGGTATGTGTAAGGAATTACATATTAACTTACCATTTGTTGAAGCTATCACGCAGATGCCCAGCTTCGCCAAGTTCTTGAAGGACCTGCTGACGAACAGAAGGAAGCTTGAACACGTCTCCACTGTTTGCCTACGAGGAGAGTGCTCGGCGATTCTCCAAAGCAAGATCCCTAAGAAGCTCAAGGACCCAGGGAGTTTTACTATTCCCTGTCTTATAGGAGATTTAGTGATTGAACGTGCGTTAGCTGATCTAGGCGCTAGTATTAATCTCATGCCATATTCTATGTTCAAACGTTTAGGCTTAGGTGAACCGCGACCCACTAGGATGAGCCTCCAATTAGCTGATAGGTCGTTAAAGTACCCTCGAGGTGTTATCGAGGATGTCCTAGTCAAGGTCGATAAATTTGTGATCCCTGCTGATTTCGTTATTTTAGATATGGAGGAAGACGAAAATGTTCCCTTGATTCTAGGTAGACCATTCTTAGCCACGGGGGAGACCATGATAGACGTTAGGAATGGGACATTAACTTTGACGGTAGATGGGGAAAAGGTCACTTTTAATATGTCCGACTCGATGAAAAAGAGCAGCGAGCAAGATGATAAATGCTATTTTTTAGACGTATTTGAGCACGACTTCCTTCTTTCCGTGCAAGGTCTGTCACAGGTCGGCGAACAGGGCATGCATACGATTATGGCGATCGATGAGTGTGGGGAGGAGGTCGACGAGCCTATCATAGCCATCGATGAGAGCAGCAACGAGGACAAGGAAAAGAGTTCAGTCGAGGAGCCACCAGTCCTGGAATTGAGCCGCTGCCCGAACATCTCGAGTACGCATTTCTCGGCAGCAACGGAGGGCTGCCAGTCATCATCTCGTCGAGCCTCGACGACGGACAGAAGGACCAACTCATAGACGTGTTGAAGGCGCACAAGAAGGCCTTGGCGTGGAAGATATCCGACATAAGGGGTATCAGCCCGAGCTATTGCACGCACAAGATCCTCATGGAGGACGATTTCAAGCCAGTCGCTCAACGTCAAAGGCGCCTCAATCCCAACATGAAGGACGTGGTGAAGAAGGAGGTGATCAAACTGCTAGACGCGGGGATGATCTATCCCATTTCAGACAGCGCATGGGTCAGCCCGGTCCAAGTAGTTCCAAAGAAGGGAGGCATGACGGTCGTCACCAACGACAAGAACGAGCTGATTCCGACGACGACTGTGACTAGGTGGCGCGTCTGCATAGACTACAGGAAGTTGAATGATGCGACGAGAAAGGATCACTTCCCCTTACCATTTATTGATCAGATGCTAGAAAAGTTAGCCGGTCACTCATTTTACTGTTTCCTTGATGGTTTGTCAGGTTATCTACAGATCCCCATAGCACCCGAGGACCAGGAAAAGACCACGTTCACTTGCCCGTTCGGGACGTTCGCGTACCGAAGGATGCCGTTTGGCCTCTGCAATGCCCCAGCCACCTTCCAGCGATGCATGATGGCCATATTCGACGAATTGGTAGGTGAGGTAATGGAGGTATTTATGGACGATTTTTCTGTTTTCGGGTCGTCATTTGATGCATGTTTATTGAATCTGAAGCTCGTACTCGCACGATGCGAGGAAACGAACTTGGCACTTAATTGGGAAAAGTGCCACTTCATGGTTCGAGAGGGTATAGTTCTCGATCACAAGATCTCCTCTAAAGGAATCGAAGTTGACCGGGCTAAGTTAGAAACTATAGAAAGGTTGCCTGTCCCTTCGTACGTGAAGTCAATCAGAAGTTTTCTAGGACATGCGGGGTTTTATCGTAGGTTTATCAAAGATTTTTCTAAGATCGCACGTCCCATGTCTAGATTGTTAGAAAAAGATGCTCCGTTTGACTTTAATGACGAGTGCTTGCATGCTTTCAATTTACTTAAGGAGCGACTTATCGCAGCACCTATTATGGTCGCCCCCGACTGGGGGCTGCCCTTTCAACTAATGTGCGATGCTAGTGACTATGCAGTTGGGGCCGTGCTAGGGCAGCGTAAGGACAACCATTTCAGGCCGATCTACTATGCGAGTAAGACGTTAGACGCAGCCCAGGCCAATTACACGACCACCGAAAAGGAGCTGTTGGCCGTCGTGTTTGCTTTCGACAAGTTCAGGTCATATCTTATCCTATCCAAAGTTATTGTTTTTACTGACCATTCTGCACTTAAGTACTTGTTAGCAAAGCCCGATGCCAAGCCACGGCTAATCAGATGGATCCTACTACTGCAAGAGTTCGATTTAGAGATCCGGGACAAGAAGGGTGCGGAGAACCTAGCAGCGGATCACCTCTCTCGACTGGAGGAGTCCGAAATATACCACAAGGACGGAAGGCCGATACAAGATAGGTTCCCAGACGAGCATCTTTACTCGATACAGGTGGTAAGTGACGACACTCCCTGGTTTGCAGATTACGCTAACTATCTTGTTGCGAGGATCCTACCAAAGGAGTACACCAGTCAGCAAAAGAAGAAATTCTTTTCTGATTTGAGGTACTACTTTTGGGAAGACCCATATCTTTTCAGGCGATGTGCAGACCAGGTGATACGACGATGCGTTGCCGCTCCAGAGACGACACAGATCCTGAGGCACTGCCACAATGGACCGACCGGAGGGCACTACGCAGCCAACAGAACCGCCCAGAAGGTGTTGGAAAGCGGATTCTACTGGCCTACGATCTTCAAGGACGCCCAAAGGTACGTTGACACTTGTGATCAGTGTCAGCGCGCAGGTAACCTCTCAAAACGCGACGAAATGCCCCAGAACTTCATCTTAGTTTGTGAAATTTTTGATGTATGGGGTATAGATTTTATGGGTCCATTTCCCAGCTCGTACAACAATAAGTACATCCTAGTCGCTGTCGATTATGTTTCCAAGTGGGCCGAGGCACAAGCCTTACCCACGAATGATGCTAGGGTAGTCGTTAGATTTTTACGAGCATTGTTTTCACGTTTTGGGGCGCCTAGGTGCATTATTAGTGATAGGGGTACACATTTCTGTAACATCCAGTTTGCACGCACGTTAGAACGTTATGGTGTCAGACACAACCTCTCCACCCCGTACCACCCCCAAGCTAGTGGCCAAGTCGAGGTAGTAAACCGTGAGTTGAAGCGCATTCTAGAAAAAACCATAGAAGGGAACCGTAGGGAGTGGGCAAATATGTTAAACGATGCACTTTGTCATATAGGATTGCATATAAGACCCCTATAGGCACTACACCATATAGATTAGTCTATGGAAAGGCATGTCATCTTCCCGTAGAAATAGAGCATAAGGCATATTGGGCCATCAAGTCCTTGAATCTTGATTTGGGGAACGCCGGCGGAAAGCGGCAACTCCAAATAAACGAGTTAGACGAGTGGCGTTTATCGGCTTATGATAACGCTCGCATGTATAAGGAACGCTCCAAAGCCTATCATGATAAAAAGATTAGGCAAAGACGAGAGTTTCAGGAAGGAGACCAAGTCCTTCTTTTCAACTCTCGACTTAGGCTTTTTCCCGGAAAACTGAGATCACGTTGGTCGGGACCGTTCACTGTTACCCGTGTTTTCCCTTATGGCACTGTTGAGATTTCAGGTATGGAGCAGGGTACTTTTAAGGTGAACGGCCACAGGTTGAAGCACTATTACACAGGCGAGGAAGACGCGACCGAAAAGGAGGTGTTGTACCTGGACTTCCAGACTTGAGCGAACGAAGAGACGTCCGGCTAAAGACGGTAAAGTAAGCGCTTCTTGGGAGGCAACCCAGGTATTTTAATTTATGTTTTAGGTATTATAAATAAAAAAAATAAAAATAAAAATAAAAATATATATATTTAATCTAAAACTATATAAACTAAATTAAATAAAACAACAATAATAACAGTAATATTTAATTAATAATAAATTTATTGCGAATATTGAAGATGGGTACAACGCAGAGTCTAGACGAGATAGGAACGGTAGTTTTACTTCATAAACTATGGTTACAATACCATTACAACGTGTGAAGGTCCAACACAAAAGCAAATTAAAACTTGGAATAACATAAAAGACAGAACAATTTATGTTGCTTCATAAGGGCGGTTATACACAAGTGCACCTTGTGATAATCCAACACACGAAAGCAAGTAAAACTCCAAACAAACCCAAAAGAAGAACAAGGTAGAGAGACAACATATCTAAATTATGACGAATCCTTGCATATTCTTCACTCTCATTCTCACGGCCTTGCTGCTGTCCCCAATTCATAGTGGCTAGCTACCCAGAAATATCGAAAATAAGATTGCTGAAGACGTGTGATTTATGGTAAATGATGCTATTGTGTTATTCTATCAATGTCTATTTATAGGCATGAAGGGCACAAAAATATCATTGTCAAACCCAGCAAATCAAATAAATGATACAGACGAATTTTTGACTTGGAAGATTTGACGCCGCGTGAGAAAGTGATATTTCCTTTGTCGATTATCAGATTTTTCCTCGCGCAAATCGTTCTCGAAAAAGCTCGTCGATTACGTGTTAATCTTAGTAAAAAAATATAGATATAATAATAATAAGAAAAATAAAACAGAAAAAAAAAAAGAAAATAACTAAAAAGAAAAAAAAGTAATAATGGTTCCGTTGCCGGGTTAGTTGAATCACATTTATGTTTTCGCACGTACTTAAAAAAAAAAAGAAAAAGTTGGGATTGGTGATTTTTCCGAGATGAGTATCAGTGTTGTCCCATTTTCCCTTAAGATGCTTATTACTATTTTCTATGAATTGTTTTTACGCCCTATTTTCTTTAAGTCTATTTTGTGAGGTCAAATGTCACGGTAACGCCATCTACGAATAATGCAATGCGTAGTCTTATCCAAGCCAGCCAGAATCATGTCAAACGCTTCTGCAACTAAGGGAATTCAAAACCTCAAGTGTGGGGAGGGCCGTTTGCAAAGCATGCACATCGAACTATTCAGGGAAGTTCGTTTATTTATTTATTTTCCTCTTCCTTGTGTTCCAATGTTTGTTACGTTGAGGGCAACGTAAATTTTAAGTGTGGGGAGGGAAATTTCTGCGAAATTGATAATGCGAACATATTTATATGTGCATGCTGTGATTTAAAAAGAAAAAAAACATGGCATAAATTTTTTCGAGATTTAAAATATATATATATATATATATGGCATAAATATTTTTTCGAAAATCATGGTTCTTATCTACTAAAGGATGATTTCATGTAGAAATTTTGTGAGTGATTAGGATACATGTGCGTAGTCGATCTCTTTCTTGCATGATGAACTTAGCGATACATGAAGGATTCGTACACATAACCTGATTTTCGTGAGATTTTGAGCCTACGAGCTTTTTGCTCATTTCTTTGGTTGTGTGAAACGTGCCTAATTTACGTCTCTCTAGAACTTGCTCGTGTATTACGTGCTGAAACTGCTTAAGGTGACAATGTGTGAAAATGAGGAATGCATTAGGATTTAGTCAATAGCCAAAGTTTCTGACCACGCCTGATCATCGTAGTTAGCCACTTTGAGCCTGTGCCTTTTATTGTCGAAATCCGATATTCAAAGCTACCGACCTAAATAAGCCTTCAGAATTAAACCCCAGCGGAGCGATAGTGTAAGTGAAGGATGAATGACGGAGTCACGGTCCCAATTTAGTCAAATGTCTGACAAACACCAAAGTTGAAAAAAAAAAGAGCTGAAAAAAAAAATTGAAAGAGAAATAGCTAAGAACCTTTCCTCCGATAATCTTTCACTCTCTAGAGCACATTTTTTTATACCCTAAGTAGAGATGTCGAAAGAAGAAAGGCTTGGTAAAAATTAAAAAAAAAAAGAGAAAAAAAAGAGAAAAAAAAAGAAGAAAAGAAAAGAGAAAAAAAAAGAGAAAAAAAAAAAGAGTTGGTGGAAATCAGATGGTCGACTTATTGGCGCATTCATGACAAAGGCATGATTCCAGCACGACTCTAGCTCACATCATTTTGCGCTTAGCCCTTGAATATTTTGGACATTTAGCCCTGCAATAACCCGGTTAGTCATTCCGATTCACACTTTATTACTTAGGGTAGTAGAATTACGAATCACTTGCAAGCTTATGGTAGAGATTAGATTAGTGCATGAACAGAGAGATTTCACAGACATATTAAGCCTATACACTGTGTGATCTGAGTGAATCCCTGTGAGGTACGAATCTGGATTGATATTGTCAAGAAATTTATGTAGTTAGACGTCAGCTTCAAATGTGTTTTCCGACATTACTTGCATTATTTCATCACATGTTTCATTCTTGAAAGATAAGTTGCAGGATTTAAATTAATTCTATGCCTTATTATTTCTTTGCTTGAGGACAAGCAAACGCTTAAGTGTGGGGAGATTTGATAAACGTAATTTCTTACGTTTATATATTGTTAATTTTAAGTCGTTTGCGTTCATTAATGGAACTTTTTTGAATATCCTAGTACTTAAATGTGAGTTAATGGCAATATTAACGTTTTTACGATAATTTTGCGACAGTTTGATTTTTCTTGCAGAACAGTGGGTAAATGATGTCCAATTGAGCTGAAATTTTAACCGATGATAGAAGACTCGTTGATAGATTTTGCTGAAAGGAATGTCCATTCCGAGTTCCCAATCAGAAGATATGAATTTTTGAATCCACATCTGCTTTGCTGCGCAGAAACAGCCCGTAATTGGGCCCATCACAAATCAGCCTATTTCGAATCAGCCCAAGATCTAATAACCCAACCCAAATATAGATACACTATACATACACAGGAGCTCATACGCATGAAAGAAAAGAAGACCCACCAGAAAACAAGAAACGCAGGAAACAAGGCAAAGAAACTAAGCAAAAGTAAACATCGACCCATGCCATCCGCAATGATGTTTTCCAAGTACCTTTATTCGACCACATCGGAAAAGAGGGAGATAAGAAGGAAGCTGTTATGAGAACTAGCTCTGAGGAGGCAGCGTTGAGAGGCTCAAAGGATCTCACAATCGAACTATAAAAGGAAGCTTACAGGTCGAACTTTGGGGGAGAAGACTGCCATCGACCTCTCTGATTCAACACACATCTGCACCATCGAGCTTTGAAGCAACGAGCTCTCAGCTCTTCTTCACGATCATCACCATCAGACCCATCTCCCATCATCAACTTCACCATCGTTACATCACCTCAGAGAGGCGCTGCACCATCATCGATCCCTGCTCTTCACCAGCGTTCCCACACATACACCATTCGCTCTTCACAACAGCGAACACCCACCTCATCAAGCAGCCAGCTCAAGCAGCCACCATCCACACCATCGAGCTGCTCTCAAAACCTCGGCACATCAAGCTCTGATCAAGCTCTTCAACACACCAAGCATCCACCTCACCATCGTCCACTCACCTCGCCATCGATCATCCACGGCTGAGGAGAACGAGCCTGCTGCTCCGGGGCGTCAAATCGCGCTGAGGGACAGTAAAACGAGTTGAAACGGCGGCCATCTTCGGTTGCTCACCAGGTGTTCGACGAAATAACCCAACGAGGAGGGCAGCGGTACGAGGGCATCGTCACGAGGACCGGCTGAGACGAGACGTGAGGGCAGATTCTATTTGCGACGGAAAGCATTGACGAAGCACGACGTTATCAGAGCTAAATATCAGGGAAGAAATTATGTTTTCGTCTTTGATATTCTCGTCTTCTCTTGTTTCCGTCGTAAATATGAGTAGCTAATTCTTATATGTGCTTGGGATGAGATGAACGCTAGGTAGAATCATTGTTGGACGTAAAATACTCGTGAACATGCGATATTGGCTATTTATCATTTATGATATTGTTTTTCAAATTAATATGTCTATGTGTTGATTTGAATATCACTTCGATATGTCTATGTGTTGATGTGATTTCGTGGTAATATCGTTTTAGGGCGATAGCTAGAAAAACGGTTAGGCCTTTCATAAATGATAGGAGTTCGATTATAGGGCGACAGCAAATAATCGATCCTCGCTTAGGTAAATTAATATATATTCTCACAACCGTCTAGGGCGACAGCAAATTCGGACGTGGGTAGGAATTACCTCGACTTAGTCAATATATTTATGTTAACGATAATTTACGGCCTCGTCAATGATACCTAGCGAGATTCGAAATCCCGAGCACATTTATTTTATATAAAAAGTTATTATTTTTAAATATTTAAGTTGCATTCAAGCTTTTGGTTTGTTAGAATATATTTTACAATTAAAAATACAACTAAAAAATATTTATTTAGGCTAAATATCAAATGATAGGTTATTACTAGTACTCAATTTATTCCTCGTGTTCGATACTCGGATATTCGCTATAGCTATTCTACAAACGATAGGTACACTGCCTTTCGCGCGTCGTGCTAGTTATAACTTATTCGTTTTAATTATTACTTGACGTACTTGCACGAACCTTTATTTAATATATTAACGTACACGCACGCGATCAATCTACACAACTAATTAAAAAACTAAGTATAAATAAAAAGCTTACTATAACGAGCTTCGGTAGGCGGAGTGCGAGACCCGTGATAAAATCTGCTCGCCAAACCCTGAACCGAGTTCCCCAACTCCAATGGTCCTCGTACGCATCCCACCTCCTCTCGTTCGTCGACCACCGTCGACCCTCTTCTTCTTGAAACTGATGCAATCTCGTGCCGAGCTGGTCGAATCGCCCAAACAACGTGGTGAAGTTATCGTCCATACGACTTTGCCATTCATCGAAGCGTGGACCCGAGGCGAAACCTTGACCAGTTGATGGACCCGTCTCCGGAGCTGCATGAAAGCCGTGCTCGTGCGGATGTTCGGGGATGTTGCCGTGATGCAACATCATATCGCTGTCGCGACGGCCACTGCCCTCGATCTGGGCTATGGTCTCAGGCACGAAATTCTGCCGGCTAGAACCCGAACCGCGATGGCGGTGACCGCGGGAACACCTAACGTCCACTCCCTGCAGGAGTAGGTCCGTGACACGATCGAATAGTTCGTCTGGGGCCCCAACATCGAAAACGCTGTCCCTAAAGTACGGTCCCTCCAGCTCGAAGGCTGACGGCACTATCAATCCTTGTACATGGGACCTGTCAGCGTGTGATGCGACGGACTTAAAAGTCGGGCATCCCTTGCGACTCCAATTTCTCGTCACCCACCTGAGCATGCGTGGCGTGTAATCTTCTTCTTTGCGATCCGCCAACTCGTCTGCAACGCCCGGTATGCACTCGTACACCATTATCTGAATTCATAACGCAAATAATATTAGCAATCATGTCAAAACAAGGTATGGCAAAACTTAATTATAAATCACCGGAAGTGGCTGCACGAACCCACTTATCAGCCAATCCCGTTTGATCTCAACTAGATTTCTTTTAACGGAGCGTATGACGTCCATGAAAGCCACACTGCCCCAAGGATAATGTGAGAAAGCAAACAGGTCTTCAGCGAGATGGAGGACCCAAGGACTCACGACGGTGTCCTTCTTTGACTTTCGGGCCAACAACACCACGGTGGCGAAGTAGACGTTCGCCAACTTCAGCTTCTCGTCGTCCCTACGTTCTTCGTCGCCAGACAAACCCTCCAACGCAATCTTGACGTGAGACAAGCGAATTTAAGCTCTACCGCCAAAATGTCTCCTCGCGAATGCTTCGTATTCGTTCACCGCCGGTATCGCGGCTTCGAACTTGAGCCCGGTGATTAGGCAGTAATCCGATTTTGAAAATCGGAGTGGCCTATTGCCAATAACCATCCAGAGCTCTTCACGGTTGTGCAGAGTGGTCTGCCTCTGGATGAGGTACCACAACAACTGAAGCGAAAGCTTAAAATCCGGCTCGGCCATAACAAGGCGGCCGAACGGACTCGAGGCACAAAAAAAAGCTGAAACTCATCCTGGTTAAGACACCGTCTTATCAACTCGCTGGCGTCGCTGTATAACGAGCTCACCGCAGGACGGCAATCAGGAACTTCGTCCACTGTGTCGAACTGCTTCTTCATCACAACCTAATTTATACGTAAAACACATTGTAGCCAATTACTTGGTATGAATATTGATAGGGGACCTGTGTGAATTTACACGAAACCTGTGCGAATTTTAACGGGATCCGCCCACAAGATGATGGTCCAGACATGGGTCCCCTGCGAATAAGCGTGGGTCCCCTGCTTATAACGCAGGGGTCCCCTGCTCGTAGCGCACGGGTCCCGTGTTGTTCTTCTCAGGCACAAGGTCACGGGACCCACGCTACGCAGTGGACCCGTGCTGTGACCATCATCGGGACCATCATCTTATGGGTGGGTGCCGTGAAAATACGCACTACTTCTAAGCAAGGTCCTATGCTTGCAATCACGGTCCAATGCTTGCAATCACGGTCCTATGCTTGCAAGCACGGGTCCGATTTTGAAAATTAGGGTTCGATCCGTTAAATTGAAGACGAAGAGTAGAACAAATACCTTCACTCTCTGGGTGTTCCCGCTGATTGCCATTGTAGATTGAGGTTCGGATTTGGGTTTTACTTGCAGAGAAATGATTTGCAAAACGTTTGGTGTGCAGGAGAAAAGACAATTGAATTGAATTGAAAGTTAAAGTGGTGGTTGCTTTTTTACTTTTACTGTTATATCACGGGTCCGTTGTTTGCCAATCGCTACAGTAAAACCTGTAAATTCTTTTATACCCCTTTATGTTTATTACATAACTAACATAATTAAATACAGCTATCTATATATTTTTAAACCTAATTATATATTATAAAATATAGTTCATTCAATTTAAAATACAATTAAAATATATATCAGGTTCATAATATATAATGCTTCAAATTAAATATAAATACTTAGATTTACGTACAATACAATAGCATAAAATTATTAAATAATTTACTATTCTACCCTTCTCGCCCTTCTCCAACCGGAGCTTGGTCGACATCCTCCTTCACGGCGTCATTTCGGACAACCTCGATCCAACCTGGGCCTACCATCACTTCGCTCTCAGCCTCGTCGTCTTCGTTTCGGACAGCCTCGGGTGCTTGTCCTTCGATCACTTCGCTCATGCCATCGCAGATGCCGTCGCCGTCGAGTTCGATAGGAGGGTCGTCGCCGTTTAAGAATCTGTCGATCTCAAACACGATGAACAGTCTCCTTTGGGAGAGGTCGACGCCGAGGTCGGCCTCTAGACGGCGGCGGACGGCGTCGGCCGTGGTAGTCCGGGGGTCCGAGTTACGGACGATTTCCTGGAGGCGGGCGACGATTTGGGCGTCCATCAGCATTCTTGGTCGATTTGTTTCTGGGATTATTAAAAATGTTATTTTCGGATGATGTGTGTTTTTATAATGTAGAAATAATTAATTGAAGCCCTACAGCTTGCAAAACCGTAAGATTTCGAAAACCCTAACATATATCACGGGACCCAGGCTCTAGTTCACGGGACCCAAGCTCTAATGCGCGGGACCAAAGCTCTTGTGCACGGGACCCAATATCTAGTGTATGGGGGCATGGGACCTATCAATAAGAAGCGATTATGCGCGGGTCCCCTGTTTTTGCGCGCAGGTCCCCTGAATTTATGTGCAGGTCCCAAGATCTAATGCGCCGGCACTAATGTGCGGGAACCATGCACTGATGGTATAGAGGTCCCATGAATTTATGCGCGGGTCCAATGATTTATGCGCGGGTCCCATGAATTTATGTGCAGGTCCCGTATATTTATGTGCGGGACTCATGCTTCTATCTAGGGTCCCGTGATCTAACGCGCGGGTTGCCTACTTTCAAGCAGGGTCCCCTGACCAACTGGACGTTTTAAAAAGCGAAAATTGAACATGTTCGGCAGTCCAAACCGGAATTTCGAAGCTGGGAGAACCCATTTACTTCGAAGCAGGGTTTAGGACTGAGAGTTACAAATTTAGATGGTTATATTCAAAATACGACCAGGAAAAATACTTACAGTGAGGCGTCAGGTTCCAATTCTTTCACTGAGGACTTTCGAGTGTTCCTTCGCCTGTGAAGAAGCTGATATGAAGTCGGGTCGACTGCCTTGCAGAAGCAGAAGAAATTGTAGGTGATTTCTCTTAAGGACGAGGACGAAGAAGAAGAAGAAGAATAATTGGGTGAGGTGGAATGAATGCTTTCTGCTGCAAAATGGACGTGCAGCTTTTAATTCATTTCAGGCGTTGTATTTTATTTTTGTTTTTCTTTTTCTTTTATTAATAATAAGAGATTACGAGAAGATGATTAAGTGTTAATTAAAAAGAGTGCTATTGACAAAAAAAGTCAAGAGTGCTATTTTTTTAAACTTGACCGCGTCAAAGGCTATTTTTTAAAAAGACCCCTAAAACGCCAATCAGATTTTCACGCGTCGGGTCGGAGTCAGATCGTGGATGGATCTATTCGTCTTTTAAACGGATCTCAGCTGATTTATTTTTTATTTTTATTTTTATAAATATATTTTTACTTCTTCCTATGAAAAAAGAACAAAATATTATTACTATCATTCTCTCAATTTGGCTATACATCAACATAGATCTCTATCTTGGCTGGCGCGATCCATGGTGAGATTTCTGTTGAGCGTTCGCGCGCTTTAGTGTTTTACTCTGATAATTCACAAGTTACGAAATGGTATGAATTTTTGTTATTTCTCTTGTTTGTAGGCGAATTCATTGCGATTGTACTTGACCTGTATTCGGAACACTCTTGAGGCAGCTCTGTGCCTGCAGGTTTGTGGATTGTTGATCGTTTTAAGGGTTTTTAAGTATCTCGAAAGTATCGTAGCTCGCCCATGTGTCGTTTGAATAATTTTCTTCAGACATTGATTGGCTTGTAGTCACAATGTTGCTCAAAGCTTGTCTGCGTCATTCTCTTTTTTTATGTGTTTGCAGAATTTTCCGTGTCAAGAAGTTGAAAGGCACAATAAGCCAGAGGTTGAACTCAAGTACGCATATGTTGATTATGCTATTTTTTACTCCTGGCGTTGGTGTTAATCGTTCCATTTTTACAAAGCACTTAAGCAAAATATGAATTATTCATGGCAAGTCGTGATATTATTTGACGAGGACCCGTTGGTTTTATTATCTTCGAGTTAGAACGGAGGTGGCGCACGTTAGGTTAATTCGTGTTTTCTCTCTCTCGGTTGTATGTTCAGGCTTTGAAAAAATAGAAAATCTACTCGATCCAACGACCACATGTTCATCTTGGGTTGATTTTTCTAGTCCATACCATTGAGGTAAAAATAACTTGAACGATTCTAACGTTGTTCTCTTTGAAATCAGGACAAGTCCAGAGCTTTTGCTAAATCCTGTAAGTGTTCTCTCAGCATCCCTATATTTGTTTCCTACGCTAGATATCTTATTTCAGTTCTCTTTCATGCATATATGGCGTCTGAAATTCTGTTTGAGGTAAAATGGTTAGTAGTATCTTGTTTCTTAACTAGTTACATGTAATGTTGCAAGACAAAATTGATTGAAAACCGGCGTTTCGTTAATTGGATTGCTTGAGTAGTGATGTTAGTGAAATCCTTCATTTGTGAATTTACTTAATACATACCAGTCCATAAGTTTCTGATTGTGTGGGAAAAATTATTTCGTAAAAATCTGATATGTAAATGGTAGTTTTCATATCCAAGACTGTTGATGTTTTTTGAAGCGTCTGGCAATGGCAGACCTCAAGAACAAAATTTGTATCATCTTTCTTAAGCTCGCTTCATTCCGTTTCTCTTCTCTTGATTGATCACTGGGAGATCGTTGTCGGTGCAGTGTTGACGTTCCAATGCCTGATTCTCACTAGCTTTTACATTTTCCAATTTCTGTCTTTCAGGTTCTGATTTGTCGTAATGAAGCCGAGAGATGTTTGATAGAAACATCTATAAACTCACTGCGCATAAGCCTTAAGGTGAAAATTCTTATATACTAATTTGGATTCTGTGATCCTATGCTAATTCTTATCTAAACTCACTTCGCAACTAGGACTAACTTTTGCAGCGCCATTAATATATGATCTATTAAGATGTGTCCAAATCGAGGAGCTCCAAATAATTCATATATATATATATATATATATATATATATATATATATATAGGTAAAGCAAGCTGATGAACTTGAGAACATACTTGCAAAGAAGTTTCTGAGATTTTTATCAATGAGAGCAGAAGCGTTTCAAGTTTTGAGGAGAAAACCAGTGCAGGTTTGCTTCTTTACATTTGCGCAAGACTCATTTGGACCATTGTGGATCGCACACTAACATTTCGTAAATTGCATTCATTCGAATTGGTTTCTTCATCAGGGTTATGACATCAGCTTTCTGATCACGAATTATCATTGTGAGGAGATGCAGAAGAGTAAGCTGATAGACTTCATTGTCCAGTTCATGGAGGTAACTTTCTCACAGTTCCCTAAACCGTGTGCTGACTCTAATATGGTGAGCTAAGATCATCTGTTTTGGTCTAAAAAACGCAGGACATTGACAAGGAAATTAGTGAACTAAAAATGTCGGTGAACACCCGTGGGAGGCTTGTGGCTACAGAGTTCTTGAAGCAGTTCATCTGAACTGAGAAACTTGAGAACCTTATGTCCTACAAAAATTACCTTAATCTTGTAAGATTCCTCCTTACAATTAGACCTTTTACAAAATCGAATGCCGAAACTTATCAGGCCATATTAGCATCTTTCGTTCCGTTAATATATAATCAATCAAGGTTTATTGTTTTACTGAGGTTACGTACAAGTTTCATATCTTCAACCAGATTTCATAGCATATCTGCTTGTTGGTAGTTAACTCTTCACTTCGCTTGAAAATAGATGCATTTTTCATATTCACGGAATGAAATTCAGCCGTTGCAGTATGGATATATTTTTATATCATGGTCATCGTCTTCATAGACACATAAATCTGATCGGAGAAGAAATGAAAGGGAACTGTCAGTTCCATTACAGATGTAGAAAGAGAGCACAGATAGAAAACAGAGACCCGTTGGAACTTGATATCAATCACATTCCAGCTTTAGAGAGCTGCCTGAATGTCTCCACTATGTGCTCTGCTTTTGCTCCCTTATCAGCATAAGCAATCAAAGGACTGTCTTGTGGAACCACGTCGTCTCTCAAGTAACTCCCTGCTGTTCTGAGCAGCTCTTCAGAACCTTTCTCGACGACGCCTCTCATGATTAAGGTCTTGTGTGTGCCAGAGATTAGTTCCTCATAGTCCGTATCCCCTGTTTCTCCGAGGATTACATACATGTTCGCCACACTCAATCTCCACCGCACGAAAAGGTACCTTTTCGACACAGAATATATCAGATTGGATTAAATCAGTGATGATCTCTTATTTATGTATTCTAACTCTAACGTAGTAATTTTGTGTAGTTCGATTTCCAATATGGTATATCTCACCTGAGAGCCTGTGAACGAGAAGCAAGGAGGGGCACGACTTGCATGCTCGTCGAGTTTCTGCAGTACATCAAATGGCAACGGAGACCTCTCATCCTCAGCTTCTGCCTCATATCATCCACCTTTTTCGCCTGCACATGGATAAAAAAAAGTAAGAAACATTCGATTCAGCAAAAATCTTCCAATCGACTACGCACCTTACTGGGATCCTTTATGGAGTACGACAGACAATGCGAATTGCTCGATTTAGCAACTAGCTCAATGGGACTCGAGGCGACACTCAACTTCCCATCTTCCGCCGTATTCATCAGCTTCGATATGGTCTTCTTCAAACCATCACCGCCCCACCTGTACTCTATGTGAGACGTATAGTCGGGATCGAGATAAAGCTTTCCACTCTCTTCTCCGTAAGTCCCGGGATAATAAACCTCACTTCCACTACTACATATCAGGGCATCAAAGTCATTCACCTTCACATCCCCCGCCTTCAAGAAATCAGCCAACTCAGCCACGGGCATGGCCGTGGACAGAGCAAAGCCCGAAAACCTCGACATCTGAGGGTCTAACCTAACCGCCCTCACAATCTCTTGTATGCTAAGGATCATCTTCTTGTCGGGATTTCCCTTGAGGTCATAGCAATCTAGCGCTATGACGAAAAGCTTGCGACGCCTCCTCAGCATGGGATACTTCCCAGGCACATCGCCCGCCTTGCCTTCGGCCTCCCTTTGGGCCGGGCCCGAGTCCTGCCTCTTGATCTTATTCAGAACCCGCCTCACCTGGTCGGGCAGCTCGGCTGCTTCCCCCCCGGGCAGCTCCACCGACGACGACTCGTTGACCGACATCTTCTCCCCGTCGACGGACAACCTAAGGGACATGTCGAGCACGTCCTTTAACGAGTCGTTGAGCGAGTCGTCGATGGCCGTCTCGTCGAGGGGCGTGTCGGTCTTCCACTGCGGGTGCCTCATTCGGCAGGCAGCGACCCTAGTCAGGTAGGTTCGGCAGTGCTCGGGCCATGAGAAGAGGTGTATGTTCTTCAGCCCGTTTTTTCGGCACTCGTTCCACAGGTTCTTCTCGGAGACTAGCTTTAGGAGGGCGTTAGCTATAGCGTCCTGGTCGTGGGGGTCCACGAGCAGGCCGTTGTTTAGCGCCTGTTTTTTATACGTGAGAGGAAAAGCTTAGTGTATTCCGTTCTAAGAAGGAGAAGAAAGGCGTGGAGAGTTTTACCGACCCGATGGATATCGACTGGGCCGCCGTTTTTAGTAGCCACCATTGGGAGTCCGTGCGCGGCGGCCTTTTCATGAGAGTTATACAAAGTGTTCAGAGATTTTTGTAAGAGTGAGTACGGTTGAAGGAATTAGGATGGGGACAAACCTCGATCAGCGTGAGGCCGAAGGGCTCGATGAAAGCGGGGTTGATGAAAACTCCCTGTAAAGATTAATCCCACGAGCCGTTTAATCGTTGCAGCTATTAAGTTATGTCTAGAGGATTGAATCGGTTTGAACCTTGGTCTTGCTGGCAAGACGGTATATTTCGGGGACATCGCACTGTTTGTGGTGTTTGGGGAAGGCGACTTGGCCGTAGAGGTCGTATCTGTCGATTAACTTCAGCACTGTGGTGAGAACGCTGGCGTTTCCTCCTGACATTTCGTCTATATCGTCCCTGTTTCCCATGATAAGAGTCTGCAATAAGAAGAACAAAATCTCAGGCCTTCATTACATAAACATATTAAGTAATCTTCTTGTTGTTGCTTTTCCTTACGAGATTCGCAAGCTCCCGCAAAGGGCGACACTCCCCGAAGGCTTTGACTAGGGTCGTGATGTTCTTCTTCGGGTCGGGCCTCGACAAGGCTAGAATCATCGGCTTGTGTGGATTCGTCAAGAATCTCATCACCTGAAGAAACCATCAGCGATCATTCTCCATACACCCGCGTAATAAAGAATAAGGCAAAAAAAGTAAATCGCTAGTTTCCCATAGTTCTTACATCGGCCCATATAGCAGGAACAGATCTTGGAGACGTCGCTTCGGTCAAAGCTGCCAAGTCTCCATCACCTTCACTACCATCCTCCGGCACTACAACATTGCTGAAATCCATCCCGGGAGGTATAACCTGCAAATAAATACATCAACGGTACGAAATTTTCAAAACTTTACTTGTCGGGGAGGCAGAGAGAGAGAGGGACAGAACTATACTTACAGCCATCCTAGGCATAAACCGGCCATGACAGTTAACCCCGCGTCTAGCCCGGGCCCGCAAGACCCTCTCGAGCTTCACATCAAACCCATCGTACAACCCCCACTGCTCCTCAATCTCTTGCTTCGTGCTCGTAATGACCAGCTCAGCAGCATCCAAAGAAAGCTCTTCGGCCTCGATCCTCCTCATAATCCTATACATGGAGTTGATATCCTCCTTGGTCTGCCTGCCCTGCTTCAAGAGCTGCTCCAACTTGTTCCTCCCCAGCGAATGGCCAGTCAACACCATGGGCACGTTCAGCGCGCCCGAGAGAAGCGCAGCGCTGTCCCCGGCGTCAGCGTAGTGCCCGTGGATGACGTAGGGCCACACGGGCTGACCGCCGCCTATCTGGTCCCCGAGGGCCTTCGACATGTTGACTATGTGTGACAGCGCGCCGTCCACGAATTCCTGTATGTGGGGCCAAAGGAGCTCCTTCCTCAAGTACTTGTCCCGAGGGCCGAAGGGTATGCGTATGATGTAGGCCCCGCTACCCTCGCCGAGGTCCTCCTCCTCCTCCTCGGGCTCATGGGCCCCGCCGGTGGTGGTCGAGGAGGAGGAGAGCATCTCCGTGGGCTCGGCGTAGCTCCAGTCGACCTCGGGGGAGGAGATTTGGCGGGTGAATAGGTCGACTCGGTAGACGCCCGGCATCTTGGCTAGGGCTCGAGCTACCTCCACCACGTATTTGATCTTCCCCGTCGAGGGAAAAAAAAGGTAGGCGCGACGTCAGATTTGTAGGAACACGAATACGTGAATAAAGGGTTAATTATTTATTTTTTTTTGTCGTGTAACTTAGGGTGTGTCATTACGTGGAAAATTAACTATTGAATCTATGCAATTAGGAAAATTATATGTCGTAATCCTTGATTTTGTCCCAACTGCTAAGTTTTAAATAGTATTGTCCGTAAAATGTCACCACAATCAATATCCACATAATATCGCTCCCTAGAACTTATGACAAAAATCGAGAATATTTAGGGTCCTAACCTGACCACCAGTGTCAGAATCCCGTCCGAGCTCCATGTTTTCGCCGCGGACAAGACCGTGCAAGCTACAAGACAACAAAAGTTGGCCAATCGGTTTAATCAGTTAGAATCTCGAAAAAGAGCGCGCAAGGAAACGTTGTTTTGCGCCTCTTGTTATCAGTTACCTTATTAGCACGATATAAAGCTTCTTCTCCTTGTTGCTATCGGACCATACCTCCAAGTTGGAGAAGTTGCGGTGATACTTTTTATTCCCGCGAGGGCTGTCGAGGGCGACGGGCGTCTCTCCCATGACATCGCCTTTCTCCCCTTCTGATAAATCTTCGGACATATCCTCTGTTACGTCCTTTCGTCCTTGTTCCCTTTCCCACTTTCGAGCCGCAACCCTTTGCAGATCTTCCCATTCCAGCTATATTATTATGGACACACAATTTAATCAATTGTTTAAGCTCAGGATTGTTCATCTATATATATGCATCAGCTAAAACTAAGGTGTATTGACAGCGTCCCACAATATCAATGAAACAATATTTCAAAGCAGAGCAGCTCAGATCAATGAAACAGTAATCTTAATAGTCCAAAAATTAATTTCTCATTTTCAATTTCCTAGGTTTAAAATCCAAGAACATGCCAGCTAACAAGAAACACATCGCAGCCCAGAGACCAAGAAGAAGAGCACAAAGCAGCTCAAATGAAACAGTATTTCATAAAAAGAAATAAGAATCGATTATTTTTATTCTCATTTCCTAGGGTTAAAATCCAAGACATGCAGCTATCAAGAAAATGAAACTCATCTCAGCCCAGAAACCCCCCAAAAAAAAAGGGGGAAATATTTCGTTCCCAAGAAATCCCACTTTTTTCGGGAAAACAGATCTGCACAGCTGATTGATATTTTTTAAGCACGAAAATAAAAATCACTCGCCTGCTTCTTCTTTCGAGTGAGGTGCCAAATTCTCCAGCACATATTCTCAAGCCTTGAGCTTCTCCCCTCGTATTCCGAGTGGCGACCACCTTAATCCACGTCCGATGAAGATCGCTCTCGTCGACGCCGCTGACGACTTCTTCGACAAAATACTTCGTGGGATTAAAATGGTGGTCGTGGTGCCGTCCCTTTTGCGCCGCCGTCTTGCCACCGCTGCTGTTTTCGTCTATGGCCGACGCGCCGGTGTCTAGTATAGCCTCTAGGTACCCATTAATCCACTCGTTCCCAGCCATTTTTTTCCCCTTAAAGATCGAATTTTTCTGGTTGAAATAGAGAAATTTTATACAAGGCCCCAAATGATTTCAAGAAAAGAAGAGGAGCGCGGCGGCCTTCACATGCAGCAAAGATTCGTCATTTACTGTATTTCTCTGTTAGGTGCGTGGGTCAATTAATAGAACAATAAAGGTGGGTTTTTTTTTTCCATGCGAATGTGAGATTATTGGGTTTCTTTTATCGTTTATTTGAATCTCTTGAACAGAGGAGAAGTGACGAGAGATGAGAAGCTATTGAGAGATGGCGAGGGGGACCCACTGAAGGGACACGTGGCACCGTCGATTTTAACGGCTTGTAATGAGCCGTCGTTGGCAGCACACGTGTGAGTTTCTACGTATTATTGTGCGATCGAATAACCGAGTTATTCGATGGTAGGATTAAATAAAAACTAAGAATAGGTAAAAATATAATTTTTTAAAAATATATTTGCGGGTAATGATATGTTTCATGCAATGTCTATAATTTGTATTGATTATAATGTCGCATTGTGATCAATAGGAGATGCTCGATTCATGCTCAACGTATGCATGGCCACGTACGCTTTATTACTAAACTTACGTAACTACTTATATAAGAAAAAATGAAATAAAAAATAATATTACAGTTGAGGCACACATGTTTCGAGGGTTTACGTTTCCCAATGCAAGATGAATTTCTGATAAAGAGTATTTTGTCTTTTTTTATTCCAAAAGAATATGTGATAAGTATATGTGTGAAAGATGAGTCAGAGCCGTTTGTTAGGCTCGTTGAGCTTATTATAATTATCGATGTCTTGATTATGATTATTGAGCTCATTAGTTGTTCGAAAGCTTACCAAAAAAATTCGATGAGTAACTCGAACTCGTCTGGCTTATAACCTAAATTCCTCAGATTCCATACCCTTGAAATTTGTAAGAATATATCGTTTGTGTTTTAAGAATATATATATATATATATATATATATATATATATGTTCTACGTGGTTGATATGTTTTGCTATTATGTATAATTTTGAATAGCGGATATTCGTATATAGAATATCATTTCTGAAATTAAAAAGATTCCTCGCGAAATATGGATTCTTACGTCTAGTAGTGGAGCACAACTTGAAAATAATAGAAATAAAATGGAAAAATTTGTGGCACCAAAACTATCATCTCCAATTTGTATTTAACGAGCATCAACCATGCTTTATCGCCTTTGTCCGAAATTCCTATGAATGGCTACAAACTTTCTAACACAGAAATCTTCCATGTTTCCATCATCTTGTTAAACAGAAAAGTTGCAATATATATTTTTTGTATTCAACACACAACATGCCAACAAGAGCTAATCAAGAGCATTAATTGCCAATTGGAACAATTTTTTTTTATTAGAAAAACGGACTATCAATCACATTCATTAAGATAGCAACTCCGATAATCTATTTCGTTCCAATTACAATTCACAATTTTGTTGCATTGAAAGCTATTTTTAAAGGTATAAGTCAATTGGTCGACATCGAGGTAATTGATTCGATCTCACTTGGTTTCAAGTTGAATGTAATCGATCAAAGTGTGCGGAATAACGTCTCCAACGCCAAAAAAAAAAAGCAGGAAAAAAACTTTCTTTATATGTTGCTATGATTTTTTTTCCAAGGTATGTTGCTATGATCATATACTATATTTCTTATCTTTTATATTGAACCCATGATGCTAAAGATTGTAAATTCAAGAAATATTGTGTTTTTTATTTTTCTTATTATATTTTATAACAATCCAGACGAGAGTCGAGAGGTGCTGTAGGAATCTATCAAAGGTTTCCAACGGAACATACTCGAATTAGGGAAAGGCCTTGTCTATTCATATTTGCAATAGGGTTCTATTCTTTCACATGAATGTCTCTTTCACTATGAGCACCATGATGCATTTTTTCCTAATTTGTGTGTTTTATTCTATCAAAATCATAAAGTGGCATGAATTATTGTGACAATTTTATCAAATGGAACATGTGTGTGGGTATATTCTTTCATATAGAAATATTCTATTAAGTCCCAAATTGACTGAGTTATGCGCTGTGGATGATCTAGTAATGTGGATTTTGGATATCATTTGTGATATAATAATTATTCTTCCATATGTTACTTTTGTGGAGTCTTGCATCAAATATATATTATATATAGTATGATATATAATGGGCCTCTAGAGTTGTACCATAATAAAGACTGATCGACTATAGTAAAAAAACTACAAGACCTCGGGTTTTTGAAAAATGCCGACACGACCCGTAAGTATATTGAAGTGCCAGCTTTCAGTTTATTTTAACACGTAGAATTTCATTTTTTGGAAAATAAATAACCCGACCCGTTAATATATAGTGAAGATTTGGTCAAGGATTTGATAATTCATAAATCTTCTGGGACAGACTAACAATATATTGATATACAAAACAACATCTTCATATGGGCGATATCGTTATTCTTCCTCTATTTATGTTGCAACTAGTTTTGTAAGTTCACTACTCACTTAATCTTTTTTTTTTTCATTCGGCCATAGGCGTTATGGGGATCAATAGATATCACATGAATGAATTGAAGCGTTGACATTCTCTTCAGATTAATAGTTCACTCCGTTGACTTATCATTTTCGGATGTTACGCCTTCGAGGTTTAGTGGTACTATTATTTTGTAACATACCCTTCGAGGTTTAGTGGATCAATATATATTATTTTGTAAAATGATTTTATATAGTAGAAGAAAAGGATGTTACTGATATTAATCGGATGTTACGCTTCTCTCGATTTATTATAAATCCTGTCAACATGACGTACCATATAATATTATATATATTGCCAGGTTGATTTTCATGCCATGTCGAAGCTTATTAGAGCCCTGGCATGCACAAGAAAACGATGCCCTCTCATAAAAACCAAGTGAATTTGCTTATTACTGCCATTTTCTTACATAAATAATGTTTCGATCGAACTCATTAACAATATCAATACCTGTTATTGTAGGAACCTAATTATTCTAGACGAACGAAATGGCATTCTGCAATGTCTGCAAATGACACATTTCTGCTGTATCAATAAAATTAATAGCAGTGAAGATGATAAATTAATCTTAATTATTAATTATGTTTCATTTTTTTTCATTCAACAAATAAGCAAACACACATGTAACATTTTATCTTCCTTTTCTAGCAGTATTTAAAGAGAGTCAGTCTCAAACTGTTACCAAACCCTTAGAGACAAGCAATTTCGGCGCACACGACTCATCACAATCGCGCAATTAATCGTCAGTCAAATTAATCGCAGCAAATCGACACGATGAAAGCCTTATATGCGCCTGGAATTTCATTATTCGAACATTGTCGAGCCTCTCAGACTTTTGCGACCTATTCTGCAAAGAAGGAGCGTATATGCTGCATCCCCAGTCGAGGCTTCAAAAACGCCATGCGGTTCTATACGTACACTACCGTTCGCTATTGCAGTACCATTTTTTTTAAAAAAACAAAAATCATACCACCGTTGGCGTATAAATGTGCAAATATGACGCATGCAGAAATATTTTTTTTATTACCTAGACTAGACATAGGCTCGGGTACGTCTTATTTCCACGAATAACACTGCGAAGAGTGTCGATATTTTTAGGCCATATATTCTGCAAGGAGGGTATAGGGCGTTTTCTACGTGCATCGTGCCCCATTGCGTACGATTTGTTTCAATCGCCAGCGTAGATGTATAAATGCGCAAACATGACGCAAAATTATTAAAATTGTGCATCCTAATTGGATGATTAGCGGCCACATCCAATTTTAGTGCGTCTTTTTTCAGCCTGGGCGGTAGGTTAAGACGACGCGCAATTTTTTTTCAACATATTTCATGTGGATTTGAGGCATTTTTTTTAAAAAATTAAATCTTTTTAATTTGTCTTGATCATAAACATATAAGAAAGCAGTAAGGTTGCAGTTCGATCATAATTACTCATTAACGTAATAATTATGATTAATATTGGAAATATCTATACTGTTATATAAAGAGCGTAGTGTTGATAAAAACTGTCAAATTGGTCTGTCAAATTGATAATGATTTACAATTTTACTTTTAATTGTTTAATTATAATTTTACCTTAATAGTTTAATTTATTACAAGTTCATCCTTAAATTTATTTTTTAAATAACTTAATTAATAATATAAAATGTTCAAATATAAAGTAATTTGACATATTTGGCATATTGCGTGTGCTAACTACTATATGTACTAGTAACTATTACGAGAATCCTTGCTATTTTGTTTATTACTTTATACTATAAAGGTGGTTTGTTGGCAAAATTAATTCGTAGTAAAAATTTATATTTAAGTTAATTGTAAAATTGTAAATGAATTTGATGTATATAATAAATTAAGAATATTTGTTGAAAGTGGGTTAACTTTAAGCACATATAAATCCAAATGCACACGAAAAACTAAGGGGGTGTTTGTTTTAGTGATCCAACATTACGGTGATATACACATCACCGTGATGTGAGCATCACCGTGATGTGGATCAACGTGATATGTCATCACTGCATTTGTTTTGGGGTGATATTTCATTTTACATATCATGGTGATATTAGAATATCGTGTTTGTTTAATCACGGTGTGTGTAAGGTGATGTTGTGTAAATGTCATATTTAACCCTATGTATATCACCTTGGTGATGTGCACTAACATGTTTGTTTCAGGGTGATTTTTGAAAGTGATCAAGATTAATATTCAAATATCAACTTTTATTGTATGAGTTTCTAATATATAACTTTATAAAAAAAACATGTCTTTTGTAGCAAAAATATAATTCTGTAACCTCCCATGAAATGCTTGTAAATAATCATCCAATAAAAGGTTCACAATCGTTAAAAATGCAAGCCTTCATATAAATATAAGAAAGTATGTTCGCAAAAAAATCACAAATTCTAACTCATAATAAATCTCAGGAAGTACTATGCAAAAGTACGACTCACAACTGATAGCAATAAAATTTTCTCAACTAATCAAACGAGGGCCTGTAACCATATGATGGGTCGTTATGAAGCTCCTTCATCACTAACATATGTCTCACCTCCTCCGGCATGCTAAAAAACATCTCAACTTTGGTGTTGTCTTTCAAGAAGATTGATGTAGCAGTGATCTTACCATCCATAGATAGTGAAGGAATCTTGGAAATCTCATTGAACAATGTTTGCCTCCTCGTATCACCTTGAGTTGGTTGTGGTAATAAGTAGATATCATCTTGAACTCCTCTAAGTTTGCTTCAAAGACATCCCAATCCGGCCAAGTGCACCAACCAAGTCAACCATCACATCCTTGTCATCTCTCTTTCTTTTCTTGTTGCTGCTTTCACTATTTTTCTTGTTTAAATTGGCCTTTGTGGGTTGATGCATACCCTCTGGAGAGTCATTGTCACCAATGACAATTGGCGGATCATCATTGGCCTCAAGTTCAACTACCTCGATGTCCTCTCTGTCATTATCAGGATTCAAATCCAAGTCTCCTCAGCAGCACTCTCAGCCATCTCACCAGTTGCCCTATCTTTTCCAAAGATCTTGGCAAGCTCATCATAGTAAGGAAAAGGCTTATTCCTGAGGCCAACTGTGTTGGGTGTCTACAAGGAAAAATCACAAAGGATGAGAAAATCTAAGCGAATATATAAATATCTGCGGAGGAAAATAATAATTACCTTGCACCAAAGATCAAACACATCTTTTTCAGGAACTACACATTTCTCTTTGTTATTCCAACCAAAACCATATATTTCAGTTTACAGTAGAAAAACATATACGAGTAATTTAATAAATGTATGCATAATATATCAAAGTATGAACAACAAATCACAACCGTTATAAACAAAAATCACAATCGTTATAAACAAGTACGTCGCATAAATGCCTACACACATACACACACGATAAATACGAGTAGAAGCAACATTGAGCTTTAAAAAAATTTGAGGAATCCGATTAGACAATAAGCTGTTGATATGAAAAGGGACAAAAAGGCAACTAAAAATTGAATAGCACTAAACTATTAGCCACAATTGTTGACTATGAAAGGCACAAAAAGACAAAATAGCAATAAACACACACACCGTTCAACGTCAAGCGATTGATGAAAGGAGAATGAAAAAGATGGTTTGTGTGGTTCGGATTCTGACAAGAAAAGATATAAAATAAGATGAGAATTTTTTTTTGAAAGATACACATAAGCATGTATGATGAGATGTAATTTTATCGAAAATAGCACTAAACACAAATGAATATTCTATTGTTCAATATTATTGATTTGAATTAGGGGTAGTGAGAAGAAATAAAGTTAATTATAAGGGATAATTTTGTCCGGAAAAAAAATCAGAAATATCACCCCATCAAGGTGATGAAGGATCACTGAGGTTTTTTGGGGTGATCCGTAATGTGAAATATCACCCCGTTTTTATCACCTAGGTGATCTTTGATCACGGTGATGACTCATCACCTAGATCAAACAAACACAGTGATAGAGAACAGTAGCGGGGATTACGGTGATATTATGGAGGATCACCCCAAAACAAACACCCCCTAAGTAATATAACTTGTTACACGGGGAAATTAATGTGGTTGAAATCAAGAACTTTTTAACTACTTTCACATAGTCTGTCCTTTCCTTTTTCCACCTAAAAGAAAATACTAGCACGCCTCAAATTTTTACCGACCACCCTGATAAAAATGATAAATTTATTCCCAATTAATACTCATTTATTGAATCAAAATCTTCGAACATGGTCGCACATCACGCCCAGGTCCACAATCCACTTAACCTTAACAAACATTCATATCCCATGTTTTGAATATGGTGACTTTAGATAAGGACTCTCTGACTTCTGTACTCAATATATTGTATAATAAATTAAGAAGCGAATCAACCCCATTACAACCTTCTTGAAACCCGATCACACACACACATACTATCCCATTGTGAATCAGGAAAAAAAAAACAGAATTCTTAACCTTTTCTCCCCATCTTCAGCTTTTGCTGAAATTAATTCAGACATAGTGATAAAATCATGGCGACTAATATGGTTGTTGATCAACATGCCGAAATATCGAATAATGGATGCTGTAATAATAAGGGCCCAGGCTATGCTTCCCCCCTTGACGCAATGTCTGGCCCTAAAGAGGCTCTTATTTATGTAACCTGTATCTATACAGGTGAGCAATTGAATCTTTCTTCTCATCGTATTTGATTCTTTATTTTTTCCAGTTTCTCCTTATGTGGTGTGTTTATATAGCTTGCTGCAGTAGAAATTTTCTCCCCAATTTTTTTCCGACAGTATATATTTTGTTCCTTTTAAGGATTGAATCCCGAGAAACCAGACTACCTTGCCACGGTGGACGTGGACCGCACATCGCCGACGTACTCCACCGTGATCCACCGCCTGCCGATGCCGTACGCCGGCGACGAGCTCCACCACTCAGGCTGGAATTCTTGCAGCTCCTGCCATGGAGATACTACGGCTTCTAGAAGGTTCCTTGTCCTTCCTTCCCTAGTGTGAGTGCAAAAATCCTCTTTTAGTTCCTTACATTAAAATCTTTAGTTTCTTACATTAAAAGAAAAAACAAAAAAAAAACTGAAAAGAATCTCAGGTCGGGCCGAATCTACGCCGTCGACACCCTAAAGGACCCGCGGGCCCCGACCCTCCACAAAGTCGTAGAGCCGGAGGACGTAATACCAAAGACGGGATTGGCTTTTCCCCACACGGCCCACTGCCTCGCCTCGGGGGACATCATGGTCTCCTGCCTCGGGGACAAAGACGGCAACGCCGAGGGCAACGGTTTCCTTCTCCTCGACTTCGAGTTCAACGTCAAGGGAAGGTATATATAACGTTTCGAAACATTTAGGGCGTATCGAATTTAGTAGATTATAGCTTCTGCGGATGTTAAATGACCACTTCAACTTAAAGCTTGAAGTCACCGTACGTATTTTTCGATAAGATCCCACACGTTTAGTCTGATTTTTTTGTTATCTAGCCTTTCTTAAAAGGTTGATCGTGCCGATTCGTATATAGGACTTCTTTTGCCCGTGAGCTCTGATACCATCATTAAATCATCACTTCACCTAAAAGCTTTAACTGGAACGCAATGTATCATTTTTTTTTTAAAATTTATATTATTTCCTACAAAGATTGTGTATGAAATCGATAAATTAACAGGTGGGAGAAGCCGGGGCACAGCCCGGTATTCGGGTACGACTATTGGTATCAGCCCCGACACAAGACGATGATCAGCACGTCGTGGGGCGCACCTTCGGCCTTCACCAAAGGCTTCGACCCTCAGCACGTCTCGGACGGGCTCTACGGTAGGCACCTGCACGTGTATAGTTGGCCCGAGGGCGAGCTGAAGCAAACAATGGACCTCGGGAATTCCGGTCTCTTGCCTTTAGAGGTCGGTCCATTTTAGCACTTTGTTTTATCGAAAAAAACCCGCAAGGTGTCGATGAGGCCTTGGCCCAGTGGTCATGGTTGAGTTGAGGCAATATTTCTGCAAAACAGTTCCTTGAGTGAGTCTGTCGGTGTGATTGAACCGATCAACATAGTTTGCAGACCATTGTGCTGGCCCATGGAATTCACCTATGCCAGAAAAAAAATGCAAGTTTATTTAGTCACATACGTTTTCTTTTTCCTTGTTATGCACAGATACGGTTCTTGCACGACCCGGACAAGGACACGGGCTACGTGGGGTGCGCACTGTCGAGCACCATGGTGAGATTCTTCAAGAACCCGGACGGCTTGTGGGCCCACGAGGTTGCCACATCGGTCAAGGCGGTCAAGGTCCGCAATTGGGTCCTCCCCGAGATGCCCGGACTCATTACCGATTTCCTGATCTCCCTCGACGATCGCTTCCTCTATCTTTCGAATTGGCTCCACGGCGACATAAGGCAGTACAACATCGAGGACCCCACGAGCCCGCGGCTCATGGGCCAAATCTTCCTCGGAGGCTTGTTCAAGAAAGGGAGCTCGGTCTTCGCCGAGGCCGACGACGGCACCACGTACCAGGTCGAAGTTCCAGAAGTTAAGGTATTCCGACATTTGTATTCTCGTTTTCTTTTAAATCGAAGGGTTTCCCCTAAAATCAATTGGTGCTATGTGGAGCCTCTTAATATATCAAGTGGATTCGAGAGTTAGAATTATCCAACACGCCCCCTCATTTGTGGCATGACTGGCCTAACACGTGGACATATGAATCTGGCGATTGTGAGCAGAAGATTGCTTTGGTACCATATTAAAAATCGAAAGTCATTCCTAAAACTATGGTTTGAGAGCTCGAATTATCCCACGTGGCATAGAATTGAAATTTCTAACGCAGTTTCTTTTTTATTAAGACAAGATATTCAAAAATGTGACTTTTTTTTCCTTGGTCCGATCGAAAGGGGCATGAACTGAGAGGAGGGCCTCAGATGATACAGCTGAGCTTAGACGGGAAAAGATTGTACGTTACGAACTCTCTATTCAGCGTGTGGGACCGTCAATTCTATCCCGAGCTCGTCGGGAAAGGTGGGCACATGTTGCAGGTCGACGTCGACACGGAGGGCGGTGGTCTGAGGGTCAACCCGAGCTTCTTCGTGGACTTTGGGTCCGAGCCCGACGGTCCATCGCTGGCTCACCAGATGAGGTATCCGGGCGGCGATTGCACCTCCGATATATGGATTTGAATTATTATTAAATGTTTGATGCAATGCTAGTGAACGATTTGTGTTTTGTCATTGCTTAAAATAATTAGTGCTTCTTCCTTCTACAAACGCATTGTCTTGTGTTTTTCGTTCAAAACCCATCGTTCTTGGGAATTAGATAATATGCAATTTTTTTCTCGGAAATTACATATACGTCACGTTTAAGTTTCTGAATTCTAGTTATTTGTGAAAGGAATACAAGACGACTTTATTGATAGGGTCAAGGGAAAGAAAAATCAAAGTTAGGAATCGCAATGCAAAATATTGTTGTTGCTTGTATAACCCAACACGTTAGTAGGCTCGATTCTTGATGAAGCAAATTTTTAAGGCCATCTTTACTTTATGGATTTTGTGGTTTACGACCCAAATGTAAAGCGCTATTTTGTTTTGAAATAAAATGGTTATATTTCATTATAGACGAAGGTACGAGGTAGGGGTGAAAACGAGCCGAGCCGAGCCCGAACATGGCCCAGTTCGAGCTCGGCTCGATTAAGCTTTATTGGGCTGGAGCTCGAAAATTTTCGGCTCGAGCTCGGCTCGGTTAAATACATGAAAGCTCGGCTCGGCTCGATAAGCTCGATAAGCCGGGGTATTTGAGCTCAAATTCGGGCTCGAGCTCGAGTTCGATATATATTATTAAATAAACTACGTATTTTAATATAAAATATTAAATATTTAATATATTAAAAATTAAAAATATCGGCTCGATAAGAGCTCGACGAGCCTTGAGCCCAGATATGATAGGCTCGAAGCTCGGCTCGATGAGCTCGAGCTCGATTTTTCGCGAGCAGCTCGCGAGCAGCTCGGCTCGTTTATACCCCTAGTCAGAGGATAACAGATCGGCCATTTCTTGGGATGGTGGGGAACGTCCCTCGCCATTAACACCAAGGCTGTTGCAAGAAAATGAGCAACACCGTTACAACTACGCCGAACAAGGTGCCTAAATAATCAGAAAATCCCTAAATAATGAAAATCCCTTTCGAACACAGCGAAACTACAGTTGTTTTATAATATCATTATAATGAAAAATCCATCCTAACAAGTAACAACACGTTAAACAAAAAAATTAGATAAATTTTAAAATTCTGACAATAATGTTCTATAAAACAAAAGCAGCTTATCGTGTAGTGTAGTGAATAATTGAATATTGATCACAACATGTTCCTCTTTACACGGCTTTAAGTAAAAATCAAATGATTATTAGTTTATTTGTTCTTAAACAAAAAAAGTAAAATGTTATATAACTTAATACCAATTAACAGCGAAGGTGTCAGTAATTAATTATGTAATAGAGAGGAAGGAAACATAAATAAACTATAGCCGACATCTCGATATTCGTGAAGTTTGACTTTAATAAACTGGAGTTGAATACAGATGAATTAACAGAATAATTTTGTATAGTTCAATGATTAAGCTTCACGTTCCGTAGATGGTTTCTTGCCTCCCTCAGCCATGCATTAATATATTTATTACATATTACAATTACATAATAGTTATATTTGGGGCAACTTGATTTTCAATTCATTGTTTCGTATTCATATTGATATTTAATATACAAGGATTTGTGTTGATCAATGTCCCGAGGATAAAAAATTCAATAGTCTATAATTTTCCAATTTTTTTAAAAAGAAATACCATGTTTAAAGCTAATATCATAAACTCGAGCATAGCTTCAAGTCGGATTAATTCGAGTTCGCCTAAAAAGACAATTATAAACGACTCAATGTTTGAAAGTTCCTTTTTTTTTCGTATATTTAAGTAGAATGTATAAAGCAAAGATGAAATAAATAGTGAAAATTTGAAAAAGGTCATATTTTATCAACCGAAACGTGATATTTTTCTCTAACACTATACCTAACCAATAAGATAATATATGTTTAACTTTTACCTGTATTTTGAAGGCTGGCAAACACATGATGGACGACAAACAAGACACAAACGATAGTAAAATGAAAAGTTCAAATTTTCAATGGGTGTGGTAATAATTATGCAATTTGGCCATCGGACACACCCTCGCCGTTGCATATCACAGGTTGAAATTACGAAATCATCAAATCCCATAACATAACCAAACAATAAGTGAAAAAAATATAATAAAGAAACTAATAACATTTGATTTTAAAAATCCAAGATCCAAATGGAAATAACTTAGGGATCATACTCCTATAGGGCTGTTCATTCGGTTAAAACCGAACCGAACCGAACATTTTCGGTTCAATAATTTTATAACCGAAAACCTAACCGAACTTAATCGGTTCGGTACGGTAAAAACCGAATTTTTTTTCGGTTTTTTCGGTCGACCGAAAAATCCGAAATAAAAAAAATAATAATAATTTTGGGAAAATATAAATTTTCGGAATTAATTTATATTATATTAATTAATTTATTAAATATATGTTCGTTAATTTATTAAATATATATTAATTTATTATATATATATTAATTAATTTATTAAATTTCGGTTTTTTCGGTTTTTATTCGGTTAACCGAATAACCGAACAGAAAAAACCGAAATTTTCGGTTTTCTATTTTTAATAACCGAAAACCGAACCGAACCGATGTTCATACCGAATTTTCGGTTTTCGGTTCGGTTATTCGGTTATCCCGATTTTTGAACACCCCTACTCCTATAAACGAAAATCACCGTTACCTACTCCTATATACGAAAATCACCGTATATATGGAGAAAATCACCTATTCAGGCTTCTAGGTAGTGAATCTTATTAATCTGATTAGTTACATATTAATTAATCGGTAAATAATTCTCAAAATAATTTAACAAATATAAAAGTTAATCTATATTTGTACGAATGTTATTTTGTTGCATTGCCGGAACTGACATTATTTAGGCTTAATTACATTTTTAGTCATTTATGTATGAGTTGGTGACATTATTAGGACACTCAATTTAAGGGTGACAAGTTTAGTCCTACAAGTAACAAAATTATTGCAATTTAAGGACACATGAGTTATTGGTGGCGATTTTAGTTTCATAAATATCAAAATTAAAGCAATTTTACTACAATTAAACATAGAAATCTATTTCAGTCTGGAATAGCAGCTGAAGATACTGTATTTGACTAAATTTATTTTCTCCATCCTCTCCTCCAATAAACCTCACCTAATAGTTCAAGTTAGCATATTTGACGTCACATGTATAAATTTTAAGATGAAATGAGGTTTCATGGCTTTAATTGTTCTAAACTACTTTAATTTTGATACTTACAAGACTAAAATTTGTTCTTTTTACTCTTATTAAGGTCATTTATTTTGCTTACATATGATGGCGAAGACGAACAGACGAAGACGACGCAAGAAGAAGCCGCCGAAGTTCCAGCGCCCCCTTCCGCGACCTCCGCCGAACCTCAAGGACCAGCTGCCCGCCGCCGCCGACCAACCCCACTCCGCGACACGCCTGCCAGCCTCGACACGCCGCCGCGCCTCGACCCCGTCTCCTGCTGTTCTCCACCGCCCGCCGCCCCGCCTCGTTGACGTTTGCTGCTCGCCGCCGCCCCAGCTCGACGAGGTACTGCGCCTCGACCAGCCGCCCCGCGAACCGTCGTCCCGCCTCGACGAGGTCCTCCGTCGCAGCCCCCCTCGACCCGCCGCGTCCCGCCGCCGCCAGCCACGCCCCGCCGCCGCCTGCTGCTGCTGCCCTACAGCCCGCCGTTGCCTGCCACCGCCTCGACGAGGTCCTCCGCCGAAGGCCACCTCGACCCGCCGCCGCCAGCCGCATCCTGAAATTGCCCGCCGCCGCCAGCCGCTGCCACCCTGCCTCGACGACCCCCCGCGTTAACCCGCCGCCTCGACCCCCGTGACGATCTACGCGCGATTACCTCCGGTGAGCGATCTCCGTGCTTCGCTATATGCTATTTTTGATTTTACGAAGTATTTTGTTGTATCGTCAATATTTTTTACACTAGTAACCATGATTGACTATTTATACGTCGTTTTTACTGTAGAATGGATTTGGATCCTTATTACGGGCCTTTTGATAGTTCGGTGTTGACGATGCAGTCAAATCATCGTAGTAATGATTTATTGTTAGATGAAGGTGCGGTAGATAGGACTATTAAGATTAGGTCCTTAGAGAATGTTTTGTGGGGTACGAGAGAAGCACCGAATTTTCTACACGGTCGCTTATTAGATAAGTTGAACGGGATGGGTCTATACAGCGTCTACAGCTGTATGTCGCAGAGGGTTGACCCTCATTTGATTACAGCATTGGTAGAGTTTTTTATCGGGAGGCGACCTTTACTTTACAGGATGTACGAATTTTGTGGGGTTTGCCTGTAGATGGTAGTTGTGTGTCAGTGTGATCCGAACGAGGACGGTCACACAGTGGATGGACGAGTGCGAACGGTTGCTAGGTTTTAGACCGTCTGTTGAGAAAATTACGAGGTCATCGCTTTCGATGAAGTTAGCGAGTTGGTTGTTGGCCCATTCGATTTCGGATGATAGTGACGAGGAAGTGGTTGAGTTTTCAGCACGGGGTTATGCAATGCTGCTATTTGGAGCGGTGATGTTCCCCAACTGTAGCGTCAGCACCGTATCGTTGACCTACCTTTAACTGTTGGAGGATATTGAGGAGGTGGGCACGTTTAGTTGGGGTAGTGCGGTGCTGGCATTCCTATACAGAGAGCTTTGCTCGGCATGCAAGCCGAAGAAGCTTAATATAGGTGGACCCCTACAGCTGTTGCAGATAATTACAGAAATTTTGATTAATTTTATAGTTATTTTTTAAATTTATTTAAAACATGCAGTGTGTTTTAGGCATGGGCATATGTGAGGATCCTGCCATTTCAGCCAGTTCGTGGCTTCATCGTATCTCCATGGAGCCAGTATAGTCGACGGGATAGTCTTACCAATCCCGTCACATGCTGCGAGGTATTATTGTTCATAAAGTTTGTAATTTTTTTTCCTTGTTACATTTGTAAATGTTGTGTAAATATATTATAGATGGAACGCGTTATATGATCACACTACGTCGACAAATTCGAACATACGCACCATCCGCGAGTGCCTTGATTGCCTGTGGGCGCATCAATTTGTATGGGATCTGTACAACATGACACTCCCGGAGATTGTCGCACTTCCTCCCTAGTGCTTACCAATCGCTTGTCGATCGAGGTGTCCCGTCATCTTCTTCAATATCGTGGAGTGGCATTACGCTGAACGAGTCCTTCGTCAGTTCAGAATCATCCAAGGGACTCCTGTTATACCGCCGTATCGAGATATCAGTCTCCATACGTACGAGCGTCGGCAGCGGTCGGGGATGGATTGGAGAACGCATCATGCAGGCTGGATTGGATTATGGGAGGCTCGAGAGGAGAGCGTCGTTAATGGTCCTCCCACAACCGCACTCGTGTCGGTGGAGGATGTATATTACGACTAGTTTCATCGAATCACTCGCTTATACATATCTCCACATGCGGTGCAGATGTCACGGGGCTTCCAGATGGGGGATGCAGTTTTTATGTCGAGCATCGTAAGTTTAATTTATTTATTAATGTTATTTGTCAAATATCTCAAATGATATAATTTCCTTTTTCATTTTCAGGAACGCGGGGTTCACGACAGCCTATGTTACGCAAGGAGTGGCGATTATGACGAGTCGATCCATTTGCTGGAGCAAATGGATAATATGTTCATCTCGCGACGCCAGGTTCGGCGGAGTAGTGAGGCCGGACCGTCTCACGTACATGAGGCCGGACCATCTCACGTACATGAGGCGGGACCATCTCAGGTGCACAAAGTTGTTAACTCGTCCTTCTTTGACGATTTTCGCCCTTCTTGCAGTCATCTGCAGTTCAACACAGCTCACAGCCGGAGTATATGGACCATCAGGTATGTTAAATTAAATTTGAAGCCCTTAAATTATTTACTAAAATTAAAATTTGGTTATCATATTTTAGGCGTTTACGACACCTTCACCACGACTGCGACGACCTCGAACTCCGGCTGATGATGCGGAGCAAGGTAACCGTTGAGGAAATAGAGTACGTAGGCCAGCTCGTTGTGGGACCGGCGGTCATTTGGCTCATCACGGCTGATAGATCGTTTCGCCAAATGTTATTTTTTGTTTTGTAATGACTATTAAACGCGTTCGAATCAAAGTTACTTTTTTTGTAATGACTATTATGATTATTTATTGTTATTTTTATTGTTGTTGTTGTTATTATGTTTATTATATTTATTACGATGATTATTATTATTATGATTATATTTAGTTATTATTATTATTTATTATAATTTTATCTATTACTTAAATTATTATTATTATTATTATTCTATTTTTATTATTATTCCGTTTTCTTATTATTAGTCTATTTATTTGTTATTACTTATTATTATCATATCTATTAATTATTATTATTTTTACAGTTATTATTATACTTATTATTATTATTTTATTTACTATTAAGAAAACAATTTTGAAACCACATTGGATATATAAGACCAAAACGGTGAAAACAACATTGTATATATTTTCAACGCCGCCCGCGTTGTCTAGCAAGAGTTTCACCCATGCCCATCTCATTCCGGATGCGATTTCGACTATATCTTCCGGGACCAGTTCTCTTTCGACGAGATTCGTTATGAATAAGAGTCCAATCTTCGGGGGTCCAATAACGTTCATCGTGCAATGGTTCAAAGGTACCTTCATATGTCTTCACATACTCCTCCTTACTGTAATACTGCGCCACTAGATTACCAGAGTGAATTTTCCATTGAAGACAAGTTGCTTGTACGTGAGAACATTGGATGTTATATCTGCTCCAATTTCCACACGTGCATGTTCGATCATTGATCCTTACCACATATGTACGCCGATAATTCCAGATGTTATGACTTCTGCTGTATGTTTTCGGACATCAAAACGGTATATAACGTGATCCCAAGATTCTGCCGTCCAACTTTGAAACAATCTCGTTGCATAACGTGACCAATCCGTTTCATTATTCGCCATTAGGGACGATGCTTCTTGAAAGCGATCACGGAAATACTGTACGCACCTGTGAATTTTAAGAAATAAAAGAAAAAGTCATAACAACAAAATTAGAATAGAAAACAGACCATCGTGATTAGAGCTTACCTATAAAAAGTGAAATCGACATTTGCTCTTGCGGGTAGCATTCGAGCACCTTATAATACCCCGTTGAGCCTTTCTGAAATATTAGACATCATCACACCACATCGATAAGCGCCGTCGTGTGCGAGCGTCCATTACTCAACGCCTACTTTTTCTAACCACGGCTTCGCTCGTTCATTAATTTGCGCAATCTGAGCCATAATGCGATCGAATTTATCCAATGTTGGCGCATACCGGCTTTATGACATAGATCCCTCAATTGTTGATCCTTCAATTTTTTGTAGAAGTTTGACTTTACATGACGAAGATAGAAACGATGCACTCCATTTGGTGGACGAAATAGTTCAGTGGCATCTATTGTTCCCGTAAGACCTGTACACACCATATACGCCACTAAAAGTAATTGATTTTACGAAAATAACGAGTAAATTACATTACTAAGATTAAATACCTGGGCGACGATCCGAAAAAAGGCAAACCGATTAATTCTATAGAACAAATATGTTCAAATTAGTAAGGAACCAAGTCCATGAGTGTGGACGTTCTTCCGTGACAATGGCAAACGCCAGGGGAAAGACATTTTGGTTGGCGTCTAGCGACGTAGCGATCAGTAATTTGTGTCTATATTTGGAGTACAAAAGCGTACCATCGACACAAACAACTTTTCAACAATGTTTGAAACCATCGATTCTCGGTTTAAAAGCCCAAAAGACACCCGAGCACGAAGTGTTCAGGTCTCCCTGTTTGCAGATTAAGCCACCTCACGATTGTTCCTGGATTATAATGCTGCAACGCCTTCATAAAGGTTGGGAGTTTAGTAACAGAATCTTTCCACGTACCGTAAACATTTTTCATCGCTCTTTTCAGACCATGCCAAGCTTGAATATACGAGATTTTGTAGCCATATTTATCTTTCACGAGTTGTTGGACGTTCTTGTGTAGGAACTGCGGATCGATTTTCTACGGTTCCAACCAACAAATCAGCAATAAAATTTTTAGAGATATTACGGTGTGTGCTCGCCAGCTCAGTCATATAGCAAGTGTGTGGTCCTTCAAATTTTGTAACAGACCAGTAACCTTTTTTTTGGCTTGAAGGATGCCATTAGTCTCTATGGGCAATCAGTCGTATGATTACATTGGACACTCCAACGTGTATTGCTGCTCTCGTTGACGTGATACTCGCGTCTAGCAACCCTGATCGAAAAATCTTCGACGGCACGTTGTAAATGTTTTTTCGTTTGAAAAATCATACCTCGACAAAACACATGGTTATCTCTGTCATAAAACTCCCCGTAACCACCATAGTCGTCACCACCAGGAGGTGGCATTTGGTACGTTTGGAAAAATGGGACGGACTGAAACAGCATTGGAGCATCAGAGTCCAGCGGAGTGGTATCATCTGGCGCATCGTCGTCGTCATTCTCGTCGTCCTCGTTGGGATCGGGTAAATCGGACAGTGGATCCTCATTGTCCGCTTCCGAATCACTAACATCAACGTCTCCTCTAGTTCTGGCACAAAATTTGGCTCCGGTTCTGACACGAATTCCAGCATATTGAATGGAACACCAAGTGCCGGCATCTCCAGAGAAACATTACTGAACCCTGCCGTAACTGAGACAATGTCGGGAAAATTCGGATAGGTATAACTCGAAGAACCAACTTCAAAATTCCGATGAGGCACTTCGTTCAAATCAACACTTGAATTTTCAACTTTTTCAACAAAAACCTCAGCACAATTGTTCTCTGAATCAGGATGGATGAAAAATTGTAAATCGTTGTCGTTGGAGATTCGGAATAACTGATGAAAGAGGCGGGAATGTTGAAAGAATTCATTTTTGGCCTGGACAACTAGCGAAAAACGACTGCTATCAGCACCCGTAATTTCGAACAACAATGACATAAACTCAGAAAAATTGGTGTTGCGACGAATTAGCCTATACGCAATAGGACGGATAATATAACGGACGACAGAATCGGATGATTGAATTATTTCACCGCAGAAATATGCCATGACTTGTACACGACTAGACACCATTTTTGTGTTGTGTTTTAAAAATTGAAAGGGGTTTTTGTGTTGTGTTTTAAAAATCGTAAGGGGTGGGGGTATTTATAGAGATATAAGTCGTATGTATTAAATACGAGTTACAGCAAGTCGCAAGTAACTCGTATCTATTACATTCGAGTTACATGCATTATTGCGCAACATGCAACTCTCACGTATCTATTACATACGAGTTACTCCAATTATTGCATGCATTATTGCCAACTCGCATGTAACTCGTATAAACTAAATACGAGTTACTCCCATTATTGTTCTGACACTGCATGGCCATGCAGGGTGGTCGGCCACGAACATAACTCGTATGTTTTTTTATACGAGTTACGTTCAAATACTTTTGCCACGTCAGGTCAGCGCGTCACCGTGTAGTAACTCGTATGCAAATCATACGAGTTACTACTCGTAAAAAAAGGCATACGAGGTACTTGGCAACTTAAAGCCACGTCAGGTCAGCGGGCCACCTGACAGGAGTAACTCGTAAGAAAAAGATACGAGTTACTAACTGGTAAAATATGCTTACGAAACGCTCTATTTTATTAATGGTTTTCGTTGTTTACGTTTATTTAGTTAATGCTTATTTTTTTTTATTTTATTAAAAATACTTGATATTTACATTCTAAATTTGACTATTATCATTATATTATTTATTTTAATATAAAAGAATCTTTGTATGGACGTTTAAGGCCAGTCAACACATTGCATTTCAATCAAACTCCTCTCTTCGGCGTCCATTAAGGAGATGAAACTTTGCACACACTGAGCTGTAAACTCACTCTCTCTCTCTCTCTCTCTCTCTCTCTCTCATCTTTACATATTAACTAAAAGGCATCAAAAGAAATCCCATAATTTTTCTTCCATGTTTCTGCAATGGAGAATGAGAACATGTTGTTCGACCAAATGAATCAGAATAACAACGTGAACGACCTGAATTGGGAATGCATCGCCGATCACAGCGCCGGCGGTGTTGACTATTTCGAGTCGGCGCTGAGTTCGATGGTCTCATCTCCGACGGCTTCGAACGGCAACCCAAACATCAACGGCGAGACCGCCGTGCTAAGGGAGCTCATCGGAAGGCTCGGCGGCATATGCAGTAACGAAATCTCACCTCCGCCGTACAACGCCAATTCTTGCTACAGCACGCCGCTAAGCTCTCCGCCGAAGCTCAACCTCTCGACGGCGGCGATGGAGGACGGCCATCGTCTCCGACGGAATCATCAGATCATAGGGAATAACGCCATCAGTTTGCAGAATATCAATTCACTTCAGAGCTTCGCCCAGCAGTTTTCGACCGACCCAGGCTTTGCCGAGAGGGCTGCGAGGTTTTCTTGTTTTGCTAGTAAGAATCTGAGCGGCGGCGGCGGCGGAGGGTTCGTACCTCCGCCCTCGGCTGCTTCTTTGTCCTCTTCTTCGAGGGTACTTCCATCTTCAACTATCCATCGTCGTCAGTCTCTGATGAACAACAACAACAAGGAGGAGGAGGAGCAGCAATTAGCCTCAGCTTCTGACAAGACGTTGAAAACCTCGGAATCTGCTAACGCTGAGTTTGCCGACTCAAGAGAGAATTCGACCGTTTCTAACTGCCAAACTGATGCAAGGAAGAGGAAGCCAAGCGCGAGAGCGAAGACTACAAAAGACGTAAACGTGAGTTACTTTACCCTTTTGTAATGAATTTCTTGAACTGGGCCTGATCTGTTATAATTTGGCTTTGAATCTCAGGTACCATCTGAAACAAGTGCGAAGAGGATCAAATCAGAAGAAAATGGAAATAACGAAAAGGTGTCTAAGGATAGTTCCAAGTCTTCTGAGCCTCCAAAGGATTACATTCATGTCAGGGCTAGGAGAGGCCAAGCTACTGATGCTCACAGCCTTGCTGAAAGAGTAAGAATTATTGTCTCATTATTACATAAAGATGTGATCTTGGTGGTAGTTTTAACGTCTTCTTCGTACTGTTTAGGTTCGTAGGGAGAAGATCAGTGAGAGAATGAAGCTCTTACAAGATCTCGTCCCAGGCTGCAATAAGGTATTAATCATCATTTGTAAATGTTTAAAAAAAGAGATTACATTAGTAGTTTGACTCTAATTTCTTGTTATGTAGGTTACTGGGAAAGCTGTGATGCTTGATGAGATCATTAACTATGTTCAGTCTTTGCAGCGTCAAGTTGAGGTATGTCTAAACACGCATATACACGCAGTAGAACGTGTACGTTATAGGTAATAATCATCAATTTTCTTTTCAGTTCTTGTCGATGAAGTTGGCTACTATCAATCCAAGAATGGACTTCAACGTGGAACCTATTGCATCATCAAAGGATGTAAGCGATTATGTTATTACACATATAAGACTCATCCCTTAAATATTTTTACAGTACTAATGTCAAGTAAATCTTGTAATGAAATCTGCAGATGTTTCAACAGTCTCTTGGTTCATTCCCACACAGCAATTATGCCTCAGATCAGTGCTATCCCTATATCTCTTACAATGAAACTGTGTCTCAAGTATGTGTATATAAACACCTGGGACAAAAAGCAGATTTATTCTTACACCTTGAAAGATCTTATATTGGATTTGTAATATCTGCTTAGGTCTCAACGACATACATGGAAGATGATCTCCACAGTGTTGTGCAGATGGGATTTCAGAAGAATATGATTCCTCAACGTTTCGAAGATGGTAAAGCAGACACATACTACAAACAATTTTTTTAAGCTGTTTAATGATAAAAAGGGTTCTGAGATTTTCTGTTTCTTGGACAGTGAATGTGATGGCGGCGGCGGCGGCTCGGATGAAAGTCGAGGAGTGATTGAGAACGTTTGAGTTTCTTCGTGGGAGATGCTTCTGTTGTATATATACTCACACACACTCACACACTTGATGGAAAATTCAAATATCTTTCTCAAGATCAGAGGAGGAGATGCTTACCTATTTTCAGTAATTGATTCTTGTTTTCTGTGTATCTGTTGTAATTCTTTTGTTTTGGTCTTCTGAATGATTGAACTGTTGCAATGTAAGAACTGATTTTTATAAGGGAAGATTTCTGTTCAGGCCCCGTAAAGTTTTCATTTACCTGTCAGACCCTTTCAGAAAATGAATAAGTTTAAGAGACCCACTGTTTTGTAAAAATCGAGTAAAGGACCAAAAAATAGAATTTGACGAAAATACCCTTTGTTCTTTTTTCTCCAGCGAAGTCACGACGTGCTTTTTTGGTCTTATATGAAGCGTTACTTTTACTTCATTATATGTTATACAGTTACAGAATAGTGTTACTATACAAAACAGATACGTTATTTTTCAACAACATTGTGTTACTTTGCTACTGCAAAACGTTATCAACAGAATTTTTTTCGAACTCATTTTTCTTACACTAAATCGAGCACAAAAAATCCGATTGACCAATCCAACCGATTCGACATGTCATGTTGGATTCATTATGATATTGACGATGCACGAGGTAGAATTTGCTTGTCTAATTAGGGTGCAAATTCGAACAAATAATGGTAAATCGAATCTAGATGTCGACATAAATTGCAAGTAATCGGTATAAATTCGAGGTATCCATGAGAAATCGAGGTCTCTTTTACCTTATTGAGTCAATAACGCCGAGATTTATGTAGTTTTCATCCGTTTTTAGTGTTGTTTGTGACTTTCGTTATATTTCCCCCGATCCATTCGTTGAATACAGAATGTGTTATGTACGACAAACATAGCGTTATTACCTTTCAGCGACGTGTTACTTCTAAGTTAACATTTGTTATTAACCATAAGATATTTGTTATTTTTTGCTATGTTATAAGTATTTCTTTTTTACATGATTTAGGAAAAATATAATATAAGTTTCTTGCAACTAATCGGTATAAATTCTAGGTACCCATGAGAATTGAGGTCTATTTTACCTTATTGAGTCAATAACGACGTGATTTATGCAGTTTTCATCTGTTTTTTAGTGTCGTTTGTGATTTTCGTTCTTTCTATCCCGGTCCATTATTTGTATACAGAATGTGTTATTTACGACAAATGAGGCGTTATTACCATTCAGCGACGTGTTACTTCTAAGTCTACATTTGTTATTAACCATAAGATATTTGTTTCTATGTTATAGGTATTTCTTTTTTACACGATTTAGGGAAAATATAATATCCATTTCTTGCAACAAATCGGTATAAATTCGAGGTACCCATGAGAAATTGAGGTCTATTTTACCTTATTGAGTCAATAACGACGTGATTTATGCAGTTTTCATTTGTTTTTTAGTGTCGTTTGTGATTTTCGTTCTTTTTATCCCGATCCACTATTTGTATACAGAATGTGTTATTTACGACAAACAAGACGTTATTACTTTCAGCGATGTATTATTTTTGAGTCAACATTTGTTATTACTCTGAAGACATTTGTTATTTTGTGAAACTTACCAACATTCATATGAAATTGATGATAATTTCAACATATACGGTCACAGCATCTGCAATCTTAGCAATTTCTATGATTTGGGTTTATCACATATAATAATATCGATAGTTGCCTTGGTTAAATCCAGTTACAAATTAATATTGCTTTCTCTGTTGCGGATCTCACGAGCGCGACGGTGTCGGGATTAAATTTTGTTGACGCAAACAATAAAAATATCTGTAGATGGAAGCATGTTTCTAGTTGAAATTGAAGGTAATACACGTCGATTCGAGAGACCCATAGCCTTAAAATTTCTCGCGCCACCATAGAATTTCTGAACTGTTCGGCGGGATATTACAAAAACATTTCTGGACAGTTTAATGGTACCCGTAATGGTTTAATTGTTACCAATACAGTGTTATTTGTTATAAAATTTCCGTCCATGCACTAGGGTTTCTGGATAATTTGTTATCGTCTATGCGCTAGGGCTTTTGGGTAGTTTTTGGGGTTTAGGACTTACGGGTTCGAGGTTAAGATTAAGGGTTTACGACACGAAATTTTGGGAGAACGATCCACGACTTGTGCATGTATTTCTACAACCTTAAAAAAAGTTTGGGGTTCGGGATTTAGGTTTAGGGTTTAGGGTTTCGGGCCTCGAATTTAGGGTTTTGAGCTTCGTATTTTGTGTTTGTGGTCTATAAATGTTATTAGTACTTTAATGTTGATGTTTGAACATGTTCGTGGTGCAATTCATATTGTTATGTTCCATTGAAAGACGTGATAGTCTATATTTTGCAATGGAGGACTGTATATTTATATATCTATTGAGATCAATATTCGTCTATTGACATCAAATTTCGCTTAATGTGTCTTTCAAACGAATGTGGTGGTTAAACTTCATCAAATTATATATTTACATGAACATCCATATTAAACATCCAAAATAAAAGTGTATTTTTGTACGAATTAATCGAATTATTGACGTGGTACTGAACAACATTTATGAGGTATCAGTATTGAACAATGTGTTATTAGTTGAGCTCGTGTTTTTTTCTTTACCTAACATGTGTTATTATTTCCAATTAATGTAGTACAATTTTAAGAAAGTCCTGTAAATATTCTCTGACAATTCTGTTAAATTCTCTGACGATCCAGAACCTTCTAGAATATTCTCAATGAAGTGTTTTTTTACATGTATATGTGTTATATTTGTTGGGTAAACTGTTACTTACTTAAAAACGTTTTAGTCTTAGAGAAAGCTAAATTTTCTCAATTTCATGGTTATCGACTTACTTTTTTCTTTTAATATTAAGACTCGTTTGATTCGATTTTATCTTATTCAATCACTTTTACCTTGTTCGGCCGTTGAAGTCGATATTGAATTGGTTCCTGAACGAAATTTTTTATTTGGGGGTGGAAGCACGAATTCATTCGATACATAAAAAATTCGTCTTTATTAGTAACACCCATCTGAAATTGAGGACGGAAAAACTATTCCAGTCACAAGCGCTGAGATTTATGCAGCTTTCATCTGTTTTTTAGTGTCGTTTGTGATTTTTGTTTTATCCCTTTCGATCCATTACTTGTATACAGAATGTGTTATTTGCGACAAAGAAAGCGTTATTACCTTTCAGCGACATGTTACTTCTAAGTCAACATATGTTCTTAACCATAAGACATTTGTTATTTTTGGTTATGCTATAAGTATTTCTTTTTAAACGATTTAGGGAAAATATAATATCCGTTTCTTGCAACTAATCGGTATAAGTTCGAGGTACCCATGAGAAATTGAGGTCTATTTTACCTTATTGAGTCATAACGCGGAGATTTATGCAGTTTTCATCTTTTTTTAGTGTCGTTTGTGATTTTTGCTTTATCCCTTTCGATCCATTACTTGTTTACAGAATGTGTTATTAACGACAACGAAGGGGTTATTACCTCTCAGCGGCGTGTTACTTCTAAGTCAACATTTGTTATTACCTTAAGACATTTGTTAGTTTTGGTTATGTTATAAGTATTTCTTTTTACACGATTTAGGGAAAATATAATATCCGTTTCTTGCAACTAATCGGTATAAATTCGAGGTACCCATGAGAAATTGATGTCTATTTAACCTTATTGAGTTAATAACGACGTGATTTATGCAGTTTTCATCTGTTTTTTAGCGTCGTTTGTGATTTTCGTTTTATTCCTTTCGATCCATTACTTGTATACACAATGTGTTATTTACGACACGCAAGGCGTTATTACCTTTCAGCGATGTGTTACTTCTAAGTCAATTGTTATTATCTATGATGCATTTGTTATTTTTTGCTATATTCGTTATTTCTGACGATTAAAGCTGCAAATTAGTTATACAAATCATACTCACGATCAAATTAACAATAATTTCAACATATTAGGTCATAAACTTTGATATTTTCAGCTACAGTCTCAACGATTTCTATTATTTGTATATATCAGTTTTTTTCTAGCTTCCATAAATGTTTTGAAGATTTTTTTCAATCTCAACGATTTATGTTTTTTATCATTTTCAGCTGCATTGTCAACGATTTCTGACGATTAAAGCTGCAAATTAGCAATATAAATCGAGCTTGAAGTTTTTTTTAAGAGGATTCGAGCTTGCAGCGAAAATCGCTCGTTGGAGAAGATGATGGCAAAGGCTTGTAAATTTTGCATCTGTTAGAGGGTATATATGTCATATCGCATAGTTTGGGTCTTTTTCTCTAAGAGTTTTGAAAAGTAGGTCCTTCATACTAAATGGAATTTGATTGGGGCCTGAACATTAGTTAAAAATATTACTAGGGCCTGACTCGTAATTAACCCTTTTTATAAAGCTCCAATGTGACAAACCTTTCTCTTATGAGATATATGAATCACGGTGTTACAAGGCTTTTCATTCTTGATTTAATATTTGGTTGATTTAGTTATTTTCATGTATATTTCGAACGAGAATGTCATTTGTAATCCATTGATTAGTCTGCTAAGTGCTAATATATATATATATATATATATATATATATTATATATATATATATGTTTGAAAAATGATTTATGAAAGAAGGTGGTACTGCGAAACATCGATATGTTGATGTTGGGCTAGATTTCAATTTTCTGACATTAATATCTACATTTCAAAGAGGAGAACCTGAATGTGGGGTCCTATTTAATTAAATAAATTAGTTAAACGGTGAAGAAAATCTTATCACATTGTCGACGACTAAGCTGTTAGTGGGGACGAAATGTTTTCTTGAATATAGTAATAGTGCCATGCAGCAAATTTTTCTATGTATTTGTATCTCATCAAACTAGAAATAGTATTTGCTGCTGAATATTAAAAAATGGCCTTTGGCATAGTCAACGTTAAAAAAATAGCCTCCTAATTGATAAAAGACCAATGTCCCTAACTTACTCTGCGTAAAAGACTATTTTACCCTTCTTTAACGGCAAAAACAACACTTATCGAAAATTACAGCTTTTCACAGAGGCTTACTGTGGAATCTGGAAAAAGCAACAATAAATAAATAAAGCACCCATTTCACTTCACGGGCCCTTTGCAAAATCGATCAAGCTTTCTCCCTCTTCTCTTCACACCCTTCTTCACAGTCGAATTTCAAGCTCCGAATCCATGGAAGTTCAGGCGAGATCCCAAACAGTGAAGGTGATTTTTTTAATTTATGAAGAACCCGTCATACGTCGCACGGGACCCTAACTTCAGGCTGTAGGGTACCCTAATTCGAAGCGCAGGGTACCCGTGCTTTGAAGCTCAGAGATCCGTGTGGAAGTGCAGGAGACTCGTGGGGCAAGCGCAGTGGTCCACGGCAATTGACATGTGCTTTGTCTCACTGGGGACCCTCGAAGCACAGCACGAGACCCGTGCTTGCTAGCGCTGGAGACATGTGCTATGTTTCGCTGGGGACCCGTGCGTGCCAGCGCGGGGACCCACATAACGTAGTATGAGACTCGTGCTTGCTGCGCTGGGGACCCGTGCTATGCTGCGCTGGGGACCCGGGCGATGTAGACGCGGGGCCCGTGCGTGTCAGTGTGGGGACCCTCGCAACATAGCATAAAACCCGTGCTCGCTGCGTTGGGGACCCGTGCTATGATGGGCTGGGGACCCGGGCGATGTAGACGCTGGGACCCGTGCGCGCTAGTAGGGGTCCCGCGCGGCACACACGGATCCTCAACGCAGCATAGCGAAGAGTCCCGCTTGACGACAGTGGACCCGTGCGTGCAAGCGCAAGGGACCCGCACGTAAGCTCAGGGTCCCCGCGCAGCATGGCAGGGGACCCGTGCGTGGAAGCAGATCTAATAAGCATATTTCATTCGATCTAATTAACTTACAATTTCTTATTTTTAGGTTATTGAAGAAGCAACTTGCCGGAGGTGACGAAGACCGTGACTGCCGGTTACATATCACGTCACGCTACGACGAAGTGAGCTAGCAGATCATCGTTGGCTAAACGAGGATGAGCTGGCAGTGTTAACGAAAGGGAGTCCGTTCGGCAGGCTCGTCGAAGCCGCCGCCGATTTCAATCTATCGGCGCAGCTGTTGTGGTATCTCATCAAGAGACAGACGGAGCTTCATGATCGTGAGGAGCTTTGGATGATCCTCAGGAAGAAAATGCTCCGTTTTCAAAATTAGAGTATTGCCTAATCACGGGGCTGAATTTCGTAGCCGAATTGGATGTGATCCAAAGGGACGAATTTTGGCGCCGACATTTCCCAATCGATCTGCGGAGACGATTCGCTTGTCGTACGTTGAGCAGCGGTTGGAGGTGTTGGCTGCCAACGATACGGTGCGCGTCGACGACGAGAAGCTGAAGTTGGCAAACCTTTTGTTTGCGGGGACTTTTTGATGCCCCGACGTTCCAAGAAGGATAACTCCCTTCCTTCTTGGATCGTTTATTTAGTCGAAGACTCGGCGGCCTTCGACTGTTATCCTCGGTGAGCCCTGGCTTTCAAAGCGGCAATACAGTCGCTGAAACGAGATCTAAAGGAGGTTAAAGAGAGTACGTTGGTCAGTGGATTCGTACATCCACTTCAGGTTAGGGTTTTATCTTTGAAATGATCTTGTGAGGTTAGGGTTTCGTCTGGTTGCTAAGATTATTCGTCTTTGGTCTTCAGATATTAGTGTACGAATGCGTACCACGCCTCACTGAGCGCTTCGCTCAATTTAGGGAGTTGGAGCGTGCAAGGCCGCGTATATGCCGGTGGCTCACAAATCCATGGCCTCGGAGGGGATGTCCGACGATGGTGGCTGTTGCCACTGCTGTGCGTGGGTCCCTTGTGCGATGGCTATTAATGCCAATCGAAGAAGAGATGCAGGTATGCTATTTTCGAGAAAGCGACTTCAACGTCGGAGCCGCGCAATGTGTACGATGAGGTGGCGACCCTACTGATGGACAAAGTGGACGTTAGGTTCGATCGTCGAGCGGCTGAAGGACCTCGTGGCCGGCGGGCGGTAGCAATCGAAGCCAATTACGAGGCCGAGTTCGTCCCAGCTCTGTAACAGATCATGGCAAGACGAAGAGAGGGGCATGGGCTCTGACTATGTGCCGCCGCAGCAGGGCCATCGCACGGGTATGGATATCCATCGTCGGAGCAGTTCGACGAATTTTCGCGCCGCATGGACTGACAGTTCGAGGAATTTGGGGGTCAGTTCGACACTCTTAGTGGCGGCTTCGACGCGCTTACTGATCCGGTCGAGCAGCTCGGGAACAAGTTTTCGCAATTCCAACAAGATTACAACCGACGCTCCGAAACGTACGAGGAGCCTGTGGAACTCGATGCAAGGGTTGGGCGAAGGCATCAGAGGAGTTGCGCATGAGCTGCAAGAGCTGCGGAACAACTGGACAAGTTTCTTCGGTGCAGACGCATATACCGACGCCCCCCAGTTTTGGTAGTCCACATAGCGACACCCCCACTTTGATAGTCCACATACCGAGGGAACTTGTGAGGCCAGATTCACCAAGTTGGAGGGATGGCCGAGCCGAGTTCGATTGGGTGGGATCAATTTGTGAGGCCGGATCCACCCAGTTGGAGCACGTGGGGATGTCCGAGCCGAAGGTACGATTGGAGCTCTTACGTTCCAACGCAGGGGACGATGAACTCGACGAGTAGAGCGAGCGTCATTATGAGGTGGACCATCTACTTGGAGGACGACTGCAGTCAAAAGCCTTCGAAATTTAAGCTGACGCCGTACACAGATTTCCCGCCGAGGACTGCAGTCAAGGCTCCAAATCTTTCGGCGTTTGAGCGGCATATCAATTTCAAGGTAGAGAAATATTGGTCCACCGTCAAAAATCACATTTTAGCGCTTAAGTCGATACGCGGTGCTAAAGTCAACGGCCGCTCGGACAGCACGATCCTCAATGGCTCCAAAATCTTGCCACTGCCGATACGCCGCTCGATGAGATGGTACGTGTTACTTTACCACATACTTTTGCGCTTACTTGAATATCTAAAATAACGGTCTATATTTTATTGCAGCACGTTGATGAATGCCTCTCTGAGATCCTCCACATGCAGATATATAGCAAAACATGCACGCACCGTATGGCGTACATGCCGACTAGCTTTAAGAAGCTAGTTGATGAGCGAGGGAGGGGTGTTAACATTCACAGGGAAGCCAGCAGAAAAGTGTTCAAGAAATTGCTCTTGTACGCTAGGGGAGAAGATAACATTGGAAGAACACGTCGTGGGATATAGCGACCCACGCTGACATCCCTATCCGTACGCATGGCCGATGGGCGTTGTTTGCTGTTGATGATGCAGCGAAATCGTTCACGATTTACGACTCCATTGCGCCCCCTAACTTTGATTGGCGCTATATCGCGGATGACGTCAACAAAACTTCTCATCGTGCTCCCGGAAATTTTCAAGGAGCTAGGGATGATAAAACGCCTCTCCTCCAAGGGCAAGAGCAGGCCAGCGGATTGGTGTCGCGACTTCAGAAGACAAAATTCGTAAGTTTTTATGAAATGTTACGTTTTATTTATTGTTCGTATTTATCGTGTTCAAAAGATACGTATAATGTTGGATACGATTTCCAGTGGAGAAGATGGCGTGGCAATGTTGCGGGCGGCAACATCGCTGATGGTGAACAAGGACGACGTCTCCCGCCTGACACAAATTCATATTAGGGTTTTTGAAAATTCCTCGCTATCTCTATTTCGAAGAATGATTTGGACACGTTTTAAGTGTTGTTTTTATTTTAATTGTCGAATATAAGTTTTTGTGTTGAATTTTTCTGTGTTGTATGTTTTCGTTATGATTAAATTTTTTTCGTTATATAGAATGTTTTCGTTATGATTATCCCGAAATTTATATATATTTTGACAAAAAAAAAATTACTGTTGTTTTTTCACATCGAAACTCTACATCAGATTTGACAATACTGTTATGAAACTGACAATATCACAGAAAAAGTAACAGACATTAATTGACTAATAACTGTTGACTAGTAAAGTATAATTCCCGCACGGGGCCGGTATAATGCGCATGGGATCAAACTTATGCGCACGGGCTCAAGCACTAAGCAGGGGTCCCCGCACATGAGCATGGGACCCGTGCTTGAAAACACGAGTCCCTCGCGTGGTACCAGGGTCCCGCGCATCCAACACGCATCAGCTAGCGCGGGTCCACTGATCATGATCCCCGGGCCACATAGCTCATGTACGGGGACTGTGCGATTATTTTCGCGATTTTACAATAGATTAAATAATTTTGAAATTTGGTGGAGCCTCCATACGAATGTAATACGTCATACAATATCGTAACCCACAAAAGTATGGTCATTTACAATAATTAGATAAGATTTTCCGATTGTTACATCTTAACAGAGTCACCACCGTAAAGCAAGTTATTCTCAAGTAAATTTACTCAATTATTGTGACATCCAACTAATTCACCAACGTCACATTCAAAACAATAACCAAATAGTCTACTTTTTTTTGTATACATTAACGACTTAAGAGTAATGTTTTGGTCACGATTAATTATTTTCGACAAAGTTTTCGTTATGATTAATTTTTTTAAGTTTTAATTACAAACTATTTATGTATTATAATTACTGAACTCATTTTTAAACCCGTGGCTTGCTTTTTCACACATCGAGAAGCACATCAGATTTGACAAGGCACTATGACACCGAAATCAAAGCTGACATGTTTCAGACAAATAACTGGACAGCCAATAATTCAAAAGTAATTGTTTGCAAAGGAAGACCAATAATTGATTATATAATAATTATTAGGGTTTACAAAAACCTGGGGTCCGGGACCAAACTTATGCGCTGGGAACAGAAGGCAATTAAGCACGGGTCCGCGCACATGAGCATGTGACCCGTGCGTAAAATCAAGGAATCTTCACGCATAAGCACAGGTCCCCCGCATCCAACGCGCATCAGCCGGGTCCACTGCGCATGAGCATGGGACCCGTGCGTGAAATCAAGGGACCCCTGCGATTATGGTCATATAATCCGTCCTATAATGCCTCCGAAAAATAATTCGTCCTATAATTCATATCATAACACTCATAATTACGCACGCTTACGTTATAAAATCACAATTACGTTAATCTAAAAAACATCATTACATAACACTCATAATTACGTTCTATTACATTAGAAAATCCTAAATTTAGAGGTATTACCTCCTGCTAAATTCGCCAACAGAAGGCAACCATTTTTCTGTGGTCTCCCACGTTGTCTCTCGCGAGGAGGTGGCAGTGATAAACGTATTTTAATACGTTTATTGTTATGTTTATTTGGGTTATAATAGGAAAGTTTTGATCATTCTATGCATTTATTGGCTCTATTTACACTCATTTAAATATTGTAGGACCTTCAAATGATTATCAAGCGAAAAGGAACGAAAACGAGGCGGAAACGACACGAAAATGGCGAAGTTTGAAGCTGCCAGATATAAGTCACGGCCGTGAACAGTCTTGCAAGAGGCCGTGAATGTTGGCAGTAAGCTTACAGAGAAGGGTCACGGCCGTGAATCATATTGCATGAAGCCGTGACAGTGGGCAGTGGGTCGACTAATGACAGCCACGGCCGTGAACTCCTTTGTATGAGGCCGTGAATGTGGGCAGTGAGCGTAAGAGACATAAGCCTCCAGTGTCACGGCCGTGACCCCTGATGTACGAAGCCATGAACTACGGCAGAGAGTTGGAGAATGTTTATTCACGGCCGTGAAGCCTTATGCAAACAAGGCGTGAATCAAGGCAGAGAGTTCAACGAAGGAAAAATCCATTGATTCACGGCCGTGACTTAAGATGCAACAAGCCGTGAATCATGCCAGAAAGTCAAGTTTTAGGGTTTAAGCCTCCTTCACGGCCGTGAATCATGTTGCACGAGGCCGTGACTCATGCCAGAAAGTCAAGAAATAGGGTTTTGAGCCGCCGTCACGGCCGTGAAGGCCCATTAAGAGGCCGTGAACGTGCCAAAATTCAGGGTTTTAGCCCATTTTCGAAGCATAAAAAGGGGATGCTCCTTAGAACTGAAAAGAACCTCATAGGGACGAAAACTTAGAGCAAAAAAAGAGAAGGAAGAACACTAGAAGCAGTCCCGTGATTCGGAGAAGCTCAAGGGACGATCCAGCAACGAAGCTACGCTCATACGATCGAGGAACGAGAGCTCCACCTCGGAAACGCCATATTCACTTCTTAGGAAAGTTTTTATGAGTTCTCTATCCTCGTTTTCCTTAAATCTGGTTGTTGTGACGTTCAATATGAGTACCTAATCCTTTTGTGTGTTTGGGAATAGGTGAACGTTGGGTTATGTTGTAGTTAAGGCGTAGGGTAATCGTGAACACGTTATTCGACTATTTATCGTTCTATGATGTTGTTTCTTCGTATCAATATGTCTATGTGTTGATATGCATGTGTGGTATATCGTTTAGGGCGACAGCTAAATAACGATTAGGCCGTTCGTAGACGTTAGGATTCGAGTATAGGGCGACAGCAAATACTCGTTCCTCGCCGTCTAGTAATCGCTAAATTTAGATCCCCACGAACGTTTAGGGTGACAGCAAATCCGTGAGTGGGTAGGAAATTACTGCGATTTAGTCGATAATCACGTAGGAGCGATATTCCGTAAGCCTTATCCAACAAAACTCAGCGGGATTCGAATCCCGGACACATATTTGTCATCTTAAGTCACTCTTATTACTTCTAGTTGTGTTCCTTAGTCTTTCGATCCTTTAAGTTGCTCTGTTAAGTTAGTTCGTAATATAAACAAATCCTGTTATTTTATTTAGGTTAAATATCGAGTCGATAGGTTAATACTAGTACTCAATTTATTCCTCGTGTTCGATACTCGGATATTCGCTATAGCTATATTACAAACGATAGGTACACTGCCTATCGCGCGTGATTCTAGTTATAATATATTCGTTTTAATTATTACTTGACGTACTCGTACGATCTTTTAATTTAAACATACACACACGCGATCAGGCAGCATTACAACACTTCTTTCAATGTGTTCGGGCACCGCCATATAGTAACGTCGTAAGCTAACTTTCACATTTCCAAGCTGTAATAAGGGTCAACTAGTGAACCCATATCGACGTTGGCATAACCACAAGCAGCAATTGCGTGTGGGCAAGGAATTCGGTCGATGTCTAACATCTTACAGCTGCATGTACGCATGTGTAGATCGACGACCTTGTTCACCTTCTGGCCGTATACGTTATATGTTAGACGCCCAACTTTTGACACATGAAATCTTTGGACCCAACGAAATTCTCGCAGAGGATCGACTCGACCTCAGGAGGCACGGCTAGTAACTATCAAGAAGCGTTAGTAAGCTACTCAGAGGACAACTCTCAGGAGTCGGCAGAGAATTTTCGAACAAAGGCATCTGTAGACGGTCGAGAGACAGAAGTCGAGATGGCTGAACGCAGAGTACCGGTCCACCAGGACCAAGAAGAGGAACAATCTCTACAAGACCTACTCAAGAGTGCCTCCCTCGACGGAACTGAATCGACAATCGTTATTCCGCCGATCGAGAACAACAATTTCGAGCTGAAGCACGCCTGGCTTCAGATGATCTTTCAGACGGCCCAGTTTGAAGGAAATCCCGATGATGATCCGTACTCCCACCTGAAGGCTTTTCTTACAGTAACAGACACCATTAAGATTAATGGGGTCCCGAGTGATGCGATTAAACTAATGTTGTTTCCATTCTCACTCAAGTACAGGGCGAAGGATTGGTTGGAGATGTTACCGCCCAGATCGATCACTACGTGGAAAGAACTACGAGTAGCATTCATCGGCCATTACTTCCCACTGTCAAAGGTATTACGGTTGAAGACGGAGATCTCCCTTTTTCACCACAAGGATTCAGAGAATCTTTACGAAGTGTGGGAGAGGTACAAATCGCTGTTGAAGAAATGTCCACAACACGGGATGTCGAAGGCCGCTATGATCAACCGATTTCATGAGGGCCTCAATGATCAAACAGTTCATATGTTAGACGGAGCCGCGGGAGGAGGGCTCGTAAAGCTCAATGCTACAGACGCTTGGAACCTAATCGAAGACTACTCGAGGAACAGTTTCATGAGAGGCAATACGAGGATTAAGACTCCAGGAGTGTTTGTGGGGAGCGAGGAGACTGCTACACATGCCAAGATTGAGGCGTTGCAACAGCAGATTGCAACTACCAATTCCCAGCTCCAGACAGTGATCAACACACTACTCCCAAAGGCCGGGCAAACACAGCCAATACATGCCGTGATGACAAGCCCATCGCCTCAGAAGCCATATACACCACAATGCGAGATTTGTGGTGCAGCTCATGAGACCTCGGAGTGCCAAGTCGGACAATCACTGGAACACGTGGACTATATGGGGAATTACCAAGGCCAGCGAAGTTTTCAACCTCGCGCGCATCTAAATCTATCATATGGGAACCAAAACCACAACACCCAAGGACCACCGGGATTCCAACCTAGATCTTCTGGTTTCCAAGGAGGAACATCACGTCCGTATCAGAATACATCTGTAGGGTCGGGGTCCGACGACATTAGGGAAATGAAGGATATGATGAAGACGCTCATCACCAATTTCACCAACACCACACAAGCCCACGAGAGTCGGATGAATAAGATGGTGGAGTACATAGAAGTACGTGCCCAGAATACCGACGCTTCTATCAAGAAATTGGAGCAACAAGTGGGCCAAATGGCGAAGCAGTTGGCTGAGCGAACTCAGGGATCACTCCCAAGTTATACCGAACCAAATCCCAAGGAGTATTGCAAGGCGGTCACCCTGAGAAACGGAAGAGAGTTGCAAGAGGTACCTCCCAAGAAGAAATCAAATGATAAAACTGAGGTCGAGGTCCACGACGAGCCAGAAATGGAGATGGGAAAAGGCGACAATGTTGAGAAAGCTGAAGCTGAGAAGGAAAACGCCGAAGCTGAGAAGGAGAAGGTCGAGCCTGAGAAAGAAAAGGCGAAGGAGATCGAGCGGCCACCGGTGAAGCCATACCATCCAAAAATTCCTTACCCAGCCCGACTAAAGAAGGATAAAGACGAGGCACAATTTGGTAAATTTATGAGTATGTGTAAGGAATTGCATATTAACCTACCTTTTGTTGAAGCTATTACGCAGATGCCTAGCTTCGCCAAGTTCTTGAAGGACCTACTGACGAACAGAAGGAAGCTCGATCCACCGTATGCCTGCGAGGAGAGTGCTCGGCGATACTCCAAAGCAAGATCCCTAAGAAGCTTAAGGACCCAGGGAGTTTTACTATTCCCTGTCTTATAGGAGACCTAGTTGTTGAGCGTGCGTTAGCTGACCTAGGTGCTAGCCTTAATTTAATGCCATATTCAATGTTTAAGCGCTTAGGATTAGGTGAGCCACTACCCACTAGGATGAGCTTGCAGTTAGCCGATAGATCGTTGAAGTATCCTCGAGGTGTTATCGAGGACGTTCTAGTTAAAGTGGATAAGTTCGTAATTCCTGCTGATTTCGTATTTTAGACATGGAGGAGGATGATAATGTCCCGTTGATATTAGGCAGACCGTTCTTAGCCACAGGAGAAACCATGATAGACGTTAGGAATGGTACATTGACGTTGACAGTAGATGGAGAAAAGGTTACATTTAGTATGGCAGATTCGATGAAAAAGAGTAATGAGCAAGACGATAAATGCTATTTTTTAGACGTGTTTGAGCACGATTTTCTCTTTTCCGTGCAAGGTCTGTCACAGGTCGGCGAGCAGGACATGCATACACTTATGGCAATCGACGAGTGTGGGGAGGAGGTCGACGAGCCTATCATAGCCATCGACGAGAGCAGCGAAGAGGACAAAGAAAAGAGCTCGGTCGAGGAGCCACCGGTCCTAGAGTTGAAGCCGCTGCCCGACCACCTCGAGTACGCGTTGCTTAGCAGCAATGGAGGGCTACCAGTCATCATCTCGTCGAGCCTAGACAACGGACAGAAGGGCCAGCTCTTGGATGTGTTGAAAGCGCACAAGAAGGCCTTGGCGTGGAAAATATCCGACATAAGGGGTATCAGCCCGAGCTACTGCACGCATAAGATCCTCATGGAGGACGATTTCAAGCCGGTCGCTCAACGCCAAAGGCGGCTCAACCCCAATATGAAGGACGTGGTAAAGAAGGAAGTGATCAAACTGCTAGACGCAGGGATGATCTATCCCATTTCAGACAGCGCATGGGTCAGCCCGGTCCAAGTAGTCCCAAAGAAGGGAGGCATGACGATCGTCACCAATGACAAGAACGAGCTGATTCCGACGAGGACGGTGACTGGATGGTGCGTCTGCATCGACTACAGGAAGTTGAACGATGCAACTAGAAAGGATCATTTTCCTTTACCATTTATTGATCAGATGCTAGAAAAACTTGCCGGCCACTTATTTTACTGTTTCCTAGATGGTTTGTCAGGTTATCTACAGATCCCCATAGCACCCGAGGACCAGGAAAAGACCACGTTCACTTGTCCGTTCGGAACGTTCGCGTACCGAAGGATGCCATTTGGCTTATGCAATGCCCCGGCCACCTTCCAGCGATGCATGATGGCCATATTCGACGAACTGGTAGGTGAGGTAATGAAGGTATTTATGGACGACTTTTCTGTGTTCGGTTCCTCGTTTGATGCATGTTTGTCAAATCTGAAACTCGTACTCGCACGTTGCGAGGAAACAAACTTGGTACTTAATTGGGAAAAGTGCCACTTCATGGTTCGAGAGGGTATAGTTCTCGGTCATAAGATCTCCTCTAAGGGAATCGAAGTGGACCGAGCTAAGGTAGAGACGATAGAAAAATTGCCCGTTCCCTCGAACGTGAAGTCCATAAGGAGCTTTCTAGGACATGCGGGGTTTTATCGTAGGTTTATTAAAGATTTTTCGAAGATCGCAAGACCCATGTCTAGGTTGCTAGAAGAAGATGCCCCGTTTGATTTTAATGACGAGTGCTTGCATGCTTTCAATTTGCTTAAGGAGCGACTTATCGCAGCACCTATTATGGTCGCCCCTGACTGGGGGCTGCCCTTTGAACTAATGTGCGATGCTAGTGACTATGCAGTTGGAGCCGTGTTAGGGCAGCGTAAGGACAACCATTTCAGGCCGATCTACTATGCGAGTAAGACGTTAGACGCAGCCCAAGCCAATTACACGACCACCGAAAAGGAGCTGTTGGCTGTCGTGTTTGCTTTCGACAAGTTCAGGTCATATCTTATCCTATCCAAAGTTATCGTTTTTACTGACCATTGTGCTCTTAAGTACTTGTTAGCAAAGCCCGATGCCAAGCCACGGCTGATCAGATGGATCCTACTACTGCAAGAGTTCGATATTGAGATTCGGGATAAGAAGGGTGCGGAGAACCTAGCGGCGGATCACCTCTCTCGACTGGAGGAGTCCGAAATATACCACAAGGACGGAAGGCCGATACAAGATAGGTTCCCAGACGAGCATCTTTACTCGATACAGGTGGTAAGTGACGTCACTCCCTGGTTTGCAGATTACGCTAACTATCTTGTTGCGAGGGTCCTACCAAAGGAGTATACCAGTCAGCAGAAGAAGAAATTCTTTTCTGATTTGAGATACTACTTTTGGGAAGACGCATATCTTTTCAGGCGATGTGCAGACCAGGTAATACGACGATGCGTTGCCGTTCCAGAAACGACACAGATCCTGAGGCACTGCCACAATGGACCGACCGGAGGGCACTACGCAGCCAACAGAACCGCTCAGAAGGTGTTGGAAAGCGGATTCTACTGGCCCACGATATTCAAGGACGCCCAAAGGTACGTTGACACTCGTGATAAGTGTCAGCGCGCAGGTAATCTCTCGAAACGCGACGAAATGCCCCAAAACTTCATCCTAGTTTGTGAAATTTTCGACGTTTGGGGTATAGATTTTATGGGACCATTCCCTAGCTCGTACAATAATAAGTACATCCTAGTTGTGGTCGATTATGTGTCTAAATGGGCCGAGGCGCAAGCCTTACCCACGAACGACGCTAGGGTAGTCGTTAGATTTCTTCGAGCATTGTTTTCACGTTTTGGGGCGCCTAGGTGCATTATTAGTGATAGGGGTACACATTTCTGTAACACCCAGTGTGCACGCACGTTAGAACATTATGGTGTTAGACACAGCCTATCCACCCCATACCACCCCCAAGCTAGTGGTCAAGTAGAAGTAGTGAACCGTGAGTTGAAGCGCATTCTAGAGAAAACTATAAATGGGAATCGACGGGAATGGGCGAATAAGCTTAATGACGCACTTTGGGCTTATAGGACTGCGTATAAGACGCCAATAGGCACTACACTGTATAGATTGGTCTACGGGAAGGCATGCCACCTCCCCGTAGAAATCGAACATAAAGCCTATTGGGCAATCAAGTCATTGGACATGGATTTGGGGAAAGCCGGCGGAAAGCGGCAGCTCCAAATTAATGAGCTTGACGAGTGGCGTTTATCAGCTTATGATAACGCTAGAATGTATAAGGAGCGTTCAAAAGCCTACCATGATAGCAAAATTAGGCACAGACGAGAATTTCAAGAAGGGGACCAAGTCCTCCTCTTAATTCTCGACTTAGACTTTTTCCTGGCAAGCTTAGATCACGTTGGTCAGGACCTTTTACAGTTACTCGTGTTTTTCCCTATGATACTGTCGAAATTTCAAATGTTGAGCAGGGAAATTTCAAGGTTAATGGCCATCGACTGAAGCATTACTACGGAGGAGGAGCAGACACAGGAACAAAGGAGGTCATGTACCTCGATTTCACGCTATCGTAGAACGAAAAAAGGGTACGCCCGGCTCACGACGTTAAAGAAGCGCTTCTTGGGAGGCAACCCAGGTATTTTTTATTTATGTTTTAAGCATTATAAATTAAAAAATAAAAAAAATTATTAATTAAAATTAATTAATTTAAAAAAAATAATAATAATAAATAAAATAATAATAATAAAATAAAAACAAAAAAAAATAAAAAAAAAAACTAAAAAAAAAAGAAATAAAAAAACATATCTCACGGCCTGCGTCTTATTAGTCACGGCCGTGATTCGAACGAGGCAATGCCACTGCCCTCGTTCACGGCCTATGACCTTCTGAATCGCGGCCGTGAACCACCCACAACAAACACACTGCCCGGGTCACGGCCTGTGAATATGCATTCACGGCCGTGACATAGACGGACTGCATAAAAAAAAACAAACTTTTTCACCATTTCCTCCCTCTTTTTTTCCCCCTTTCTTTCTCTCGTCTCCCTCACAACCTAAAATCCACCCACAAACCGACCGGCAGCCACATCCGACCACCAAGCACACCGCCAAACACACTCCGGCGAAACATACAAACACTCTATAACCTACATTCTCTTAAAATCGCAAGGTACGACTGCTTTTACCCTAATTAGTTTGAATGTCGGGATGTCATTGGAATTTGTTTAATTGGGTATTACTCTGCTTTTTCTGCGATCATTACATGTTAGTATCATTATGGGCATGCCAAATATGTTGAATTGAACCACGAATTTGAATGTCGATATGTTTTCTTTTTGTACCCTAATTGTCGAATTTGATGATTTTCGAAATTGGGTAGCTTTTGGTGTTGTCACTCCTCCCCGTGGTTAGATACTTGCTTTAAACACGATGGTTTCGCTGAATTTGTTCATTTCGTCCGTCAATTCTCAATTTGGGACCAATAACCCTAAGTACTTAATTTGGGGATTTTCGAAAATTGTTGCCGAATTGGTTGCTTAGTGTTTTCATTAGCGTCGTTTTATCGTTTGAAGTTGAAGAATGTGCTTGATTCATCGATTATTGCGATTTGAAAGAGTATTTTAGTTGGTCTATTATGTGTTCGACAAAATGCCGCTTTGAATGTTCATATGTTCTTGCTTTAGAATTGTCAATTTTGTCGCTACGTTGGTCGAGTCGAGCTGTGTTGATTATCTTTTTCTCGCCAACTAACATTTGGACTTCTAGGTACTATGGGTCGAAGCCGCTCATCTGCATCAACGAGTCGTCAACGTCGAGGCCCAAGCACGAGCCGCACACCGTCACTGCTAGAGTCTATGGGGCAGTTTGACGACGAGACGCACCAGGCCCGTTACAACAGGCTAAAGAACACGGAATTCATTCTAACTGATCAGATTGATCACGAGACGCTGGAAAAGTACAACATTGACCAGCAGGTGGCCGGCTACCTGTCACTGAGTGGGTGGCTCGATTTCTTTCACATCGACGAGCCGGGATATAAAGAGCTTACCTTGGAGTTCCTGTCCACCTTCGCCCACGAAGAATTCGGCCGGAACAAGATTACTTTTCGGGCGTTTAACACGGAGGAGGTGTTTACCATTAAAGACATATGCCGTGCAATTGGGACACCGGAGCTACCTTACGGGCACCAAGGGCTACAAGACTTGTATTACAAGAATTATCTGGAAAACCCGGACGTCCGACAGGCCTGTTGGGATGAGATTACAAGACCCGGCGAGCCACCCTTCAGCGTCAAAACATCGAAGGCCTCATCACTCAGGAGCCCCGGTCTGCGATATATCCACCGGCTACTGACGACTTCGCTCACACCAAGGGGCGAGTCACACGGCGCGATTGGTCTTCGCGACCTCTTTTATTTAGCCAAGATGCAGCGCGGGGAACACGTACACCTAGGAATGGCCCTGAAGCACGCCTTCGCGGCCCAGGCCGACGTTCGTAGCCACGGGAAGATCACAGTAGCGCCATTTGTTACTAGGATCATCAAAGGCCTTAACCTATGGCCAGAAAATCCACCGGAGATGGAGATTGTGGGCGGGCGTAATCCGGTCAACGAGGATATGATGGTGAAGATGAAAATGTTGATCAAGGCTCCCAACTGGTCTCGCTCGAACAAGGTTTACGTCTGGCACGAGGTCTACCGTGGGCAAACAGACCTGGGCGACGCATTCCCAGAGCCACTACAAATTGAGGGCGTGGGGCCATTCCCAGTTCACCCCGACACTGCCGGCACTTCCCATTCCTCTGGTTATCACGAGGGCGAATCATCAGGGGTTGCTCGTTTTGCCTCAGCCGCCGACCTTCACACACTGCGCGAGGACATGCTACGCTACAACGAGGAGGCCATTCGACGCGATGAGGAGACACGACGGCGCCAGGACGAGCATGAGCGTCGAAACGAGGAAGCCCACCGACGCTACCGCGAGGAGCAACAGCGATATGAGCAGGCCCTTAAAGCCATGAACGACGCGGTCAGGCGATCACAGGAGTCTCTGCGTTCCTTCGCCCTCGGCAGCCCTCACCACCACCACCTTAGTTCCGACTTCAGTTGGGATTTTTCTTTTGTAAAACACTTTGTGTGTTTGGTTTAGTCATCACGACACTTTTGATGATTATGACTCGTTTTGCTGTTACTTTTTATTTCCATCGTACGTTTAATTTTCTTATTCAGTGCTTACAGAAAACGTGACACGAATTCAGACTACGACCCAAAATATTCACAATTAGTGAAGCAACCATGTTCAAACTACATCAAATGATAGCGGCAGAGCCACGCCAATTTTTCAGGGGAGTCACGTTCTTTTCAACTTCTTTTACCTTCCTGTTATTTGTTTTACACGTTGAGGACAACGTGACTCTTAAGTGTGGGGAGGGGGAATTTTGTTAAGGAATTTTGTTGAAAAGTTACGTGAAAATTTTTTATGACGTGTTTTGGCTTTTAAATCTATAAAAGTTTGGCATGATTGTTTGCGTTCATCTCAATGTGGATTGCATATTAGGGAGTCTAGTGAGCGATAAAGACATGCATCAGTGATTTAATCTTTTCAGCATGAATAGATATAGTGTTACTTTGAGAGATTCACACACATAACCCATGTTCTGTTGTGAGAGTTTGAGCTGACGAGCTTTTGCTCATTTTTTCTTGGTTGTGTGAGTAGTGCATAATTTACGTCTCTCTAGAACTTGCTTGTTTGATACGCATTGACATTGCTTATAGTATGTTTTGTATGAATATGACGAAGGCATTAGGAAATAAGTCCACGGCCAAAGTTCCCGACCACGACTGATCACCGTAGTTAGCCACTTTGTGCCTAAGCCTATTTATTCCTTACACCTCGTATATCATAACCCTCTGACCTAAATAAGCCTCCAGAGATCATTTGAACCCGAGTTAAGCGGAAGTGAAAGTCAAATGTCAAAGTCGAAAAGCGCAGAGATGACGGCCCGCCGGAAGTGAACAGTTTGTTGAAGAAAAAAAAAGAAAAAAAAGAAGAAGAAGAAAAAAATTTGGAGAAGTGAAGCATGAGGAGAATAAGCTGTTGCGAAAAAAAAAGAAAAAGAACCTTTCCTTTGATAATCTTCCGGTCTCGTGTTTTCCACATCATCCCCTCATTTATAGACTTGGAAGAAGAAGGCATAGTGGAACGCAGCAAAAATAAGAATATGAAGACGGCGTAATCAGAAAGGCTAATTGTTGGCGTGCTTTAGACAATGACATGAAGACCGACACGACTGCTACTCATATGTGATTCCATTACCACTTCAATACTATCTGAACCCATTTAACCCGAAAAAGACCTTCTGATTCATGCTAACTGCTTTAAGTAGTAGACGTGCGATTGACTTGCAAGCATATGGTTTAGACTAGATTATTGCATGAATTGAGTGATACACCGATTTTTTAGCCTATACACTGAGTGATTTGAGTGAATCCCTGCGAGGTGTGGATCTCGATTAGTAGTGCTAAGGAAATTCGTGTCGATTAGTGCTGATTATTTTTTTGCAGTGTCCATAATTGCTTGCTTGATTCCATTTTGTGTTTTCCATCTGCGTTGGTGAATTGTGAATGGTCGTGCCGTTATCTTGATAACCTTTTCTTGCTTTTAGTTTGCTTGAGGACAAGCAAAAGCTTAAGTGTGGGGAGGTTTGATAAACGTATTTTAATACGTTTATTGTTATGTTTATTTGGGTTATAATAGGAAAGTTTTGATCATTCTATGCATTTATTGGCTCTATTTACACTCATTTAAATATTGTAGGACCTTCGAATGATTATCAAGCGAAAAGGAACGAAAACGAGGCGGAAACGACACGAAAATGGCGAAGTTTGAAGCTGCCAGATATAAGTCATAGCCGTGAACAGTCTTGCAAGAGGCCGTGAATGTTGGCAGTAAGCTTACGGAGAAGGGTCACGGCCGTGAATCATATTGCATGAAGCCGTGACAGTGGGTAGTGGGTCGACTAATGACAGTCACGGCCGTGAACTCCTTTGTATGAGGCCGTGAATGTGGGCAGTGAGCGTAAGAGACATAAGCCTCCAGTGTCACGGCCGTGACCCCTGATGTACGAAGCCGTGAACTACGGCAGAGAGTTGGAGAATGTTTATTCACGGCCGTGAAGCCTTATGCAAACAAGGCGTGAATCAAGGCAGAGAGTTCAACGAAGGAAAAATCCATTGATTCACGGCCGTGACTTAAGATGCAACAAGCCGTGAATCATGCCAAAAAGTCAAGTTTTAGGGTTTAAGCCTCCTTCACGGCCGTGAATCATGTTGCACGAGGCTGTGACTCATGCCAGAAAGTCAAGAAATAGGGTTTTGAGCCGCCGTCACGGCCGTGAAGGCCCATTAAGAGGTCGTGAACGTGCCAAAATTCAGGGTTTTAGCCCATTTTCGAAGCATAAAAAGGGGATGCTCCTTAGAACTGAAAAGAACCTCATATGGACGAAAACTTAGAGCAATAAAAGAGAAGGAAGAATACTAGAAGCAGTCCCGTGATTCGGAGAAGCTCAAGGGACGATCCAGCAACGAAGCTACGCTCATACGATCGAGGAACGAGAGCTCCACCTCGGAAACGCCATATTCACTTCTTAGGAAAGTTTTTATGAGTTCTCTATCCTCGTTTTCCTTAAATCTCGTTGTTGTGACGTTCAATATGAGTACCTAATCCTTTTGTGTGTTTGGGAATAGGTGAACGTTGGGTTATGTTGTAGTTAAGGCGTAGGATAATCGTGAACACGTTATTCGACTATTTATCGTTCTATGATGTTGTTTCTTCGTATCAATATGTCTATGTGTTGATATGCATGTGTGGTATATCGTTTAGGGCGACAGCTAAATAACGATTAGGCCGTTCGTAGACGTTAGGATTCGAGTATAGGGCGACAGCAAATACTCGTTCCTCGCCGTCTAGTAATCGCTAAATTTAGATCCCCACGAACGTTTAGGGCGACAGCAAATCCGTGAGTGGGTAGGAAATTACTGCGATTTAGTCGATAATCACGTAGGAGCGATATTCCGTAAGCCTTAGCCAACAAAACTCAGCGGGATTCGAATCCCGGACACATATTTGTCATCTTAAGTCACTCTTATTACTTCTAGTTGTGTTCCTTAGTCCTTCGATCCTTTAAGTTGCTCTGTTAAGTTAGTTCGTAATATAAACAAATCCTGTTATTTTATTTAGGTTAAATATCGAGTCGATAGGTTAATACTAGTACTCAATTTATTCCTCGTGTTCGATACTCGGTTCGCTATAGCTATATTACAAACGATAGGTACACTGCCTATCGCGCGTGATTCTAGTTATAATATATTCGTTTTAATTATTACTTGACGTACTCGCACGATCTTTTAATTTAAACATACACACACGCGATCAGGCAGCATTACAACACTTCTTTCAATGTGTTCGGGCACCGCCATATAGTAACATCGTAAGCTAACTTTCACATTTCCAAGCTGTAATAAGGGTCAACTAGTGAACCCATATCGACGTTGGCATAACCACAAGCAGCAATTGCGTGTGGGCAAGGAATTCGGTCGATGTCTAACATCTTACAGCTGCATGTACGCATGTGTAGATCGACGACCTTGTTCACCTTCTGGCCGTATACGTTATATGTTAGATGCCCAACTTTCGACACATGAAATCTTTGGACCCAACGAAATTCTCGCAGAGGATCGACTCGACCTTCGGTATAAACGACGTCGAATTCGCAGCGATAGAAGCTTCGCATGCTCTTCGATGCTTACTGAACCAAGCTGATGTTAATCGGTGATCGAACCCAACAATCCTATAATTGGAAGTTCTCTATCCGCTCGTAGAGCCGCATTTATCGACTCCGATCCATTGGTCGTCATGATGTTATATCTCGATTTGGGACATATGCCCTCGTCCACCGTTCCATTGCAATCTCGTCAAGAGATCGACCCACCGAATTGAATGTTGAACCCAGATCTTTGTATTGTGCATCGCACTCGGCCTTGGTGTAGGCATTCGCCTACCCGCCTGAAAATGGGGCACACACCCTTGTTCGGCGTTTCGTCTTCAGATTTTGTTGAATGTGCCACGCACAGAAATCGTGAAACTAATTCAGAAACACAGCAGGGACGGCATTCTTTATACCGTGGTTTCGATCAGAAGTAATGACAAGTTCATTACAGTCCGGTACGAAACGACTCAATCTAGTGAGAAACCACGTCCAAGATTCGGTTTCCTCTGAGTCAGCAAGACCCCATGCGAGCGGGTATTGATGGTAATAGCCATCTTGCGCCGTAGCAATGAGCAAAACTCCTTTATACTTTTCCTTCAAAAAGGTTACCTTGATGATCGACTTTCCTCATGTAGACAAATCCCCTAACGCAGACGCCCTATGCAAAGAACATATATTTGAACCTCCTTTCTTCGTCCATCTCCCAATTCGTGATTCTATCAACGTTGCTTGCCTCAACGCATACAAGTACGCCGAAAGTAAATCGTAACAATCGTCTCTGTTACCGACTAATTCGTCCGACGCTAGTTGCTTGCCTCTCCAAGCCCTGTAGTACGAGACATCTAACTCTCCTGTTCTGCGTCATCGACATGATTGACTTGGGTTGTGGAATGTCTTTAGGACCGGTGAAATGTTGCAACAGAACTTGGGATACAACTGACGAACTTCCTTGCCGATGTTTACGGCGATGATGAGAAACCGCGCATGTTTGCTTATCGCAGTACGTTCGTATTGAGAAAAAAGGGGAGTCCTTGTCCTATGCAGTTCGTAATCGCCATGTGCATCCGTCACTTGTGCATTTCACTACATACATGGTTTTATTTGATCGGATCAATTTGAACTCGAAACACGCATCAAGGGCGACTTTAGTGATCACGTCCTTGACTTTCTTCTTGTCCCAAAATTCCTGACTAATGAACAAGCGTGAATAATCCCCAAATCCATACGTACTGTCGTCCGCATGTGGAGAGTTATGCTCCGCGATTGTGACATCTTCATTATCACTTTCAGAAGCATAATGTTCCTCGGGTTGTTCGAATGGATCATCTTCATTCTCATTTTGATTCTCGCACTGTCCGGTTTGATCTTCTTGCGTCGCACTGCTCTATTAGACCGACGTTGAAATTCGATTCGTCATTAAGATGAGCTTGTGGTGGTGGCACTGACAAGGGACGCAACCTCAACAAGGAGCACGGGTCTAGACTGCGGGCCACCAAAACCAAGGTATGCACGTATACCGTAGTCATTCTCGATGTAGATGGGTCGTGGGAAATCGTAAACTACACTAGGCATATAGCTTAACGTAAGTGTGGAATTGTCGTTGCGTAGCGACAAAACCTTCACAATCTCATCCTTCACGTCATCGAACGTGCATGTTTTCTCGTCGACCAAGATTGATTGCCATCTCTATGAGTAGGAAGAGGACACCACTTCGAGGTATTGTCCTCGCCAATTATCCATTGACCCTCGACTTGGAAGACAATGTTACTGATCGTCATGATTACCGTCTGATAGAAAGTAAAATTATTAGAACCGTAGCCCTACTTGTGAAAACCAATACAACTTGCAAAAACCCGAACGTGTGAAACCCTAGTTTGCAAAAACTCTAGTTTTCGAAAATGTTATTTCGGATGCTGTGTGTTTGTTAATGTGATTTCGAGACATAATTAAAGCCCTAACAGCTTGCAAAATCCTAACAGCTTTCGAAAACCCTAACAGCTATCGAAAACCCTAACACATAGCATGTGACCCCTGCAATGCAGCTGGGGACCCACGCACCGATGCTCGGGACCCCTGCACAAGTGCGCAGGACCCCTGCTCTAGTCGCAGCAGCACTGATGCACTGGTCCTCAGCTCTCATGTGCGCGGGACCCATGACCTAGTGCGAGGGACCCCTGACCTAGTGTGCGGCCCATGCGCGGGACCTAGCACCATCGCCTGGGGCCTCTAAACTGATGCGCGCGGCCCCATGCTCCAGTGCGTGCGCCCCCTGCACTGATGCGCGGCACCCCGACACCAGCTTGCGGGGACCGAGTAAAGATGCTCGGGGCCCCTGAAGTTATGTGCGGTGCCCCAGATCTAATGCATGGGGCCCTTGTGGATATATGTGCGGGTTCCATGAAGCATGACCACGAGTTTCGTCTTTCCGATTGGAAATTCGACACTCTCATGGCCAAACATCATCTCTTTGACACAATCACGTAATTTCGAGAAATTCGTAAATCGAAACGAAAAAACTTACTGTAAAGCGTTAGAGCTGGGTATTTCCTTCCAAACTTGTTTCGCAGACTTCGAGCTCAGTTAGTGACGAGAATGAGGCTGTTTTTTCTTAGAGACGATGAAGAAAGGAAGGATCGATATGGGTGGTTGTAATAATTATTACGTGCTGCTGTGCGTTTAAATGGAATTTCGTTTCTTTATATAGATACAGATTGTCTGTATTTATATTTATTTTTTTTTTCTTTTATTTTTAGTTAATTAACGTGGGTTTAAAGAAGATGGTTAACGGTTAATTAAAATGAAGTCCATTACCAAAAAAAAGGTCAACAAGACTATTTTTTTAACATTGACTGAGTGAAGGGCTATATTTTTAAAAGACCCACTATACTGCATATATTATAGCAAAAAATATATATATTTATATAGATTTTCAATAACATGAGAACTGCTATAATAAAAAGGGGGTCCATTGATTGAGATAGTTCGATTATAATTGCTCAATAAGTACCATGATAGCAATTGTTAGAGACAAGATTTGTAAGATTTCTTGTTACCAAACAAGATTTTATAGCAGGCTACTCAATTAAGCTTAAAACTCCAACGGCTATCTTATAATCTTTGACAAACATTGATTGAGATAGTTTCGATTATAATTGAGCTTAAAACTCCAACGGCTATCTTCTAATCTTTGACAAACATGCTACAACATTATTTCAACTATAAAAATAAATATATCATTTCACAAGCCACCGCCTCGACTAAGATGAAAATATATATCCACTTTGTGTTGACTATCTTACCTAATATCAATCAGTTGTTTTTTAAGATTAAAATCTTGAAATCTAACAAGGTAGGGTTCGATATGTTGGCACTTGATATGATAATACGTGTAATGTGCCTATGAATTAATAATTCTGTTAAAGAAGATGGTCCATATGTAGTGAAATGTACAAGACAAGAGGAAAGAACATGCCACAAGCTATATTATGTTTTATGGTCTCCATTGAATGAATGATAAAGACTTGGACAAAACCTTATCCGTCACAGAGACATATAACCATTTGCTGCACTGAAAACAACTGCTATTTATCAATACAGTAGATGAAAGTTACCCACTCTGTTCCTAAATGAAAGAACACTCAATTACCTTGTCGAAGAAAGTGTACAAAGATGCGAATAATCATGTAATATGGAACTCACAGATTCATAGTAAAGCGAATGAATGCAGTCATATGACTAAGTAATAGTATTACATACAGACAACACAGAAAACACCTTACCAAACCGAGTTTTTGTTTCTCTTTATTATATGTTGCAACGATCATAACCTGAGAACCACGAAGAGGGTTCGTCGCCAACGTCGTGAAACTGTGCGAATTCTTCTCGCCATTTCTGATCGCCGCTGCTTTCCTTAATCTCGTTAGAAGCAAAGTCGTCTTTAGGCAAGTGAGAAGCTCCTCCCAAGAGCTTTTTTAGCCGATCTATTTCTTTGTAGGCACCTTCTGTCTCATGCTCCGCCATTGTAGCTCGTTTCTGCAGATTATCCATGTCATGAAGCCAATATCGGGTGAAGCTAAAATTGCAGAAAATGGATGAAATTTCACTGTGCATTAACGACAAAGGACAACCGATAAATATGTCAATCGTTGCACTGGCAAAAGCTCGAAAGCATATTTCTCCATGTACAGGACCAGAAAACACATAGTTCGTGCCCACTATAACTGAAGATTACATCAAGTCATGACCTCGAAGTTCTAAAGGAATGTGCACAGATTGTAGGATGTATATAAAAAGCATATTCTACGTAATAAAATTACTGCATGTGAAATGACAGCAATCAAAACACGAGCCAGAAAAACAACAAGACAACTCACCTCAGCAGCGGCCACAACTTCTTCCGCTTCTTTAAGACGCACAAGTAATTCCCCAGCGGCTTGAACAGCTTCAGCAGTATCCCTCAATTGGGCTTGAAGCCCTTTGTTTTCCTCCCTAAAGTATTGTCTCTCCTTTTCTCTTTCCGCTTTAAGTGCTGAAATTTCAGCTGCAAGAGCATTAATGAACTTAGACTCAGCACCTCTTACCCCTGCCTTTGCTGCAGCTTTCTTAACATCATCAATCCCTTCATGAATTTTTCTATGTCTAGCAAGTAACTGCATGTGCCTCTCTTCAAGCTCGGCGTACTGCTCGAGCATACGCGCATGGCCTTCCATTGCCATTTGCATAGCCTCTTTGAGTTCCTCACAGCACCTCTTTTCGGTATCAAGATCTTGTTTTTGCTTTTGGGAAATTGATCGGCTGGATTCAAGTTCATCGCGGAGTTCTTCAACTAGGGAAATCCATTTGCTTTCTGTTTCAGTCCACAATCTCCGTTCATGCTCAAGTATTTCCTCGACATTGTCAGCTGGTTGTGGAGTCTCAGATAATGCTGAAACAGCACTTGGCTTACAAGAAGAAGTTAGCTGCAGAAGAAGGGCTTGTTTTTTGGAGGTTATTGATGAAGAGTCCAGGTAAAATTGGAGTTGAGTACGCAAGTCTTGTATTTCTTCCAATAAAATGTCCCTCTCACCAAAATCAAAGAAATTTTGATATCTTTCCAACTCTTCTTGAACTTTCTTTAGCTCTATTTTTGTTCTCAAAACATCAGGATGGTTGTCGTATTGTTCCTTAAGAATCTATACATATAACACAGGAGAACACACCATAAAACTAGAATAATCACATTATGATGGACAATAAAAAAGTTGTATAACCCACAATTCAGCCACTCGTACCTTATTCTCATGGGCTAATGATAGATATTCGTCCTCCATGAAATCTTCTTTAGTAAGCACTCCATCCATCAAGCTCTCGAGCCGTGCAATTTTATCTTCACGAGTTTGACCAATTATGGCATTACACTCTCTCTCATGTTTATATTGCTGGATCTGTTGCATGCATGGAAGAAATCAACAGAGATTTAGTTGCAGTTTCAACGAAAAGGCTTATCTTGTTTATTCAATAAAACTTACCAAACGATTAAGTTTAATGATCTCTGCATTTTGTTTCGAGCACACCTCTTCCAATGCCATCTCCCTACGAATGGCACCAGCCAAAACCTTTTCGACTGCCTGGAAGATGGGAACGTTTTACAATATAAGAATCAACGGCAAAAATTTGTCTTAAAAGGCACCAGCAATAGAGCCAAGGAAACATACTTTGGGTAACTGATGTTTGCATTTGTCATGCGCCAGAGATGAATCATTAACAGGCACTAATTGCATTCCTTGTCCATCATTTTCATCTGGAAATTCTTGTTGAAAAACCATTGCAGCCTTGCATTTGTGACACAGAACTCCTTCTGTAACCTTATCTGATTCATCCCCCCCACAAAGAGTCTGAACACCGACATCAACTTTGAGAACAGGTATGACTTCTTTAACATCAGATGGCATGCAAGAGAATCTAAATGATGATTGTCTGAGACCACCAGGTCCGATGCGTTGGCTCTTGATAACTACGAGACCACGGCGGAGGCTCGCAGCCAAATGTTCAGTTGACGCCAAAAATGACTTGCGGTTAGAAGCATCATTCAGACAGATGTTGTTCGAATGCTTAACAGTAGATATGATGTCTCCGCCCTCAATGTTTCCAAGAGCGGAAGACCTCTGAGATGCACTAGTTGAAGATGAGGTCCTAAGACTTTTCCTACTATTGTTCACTCTTGGGGAAACACTGGGAATAGGAGACTTGAGAACAGGAGAAACATCACCGGGAATGATACTGTGATCACAAATAGTGCCATCTTGAGTGCAATTTGTGGCCTTCTCAGGAGTATTCTTGGCTTCTTCAGAAGGTTCCAAGAAAGGATTTTGCTCAGCTTGCTCACAAGAAGCAATACAATTCGCCAAAAGTTCAGCAGCTAACAGATTGGGTTCATCTGATGTTTTCCCAGTCACAATTTTATCCGTCTCAACAGTTTTGAAAGAATCATCTTCCATATTAACATCAGTATCCTCATCAATTCGTTCATGCATATAACCATGCTTTGTTTCAGGATTAATAGGGACTGAATCATCTACATCCACGATTTCCATCTCGACATCACTGTCATCTGAACTTGGTAACATCATAGGTCGGTTGAGGCTATATCTCAGAAGATTCAAACTTCTTCTGGCACTCCATCCAGTTGCATAACCACCATCCAGACCTCTTTCATCCTTATTGTGCTTCATTCTCTGAAGCTCATTTCTGAGCTGACGAACCATTTCCCTCAACACACCAACATCGTCTTGCATCTCTTCATTAATAATTGCTCTATTCTTGATTGCTTTGGCACGTTGGGCAAATCTCAGAGTACTGAGTGTCTCACTCTTACAGCTGCAAAGAATCAACAACACGCAAATACAGTTCTCATGGGTAACCTATATAAAGAGTCAGTTGGAGGAGAGGCATAAACATGGTCAGAGAAATGACCTCGTGGACGGAGAAATTGCACAAATCATAGCTAACTTTGCATTACCACCTAGAGATTCCTGCAACAAAAAAGTTAACTTCGAATCTCGGTATGGGATATGTCTTGGTTTTCCGGTTTGAGAAATTTCTGCAAGGATATTTATCAAGTTCCTGGAAAGTTCAAAAGCAACCTAGTTAGCCAAACATACGAGTAGCAAAGCGTATCATTATCATATAGAAACAAAAAATATTGATAATCCGTAGAAGATAGTAAATATTGAAAGCTATAACAAATGGAAACAACTGCATATGCCCATATATTCCTCAAACTAAAATGCCATACCCTAGTTGTGAAAGTGAACGGTTAATGTTCCCGGCTTCCTTCAAACGCTCTCCAGCGGCACCAGTTTGCTTCTGTCTCTCTGATCCAGCCAGGTCAACAAAATTAATTCTGCTCACTTTCAGGTAGCTTAGACCGTCAGTTGGACTCTGAATTTTTTCATAAGATTGGGTGGATTAGAAGGAACACTTCAGAAAAAAGCATGACAAAAAATCAGCACAAAACATACAAATGTTAGCCACAAAAGTAAGGGAGAGGAGGGAACGACAAACAGAAAATATTAGCTCAGCTTACAAATACGATATGTAAATGATCGTTATGCAGGTTGGGAGCAAGAATTGTACGTTAGGAGCAAACAAACTCCAATAAAGGGGCCAATGTATTTACCTTACTCCGTGACTCGACCACACACGTGAAGACACTGTGGGAACGAGAACTTTCTGCATTTACACATGTGGCACTAGTTCGTCGATTTGACAACCCCTGCATGAATATAAGTTGGTAAGTTAACAGTGAGAAAACCTATTCGTTCGAACAGATAAGGCAGAATCGACACACCAAAACAATAAAGACAAATCTAAATCATTCATTGACCTCATCCAGGGCGTCTGGAATCATCGTACAGTGGCAAGGAAACACAAAGAAAAGAACAAAGACAATGCTACATGGAGGAACTTCTATCCAATCTAGACGGCTTCTCACACCAATAATACAAAACTGATTTCAGTTCAGAAAACATAAACAAACCTTCATAAGAAGCTGGGATATTTCTTTCATAGAAGATACACACTCCTCTCGTAAATTTTCAACATAAACACCAGTTTTCACGTCTTCTCTGATCTGGAAAGGCATAAAAGGAAGACAATTTCTCTTCATAAACACTGACTTCCAAATCTGCAAGAATTTCAATTCAGAGTAAGCAAGTAAGTTACCTGCAGATTCTTCTGACTTGGATCCAACAAATCTGTAATTTGTTCGTTGTAGATCTGTAAACGTTAAGCCCAAGGTTTTCGTTATAGATATAAGCCAGCTCAAGGAATAGATTGTAAGTCCAGAGACTCCAGACCATGTACCTCAAGGAATGAGCATCGGCACATATACACCAATTGGCTGCCAGATTGCTTGACTTGTTCCTACATCGAAAAGAAACAACTCATTATATGAACACAATAAAACAAAAGACTTTGCACTATAGTGAGGGTTAGCATGCTACCTCTTCAATTCTTTCAAAAAGTCTACGCAACACGCGTGGTGCTAGGCCCTGTTGATCTTCGTCCAACAAGGCGTTGGATGCACCCCAAATGGTGTAGGTTTTTCCACTGCCAGTCTGAACAATTAATTAGATCACATTTGTTAGTTTAGCTTCATCATTTTAATTATAGCATCTTTTTAGTGACACGTGCATAATAACATTGCATAAATCTTTTACAAAGTTACTAGATACCATTATTAGATCAACAAGTGAAGATAAAAATACCTGCCCGTAAGCAAACACAGAGCTATTAAATCCAGAAAGACAATTTTCAACCAAGGGTGCTCCAACGAGTTCAAATATGCCGATCTGAAATAAACAGACCCAGATACAGTTCCATCAGTACTCCTTATTTAGGTTGCTGCTCCAGTCCATCAAGACAAAAATACGCTAGAGAATAAATTGAGATCTTGCCTGCGTTGAGTTCACGTCTGCAATGGAATCGTATGTAAAGGTTTGGCCCGATATCGATAAAGAATCTTCTGAGACTTTCTGAACTATATTACCCCCATGCTCTTCATCTTTGTCTGGTTTCACACGGATTATTACCTGATTTTACAATTCAATTGCAAAATTATAAGTTCACAACACTAAAACAGTTGGCAGCCTCTCCTGGAGTAAAAGCCAAGAACATTTAAGAAAGCTATGCCAAGACATTAAATGTTCAAAGATTAATTGTGAGTATTATACTACCTGGAAGTTCACGTAATATAGTAGCCGAAAACATGTAGCAGAAAGAAAACAAATCGATTAAAATAACAAATATTGAAGCTAAGGACCAGAGTCTGGAGTACAACCTATACGCCTAACGTGGAAGAACCAATAACCAACATAAGAATATCAAAATCAGCAGAATAGTAAGACAAAAGCAGAACCTTGACGCCGGAATCAGACGAAGCATTCGCGTAATTCGCATTATTATCCGCACTCTCCACACTGAGCTTCCGTTTGAGCGGAGGCCGAGGAGGAACCGGGCTTTTCCTGGACGTAGCCGGTGAAGAAATCATCGCATTTACATCCGAGGGCGACGGTGGAGGCGCGTTCTCTTTGCTGCCCGATTTTGGGGGCTTCGATCTAGGGTTTTGCGAGGCCTTCGATTTAGAGCTCGGGGATGGCGTGGCCGTGAATATGCGCTCACCGTCATGATTATCTCGCAGGTTCTGCGCATTGTGGCTTCTCGGCGACATGAAATTCTTCATCGTTGCGTGCGATTTGGGTGTCGAAATGAAACCTGACTGAGAAAGATGGCCGATAGATCGAAAGACTGATAACTAGCCGTTGCGAAGAGAGAGAAAGAGGGGGACAGAGAGAGAATTTGAAATTCAATTTTTCTGCTATTTTACTAATGTATTAGTCGATGAAGGAGTGGGGCTTTGGATCTGATGAGTGTTTCTTTTCTTAAAGGCTAAAAAGCCCAACTCATTCGCAGCCCGTACTCGTGCCGGGTCATTAAGCTCGGAGTTAGTTCGACTCATCGTTCACTCCTAATTATTATTATTATTATTTTTTGTATTTTTTTATTATTATTTAGTATTATTATCATTATTTACGAAAAACTAATTAGGGGCTCAATTTTGGATTTTGAAAAACCTTTTGACATGGAATTTCAAATCCGACAAATAATAAGCGTTTGGATTTAACCTTGAATTTCGACGAAATCGAAATCGAAATCCAAAAATCCGCTCATTTGCCATACGATTTGGGGAAATTCGAATTTCAAATCGGAATCCGGAATCCAAACAAAAGAATTTAGTGGGGAAATGATAAGAGTGGAAAGGAAAATTTTGGAACCACTTGGTACCCCTATATTAAAGACTTGTGCAGTTGGTGCCATTTTCAATTCTGGTAGATACCCACGTGTTTAACATTTTTTCAACTGGTACCCAAAGTATTTTTCAATTCTAGATGGTACCCCTGTGTTTAAGGCTTTTCCAATTGGTGTCCGAAGTGTTTTCTAGGTAGGCACTCATAACGTATAACGCCATCCCGATGTTTTGAGCAGATTAATAGTCTATAAATTCTTCTCGAAACATAGATTGAATCTTTCATCAGTTTCAAGTTTCGATGATTGACATTTCTCGGTTACTCTCTAGCGTATTTTAAATCACGACATTACACGTTATGAGTACCTACCTTGAATTCGGACACCAATTGGAAAAGTTCTCAAACACAGAGGTACCATCTGGAAGTGAAAACTACTTTGGGTACCAGTTGAAGAAGTCTTAAACACCGGGGTACCTATCGGAATTGAAAATAACTTTGGACACCAACTGAAAAAGTCTTAAGCACAGGGGTACCAAGAGGAATTTTCTATTAATTTTTGTGTTTGGTTGATTAGAGAAATAGATAATTAAAAGAAATAAAAACTTAAAGTAAGTTAAACCGTGAAAAATCAATTTTTCACCATTTGGTGAGGAGAAAGAAAGAAAAACTGATGAACATCATTTTCTTTTTAGTATTCTTTTTCTCACCAATGGCATTGATCCGTACACAGCTGTAGAGTGTAAACTAGCTCGGCTCATTTTTCATGATCGATTTCGAAAATGATATGATGGGGCTCGAGCTAGTCTTGCTTACTCAACGAGTGAAGGCGGAGCTTTTGAAAATTATCTTAGTTTGAGTTGTGTAATTGCAGGATTATATCCATTATATATTGAAGTAACATTCCATCTGTTGATTGTGGGTGATCCAAAACTCGGGAAATCGAAGACGAGATCAATGACAGTGGCCATGGGATGACCTCTGAAGCAGTTTATGGTTTACGGCTCAAGTTAATCCGTTCGATGACGAGGATTGAGGCTTCGAGGGTCAAGATTGAAGCTTGGAGGATCAACTCCCAACCCATCTAGTGGAGAATAACCGATCAAACTGCCCTGTTAGGAATTATTTATTGTGTTCAATTAATTATTTTATCTTTGCCTTGTAATTTTATTTAAGTGAGTTGGGCTTTTATTTGTAAACCCAGTGAGCTTACTTGTAATGGGCTTTCAAGAAGCCCAAACTCTATTTACCAACACATGTGGTATAAGTGTTAAAAACCCTAACACGTTAGGATTGTCTTATGTGTTTGAGAAATACAGAGAAATAGTTTTTGTAAAAGACGCTCCTTACACCTCTCAAGAACACGCACACACGCAACCCACGGATTTGAAATTTTCCATTCACAAATCGTGGTAAAATCATTCTTCATTAGTTTACTTGGATATTCTAGGACCAACAAGTGGTATCAGAGCTTAACACGTTCGGATTTGATCGATTCTGAAATTTTTGGGTATTTTTTTTTGTTCGAATTTCAGCCTTATTCTTGAGTTCTTGTGTTAATTTTACTGATTTTGCAAATTCTAGAGCCAATTAGGTTTATTTCGAGTGATTTGAAGTGTTTACCCAACTGTTTTCAGCAAATTTGAGTTAGATTTGAGCAAAACGTCGAGTTTGGAATTCTTTGTGTCTAATACTGTTCTTCACATTCGTGCATGTTTTTGAACAGCTCTTTCAATCGCCCGATTCTATTTCTCGGCGAATTCAGTCTTCAAAGCCAAATTCGCCTGATTCCAAATCACCAAGCATCAATTTCAGGCAAATCGCCCGATTCTATTTTTCGGCGAATTCAGTCTTCAAAGACAAAATCGCTCAATTTCAATTCGTATAAGAGAAATTCGCTCGATTTCGTTTCAGTCGCCCGATTGACGGAATCGCTCGAAGCTCTGTCGCCCGATTGCACTGTAGCTAACACGAATTTTCTTCAAATCGCCCGATTCCTCAACTTCAACAGAATTTTCTTTGCGAAACTCAGAATCGCCCAACTCCGAAATCGCCCGATTTCACTTTACAAATTCGCTCGATTGTTGTCTACCCGATTTCAAATCTAGAACTATCGATCGAATCTTCATCCTTCAAAACCATAAATTTGGCGATCCAAACTCACTCTTCAAAAAATTACACTTAAACGTTTTTAAATCACCAAAACTATTGGACCCCTTCAAAAATTACACTTAAACGTTTTTAAAAATATTTTGAGGAAAATTATTTTGTCATCATTTGATGAGAAAAACATTCTGAGTCCAACGAGCATAGTCAATTCAAACTCCCGTTTATAATTTTCCTTCCGGTCCAAGAAATTTTCCATGTAGACTGATTTCTGAAAGCAAATCCACAAACGTGTCAACGATCACATACCCAACGATCTACTTAGAACATTCAAGGAATATTATAGAAAAAGACTTGGCATTTTCTCGTAGATTCGAAATCATCACAAAACTTTTCGGTGTACACCAAAAGTTTTTGAAGCTTAAATCCTCGAAACTTCACTCACACACGTAAGGATCCACACACATCAATCACTGACACCCTTCCACAAGTCCCATAGTAAGAAAAACTCCGAGCCAATCTGTGGCCACCCTGACTTTCTAATCATATTTAGTGGCGGATTTTCGCAACGTATGTCGCGTGAGACCCATCTAACAAAAACGTTTCCTAAAATATGATATATTACTACAAAATATAGCCTACATCGTCTTAATTATACAAAGGCCGAAGCCCCAAAATATATTCCTATCAAAACATACCCTAACATCGCTCCACAGGTCGTCATCCATGTACAACCTTACCCTCAAAAGATCCTGGAGTACCGCCGCCAGCCCGCCTTAGTCGTGACGTTTCTCAACGCCCGACTCTATCGTACCTACAACACATAAAACGTTGAATAGGCTTATAAAGCTCAGTAAGTGGAAACCATGCAATGCACGTGTCCTAAACGCAAATGCATCCGCGCCAATGCTTCCTAATCATATCATGTAATTCGTATCTGCAATTCATTGTCTTATCTTGTAGTTCGTGTCTTGTCTTGTAGTTCATGTCTTGTCTTATGGGGCCCTTGGCTTATCTTGCTATGCACCATCATGGAGCTCAAATCCACTAGGGTTAAATATATATAAATATGGACGATACTTCCACTGAGAGGCTAACCCTAAGGCGTCTTTCCAATCCCATGTAGTTTATCGATCCCACGAACGCTCACACTGGTAGACCCACTCTGAGGTTGCTGACACCAATTATACCCTTGGTGCCGTTTGTTTCCTTAGGGTGCATCTTCCAGGTCGCAACTTTCCGCAACATGCATGTCATGTCATGTCTTGAAATCGGTGACATAAAATCACCATGGTAGCATAGAAGAGCCATTAAATGCAAACATTTATCGCGTATACGTGACTTATGCTCGTGTCTTGTAACTTCGTGTATGCACGTGATAATGCGTACGTGAACAATGTCAAATACTTGTCATCCCACTTCATGTAATAATTAGTTCACGTAAATAAATAAATCACATAAGTGTTCACGTAAAGTCATAGCAGCATATAATCATGTCATTTAAGCACGTAACCATGTAATTCATGCACATATAATTTATGTGTTGTAGTTGGGATCTCCACTTACCTGGTATCCTTAGCTTATTTAATCTTATCGTACTGTAAGTCGTAAATCTTCAAACCCTAAGTATAGAAACATATAACATTAGGGTTTGTTAGTCTAGTTATAATTCCACGAAATTGGCTTAATTTGAAATCCCTAGTTTCGACTTTTATAATTTTGAAACCCTAAAGTTCCGAATTTTGACCTAATTTGAAAAGTACCATTTCGAATCCTATTAAACATGGCTCTAATTTAATTAAATATTGCACAGAACTTATAAAATAAACTTCGAAATGGTTGACTAAGGTTCTCGAGATATGTCTTGACATTTTATATGTAAGAGTTCGACATTTCGATCCGATACCAAGATCTCGACATAGACTATAGAATGGATCTCGACATGTTGGAATTTAATCTCGAACAGCGCCTAAGGATTTTGAGATATAAATATCTCGACACGTTACATGGGATAGACCTTGAATGTAAGAAATTATATTAATATAAATTTCGTCATGTTATATGCAAAGATTTCGTAATTAACATTAAAATGGATTTCGACATTACAACCAAGATATCGAGATGTATGTTAAACTTTTACACAAATGTCGAGATGCTATATGAGGATTTCAATATCAACATTGATCTCGATATGAGATAGATGTCGAGATGTATATTTCGACATTACACATAAAAATTTCTAGCTCCTATATAAAATAAATTTCGAAGTCAATTTAAAAATCATATTTTGGCATGGATTCCAAGATGAATATCGACTTGATTAAGCACTACACGATTTCGATATGGTTATGGATGTTGAAGCAATATGCACAAAATGTCGAGATTCACTACAACATCTCGAAGTGGGTTTCAACATGGTTTTGAAATTCATCCCCTGGGAATTCCTATCATCGATCGAGACTTCTCAAGCTACCCCCTTCTTCAAAGTGTGCTCTTATGTTAGCATGACTTATAATAGAAACCCTAGAATCAGTAACCTACCTAAATTCAAAATCTTCCTTAGGAAGTATAACACTTCTAAAAAGGGTATACCTTAATTCGATTCTTAAGTCTTCTGTTACCCTTCCCTAAAATAAAGAACATAAAACTGATCTACTGACCAATAGATAGAGTTATACCTTTTTAATGATGTTCTTGTTAGTGGTCTTAGTCGTTTCCTTTCTCTGCCTTTGGTCGAGCTGTTTTCTCCTTTATGGTTTCCTATTTTGCGAAACTATCCCGTTAAAGGTCTTTTGGTTTACTAAAGTATGATCTATCGAAAGTTTTTGATAAGTTCTAAGGGTTATCCAATAGGCTACTTGATAAGAACCCAAGCATGTGACCTTGCTTTACTTATAAGTAATTAATATTTATCCCAATGTCTCGGCATCCTTATTTGATCTTGAGTTTACATATTTCAAGTTTACCAATTTCGAGCTTGAAAGGTTTCGAGATCCTAAGATAAGTTTTAAAGATATCGAGTTCTTAAGGATCTCGAGCTCTATGTATTTCGAGCTTACTAATTTCGGGTTTTAACTTTTCAAGCTTTAAGAATTTCGAGATCCAAAGATCTCGAGATTCCTAGTTTCGAAACCCTAATGTATCAAAATTTCTATCCAGCTTTTTTGAAATCTATTCTTACTAATTCGTGTTCTCTAAACGTGGTATTAACACTTAATATACTAAATTAAATGTTCTAGGTTAGCATGTCATGTACTAGAAACCCTAAAATCAATAACTAACATAAATAAAATTAGTTTTTCTAATTTCTAATTCATATATGTTATGTTGGCATATAACATGAAATCATTTAAGCACATAAAAAGTCACAAAACATGTCTCATGCAGTCACGGAAGTCGTAATTCGTGATACACATAAGAATTATAAATCACACAACATGAGCTCACATAAGCATTTATATATGGCTGTAATACATATATCATGTAATTCACATAACACACAAGCCATGTAAAGTACTAAAATAATAGTATATTTATTACAAAATAAATTTTGTGACATACTTATTCTCCTATAGTCTTAACATCTTTATCTAATTAATCCAACAAGGTTTCTAATTAAATACTATCCACCGTTAATTTTATTGTAAATCCCGTAATTAAATTTTAAGGGTATTACACAATCAAATGTTATAATTGCAGCAAACTTGGGCACACGGCTATAGACTGCTTCCTACCCAAAAAGAAGGGTGAGGAGTACTACTCTAGAAAATTACGACGGATTAAGCGAACAAAAGATGGAGTATCTTTGATGGCAGAACAAGACAGCTGGCTCGATGAAACATCTGAAAGCGAGCAAGAAAATATAGCCAAAATAGCCCTAGTGAAAGGAGCTAAATCGGAGCAAAAGGACATGGAGGCAGACGATGGTGGTAAAAACGAGGAAGCATATTCAGAAAGGAGGTAGAATCTATAGACCCCCTTTTGTATTTCGAACTCCAAGACGAATTTACAGCTCTTCACAGCAATTTCAGGTCATTAGAAAAGGAACTAGCTAAGACTATAGCCGATGTAGATATGACACGTGAAAATGTAGATAGACTAGAAGCTATCTTACCTAATTCCGAAGCCAATTTAGCTGAATCAGCGTCAAAAGTCATTGACTTAACTAACAAAGTCTCAAACTACGAGCAAACATCAAGCAAATGCGTAGATCACGGGATGACAGTCAACGACTTGCAAGCTCGGTTTGATAACAATTATCAATGTATGCTCAGGCAGCTTCGAGAGATGAGTAATCTTGATTGCCTACTGGAAGTAGCGCAATCAAAGATTGACAGTCACGATGTTGAAATAGTATAGCTGAAAACACAGGTTAGCGAGCTGAGGCTAACTTGCGACGACGAGCGAATCAACAAACATGCGAGTTCGATCTCCTGAATAAAGAATGTGTAAAATTGTATGCTAGGATTAAAAAGTAGAGGACCTCCTAACAAAAAGAGGACAAACAGATCGAACGATCTTGTTGAAACAGCCTAAGGACACAGAATTCTACGATCAACGTGCAGGTCTAGGCTTTGTTCCAAACCCTACCCCAGCTGTGAAGGAATCCCTAAACCCTTATGATCCGTATGATATTAGCTATTTAGGAATTAACATGCCTAACTTAATGGCCTTCACACCAGAAGTTGATGCTATCGAGGAGACTAAGGAAGATAGGAAAATAGGAGTTGAAATACCACTCGACTATGAAGTATTGACTAATAGCTACAAGCCAAGGGAAATACCTTTGTCTGATGACTATTTAGATGCTCTTATTCCCCTACACCAATAACTGTCGAGAACACGTCTCGTGACTTAGCACAATCCAGCCCCTCTAGTGCATATATCCCAGCAGTTATTGATGAAATCTCTTATTTGCGCTCGATCATAGAGTCCGAAAAGATTGTTTTTCAGGTAGAAAATGACGTGCTATTGACAATAATTTCCTCACTCGAAAAGCAAATCAACAACATTATAGCTTCAACCTCTCCACAAATGTCTCTAGCTAGGTCTAAAATAGAAACTTCGACCAAGCCTAGAACATTAAGAAATCACCATGCATCGAGAAAATCAAAGCCTACCAACGTATCCTGGCATGCACCCACAGGTAAAATTTGAAATCGTATGAAAGGGAAGGAGATAGCAACAGGAGACGACCTATTATTTGAAATCGTGCCCCTTCTTTTAAAAAGAAAAGGCAATTAAATTTAGAGCATCAAGCTCCAATTCGCGTAGCAGGCATATATCGCAAGCTAAATCTAACCTTGCTACATCTTTATCCATGAGTTCAGTTTCTGAACCTGTACAAACGTTTATATTTCGATCCAAACCCGCTGACATGGCACCCGAGCGGCTGACATGTGTGCTTACTCAGCTTAGCGATGGAAGGTGAAAAATAAAAAAAATAAAACAGATTTATCCGTTGCTAGATGCAAAAATTAAAAAGTAAATTTAATACAGCCGCCTTCTTCTCGGTCGGAGAAAGCCCAAGGTTGCTATGGATCTCAAGTGGGAAGTTGAGTATCGCCTCGCGTCCCCTCAGCTTAAATGCCGCCCTATTGTAGGCCTTTGCCGCCTCCAAGGTGGTGTCGTACGTCCCTGCCTCACGCGCGTACCCTTCTTATTTGGGTCGCGTATCTCTGCCGCGAATTTCCTCCACGCCGCCGCCTCACGCCTCTGTAGTGCTTCTTATATTCCTCCTTCTGGACAGCGGGCGACGGCGCAGCCACGGCGGCGGAATGTTTATGAGGAATGGTTATGTTGAGGGACGACTTGTTCTTGGGCTTCATACTTACAGTTGGCTCTGATTTAGGGTTCAAAGATAAAAATCCGAGGTTGTCATAATCAGGCAAAGCACTATAGAAGGTGAAAAAAGGCATGGAAGCATCGATGGAGGTAATAGAAGTGAGCTCAGAGATGACCGAAGTTGAACGAAGAAGATGACTGCGGCTATAGCTGGTGAAAGAAGGCATTGCAATTTTTTTTCTTTCCATTTGCGACCGAAATTCCGTCGCTAACCTGTGTAGTGAGTACATTTGCATGTCAGCGGGTCGGGTTCCACGTCAGCGGGTTTGGGTCGAAATACCGGGTCGGGGCATATATTGTCCTAAAAATGCTTACTTTTCGAAAGTTAAAGTCCCTATATTGCAAAACCACAAAATACATGTCCCCATAATGCCAACCACCCTAATTTACGGGACTAAAAAATAATTAAGCCATATATAAAAAGAAAAAATAAAAGGTAACAAAGAAAGAAAATGCCCCCTCAAGCACTTCGATCTTCAAGACGGACTCCAACAAAAAACAAGCAACTTTCGAGAGCTCAAGAATTCCAAAAGGCGACGGTGGCTTCTAGTGCTAACTCGGCAATGACCTCAACAGACCTGCTCCGAACTGCTGACCAAAATCAAGCAGCACGCATGACTTCGTATCGGATGTATGGATTTCAAGCTCCCATGGTTCAGTCAGACCAAACTGAACCTAACCCCGGAACACAGCCGAGTGTTACTGACGATCTCAAACTCATAAAGCTACCCATATTTGGAAAATCTTGACAAGATCGAAGAGCGGAAGATACAAAATTTCCTTAGCTCACAAATTACTCGGACCAACCCCATAGGTACATGTGCTAATTTTATTAGCTCCCGGGTAGAAGTCGCCTCATTTGGTCCAATGGCACATGCACAACCGAGACTTACCCACTCCTTGATCTCCCAATAGACCAATGTTTCATCAAATCACGGGGAGCCACATGATCTATCACTGCTTCACTTGGAAGCAGGAGATATTGAACTAAGTGGTAGTCAGCCCCACACCACTGAACTTTCTTGAACATATCGAGTCTAGATGTCCTTACTACCTAATTGTTTTATATTATTTTTAGGACAGATACACCTTTTCTTATCTGGACTTCGTGACCAGATCAGAACTTTCATAGACATGTCATTCTAAGACATGCTTCGATGATCGAAAGGAAGTCCTGCCGTTGCAACATCAAAACAACATCGGTTCAGGCCATCGTCTTCGAGCTAGTCTCACGAACAACGTTAACGGGCTGCCTTTGTTGCCTCGGTTCATCAAGTCCTGTTTTCACAGGCCACGTCTCAGAATTTGTCTCTGAAGCCGTAGTTGACGGATCGCCTTAGTGGCTCCGTCTGGTTGTTACCCTAACCGACCTAACGTTTGTGTCCTTCTTAGCCTTCTATACAAGCATGTCGTCTCGTTCACACGAATCGCCATGAGGGAGAAAAGGGGATACGTACAAATAAACAGGTCGGACCTTCCACCAAATTTCCTCCGAGCGTACCACTCTGAAACCGGGCTCTACGGTATTTGAATGGAACATTCCAAAGGAGCATCGGTAAAACTTAAAACACACCCACGTACACCTTCTTTGGGAGCCAGATGAGCTTCGTCGAGGTCGAACCAGACAACTTCCTCGCGATGACGAATCTGGAGCCGTAAACAAGAAGATTCACCATGTTTCAACTCCAGTGAAGGAGAAGACCGACCTGAGTGTCCACCATTTCTGCTTGAGCGCCACTCTGAAAACGGGCTCTCATGCAATTGAATGAATAATCTCAAGGAGCCCGAACACATTTTCAGAAAACACATCACGTTTACCTTCTTTTGGAGCCAGATAAGCTTCTTCGAGGCCGAACCAGACAACTGCCTTCGAAGATGACGAATCTGACACCGAGAAGTAGAGTAATCGTTAACACCAATCAACTCCATTATCTTGTCCCAAAGACGCGGTCTTCCTGCCAATGACGATACGCCATTTTCACCCATCGCATGATGATCAAAGCAAAATGGGAGCAATACCAGGACGACAATGCAAGATAGATCAGAAAATGCTAAGTCTCAAGCGTTGTCAAAGAATCAACCGAAGACCACAGAGTCCAAAGACTGAAGTTGCCACCTCAAGTACATCTCATCGACTTTAAAGAGAACTCCACAATCCCAACGCAAGGTTGAACAAATGTAAGGGGAGTTGCGACAAGTGAAGGGAGAGCTGGAACAACTAAAGAGAAAATTCGACTCTTGTATGCCTCTCCATATTTAAAGAGAAATCCACAATCCCAACGCAAGGTTGATCAAATGCAGGGGTGGTGACAATCCAAGGGAGAGATCGAACACAAAATAAAAAGACGATCCAACAAGTAGCTTTGAACACTTAAGAGAAGAAAAGTTCAAGAGACGGTGAGCTTGAAGATCTTTTAAAAAAGATTGTCACAAGACAAAACAAAGGAGAATGTGATTGAAGAAGAACATGCATGCAAATGCTTTCGCGATGTAACTCTGATACGTATTCTTTGAGGATTCTGGACGATTACAAGACAAGATAACCAGCGCTGAATTGCAAATTGAACAAAAAGGGGGAGATTGTTAGAAATTATTTATTGTGTTCAATTAATTATTTTATCTTTGCCTTGTAATTTTAGTTAAGTGAGCTGGGCTTTTATTTGTAAAGCTCAGTGAGCTTACTTGTAGTGGGATTTCAAGAAGCCCAAGCACTATTTACCAACACATGTGGTATAAGTGTTAAAAACCATAACACGTTAAGGTTGTCTTGTGTGTGTGAGAAATACAGAGAAATCGTTTTTGTAAAAGACGCTCCTTACACCTCTCAAGAACACGCACACACGCACCCCACGGATTTAAATTTTTCCATTCACAAATCGTGGTAAAATCGTTCTTCGTTAGTTTACTTGGATATTCTACGACCAACATGCCCCAAGCGGTTTCTACAGAAGTTGGGGAAGTTACTAAACACACTACAAAAACAAGTTTTTTGTGGCCAAGTGTGTATGTTGAACGACCAATAACTTGCGAACGAGAGATTTTGAGAGCTTGATGTAAACATGAAAGTTAGAGAGAAAGATCTGATTTTGCATCTCAAAAGGTGGACTCAATAACTGTTCGGATCGTGGACGTAGGCTAAAGTTGAAGCCGAACCACGTTACAAGCTGTGTTCAGATTTTTACATTTCTTTTGCTGTTTTTCATTTTGATCGAGCTTGATATCGAATCACTCGATATTAAGTACACACATACACGAAACTACGTCTAAATACGAATCTAGGTTGGCCTAATTCTCAACAAGTGGTGCGGTGACGTGGATCGACGCGCGCTCGAAGAAATGGCCGCTGCTAGATTTGGCATGGAGAAGTTTAACGGCGACAATGATTTCGGCTTATGGAATTAAAATGAAGGTGTTGCTCGTCCAGCAAGAGCTCGAAGAGGCTATCAAAGAGGAAAAGGACATGACAACCACGAAGATGGCGTCGGAAATTAAGAAGGTAATGAGGGAGAAGGCACATAGCGCAATCGTCTTAAGCCTTGGCGACAAGGTTAGAACGGTCTCGAAGGAGTCTACAACACGATGGTCTATGGAAGAAGCTCGACGAGCTTTACACGGTAAAGACTTTGGCCAAGAGACTTTATCTTAAGCAAGTCCTATATTCGTTTCAAATGCAAGATGACTGCATCGAAGATCAAGTGGACGCATTCAACAAGATGATCCTTGATCTTGAAAATGCCGACGTGGTGATCGAGGAGGAAGACAAGGCGTTGCGTTTGCTGTGCTCACTACCTAAGGGATTCACGATGTTCAAAGAGATAATGCTCTATGGGAGGGACGTGCTCAAACTTGCTGTCGTACTAACGACATTGAGTTCAAGGCAACTCAATAGCAAAAATGAATCTGAAAATGCACACGATTTGGGCAAGCTTCTAACCGTGAAGTTCAGGTCGAACGGTGAAAAGAAAAAGGGAAAGTCCAAGTAATGGAATCCTATCAAGTGCTACGAGTGCCACGAAGAAGGACATATGAAAAGGGAGTGCCCTAAACGAACTCAAACACATGAGAATCAAGATCAAGTAAACAACGTGACTGCGGATGATGAAGGTTATGAGTCGGCCAAGATCCTTTCTGTGGCTAAAAATGATGCAGGTAACGAATGGATTCTCGACTCGGGCTGTACCTTTCATATTACGTGTAACAGGTCTTGGATCAAGGACTTCAAAGAAGTGAAGGACGAAACGGTTCATTTAGGCGATGGGAAGGAATGTCGAGTTCATGGGATAGGCTCGGTGACCTTGAGGCTGCATTCGGGCAAAGATAAGGTGATCGAAGAAGTGAGATCCGTTACCGAGATGAGAAGAAACTTAATCTCGGTCGGGACATCGGACGACCTTGGATATTCAACCAAAACTGATGATGGAAGCAAAACCTAAAGGGCTCGAAAGCTTTGTTCAAAGGGTTCAAACGTAATGGTATTTACGTGCTAAACGGCTACGGAATCTCGACGAGGGACAGATGCGTGAAGAAAAACCAAGCGAGGTTGGAGAAGCTTTGTCTCGAGGTGGAGCAGCTGTTGGGTGTACAAACCCAATGTCCCACACCGATTAGCAAAAAGAAAATAAGTGGGTTTATAAGCTTGTGGGTTCACTCCCTCTATTGCCAATTGGTTTTAGAGAGCAACCCCACAAGCTTATTACGGGCTTGGGCTTGGGCTGGAATTGGGCCTGAAAAATCTCTACAGCTAATTGTTGAGAAATTGACGCCCTTAGATTCGTAAGTGAGCGATCTTTCGAGGGTGAGTAGCAATCGAATCGAAAGATTCGATCTTGGTTGGTAAATCACTCAAGAACAGAGAAGAGAAAACTGGTAAAAACAGAGCGATATAACGTGGTTCGACCCAAGAATTGGTCTACGTCCACGGATCAATACTTCGATTTTATTCCGAACGATTTTCAGAGATTACAAGTTCATCACTTTCTCTCTAATTTCACAGTACAAAAGTCGAGCCAATTCAGTCTATATATATGGGATAAAAGACCTAGAAGGTTCCTACTTGACTCGGAAATTCGGTCATAGCAGTTATCAAGAAACTGCTACGCGTCACGGCCACGTACGTGTTTAGTCACGGTCGTGACGCCATCGGGGCGCCTAAATTCTTAGGTTCTGTCGTCTGTCACGGCCTCGTGCTCCAACAGTCACGGCCGTGACATGTTCGAACGGATTTCCCGCCTTCAGCTTCTCTTCACTGGAATCGGTCACGGCCAAGTGCATCTCCAGTCACGGCCGTGACCTGTGGCAGAAACTTCATCAGGCCCAGCGCTGCCATGGTTCACGGGCATGTGCTTCAGAGGTCACGGTCGTGACCTCTGGCAGCAACATCAAGCCAGTCCTCGTCTTCGTCACGGCCGTGAGCACCAAAGCTTGCGGCCGTGACTTGCAGCTGCGACCTCGTTTCGACGTGCTCTTCGCTCGAACTCGTCCCCGATCGATCTGCGATGACTTCCCATGGAGTTTTGGGTCATCTCTTCCAACAGCAGCCATGAAAAGAAACTAAAATTTCATAAATTCAAGACGTGACTCTTGAAGATGAAAATTCTGCGACAAGCGTGTTCGACGAGGTAACTTCGTCTAGTGAGACTTTCAACGCTGTTATTAAATCAAATAATAACAAGTTGGTCAGCTGCAAATGGCTCGGCAAGGGGAGCCATGAATCTGGGAACAAGACAGACTCAACGAAGGAAGCCAAAATCGAGAAAGCAAAAGGCAGAAGCTCAAGATCAACTTCGACCAAGTGTAATCTGGGATGGTTGAAGTTGGGTCTGAGCTCTAACACCCTTTGAGCTAAAGGGACCACATGTTCGAATAAAGATCAACGGATTCAAGATGAAGTGCGTTTCAGAAATTGGATCGAATGTCTGCAAATTCGAATAGTGATCGAAGAAGGAACTTGGAAACAAGTTGTGTTGCTTAGGTGCAGTTATGAAGAGTTATTGTATCAAGGTGGAGATTGTTGATTGTGGGTGATCCAAACCTCGGGAAATCGAAGACGGGATCAATAACAGTGGCCATGGGATGACCTCTGAAGCAGTTTATGGTTCGGCTCAAGTTAATCCGTTCGATGACGAGATTGAGGCTTCGAGGGTCAAGATTGAAGCTTGGAGGATCATGTCTCAACCCATCTAGTGGAGAATAACCGATCAAACTGCTCCCAAGCGGTTTCTACAGAAGTTGGGGAAGTTACTAAACACACTACAAAAACTAGTTTTTTGTGGCCAAGTGTGTATGTTGAACGACCAATAACTTGCGAACGAGAGAGTTTGAGAGCTTGATGTAAACATGAAAGTTAGAGAGGAAGATCTGATCTTGTAATTTCAAAGGTGGCATGAATAAAAATTCTCTGTTCGGATTGTGGACATAGGCTAAAGTTGAAGCCGAACAACGTCAAGCTGTGTTCAAATTTTACATTTCTTTCGCTATTTTTATTTTGATCGAGCTTGATATCGAATCCCTCGATATTAAGGACACACATACACGAAACTACGTCTAAATACGAATCTAGATTGGCCTAATTCTCAACACCATCATTTGTAGGCTATAAGATGGAAACATAGAAAGGTGACCCCTCTCATCATGATTATAGTTCAGGAAAAAGTAAGAATTAATAACGTCCTTATAATCCAACATTAACGACGTTATAAATTCTTAAAAATCAATTTAATCAAATCACTTCCTACAAAGTTCATTATTTAAAGTAGAAAAAACAGCATATTACCCCCTCGTGGTTTTCCGAAAATGCACCATACTACCTCCTGCATTTTTTATTACCCGAAACACCCTTGTACTTTCTTAAACGTCGCATACGCTCCCCATCGGGCCATTTCGAGTACAACAGTCAAATAAAAAGTCTAATTCCAATTTTGCCCCTGTTAATTAATGAGTAGGGCAAACGAAAATCTCTCTGTAAAATCGAAATCTTCCATACGTACAAGGACAACTTTTCGCGGCTAAACATTCAGAAGATCGCCATTTCTCACACACATTGAATCTACTTCTCACACACATCACAGGCCGTAATGGTGTTTGAATACTGCAACATCTACTTATGGGTCCACGGGCGGTTCGAATGGCTGCAACATCACAGACACGCGGGGGGGATTGAAGGTACTGTTTCAAGTCGCCGATATGCTCTGCGTGCATCCCACAAGTGTCCACGGGCTGATGTCCCGTGTAAGTGTCGTATATAGGGGCGTCATCTTGAGCATTGCTACCGATCGGATTGAACCATGTGAAAAAGTCACAAGAATTACCCTTGCAAATACAAAATAGTTTACCTTCGGTGGCTTTGGTAGGACCAACAACTTTAATCTCACAAGCTCTACCACATTTGCATTTGGGGATTTTGTATCTCAGGTCCCTCAAGTCCCTTTTGATAGAATTCGTCGATGTAGAAGACATCTACATATTATATAATCCAAACGTAAGGGAGGAAAGAAGCATACATTCAACAAAATCGGATATGAACCACAACAGAAGCAAATTTCGAACCCTAATTTCAGTTTTTCGTCATTAACCAAATTTCGACTTTAACCCAAACCAGAGTAAGCAAGTTACTTACCTAGACGAATCGCAGCAGAACCTGTCGCAAGAAAGAATCGCAACACCCAACAAACTGATACCCGTGGCAAGAACGAATAGAAACACCCAAATTAGAACCCTAATTTTACAATAGATCTAAATTATGATGGGAAGGTTTAAGAAGACTGTGTTCGAGGTTATTTTCGACATTTACCGATGAAACTCGTTGCAAATGCGAGTCACAGACGCATTTCGAGCGCGTGTAGGACAATCTCGGGCCAAAGTGCAGCCCGGGGGATACCGTGCTGAGTTTAGGAAATTACAAGGGTGTTTCGGGTAGTAAAAAATGCAGGAGGTAGTATGGTGCATTTTCGGAAAACCACGAGGGGGTAATATGCTATTTTGCCTTTAAAGTAGTTTTGTTTACGAAGTGCATCGAAACACCCTCGCTATCATCAAGATAGACACGGTTTATTTTCTTATGATGCAATTAATAAGAATAATATGCATATTGTCACGCAATACAAAGAAACAAATTACGTAATATAAATCCATTGCATTTCTTACAACTAATATAATACATTCCTTAAGCAAACATCCAACTTAGGGACATGACAAATTGATGAAATGGCAGCATTTTCCACGCATAGCCAAAAGATAAGGATGCCCAGCTCAAACTTCAAACTGCATCTTAAACTTAAAGATACACAAGTTTATAAATCATCTAAAATTCGATAATACTTTTCATCTCAAATATTATTTTATTTACCAAGTAAAGTTTAAATCCCAAAATTTTGGTAGCTCACAAGATATAATAGAAATAATTACATCATAACCTAAAATTTTTAAAATAGAAGACAAAATATTTAAAATTCAAAATAAGATTTCTCCCAAATTTTTATTCGATAAGAAAAAATAAAAGAACAAATATTATGAATTTGGCACATATCCCGATCCCGAATAGTTTTCACTACACTACAAAACTTTCTGAAACAACTATCATCACTCTCATGCAGTGCATTTATCCACTATTCATCATCGCCTCCCAATAAATCCCACCCATACCTATTTATCATTATTATATTATCATATTTACTTATCAATAATACAATTATATTTTCTTCTTTCACAGTATACGCGGCGCCGCGCAACTGTTGCCACCGCCCATTACCTTATCCTACGTGTCACCGTCTATATAAAGCAAAAACAAACCTCTTCATTACACAAAAAGCTCTCATCTCTTCTCTCTCAATAATGGCAGCAAAGCACACGAAAACCTTTCTTCTCTTCCTCATAGCAGCGCTGTTCTCAACAGCGCTAGCATCCATAGCGCCGGCGAACAAAGCCCTCGGCGGCGGAGGAACCAAAGTCGGCGGTCGCACGGCGGTGAAGGACGTGAAGAACAACAAGGCGGTGCAAGACCTTGGGAGGTACTGCGTCCAAGAGTACAACGCCCGGCAATCGGCGGCGGTGAAGGGCGGTAAGAACGGCGGAAGTCTGCTGGCGTTTGCGGAGGTCGTCGCCGCCGAGACACAGGTGGTTTCTGGGATAAAGTACTACCTCAAGATCTCGGCGGCCGCCGCTCGCGGCGGAGGAGGTGCTAGGACTTACGACGCCGTGGTGGTGGTGAAGCCGTGGCTGCGCTCTAAGCAGCTGCTGCAGTTTGCGCCGTCCGTACAAACGTTGAGCACCAAATGATGACGAAGCAAAGTTTCTCCGTTGAACTGTGCTTTTTTGTTTCCCTTTTTTTGTTATTTTAATTGAATAATGTCCAATGAAATACCTGAAATTATGTGAAATAATAAACCTCGCTTTTGTTGGTTCCGGTCGGTGGCACGTAAACCCGGGGCTTATAAACTCGTAGAGAATTTCGTCCACCACACAGCTTCCCGTAAGACGATATTGTCTCATATTTAAGTGATTCGCGTTGTCGCAATCTAAAAATATAACGACTTCAGGAAATTCGAACGTCGCATACTGTAATGAAATTATAGGGCGAATTTACTAAAGATTCGAGCTTTTCTTGCTTTATTTCTCTAGAATACGTCTAACTAGAATGTTTGGAGTGAATTGAATATTTTTGTCAGTGATCAATTTGGAAATAATCATAACTCTTTGATACTCCATACCCTCCACTCAGCTATACGTTTATCGTTGTATTTAATTGGGATATAATAGAGCTCTAGCAATCAATTTATGTGTTTATTCGCCATATTTACACTTATTCTTATATTGAAGGAGCTTAGGACGAGTTTCGGGCGAAAAGGAGCGAAAACGAGGTAAGACGGTGCAAAGATGAAGAACACTGTCAGGTGTCACGGCCGTGACACCGTATGCACTTGGCCGTGACAACTACCAGAGACCGATTTATAGAACACTGCTGATGGTCACGGCCGTGACGCCCCTTGCACCAGGCCATGACATCGAGCAGAACGCAAGTTAAGTATCACTGGTAAACGTCACGGCGTGACGAGCGATTGTGCAAGAGGCCGTGACATTGGGCAGAGAGTTGAAGCGAAGATGGTCACGGCCGTGACACCCTATGCACTTGGCCATGACGCATGGCAGAAAGTGACGAGACGCGAGGCGATTATGGTCACTGCCGTGACGGCCCATGTCCCAGGCCGTGACCGTTACGGAAATTAGTATAAAAAGCCCAAATTCGACCCAGAAACGAAGGACTTACGAGAGATCAACCCTAAATTCTCCAGCGACAAAAAAAGAGCCAAAAGAACAGGAAATCCCGTCCCGGAGTGCAAGAGACGGACCAACGAAGAATTCACGCCGAATTGAACGAAGAGCGAAGACTCATCCACGCTTCCATCGCAGATCATCAGTACATCAAGATCATGAGTTCCTCGCCTTTATCTATTAATTCTTTCGTTGTTTTTCCTTCAATCATGAGTAGCTAAATCCCTTTTGTGTTTGGGATTAGATGAACGTTAGGATATTTCGTAGTTAAGACATATCATTATCGTGACTACGTATTTTGACTATTTATCGTTCTATGAATTTGTTTCGTTGCTTTAATATGTCTATGTGTTAAAGTGATCGTGTGGAAAAACGTTTAGGGCGACAGCTAAACAACGTTTAGGCCGTTCGTAGAAGATAGGATTCGAGTATAGGGCGAAAGCAAATACTCGATCCTCGCCGTTAGTAACTACTGAATTTTAGATCCCCGCAAACGTTTAGGGCGACAGCAAATTCGCGAGCGGGTAGGAAAATTACTGCCATCCAGTCAGAATTACGTAGGAACGATTTTATTGTCTTAGCCGATAGTACCTAGCGGGATTCGAATCCCGAGCACATTTTTATCATCTGGAAAGCTTCTTATCAGTTTTAAGTGTGTTCTTTGAATCTCTAGTTGATTTAGGCGTAATCTGTTAAGAAGTTCGTAAAACCATCTGCTTATTTTATTTAGGCTAAATATTGAGTTGATAGGTAACTACTAGTACTTAATTTATTCCTTGTGTTCGATACTTGTTTACTCACGTTACTGTACTACACACGATAGGTACACTGCCTATCTCACGTCGGTGATAGTAATTAGGTATTCGTTTTAATTATTACTTGTCGCACTTTTCATTCACACACCACGTGTCGATCAAGTTTTTGGCGCCGTTGCCGGGGAATAGATTGATATTAGGAACACCGTAGTTCGGTACTTTAGCCACTTTATTTGACATTTTTCTTAGTTCTCGTTTTGTCGTTACTATTTGCGTTATTTGTGTTATTCGCGTTATTTGTTTTTCCTACGTCATTATTAGTATCGTTATCTCCTCGACGTAGTTATTTATTTCTTCGCTAATTTTCAATTTCGCTTCTTGAAGGTACGATTCAGCGGTGAATGACCCGAAGCCATCCATCGGGTCCCATCGTTGACGCAGACCCAGATTTCGAGCGGAAGTTACGAAGGAAACTCAAGTACGACACCGAAGGAGCTTCCACTAGCTCTGAGGACCTTCTAGTTAGCTATTCAGAGGACAGTTCGCATGAGTCGACCCAAAATTCTCATATAGAGGCAGCCGTAGATAGTCCCTACACAGAAGTAGAAATGGCGGACCACAAGAGTGCCCGTCCACGAGGAGGAGTCATCACTACAAGATCTCCTCAATAATGCCGCGCTAGGCGGTACTGAGTCGGCGATTGTCATCCCACCGATCGAGAACAACAATTTCGAATTGAAGCACTCTTGGCTTCAGATGATCTTCCAAACGGCCCAGTTCGAGGGGAATCCCGATGACGATCCCTATTCTCATCTGAAGGTATTCTTGACGGTGACTGACACCATCAAGATCAACGGGGTCCCGGGCAATGCGATCAAGTTGATGCTGTTTCCGTTCTCGCTCAAATTCAGGACGAGGGACTGGTTGGACATTTTGCCGCCCAGATCGATCACGACCTGGGAGGAGATACGAGCCGCTTTCATCAACCACTACTTCCCATTCTCAAAGATGTTAAGGTTGAAGACAGAGATCTCTCTTTTCCACCAGAAGGACTCAGAAAATCTGTACGAGGTGTGTGAGCACTACAAGGCGCTATTGAAGAGGTGCCCACAGCACGGGATGTCGAAGGCAGCCCAGATCAACCGATTCCACGAGGGGATCAACGACCAGACTGTCCATATGTTAGACGGAGTCGCAGGAGGAGGGCTCGTGAAGCTCAATGCGACCGACACCTGGAATTTGATTGAGGACTACTCGAGGAACAGTTTTATGAGGGGTAATACGAGGATGAAGTCACCAGGCGTATTCCGAGTGACCGAGGAGACGGCTACGAACGCCAAGTTCGAGGCGCTTCGGCAACAGATCGCTGCGACAAACTCTCAGTTGCAGACAGTCATCGGCGCACTACTCCCCCGGGCAGACTCAGCCCGTGAATGCCGTGACGACCACCGCACCGACGCAGCACACGCCATACGTGCCATTGTGCGGGATCTGTGACGCAGCCCACGAAACATCTGAATGTCAACTTGGGAAATCGCTGGAGCAAGTAGACTACATGGAAATTACCAAGGCGGCCAGCGAAGCTTCCAACCTCGAGCACACCCCAATCTGACATACGGGAATTAGAACCACCAGGGGCAAGGACCGCCAGGATTTCAGCCCAGACCTTCCGGATTCCAGAACGGGGCGCCACGCCAATATCATAAACGCACCCGCAGGAGGATTCGATGACATGAGGGAGATGAAGGACATGATGAAGACGCTCCTCACGAATTTCAGCAGCACCACCGCAGCCCACGAAAGCCGAATGACGAAGATGGAGGAGTACATGGAGGCGAACAACTTGCGTGCCCAGAACACGGACACCTCGCTCAAGAAGCTGGAGCAACAGATGGGACAGATGGCGAAGCAGTTGGCGGGGTGTACTCAGGGATCGCTTCCAAGCTACACCGAGCCGAATCCAAAGGAATATTGCAAGGCGGTGCGCTAAGGAATGGACGAGAACTGCAAGAAGTGCCCGCCAAGAAGAAGGCGAAGGAGAACGACAACTTCGATGGCCACGACGAGCCTGAAGTGGAGGAGATCAAAGTCGACGATGTCGAGAAGGCCGACGCTGAGAAGGAAAAGGAAAAGGCGAAGGAGATCCAGCGGCCACCGGTGAAGCCATACCAGCCAAAGATCCCTTACCCAGCTCGGCTGAAGAAGGACAATGACGAAGCGCAATTTGGTAATTTTATGGGTATGTGTAAGGAGCTACATATTAACTTACCTTTTGTTGAAGCTATTACGCAGATGCCCAGCTTCGCCAAGTTCTTGAAGGACCTGCTGACAAACAGAAGGAAGTTCGAACACGTCTCCACCGTATGCCTGCGAGGAGAGTGTTCGGTGATACTCCAAGGCAAGATCCCAAAGAAGCTTAAGGACCCCTGGAGTTTTACTATTCCCTGTCTTATAGGAGATTTAGTGATTGAGCGTGCGTTAGTGGACTTAGGCGCTAGTATTAATCTCATGCCATATTCTATGTTTAAGCGTCTAGGACTAGGTGAACCACGACCCACTAGGATGAGCCTACAAATCCTCGAGGCGTTATCGAGGATGTCCTAGTTAAGGTCGATAAGTTTGTTATCCCAGCCGATTTTGTTATTCTCGACATGGAGGAAGATGAAAATGTCCCCTTGATTTTAGGTAGACCGTTCTTAGCGACTGGAGAAACCAGATGTTAGGAATGGGACATTGACCTTGACAGTAGACGGAGAAAAAGTCGTCTTTAATATGGCCGACTCGATGAAAAAGAGTGACGAGCAGGACGACTAATGTTATTTCTTAGACGTTTTTTAGCACGACTTTCTCTTTTCTGTGCAAGGTCTGTCACAGGTCGGCGAGCATGCATGCACACTATTATGGCGATCGATGAGTGTGGGGAGGAGGTCGACGAGCCTATCATAGCCATCGACGAGAGCAGCGAAGAGGACAAGGAAAAGAGCTCGGTCGAGGAGCCACCTGTCCTGGAATTGAAGTCGCTGCTCGACCACCTCGAGTATGCGTTCCTATGCCGCAACGAAGGACTGCCAGTCATCATCTCGTCGAGCCTCGACGACGGACAGAAGGACCAGCTCTTAGACGTGTTGAAGGCGCACAAGAAGGCTTTGGCGTGGAAGATATACGACATAAGGGGTATCAACCCGAGCTATTGCACGCACAAGATCCTCATGGAGGACGATTTCAAGGCGGTCGCTCAACGCCAAAGGCGGCTAAACCCCAATATGAAAGACGTGGTAAAGAAGAAGGTGATCAAATTGCTAGATGCGGGGATGATCTATCCCATTTCAGACAGCGCGTGGGTTAGCCCGGTTCAAGTGGTCCCAAAGAAGGGAGGTATGATGGTCGTCACCAATGACAGGAACGAACGACGAGGACCGTGACGGGAAGGCGCGTCTGCATCGACTACAGGAAGTTAAACGACGCCACGAGAAAATATCACTTTCCTTTACCGTTTATTGATCAGATGCTAGAAAAGTTAGCCAGTCACTCATTTTATTGCTTTCTTGATGGTTTGTCAGGTTATCTGCAGATCCCTATAGCGCTAGAGGACCAGGAGAAGACCACATTCACGTGCCCATTCGGGACGTTCGTGTACCGAAGGATGCCATTCGGTCTCTGCAATGCTCCAGCCACCTTCCAGCGATGCATGATGGCCATATTCGAAGAACTGGTAGGTGAGGTAATGGAGGTATTTATGGATGACTTTTCTGTTTTCGGGTCGTCATTTGATACATGCCTGTCTAATTTAAAGCTCGTACTCGCACGATGCGAGGAGACGAACTTTGCACTTAATTGGGAAAAGTTCCACTTCATGGTTCGAGAGGGTATAGTTCTTGGTCACAAGATCTCCTCTAAAGGAATCGAAGTGGACCGAGCTAAGTTGGAGACGATAGAAATTTGCATGTCCCCTCGAACGTGAAGTCGATTAGGAGTTTTCTAGGACATGCGGGGTTTTATCGTAGGTTTATTAAAGATTTCTCTAAAGATCGTAAGACCCATGTTTAGGTTGCTAGAAAAAGATGCCCCGATTGATTTTAATGACGAGTGCCTGCATGCGCTTAATTTACTTAAGGAGCAACTTATAGCAGCACCTATTATGGTCGCCCCCGACTGGGGCTGCCCTTTGAATTAATGTGCGATGCTAGTGATTATGCAGTTGGGGCCGTATTAGGCAGCGTAAGGACAACCATTTCAGGCTGATGTACTACGCAAGTAAGACGTTAGACGCAGCCCAGGCCAATTACACAACCACCGAAAAGGAGCTGTTGGCCGTCGTGTTTGCCTTCGACAAGTTCAGGTCATATTTGATCGTATCCAAAGTTATTGTTTTTACTGACCATTCTGCTCTTAAGTACTTGTTAGCAAAGCCCGATGCCAAGCCACGGCTAATCAGATGGATCCTACTACTGCAAGAGTTCGATATAGAGATCCGGGACAAGAAGGGTGCTGAGAACTTAGTGGCGAATCACCTCTCTCGACTAGAGGAGTCCGAGATATACCATAAGGACGAAAGGGCGATTCAAGATCGGTTCCCAGACGAGCATCTATACTCGATACAGGTGGTAAGTGACGACACTCCTTGGTTCGCAGATTATGCTAACTACCTTGTTGCAAGGGTCCTACCTAAGGAGTACACTAGTCAGTAAAAGAGGAAATTCTTTTCTGACCTGAGGTACTACTTTTGGGAAGATCCGTATCTTTTCAGGAGATGTGCAGACCAGGTAATACGACGATGCATTGCTGCTCCAGAGACGACACAGATCCTTAGGCACTACCACAACGGGCCGACCGGAGGGCACTACGCAGCCAACAGAACCGCTCAGAATGTGTTGGAAAGCGGATTCTACTGGCCCATGATCTTCAAGGACGCCCAAAGGTACGTTGACACTTGTGATCTCTCTAAGCGCGACGAAATGCCCCATAACTTCATTTTGGTTTGTGAGATCTTTGACGTATGGGGTATAGATTTTATGGGTCTGTTTCCTAGCTCATACAATAATAAGTACATCCTAGTTGCTGTCGAATATGTGTCTAAGTGGGCCGAGGCGCAAGCTTTACCTACGAACGATGCTAGGGTAGTCGTTAGATTTTTACGAGCATTGTTTTCACACTTTGGGGCACCTAGATGCATCATTAGCGATAGCGGCACTCACTTCTGTAACACCCAGTTTGCACGCACTTTAGAACGTTACGGTGTTAGACACAGTGTCCACCCCGTACCACCCCTAAGCTAGAGGTCAAGTCGAAGTAGTGAATCGTGAGCTGAAACGCATTTTAGAAAAGACCATAGAAGGGAACCGTAGGGAGTGAGCGAATAAGTTGAACGATGCAGTTTGGGCATATAGGACTGCATATAAGACTCCCAAGGCACTACACCATATAGATTAGTATATGGGAAGGTGTGCCACCTCCCCGTTGAAATAGAACATAAGGCCTATTGGGCAATTAAGTCCTTGAATCTTATTTGGAGAACGCCGGTGGAAAGCGGCAACTCCAAATCAACGAGTTAGACGAGTGGCGTTTATCGGCTTACGATAACGCTCGCATGTATAAGGAACATTCCAAAGCCTATCATGATAAAAAGATTAGGCAAAGACGAGAGTTTCAGGAAGGGGACCAAGTCCTTCTTTTAACTCTCGACTTAGGCTTTTTCTCGGCAAACTTAGATCACGTTGGTCGGGACTGTTCACTGTTATCCGTGTTTTTCCTTATGGTACTGTTGAGATTTCAGGTATGGAGCAAGGCACTTTTAAGGTGAACAGCCACAGGTTGAAGCACTATCACGCAGGCGAGGAAGACGCGAGCGAAAAGGAAGTGCTATACCTGGACTTCCAGACTTGAGCGAACGATACAACGTCCAGCTAAAGACGATAAAGTAAGCGCTTCTTGGCCGTGACTGACCTAGAGACGCTCACTGCCCTCTGTCACGGCCAAACACATAAGCGTCACGGCCGTGACGACCCCAGAGGCCTCTCTGCCTCCTGTCACGGCCAATGGCTTAAGCCAGCACGGCCGTGACGTCCAAAAAAAACAAAAAAATAAATAAATAATAAATATATATTATTATTATTTAGTAAAAAAAATTCGCGACTATGTCACGGCCAGTGTCTCAAGTGTCACGGCCGTGACCTATTCCAGAGGGGAACACTGCTGAGTGTCACGACCAAGACCTCTATAGGTCACGGCCGTGACCTGCGCGATTTTAAGTAGAAAATTCCTTTTTTTCCCCATTCTTCTCCATCTTTCCTCTCTCTCTCCCTCGCGACTTTTCTCTCCCACCACCATCACCGCCCAAAACCACCCCATTCCACCACCGAACGCCGCCGCCACCCTCCCAACTCCGGCGACACCCACAAGACCACCCGCAACCCCCATTTAATTTGATTAAGAATACAAGGTACTATGGTTAAAAGTCGCTCCTCAGCTCAGCGTGACCCCACCTCTCGTTCGCCCGTTCGCCAAAGGCGACGCGGACCCCCGCCTACATTGCTCGAAGCCATGGGTCAGTTCACCGAGGACACTCAGACGGCCCGCTACAATAAGTTGAAGGCCATGGAGTTCATCCCCATGGACCAAATCGACCACAATACGCTGGCAAAGCACAACATCGACCAGCAAGTCGCTGAGTACCTCTCACTGAGCGGATGGGCCACATTCTTCAACATCGACGAACCGACGTACAAGGAACACACCCTGGAATTCTTGTCCACATTCACCTACGATGAATACGGCGACGACAATCAAATTCCGGGCATTCAACGAAGAGGGTTGACAACCTATGCAGTGCACTTGGAGTACCAGTGCCATTCCTGTACCGGCCCTGTGCGACCTACTTTGATCAACCGGGAGGTCGACAGGGTTGCTGGGCTGACACCGCTCGACCAGGCGAACCAGAATACAGCCCGAAGACCTCGAAGGCTTCAGCGCTCCGGAGCCCAGGTCTGCGCTACATCCACCACCTCCTGACGACCTCGCTCACACCGAGGGGCGACTCGCACGGTGCAATCACACTCCGCGACCTTTTCTACCTGGCTAAGATGCAGCGAGGCGAACAGGTCCATTTGGGAGTGGCGGTGGCCCACGCCTTCAGTGCTCAGGCGGAAGCAAGAAGCCATGGCAAGATCGCCGTAGGAGCACTCATCACCAAGGTCATCCGGGAACTACGCCTTTGGCCAGCGAACGCACCCGAGATGGAGATAGACGGCGGGCGCCACCCTTGAACGAGGAGATGCTCGTGAAGATGAAGATGCTCGTGAAGGCGCCCACCTGGACCCGCACGAACAAGGTGTACGTCTGGCACGAGATGGATCGTGGCCAGACGGACCACGTCGACGTCCCCGCCGACCAGCTATACCTCGAGGGCCCTTACCCAGTGGAGACTGACACGACCGCCGGGCCCTTCTACTCCTCCGGTTACCACCATGGCGAGTCATCCGGCGTCGCCCACTACGCGTCTACAGCGGACCTCGAAGCGCTGCGCCAGGACATGATGCGCATGAACACCGGCGCGCTGCAGCGGGACGAAGAAGCCCGGCGATATAACGAAGAGACTCGGCGCCGACAGGAAGAGTTCGAGCGACGGAACGAGGAAGCTCACCGTCGGTACCAGGAAGACCTAGACCCCTACAACCAGGCCCTGCAAGCCATGGACACCGCGCTCAAGTACTCCCAGCAGTCGATGTCCCTCCTTCGCTCGAGGCAACCGTCGCCACCGCCGCCACCCAGACATGTTCAGAAGGTTTCAAAAACCGGAACCGAACCGAAACCGAACCTGCGGTCAACGGTTCGGTTAACCGGGGTCAACAGTTTCGGTTATAACCGGAACCGAACCGTTATTTAGATCGGTTCGGTTTCGGTTCGTAATTTTCTGGAACCGAAACCGCCGGTTACAAACAGGCGGTTAACCGGCGGTTACAAACCGCCGGTTTATATATTAAAAATTAAAAAAAATTAATTCTTCATTGTGTTAGAATTTCAATTATTTTCCGAAAATATTCTTCATGTCCTATTTTGGGTGAATGTATTGCGCAAATGAGATCGAAATGGTTGAAATATTTTTCTAAAATCCCCGACGTATATTTAGTTGCTAAATTATTAGATCCTCGGATTCGTTTAGAAGGTTTAGAACAAATGTTACAAGTTTATTATGAAGGCTTGTTTGCTCCGAGAGAGGTATTTGATGTAGGTCTTGAAGACTTCGAAAGACCTAGTCCGAGCTTCATCGCTAACGGTGCAAAGGATACTTTATTGGATATTTTTAAAGAATACAAGATCAAGTTTGGAGACGATACGACGGATGCTCTTGAATCTCAACAAGGTGAAGGTGGAAATAGCTCGGGTCATGATCCGTTATTCGCACAACTTGAAAGCATATACAATGCGAGAGCACACAAACGCGCAAGGAGCTTAAGTGGTGGAAATGCATATGCCGAGGTCGACAGTTACTTAACCTCATTTTTCGAGTATAACTTAGAAGATTTCAATCTTTTAAGGTGGTGGTCGAAGAAAGTGTCATCTTTTCCGGTGTTGACGAAGATTGCGAGAGAAATATTAGCGTGCCCCGCATCAACGGTTTCGGTCGAGCAAGCGTTTAGCGTCGGAGGATATACATTGGACTCAAGGCGATCGAGATTAGCCGTTGAGAATCTAGAGAACCAATGTTTGCTCGACGATTGGACAAGGGCCGAAACAAGAACTCAAGAACCGAACTTTAACGATACGGACGAAGAAGGTGGAGATGCATACGAGATTTCGTCGAACACTACCGGACGCGAAGATTAAGCAATAACATTTTTTTTTTAAATATTTAAGTTGTATTTGTTTTTACATTTTCTTGAGTTTTTTAAGCAACAATCAATTCTTTTTAAAATATTGAAGGTACATTCTAAAACAAAATTAATTTTCTTTATTATTCTCCAATTAACAACAAAAATAAAAAAAACGGTTTGGAATCGTAACCGGCGGTTTCAAACCGGAACCGGTGAAACCGCCGGTTCCAAAACCGTAACCGAACCGTGGCTAACCACTGTTCGGTTAAGGTTTTAGCATTTTCCGGTTCCAAACCGGCGGTTACAAACCGACAAACCGAAACCGAAACCGTATGAACACCTCTACCGCCACCACCTTAGGGATTTCTTCTTTTCCTTTTCAGACATTTCGTTTGCTTGAGTAGTCGCGTGTGTTTTTACCTTATTTCTACCTTTGATGCTTATAACTATGTTTATAGTTAATCTACTACTCTGGTTTTATGTCTATTTCTCTCTTTAGCTAGCGCCAGGATACGCATAACGGGTTACAACACGACCTTCACGCGCTAAGTCACGCCTACTTCACGACCACGTCATTTACTCGTCAGGGTAGTCCCGTTCTTCTGAAACTCTTTTTCCATCCCTTTTATCCTTTTTACGTTGAGGACAACGTATGACTTAAGTGAGGGGAGGGGAATTTAGTATGAGAACTTACGTGAAAATTTTTAAAACTTTTTTTATGACGTGTCCGTGAACTTAAAATTCATTAGAAAGGCATGAATTATTGAACTCAGGCACGATTTCTTGCGCTTATCTCGAGTTAGTCTGCATTGTTATGAATTATTGTGAGCAATTAGGATATGCATGACTGATTGAATCGTGTCTGCCTGAGTAGATATAGCGCTGCTTTGAGAGATTCGTGCACATATGTAATACCCGTGAAATTTAAAACAGGAATTATTACAAATATTATGAAGTAGGTACCTTAAAAGGAATGTAGGGACTTATATTTTTAAATAAAGAATATTATTCCAACCAAGCTCAATTAAAAATGGGAATATAGAGAGGTTATTTGTTGAAGCCCAAATAAAAGAAAAGAAAACTTTAATATTAATATATAGGCTCAAACGAAAATAAAGGATAGAGCAAAACATGTTAGTGTTTTTTTTCCTTGCAAATTAATTACTAAATGTGTACAACTAAGGAAAAACAAAGGAAATAAAAATATTATGGGTGGGGAAAGATAGGATAAGACTCAAATGTCTTTCGTGCATGTGATTCAACGAATTTGCATGGGCCATTGTCTCCAAATTATTAGTAGGTTAAACAACTAAGCAATAATAATGTAGTGGGTATATGATGCAAGAAAAGACAAGCATTAGAGTATGATATAAATAAACTAATAAGGGATTTGTTAGTAAGGGTTTGTTATTCACCACCATGCCCAATCAACGTGAATGTCAAGATTAATTATTAGGGATATTACTAAGTAAATAATGAGAAGGTTACAAATTGCTTAGTAAGCCATGTTAGTGGTTTGTCTCTTAGTAGTAAAATAATAAGAATGAAAAGAGAATATTACAATGTGTATAAGAAAGCCACGTTGGTTAGGTTAGTAAACCATATTAGTATAGTAATAAAATAATGAGAATCAAAAGTGATATCTCAATTTGATTAGTAAGGTCATGTGGTGCCTTGTCACTCATTTGTCATATTCTAAGAACAACCATTTGAATATAAGGCCACATTAAAAGAAAAGCACAAATGGAGGGGGCCAACGTGAGAAAAGAAGAAATAATGATTTTTGATCTACCATGTGCATGAGAGACAAAGTGCTTGAATAAACAAAGTGCTTGAATAATAAAAGAGGAAATAAGTTGTGTCTACTTGTCTAACTCTCACCACCATCGAAGCTTTGAAACATATTCAATATATATCATAGAACATAATGCCTAAGTGGAAAGTTCCATACACGAAAATTACATCAAAGAAGATAGAGAAATCTCTAAACATCTAAGCTTGGAGGATAGATAGGTAGAAACTTCATCTAAGATACGTAAATCCTTTTATGTGAATTTCGGATTGGAGGTGAAATTCACCCAAAACATTAATTGGTTGTGTAGGTTTTATATGCTTTCGAAAAAGATAGATTCTACGGTTAATACGAAAATAAATTCGTGAGTTGCATGTATTAGGTGCTTGAAGGTGAATATTGATGCGTGCTTTTAAAAATGGAAATAACCCATTCAATACGATAAATTAGTTTGCATTTGTGTAGTAGTGTTTAAATGTTTATAGGTGATGTCTTGTGATATATGAAATATATGAGTTTCTCAAGGTGTTCTCACAATTGGTTATTGCATGTATCCCATGCGATGAATTTTTTAGACGTGCTTGCATTGACTTGAGTTTTCGAAATATGTGTATGAAAGGAATAACATCTACTTTGTCGGTAAATGAGAGTTTTGACGTTGTGATGTTTTTGGTGTTCTAAGGTTTTGAACATGTATTGGAATGGTAGAAGTTGGTTTTTAGGCGTTTGAGCGATTTGGTCGTGCGAGGTTTTCGTTGGGTTTAAATATTTTTGGAAAGTAAAAGTTTATGGCGTTTAAAAGTTTTGGGCAAAGAAGGTTTTCAGTGTTCTTAAAAATCTTGGAGTGAAAAATGAATTTTGGGCCAAGGAATATTTTCGAAATTTTCTGTTTTGCGAAAATGTAAAATTTTGGGAAAAATAATTTCGGAAAGCAATATTTTCGAAAAAGGTTTTCGGTGTTGTTTTCGTTACGATCGAATTTTCGGAAATTTTAAATAATTTTCGAGTCCTTTTAAATTTCTGGGATTTTTAATAATAAATTATTGGCTTGTTGTAGTTCGTCCAATAGCGTGTTTTGTACTGATTTAACTATCGTTTTGTGTCCAGAGGTCCAAGGTATTAAGGATTTATCGCTTACGAAATTCAGGACGACAGGTAGGTGAAATATTCACCTACGACACGTAAACAATATGCGCTTTATGTGTTTTCATGCTTGCGTGTTTTACATAAAATATGTGAATATTTTTATTCTATTTAAATAAATTGCATATATCATGCAATTATCCGTCACGTGCATTTCATACTAGAACGAGAGAAGTTCAGACCGTATGGGTCCGTGATGAACTGATGTGTACTGTATTGGAGACGGTAACACTTTCATAAGTGGGGTAGATAATGATTTTGTGATTGGTGACTCGTTGAAGAGTCAGGGTTAGTACTCAATATGGCACCTGACGGCAGGCAGGTGTGAGCATCAACTAGACAGATGCGAACGCTTTGTCTACCCGGGCGTGAACTTCCCGAGGTTCGACCGTCTTATATATATATATATATATATATATATATATATATATATACGGAAGGGGCAACCTGGCGTGAATTTCTAGAGTAGGCTACCGTTATTGTGAATGGCATGCGAGGTGTCGAGTCTAACCTAGGGCCCTAATGTGTGAAATGAGAGATTTGCGTGAGAAAAGAAAGAGCGTGCATTATGTGAGTTACAGGGTTTGGGATTGGGTGCACGTCATGCTTATTTCATCTACTGGGCAAGGAGCTCAGTTTACGTGTTGTAGGTACTGACGAACCTAATGAGTAAAAATTAACGAGGCTGGTGGCGGTGATCCATGGTCTTTTGAGGGCAAGGCGGTACATGGATGTGATCTCTGGAGAGGTTTCAGTGTGTTTTGTGTGTCAATAAATTCGATTTGAGTGTGATTGTTAAATATGACATGTGTGAAATGTGTGCGTGTGTAAAATACTTTTATTCCGCTGTAATATATTGTTTTTCGCGAGGAATATATTTATTAATTAGGTCCTCTGCATTTTTCGTTGCGGAAAATCCGCCAACATTTTTACTTTAAAAGTGAGGGTCGTTACAACATAACCCTGTTTCGTTGTGAGAGTTTGAGCCTGACGTGCTGATGCTCATTTTCTTGGTTGTGTGACGTGCCTAGTCTATATCTCTCTAGAACGTGTCTGTCTGATACGTGTTGAAACTGTTTGGGTGTGTTAGTGTGAACATGATGAGGACATTAGGGATTAAGTCCATGGCCATATTTCTCCACCATGACTAACCCTAATAGTTAGCCACTTTGAGCCCCTAGTTGTTTGCTTTCCTCGTAAATTATAAAAGCCACTGACCCGAATAAGCATCCAGAGATTATATGAACCTGAGTTGATTAGAATAGAGCAGAAGTCGAACTTGATAGTTACTGTTTCAGTGTACGATTTGGTGTTCTTATCTGCTATTCATGAAATGACTCGTGCCTTACTTGACCGTTTTCTGAAATGACCCAATCCCTTGCATAAGCCTGCCCATAACCCTTTGGCAAGATATAGGTTTCGGTAATAAGTATCCCTAGGTACACGGCATTCGCTGTGACGATGTATTCTTTGCGACAAAAGCCGAACCTTGATGTTTTAGGGAATAAGGGTAGTGCACAAAAGTAGAGCGTAACTAAGGTGAAAGGGCAGAAAAAGGGAACTGAGTCGAGAGGGTCGGGCAGAAAAGTCTAGGATTTCAGAGCAAGAACATTGAGTCTTATGTTGGGACGTGTGACTGTCTGTTTGCTGTGTTCTTTGATAATTTTTTCTTATGTACCCTAGCTCTAAGATTAAGTGTTCATTATATATGTTTGTCGCTTCATGATTATTCGACCCGTTTCCCCCCGAAAAGACCCTCAGATTTATACTTGCTACTTTGAATAGTAGAGATGCGATTAGCTTGCAAGTTTATGGTAGGGGTTGGACTAGTGCACGAATTGAGCGACTCACCATATGCTAGCCTATACACTTGAGTGGATTGAGTGAATCCTTGTGAGGTATAGGTCTCGATTTGCAGCGGTAGGGAAGCTCAGATTGACATGTACAGGTCATTAGTGTGATGTCCATGATTGCTTGCTTGATTTCGTTTCGTGCTTTCTATGCTTTGGTGATAAATTGTGAACAATCGTGTCGTTATCCTGATTAGATGCCTTCTCTGAATTCTAAATTACTCGAGGACAAGCAAATGCTTAAGTGTGAGGAGGTTTGATAAACGCATTTCGTAGTATTTAATTGGGATATAATAGAGCTCTAGCAATCAATTTATGTGTTTATTCGCCATATTTACACTTATTCTTATATTGAAGGAGCTTAGGACGAGTTTCGGGCGAAAAGGAGCGAAAACGAGGTAAAACGGTGTAAAGATGAAGAACACTGTCAGGTGTCATGGCCGTGACACCATATGCACTTGGCCGTGACAACTACCAGAGAACGATTTATAGAACACTGCTGATGGTCACGGCCGTGACGCCCCTTACACCAGGTCGTGACATCGAGCAGAACGCAAGTTAAGTATCACTGGTAAACGTCACGGCCATGACAAGCGATGCAAGAGGCCGTGACATTGGGCAGAGAGTTGAAGCGAAGATGGTCACGACCGTGACACCCTATGCACTTGGCCGTGACACATGGCAGAAAGTGACGCGACGCGAGGCGATTATGGCCAGGGCCGTGACGGCCCATGTCCCAGGTCGTGACCGTTACGGGAATTAGTATAAAAAGCCCAAATTCGACCCAGAAACGAAGGACTTACGAGAGATCAACCCTAAATTCTCCATAGACGAAAAAAGAGCCAAAAGAACAGGAAATCCCGTCCCGGAGTGCAAGAGACGGACCAACGAAGAATTCACGCCGAATTGAACGAAGAGCGAAGACTCATCCACGCTTCCATCGCAGATCATCAGTACATCAAGATCATGAGTTCTTCGTCTTTATCTATTAATTCTTTCGTTGTTTTCCTTCATTCATGAGTAGCTAAATCCCTTTTGTGTTTGGGATTAGATGAACGCTAGGATATTTCGTAGTTAAGACATATAATTATCGTGACTATGTATTTTGGCTATTTATCGTTCTATGAATTTGTTTCGTTGCTTGAATATGTCTATATGTTAAAGTTATCGTGTGGAAAAACATTTAAGGCGACAGCTAAACAACGTTTAGGCCGTTCATAGAAGATAGGATTCGAGTATAGGGCGAAAGCAAATACTCGATCCTCGCCGTTAGTAATTACTGAATTTTAGATCCCCGCGAGCGTTTAGGGCGACAGCAAACTCGCGAGCGGGTAGGAAAATTACTGTGATCCAGTCAGAATTACGTAGGAACGATTTTATTGTCTTAGCCGATAGTACCTAGCGGGATTCGAATTCCGAGCACATTTTTATCATCTGGAAAGCTTCTTATCAGTTTTAAGTGTGTTCTTTGAATCTCTAGTTGATTTAGGCGTAATCTGTTAAGACAGTTCGTAAAACCATCTGCTTATTTTATTTATGCTAAATATCGAGTCGATAGGTTACTACTAGTACTTAATTTATTCCTTGTGTTCGATACTCGTTTACTCACGTTACTGCACTACACACGATAGGTACACTGCCTATCGTGCGTCGGTGATAGTAATTAGGTATTCGTTTTAATTATTACTTGTCGCACTTTTCATTCACACACCACGTGTCGATCAAGCTACATCACCACGCCCAATTTGCGCCAAAGCGTTCCACGTCAGTCCGCGTCAGCGATACGTCCCACTCCATCATCATCATTTTTTATTATTATTTTATTTTCTTACAGACGAACTTTTAACAATAATTTCTGATTCATCCAATATTGGTTTTGAGCAAAGTAATAGCTGATAAATTCTTCTCCAAATGTAGATTATGAATCCTTCATGAATTTCAAGTGACGCTTCTCGATTTAATAAAAGATTACGTTTGGATTTGGATAATTGGTCCAATTAGTCCAAACCCAAGTGTTGATGTTGAGCTTTCAACGGAAGTAATGTTGGGTAACATTCTAGTCAACATCTGTTGGCCGAGAATGTTCCCTATCTCAGTTTTATCTTTCATGCCTTTGGAACTGACCAAGTCGACCTCAAACGATCACTAACGGTCCAACCTCACTTAGTGGACGTTAGTGGACGTTATGGGCTGTCACCAAGTCGTTGGAGAAGTCTCTTACAAGTCGAAGACGTATATAAGTCGAAGGACTAACTGTTTGAGGGGACACGACGAACAACGAGCGAGAAACTGCTTTCGAGCGAGCATTATCCTTCAAGAGAGTTTTTCTTTTTAGTCTAGCTTTTCAGAGATTGAAAGGTCTTGTAGTTTTTCAGAATCCTTTTAGATTCGTAGGTTTCGCTAAACTATCCTTTTTGATAGTTTGTACTCCATCTTTATAATGGATTTTTGCGCCTTGAGGCACGCAGCAAGTTATTTGACTTGCTGCATAAAATCAATTCGTGTGTTCGTTTCGCTTGGTCACTAAGTATTTATAATTCCGTTGTGCTTTTCTAAGTGAGTGTGAGTGTTAGCCTAACATCACGTCCAACATCAGTATATTACTTAGTAGTTTTACATCCATTGTGACGGGACCTCCTTCACCAAGAGCTTTATATTATAATTGATGATGAAGCAAAGTTTCTCCGTTGAGCTGTGCTTTTTTTGTTACTTTAATTAAACGAATAATGTCCGTCCCCAATGTAACACCTAAAATTATGTGCGATAATAACCCTTTGCTGTATATTATAAATTGATTTTACAATGAAATCTTGACAAGGTGAATCCTTCTATTGCATGTCATGTAGATGATATTTCATTGCAACATAAACGTACTCTCACTAACATTGATATTGCACAAGTGCAAGAATCCACCTTACTCTTGACATAAGGATATTATTTGAACTTTTGCATCTTAATGTTTTTTCAAAAATGAAAGAATAGTTTGAAGGTTTTTATGTAGTAGCAAAGTAAATATTTTTATTTAAAAATATTCTACCACTATGCTTGGCTATGAGCGGAGCAAACATTTTTGCTATAATGTTACAATTTGTAATGCTTTAGGATAAAATCGATATATCGTCTTTCATAGTAATTTACTATATTTTCTTGCAATTTTTTCCTAGAAGTAAATTTGTATATTACTAGTTAACCCCCCGTGCGTTGCACGGGTTATTTTTAAGAGATTTTTTAGTTTATTAGATTTATTATTATCGGAAAGATCCGAGATCCGCGATCGGGCCATCTATTTTATAGTAGACCCCAGACCCACCCATTTATTTTGGATTATGAAATTAGAAAAATAATTATGTAGAACTTTAAACAAAGAAATCGGAATAAATGTTCCAATACCTTCTCTTTACACCTGCAAGAAACTGGATGACTGTACGAAAACTATTGCACGACTGTTATTGAAACAATCATGTAATTTAGCAAACAGGAGTAAGAACGATGTAGTAGTGCATTATAACAATATACATCAATGTTCTTATTACATACCGTTAGTTAAGCAATCTGTCACCTAATTGTTATAGACTTCATACTCTTTACACCCGCAACAAACTGCACGACTCTACAAAACTACTGCACGACTGTTATTGAAACAGTCGTGGAACGACGCAGTAGTGCATTAACAGTATACAACAGTAGTATTATGTTCTTATTACATACCTTCAATTAAGCAATCTCTCACCTAGATGTTGTAGACTTCATGGTAAACAATGTTGACTTATATTGCATCATCTTCAAGTTCATTTTTTTTGTTGACCCACGTTCTGTCTGAGTCCAAAAACAAAATGATTTCATTAGCCAGGTTTTGTCACACAGATCAACTTTTTGATGTGTAATATAAAATCATTGTAAGATTATCCATAGCTTTTCTAGAAAAACAATAATAAAATCATATTCTACAGTCTCTCAGCCGTGTAGCCTTACAGTCTTACAATGTCTAAGTAGTGCAGTTGATAAATGTGCATCGTGTGCTTTACAATGTTTAAGTACTCCCTCCGTCCCAGTAACTTTTGTACATATTACTAAATCGGGCGTCCCACTATCTTTTGTACATTTCCATATTTAGTAAAAATATCACACACAATCAATATAATAATATTAAATATTCTTAAAAGACATGTCACACCACACACCTTTCTACCTCTATATTATTAAAATATTCAATTTCTTAAAACCCGTGCCGGAATCCAAATGTACATATCTTATAGGGACGGAGGGAGTATTAGTCATGCAGTCTTACAGTCATACAATGTTTAAGTAGTGGAGGCCAATGCTCAAACAACTTTAGATTTGACCCGTTAGAAATTTGCCGCTCCTCGCAAGCCCAGTACTGCTGTAAGAGACCATAATTGATGGATTCTGGGAAGGGTGTGATGTAGACGTTGATGGAAGTTTGGGGCACGGCGAGGTGATTGTAACTTGGAAAGGAAGTTTGAGGCACGACGAAGGTGATCGTAACTTGGAAATATTTTACCAATTACCATTCAATAGGGGCACATAGCATCGAAATTTTTGAAGACCTTAGTTCAACGTACCAGCGTCAGAAACGTTATCGCAAGAGGTAACGATCGAAGCAATTTCGCGGTCGAAGGTATATCGAATAAACTGTCCTAGCCCATAACTACTATGTCTTCTTCCATCAACTCGACAGTCATCACCTAAATTCGTTCGGCTGGGATGAAATTCAACCAATTTTCAATAAACAAAATTAAGAAAAAGGGACTAAAAATACCGTGGCGGTGAGGAAAGTCTGACCGGTAGGTTCTAAGCTCAACTGATACGGAAGTTCGAAGTAATGTTCTTGCGGAGATGTAGTAAACACTGCTTGCCCTATGGGTAGACAGAGTACCAAAAAAATCCCTAACCAAATTCCTAGGAAAGGAAAAGGAGAGAAAATGGTAATAAAAGTAATACGCGTGAAATGAAATCCACCTCGGTAGCAATCCTTTCTGCTTCACCAGCAAGTACACCTGAAAATTGAAATTGAATTGGGGGATCTTCTGTTCTGGACTGTGAATAGAGTACACAGTTCACGATCCAATTATTCGTCGCAACAAACAAAAGTAAATATATAGATAGAAAGTTCTGAGCCTTACAAAGTATCAGGGAATTCAAAGTAACAGCATTGCAATGTATGTTTAACTAAGCTTCCTAGCAATTAACCTCTCATACAGACCATCGATTTCTGTTTGTGTTGTAGTGAAAGCTTATGTTATCCGACTAATAAGCATCGATTTTTTCTGTATTGACTAAATATGTTGTTAACTTGTAATGCTTGAGGAGTCTGTTTCGCCTCTTCTTCAGCGTAGCAGTTACCAATTCTTTGTCGGAGAGCTCAAACAGCTGAGGCTCTGTGACGACCGACGCCTTTGATGTGCTCGAATCGTTGCAGCTATTATCAATTTGCGAAAAGATAGACATACCGAGAGAATTTAAATAGAGAGGCCAACCTTGTTTCTCTTGGCGATGGACTTCAATTCGAAAAAGATATGATCAATTTACAGAAAGAGAAATTCTAAAGTCTTTAGATACGTAATTATTACACACGGTGTACAAACATTTGCAGCCATCATTTTAAAAGACTTAAAAACCTTCAAAGCAGTAAAGCTGATACTCTGCCGCGCTTCTGTAACCCTCAAAACCACCCCAATAACCCATCCCCGCCAAAAACCATTCAACAACACCTCGTATGCTGCCATCCGTCGCAAACGTCGCACGACACCATCCTCTCGCATCGTCGTCCTTGGCACCTCACCTACACCTCACCATATGCCAAGAATTTCTGCCCCCTTCGTACCTCAATCCGCCGCCTACGCCGATGCCGCCGTTGAAGATCCCGACGGCCCTGAACGTCACCTCGACCCCGACTCGACGTTACCGAACAGAACCTCGCCGTCGTCAACCCATTCCAAGCCCACCAACTCAGTCACTTCTAGGCATTTCATCGAGCAGCAGGTGTCCCTCATCGCAGTCTGAATCACGAGCTTTAGATCACAAATGTCGCACGACACCATTCTCTCGCCGTCGTCGTCTTTGGTTATTCCTTTAGCCAAGGCTCTGCTTGGAAGGTCATGTATCGCCACCACGTCCTCTGTTTCTTTGCTTGATCACAAAACACATAGAAACTCTAGTCATAAAATCACTTTTAAGCTAGCTATGCTGTAATAAAGTATGGAAAACGAAAAAACCGAGGAAGAAGAAAATGAAGAAACTAACCTTTCTCAGCTTCTTGGGATCGCTCTTGAAGTTTCCACTTAGCAACTTCTAACTTATCTTGAACAGAAGCCTCATTATCATAGTTCACCTTCTGATAGAGTAAATCAATCGTTACACGTAAGATAAAAAACAATGGAGAGATTAGATAAAGATGACATTATCTTTTTCTTTATGTTCGAAAGACTCACTTCTCTCTGAGGAGGAGGAGGAGGAGGAGGAGGAGGAATAGCCATAGCCATAGGTTTAGTTCGAACATTATCGTTCAGTTTCGAGGAAGAAGAAGCCACTTGTTTCTTCAACGCTGGTGGTTTTCTATCCCTCGCACGGGCGAACGAACTATTTGGGCTCTCATTTTTCGTAGTACGAATGTCTGCTTCCTCTCGAGCTTGGACCCTTTCGCCTTCGCTGTTCTTTTTGAACTCGTTTATATAATCATCCATGCCATCGAAGAACTTGCTGGAGAAAACCAGAGTTTCAGTCAGTTTTGTTTCCCCTAATCAAGAATGTTTAATGGTGTATATACCTGCGACAATTCCATTGAAGAAGCCGTGGCGTGGAACGCTCCTTCGTCAAGGGGTAGAGATGGTAATCCTCCTTCATCTTCTTAGTCGTCTTTTTGCTTGAACCAGAGGCCAATTCAGCACCTGCTATGATAAACCATCGTTAATCTTCGATTCTATGCTACGAAATGATGAAGCTTTTCGAGAAATTTTCAAGAACGTATACCTGTAATTGCTTGCGTAGAATTAACTCATTCGTCAACCATGGTTTTCCAATCTCTGTACAGCATCGATTCGTAAGAATTTGATCATGGGTTGCAATTTGATCGAACAACAAACGACATAAAAGATGGAAGGATCGAAACATAACCAAAAATCCCAGCCCACTTCGTACCTCAATCTGCCGCCGACGCCACCGCCGAAGATCTCGACAGCCCTAAAAGTCACCTCGACCCCGACTCGACGTTACCGAACAGAACCTCGCCATCGTCGATCCATTCCAAGCCCATCAACTCAGTCACTTCTAGGCATTCCATCGAGCAGTAGGTGTCCCTCATCGCAGTCTGAATCGCAAGTTTTAGACCGCCCACAGTCGCATAGATCGGAACGACGACATTTTCCCTGGTCTGAAGATGACCAATGAGGCCAAACGTTACCACAACAATAGCACCATTGGTATAATAGAAAGAGCAAGAGCATCATAAAGTAACATATTCCCACTCAAGCAATTCAACAAACAGATAACATACGCTCTTTTCATACAACTGCGACTGAAAGAAACGATACCGAATAGCAAAAATGGGAGGAGTTTTCAGCACATGAACGGAGATTACTTCTTAAGGCTGCCTCGAACGTCGGGCTTGGGCTTGGACGAATCAGGCGCGACGACGGCGTGGAGGTTGCTGAGCTTGGCCTCCACGAAAGGGACCTTTGGATGCCGAGCTTCGTGGTGGATCTGCATCGTCTTTATGTCCGGCCCCGTAATCTTGCAGTGTGGGCACTCGAGCTTGGCGTGCCCGCCTTTCTCCTGGCCGGTGCGATCGGCGAGGCCGGGCTTGCCTCCGCCGCGGTTGGTGGTTGCCCCGACCAGCTTCATCGCGAGCTCCTTGGCCGTGTGCTTCTTGGGCTTCGCCTTTCTAGTCATAGGGATTTAAATCGATCGATTTTGCTCGGTACGAATCTTTAGATGGTACAAGCCATAGCCATAGACACATTTAACGATGCGTGAAGAAAAGTGAAGAGTGTAGAGATGAACGAACATTATTTTGCCTGTTTAGCTTTATTGAACTCAATGCACATACAAAGGACGATCCTTCACATCATGTCTTAATTTTGTGACGCTGAACCCAATAAAATAAGGGAACGTGTGCATAAAGCATGTATGACTGTCATGCACATACGAACAACATGGAATATTAATATGCACTGCCATATACATTCAACGAAAAAAATAATTCTCACATTTTCCTAAGGGGGAATTTTGTTGCCACGTGTCATCACAATAGGGTCCCTATCCAACTTTTATAGTATATAGATTATGCTCGGATTTATGTTATTTTATTTTATACTTATTATTTTTTTACAATTAAACAACAATGAATGACCACGTTGTCCAAGCCAATGCATTTGGTCCAACACATCATCACATACCCTCTTCTCCTCGCTATACTCTACTGTTGACTCTATCGCCGTTCATCTCCTCCATCGCCTTGACCTCACCTACGCCGCCGTGCCGTTCAATTCTTTTTCTCTTCAGCGGTAGCGCAGCCACCGTCCGATCGAATCAGCTCATCCTCTTCATCTCTCCTCAATGGCAGCTGCGCCCGAGCTAGCTCAAACAGATCCCGAAGGAATCGAAGGCGTCCGTATGACGTGGTTCAATTGGCCTCGATCCAAGGTCGAAGCTTCAAAGTGCGTGATTCCGATCGCCGCTTCGATTCAGCCGATTCGTCCTCACGTCGATCTGCAGATTCTGCCCTATCCTCCCCTGCGATGCAAGACGTGCACTTCGATTTTGAACCCCTATTGCCGCGTGGATTTCGCCGCACTTATATGGATCTGTCCGTTTTGTTTCCAGCGGAATCACTTCCCTCAGCATTACTCTTCGATTTCCCAGACAAATTTGCCGGCGGAGTTGTACCCTAATTTCCCTTCAATTGAGTACACGATCCCCACTTATCAACAGAATTATGGCCCCGCTTCGGCCCAACTGAATCAGGCTACGTCTCCGATCTACTTGTTTGTGTTGGACACGTGTATGATCGAGGAGGAGTTGGAATTTGCCAAATCGGCTTTGAAGAGGGCAATTGGGATGCTCCCTGAGAATGCGATGGTGGGGTTTATATCCTATGGTACGCAGGTGCAGATTCATGAACTTGGATTCTCGGAGATGTCGAAAGTTTATGTTTTTAGGGGGTCCAAGGAGTTGTCAAAAGATCAGATATTGGAGCAACTGGGTCTTGCTGGTTCGGGTGCAAGGCGGGCCGGACAGAAAAGTGGTGGAGGGCCTAGCCCGTTGGCTGCGGTTGGGCCTAATATGGAGATTAATAGGTTCTTGTTGCCCGCTTCGGAGTGCGAATATACGCTTGATTCGGTAGGTTTGTTGAATGCATATGTTTCTGTGTAGTTTTGATTCGGTGACTGATACGCTCATCAATTTGGTGTGTGAGGTGTAGTGAGTGTGGTTATGGGAGTGGTGAGGAGTGTATAATGTATGTGGCTTGTTTTTTGTGAATAAAGATTCAATTTTTGTTAAAGGATGCTGTTATATGTGCGTGTTTTGTCTTGCAGTTGTTGGATGAGTTGTCGACGGATCAATGGCCAGTTGCACCAGGAAACCGAGCACTGAGGTGTACTGGGGTGGCATTGAGTGTTGCAGCAGGTTTACTGGGAGCATCTACGACTGGTGCCGGTGCAAGGATTGTTGCATTAGTGGGAGGGCCGTGCACAGAGGGGCCTGGGGCGGTAAATTATTGACTTTCTGATCTTGTTTAGTAGAGTTTATTGGTGTTTCTTCATTTTGTTTGCTTAAAATCAATTATTAGTTTCCTGGCTCTTAGTTGTTTATGTCCGAACGGCTTAAGATGTCTCAGAAGGGGATGCTATTGGTCTGTGTGGGGATGGGCGAATTGAAATTTAGCTATTGTTTGATGGAACCATGTCCGTGGAACAAAAGAAAAGGATTATTTTGATGAAAGGGCAGAAACTCCTCCCGGGGTGTAAATCTAATCAATCACAAATAGATTCGCATTCAAACACCTGTCAGTCTATATATGCATTTTCATAATGTTGGTCCCTGTTTATATGCCACTTAAGTGAAATAGACTGTGGGTACTTTATACGAGCTAATTTTGCTGTAATACTGTATCTTGATGTTATTCATTGCTTGTAGATTGTGTCTAAAGATTTATCGGAACCAGTTCGTTCGCATAAGGATCTTGACAAAGATGCAGCTCCATTTTTCAAGAAAGCACAACATTTCTATGAAGAGATTGGGAAGCAGTTGGTTAGTCAAGGGCATGTTTTGGATGTTTTTGCCTCTGCTCTCGATCAGGTTCGTAGTGGATTAGTTAGTTTATTGCATTTTTGTGGTTAGATATAATGTATTGCTCTCCACATCTGATTTTGATTCTTGTGACTTGGGTGGATTGAAGATTTACATGGGAGGTCACACTTGATGCAATATTGTATAATAAGATATGTTTTTAGTGTCCGTGTTTATTTTGAAGTCTTTCTTATGGCCTGCATTGGTTTCTGAAGATTACTTGTTAATATTCCTTTCTTTTTTATCAACTTGTCATGATATGCATCCCTAGTCCTTCGTTGCAAGTGTAACTGTGATTCGGGGTCTTTTCAGGTTGGGATTGCAGAAATGAAAGTTGCAATTGAAAGAACTGGTGGACTTGTCGTTCTCTCTGAAAGTTTTGGGCACTCTGTTTTCAAGGACTCTTTCAGGCACCTTTTTGAATCTGGGGAGCAGTCGCTTGGCCTTTCATTCAAGTGAGTTTCTTGATTTGTAAAGCGGGAAATGTTTGTCAAAGATTTCCAGCATATGCCTTTCTCATCACTGTCATGTTTTATGGTTTTCCATTTGTGTGAAATTTCCAAGGTTTTTATATGTTTTTCTTTGACTTTCATCCTCTGTAATGCCTTTGTCGTTGACAGAGAACGATGAGTAGTAATATGCATTTATGTTATTTCCAGTGGCACATTAGAGATCAACTGCTCGAAGGATATAAAAGTTCAAGGAATTATTGGTCCATGCACATCATTGGAGAAGGTTTGGTCATTGGGAACTTCCAAGTTTCTTCTTGTGTGCTATGCGTCTTGTTAATGAAGTCTTGTTTATCAGAAAGGGCCGTCGGTTGCAAGCACTGTCATAGGCCAAGGAAGTACTACAGCTTGGAAGATGTGTGGCTTGGACAAGAATACTTGCCTAACTGTTTTCTTTGACGTGGCTTCTAGCGAAAAGTCCGATCCTGCTGGTACAAATCCTCAGTTGTATTTACAGTTCCTCACAAGGCAAGCCATACCCATCCATTTAAATTTGTTTTGCTATCTTTTTCTAAGTTCTAGATCCCTTACAATTTACAAAGAACCTTTTTTTTTCTAACACTGTCTTTGGGGAGCAGTTATCAGAGCCCTGATGGCCAGATGCGGATGAGAGTGACAACTGTCACCAGGCACTGGATAGATAGTACCTTGGGCAATGAGGTAGGTTTATTTATGCCTATTGTTTATGTTGACGAATTTCTATAAACAACCCAAAATGAAACAAGTGAATGCAAAATACGCTGCTTCTTTTGACATATAAACTTTCTGTTGTAAGTGTATGTATCAATGTATTTCTCATTTAGCGTGTATCTTTTTTGGGCTCTTTTTGGTTCACCTCATAATTTACTGGCGCTTTGTTCATCAAACTTGACGTGAAATATTGTGAAATTTGACTTGGCTGGAAGCTGATCTGTGCACTGCTCTTTCTTACAGTATTTAGTCCAGGGATTTGATCAGGAAGTTGCTGCTGTTGTAATGGCTCGACTCGCTTCGTATAAAATGGAAATAGAGGTACTGTTGGAGATGTTTTACTGAAACAGCAAATGTGTCATAACCTTAGATCTTGTATAGCTGCTACAAGTACACATTGGCATCTATTCTTGTTTTAACAACTTCAAGTAGTGTTCGAGGCATCTTCATACAGTTCAGGATGCATAAGTTGAAATTTGAGTTATTTGCAATCCGAAAGAGACATCGATACATGTCATCCTTTTATTCATTTTTCTACCTCCTTTTCCTTTTCCGCATAATCAGGAAGGTTTTGATGCCACAAGATGGTTAGATCGGAATCTCATCCGTCTATGTTCTAAGTTCGGGGACTACCGAAAAGATGATCCAGCTTCATTCACGTTGAATCCCAGTTTTTCTTTGTTCCCTCAGTTCATGTTTAATTTACGGAGATCACAGTTCGTGCAAGTATGTTTATCTGAACTGTTTGCTTTACTGCAATTCGTTATCCTCATGGCTGGTTATTTACTGCTCTCTCTCTCTCTCTCTCTCTCTCTCTCTCTCTCTCTCTCTCTCTCTCTCTCTCTCTCTCTCTCTCTCTCTCTCTCCCTCCCTCCCTCCCTCCCTCCCTCTCTCCCTCCCTCCCTCCCTCTCTCTCTCTCTCTCTCTCTCTCTCTCTCTCTCTCTCTCTCTCTCTCTCTCTCTCCCCCTCCCTCCCTCTCTCTCTCTCTCCCTCTCTCTCTCCCTCTCTCTCTCTCTCTCTCTCTCTCTCTCTCTCTCTATATATATATATATATATTATATATATATCTATCTCTATAGGTATTTAACAACAGTCCTGACGAAACGGCATACTTTCGCATATTGTTGAACCGAGAAACCATAAGCAATGCTGCAGTGATGATTCAACCATCACTAATCTCATATTCGTTCAATTCGCTGCCCGCGCCCGCTCTATTGGACGTGCAATCCATCGCAGCTGATCGTATTCTATTGCTTGACTCTTACTTCAGCGTCGTTGTTTTTCATGGAATGACTATAGCCCAGTGGAGGAACATGGGCTACCAGGATCAGCCCGAGCATAAGGTGCCTTTTTTCTTTCTTCGTTTTTCTTTTCGCTTCTTTCGATTTGGTGGGGAGTTGTGTTTGGTGTTGATTACATATGAAAATTGAGTTTCGGAAATATCATGTTATCTTACAAGAAAGATATCCCAACCCTAGAAAAAACTTAACGTTTTTTCTCCAACAGATTGCTCATTTTATTATATTTATGAGTCATGCAATGATAAAACACTCTTGTGTATATGAGGCTGCTTCTGCTTATCTAACATTCGCAGCTCACATTCACTTGTATTTTTATGTCTGTTTCGGACGTAAAGACCAAGATAAAGTAATCGGTTAAATCCTTTTGAAAATTTCCCAGGCATTTGCACTTTTATTACAAGCCCCGCAGGAAGATGCTCAGTTGATAATCCGTGAACGTTTCCCTGTACCGAGACTTGTAGTTTGCGACCAGCATGGCTCTCAGGTATTTCTCTATCATCTTTTTAGCGTACATATCGGGTTTTTTTTTTCTCATCGTTTGTGATGGATTCTCATTTTCTGGTGATCGCCATATGATAAAACAGGCGAGATTCTTGCTGGCGAAGCTGAACCCTTCGGCCACATACAACAACGCCCAAGAGATGATGAGCACTGGCTCAGATGTGATATTCACCGACGATGTAAGCCTTCAAGTGTTCATCGATCATCTTCAACGGCTAGCCGTCCAAGCTTCTTAATTAAGAAAGAAAATGCCCCACTTGGAATGGCTCCTCTTATACCCTTAAATGTGAGGTTGAGATATATTTGTTGTTCTTGGAACAGATATCAGAGTTTTGTATAAGTTGAATAGAGGAAGAGTTCTTGTGTTTTTTCTTACGACAGCAAGCTCGGTAATATAAATCTATGGTATTATTATTATGATTCCTTTGTAAGCATCATAAGATTATCACATATCATGTTATTATGTCTTAAAATAAGAATTAATTCCATGTATTTTTTCTACGTTCACTCGTACTTTTTCACCACCTCCTTCCTAGTTCCTCCTACTTCCTCTCCCAACCACAAGAATACGTTCTCTCAAATGCCCACCATTTTTCTTGAGAAAAAATATACACATTTCTTCACGCAATCAATTCAACACCATTTCTTTTTCTCCTCTTTTTCCTTTCCTCTCCCAAGAAGCCCCGAGGACAAATCCCTCCTCCAATCTTCTTGGCGAAAAGAAAAGAGAAAAAAACTGAGCCCAAATGGACCCAAACGAGCTAAAGCGCGTTTTTCAGATGTTCGATAGGAACGGCGACGGAAGGGTGACTAAGAAGGAGCTCAGCGATTCTTTGGAGAAGATGGGAATCTTCATCCCAGACGGAGAGCTTAGTCAGATGATTGAAAAGATCGACGCCAACGGCGACGGGTGCGTAGACATGGACGAGTTCGGCGCACTCTACAAGACGATTATGGACGAGAGGGACGAAGAGGAGGATATGAGGGAGGCGTTCAACGTCTTCGATCAGAACGGAGATGGATTCATCACCGTCGACGAGCTCAAGTCCGTCCTCGCCTCCCTCGGCCTCAAACAGGCAAGTGATAGTATTGATATCAATACATCGTTTCTCGTAAAAAATATAAAATACCTACATATTAGTCATTGCAGATTAATGATTTTTTTTTTTGTTTTCAACTTGGAAACAGGGGAACACGTCGGAGGATTGTAAGAAGATGATCAATAGGGTCGACGAGGACGGCGATGGTAGGGTCAACTTCGCCGAGTTCAAGCAAATGATGAGGAGCGGTGGTTTCGCCGCGTTGACGAATTGAAATCTACGATAACGCATTTTTTTTCTTCCTACTTTCGACTATTAGATGATATTATATGGATGCATAAATGCTGCTTGATTGATCCAATGTACACAACAGTGATAGATGAAGAAGGCAGAGATGTTTCTGGGAAACAAGAATCATGCATGTAGTAATAATAAGTTCAAGTCTTTATATGGTGTTTGCATAACACAAAACGTCATAGAAAGAATACCTTTACAACTTTCAAATCTTCTCCTTTTTACATAATAGCAAACAGAAATAGCAAAGAAACCCAGCAATCTCTCCTTATAGAAGGACAACACTTACCATAATAACACGTTTATTTCATCAAATACGCCTCGGAAAGAAACCGCACAGATTCAAGGACCCAACCGAAAATCAAGAAGCTGACTTAGTCGGGGTGGGATTAAAGGGAACTTGTTCGCCGCACGAGAGAACAGCGTGGGGGCCCGCTTCTTCCCGGCCCACGCCCATCAAATCGAGATAATACAAGTAATGAGAAACGATAGTGTTCATGGGATCGGTCTCACCTTGTCCACAAGTGTAGTCGCCGTACAGTATGTTCATCGTTGTTCCAAAGCCAGGGGTACGCTTTGATAGCGTGTCGTTCTTGGTAGGCTTCCAATTACCTACAAAGGCGTCGTGGGCCGAGGGTTGTCCCTTTTTGAGAGACGTCATCCACCTCCATATTGCTGCTTGGAAAGCCATTGTGGCGTTTTGTTCGATGTATTCGGGGTGGTTCAGTAGGTCGGCTTTAATCCCTTCGCCAGCTGCTCCATAGTTGTAATTCCTGACATAAGTTTAACAGATAAAAAAAAAACATTAAAATAAGTTATATTGGATTTATTTGATAAGAGACTACAGGGATCAAAATTCGGCAGCTCAGAGACTTGTAAAGAAGCTCCAACCGTTATCAACTACTGAGGACCCTTTGGTCATTATTTATAGTCTTAGGGATATTTTAGTCTTTGTATCTAGTTGCTGTATATAAAAATGCGGGATCTCTTCTTTGTAATTCATTCTTTCGATCACTGAATCAAACAGTTTGTTTACATTACTTCCATCATAAAATCTTCTTGATAATTCTTGATCATTCTTCAAAGACTCCAATTGCAATATGGTATCAGAGACACTTCAATCCCTCGCATGAAATCCTGATATACAAAGCATCGAAGTCTTCCAATTGAATCTACAAGAAATGGCAGAATCAACACCAAGCACAGAGAATGAGCTCGCGCCTGCAACATCGCCGATGGATGACCATCTTCATCCATTTTTCCTTCATCACTCAGATAATCCTGGTCTAATCCTTGTTCATCAGCCACTTGTAGGGGATAATTACGCATCTTGGAGTAGAGCAATGACCATTGCTCTATCAGTCAAAAATAAGAAAGGATTCATCGATGGATCTGTCAAGAAACCACCAGAGAATGACCAAAAGATGGTTCTTGCGTGGAAGAGAAACAATGACATGGTCATTTCATGGATTCTCAATTCTGTGTCGAAGGAAATCTCCGCAAGCATCCTCTATTCAGATTCGGCTCAAGCCATTTGGGTTGATCTTCAAGAAAGGTTCCAAGAAAGTAATGGACCTAGGTTCTATCAGCTGAGAAAAGACTTACTGGGACTTTATCAGCAGCAGACAAGCACGGGGCTTTACTACACCAAACTAAAGGCTCTGTGGGATGAGTTATCCAATTTCAGACCATCTTGCACATGTGGGAGCTGCACTTGTGGTGGAGTTCGAGATTTGAAGTCATACTTTGAAAAGGATTATGTCATCACATTCCTTATGGGGCTGAATGAGTCTTATGCTCACATTAGAGGCCAGATTTTATTAATGGAGCCATTACCCTCGATAAACAAGGTCTACTCTTTGGTTGCACAAGAAGAAAGGCAGAGAGGAATCACTGCTGGTGTCAAAGACCAGGAAGAAATGGGACAGCACATGACACTATTGGCAGCCAAGAACTCTTTTAATTCAGCCGTGCCCACAATACATCAGCAGACCAAGAAGTCTGTCTTCAACAACAGAAAGGAAGGAGGAAGACCTTACTGCACTCACTGCAACAAACCAGGACATACAATTGAAACCTGCTACAGGTTGCACGGTTTCCCACCTGGTTCTAGGCAGAATCCTACACCCAAGAATCCAAGAGTAAATCAGGTAATAGCAGAACAGTATGGGGCAGATTACCATAAGGATGCTAAGGATTATAACACAGCAGCAGAAAACTTTGTCCATCAACTGAGCTCTCAACAACTTCAGCAATTCAGAATGCTGCTCAGTAAATCAGATGGTGCTGCTAAATATCAATCATCGAACCAGTCAGAACAGCCAACAGGTAGTCACAAAGGTTTGTGCTTATCCTTTAATATGCCTGTTTTAGACAAGCAAGATATCTGGTTTGTAGACTCAGGTGCTTCAAGGCACATAAGCTGTAATCCTCAAAGCTTTCAGACTTTGTCACCTATAGACCCTGTTCATGTAATGCTACCCAATAATCATTCTATAAAAGTAGACATGGCAGGTACAATCAAGATTACTCGAGACTTAATCTTGACTGATGTGCTATACATACCTCAGTTTAAGTTCAACTTATTATCAGTGAGTTCACTAACTGCATTAAACAATGTTGTCTTGACCTTCTTTCATGACCACTTTGTCATTCAGGATTCAACTAGGAGGTTGACGATTGGCAAGGGTAGTAAAAGAGAAGGATTATATGCTCTAAATGTTTCTCCTATAGTAGATATAGCAGAAATTGAGTCTCAGAAGAATAGCTTGTCAAATTCATTTTCTTTTACAGTTTCTTTAGATACTTGGCACAAAAGGCTAGGACATCCATCCTTGAATGTCATAGATAGGCTCAGACAAAAGTTAAGGTGTAAGGAGGTTCCTGATGTACATGACCTTTGTAAAGTTTGTCCTTTATCAAAACAAACAAAACTGCCTTTTAAATCTGAAAATAATATATCATGCTCGGCCTTTGACCTTGTTCATTGTGACATATGGGGACCATTTCATGTCATCTCACACACATCACATAGATACTTCTTGACTTTGGTAGATGATCACACGAGATATACATGGACTTTTATGTTGAAGAATAAATCAGACGTGTCTAGTATAATTCCATTCTTCTTTAACATGGTTGAAAATCAGTTCAAAGCCAAAATAAAGATGTTCAGGTCAGACAACGCTAAGGAGCTCATGTTCACAGAATTCTTCAAGGAAAAGGGAGTTCTTCATCAATTTTCTTGTGTGGAAACTCCTCAGCAGAATTCAGTTGCTGAGAGAAAGCATCGTCACTTACTAAATGTAGCGAGATCTTTGTATTTTCAGTCAAGGATTCCTCTATGTTTTTGGAATGAATGTATTCTCACAGCTACATATCTCATTAACCGAGTACCCTCCAAGGTTTTGCATCAAAAGTCACCCTATGAGCTTTTGTATCAGAAGGAAATAGATTATTCTTCTTTGAGGGTTTTTGGCAGCTTGTGTTATGCTTCCACTCGGGCAGCCAACAGAACCAAGTTTGATCCAAGAGCCAAGGCTTGTGTTTTCATAGGATATCCTAATGGTATAAAAGGATATAAGGTTTTGGATTTAAATACTCGAGAGGTGCATATATCTAGAGATGTGAGATTTCATGAGCATGTGTTTCCTTTTGCTGACATGAATAAGCACCAAACTGATATTTCTTGGTCTGATTTTGTCTTACCTAAGGCAACAGATGTGTTTTTGGATCAAGATTCGGCAGGGCTACAAGCTTCAGATCATGCTTCAAATCATGAGGAGGTTCAGACAGAACCTCTGGGAACTCATGATGGAACAGGAAGTATGCCCACAGATCAATCTAACATTAATTCTCCTAGTGAAACAGGTTCGGCTGAGGAGGTTCCACAGCCCAGAAAATCATCTAGGCAATCAAGAGCACCCTCCTATTTGAAGGATTATTGCTGCCAATTCTCAAACAATACTGTCAGATATCCTATTTCTAGTTTTCTGTCCTACAATAATCTCTCTGCTAATTACAGAAAATATGCACTAACTGTCTCTGCGACTCTTGAGCCACATTTCTACCACCAAGCAGCAAGACATCCACAATGGAGGAAGGCCATGGATGAAGAAATCCGTGCCTTGGAGGAAAACAGAACATGGACAGTGATTCCTTTGCCTGCAGACAAACATCCAATTGGATGTCGATGGGTGTATAAGGTAAAACATCATTCAAATGGTGCTATAGAGCGATTTAAGGCTCGCGTGGTGGCTAAGGGATATAATCAACAAGAAGGAGTTGATTATATCGATACATTCGCACCAGTGGCCAAAGCTAGTACCATCAAAGTCATCCTATCATTAGCAGCTTCTCAAGGATGGTTTCTCTTCCAAATGGACGTCAACAATGCGTTCTTAAATGGTGATCTACTCGAAGAAGTATACATGGAGTTACCACCAGGTTATAGGCCTACAACTAAGCATGACAAATCCCAGAAACTAGTGTGCAAACTACATAAGTCAATCTACGGTTTGAAGCAAGCTTCGGGACAATGGAACTCAAAGTTGTCTCAAGCTTTGCAGAACTTTGGTTTTCGACAGATTGAGTCAGATCACTCCCTGTTCATCAAGGGTACAGGTTCTAATATTGTTCTCATTCTTGTTTATGTAGATGACATGATATTTGCAGGGCCATCCTTAGAGGAAATCAATGCTGCCAAACGGTTCTTGCAACAGACTTTCAAGCTGAAAGATTTAGGGATTTTGAGGTACTTCCTCGGGCTTGAAGTAGCAAGGCAGGCTAAAGGGCTCTATATTGCGCAGAGACAATATACCATTAACCTTTTGGAGGAAGCTGGCTATCTAGGAGCCAAGCCAATCTCCACACCGATGGATCCAAGAATAAAGATCACAGCTTCAGACGGTGACCTTCTGCCAGATCCAACTCAGTATAGGAAACTTGTCGGCAAATTATTATATCTGACCTTTACAAGACCGGACATTACGTTTGCCGTCCACAGATTGAGTCAATACATCAGCAGCCCACGCGTTCCACACTTGACAGCAGTGCACCACCTACTCAGGTATCTCAAACATACTATCGGACAAGGTTTGTTCATGTCTTCTTCCTCTGATTTGCAGGTCAAGGCCTTCACTGATTCCGACTGGGCAGCTTGCAAGGATTCAAGAAAGTCCGTGACAGGATTTTGCACTTTCATCGGCGAGACGCTGATTTCGTGGAAGGCGAAAAAGCAGACAACTATTGCCCGGTCTTCTACCGAAGCAGAGTATAGAGCATTAGGCTCCACAACCAGCGAAGTCTTATGGCTGAGGCAACTCCTTTCTGAACTTGGTTGTGCTTCAAAACAGCCCTCTATCATCTACTGTGACAACAACTCAGCCATTCAATTAGCTTCCAATCCTAAATTCCATGAGAAAAGCAAGCACATCGAGCTTGATTGCCACTTCATCCGTCATCATCTCAGTTCCGGCGCGATCAAGTTATTACCAGTTCGCAGCGACAGCCAACTCGCAGACATATTTACTAAACCTTTACCAGCCTCAATTCTCAACGGGCATTTGTCCAAGATGTCGGTTATGAATATATACCGTCCATCTTGCGGGGGGTATTGGATTTATTTGATAAGAGACTACAGGGATCAAAATTCGGCAGCTCAGAGACTTGTAAAGAAGCTCCAACCGTTATCAACTACTGAGGACCCTTTGGTCATTATTTATAGTCTTAGGGATATTTTAGTCTTTGTATCTAGTTGCTGTATATAAAAATGCGGGATCTCTTCTTTGTAATTCATTCTTTCGATCACTGAATCAAACAGTTTGTTTACATTACTTCCATCATAAAATCTTCTTGATAATTCTTGATCATTCTTCAAAGACTCCAATTGCAATAAGTTAACAAAAGAATGCTGTATTCTACTAGAAAATGTTGCCACGAAAAGATGAGGCTTTTGAAATTTGGGTTCAATTGCTTAAACAATTACATGTTGCTACAACATCCACCCAAAGCTTTAGTTAGTTCCCATCCTCGTGTAAAGGCAAGAAAAACTATCCAATCTCCAAACCTTTACTGTTAAAGACAAGACTACACAACATTATCTAGAGAACTAGCCTTAGTTGTTTCCCTTTTGCTACAGCATATAATCCGTTGCCGAAAGAAAAAATGCCTTGAATGACAGAGAAGAGGGGTATGTACCCTGCTTCAATTTATCAGAAGCTTCGACCCGTAAGGGTTACCACACGACAGACAATACTAGATTTTACTTATATTTCGCTGCAACAGCACCGAGTTGTGTGCCTCACTGGCAAGTAACATTCTAATAGGGACAGAGAAATTGCAAAGGAACATAGATGTAATTCGAGAACGAGGTAAAGGGAAAGAGACAGAACCAGTATATAGGAATAGCACCGCGGCCATAGTAATCCGCTCCAGGTGAACACGGATAGTCAAATTTGTACGAGTCATCGCAATAACTCTGACTCGGACTCATTTCTCTGTTGTAGCACAGACCCCAAGCCAATGGCCCGCCGGTGGCAACCCCATAACCACCTACATTATGATTCACACATCAGCTATAGTCTGTTTCTATAATAGAGGCATTAAAACCGAAGTTGCTAGGTAATAGCTCTATCCATCAATTCCTAACTAATCGAAAGGTTTTGCCTTAAGGGAAGCGTGATAATTGCAAATGAAACATGAGATAGCAGCTGTGGCTCTTCCATAGAACTCAAACTTTTCTACTTGGATCTGCTTGAATTGGATCTCACTCAAGATGGACTCAGTTCTGATGTATTATGAGTACAAAACAAGCTCAAACAAGAATCTAGCTGCCAATCGAACGCATAAAACCTTGTCAATGATTCCAACCGCAATCACGAATCGAAAACCATAAAAACCCTAATTAGACGAAAAAATCCAATGCACCACCGCAGATCGACGACGTAAGAAGCATAAACAAAGCGTAAACTCACAAGAAGTCTTTGCGCCGACGTGACCTAGGAACGCCGCGACCTCCAGCATCTGCATGAGCTTTCCGCCGGTGGTCCCGAAACCTAGTGGCTCGTAAGCGGCCGCCGCAGTGATGAACGACTTGAAGTCCCAGAACCCAACGGCGTGAGCCACGGGCGAGTTCCTCTTGGAGAAGAGATTCTCGAACTGATAGGTCTGGAAAAAATCCGCTATCGTCTCATTGCAGCAGTACTTTGACGGCCACGAGCATTCCCAGCCTTGCACGCAAACTTTCTCGCCCTTCACTGTCTTCACGGTGATCGTTTTTCCGTTCCAGCCCGCAATTGTCTTGTCGGCATTTGCGAACAAAACGCCATTTATGGCGATCGTAGCTACAAGCAATAGCACAGATATTGCTCCGCTCATCTTCTTCATCATCGTCGTCGTCGATGGCAGCTGAAGATGCAAAGGGTAACTAACTACCACTACTCTCTTCTCTATTGGCTTCGATATAAATTAGAGGTAATTAAATTTCAGGCCCATTTAATAAGTTTGCTTTATTATTCAGGCCCCATTTACGTTTCAAATAGATAGAAGCCCCTAAATTGAAGTTTCATTTAGAAAAAATGATCAAATCCGCTTAAATGCGTTTAAACGTTCAACAAAGCTTCGTTCCAAACGGCCTAAAAGATTCATCAAACAATACAAGAAAAACAAAACATTAATATAATTAAAATGATTCCTCCATGACAAACGACATATTTGCCCATAATAACCAAAAAAACTTACGAAGCATGTCATCGCCTTATTCAAACGTTCAAAAGCAACCATGAAGAAGTGGTATACATTGTACATGAAGTGATACTGTAAATCCACGAAGTGGTACTGTAGACACATGAAGTGGTACGAGTGAACAGTGAAGTGTTACTGTAGACTCATGATGTGGTATGAGTAAACAGTGAAGTGGTACTGCAGACTCATGATGTGGTACAACACTGTACACCCATGAAGTGATAATGTTGAACATAGAATAAGTGGTATTGTAGACCCATGAAGTGGTACTGCTGAAATGTTTGGGAATTCATGGGTCTATAGACGCTGTACCACTTCTCTCGTTAGTAGTACCACTTCTTCTCTGTTCAACCTTACCACTTCATGCTTTACAAATGCTGTACCACTTCACTGTTCATCAGTACCACTTCATGGGTCTACTGTACCACTTCACTGTTCACCAGTACCACTTCATGGATCTACAGTACTACTTCACTGTTCACTCGTACCACTTCATGGATCTACAGCACCACTTCATGTAACACTTCCTGTCATGTGATAACTGATAACAGAACTGACGCGCTGGATACCACTTCATAACTACTCTTTTATAAGGGTATTTTCGTCAACAACCTTAATTCTAACTTAAATTGTGAAATAGGTCCTTCAATTTCTACAAGATCCTTAGGCCTATATAAAATATAAAATGGGGCTGAACCCCAAACGTCCCTATAAATTATTACAATATTATTAATTTTAAAGAAGATATATGAAAATGATACCACCGACGAAATTATAAGGTAAAGCAAGCGTTAGCTTACCTGTCACATTTGGTATGATTGTGATTTGTGACCCAACCCAATCCATACGTATTTGCAAAAAACTCCTTCAATATTGGATAAATTACATATGTTACCCATTCATACGTGGCGTGGACGCGTGGTGTGGTGTGTGAAATGTGAAGTCCTTTTTGTATTAAATGCAAAATTAAGAGGAAAACGATGTTAATTCTTGTATGGGCCGATAATGAGCAAAGATAGGCCCAGTATATGGTAAAGTAGTTATTAATAACCATTCAAAATTACGAAAGGTACTTAAAAGCTAAAATAATAATTAATTAAAAAAAAGGGATTCAACACTTAAATACCTAGATGAATAAAAAAAGAACAAATCAGTCCCTTGTCAGACATTTTTATAACCTAGGTACCCACTTGAATTTTATTTTACTGATAGGTACCTAACTGACAGATTTACCCCTGCTAAACTTGGTTTATTACAACCTTACCTGGGGTTTCATTTCAGCGATGGTTCGTTCATAAAAAAAAAAAAAAACTCAAACATCATCCCAAACCTAAATCACGTAACCTTCCCGAAATCGACCTGTGGTTGTTTTGCTTCAGATTCATCGATGTGTTCTCGATTCCTCGTGGTATTCCTCATCTGAAATCAATAGGTAAGCCATTCACATCATTACAGTACGTCGTGGCATTTCGTAAATAGCTGCATGTTTTTGGAATGACATCGATTTGTTGTTCGATTAGGGTTGTTTTGGAATGGTTCAATTTACTGTGGTAGCTCTGTGCGTGTATTTTTGAATGGGTAGATTGATTGTTGTCGATTTGGGGGTTTTGGAATGGGTCGATTTGGGGTTTTTCGAATGGGGTTAATTTTGTTTGGTACTACAATATCACTGTATTTGGTACCGTTTGTTTGGGCAAATCGATACCCCGTGTGTGAAAAAAATGGTACTGCTTATTAGCAGTGGATTTTTTTGCAGAAATGACTCCATGGAACAGATCTGAGCTGTCTTCCAGGTGCCATCCCGCGCCTTCGATCGACCATAAGCGATTTGCAGGGTGGCATGACCCCTGATAAAAAGAAGCTATAAAAAGGTCTCCGTTTCAATGGTAGAATTTGCTTTATTTCTAACTGTTGCATCAATATGTGTGGTTAAGGTTGATGGAGGAGTTGGCGGATCTCATTTAGAGTGGAGTGCTCGTGTGAAGAGGTTAGAAGCCGAGCTGAGATTGAAGGAAGAGGTTATAAGATCTAAGGTCAAATGTTCCGACGTGGAAGGATGATGTGTCCAAGGAGGATGCGATGGAAGAGGAAGAGGTTGAGGCTAAAGAAGTCAACATGGGATGGGACTGTTTGGAAACTTTGTTGTTTATGCTCAGTAAGTTGTTCTTAGACTTGGGGATGAGACTGTTTGGAGACTCAGTGATGTCGTTTGTTGTGTAGTTCTATGAGACTGTCCGTATTTTTGATTTGTTTGGTTAAGTTACTTGATTATGATGTGAGACTGTTTGGAAACTTGTTTATGTAGGTTAACTTCCTTTGAGTTGGGATGGGACTGTTTTGAGACTGTTTGGAGTTTGTTCATGACTCAGTGATGTTCGTTTGTTGTGTAGTTCTGTAAATCTGTCTGTATATTATGCAGTACCATAGGTTTTTATATTGCCGTACCTTTTCTTTACATACAAAATACCATAATATGCAGCCTAATCGTACCATTATGTACACATATACCGTACCAACAGAAGATATGAAGAACCTTGTATTGTTTGTATATTACCGTATCACATCTTTTACATACGGAGTACCAAAATATGCAGCTTAATCGTACCATTATGTAAATGTATGGCGTACCAGAAGATATGAAGTACCTTGTCATTTACATATACCGTACCATAATCTGCAGCTTCACCATATCACTATGCAAGTGTACCGTACCGTATCGCTTACATATAGAGTACCGTAATATGCAGGTTAACCGTACCATTACGTAAATATATACCGTACCGTATATATCGCACATGAAGTATCTTATCTGTTGTACAGTAAGGTACCTTGTGCTTTACAGAAGGTACCTTATCATTTACCTATATAGTACCATAACCTGCAGGTTTTATCTATTATTACACATATACAGTACCCATATATGAAAGTATATCGTACCATTTGTTATACGATCGAAAAATAAATACATTCCTAATCGAATCGCGTTGTCCTGCGTGATTTTGACAATACCTAACAATAACGAAATGAAAAAAAAAAATATGAAAGTCTAATGCACCGAATTCGCAGATGCAGCACTCACCACATTATTCAAATTATGTTGTAGATGTTCTTGCTTGTATTCTTATACTATAATGAATCATTTCTAAGATTTAATTCATGCGTGCGGGGCGTAATGCACCGAATTTGATCTGAAACGTATTTAATACTATATATTATTGGTCTACGGTGGTTCGAGATGAAAAAGTAATTCGATTGATCCCGAAAAATACTAACCCTAGTATGACGTATCATATATATAAGGGACACCGTACCTTATATATCTTTTTAGGGGTACCTGTCGTTTTGTTTAAAGCGTACCAACGCAGCCACGGTTGCAGTACCCAAAATTACATATGACATGAAACATTTTATTAAAGCCACTGACATATCAGATGAGCTGTTTTTTATTATGTAAAACCTCGTATGTCAGAGGCTGTCCAAACATGACATAGAAAAAGTCAGAAATCTGTCCACTCATGACTGAAAAACGTCAGAAAAGTGTGCAATCATTACTGAAAAAAGTCAGAAATTGTCTAATCCTTTATCCACATCAACACAAGCTGAAATGCTTCGTTTGGGACGGAATATAGCTAGGTCTTAAATTCAAAGTTTTACTTTAATTTATACGGTACCTACTTCTGAAAGGATACAGTACCCTATGTCGTACACTTAGAGTACCTATATTACCTATATTACCGTACCAAGGCTGCGCATATTAACGTACCAAATTGGCATATATTACAGTACCAAATATGCATATTACAGTACTAAACATGTATGTCGTAGGGTATCAAACCGGCATATATTACAGTACCAAATTTACATATATTGCAGTGCGAAATGTGCATACATTAGCAAACTGGCATAGGTTACGGTACCAAATTTGCATGTCGTAGGGTACCAAACTGGCATATATGACAGTACCAAACATGCACATCTTACCGTACCAAACTTGCATATCTTATGGTACCAAACTAGCATGTATTACATTAACAAAATTACATATATTACGGTGCCAAATGTGCATACATTAGCAAACTGGCATAGGTTACGATACGAAACATGCATGTCGTAGGGTACCAAACTGGCATATATTACGGTGCCAAATTTGCATAGCTTAGGGTACCAAACTAGCAGTAAGTACAGTACCAAATTTACATATATTACGTTACCAAAACTGCATATATTATTGTACCAAACTGGCACTCATTACAGTACCAAATTTACATATAATACGGTACCAAATGTGCATATCTTACTGTACCAAACTGGCAGTCATTACAGTACCAAATTTAGACACATTTGGCATATATTACGGTACCTTATTGGCATATATTACAGTACCTTGTTGTCATATATTACAGTACCTTGTTGGCCTATATTACGGTACCTTATTGGCATTTATTACAGTACGTTGTTGTCATACATTACAGTACCATGTTGGTATATATTACGGTACCTTATTGGCATTTATTACGGTACCTTGTTGTCATATATTACAGTACCAAATTAGCATATATTACAGTACCTTGTTGGCATATATTACAGTATATTTCGGAACAAAAGCAGTAACGAAATACATGGCAAATACGGACCTTACGTCGATACGGCCTCTCAACAAGTACGACGACTATTCCCGTATTTTCCACATCTTTGCACTTGTTGGATCTTTTATCTACCTGAGAAGGAATCATCCGCATCTTTCGGCAACCAAGAAGAACACAAATGCCCGGGTCACGAATAAAATTCCCGTCATCGGTTTGAGCATTCATCTCGTGCATCGTCGCTTCACGATCGATACTAAGAATGACTCCCTTTTATACTCACACAATGCAAATAACGTCCCGCCACTAACCGAACTTGTAGACGGCATATTTTCAGATAATATGACAACCTGTATAAATGGTACGCCTGTATAGTTTACAATGGTACAGCGTACGTGGACATCTTGGTACCGTATAGACACATAAAATGGTACGTAATAAACATAACAAATGGTACGTAATAACAGTTATATAAAGAAACCTGAAATCCCGATGGATTAGCCTCAATAACTGTCAAGAATCGACATCCACCCTTACATAGAGCTCTTAGATCGCATTCAACTCCCAGATCTGGGTTAAATTTGATCTCACGAGTGCAATTGATTAACCACACCCAAAGCAAAATAAAAGCTTACATGACAAAATCGAGACCCTAAATCGAGAACCCAATGTGGAATAGGTTCGTCGCTCGTCGTCCGCTGCCACCACGAGCAGAAGGTGACCGTCAATTGCAGAGATGGAGCTGAAATCTTGTCAGGCGTGATGGAGCTCGACATTGCAGAGAAAATTGTGAAATGGAATTGTAAAATCAAGGGTAAATTGGTAATCTTAGGTGATTAGGTACCTATCTGTAAAATTTCTATTCAAATGGGTACCTAGCTTAAAAAGATTTCTGACAAGGGACTGATGTGTCTTTTTTGTTTACTATTAGGTATTTAAGTGTAGATTTCCGTAAAAAAAAAAGTGAATCTACTGAAAATATCATTTATATAGTTTGCAAAATTGGATCTGCAGAAAGTACCATTTCTAGAGGTTGCAATTCAGTACCTCAGAAAAGTTTTGATATAAGTATCCATTTGACCATTTTCCCAGTTTCGCTGTCGACATACCTTTTTATATGTATATTATGTACCACGTCACGCGTTTATATGTACCTAGATATGTTTCTACATAGTACCTTAATGTGTTATGTGATGTATCATTTTCTTACGTTCTATATGGTACTTAAATATTGCTATATATTGATGTACCTTAGCAATATATTTTTATACAATTGGGTATTTTGTTTAGATTTCCCTAAAAAAATTGAAGGAAAAGGGAAAAACCGTTGGACTAAATTTTCTTTCTTCGGCGAGCTGAGGACGTTTTTGTTCTGTTGGGCCAAATGAAAATCAGTTTGCTGAACTAAAGGGATCGGCCATGTTCAAGCAGCATCAGTCTTGTTTGAATCTGAATCTGATCTTGATTCGATTGCTGCCTCTAGCAGTGTATGTTGTTTTTCAGTTTTGCCCTACGGCGTCGGCTATTAGGAAGGACGTGGGCGCTCAGTATTCTCAACGTTATTGCCGAACTAGTGTTCGGGGAAGATTTTTTATAGCTGATGATAAGGGTAATGGATGTACTAATTTGTGTTGATTTGTTGTTTATGAATCGAATTGGAGCTTACAGTGAGCTTTATGTGATCCTGACTCCGAGCATGGTTTGCTATCGACTTGCTTGATGTTCTTATGACACTTCCGTCGAGAGAAATGAGCTGAACGAAGCCGATCGTAATATGTAAAAGGAAAAATTATTCGAGCTGCATTCGTTTTCTTTTTGTGAAAAAGGATTGGATGTCTAATTTCTTGATTTCGGTAATAAATCGCCATATATGATTATAAGATAATTTTTTGTGTAGGCCGCATATGCGATGCATTCTCAGTTGACCCGATGTCTCGTTGTTGTCCAGATAGCGGAGAACAGTTCTCTTGTCAGTGAGTTTCCTTTTCTATCTTTTATCATCTTTCATAGCGTAATGTATCATAATGTGTACCTTTTTGAGTCATTGGTTTATGTTTAAGAAATCGAATGTTTAGAGGCTTTCAATTCTCAACTTCTCCAAGAAGAACGTTGGAGCAAACATTATCATTTATCAAAATATAACAGCTGACAATGACTGTAATAGCAGCTGCGAGTGGAATACGATTCTCTTCATTGTAGGCATTGAGATTGATAGATAGATTACCTGTTAAAGCTGTATTCTTGATTCATGTCCTTTCACTTTTCTTCACCTTGCAGGGCATGCAATCTTGTTTCTCAGTGTTGCAAGGGTTATGAGTCATGTGTTTCATGCTGTTTGAACCCATCTATGGTAGTATCCTTGTTCTTCTGCCCTTCTCTCTTTCCACTTTATATCATTTTTTTGACGTCTAATTCTTCCACAGATCGATGCTGAACAAGTCCTCAATGTCAAAATGGGAAAGCCCATTACTGCTGGTAAGTGGCATCTGTATTCTGATAAATTCATGAATGGCAATCTATGGAATGTCATTTATTAACTCTTCATACCCTTCATAGTTGTACCTGCGTGATAATTTACTAGGCAGAAGTATCATAGCATACTCGTCATTTGCAGATTTATAATCATTCTTTTATCATGGGCATCGAGTTGAACAGTTGACGTGTGCCGCGTTTGGCAGGGACCTATGAAAGCGTCTTTGATTACTGTATCGGAAGGTGTCGCCATAATTCTGAGAGTGTGGTATGATCTCAACTCTCAACCACTTAGCATTACTGTACTAAGGGACTATAACATTTGAAATTTACACTGGCCATCAAGAAATTCTGTTGTATAGTCATGAAGCTTCAACATGTCTGCAACAGCGAGCCGTAAGGATCCTATATTTCTTTCAAATGTTGGATTATTTTTAATGTGTTCTATGTTAGCTGTAATGAAGACTTGTTCCCTTCCATTGCGCATTCTTATAGTTGTTATTACTTCATTCTCTGCATAGTACCTTTCGTATTTTCCAAATGATCAGCCCCAATATTTCCTCTTAAGGATTACTGGATTAATGTTTCGCCTTTGGAATGTACTAATTTTCTTGTTCTGATATTTCAGGTTCATGAAAATGCTTATCTTAGTGACTTTCATCACTGTTTTTCTATACCATCTATTTCTTCAGGTCAGCTATGCTTGAAAAAATTGATCAGTTAGTTGTATCATTCTTCAAGTGTCGATTTGTTCCCCCAGTTGTTATTCTCCCTTCGTATGCTGATACTACAATCTTCTAGGCTCTAACACCGAGCTGCTCGAAACTAGGCTTTCAGGCATCAAAATCATCGGTGGAAGGTGAATTACAATGAACTGCTTTATTTTAGATAAGCAACATTATCTTTAATCATCATTTACCGCACTGCTCCTTTCGAGAAAAAAGACAAGGAGAATCGTGCGATTCAGTGTGCAAATCTAGTGGACAGTCTTGCGTGCCAAACAAACTCATGCTACTCAACCAGTGTGAAGTGTGAAGCTCATTTCTCAGTCCCATGTTTCTTCTGCCACTGCTTTCGAACTTGAATATGTTTTGAATGTAATCGACTTCGACACATAGGATTGAAAAGTATATGAGCTGCAAAGGTGGTTGTTTGCCCAGCATAGGAGCTGAACAGCCAGCTGAGGTTGTCGATGATGCCCCCAAAGATCTGGTAAACATATCAATTCACCATATACATCTAAAATTGTTCGAATAGAACAAACATTTCAGGTCGACGATTCTTATGGATTCATTTTCATTTGATATCTACCTTCGTGCATATTTCTACAGAACCCTGGCGCTTGCTTGTACGCAACAAAGCAGTCGCTGCTTTCTTGCGACGGTTCACACAGGCATACATGAGGCTCTGTCCCTGCGCATAGGCAGATTTTAGTCGATTGCCATAGAAGAGTATGGCATGAAAAATATATTTTTAGCGTGACTTTAGAAATCCCGGGTAGAGTAGATTGAGACATTTGAACAAATAAGGTTCATCTTCATTCCTCGTTCGATTAACGCAGGAAAATGTTAAGAGAAAAAAGAAACTTGTTTTTCGTTTTCTCAGAAAAGCTATAGCTAGCTACCCAATCACTTCTCTAGCTGTCCAAAGTATCTACCAGTGACAGTAATGATGATATTCAGCATGATCACTTCGTCGTCCACCTCGGTTTTCCCAGCTCGTAAATTCGAACACTTCCGAAGTAAAGATCGAAGGCTTGCGCTTGTGTCAGCGTCGAGGGGATAATCTACAGATGCGCAGAGCGCAAAGAGCCACAAGCCATCGTTGTATGGTAATGAGCTCGTGCTCTCTATTGCGCTGATGCGCTGTTTCAGCTTTGAGTTTCGGGCGGGATAGTCCATTTTGAAGATCGTCGAGAGACTTGGAAGGTTTTTACTTTCTTGAGGATTTGTATGAACTTCTTTAACTGGCTCGTCAGTGCATGAAGAAGCTTCAGAAGAGCACGACCTGCTATCAGAATTTCCAGAAACGTTTTTAAAAACTTGGTCCAAGTTATCTTTTTTGTCTTCGCCTGTCAATTTGACTGAACTTTTCGTATCAGTTGCCTGAGGATCAAGCTTTGCGAAAACCTGAAAAAGGTCAAAATAAATAAAATAAGAAGTCTTGAATTGTGTTTCTAAGTACCAACTGCCATGGTGCTGCAAGAAAATGGGTGCATGACCAATCATATTGAGATGGAGTTCATATACAGCCAGTGAAAAATAGTGCCTAAGAATAAGGAATGTACGGAGAAGTACATTAATTTACCTGTCTCAGCTCGGAAAAATCAGACAGAAAGCTTTCTTCCCACTGTTTGCTAGGCAACAAGTTCTCAGAACACTTAGTAATGTCAGGGATTTGAGGCATGTAAATGGTCTGCTCCTTCGTTTTGTTGACCTTAGCAGTGACTACTTTGGGTAATCGAGCAGCTTCCCATCTGTGGAAAAACACTGTATGAGACAAAGCCTTGTGCACATTGTTGCTTAATAACATCTACACATGATTAAATCCCATATGAAAACCATCACAAGAAGCACATTCAAGCAAAAAAAAAAAGAACGCAGCATGTTCAGTAATGATGATATCGGTGTATAATTTCATGACAACGTTGAATTGAATCGATACCTTACACGCCTAAGATATTCAAGAGCATCTTGTGGAGGGCCAGAGTCGAAATCGGGTTCACCTGTAACCACAAAGGCGGGCCTCTGCATGCTGCTATAATCATCATCACTGTCATCTTCTTCGACGTACTCTGCTTCCTCGAGTAGGGAATCATCTAAAAGAAAAAATATATATAGGGTCGGTGTGGCGTTCATTCGTTGGAAAGAGATTAACATCATTCGACGAACTTCGAAAATACTTCTTGATTGATCATGAACATGCTCGATAACTTCAGATAATAGCAATTTGAACTTCAATCAACATCCACTACTGCTACAATTGGATACTTAACAGAACTAACAAGAATCTTCAATATCTGGTATAATAATTGTAAAAAAAAAACAGAAGAAACAAAAGGGTTGGCGAGCCTCTACCCACATCAAAGCTCCAACAATAATCCCTCATTTCTCAATTTACAGAACTCCATACATCACAATATCACATCGACGTGAAGCTTATGCTTTCACACTTAATTCGAGACGAAAAGAAAAGCCAAGACGACGAAATCGGAACAGTGAAAAATACGCAAACCTACAATAATCGGAAAAATAGGCAGAAATGAAATAAATATACCCCGATCAGTAAATTTCTTTCGAGGATCGAAATCGAAATCGTGCTCCCCAACTGTATTTTCCTTGTGCTTATCAGAACGCTTGAGCAGGGCATCGTACTCGTTAGCGACATCTCCAAGCCCGCAATAAACCTCAACCCACTTCTTCCGCTGCTCGTCAGGGTACAAAAACCTCAGACCCATTAGCTCCTCTATCGAATACCTATATGTATTCGCCCTATCGAAATCAAGGTTTAGCTCACTATCCATATCGCCGTCGGTTAGATTCTCGACTACACTCATCTTAGGTTTAATCCGATGATGATGGTGGCGACTGGCGAGGCGCGATATCTGCCCGGCGAGTGTTTGGGTTTATAAAACATCATCTTTTAGAACTCCAAAATCGTCGGTACGGAAGCAATTTGTTGTGCAATGAAATTGACTGATGTTTTTATTTACATTAAATATTTAATTTAAAATTGTCCGAAATGCAAGATTGATGTTAAGCATAGTGTGTGTATCCAAGAAACTAGGGCTGCGTTTGGTTTATATGATAAACCTTTTAAAAGGGTTGCAAAATGATTAATAACCCATTTTTTCATGTTTGGTTCCACTAGATAAAGCCCATGACAAAGCAGAAAGCCCGAAAATGTTAAACGGGCTTTAGTATTATTTATCCCAATTGAATCGATATTATAATTTTATCTTGCATTTTCCAAATAGCTGGGTTAGATGACTTTTACGAATTTGCCCTTGCTATATATAGCACATAAAAAAGCCCTAATTCATTTCTAGCATACCATCGTTACTTTTCCTGCTTGCACCCATCTCTTAGCAGACGAACTCCCCATCTTCAGCTCGCAGCCTCTCCCGTAGCTTAGGAAAGCAACTCACCATCCCATTTAAAGTAAGTATTGGTTTTTAGATTTGTTTATTTTAGGTTTAATCGGAGAACTTCGTATCTGAACACTATTTTTTTCTCATTGAACACTAGTTTTTTTTTTACCTTTGATTTTAAGAGCTGATCGAAAATCTATCACTTTATGAATACTAATTTTTTCTCATTCAGCTGGGTTAATCGTTATTCTATTGAGTTGTTGTGTATGACTAGGTTTAGTTGTAGGTTTTTTTGTAATGCTTGTATACGTTGTTTCGGATGTTGCTAATGTCATTTATTTCTTTGTAGATGAAGGTAAGTGTTCTATATGGACCACGAGCAGCAATTTGTTTCCTTGATTTTTAAATGTTTTTTTAAATTTTCTCCATATTTTCATTGACCACGGGCAGCTATTGTTATGGTAATTTACTTATCAGCAAGTACTAAATCAATCATCATTTTTCAACCATTATCGTAGAGAGACATGGCTGCCATATCCCGAAGAACTAAGGAGTTGTTGGTGTTTCTGTATGGAATTTTGGTTCAATATATTATTGAGATTTTCTTGTCTGCAAATGTATTCCTGACTCAAGATGGACAAGAATGCAGAAAACGCAGGGATCGTATCAGATATAAGATGGCCACTAGATTAACAAAACAAATCCAGTACCTAAAGGGGGTAGTCGAAGTTAGTGATGTAACATGTGTCAACCACCTTAGAATGAATAGAAATGCATTCGCATCTCTTCTCTATCCATTAGAGAATGTTGGTGGTCTCAAGCATTCAAGGTACACGCCGATTCATGATAAGGCGGCTATGTTTCTCTTAGTCCTGGCACATCACACCAAAAATCGTGTGTTACAGCAAAATTTCAGCAAGTCCGGCGAGACAGTCAGCAAGTACTTTCATGAAGTATTGAATGCCGTGCTGAAATTGCATCGAATTCTTATATTGCCACCGAAACCTATTGAGGCTGAAAATACAGAACAAAGATGGAGATGGTTTACGGTATGACTACTCAAATGGTTATTTATTTGTTGTAACGTTGTACAAGGATAAATAGTTAAAGTTTGTCTTTTTAATTAATTTAGGGTTGCTTAGGAGCATTGGACGGTACAAATGTAAAAGTTACTGTCCGCGAGCATGATAAGGCTCGCTACCGCAATCGGAAGGGAGAAATATCTGTCAATATTCTTGGGGCATGCGATCGAACATGAATTTTACATACATTCTAGCGGGTTGGGAGGGATCAGCTGCTGACTCACGTGTAGTTCGTGATGCTATTAGTCGTCCACAAGGGTTAAAAATCCCCAAAGGTACTAAAACAGTATTTGACAAGACAAGAGGTTTTGGATTTGATGCAAGATTAAGATTAACTGTCTTTTTTTTAATTGCTTCACTAGGCTCTTATTACTTATGTGATAGCGGTTATATGAATGCCAAAGGATCTCCGTACAGAGGTGTCCGATACCATCTGGACGCATGGGGCGTCGGCAGAAATTCTCCACAAAATAGCAAAGAATATTTCAACATGATTCATGCTAGGGCGAGGAATGTGATCGAGCGCTCCTTTGGTTTGCTTAAGAAACGGTGGGCTATACTACGGTCACAGTCTTTCTTCCCAATCAAGTCCTAGAATAGGATAATAATGGCGTGTTGTCTGCTTCAAAATTACATTCGAAAAGAGATGCCATACGACCCTGAAGAAAGTTCAGATGAAATATTTGGTAACGTCGTGGATGAAAATGAACTCGTCGGCGATGATGACGACCATGTGACTAATGTTGGTTGTTCTGATGAGTGGACTGCGTTTAGGGATAATTTAGCTCAGTCTGCCTATATGGATTGGAAAAACTCAATGTAACATTTGCTCGTCATAAATTTATTTTGTCTTAGTTGTGAAAAATTTCTTTTTGGGATGATGAATGTAGTTGCACTTGTTATGTATACTTCTATGCTAGTGTGGTGCGCTGTGCTTGAGCTTTTGTTTGAGCTGTTTATTTTTAGAGTGGTTGACAAAACAATATTAAATTGGTCCATATCGAGGATGACTTGAGTTTTCTCCAAATTAAAAATATATGAAACTTTATTTATATAAAGAACATGTGAGAGAACAAGCAGAGAACGTTTTATTCTTCAACTCCGAACTGTTCACATTCCCAGTTCTCAACTGAAACATCTTAGCTCTCGATCTCATCCCTTCGACTGCATCAAATCGAAGCTCCAATCTAGTACCATGCAACTCGCCACTGCTACGTAGTCTTGGGTTCGATATTTCGAACATGCTCTAATCTCACTCTGACTGGATCTGCACCCGTTTCACACGCCCTGGTATTTAGGAATTCTTTCTTGAAACTGTGAGTATTTCTGTAAGTTTGGTAAGCATTTCTGCAAGTATTAATCTTGCATGTATGTTGTTCGATGTTTTGGGTTTTTAACGTTGGGGTGAATTTTTATTTTTCTGGCATTTTTTTCCCTCACTCGCCCCATCTCATTGTTCTAATGTTTGTAAAATTTATTTTATGTAGCAACAATATTAATGGAACTGGGAGGTGCAGGGAACTCACAGAGTAGCACATTGAGATTTGATAAAACTAGGCGTGGTTGGACTGCTTTGGAAGAAAAGGCACTAATAGATGGGCTAAAAGAGATAATTGTAAATGGTTGGAGATCTGACAATGGATTTAGGACCGGGTATTTGAAGGCTCTTGAAGTTTACATGACAAGCGCAATACCAAACATGAACATTCGAGCAGTACCACACATCACTTCGAGGTTGTCTACTTGGAAGAAATATTATGCATCTTTATCTTCGATGTTGAGCCTCACGGGTATAGGTTGGAACGATGCAATGAAGATGATCGATGTTCAAGAGGATCAAGTATGGGATGACTGTGTGAAGGTAACATGCTGTCAATTTCGTATTAGTGAATAACTCCGTTTATCAACTTAAAAGAGCTCATAAATAAATCAGTAAATTAATCTCTTACATTGTTTGTACATAAGGATCCCTTGGCAAGGACCATGCGTCTCAAGTCATGGCCTTACTATGAAGACTGGATCGAGATTTTCGGGAAGGATAGAGCCACAGGTAAGGATGCAATGGACTTTCCAGAGGCTAGTAGAGATGCTACACCAATTGGTCCAGAAAATGCAGGGGGCGACTTCGTTTGTGAAGAGCAAGAACGTAGTAATGACATTGTCGATGATTCGGTTGCAAATTCTATTCCCCAAAACAGCGGTAGCAATACGAATAAGAAGAAAACGAGGAAAAGGAAAATGTCTGACAGTCACATGGTTCCATCGAGCTACTTGGCCAATATTGTGCTGAGGCCACTGCTAGCTTAAAAGAGCTTATTCGAATGATCAACCCAGAAAATGCAGTCGCTGAACTGAAGAATGAAGTCTATGCAATCGTGGACAAAATGGAAGGACTAAGCCAACCTCAAAAATTCCTTATCAGTAAAATACTAGTAAAAAACCCCGACGAGCTGCGACTGTTTTTCAGCCTTCCAGAAGACAAGAGGTTTGACTTCGTTATTGCGATACCATCAGTGGAACGATTTAGGAAAGGTATGAACTGTTGGATATTAGCTTTTGGTATTTTGATATTGTAAAAAGGTTGTAAATGAACTTCTTATCTTTTGAAACCACCAACCGTTGGAATATTAGTTGATGGTGTGATCGTTAGATATCATTGGTATTTTGCGTTTTTTTGTAACATAGATACTCTGATAGAATCAGAGTTGCTGTTATTGTTTTGTAAGCTCGAATCATGTATGTATGAAAACTCGTTACTAGTGCTGTTTTTTAGTCTCCAGCTCCTCATTTGTTTTTATTGCAATTGGGATCCACATCAGTGCAAACGATCTATGTGACCAATATATATAAGTAAAACAGAGTAATAAATAAGTAAACATAGACATGATAAGTTCAAAGGTTGAATTTTGCTGAGCATTTGATACACCAATATTAACACAAATCGTCTTACATTGATTCCAAAATCGAAAATGAGCCACCTATTGGCCAAAACACCATGGGTCCAATTCAAACTACCATGTCACACTACTTGACTTAATATCACACAAGTCACGGGTTATTTACATTGCATCATCCAAAGGCTACTAAACCCGACATGGGCCAAAACAAAAGACCAAATACTTGGCATAGACAAAACATGGGTTGCGTACTCGACTATGACAATGACGAGGTTAGTGCATCCGACCTACTTGCTCGGTTTGGGATCGTTGGACGCGGTTGAGCTTCCTACGTCGCTTGGGGCTTTCAATGGAGAACCAAATACATCAACGAGCAGCAACGTAGGGGCCATGTAGGAACGTGGCAAAGCTAAAAGGTTATCGTTGCAATAGCGATCAAAACTGTCCTATGCACCCGGTTTTGCAACCACGTCACGTCGTTGATCGCCTGTAAAGGTAAGTTTCTTCACAACTTCTGTTTCTGCGCAGCTTAACTGGTTCCCTTGACGTTGCCTCAAATTCATTTGCAGCTTGAGTCTTACCTTTGCCATTGTCATCTTTGAGTACGAGGGCTTTAGAATCTGTGTCACTTGAGATATCAATTATTTCTTTGCTACGAAGCCCCGATGAAATTGGATGGTCAAATAGGATGCATAACTTCGACCACTGAGTTTCACCGTAAAACCAATATCCTTTAGTCAATGGTTCCCCCTAGAAAATTAGTCGACATTGTTAACAATAAACACGATATCATGGCTCAAAATGAGAATCGGTATTATCGTATCTAAATAAAATGCATATTACCTTAAACCATAACATCCATTTTTGGACGGGAGCATCAACATAGTTATATTCCGCATCCCATGTCACATCCGGGTCACTAAGAATTTTGCTGAAGATGGTATAACGACTTCGTAGCATATTGAACCTTTCCAACAGAAATTGACCACTGTATAAGAAACCAAATCGCTCTTTGATGGGATGACGGATGCTTGTAACAGTGACGTCGCGCAAACCACCCACCATTTTGCCTGCAGCTTTCTCCTCAATTAATTTCTCTATGAAGAAATTATCAAGTTTCTCTGGCCAAGACTCGTCGTAGAAGTACTCCTCTCGACTGAGTAATTTACGAAACTCCATTGCTGCACAAAAAAGGAAGATATTAGTAATTAGACCATCTATTGAAGGAGCTGTAATACATGAACGTTCAAGCACCTTTGTCTTCGAGATGTTATATGAAATGAACAAACTCACATAGCTTAAATTTAACTCCATCAATTATTTAATCAGTTCAACAACCAACCAACTAATACTCATATCAGTGCAGTTTATAAGTGCTCTTCTAACTGCCAACTACCACCGTCATTCCATAAATTCCTGTAATTAACAGGGGCTATAACGAATTAATACCGTTGATCTTATGGATTTAAATCACATCTTTCTAATCAATATTTTCAGCATAGTATTTTTGTTTATGGAAATTCTAAACAGTAATTTAGTAACTCATTCAAATGCATAAATGTTACCTCGAGCTCACACCTTCACGTTCCACCTTCACGGTTCTCTGATTCTCGGTCATCTCGTTACAACATTTAGTCGTGATGCTTGGAAGGACCCATTCTTTCTTTTCAGGTCTTGAGAAAGAAGCGTTCGAAGTGATGAAGATGAGTAGGGCTTATACAATAATTAGGGGCAAAATTCTATCTGGTCCATTAATGAACAACCAAACAAGATATTATTTTATTTATATTGTGTTTGTAGAAGTGTACTGTTAGGCTTAAATCTACTTTTGGTAGGACAATCCGTATCTATTTTATAATGGGTTTGAAATTTGTTACTAATTGGTCACATACCAAACACTGCAGGGGTGTTCAAAATGTCGGTTAACCGACCGAGCCGAACGGAAACCGAAGTTTCGGTTCGTACCGAATACCGAACCGAAGAGTTTTGGTTCGGTTTTCGGTTTGTATTTTGATAACCAAAAAAAATTCGGTTCGTTTCGGTTTTCTACCTCGGTAAACCGAACCGAATAACCGAATTCTTTTTTTATTTTATTTTAATCCATATATATTATTATATAAAATATATAATGATATATTATTTATATGTCTTATTTAATAAATTAATAATATACCCACCATATTTAATAAATATGGAAAATATTAGGTAAATCATAAATTTACCTAATATATATATGATAAATATAAATATAAATAAAATTAATATATTTACTAAAATATGGAAAATATGGGGTAAATGAAAAATTTTATACAAATAAAAATATGATAGTAACAATATAGAATTAAAATCATATTGTTTTTTTATGTTTTTATTAAAAAATCGGTTTTTGGTCGGTTAACCGAACTGAACCGAAAAACATTCGGTAAAAACCAAAACTGAACCGAATTGTTTCGGTTCGGTTTTCGGTTTATGAAATTCTTGAACCGAACTTCCGAAAGTTCGGTTCGGTTATTAGCGAATGAACACCCCTACAAGAAACAGAAATCCTAATAGTAGAGAGAGAAAACCCCTACCTCCTCCTCCTTCTTTCTACCGCCGCACACACACGCACAAACCCACTCCAAGCTCCTCCCCCTCCTCCATTAATGGAGGTTGGGGAGCCCTATTTCCCTTTATTTTTCTTTTTCTTTCTTCTCTTCGGTCGTTTGTCCAGTTCTCTGCCCACCGCCACTCGCCTTCCCCTCCGTCGGCTCCGCAGCCTCGGCCTCGTCACTCCCACCTCCGCGTCCGCTACCTGTCCCCCCGTCGCCGCCGCCTCAGCTGCGCCGCCATGCCGCCAGCCACCTGGCGCCTCCCGCCTCGCCGCCTCCGTCACCTCGCCGCCTCAACTCACCCATCTGCCGGCTATCAGGCGTCACCCCACCACAGTTGGTCTCCTCCTCGTTTCTCCCGCCCATGAGGTCGGGAGCTCTTTTCTCCTTTTGTGGAGCCATTTCTCCCCTTGCTGGGAGCCTCTTCCGATGAGAATGAGGGCCTCGATTGTTGGACAAAGAAAGTGTAAAGTATTGTGAATTCGACTTTTCGTGGTAGGTTCTATAGCTCTTTGTCAAAGTTTGAGGTTTTTCGTTTTCGGTCGGCTTTTTTTACTTTTGTTTGGTGTGTGCTCCTATGTGAGCTTTTGTCCTCTTCCGGATAATGATGTCACTGGGGTGGTTTGGTACGGTATACCATACCAAAACTGTGATACCGTATACCGTACCGAAATTTCGGTATCCAAAAAAATCATACCAATACCATACCAAAATTTCGTATACCTTAAATTTCGGTATGGTATCGGTATCATACCTTCTATACCATTCACACAGAGGGTTTTTTACCATGCATGTCTCGTAACTCGTTAATTCGTTGTTTTGAAATTTTTAATCAATTCAAACTCCTTGTCCCCAATAAGATAGATTATTAATACCAAAATTTTCAAAATAAAAAGATTTTTTAACCTTAAATAATTTACATATTTTAGCCAGTCTCCTTAGTAAGACAAAAACTTTACATAACGACAAAATACAACTTTATATACAGATTAATTAGAACGAAGTGGCTATATTTAAAAAATTAGTGAAGATTAACAAAAAGTAATTGCATTGCATCTTCATGCTTTCAAAATTCTGAAAAAAAAACATTAAAATGCAAAAATTAAACGTTACTTGAGTTACATAAGTAAAATATGGTAGGCCTAATCTTATAAAGTTGTGTATAAGTTAATAATTTATGGGCTAAAAATAAGTTTATGAAGATCCTTAATTTTTCATTTTATATTTTTGAAATAATATAATATATGTAGGTGTGTATATATATATATATATATATATATATATATATATATATATATATAAAATATATTAAAAATTATAGTATTTCGATATTCGGTATAATCGGTATGCCTAATTTTAAAAACTTTCATACAGTTACCGTACCGAAAATTTTCGGTACGGTATCATACCTTACCAAAAACTTCGGTATACCAAAATTTTCGATATTTTCGATACGATTCGATACGATAATGACGGTATTTCGGTATTTCGGTATTTTTTCCCAGCCCTAGATGTCACCGGAGAGACCCTTTGGGCTAGTTAGTCCGTATCAATACAAGCAACCGTTTCGAAAAAAAAAAATAGTGTGTGCATCCAAGTCATTATTATTACGGCCCAAATAAAAATTTCGGCCCAATTAAATGGGCTTAAAAAGTTATAAGCACAGGCCCTACATATTGCTGTTAAGTGGGCCCATTGCAACTTCTCAATACAGTAGCTGCTTTAAATTTCTTTATATACGGGTAATAGCTGTTATCGTGTCACTGGACTAAAATTAAAAAAAGAATTGGGTAACTTATTTTCGTGTAATAGCTGTTATGATCTCACTGGAGAAAAATAAAATAATTAGGCTTTAACTATTATAAAATGAGAAATCTAGTAATGTAACAATAAAAAAGGGAAGATTTCTGTTCAGGCCCCCCTAAAGTTTCGATTTAGCCGTCAGACCCTGTCAGAAAATGGTTAAGTTTAAAGGACCTACTTTTTGTAAAAACCGAGTAAAGGACCCAAAAATATACATTGACGAAAATATCCCTTGCCCTTTTTTCCAGCTGAACTCGCAACATGCTGTTTTGGTCTTATATGAAGCGTTATTTTTACTTTTTTATTTGTTACACAGGTACAATATATTGTTACTATAGAAAACAGGTACGTTATTTTTCAAGAATATTGTGTTACTTTGCTACTGCAAAACGTTATCAACAGAATTTTTTTCGAACTCATTTTTCTTACACTAAATCGAGCACAAAAAAATCCGATTGACCAATCCAACCGATTCGACATGTCATGTTGGATTCATTATGATATTGACGATGCACGAGGTAGAATTTGCTTGTCTAATTATGGTGCAAATTCGAAAAAATAATGGTAAATTGAATCTAGATGTCGGCATAAATTGCAAGTAATCGGTATAAATTCAAGGTACCCATGAGGAATCGAGGTCTATTTTACCTTATTGAGTCAATAACGCCGAGATTTATGCAGTTTTCATCCGTTCTTAGTGTCGTTTGTGACTTTCGTTATATTTCCCCGATCCATTGGTTGAATACAGAATGTGTTATTTACGACAAACATAGCGTTGTTACCTTTCAGCGACGTGTTACTTCTAAGTCTACATTTGTTATTAACCATAAGATATTTGTTATTTTTTGCTATGTTATAAGTATTTCTTTTTTACACGATTTAGGAAAAATATAATATCCGTTTCTTGCAACTAATCGGTATAAATTCGAGGTACCCATGAGAAATTGAGATCTATTTTACCTTATCGAGTTAATAACGACGTGATTTATGCATTTTTCATCTGTTTGTTTGTGATTTTCGTTCTTTCTATCCCGATCCATTATTTGTATACAGAATGTGTTATTTACGACAAACGAGGCGTTATTACCATTCAGCGACGTGTTACTTATAAGTCTACCTTTGTTATTAACCATAATATATTTGTTATTTTTGCTATGCTATAAGTATTTCTTTTTTACACGATTTAGGGAAAATATAATATCCATTTCTTGCAATAAATCGGTATAAATTCGAGGTACACATGAGAAATTGTGGTCTATTTTACCTTATTGAGTCAATAACGACGTGATTTATGCAGTTTCATTTCTCTTTTTTAGTGTCGTTTGTGAAATCGTTCTTTTTATCCCGATCCATTATTTGTATACAGATTGTGTTATTTACGACAAACATGACGTTATTAACTTTCATCGATGTATTATTTTTGAGTCAACATTTGTTATTACCCGGAAGACATTTGTTATTTTTGTGAAACTTATCAACATTCATATGAAATTGACGATAATTTCAACATATACGGTCATAGCATCTGCAATCTTAGCAATTTCTATGATTTTGGTTTATCATATATAATAATATCGATAGTTGCCTTGGTTAAGCCTATTTACAAATTAATATTGCTTTCTCTGTTGCGGATCTCACGAGCGCGACGGTGTCGGGACGGAATCTTAAAATTTTGTCGACGCAAACAATAAAATATGTGTAGATCGAAGCATGTTTCTAGTTGAAATTGAAGGTAATACACGCAGATTCGAGAGACCCATAGCCTTAAAGTTTCTCCCGCCACCGTAGAATTTCTGAACTGTTCGGCGGGATATTACAAAAAAATTTCTGGACAATTTAATGTGGTACCCGTAAGGGTTTAGTTGTTACCAATAGAGTGTTATTGTTATAAAATTGCCGCCTATGCACTAGGGTTTCTGGATAATTTGTTATCGTCTATGTGCTAGGGTTTTTGGGTAGTTTTTGGGGTTTAGGACTTACGGGTTCGAGGTTAAGATTAAGGGTTTACGACATGAAATTTTGGGAGAACGATCCACGACTTGTGCAGGTATCTCTACAACCTTAAAAAAATTTTGGGGTTCGGGATTTAGGGTTTAGGGTTTAGGGTTTCGGGCCTCGGAATTAGGGTTTTGAGCTTAGTATTTTGTGTTTGTGGTCTATAAATGTTATTAGTACTTTATGTTGACGTTTGAACATGTTCGTGGTGCAGTTCATAATGTTATGTTTCATTGAAAGAGGTGATAGTCTATGTTTTGCAATGAAGGATTATATGTTTATATATCTATTGAGATCAACATTAGTCTGTTGACATCAAATTTCGCCTAATGTGTCTTTTAAAGGAATGTGGTGATTAAACTTCATCAAATTATATATTTACATGAACATCCATATTAAACATCCAAAATAAAAGTGTATTTTTGTACGAATTAGTCGAATTATTGATGTGGTACTGAACAACATTTATGAGGTATCAGTATTGATCAATGTGTTATTAGTTGAGTTTGTGTTGTTTTTTTTACCTAACATGTGTTATTATTTCCAATTATTGAAGTACAATTTTGAGAAACTCCTGTAAATATTCTCTGACGGTCCAGAACCTTCTAGAATATTCTCAATGAAGTGTTTTTTTACATGTATATGTGTTATACTTCTTGGGTAAACTGTTACTCACTTAAAAAAAGTTTTAGTCTTATAGAAAGCTAAATTTTCCCAATTCGTCTTTATTAGTAAGACTCATCTGAAATTGAGGACGGAAAAACTTTATTAAGTCACAAACGCTGAGATTTATGCAGTATTCATATCTTTTTTAGTGTCGATTGTGATTTTCGTTTTATTCCTTTCAATCCATTACTTGTATACATAAGGTGTTATTTACGACAAACAAGGCGCTATTACATTTCAGCGATGTGTTATTTCTAAGTCAACATTTGTTATTATCCGTAAGGCCTTTGTTATTTTTTGCTATGTAATAAGTATTTCTTTTGTACACGATTTGAGGAAAATATAATATCCATTTCTTGCAACTAATCAGTATAAATTCGAGGTACCCATGAGAAATTGAGGTCTATTTTACCTTATTGAGTCAATAACACGGAGATTTATGAAGTTTTCATCTGTTTTTTTGGTGTCGTTTGTGATTTTTGTTTTATTCCTTTCGATCCACTACTTGTATACAGAATGTGTTATTTACGACAAACAAAGCATTATTACGTTTCAGCGATGTGTTATTTCTAAGTCAACATTTGTTATTATCCATAAGGCCTTTGTTATTTTTTGCTATGTAATAAGTATTTCTTTTGTACACGATTTGAGGAAAATATAATATCCGTTTCTTGCAACTAATCGGTATAAATTCGAGGTACCCATGAGATATTGAGGTCTATTTTACCTTATTGAGTCAATAACGCGGAGATTTATGCAGTTTTCATCTGTTTTTTTGGTGTCGTTTGTGATTCTCGTTTTATTCCTTTCGATCCACTACTTGTATACAGAATGTGTTATTTACGACAAACAAGCGTTATTACGTTTCAGCAATGTGTTATTTCTAAGTCAACATTTGTTATTATCCATAAGGCCTTTGTTATTTTTTGCTATGTAATAAGTATTTCTTTTGTACACGATTTGGGGAAAATATAATATCCGTTTCTTGCAACTAATCGGTATAAATTCGAGGTACCCATGAGAAATTGAGGTCTATTTTACCTTATTGAGTCCATAGCGCGGAGATTTATGCAATTTTCATCTATTTTTTAGTGTTGTTTGTGATTTTCGTTTTATTCCTTTCGATCCATTACTTGTATACAGAATGTGTTATTTACAACAAATAAGGCGTTATTACCTTTCAGCGATGTGTTACTTCTATGTTAACATTTGTTATTATCCATAAGGTAGTTGTTATTTTTTGCTATATTCGTTATTTCTGACGATTACAAATGCAAATTAGATATATAAATCATACCCACGATCAAATTAACAATAATTTCAACATATTAGATCATAAAACTTTGATATTTTGGGCTACAGTCTCAACGATTTCTGTTATTTGTGTTTATCAGTTTTTTTTTCTGTAATTAGCTTCCATAGATTTTTTGAAGATTTTTTTCAATCTCAGCGATTTATGTTTATCATTTTCGGCCACAATGTCAACGATTTCCGACGATTAAAGCTGCAAATTAGAAATACAAATCGAGGTTGAAGATTTTTTTGAGAGGATTCGAGCTTGCACCGAAAATCGCTCGTTGGAGAAGACGATGGCAAAGGTTTGTAAATTTTCAATCTGTTAGAGGGTATATATGTCATATCGTATAGTTTGGGTATTTTTCTCTATGAGTTTTGAAAAGTAAGTCCTTCACACTAAATGGAACTTTATTGGGACCTGAATACTAGTTTAAAATATTATCAGGGCCTGACTGATAATAAACCCAATAAAAAAAGCAAGGAGAAAGAAAGTGGTCACATATCACATCAGGGAGATAAATAAAAGGCATAATACGATAAAAAGTGTTCTTACACTTATTTCATTCTTTCTTCTTTATCTTCATTTTATTTTCTTTTTCTTTTTCTTTTTCAATACTAATACATTACAATCCCATTCCCACTCATCGTCGACATCTCACTACTCATCATTTTCAGCTCAATCGACTTTCCCAAAAACTTGCCTTTTTTAATTCATCAGCGCTGTTGTGCGCTTTCCCCTTTTTACCCTTTGGGAGTATTCTCTAACCTGGAAAGGAGAAGTCCCACCTAGGTTTTGGATCCCTTTTGTTGATTTTTCAGAAGAAAAGGCGGTGGCTTTTGCAAATTTATGGTGTGGGATTTTGTTGGTTTCTCTTGCCCATGTACTATGGTGCTTGGCCTTCTTTGGTATGACATTGAGCTTCATCTTTGTATTGATTGTACTAGCTTTGGTTGATATTTAATCGTTGTTTGAGAAGGCTAATTTGCTTCGTCGAGCTAAATATAGAGATTATGGGTTGTGATTTGCGAAGCTTTTGAATTTGATTATGGAAGACTTCTCTTTTACCTACATTTGACTCTCTTGGTATGTTTTCATATGCTATTTGGACTGTTTTGAGAGTTAGGGTTTTTTATTTAATTTGGTTTAAAGACTTAAATGTGTTGACTCGAATATGACGCGAAAAGATTTTGAAGTTTTGCACGGTAGCCAAGACAGATCTCCATTTTTGTGTGCGTGCATTCAAGTGCATTTTCCTTCCAGCGAATTACTCAATTCGATGAGATAGTTATTGATCTTAGCTCAAACATGGGTTTTTTTTATTTTTCTAATATGTTATATGTGTCATTTTCCGATTTATAGGTTACAGACGTTTATTGAACGAGTCTCTTATACTTTGAAATCTACTCTTGGAAAACGTAAGATAGAGTTTTAAACTGAAAATGTAGCCGAACTCTGCGACGCCTTGATGACGTGTCTGAATCTGAACTTGGCTGATCCTTGTCTTATGTTTGTCATCTTAGTTGAACCTCTAACTTTATATACTTTTCATTCTGTTCGCATTTGATTCACACTTTCGTTGCACGTCTTTGGAGTTAGGTAGCAGCTGATTAGCAAAGCAGCTCACATTTACATGCTTTGTTAGTTCATATCTCGACTCTACATGTTGCCCGATAGTTAAGTCTCCATGGGTCGTGTTAAAGCTGTTACTCGGCTCAAGGGTAAGCAACTTTACTTGGGTATCAATTTCTTTATTTTCCCATACAGTTTCTGTCATTTTCGATGTATGCTGATTCTTTCCTTGGGGAAAGGGCTATTATTTCTGCCCTTTAAGAAGGTATGTTTTTACTTTACCTCATTGAGATCCAAATTTGTGTGTATGAACTGCAGGCTCATGGTTCCATTCATTATTACAACTCTTTCTCTGGCTACATAGCTTCAAAACTACTCTATCAAAAGAGACTAAACTCGAGCAAAGTCTCACCCATACAAAATCCGTCCTTGCAAGCCCACCCACGAGTGGAATCTTCGAACCCATCGAAGTATTACCTGCAGTTGTTCCAAACCTTTCATTCCCAGTTGGATCATTACCACCAATGTACCCTACTTATCCCACAACCTATGATCCAATCTTAACTGGGCGTTGCCCAGTGAATTTCTCAGCAATCTCAAGCATAGTCGAAAAGACAGCTTCTGACTGTAATCAGCCATTAGCCCCAGTGGTAGCAAACGTTATATGCTGTCCTCAGTTCAGCAGTTTGCTACACATATTCCAAGGGTTCTACAGCACCAATACTGATAACTTAGCCCTGCAAATCGCATCAGCAGATGATTGCTTCAAAGATATCGTCAGCATATTAGCTAGCAGAGGAGCAAATAGCTCATTACCAGACATATGTACTGTGAAATCCTCGAATCTCACTGGTGGGTCGTGCCCAGTTAAGGACGTTACTACCTTTGAGAAGACTGTAAACACTAGTAAGCTATTAGAGGCTTGTAGCTCGGTGGATCCTCTTAAAGAATGCTGTAGGTCTGTTTGTCAACCTGCTATAATGGAAGCTGCTCTTAAAATCTCGGGAACTCAGTCGTTGCTCGACGACAATAAGAATGTTAATGGTGGTTTGGCGAGTAACGTCGATGTGCTTAATGATTGTAAAGGAGTTGTGTATTCGTGGTTATCGAGGAATCTTCCTCATGATTCGGCGAATACAGTGTTCAGGATATTATCTGCCTGCAAAGTGAACAAAGGTGCGTGCATTTACCAAGAATTTCTAGGTTGAAAGACTTGTGAAATGCGTCAATTTCTTATAAAAGTTGCTTTGTTGCTGTTGCTGGAAAAACAGTTTGCCCTTTGGATTTCGAGGAGCCAACTGAAGTAATCGCAGCGTGTCGAAACGTAGCAGCGCCTAATTCCTCGTGCTGTAACTCGTTGACTAGTTACGTAGCGGGAGTTCAGAGGCTGTTGATCACAAATCGACAAGCGATCATGTGTGCGGCGACTTTTGGGTCTATTTTGCAGAAAGGCGGCGTTTTGACGAACGTGTACGAGCTTTGCGATGTGGACTTGAAGGATTTTAGCCTCCAAGGTGAGTTACTTAAAGCCGTTGTTGAAATCTACTTAGTAGTCTTCTTAGTTGGTTGAACGTTCTTTGAAGACACTGATTCGTTCGTTCTTTCTTCCCTGTCTATGTTCTCCTCGGAAGCAGTTGCTGGGTATGGACAACATGGTATCTCTCTCTCTCTCTCTCTCTCTCTCTCTCTCTCTCTCTCTCTCTCTCTCTGTGTATTTAGATGGTTTTTCGCAAATAAAAAAAATGCAGGGTGCTTACTTCGAAGCTTGCCAGTGGACATGGTGTATGACAACATAACGGGATTCAGCTTTACTTGCGATTTGAGTGACAACATCGAAGCTCCATGGCCTTCATCGCCATCTTCAGTCACTACGATGTCCCTCTGTGCTCCTGGTAACTTTTTAATCCTAAGACAAAGCGCATCATCGATCATAACTTAATATTTTTTGTTCATACTTTTATAGAAAGGTAGAATCATCATTTGATGAAGTTCTGATTTTGATCATTCAGAGATGTCTTTGCCTGCGCTGCCTACTTCGCGGAATTCTGGCGACAGAGGTTCTTCTAATTCATGAATTCTTTTCTTCCATTCTAGAATGATGTTAAGTTACTGTTTTTTTTTTTTTTTTTGGTCTGTCCAGGTTGCCGTAGAAGCGTAACGCAGCTGCTTTTGCTGATTCTTTCAGTTTTTGTTTTTGATATATATCATTGTTGTTGTAAACATTTCGATTGAGGTGTCATGAATGATGTATATGTCTGAGTCTTGATGAGCATCCTTTTTATCATGTATAGTAAGTAGTAATGGAATGGCTCCTCTCCTTCCTTGTATTTCTCCACTATCCAATTCAATCTTATTGTCACGCTCATATTTTAACTTCCCAATAAAACGAGTCAAAAGCAACATAAAGGCCATATAATAGCACTGTTGACTTTTAAGGGCACTTTTTGTTATTTGAGTCGTGAATGTGTTCTCTACGTACCAAAACTCAATTACAGAATATTATTACCATCTGAGTATCAAGCGGCCTGCACTTTCCATATTCTTGGGTGCCAAATGCACATTAATCGAAGGGGAAAAGCATATAAATCCTTTTTGTCTTTCCCACACAATACCAACATTTGTCTTGATAACTAAACATATGACTTCGGCCGGCCCTATCATGTATTACCTACCTATTGCTTTTATTCGGTCATTCCATTGCAATATAACTTCAACATAGGATTAAGGGTTTAATGACGACGGCCCAACATAGTTTGCTCCGAAAATGTTCCTATGAACAGTGAAGACATACATACATACGTCGGCTAAATCAACAGTGTCTAATCATCGAAACTTCCCTAAGATAATCAAAGGTAAAGAAATGAACAGAAGAGAATCACTAGGCAATCATCATCAAGGTTTTACAGGAGGAGGTACAAGGATTTCAAACTGCTTCAAGGACAGAGATGAAGAGCTGTCGTTCTTTCGCGACCTTCAGAAGCGTGATGTCACGCTTCTTCAGCCCGATTCCGAAGAATTCGAAGCAAACGGTATGTATGCATGTAAGTCTAATCAATAAACATCTTATACTCTTTTAGGATTACCTTTCTTTTTTTTTTGTTTGGCGAATTCAGGCAGCTATGGGCTCTACAGAAAGGTCGATTTTCTCGCTGAGAGTGGGAAGAATGACTACAACTGGTATCCAACGGTTTTTCGGTTTCTGTCTGTCAATTCAAAATGAGTAGCATGATTTTTCTTTCTAAAATATATATATATAGATATGTAAATATATATACTTTATTTGAAGGCTGAAAACACCACCACAAACACCGTTATTCCCATCTCTCGAAATGGAAACAAAGGGGCAAGAATTTGTCGTTCAAAAGGAGATACCAATCCTCCATCCACTTTCAAGGGTATGAATGAATATACATGTGCATGCATATTGCATACATACATACGTACATATATCTGTCTGTGAGTGAAAAGTAACTTCTCTAGGAATATTGCCAGTTTGCAGGTAATCAAGAGAAAAAAGAAATGAAAAGGCCAAAATCTCATAATTCAAAGCCAAAACTTCCCATCAGACACAGAACACCGAGTGGTAGACCAAGTGTATCTTCTTCGTCAATCGACAAGAAAAACATGAAAAATGCGCCGATAATAATCACAGCCCAGAAAACACACGTCACAAATGAGAAGAATAATAGCGTCATACCTGAAAGACCAAAGCCAGCCTTTGCGCAGATGGCGGTCAAGTCCGATACTAAACAAGATAGCCAGCCTTCTGCTAGTACTTCCCTTGCTGCAAATACATCAAAGAACATGGAAATTAGAAAGGAACCAAATCCAAGGCCTCGAAGTACTAGTCGAGGAGCATCATCAGTTACTAGGCCAGGGATAAATGGCTCCTCAGGCGAGTCAACTCAGAACCTGAGAACCGCAGGCAATAGGCCTTCATCGACAACAAGAAGTAAACAGGCAATGAATAATCAAACCTCGTCGGCCCCACAAGATAATATTGCAATAAGAAGACAATCGTGTTCACCAAGTGTTGTGAGGGGTCGCAAGCTGGACAGTGACGGGAGTTCAGCAAATGAAAGGAGCGGCCACAGAACAACTAAACAAGGTGGAAACCACGGGCAGGTGCTGGGAAGTAGAATGGTGGAGAGATTTATGAGTGCGAGAAATTCGAGTGGAGAGAAGGTAAAAATGAACGGATCGATGAACGAGAGTTCAAGTACGAGGATGTCTGGTGAAGAAGAGAGGTATGGTAAGATCAAGTTGGGTGGGTCAATGAATGAGAACTCGGGTTTCGGAAGGTTGATGTCAAAGAGCTCTTTGGACATGGCTCTCAAACACATGGTATAGTTAGAATATACTAATATTAATATATATATATACACACACACGCATAAATAATCTTGACGTCAATGCCTAAGATGGTAGCAAACTCAGAACGATGCAAATACTTATGTTTTGAAATGCAGGAGATTCAACGAGATGCAAGCAATATACACAAGCATGGCCTGGCTGGGGGAAGAAAATATTAAGTTGCAGCAATATGTGGAAGAACCCACAGACAATTGAAAGCTTGACTTCAGTGAAGTGTTAAAAAATATGTCAAAATATGTAATACAAGTTATCTTTGTGGATTCATTCCATGGCTGTACTTTAATATCCCAAAAATTATATTCGCCATCATACTCTGTATCGCTGATATAAGAGTTCAGGACAATTACAACTTATCAGAATGTGGACTAAGCTGAAGTTACAAATAGAACCTTTCAAAGAGCAAGAACAACCGAACTCACCTCTCCCGACCATCTATTGCGGACGCCGATAAGGCCTTTCTCTTTGTGACATATGATCGCCTGTCTCCTTGGAAAGTATACTTTGGACAATCGGAACATTCCTTGAAATACTGGAGATCGCCTTATGAATGATATTGACAGCAATTGTTTCCATACCATCAAATGATTTCTCATATTGCTCATATATGAAGCCCAACGTGAACGAAAGGACCAAAACTGCAATTGCTTAAAACCCAATAAATCAAAGTAGACGAATACGAATGTGAGTAATTAGCAGCATGTAAAATATATACAGATTACCTAGTCCAATAGTTGTGGTAAAGTACTGTGGAATAATCAACTTGCAGAAATAAAGGAAAGATGAGGCCTGCATATATAAAAAAGTGATATTAGACTTCTATCAGACTAATTTACGATCATCATCTTATGCATTCATTAAGCAAACAATGGAGAATTTCTCGAGTAAAGACGCGCCTTTATGAAGATAGACCAATCTCCGCCTTCCGCCAAAGAATTCGCTATGGAACATAGTTTGTTCCACACATCAGTAATGGCGAAAAATGGAATTCTCATATCAACTTCTGAAATTTCAAAGCAAGATGAGGAGAGTCTTGAAATTTTATATCCACACCTGTCAAAGAACAGCGCACAAACTAACATTTAATGTCGAGGGCAGCTAAAACAATCGGAATATATTATTTTTATCATTGATAAGATTTTCGTGGATTTTACTCACACTGTCAATGGTAAAATGCGATTTCCAGAAAGCAACATGATGGTAAGCAAAAGCAACTTCCCAACAGATGAGATAATTGTTCTTCCAGCGAGGAAAAACCAATGGTAAAGTAGAGAAAGAAATATGAAACAAAAAAATGTTTTCTTCTCATCTCTCCATAGCAAAATATCAGCAACTGCATTGAAGTAGATCTACGGTCACTTGAGGGAGAATGTAAAACATGATTTAAAAATAGCATCTTCTGCAACATCACTGATATATCATTTACGTTGGGTATAAACGTTTCGTGAGCAACGGTTAACAACATACCTTTTCCACTGCCGAAAAGCTTTTCGATATTTGATGGTTTGTCAAAATCATATCCTCTCAGATGTGAGCCTGTGCTTAAATTAGAAAACGACTGAACAGTCAAAGCCATGGCCTCCTGTTCCAAAGAGAACAGTATCAAACTTACCGTCTATCCAACAATATGGGATACTCATCTTGCTGGAAACAGAATAGAAAATTGAAAAAGAGCCAAAGAATATTTGAAGAACTCACAAAGGAATAAACACAGAATTCTTTGAACAACAACTTTGGCTCTCAAGTCAATATAATAATAAAAAGGGAGAGTGTATCAAAAGTATCTTTTGCTATTAAGAATAAGGAGTCACGGTCACGGTTCAAGACCTACCTCCATTGAAACAATTGGTGAGTACTTGATGTGCCTTTGAGCTTCGGAACAATCAAATGTCCGTGTGCGAATAGCTAAAGCAGCAACATATTCAGCAGAGGTACATGGATCGGGATTTTTGGATTCTGATTTCAAATGGAACGATTTTATAAGAGAAACACCATATGAGACTAGCCAAATAGGAAGACTTATGACGGGCCTGCAACAACATATGGAGAGAAATGTAGTAGAGCGTATTATGTACAAAGGTAATTATTTATTATAGAAAAGTCAAAATGCAAAGTGAAGTGATAACCACCAATAGGTGTAAACCCTGCAAAGTATAGAATTCAAGGACATCGATCTCTGAGTAGACTACCGAAAACGTTTGCTGCAGCTACCGGAAAACGTTTGCTGAAGCAGCATCACACGCCGAGTTACAGACTAGTGCATGTCACAAAGCACAGGAATCATTTGCAATAATAACACATACACACACCTCTGATAGCCTAAACCCCACAGCAGAAGAGATGCAAACTCCCAGAATTCCATGGGATCCATATTAGTAATGAAAAACACCTATAAAAGTTTCAGCTGATCTTCACATACCGAGAAAGTTATTTACCAACAAACACGAAAATCAAGAATGGGAAGTACCTTTCCAGATGCAGAAACCATCTGTGAACTAAGAGACTCTTCGGCACAGATGTGGGCATTGGCAACGTTAGCAACAAAGGTGAAGTCTGAAGTACTGTTTCCACTTCCTATAATAAACTGAAATGAGAAAGCCTATTACTAATTCAAAAAGCAATAATGACTTATCAACCAGTAATAATGCTACAACAACACATTGAGACGACGAACAAGATCAATTCTATAAATCAAATTTAGTTGATCCTTAGGGGTAAAACTCAGTTTATTAGATGGAAAATCTAGAATAATGCCAATGAGAGAAACAAGCTAATGCATTTGCAAAAATAATAGAGTTTTCAAGATAGCTATCACACCGTAGCCCAACTGGATTTCACAACATTCACCAGCACTGGTACAAGTTTATCTCCAGGACCAAATACATTGCAAGGACGGAGTGCGCACGTTAACAGGCCGTCAACATCATTAGAAGATAAGATTAGAGCCTCTGCTTGTGCTCTAAGGTCGGACACCATGTCCCAATACTGAACAAGAAGCATCAACCAACAGAAACTCTTAAATTTCATCCCAAATGACGAAACAAAGTAACATAGGACTCTCAATCATACAACATACTTGGCCAGAGTACGGTAATGATTCATCTCCACCATGTATGTCATGTACATCGTCGAATACAACATCAGCAGAACTATTGTAGATAAGCTGTTTGACTTTACATTGCCGACAAGCACTAACTACATCTTTTGCGCCTGACGGGTAAAGAAAAAAGAAAAAAACAGTTAAATTTTCAGCTCCGGCAAGAGAGAGAAAGAAAAAAGAAAATAAGGGAAATTACCCTGAACGATGATTTGGTAGCATGAAGAGAAATCGGTCCGCCACACATCCACACCATCAATGTAAAACACAACAGAAACACCTTGAAATGCTGCAAACAAATAATCTGTAAGTTAGACGAGTATGAGAAACGCCAGAAAGTAGCCCGAGACAATCAAATCTGACCACTATGCGTTATTCCACTCCGCTTTGAGTGATCATTTGACCTGATCAGAATTATATTCACTTGCTGATTCGAAGCTTATTTGACTCAGTTCACGCAATAACATCAACTACACACAGATAAAAAATACATGATGTTGGTTAAATAAACTAAATAATAGCCAGAAAGTCCAAGCAAGAATCAAATTACTCGAACCACACTGAACAAAATCCCGACTAAATCGACCTTAAAACATAAAAAAAATGGTTGGTTGGATTCGGGACTCAGCAAAAATAAATCCAATAACGAAACACTATCTCAACACTTTTGGGAAGTAGTACGCAGCATCATTAAATTACGTTATACGTGACTCAAAACCTTGTATAACTTGTGATTTATAGGGCAAACGAGGATCGAGATTGAGGTAGCTAGCGCGTCCCGAGGCAATAGCATCAGCAATGACCGGGGACTCGGCAGTGGACGATTCTCTGTAGCGATCGGCAATTCGTACGATCCAATTTGTTTTCTCCTCCTTCAAAAGCATGTCGACGAGGGCTAGGCCGATGAATCCTCTGCCACCCAACACGCAACACTTCTTTGTGATTTTCCTCTCCGATTCTCCGACATTGTCTGAATCCTCCATCCCAGAGAGCGTAAATAGGATGGGAATCAAATAATCCAACCTCTGCGACGAGAGAAGAGAGTTATAACGAAATGATCGTCGGTTGAATGATGAATTGTGCTGGGCGGTACTGACCTTCAACGCCCTTCAACTCGCTCGATCTAAAGTGACGAACAATGTTTTGTTTTTTATTTTTGTTTTTCTTTTTTTTTCTATTTCGAACAGTTTTTACGATTCATTAGAAAACATAACTCGATTGCTATTCACCGCCGCCTTTTTCCTAGTCACCGCCCCCTAAAGGGCTGGAAATAGACGATTTTGCCCTTATGATATTTAAATTAATTTAAAAAGAGAAAATTATAATAAACAATAAAAATATCTATTTAAATCTCTGTCCAGACAACACTTTTCAAATCACATATCGAAAATCAGACAAAAACAAAAAAAATACTGAAATCGCAATGGATCGCCGACAGGGACAAGGAAAGGGAAAGGGCCTATTTTCACGACTGGTAAGCCAAATTAACGTAAAACATTGTTCGAATTTCAACTCGACCGAAAGAAAAAAAAAAATCGACCGAAATAAAATTTCAGTCATTGCAGTACTGACCGAAACATAATTTCGGTCTGTACTATAACGACCGGAAATTGATTTCGGTCAGTACAGTATCGACCGAAATCATGTTTCGGTCGGTACAGTAGTGACCGAAATCATGTTTCGGTCGGTACTGTAACGACCGAAAAATTGATTTCGGTCGAATTTTTTTTTATATTATTTATTTTGATTATTTATTTATATTATTTATTTGGATTATTTATTTGGATTATTTATTTGTATATTTTATTTGTATTATTTATTTGTATTATTTATTTGGATTATTTATTTGTATATTTTATTTGGATTATTTATTTTTGTTATTTATTTGGATTATTTATTTATATTATTTATTTGGATTATTTATTTGGATTATTTATTTGGATTATTTATTTGTATATTTTATTTGTATTATTTATTTGGATAATTTATTTTTATTATTTATTTGAATTATTTATTTGTATATTTATATTCGAAACGGAATAAATATGCAAACAAATATCGAAAACATATATAAAATCCGTCCGATACAATAAAAGATAAAAAAACAATAGCAACAGCGTCAAGGGCCTGGCGCCACCGGTCGTTGATGTCATTCAGCCTGTCTCGGAACTCGTCCGCACGCGTCGTTTCACCACGATGCAGACTGGCTAGCATGTCCGAACTCAAGCTGTACATCGTGCTGTACCACTGCACATAGCAATAATACGTACGATTACACATATAAGATTTAATTACGTACGTAGTCGGCGTGGCTGCGCGGGGGAATGCATGCCGATGAGGATCCCTGCTCCGTCGAAAGCAGGCGAGGATGAGAATGCATCTCATACCAGTCCATGTACCCTCCAACGGTTTCACCAAGGTACTGCGTGGTGGCACGATTGAGGTACGAGAGGTTGAGGATGGAGGCGTACGGGAACTGACGCCAAGCATGTTCTGCTGCATCGACAGAATGATGCACCTTATACCTCGTCGGGTCTGCTGGTATGACCGCCTTCCGTGGCGGATTCATCGGCGGCGGGATGACCTGCACGTACCCCAACTGGCGCAACACTCTCGAGGGCGAGTAGGGCTCAACGATGTCGCGATATATAACCCATCCCATGAAAATCGTCCTCAGCTGCTGCGACATTGGATCGGGATCGTACGGCAGCCAAGCAACCTGAAAACATTTAAAAAATTGTATATCATCCCATGAAAATATAGACTTAAATTGTTAAGATACCTCGCTTGCAGACATGACATCTATCTGACGGCGGATAGCAATCAAGCGGTGGACCGTCCGCTCTGGCTGACATACAGACCACATGCGTGATCGTGCCTCGCCAGGCTCCACATGATGGGGGAGACGGTGTGGGCGGAAGCATGGGAAGTACTCGTAGATCCACGCCTGCAGTAACGAGAGGCACCCAGCTAATCCCCTCGCATCCGCCCTGCTTGCCATGCCAAGCCGGCGATAAAGGTAAGAGAGAACGGCCGAACCCCACGAGTAACCACTGGCAGAAGGCAACGACCGGTAGAACTCGTGCATGATGTCCGGCTTCACCCGGCTCCCGCTACCGTCGACGAACAGCGTCGACCCCAGCAGAATTCACAACCAAGCGATGGCCTGCAACCCCGCCGGCCGCCTCTCCAACATCTGCTGCATCACGTCGTTAATCAGAAGCCCACCGCCTCTCCAACCCTCCCTGAGCGCGTCCGCGGAGATGCCCATAATCTCCCTCGCCGCCATCTTCTGGTCGCCGGCGTCTGGTGTCCCCGATACCGTCGTCCCGTCGATCGGGATACGCAGGATCTGCTCGACGTCGTGGAGCATGATCGTCATCTCCCCCCACGGCATGTGGAAGGTGTTCGTGTCTGGATGTCAGCGCTCCACAAAAGCGCTGAGTAGAGGCTGGTCCAACTGACCCATCATAGCATCCGTGAGGTGCGCAAGCCCCGTGCCATCGATCTGGCTCTGCGTCTCCGGCGGGAACTTGGAGTACCAATTCTTCAGCTTCCCAAGCACTAACGCCCGCTGCTCGCACTTCAGCAGGGGTCTCTCCTCCTCACCCGTCCAGATGCGGGGCGCGATGTGCCCCAGATAACTACGGATCACCTCGTCATCATATGGACCACCGGGCTGTGGTCCCTGCACCCTCCACGAATCGTCATCTGTGACCCTGGAGCGCTTGCTCCCTATTTCATTTTTCACGAATAACGCAAAAATAAATTTAATTTCTTTTACGTATTTTAAGACACGACATCGCATGTCAGTTTATAGAGGAGAATGGAATTACCTGAGGAGGCCGGTGGCAGATCGTCGCCGGATGACTCAAACGAAGCAGCTGCTCGCTGCCGCCTCTCCTCCAACGGAGGGGGTCTACTGCTTCCTCCGGGTAGGGTCTTTCCACCCTTGGTCTGTAATTAAAAGATTTTTTTAAAAAAAAAAAAATTCGACCGAAATCAATTTTCGGTCGTTACAGTACTGACCGAAATATATTTCGGTCAGTACTGTAACGACCGAAAATTGATTTCGGTCAGTACAGTACCGACCGAAACATGATTTCGATCACTACTGTACCGACCGAAACATGATTTCGGTCGATACTGTACTGACCGAAATCAATTTCCGGTCGTTATAGTACAGACCGAAATTATGTTTCGGTCAGTACTGCAATGACCGAAATTTTATTTCGGTCGATTTTTTTTTTCTTTCGGTCGAGTTGAAATTCGAACAATGTTTTACGTTAATTTGGCTTACCAGTCGTGAAAATAGGCCCTTTCCCTTTCCTTGTCCCTGTCGGCGATCCATTGCGATTTCAGTATTTTTTTTGTTTTTGTCTGATTTCGATATGTGATTTGAAAAGTGTTGTTTGGACAGAGCTTTAAATAGATATTTTTATTATTTATTATAATTTTCTCTTTTTAAATTAATTTAAATATCATAAGGGCAAAATCGTCTTTTTCCAGCCCTTTAGGGGGCGGTAACAAGTAAAAGGGGGCGGTAAATAAAACAAGCAACTTTCACAACTCTATTTTGATTTTCGAGCGAAACTTCAAACGAAAACAAAACAAAAGAAAATAAATAATAGACCTTCCAATGTCCAACTTGCTTATTTTTACACTCAAACTATGTTTAATGTGAAGCGAATTTTACACTCAAATTTAAGTATAATTTGAAGGGAATTTGGACCTTATTGTAAGAAGTTCAACTGAGTTCAAATTCATAGCATGATCCAATTAATCCACACGTCTACGAAGTTCCTCATTACACTTTATTCGAGATAGATAAAAGAATTAATCCACACGTCTACGAAGTTCCTCATTATACTTTATTCGAGATAGATAAAAGATGCATTGGAAAGGAAATTGATACGATAGATTAAACGAACTGGGGAAAAAGATAAACATAAATTTGGAATTCAAAGGAAAGCAGAAAGATCACGGGAGCTTCAGAAACACAAACAGTGCAAGCAAATGCAATGAAATAAATATGATATTATCAATCATCAAACACAAATTTTGCGTCCATAATCTATACAAAGCCATGATATTCTGAGGGGCATTTGAGGAAGGATTGATTTAGAAGTTGTCCTTGGCACGGCGTATAATACCTAATGCTTCATCATCATCGATTGACTCGTCAATATTCAGTGATTTCCGTATTTCTGTGCTTGAAGTGCGAAGAAAAGGGTTGCAGAGCTTTTCCATTTTCAACGTTGTCGGGATCTGTTGAACATGATTAAGGGTCAGAATTAAGGAGCATAACGCCCAAAGCATATGGCATCAAATAACTATTTTTTATGCATCAAATAGTTCTTTTTTTCGGAGTGTTTTGCACCCAAAATTATAGAGGAATGTTTAAGGTGATGGTTATATATCTATATAAACATCGAAGTATGAGCTATGAAGTGAGATTAACATATAATGTAATTGAAGTGCAGACAATCAAGAAAATCTTGAGAAGCAGAAATTACCGTAGGCAACCCCTTATCACGGAGGTGGGTAACGTGGCTAGCAAATGATCGCAGTTCCTTGTTTCCAGGTTCTACCGATAGTGCAAACTTCGAATTACTCTGTCCAAGTGTTAGATTTTTGCACAAAAGTTAGGTTGTTTAGTCCCAATTAAGTTTTGAAAGAATGTGAAAAGGGGAACTGAGTTACCAATGTGTATTCATGACCACAATATACATTCGTGTCCTCGGGCAGTGATGTGATTTTCTTCAACGAAGTAAACATCTGTCGTAGAAAAAAATGCAGACTCAGCATATCAGTCGGGATGCTATTCCATTAAACGGATTATGCTTATAAATCAACATCAGCTATGGAAGATAATGTTTTATTGCAATTACCTGCTGAGGAGTTCCTTCAAAAAGTTTTCCACATGATAAACTAAACAATGTGTCTCCTGTGAAAACCGCTTTGGAGCCAGGAAAGTAAAAGCTAATATGTCCTGAAAATTAACAAGAAGAAGAAATCAGGAGAACATATGAACAGCATGGTTAGGTTGGACCAGAGGAGGTTAGAAGAAAATGAGTTTGGCTAGTATAGCATACCAATACTTCTACAGAAAGAAATCGAGGGACTAAAAGATGAATTAGGCTGAAGAGTAGGGAAAAAAGATGACTCAGAGCAAGACATATGACAGGTATGCATGATACAAATTGAACAGAAATACATACTGGTGAGAAATGAGTTTAATAATAAAAATGCACAAGTGTAGGTTTGTTGAAGAAATGAACTAATCTGTCGTTTGATCAACAATAGAGCAAGATAAAATAATCAAAGGGCATAATCGGTGACATCATATTAGAGCATAGACACACAACCTCGTGTATGACCAGGGGTCGCCAAAACTTGGACCTCATGGCTTGCAAACATCCATTTGTCTCCATCATTCAATGCGATGTCAATGCCTGGTATTCTCTCATGGTCTACAGCAGATCCAATCACCTTCAATCAAGGATGTGCGAAAACAGAGTCGTAGTCATTCTCAACGAAATCCATCCAGAATTAATCAAAGCAAGAGATGCACATTGTTAAGTTCAATATAACAGCCCATGAGTTTAGGAATTCATATGTTCATGTTAAAAGTGAGCATCGATGGCAGTTGAAGGTCGGTGAACATACCTTTGCACCGTACCTTTCTTTCAGCTCAATGTTACCACCAGTATGATCATAATGATGATGAGTGTTTAATATGTAATTCAAGTTCCAATTTTTCCTGTTCAATGCATCCATTATAGGGACCGCTTCAGATGGATCAACAACACCTACTGTTCCAGTAAGCATGTCATGCACTAGATAAGCATAGTTGTCTCGGAGACATGGTACCTGCAAGAGAGAAATGACAATGCTTGGATAAGTTCTTGACTCCATCAAACTGATTAAAAAATACCATACGCTTCATCACGTGTAACTTAAGAATATCAAATTTTGCTTTGTATTTCCGAAACAGGAGATTTAAATTGTATCATACGCTTCATCACATGTAACTTAAAAATATGGCATGACTTACAAGCTCGATTTGCACACTCGATGACATGCTGGTCACACTGCAGAAATGAGAAACTCCTCCGATTCTCCGGCTAACACTACGCAAAGTTTTGAACGGCGTCGAAAAGAGCCACATAAACCCGTACAACATATTCTTTCTCAGGCACACTTGTCTAAATCCTGGCCACTCACATAGCTTTGATCCGCCCTGCAATCACAAAAGGGGAAAATGAGCAACTCTGTAAAAGAAGAAAAAGCATAAGTAACTGCTTGAAATTCTACAAGAAGATACGAAAATTGACAACTGATGAACAGCTAAAAAGTGAAAGGAAAAAATAAATCGATCCAATTACTTCAAAGGCAGGCTAGGTAATCGAACCGCACCTCAAGCAATCAAATTTCAAAGACGACTCAATAAAACCAAGACCCATAGAGCGTAACGTCATCAAGAGAACGCACATACATTCATAGGGCTCAGTCACGACGACACTGATCAGAAATCGTAAATTACTCACCCATTTCCTCCCATAATTACTGCTAGAAACACCCACGCACACACTTTCTGAAATAGTTACAAATCAACAGAGAGGAAATTGCGAAAATACCAGCGGACGAGGCAGAGAAACCATGGCCTTGAAAGCAGTTCTACACTGCATCATCTGCATCTTCTCTTCATATCGATCGTATCGTACTCGTTAAAATGAATGAAAAGAAACAGTAATTATTAACAATGAATAAAGTCTCTTTTATTATTAGATCCACGCGGTTTTCCAAATTTCCTTTTTTCTTTTAATTGGGTAAACGTGGCATTTTTGTGGAAAGAAGCAGCTGAGAATAGGATCAAATGATCCGACCCATATCCGACTTCTTGGACTGCTATCTGAGTTTTTCGGGTCAAATCAGTCCCTCCATCAGTTTCGACGGCGATATTGGGATTACGGCCCGGGAAAAGTAGCGAAATATCGAAATACGGTCCTTGTTGTATCGAATCGTAAATATCGAAAGTTTTGGTATACCAAAATTTTTGGTAAGATATGATACCGTACCGAAAATTTTTTTCGGTACGATAATGGTATGAAAGTTTTTAAAATTAGATATACCGAGTATATAGAATACTGAAATTCTAAAAATTTTAATATATTTTATATATATATATACGCACCGATATATATTATATTATTTCAAAAAATATAAAATGAAAAATTAAGGATCTTTTCAAACTTATTTAGCCAATAAATTATTAACTTATACACAACTTTCTAATATTAGGTCTACCATATTTTACTTATGTAACTCAAGTAACGTTTAATTTTTGCCTTTTCTTTCATGATTTTGAAAGCGTGAAGATGCAATGCAATTACTTTTTGTTAATTCACTAATTTTTTTAAATATAGCCGCTTCGTTCTAATTAATCTGTATATAATGTTGTATTTTGTGGTTATATAAAGTTTTTTGTCTTACTAAGGAGACTAGCTAAAATATGTAAATTATTTAAGGTTAAAAATTTTTTATTTTGAAAATTTTGGTATTTATTGAGGCCTAAGGAGTTTGAATTGATTAAAAGTTCCAAAACAACGAATTAACGAGTTACAAGCATGAATGGTAAAAAATTCTCCGTGTGAATGGTATAGAAGGTATGATAACGAGTTATCGAAAATTTTGGTATGGTATTGGTATGATTTTTTTGGATACCGAAATTTTGGTACCGTATACGGTATCATATTTTTGGTACGGTATACCGTACCGAACCACCCCTAACTTGGGATTGTGGGTGGTGGATTTGATGGACAGTTCTTTCTCCGGCGAAACAGGGGAGGATTTAGTGTTAATGTATGTCGATCTGAATAAGGTCAAATTCTGCTTCTGCTACATCTGCAGCTGAGATTGGCTTATCGATCAGTGAAGTCCCACGAAGCAGCTAGAGAAGAAGGGTCATTGGGTTTGAATGAGAAGCCGAGCTTTAGGCATCAGCGTAGCCAATCTATGGATGAGTGGACTACGATCAAAATCGAAAAGCTTGTGTCAGGTTCCGAAGAGCATTCTCTAGCTGACAAGGAAGCGATGACTGCTACGAAGCTTTGTTCTCATCGATCCAAAGCGTTGCTAAAAGGTAGTAAGTAGTGTTCAATGCTTAGTTTTCTTTTCAATTTCGTTTCTTTCTCAAAACATTCATTTCGTGTAATCTGCTTATGTGTTTATATTTCAATTGCCATATTCTCTGATCCTGATAATATTTTGCATCTTGCTAGGAGATTTTGGCAAAAATAGGCAATCCTCAACGGCTAGGTCAAAGGACGAGATAATTGCCGAGATTGAGAGGAAAGTCCTTCCATTTCGGCTTATCGCAGGTTAGGTTAATTCTGGTCTCAAATTTCTCAAATGTGAATATGTTACCGTTCTTAGCTTTCGATAGTGTAATTCCTTTTACTAGCTTCTGGTCAACAACTCAGATGTAATGAAACTTCTGCATATAAAGCCAGAAACTACATAGTAAAACCCCGAAGCTTCTTCTATTCAAGGAAAAAAAACGATCAAATCAGCTTTTTGCATAAACTAGTGACTTTTGTCTTTCTACAGCGGATAATCAAGAGTGGCGATATGGTTATGAGCCACAGTCCCAATCCAAAGCTTCCCATTAACATGTCTCACTTCACTCACTAGCTTCATCACATCCCCCTCTTTATCTTCAAGAACATCCAATATCTCTCCATCTTCGTCGAATCTCGATATCATTGTGTACATATTCATCCCTGCTAACCTTGCCAGGTATCTCATAGGAATCGGCAGCCTAAAGTATACGCTTCTGATCCACGGGTTATGTATGAAAACTTCTTGGATCTTCGTCCTGCAACAATCTATCGCAACCCAAAACTCCCCTTTCTCGTTTATTCTTACATTGTCAGGAAATCCCGGTAGGTTAGCAACTAGCTCTGCTTTTCCAGTTTTTGGACCCTTTAAGTAGTATTTCATCACCCTGTAGAATTGTCAAGAATGGTTTTTAATAGATTCATTTAGATCAAGATCAAGCCCACGCTTTCGAATAGGACTAGAAAGAGAGGAAAATCGACCTGCAATTCGTAGTCTCTGCGTATAGAAGAAACGACTGGTCCTTAGCAAACTGAACACCGTTTGGGAAAGCCAACCCTTCTAACACGACGTGTGTTGTCTTAGTAGGAGGATCGTATCTTAGTAACCTCCCCGTCGCTTCGCCTTCTAACAAGACGAAGAAGTGGTCCCTAAAGATAGAGGCGAAATAGGTCCGATATTTAAATCCCTTTATAGCCTTATAAGAGAAGAACAGAGATACGATAAGAACTCACACTCTGTCGTATCTGCTGCTTGTATCTGTGAAGAAGATCGATCCATTAACGTGAATGTCGAGGTCGTTCGCGAAAAGTATAGGCTTCCCATCGGTGCTATGCGTAGCCAAAGGAGTCGCAATCCCGCCCTCGGGCCCCACCTTTAGAAGCCCGTAGTAGGCGTCCGCTATGTACAAGTCTCCGCTTCTCTTATCGAACCTTAGGCCGAGGGGACGGCCGCACCTAACTTCGTTCTTCCACTGTTTCTTTGTCGTCGAATCAACGCCTTGTGCGCAGACCTCCTCCGACCTGATTGAGTTTTGAGGAAGTGTTTCTATTTATGGTTCTTATGGAGCTACATTGCAACATATCTGCTTTTTCTGCAGCATTGCTTCTATGATCTTAGGAGCACTGGCCGCCATGGCCCAAACGAAAGTAAAAATCTGAAAATTTTTAGTGCTCTGTTCTATCCTCTGCCCAGTTTGGTGTAACCCAACTCGCTTACATTTTCTACACGTGAAATTTTCGATGATGTGTCGAAAATTTAATGGATTGATCGTTGATATCAGTGGCGGAGGCTGAAACATAAGTAAGTGGGGTCCGGTCTAATTGGACCCCATACTCATCATTTTTTAAACATTTCACCGTGGTCCTCTTAGTGTAATTTTCTTCAATTTTAACCCTATCATTAAACAATTCACCCTATATGTGTAGCAGCATGGCTTGGGCAACGTTAACTGGGCCACATGTCAACTTTTGGGTAGAGTTTAGTTATGGAAGGTAAGACAGAAACCTTTTTAAACTGTGTAACTACTGATTAGTTCGTACCAATTATGGGTGACGAGCGCGAAAGTTTCCCACCCGAGGGTTTCGCCCATCCACCTAACGACCCGCCCGTCGGCTAGCCCGGTGTAAGGCCCGTGGCCCTGCGGGTCGAACTCCAACGACTCGGGCCCGAAAACCTCGTCCTTGAACTCCAAAAGCCCGCGTCCTAATCTGCTGTTATTGTCCCAAGGCCAAGCGGCCATTGCTTTTTCGTAAGGTGCGATGTCGTTCTTCACGGGCCTGAAGTCGTGGCCGCCAACCGGGCTTAGCTCGAATGGGTCCATGGCTATGAAACTCACTGCTAATACACATAGTAGGAGGTAAGGATGGTGAACGAACAAGCTTTCTTTTACTTGAAATAGTCTCTTCTCCATTCTTGAAAAGCTTTGATTGTTATGAGCGATGGATGGGTAACTTATGTTATATATTCGTTTGTTATGCTAGGAGTAAAATGAATAATGAGTTCATGCTATCGATATGATTAACGTTGCGGTAAGGAGTAGGTTTGTTTCTGCATGCAAGTAATTTGTCATGTTTTAGTAACTCCTTTGTTTTATGCCGTTGAGTTGTTGTAAGACTTAATATTTTCATATGTAATTATTGCGTGACATAAGTGTAAATAATGTCTACGTAGGTAGGAGTACGTTCTCGCTTCCACCTCAGTACCATTTCTACCTTACACCAGATATCCCTTGGAAAAAAAAACTCCTCATTGTTTTCCCCTTTCTTCCCCAATATCAAGTGACAGACCAGTAAATAATAAAATACATCAGATGCTGTTTTTCAGTGCCAGGTAAGTAAATAATAAAATTCATGGTCCATTGTCTGAAAACTTACTCGCGATTTTTTAACCTCATTGCATGATATGCCCTGGTTGAGTTGAGTCCGTTAAACCTCTATCTGAAAAGCCGAAAAAAAAAGACAATTTAAAAATGTGATCTTTTAACACCTTATTCGATTCCACTTTCCCGCAGGCAAAGAACGGCGTTCATCTTCCTCGTCCAAGGCTGAACGAAGCCATTGAACGTCGATGAATCGCTATTCGAAGTACAAATCGCCCCACCACATGGTAAGGAAAAAAAAATCTACAACATAAGAAGGCATTAGAAATTCACGATTTATTTGACGCCCTTCTTGACCTAAACCTCATAAAACAAAACTTCCATGTTCTACGACCCAAAGTAAAAAAAAAACAAGATAATCCGAAAAAACAACAGCAGCCAACTTCGATCATCATTTCAGTTGAGAAGCTTAAGCACCTCCTCATGATCAGGAAGTGCTGGAATCGCGCCTTTTTTAGTCGTAGTAATCGCCCCGCAAGCGCAGGCGTACTTCAAAACCTCCTTGAGCCTCGCCTCGTCCTCTATAATCCCTCGATCGTCAACAATCTTCGCCAAAAGCGCGCCGACGAACGAATCTCCCGCCCCCGTCGTGTCCACCGCCTTCACCGCATACGCCTCCAGAGCCCCCCGAAATTTCTGCGCTCGTCATCGTTTTTCGCAAAGTCGATTTTTCGAAAAGAAAAAAAAAGAGACGATAAGTTTCGTTAAGAACGTTTGCGCTTTCACCTTAGTGTAGTAACGACATCCCTTTTCCCCGAGGGTGACCAGGAGTAGCTTGAGCTCGTCGTGCCATAAAGACATGGCCGACTCGTCGTCTATTTTGTCGCTCCCAGTTAGGAATTCGAGCTCGACTTCGCTCACCTTTATTACGTCGGCTTTTTCCCAAATGCTCTTAATTTGCGCCTTTGCGTATTCGGGCGATGGCCAAAGGGGTAAGCGAAGGTTTGGGTCGTAGGAGAGAAGTGCGCCGCCTTTCTTGGCTTCGTCCATCGCCTTTAAGTGCGCCGATCGGCACGGCTCGACGATTAGGCTTATCGAGCCGTAATGAAAAACTTTCGCCTGTTAATTTACAAAAATGCTCATCAATTATTATATTTTTTGAATTGATTTTTCCAAGTAAATAATGGGTCCTAAATGATGTGAGAAAGAGAGAAAGAAAGATTCGATGGAAGGAAAAATACGATTGCTTACAGATCTGATGAGTTCGAGGTTGAGTTCTTCGGGCCTGAGGAGCATGTCGGCGCTGGGGTTTCTGTAGAACATGAACTCACGCTCGCCGTCGGCGCGTAGGGTCACGAACGCCAGGGCTGTCCTTGCGCCCTTGTCGAAGGTGACGCCGTCGGCGGAGACGTTGTTCTCCTTAAGCATACCGGCGAGCATGTGGCCGAACTCGTCGTCGCCCAGCTTGCCCACGAAGGCGGCGCGGCCTCCGAGGCGGGATACGGCGATGGCGACGTTCGCCGGGGCGCCGCCCGGCGCCTTCAGGAAGCCGGGGGCTTCGGCTAGGGAGACGCCGGAGACGGTGGGGACGAAGTCGATCAGCATCTCGCCGAAGGAGACGATCAAGCCGCTTTCTTGTTTTGGAGACATTTTTTTTCTTTTTCTTTTCTTTTTCGTTCGTTTTCTTGGATGAGATTTAGAGAGTAAAGAGATAATAATCGTTGATGGGATCTTTGTGTGTGTATGTATATATACGTATAAGCGTCTGTGAGTGTATTTGAAGATGGGAAGATGAAGTGTTATATATACAGTTCATTTATTCATTTATTTAATTGTATTTATATTTTATAAATCATTAAAATAGTAGGTGGGATTATGGCACCAAACATCTGTCACATGGTGTTATTATTAGAGTTAGGTGACTCTGAAAAATGATTATCATAAATAATGAATATCGCATCTAGGCGTCAGCGTAACGTTTTGAATAACATTAGAATTAAAGGTAATATATGCATCAAAGAGATTCTAAGATCCCCTGTTTCTTGCATATTTAATTATTATTATTTAATAATTTCAGGCTGGCGGCGAAAGTGACGGTCCATCCACTAAAAGTCGAGGAAAAAATTGGTATATTTTGAGCTATTTGAATTATTTATTGCCTTGTGATGAACGTGAAGTGTGCATACCCCACTCCACTCCACCAACCAAACAACTGTCGTTACTTAGACATTTAATTTTATTTTGTCGAAAATATCTATCTATCTATACTCTTATCAATGGTGACGGTGAGTTAAAAACTATTTTTTGGTGTATCCTAATTATAATTTGACAACTGTTACGTCTTTTTAGTTATTAAAAATTACTAAATCAAACACAACCACTACTAAATAAAACATAATCACCCCTAATATTTTTCCTTCTATTTTTTAATATAATTATTTCATAATTAAATAAACAAATATTATATAGTACTTATGAGTATGCAAACTTACTAGTATATTATAAATCCATAATAAAGTAATCCAAATGGATATATCGAGTAGTCGAACTCGGTTCCATCTCATTTGAACTCGAATTTCTATCCTAGTGTAGTTTTTGTAGATTTAGAAATATAATTTTTGTAGATTTGGAATATTACAGATAATTATATTCGACGGCATAGAGACGTGGTTTACAGTCCACTTGTATACACACCGCATTATACAAAAAAAAATACGTTTACAGATAAAACCATGGAGCACAGCTAGACATGCTCATTTTCAACCGTAACCGCCGGTTAATTAATCGCCGAACCGTAACCGGCAACCGTCACCGGCCGGTTACGGGGCGGTTAGGGGTTTTCCCAAACCGCCAACCGCCGGTTATTAACCGCTGGTTAGGCGGTTAACCGGCGGTTATAACCATTAAAAAAATATACTAGTTTAATGTACTAATATTAATATTAATTAATTAGAAATACTATGTAACTTTACTAATATTAATAGTAATTAATTAGAAATTTTTAAAAATATGTATTTTATATTGTATTAAAATTTTTTAATATATTTTATGATTCATTTATTTATTATATTTAAAATTTTATATCAAAATAGTAAGATACGAACGAAAATACACCGAAAATTCATTTAACTTTGGAGTAAATTGCAAAAAAACTAATAAAAAAATAAAAAAATATAGAAAAATCAACCGGCGGTTTAACCGGCAACCGGGAACGGCTAGCCGTCAACCGTCCCCGGCCGGTTAGGTTACGGTTAGTCCTAAACCGTCAACCGCCGGTGTTAACCGCCGGTTGGGCATCTCTAGCCACAGCAAACCCGACAACTCTTCTTTTACTATTGTAAGCCCTCCAACAATATTAACAAAAGTATAAATAGCGAGTTTTAGGGGCGTGAGCCAAGTTTTATTTCTTGTATAGCGTTGTTCCCAATGGGGGCGATGTCCACTTTTTTTTTTGTTTTTTTAGTTATTTATATATTTATATATAATTTAAAATCCACCAAATCATAAATTATCGTCATTCCATCTGATTTACATAATAAAAATTAATAAACGCATTTAATTTATTGTTTGTTTCGCGACGATTAAAATAATATGCAGTTTTTATATTTTTCGATAATCAAAAATATTTTTTTTATTTTCATAAATTAAAAAATACTTAAAAAATACTTCCCTTTGTTAAGAAAAAGTTGTCCTGCATTTGAGGCTATCCATCCCACTTACAAAGACTTTTCATATTAATCATTGAGTTTTGATGGGACTGAAAAGAAAGGAACGGCCCTTTCAAGAGCTAACGTGTATATATATATATATATATATATATATATATATAAATATATATATATATATATATATATATATATCCAACTTTATGAAGCGTATTATATGTAATAAAGAATATATAAAGTATAAGGTGAAAAACAAAAAAAAAGTAGACGGGGGCGACGCTGTAAAAGAAATAAAAACTGGGCTCCTTCTTCATGCCACGTCATCGTCGCGGCTAATGTCGCATTTAATAGATGCGTTTTGCGCTATTTTATTAATTTCGGCCGAAATAACCCCATTTTATTAAATTTTTATTAAATTTGAATTATTTTAAAAAGCCAGTTTTAGGCTTATATGTACAATAAGTTTTCATAGAAGCTCAAGGAACTCTGAAGAACCTAGTAATTATGCAGTATATATATATATATATATATATCATATATTGTGTTTTCTAACTGTAACTGCGTGGAAGGAGAACGCTAAGCACGACGGCAGCGCCGAAGATGAAAATCAAAAGCCCGATAAAATTGACGAAGAGGGCCTCTCGGCCCGTTTTGAGGCCCGAGAATACGAACTTCTCGACGAGGCCCATTATCGCGCTAATTATCGCCATGAAGAATATCAACACTCCAAACACTGCATGCCAAGGCGAAACCCTCGCCCGCGTCGAAGACCGAGCTTTAGGGTACCAAAACGTGAAGAACGAGAAAATCCACTGTAATAATTTAAAAAAATTTGACTCGTTAGTTTAACATAATATGTCGAATCCATATATATATATATATATATATATATATTGTCGGGATTTTTTCAAGTCCAATTCTTCTCAAGTCCAAGTCTATATAAGTTTGTGAGATTTCTTTTTAAAATCAATTGGTAATAAACAGAGTTAGCTCACAAACCTATAAGGACCTCTCAACTTATCATCCAATGTGGGATTTGACAGCCAACATATATATATATATATATATATATATATTATATATAAATGTTACCTGCAATGCGAAAATGGAAATGGTGGACATGCCAAGCCAAGAATGTAAGGTGTACATGTCGGGAATATTGAGCTCGGCGTGGAATTTGAATACTGCGTATATACCAATGATTCCGGCGAGGAGGGCGAAGAAGTGAAGAGTTAAGTGTAATAGTTTCTGCTTCTTTCTTATTACAGGGATTCCTCTGTAAGCCATTGCAGCTGATTGATAAGTAAGAAACTAAAAAGTGTAAGGATAATGGAATAGTAATATGACATTATTAAATAGCTACTATACACACATCTATACTTTTTTTATATATAAATAGCGCAGGTGGATAAAAGCTGTAAATTGATTTGTTAATTGACCAATCATAATTTCTTCTACATTTTCTTTTCAAAAAAATTATTAAACCATGTACATCAAATTCATAATAACTAAATCATTTTATAAAACTTATTAAAATAACATCTCAGCCGCAAGTTAGTTTCTATATTTCTCAATTTTAAGCTAATTTATTTCTCATCAATCTTAAATATGAACTATTTTTAGCGCTGTCTCGAGAATTTCTCACGATCTCTTGTTTGAAACTCTAGCAGCGCTATTTAAAAAATTTAACACTTTAAAGAATGAAAGGAAACAATATATGGTATTGAAATCTTTAAATTTAAATACATATCCTCACTATATCGGCGAAGAACACTAACCTTCTCCAGAAAGCAAGACGAATCCAAGACCCATTAAAAGAGGATGCAACTGTGTTGAGAAAAAAAAAAGTTCACTATTGTGTGTTTTTTACTATTGTGTATATATATTGAAGAAGGAGATAGATATATAAATAAGATGTAACATAATTACATTGAAAATCTTGGCCTTGACATTCGATTTGAAGGCAAATCCTTCCCTGAAGTGCAGCAACCATACAAGCATCATAACTACCAAGGCCAAGGCCGACAAATGGGCGAAGAAAGTCATGGGAAATACTGTTCTTGAGCTTTTCACAGGAGCCATGATTATTGATACTCTATCTAGCTAACTAATAAAAAAAGGCTAATATATTGGAGAGCAAATATATCTTATCTTGATATCATCAAAAGTGTTCGACGATGAGCTGTGTGCGTTGGATTATTGTCGTAAGATATTTTCTTTAGGCTTCGCTGTTTGATTAGTACAAAGGATTTGAGTGGTTATTTATTACAAGGCGCAACTTATTTTGTTGTTTGTTATACCTATACGTAAGGAATTATGCAAACGTGGACCCATGGATGAGTCTAATACGGTCGTTGTTGTTCGTTGAGGATTTTGCATTAATGCATCGATGTGTTCGATGTTGTAATAGAAAGTTTTTCTTGATTAGAAATAAATTCCAATTTTGCATATATGTATAGTATATGTTGATTATGTGTGTGCAATGGTTTAAAAACCCTATTGAACCGCCCGCACCGCACCACACCGCACGGTATAATATAATTAACCGCCAAAACCCGCGGTTTAATTTTATTTACAAAACCGCACTGCAGGACTGGTGCGATGTGAATTTTTGGTATAAACCGCATCGCACTTAACTGCATTTTAGTTTTCTAAATTTTTTTACTAATTATATCTATTTTTTCTTTATGGTAATCATACACTAGTCATATGTGAAATTTATTTTTTACTTTAATTATTTCGCTTTACTGATCAGTCTTTTAATTATATGCTAATTTTGTTGATCATATGAAAGTTATATCATTATTAACATACTAAATTTTATTTTTTATGGTCAACATGTTTCTATAAGAACAAGCGACCGAACATGTAGGGTTAAAATAAATACGACTCGAACATTTAATAACAAATTGACCTACTATTTATATTTTAGCTTCCATCGGAACACAAAGCTAAATCAATATATTAAAATAAAAAAAAAAATTGGCACCTAATATAAGTTAAGCCTAATATAAAATAAGAGACGAAAGCTAGGGGAGCGAATGAGATTAGATACCCCAGTAGTCCTAGCCGTAAACGATGGATACTAGCCGCTGCGCGTATCGACCCGTGCAGTGCGGTAGCTAACGCGTTAAGTATCCCGCTTGGGGAGTACGTTCGCACAAGCGGTGGAGCATGTGGTTTAACTCGATGCAAAGCGAAGAACCTTACCAGGGCTTGACATGCCGCGAATCCTCTTGAAAGAGAGGGGTGCCTTCGGGAACGTGGATATAGGTGGTGCATGGAGACAATGGTGACGCTTCGATATATGAGGCAAATACCTAGACTTGCCCCTTGTTTCTGAGGCAAGGCGATGTCTCATCACCTTTTTGCACATATCGCTTTTAAAATTATTTTTTTCATTCGATAAAATATAAGTATTTTCTTTGTTCGGTTAAAAACCGCACCGCAACAGCACCAAACCGCTCGAAACCCTACGTGTGGTTTTATTTTTCAAAACCGCGATTTGAGAATTGTTTGTAAAAAACCGCATATAGTGGTTTGGTGCGGAATTGGCCGAAAACCGCACCACGCATACCCTAATATTGATTATTCGAAATTACAAGATTAAATAAAGGAAACTTTCATTTCAGGCCCCATCAAAAATTTCACTTAAGATTCAGCCCATGTCAGGAAAAAAATTATTTTTAAGGACCCGATTTATGCAGTATCACTTCATTGTTCTGCAGTACCACTTCATTGTTCTGGAATAACACAAAACGATCATACGAGACCAGTTCATATACACTTTATAATACTTTTTTAAATTTAGGTCCTTAAATTTTACAGGAATTGGGTCTTTAAACAATAGTTTTTTTCTTTTTGACAGGATCTGAAACCTATTTAAAAACTTTAATGCCCCGTTTGGATTCCAGATTTCGATTTGAAATCTGAATTTCGCCCAAATCTTCCGTTTGGCAATTGCACCCGATTTGGATTTCGATTTCGCCCAAATCTAAGGGGAAATCCAAACTCTTGTAATTCGTCGGATTTGAAATTCTGGGTCAAATGGTCCGTTTTTGAAATCCAAAGCTGAGCACATAACGAGTTTTTCGTAACTAATAATAATAATAATGATGATAATAATAGTAACAATAATATTAAATAATAATAATGAAAAAATATAATAATAATAGTAATAATGGACGATGAGTTGAGCAGATTCGCAAGCTCGATGAGCCGACTCGAGCTCGTCATGGATTTGCGATGAGCCGGCTCGAGCTCGACGAGCTCTTGTCGAGGTCGAGCTCGTCACGGGTTCGCGAAAGAGCCGACTCGAGCTCGAGCTCACTCGTGGGCACTCAAAAGCTCGCAAGCCAGCTCACGAGCTTGTTTTTTATATTATTCCTGATTTTTATTTTATTTTATTTTATACTTCTTTAAATTATTTTGAAAAAGTTAGAAGTCGAGTTCGACGAGCTTCACGAAGATCGAGTCGAGCTCTGTTTTGAAATCCGAATTTCGAAATCTTAATGTTTGCCAAACAGTGAATTTGGATTTCAAATTACGATTTTTAAATTCGTAATTTAAAATCAAGTGATTTCGTTCAAATACGCGAATCCAAACGTACTCTAAAGGGGTTCGAATTCAAATTAACCCTACCGATGTGCAAATTCATGGATTTGGATTTCATTTTAGATTTGATTTTTGCTGTTTACGGGGGACTACTTAGGAACGTAAGAGAATTAGTTTCCTCGAATTTTGGTAACGTTTGAGATTCTTTTTACTTGAAATGTGATCGAAACATGAACATTACAATTAGGTTTGTATGGGTAAAGCTTTTGACAAGAAATAACAGACAAGATTTACTAAAGCGATGGGTAACGTCAAACCTTGGAAATTAAAATACACAATTGCAAATTTTTGAACATTGCGGTTTCAAAATTGAATATTTGTTCTCTTATTAAATAAAAATGATTGGAAAGCCTTCTTATAATCTCCATTAACGCAAGGTAGAAGGAAAAGGTGTGGTAGGCGTATCCCTATTTTGGAGTTGAAGCAGAAGATACGGACCAACTATTGTTACTTAGTATGTTTAGCCAGTGTTTTAAAAGGCGCAGCGTAGCGTGCTATGTATCGCGCAAAAGTTTACAAGAATACTTCAAGGCGTAAAAATAAAAGCGTTTTTAATTTTTTATTACTTTATTTTTTATAAAGCTAAAAATAAACTAAAATATGCTAATTTTTTAAAATTAATCGGCCCATACTCCCTCACGTCCTTGGGCCTATTTTTCAAAATAATTCGACCCAATAGGAGCAATAGGGCCTATTTTTTCTTTCTTTCTTTCCTTTTTTTTTTAACGTTAAGAAAGCTGAACCACACCACAAGGCGGCTTAGGTGGTGGGCCTGTCAGAGTATTACTCTTTCTTTTTGTTTACTTGATAATTTATGAAAAACAGTGAAAACATTAATAAAAAATTTAAATGAAAAAATTAAGTTATTTTGCGAATATTGTATGGATGCTATTTATTTATAATATTTTGATGCACATGTTCTCGGTTAAAATGTTAATAGTATAAAATTATTAGATATATAAGCTACAATTTAACAAATAATGATAATTATGTTATTATTATATTTTTTGGCATTAATACTGGCTTGCTTGAAATACTCACGCAATGCGCTACGCTATATACGATATGCGCTACCGGAGTCAAAACGCGACGCTTTGTGCTTTACGCGTTTTAAAACATTGTGTTTAACACACCTAATATGTGTGAGAATATATTCATCAAACTACTTTTTTAAGGTAAAATTAAATTTGAAGAATAAACTTGTTAAGGGTAAAATTATAATTAAGTAATTAGGGGTAAAATTATAATTAAACATATCAAATTAATATACTAATTTGATAATTTTTAGCCATGCTACGCATTTTATATAAAAGTGTAGCTGGTAATATCAAGTCATAAATGTGTGGATTTTTGTTTGCTTTTATTATTGGGCCAGAGGCCCAATCTTGTCTTGGTGGTTCAATTCTAATGTGATCCCAGGAAAATCCAATTTTAGACATATTTACCCTGGAATTTTTTCTTAAGAAAACATATATTGAGATTAGTATTTTCCGAAGCGTGTGCTTAAAAAATATGATTTATTTATTTTACTTAATTTTTACTTAATATTTAATAAATAAATATGGATTTTAAATATATAAAGTGAAAACTAATACGTAGGGGTATAATTAAAATTTAGAAGTGAATGATAAATTATTAAATTAATTAAACTAAAATAGGAAGACTAAATTTCGAAAAAAATGACAGATAGTTTTAGCCATCCTAGGCGTATTATATAATATACAAAGTTAAATACCAGTTTGTATTCACAACTACTTATTGCCATTAACTTTTTATTTCATTTAAGGTGGCAATTAAGTGTAGAACTAATGACAATTCGTCAAAGTCCAAGTTGTTTGCCTAATTTAATGGCCGCATGGCAATTCATTATGGAATAGAAAAACAAAAAGCAATCATTGCACAAATCTATAAAGTTGTCATAAAATCTTTTCATTGGATTTATTTATAGTGATTTTGAATCGTCGTAACTATTTCAGTCAAATCATTCTAATTAACTAAGCCATGCGAATTGGAGCTCCGATCCATTTGGGAGCGGTCTTAACCGGTCCCTTATTAATGGATCTAGATCCGGCTGACCCGAAACTAGCAATAATTCATGTTTTATTTTGGGAGTTACTATTTACCGCCCTGTTTTACTTGTTACCGCCCCCTAAAGGACTGAAAAAACGTTTTTGCCCCTTGGTTATTTAAATTAATTTAAAAGGTAAAATATAATAAAAAGTAAGAATTCTTATTTAAAATCCTTTACTACGCAACACTTTTCAAATCACACAACCAAATCAGACAAAAAATAGAGAATTTTGCAAATCGCAATGGATCGACGACAAGGAAAGGGAAAGGAAAAGGGGGTGCTGTCACGATTGGTAAGAAAATTGTCGTAAAATTCATTCGTACGTAGATAGGTTGTCGAAAACGGGTCGAAATAGGCCGAAAATGGTCGATCGGACGCGAAATCGGGCGGAAAACGGCACGACCGAAGCGAAATTTCGGCCGGCCAAGTCACGACCGAAACATGATTTCGGTCGGGACATGGCCGACTGAAATCCGATTTCGGTCAGGACCTGGCCGACCGAAATCATGTTTCGGTCGTCGGGGCTTCGACCGAAATCATGTTTCGGTCGCCGGGGCTTCGACCGAAATCGTGTTTCGGTCGGACCGGTCACAACCGAAATCCGAGTTCGGTCGGATCCGCGGCGACCGATTCTCGATTTCGGCCGGCCATTGTCCGACCGAAGTCGGATTTCGGTCGGGTCACGGTCCGGCCGAAATTAGGTTTCGGTCGGATTTTTTTTTAATAAATATCTAATTGCAAGCCAAGGCTGGGAAGTCTCTACTCGGAGGGAGCAGCAGATCCCCACCGTTGGAGGGATCTGGAGAGCGTCATACGACGGCGCGCGGCGTTGATGCATCCGTTCGTAGGGAACGGGAGGCGGAGAGGCGGCAGCGAGCGGGTGATTCTCATTCCGTATATGCGGATTACGATCCGCATGCGGATGAGGAGACTCATGCGGATGAGGAGGTGCCCTACGATGCGGCATCGTTTGAGTCATCCGACGACGATGCGCTACCGATCTCCTCAGGTAATTACCTTCTCCATTATAAACTGACTTGCGATGTCGTATCTTAATATACGTAAAAAAAATAAATTTAGGAGTGGTTATTCGTAAAAAATAAAATAGGGAGCAAGCGCTCCAGGGTCGTAGATGACGATTCCTGGAGGGTGCAGAGGCCACAGCCAGGTGGTCCACATGATGGCGAGGTGATCCCTAGTTACTTGGGGCACATCGCGCCCCGCATCTGGGCGGGTGAGGAGGAGAGGCCACTGCTGAAGTGCGAGCAGCGTACTTTGTATCTTCGGTCGCTTAAGATGTGGTACGACTAATTCCCGTCGGAGACGCAGAGCGAGCTCGATGGCACGGGGCTTACGCACCTCACAGATGCCATGGTGGGTCACTTGGACCAGCCTCTTCTGAGCGCTTTTGTGGAGCGCTGGCACCCCGACACGAACACATTCCACATGCCGTGGGGGGAGATGACGATCATGCTCCACGACGTCGAGCAGATCCTGCGTATCCCGATAGATGGGACGATAGTTTCGGGCACCCCGGATGCCGGCGACCAGCAGATCGCGGCGAGGGATATTATGGGCGTCTCCGCAGAAGTGCTGAGGGGTTGTTGGAGAGGCGGTGCGGTCGCGTCGAAAGACGTGATGCAGAGGATGCGGGAAGGTCGGCCGACGGGGTTTCAGGCCATCGCTTGGCTGTGGATTTTATTGGGGTCGACGCTATTCGTCGACAAGAGCGGGAACCGGGTGAAGCCTGACATCATGCATGAGTTCTACCGCTCGCTGCCATCTGCCAGTCATTACTCGTGGGGTTCGGCCGCCCTTGCTTACCTCTATCGCCAGCTTGGACTCGCAAGCCGAGCGGATTCAAGGGGTTTAGCTGGGTGCCTGTCGTTACTACAAGCGTGGATATACGAGTACTTCCCATGCTTCCGCCCACACCGTCTACCCCATCATGTGGAGCCTGGCGAGCCACGATCACGCATGTGGTCCGTATCTCAGTACGAGCGGACGGGCCACCGTTTGATTGAGATCCGCCGTCAGCTGGACATGATGACTGCGAGCTGGGTATGTTAACAAATTATATTCTATATTCACGATGATTATATAAAATTTGCGAAATGTTATCAGGTTGCTTGGTTGCCGTACGGTCCCGATCCAGCGGCGCAGCACATGAGGACTCTTTTCGTGGGCTGGGTTAGATATCGCGACATCGTGGAGCCCTACGCACCCTCGAGGGTGTTGCGCCAGCTGGGGTACGTGCAGGTCATACCGCCGCCGATGAGTCTGCCACATAAGGCGGTCATGCCAGCAGACCCGTCTAGGTATATGGTGCATTATTCTGCGGATGCGGCAGAGCATGCTTGGCTAGGGATGGCAATGGGGCGGGTCCGGACCCGAACCCGCCCCGGACCCGCCCCTAATGGGCCGGGTATTTTTAAAATAATCGGGTATGGGGCGAGTAATGGTTTAAAATTTTTCTACCCGGCCGGGTCTGGGGCGGGTCCCGGGTCCGGCCAAACCCGCCCCGATACCCGGCCCGAAACCCGCCCCGATAAAATTTTCTCTCTCTTCTGCTATGGCGAAAAAGAGAAGAATGATGACACAGAGGGCAGCGCCGGTCACGGTGGTGACGACGCCGCCCCCTCTCGATGGCCAATCGACAAACATTTCCGAGAGTATCAGAGATCGCAGCCAGCAACGAGGTAGTAGTACTGCAATTTCACGACGCACTGTTCCATTGGTGCACGATGCGAAGGAGAAATCGCCAATCAATTTGGACACTGAAGGTCAACTGAGGACGGTGGGACACAATCCTATACTATACCCTAGCAATCACAAACAGATGTCTGCAGCCATGGATGCACGCACTGTTCCATTGGTGAAAGCTATAGATCAAATGGAACAGGAATGGCCGAAATTGGCAAGCTCGGCTAGTAGCGCTACTGTGAAACCAGCTGACACAAATCTGTGGCTCAAATTCAATATTAATCTCATACAGAATCAGGATAATTGACTTGATTACATAGAGCCTATCACAGAGGAGGGCCAGGAGATAGGGCGTGTAGAGGTCGAAGAGATTCAAGAGGAGATTGACCACTAGAACTCTGTTATACTCTGCTATGTACTTGGGGCTAATCCTCCATATGGAGTTATGTCTGGATTTCTGAAGAGAAAGTGGGGAAAATCCGGGTTGCAAAATGTGTGGCAAGGTCGACAAGGGCTGTTTCTAGCTAGGTTCGACACTGTGGCAACCAGGGACAAGATACTTCAGACTGAGATAGTACACTTTGACAAAAAACCTGTGGTGTTAGCCCCATGGACTGAACACCCAGTTGAATAAGGCTGGTGTAGATCGCGTTCCCATTTGGGTGCAGCTCCCCCAACTAGAGTTGAAGTATTGGGGAGGGAAAACACTTAGTAAACTCTCAAGTCTGATTGGGAAACCGATTATGACTGATGATATCACGCGGAGAAAAGAGAGGATTCACTATGCACGAGTCCTTGTCGAAGTGGACCTGAATAGACCACTCAAAGATTCTATTCAGTTCCTCAATGAGAAAGGACAACTGCTAGAACAGAGAGTCACATACGAGTGGAAACCTGTGTTCTGTAACAGCTGTCTGAAATATGGGCATGAGGAAGGTCAGTGCAGGAAAGTAATTCCGAAGGGTTGGCAGCCTATCAATAAGGAATCCCAGAACCCTCCAACCCCTGAACCAGAACCAGTAGCTCCTCCCAGAAATGAGCTGAACACTGAGCATAGTGTTCCTGCAACTGAAGAGGCCACTGCAGAAGTTCATGGAGCTTCTGTGCGGCAAGTGGTACTGGAGGGGCAATCCACAGTAGGAGGGAGGAAGTCCTGGACAGAATTGGTCCAGGAAGAGGAAGTGAGCAGAAAGGAAACAGTTGACAGAAACCCTTCCAAGCAGAGGGTATGTACTGTTGGTAATGGATAGTGTAGCAGTATGGAATGTGAGGGGCCTCAATGGCCCAGCCAAACAGAGAGAGCTAGCTCTCTTCTGTTGTCGAAATAGAATAGATCTCATTTGCATGCTCGAGACCAAACTCAAGTTGGACTCTGTTAATAAAACAGTGAATAAAATATTCCCAGGGTGGGGAGTCTGCCATAACATCAGGGAGCACCCTAATGGCAGAATAGTGGTGGCTTGGAAAGGGGAAACTGACATAGAATTGATGTCTAAATCGGATCAGCACATACACCTCAAAATCAGGCAGAACAGGACTTTTGTCACATTTCTAACCTGTGTGTATGGTCACAATGAACCAGCTGCAAGAGGTAAACTCTGGGAGGTACTAATGGAGATAGGAGAGGGTTTAACAGAGCCTTGGATGGTATGGGGGGATTTCAATAATATTAGGAGTTTTGATGACAGATTGGGAGGGGCCGAGATTAATGCAGCAGAGTTCCGAGACTTCAATCAATGTCTGAATGACTGTCAGCTAGTTGAAATCAAAAGGAGTGGGTGCCAATACACTTGGAATAATAAGCAATGCCATGAGAATAGAATATGGAGTAAGATTGATTGGGCATTTGCCAACCCCAACTGGATCTGCAGCTATCCTCAACACTTCACCATTTTCCTATAGGAGGGTCTGTCAGACCATACTCCTATACTACTCAGAAATGCAGGCAAGCCACATATCACCAAGAAGTCATTCAAATACTTCAACATGTGGGCTACGGCTCCATCATTTCTCAGCACTGTAAAGGATCACTGGAATGTTTATAATGGTTCAACCATGAGGAGTGTATGCTGGAATCTAGCTAATCTACAGAGGCCCCTGAGAACATTAAATAAAACTCAGTTTGCTAACATTGTAACCAACACTGATTTGACCAGGAAGAGATTGGAGGAACTCCAGACTGCCCTACATGCTAATCCATGAACTCGGAACTGATAGCACAAGAACAGACAACAAGGGAAGCATTTGTCTTTTTAAGTGTTGCCAATGATAAGTTCCTTAGGCAGAAGCCCAAAGCTAGATGGCTAACTCAGGGGGATCAGAACAAGACCTTCTTTCATGCAAGAATCAAGCAAAGAGCATACTCCAACAGGATCTTGTCCATAGCTGGCCCTGATGGAAGGACTCTTACTGACAGCAAGGAAATTAACCAGCATTTCACTGAGTACTTCAGGGGAGTTCTGGGGAGAGGGAAGAATTCTATAGGAGAGCTGGACCAGAGGGTGGCTGTTGAAGGGTATCTTCTAACCCTGGAGGATCAGATCAGGCTAACCCGACCATTTGGCAGAAATGAAATAAGGACTGTAATGAAAACCATTCACGAGGAGGTGGCTCCAGGACCTGATGGATATGGGAGTGGGTTCTTCAAAAAGGCTTGGGAAGTGGTGGGAGAACAAGTAACAGATGCCATCTTAGAATTCTTTGAGACTGGCAAGATGTTGCCCAGACTGAACATGACCAACCTCTTCCTCATTCCAAAACTGTCAGCTCCTAACACTGCCCAAGATTTCAGGCCTATAGCTTGTTGTAATACCATCTATAAGTGTATTGCCAAGCTGCTATGTGGTAGGATTAAGCCCTTACTGCCAAAACTAATTCATGCCAACCAAAGCGCTTTTGTGGAGGGGAGATCAATTGTACACAATGTTCTGCTTTGCCAGGATTTGCTCAGGCTGTATAATAGGAAGATGGCCTCAGCCCGGGCACTTATGAAAGTAGATATCAGGAAAGCATAGGAAAGCATACGACTCAGTGGAATGGGATTTCTTGAAAGACTGGTTATGCATGCTGCGATTCCCTATGAAGTTTGTGCAATGGATCATGGAATGTGTCACCACGGTGGCATATACTATATCTATTAATGGCACGCAAGCTGGGTATGGGAGCTAGAGGACTGAGGCAGGGAGACCCTGTGTCTCCATTACTATTTGTGATCTCTATGGAATATCTGACCAGAAAATTGCAGCTGTCATCTAAAGATCCACGGTTTAGATATCATCCTTTGTGTAAGCAAATTAACTTGGTGAATCTGTGCTTTGCGGACGACTTGATGATTTTCAGCAAAGGCACTGTTGGGGCTGTCTCAGTGGTAATGGAGGCACTTAAGCACTTTCACCAAGTCTCTGGGCTAGATGCGAATCAGCAGAAGTCATGCATTTACTTGGCGGGCATAACTGATGCGGTGGCCGACCAGATTCTCCTCACCACGGGCTTCCAGCGAGGCAGCTATCCTATGAGATACTTGGGGGTACCTTTATCTCCAGTTAGGTGGAGCAGAGGCTCGCGCCAAGCATTAGTGGAGAAAATTACAGCAAGAATCCAGTGTTGGGCATCAAGGAATCTTTCATATGCCGGAAGGCTGTGCTTGATCAATGCAGTCTTACTAGCCACATATGGTTACTGGGGCTCCATGTTCCTACTCCCCAAAACAGTCGCCAAAGAGATTGACAGACTGTGCAGAGAATTTCTTTGGGGTAAAAATGGTCATGGGAACTGTACTCCCCTACTGAACTGGGCCAGCGTATGCTGTCCTAAGAAAGGAGGAGGACTGAATGTGAGGGAATGTGCAACCTGGAATCTAGCTCTTGTTGGGAAGCAGGTATGGGATATATCTCTGTCGGCAGACTCCTTATGGATCAAGTGGATCAATGTAGTGTACTTAAAGGGAACCAATTTTTGGGAGTATCACCCCCTGCTGATACTAGCTGGCACTGGAGGAAAATTAACAAGCAAAAAGAAAAGTTTAGATTGGGCTACTCCGGCAGGAAATGGTTGCCAACAGAGGATGGGCTGTACACTGTGCAGAGTGGGTATAACTGGCTTAAAGGCACCCTAACACCCTTCCCTTACTGTAAAGCAGTTTGGAATCGCTTCAACATGCCAAAACACTCCCTTTTCCTGTGGTTGATGGTGCAGAAAAGGATCCTAACTGTGGATAGACTGATTAATTGGGGTATGAATATTACCAGATCTTGCTGCTGGCTGTGTGGAGGTAGTTCAGAATCTGTGGAGCATCTATTTTTTGAGTGTCCTTTCAGTCAGGATGTGGCCCGGCGGATTTGTGAATGGGCGCATATTGGTGTAACTATTCAATCGTTTGAAGAGTTATGCAACTGGCTGGAATTACGAGGGAGAACGAGGAATGTGCAACACAGAATCAGTGTTGCTTGCATTGCTGCAGCTACTTATCATCTGTGGAGAGAACGGAATAGGCGTGCACATGAGGCTGGGCTAAGGAATACGGAGCAGCTTACTAATTTGATTAAACAAGAACTGTTAGTATGGTTACAGAGTTTTAGCCACCAGAAGAAGGTTAATAGGTCACATATGTTTACTGCCTTATACATGTAATCTAGATAGAATTGGGGTATAACGAGTTAGCTGGATGTAAAAGTGTATTTAGTGGTTAATGAAAATCTCATTATACCAAAAAAAACCCGCCCCGATAATATATCTATATTATAATTCATTTTGTAATTAAAGTTATATAGTATTATTGTTAATATTATGAATAAAAGAGTTGTTGGTCTAGTGGTAGAGGTTTGGTATTACAAACGTGAGGTTGTGGGTTCGAATCTCAATCAACACATTTATACATTTTATCTTTTAAAAAATAAAAAAAAGAAAAAAATTGAAAAAAAAGAAAAAATAATATATTCGGGTCTGGCGGGTCAGACCCGGTTCGCTCGGGTCTAGCCCGGGGCGGGGCGGGTCCAGACCCGAGGTGGGGCGGGGCGGGTCCCGGGTTCGCTAAAAAATAATCGGGTCGGGTCCCGGGTCCGGCCAAACCCGACCCATACCCGGCCCGTTGCCATCCCTATGCTTGGCGTCAGTTCCCGTACGCGTACATCCTCAACCTCCAGTACATCAGTCGGTCGGCCGCAGAGTACCTTGGTGAGGCCGTTGCAGGGTACATGGACTGGTATGAGCGACATTCTCATCCTCGTCTGTTTTCGTCGGAGTCGGGATCCTCATCGGGCGGCATACCCCCGCGCAGCCACGTCGACTATGTACGTAATTTAATGTCATTTGGATTACATATATTATTATGTTTAATCACTTTTTATAAGTATCAATTCTGTGTACAGTGGTACAACTCGATGTATACCTTGACTACCGATGTGCTAGCGACGCTGCAGCTCCACGACGTCGAGCAGACGGAGAACTACAGAGACAGGCTGGACGACCTGAACGACCGAGGCGCAATGCCCCTTGAGTTGCTTGTATTTTATTTTATCTTTCGTTTATGTATCGGACAAGTTATTTCGAATGTTTGGAATAACGCGAAATAACAAATAATAACATCATATTAACAAATAAAACACAAAAAATAATAACATATTAAAACACAAAAAATAATATTAATAATATAAAATAATAACATAAAAAATAATAATAATAATAACATTAATAATATAAAATAATATAAAAAAAGAATAATAATATTAACAAAAAATATTAATAAATATGAAATAATAACATAAAAAATAATAACATATTAAAATAATATCAATAATACAATTTAATAACATCAAAATAAATAATAATATGGGAAATGTTATTAGTAAAAACACAAAAAAAAGAATAATCATATTAACAAAATATTAATAATATGAAATAATAACTTAATAATAACATATTAAAATAATATTAACAATACAATTTTACAACATCAAAATAAATAATAATATGTTAAAATGTTATTAGTAAAAACACAAAAAAAAGAATAATAATATTAACAAAAAATATTAATAATATGAAATAATAACATAAAAAATAATAACATATTAAAATAATATTAATAATACAATTTTATAACATCAAAATAAATAATACTATCTCCGTCCCGGTAACTTTTGTACATTTTACCAAATCGGGCGTCCCACTATCTTTTATACATTTCCATATTTAGTAAAAAACCATCACACACAATCAATATAATAATATTAAATATTCTTAAAAAGACGTGTTATACCATACACTTTTCTACCTCTATCTTATTAAAATATTCAGTTTCTTAATAACCGTGCCGGAATCCAAATGTACAAAATTTATAGGGACGGAGGGAGTAATATGTTAAAATGTTATTAGTAAAAACACAAAAAAAAAGAATAATAATATTAACAAAAATATTAATAATATGAAATAATAACATAAAAAATAATAACATATTAAAATAATATTAATAATACAATTTTATAACATCAAAATAAATAATAATATTATAAATAATATTAATAATTACAATAGACCATTCTCGCGCATGAGTTGCACCCAGTGTTCGAATCTGCTATGATATCTAAGTTCCCAACCAGCAGGTCGACGATCACGATACGTGAAACAATACGGATGCAAGGCGGGCATAGGAAAGTCTGGACATAAATTCAGTCTAATATAATGTTGACTCGTTTCCAAGGTGGGCTATGACGATAGTTCGATTCGGTCGATCAGCAGTCCGAACGGCACGCAGTGGCAGTATCGTCGTAGAATGCATGTTGATGGTCGATCCATTGCCGTACCCGTAGAAGATAACTACAGCGTTCCAAATTGTCGCCACAGCCCACAAATCGCACGGTGTCAACATCCAGTGGTTTGCCAAGTAAGGCCCCCCGTCCCAGCGTATACGATCCAACTGTATTTCCAATGAATCGCCGTAGTACAATGCCGAGTAACGATCCCAATGGGCATCGATTTCGTTCGCGACGTTATTCCTTACGGTGACCCATTCGTCCTCGTCATTGTAAATATGGGAGGCTATAGCGCGAAATCCGCAGTTGCCCTCAGCAACGACATCCTTATAACTAACTATGTACGGTTGGATGACTGATGTTACGTGATACTGCAAGCGGTTGTGGAAGAAGTTGGATTCACCTGTACAAAGCATTTTACCGGATTAGAGGTGGATCCAAATTCGTATAAATTTTAGGAGTGAAAGATAGTAGTACCTGTCTCCGTAGTAGAAGTACGAGATCGCTTCACAGACGAAGCGTACGGCCATGGCTGCTACGACCCTGGCTGCTACGACTGGTACTGCTGCGCCCTCCGCTGCGTCCCCCCTTGGGATTGCGTACTCCCAATCACTTCGATCACGTTTCGTCGAGTCTCTTTTCTTTGGCCGACCTTTTACAGATGTCTTAACAACATGCTCATTCCACTCTTGGGCCTCGGGATAGAGATGTTCGTGCACTACTCAATGGAGGCCACGCATAATGGCGGGATCGCGACCTTCTGCCTCACGCACGAGTAGGCTTGTCAACGGGGCGGGGGCGGGGATTAGATCCCCATCCCCGTCCCCGCGTCGACGGGGAATCCCCGTCCCCGTCCCCGCGAATTCAACGGGGAAAATTTCGTCCAAATCCCCGTCCCGGCCGGGTCCCCGCCCCCGCGGGGATTCCCCGTCCCCGCGACTGTTTTAAAAAAAATTATATTTATAATATATATAAATTGTAAATATTATTTAACTTATATTTTAATTAGTATTTTTATTAATATAATAAAGTTTTGGTAAAAAAAGTATTACTTAAATTTTATTTTGTATTATAATAATATAAAATTTGTATAAAAAATATTATTTAATATTTATTTTAGGTATAATTTTATTTATTTAGATATTAGATTTGGCGGGGAACGGGGCGGGGATCCCCGCGGGGCGGGGACTATAATCCCCGTCCCCGCCAACGGGGATAGATTATTCCCCATCCTCGCCCCGCGGGGATAAAATAGCGGGGATTCCCCGCCCCGTTCGGGACGGATCCTCGCGAGGACGGGGAATCCCCGCCCCGTTGACAAGCCTACGCACGAGATCGTATAAGCGATCTTGTTCAGAAATATCGGGAACTACTCCCTCGCCGATTGTGAGTGTCCTCCAGAAGTCGTGCAATCATTCTACCGAAACTGGGTAGTTGTTGTCCACGCATTGCTGAAGCTCGCAAGCACATGGTAGTTGGTGCGTACGTCGTACTACACATCCGCACCTGGAGTAAACCTCATTCGACAACTCTTTCGCCCGCCGCAGCTCATTTCCCATAATTAATATTGCATGGTGTGAAACTCTGTATAATAATGTTAGGAATGGAAATCCTGACATCGGAATAGGTCGTTTCGACCTGGACTCCTCAAGTGTCTGCATGTCAACATTAAAAATTATTAGATAAGGATATCTAACACGTAATAATAATTAATTTACCTTTCTGATGCGATTCAACTGGTTCTGAATCTGCTCGTGCACCTTCACCCATACGGTGTCAAGAGACCCAGAGGCCGAGTTCAGCCATCCTTTCAGCTCGCTATGAGCACTCTCCACACGACATGTAGTGGTGTTCCCGAAATGAAGCACATGGTTCGTCTAAGCTCTGGCGAACTTCTCCTTATGCACCAACCACATCTGCTCAACATAACTAACGATTGCTGAGTCGGCTAGCCAACGCAGACGCATGTCACTCACTGCCTTCTCGTATTCGTCAATCGTCGTAGCTTCCACGATTGCTTTCCAGGACTTGTGCGTGAAGTGAGCTGCGGTCTTTTTGCTCTTCCCCGCCAACCAATAAATTTTGTTCTCCACATCTTTATAAATATGCCACGTGCACAGCAAATGGTGAGAATGTGGAAATACCATATGTACCGGTCGAACAAGGCCCAACTCACGATCAGTGACAATCGCCGACGGGTGGACACCTGGCCCTAGAATATCCCTGATAGACTGCAACATCCACCCGTAACTTCTCTGCGTCTCGTCCTCCATGACGGCAAACCCACACAGAAAGTTGTGATTACAGGGAGTCATCCCTATAATCTCAACTAGAGGCATCTTATATCTATTGGTCTTGTACGTCGAGTCAATACCAATAAAATAAGGATACGTCCTCAGCAGTGCGAGTGACTCCGGGTGTACGAGAAAGACATGTGTCAACACATTAGTCTCCTCGTCTCTCAGCGCTTCAACAAAATATCCGAACTCTGTCGCCTGGTGCATCAACTGGCTCACCACGTCTCTCCCCTCAGAATTTTGCTTCTTCAAACGATCTCTGTAATTATATATATGTCAGATCGTGGCGTTATCTTCTGCGTGTCGAGCCCTCATCGCTGAGAGGATATGTGCTGGTTTCGCTTGCGCAGCAGTCATTTCCTCTACGACCTTCTTTGTCGGGCTACTTAACCCACTCGTATGGCAGTGTCCCTCGGGATACTGTATCAGAGGGTGATTGTATATGGAATTCTCAGGTGCACCCGTACGAATGTACCATTCCCTAGTAGCTGGATCCTGCTGGGCTATGACTACAAACTGACACCTGCACTTGTTAGACTTCGGTAGCCTCTCCAATTCATCCACCTTGCCTCTATAACATTCTCCGCGAGAACATCTAATCAATTTTTTGTACCGCATTTCTTATGCGACGAAATAATCACCTCGAAACCAAGAGCAATAGCGAAGCCTTTCGCCCAGTTAATGACTTCCACGTCGGTCGGAAATCGTCCTCCTTCGCGAAAACGCTCACTGTAATTTATCCCGTTGCCCGTGGAATCCTCCGGAACACTCTCCAAGTTTGAAAAAAAAATTAATTACAGCCGAAATTGGATTTCGGCTACTGTTAGAGGCGACCGAAACGAGATTTCGGCCACCTCCACAGGAGCCGAAATTCCGTTTCGGCCGTGACCGTCCCAGCCGAATGTAAATTTCCGTTCGGACAGCCACGGCCGAACAATTTTTTCGGTCGCCTTAAAGGGTGACCGAAATGTGATTTCGATCGCCACAAGGGGTGACCGAAATTGTTGTTCGGTCAGCCCTTGTGATTTCAGTCGGGCCGAAATTTTTCGATCGAATCCGATCGATGTTCGATAGTTCACATACATACGAACGAAATTTACGAGAATTTGCTTACCATCCGTGCCAATAGACACTTTCTTTTGACCTTTCAATTTCCCAAAAAGACGATTCATTTCGATTTGAGTTATTTTTTGTTACGTTTGACTCTGATTTGGATGTGTGATTGCGATATGAAAAGTGTTGTATGGAGAAGGACTTTAAATAGAAATTTAAATTCAAAAGGGCAAAATCGTCTTTTTTCAGCCCTTTAGGGGGCGGTGACTAGGAAAAAGGGGGCGGTGAGTAGCAATCTAGTTTATTTTAATCCCACACACACAACTCATTACTTAATTGTGTAATTGGATTTTTTTTACGCCGAATAAACAGTTAATTTAGGATCAGACCCAAAATATATTTTTAATTAAAGATAAGGATCTATGTAAGTTATTTAGAGATAACGACCCAAATTAACCTTCATTTAGAGATAAGGACCCATGTGGTACCACAGACCCATGTGGTACCACGACCCATGAAGTGGTACTACGGATGGCAATGGGGCGGGCGGGATCTAGTCCCCGTCCCCACGGGGATCCCGCGGGGCAGGGATTTCACGCGGGGATTTTCCGCTCCTTAATTTTTTTAAAAGAAGAACTACCTCCATCCCACTAATTTTATCACATTTTGCCATTTCGGGCGTCCTACTAATTTTATCACCTTTCTTTATTTAGCAAAAAAACTATCACAAACAATCAATATAATAATATTAAATATTCTTAAAAGACGTGTCAAAATATACACTTTATTACCTTTTCATTGTACTATATTATTATAATAATACCACCTTAATATCCGTGTCCACCAAGATATGTGATAAAAATAACGGGACGGAGGTAGTAATAGTTTTAATATAATATATAAATTTGAAGATATTTTTGTTATAAATATTATATAAATTATAATTTTATATATTATTTGTATTAATTTAATATTATGTAATCTATATTTGATATTATTTTACTATTATTTAAATTATAATTTAATGTTATATATACTATACTATATAAAAGGGGGTTCGGGGACGTGGCGGGGATCCCCACGGGGAAAAATCATTCCTCGTCCCACCCCGCGAGGATTCCCCACCCTGTTCGGGGCGGATCCCCGCGAGGACGGGGAATCGCCGCCCCCTGCCAACCCTAAGTGGTACCACTGACCAATGAAGTAGTACTACAGACCCATGAACTATTATTGCAGACCAATGACCTGTTACTGCAGAGTAATGAAATGGTATGGGGATCCATGAAGTGTTTCTAAAGAAAATGAGTCTTTAAAACTAATGCATTTTCTGACATGGATCTGAACTATAACTGAAACATAAAATGGGCCCTGAATTGTAAATGGCCCAAGAATAAATAGGTGGTTTATGGTGATTTTATCTACTAATACTTTTTCGCACACTCTACGCGTGCATGTGCTTAGATTTCTGTATTTTTTGTTGCTCTTAATTTTGAAATTTATTATTTTAATGTCTAATAGACGAAATATAAGTTTTAAATATATAAAACAATGTGTATGGACGTAAAATAATTTAAAAAAATGTAAACAGGCATTAATTATTAAATTAATTAAATAAAAAAATAGAGGGACCAAATTAAAAATGAACAACTGACCAAATATAAGTAAGTTTAAACCACCGCAACTCTTTATATAATAGAATAGATAATTACATAAAAAGAAAGACTCAATTTGAGATAAATGACAGAACAAATGCATTTATAGCCATCACACATCCTTTTAAGTAATATAATAGGTGACGGCGCTGGGATTTCAATAATTAATAGCATACTTTAACAATTTAGTGTATCACATCCTACGAAAAAAACTAAAGATAGACTAATTTGGCAAAGAGAATAATTAGTGGACTAAAATCAATTTTTGTCGCATTGCCAAATTATTAGCTATAATAGTGTCTTGGTGCTTCTTTAACCCAAAATATGAAAAAGAATAAATAGTAAATGAAGCCCGTGAATTTAGGGTGGGGACAAAAAAGGTCAAAAAGAAGAACGGTTCTAGAAATTAGTAAAACCTGCAATAATTTTGGGAGACGTTACTATGTCCATCTGCTTCCTATTTTACTGTGTAATCAACCATCATATACAATAATATATGACAAATGAGTTTTCACACAATAACGTTTCCGATTTTGACAAAAAAAAAAACAGTAGTAAAAACATAAAATATAAACTTATCTTACATAATGTCACACAGCTTAGCTAGAGCTGTCTCTCATGTTTATTACACTACAATTGATGCTCCTCCCAAGTCTTATCACCGGCAAAAGTAGTACAGTATTCTTGTCCTTTTTAGTGAAACTAAAGTTGTTTTTTTAATTTTATATTAGATTTTTTTAAATAAAGCATAGATATGCAAAACTTTAGAGAGTACAGTGTATAGTCTTCTTCCTCAAATTGTACCCTCCATTAATATCAGCTTACCTAATAAGATAAACAGTTATGTCTTGAAAGTGTGCAGTCTTTGAGTCTCTAGTAAAGAAAAGGACATTACTTAGTAAGAAGAGAAGAGGAAGAAAAGGAAAAACGATGCTTTCTCATCATCGCATACTTCTCTTTTTCGCCGTCCACTTCAGCCTTGCAGCGGCGGCCACCGTCGACCACCGTCACCACCGGCGGTTCCTCCACCAACCCTTCTTCCACGGCGACCCCGCAATTTCCCAGCCGCCGTCTGTCTCCCCTTCTCCTCAGCCCAAGTACCCTTTTACCTCGTCGAGCACGTCACCGCCTAATGACCCTACCGCCACCGGCGGCGGCAGCCCTCTGTTCTTCCCATTCTTTACCTCACCCCCGCCGCCGCCGGCGACGGTGGAGCCTCAGTCGGCGGCGGATAGCTCAGCAGGAGTGACTTTCCCTGCTAACATATCCTCTTTAGTTCTTCCCACCTCTGATGGCGGTAAGAAGAATGGGGTTTCTGTTAGACTCGTTTCTCTCATCGTATCTCTGTCTCTCTTCTCCGTCCTAGTCGTTTCCTCCGCCGTGTTTGTCGCATACCGCCACCGCAGGCATCATCCTTACCGCCGTCAGCCTCTGAACGCCGCCGGTACAGACACTAATCCCGGCGACGATGGCAGCGCCGGCGGTTCGTCGACTGCGCAGAAGCAGACAATTAGAAACTTCGCTAATCAGCCGGCGAAGGAAACCGTTCTTGACGAAGTGGGTTCGCCGGAGCTTCACCCTCTTCCGCCGTTAACGGTGATGCCCCTCCAAAATTACTATACTGCCCCCATCACCGCCACCGTAAACCCCAACAAGGTTGTCTGCAGTATGAACGACATCCGCGCCGAAACTGACGATTCTACGAGGAAAGAAGACGATGAACGGCAAGAACACGGCAGCGAAGAAGACGAGGAAGAAGAAGACGGCGACGACGATGAGTTCTTTTCGCCAAGAACTACCCCACTTATTACCTTGAACAACGCTAAGGGTAACGAGCGTTGTAATAACAATGGTCTTTCGAAGTATAAAGGTTCGAACTTCATCAACCCTTCTTTCAGCTGGGAAACTCCTTCGCCTCAGACGCACTCAGATCATCATCATTACAACCTCAACGCTTACCCACTAAGTCCATCTCTGCTCAGCGGCGACGATTCCGTGAAATCCCCAGATTGCCCCTTCATGTCCTCCACTATCCCTCGCCCTTTGCAACCACCTCCGCCGACGGCGTTCGCTCCATTTTCTCCGACGCACACAGACGAGGAGACAAACACGTTAGATTGCTGCTCGCCGAGGCCTTCCTCTTGCTTTTCCGTGGGTCCCATGCCGCCGCCTCCGGCGAACGGGCCGCCGGAGCTCGCTCCTCCGACGAGGGGGAAATCTAGCTTTGGAAACTCGGGGGAAATCAAGGCGACTACGCCGAGGCTGAAGCCTTCGCACTGGGATAAGGTGATCAGAGTTAGCCAAGAAAGGCCACATATGGCTTGGGGGGATCCCTTCAAGAAATCATCCAACTCTTTTCAGTAAATATGCTTCTTCTTCAGTTTCTTGATAGCTTTTCCTTCCTCGTATTTTCTCTAACATTAACTTAACATCGTACTCGGTAATAAAATCTTTTCTTTTTTCTAGGATGGATGAAGAGACGATCGAAGCTCTCTTCACAAAGCCGAAAGACGCCATAAATTCCAAGCAAGAGAATCAAATCCTCGATCAAAGCAAATCCCAAGACATTGCTATTCTGTTGAGGGCACTTAATGTTACCGTAGAGGAAGTTTGTGAATCGTTAATCGAAGGTACATACTCTTCACACTTCTGCTGATGCGTTTAAGGTTTTATCATGAGCTGTTATTGCTAAGATTTCGTAATGCTCGGCCATGTCTTAATTCAGGAAATGCCGACGTATTGGGCTCAGAATTCTTGGAGAGTTTGCTGAAGATGAAACCCACCGAAGACGAAGAACGTAAACTACGAAATTCGAACGACGAATCGATTGGCATAGCAGAAACCCTTCTCAAATCCATTCTGGAGATACCCTTCGCATTCGAAAGAATCGAAGCAATGCTCTACGTTGCTAATTTCGAATCAGAACTCGAACACCTGAAAAGATCCTTAGACACAGTAGAGGTGAATACTACTTTTCCTAGTTCATACAACACATCCTTACTGTAATATAATGGGAGACCCTTTAATCTTTTTACCTTTTATACTTCATATGACTACCTTAATGTAGTAAAATCGAAGAAGCCCATTAACCTTTTTCTTGATATTCTGCAGTCTGCTTGTAAGGAACTGAAGTCCAGCAGAATGTTCAGGAAAGTTCTAGAAGCCGTGCTCAAAACCGGCAACCAAATGAACGTCGAAAAAGTAGAAGCTTCCGCGTTTAAGCTCGACAAACTCACGAAGCTCATAGACGTAAGGGGCTCAGATGGAAAATCGACGCTCCTCCACTTCGTCGTCCAAGAAATAATACGAGTCGAAGGCGCACGCTTGTTCGCCAAGAATGCAAATCAATCCTCGGCCGAAAACAGCACGAATCAGCAAATTTCATCTCCCCAAGACGAATTAGAACTAAAAAAACTCGGCCTTCAAGTCGTTTCTCAGCTAAGCGGTGAGCTGGCGAACGTCAAGAAAGCGGCGTCCATGGACAGAGATTCGCTCGTGGAAGACGTCGAGAGTCTCTTCCTAGGAATACGCAAAGTAGTCGAAGCGCTGAGATCGGACGAAGCTTTTATTACATCTTCGTCGAATATCGTCTGCTTAGACAGAAGATTTCCGGACAGTATGAATGAGTTCTTGAAGAGGGCCGAGGCTGAGATTGAAGATGTGCAGGCGAGGGAGGGGATTGCGCTATCCATGGTGAAGGGTTTGACGGAGTTTTTTCATGGAGATTCGAGGAAGGAAGAAGGTGGCAATAATTCGTTGAGGATTTTCGAGGTTGTTAGGGATTTCTTGGGTAAGCTCGACGGCGTTTGTAGGGATATTGGGAAGATGAACGAAAGGGCCTTGATGAGCTCGGCCCGTGACGTTCGGGCCGGCGCCGCTATTTTGGACTTTCGTTGATTGTTCCGTGTTTTTTTTAGGTACTTCGAACTTTTTGTAATTAGGATATGTTTGTGTAGTAGTAAGTCTAATGTTCAGTTCCTTGTTAAGAATCTGTAGTTGAACAAGCTTAACATTGGGCAAATCTATGCCATGTTAATCTCGAAACGGTGAAGTTTCGATTATTTAGAAATAATTGATAGTTTGGATTCTTTGAGGGGATTTAATCGTAGTTGAAACTATAAACCCTAGGAACCGGCGACGACGGGGAAATGGTTATTTTGTACTACGTCTATATTTGTCCCATTAATCGTTATTTTATATGCGTATGTATGACTTATTTATGCTACAAAAATCACCATTTAATGTATAATATGGGCGGAAATCTACACATAAATACCCAATATGAAAAAAATCAGCCACTTAGGTACCTTGTCAGAACTATTTTATAGCTAGGTACCTAGTTGAATAAAATTTTTACACTTAGGTACCTAATCACCTAAGATTACGAAAATACCCTTTTCATTTCAGCTTTTTTTTTCTCTGCAAAAATCCGATCTTCAGCTCCCCGTCGACGATTTCTTCTTGCCGACCAACTCCATCTACTCGTGCCGGTGCCGGACAAGGATCGAAGACCCTATTGAACGTTGGGTTCTCGATTTTGGGGGTTGATTTTGTCAGGTAAGTTTTTCTTTTGGTTTGGGTTAGGTTAATCGATTTTGGGCGTTTGTTCAAGGTTTATCCTAAATCTGGGAGATCAATGCTATCCATGAGCTCCATATAAGAGTGGAATGTTAGGATTTGATAGTTATTGAGGTTAATCCGTCGAGATTTTGGTTTTCTTTTATGTAACTGTTACGACGTACCATTTCCTATGAATATTACGTACCATTGTATGTTGTGTTACCGTACCTAAATACATTATGCGACACAGTTCGATTGGACATTTATGTTATGTAGTATCTTTATGTATTTATATTACGTACCAAGTAACATGTCTATACGTTATCAAAATGTCCAGTTATGGAGTACCAATCTAAACTATACACCGTACCATTTTAGCAGGTTGCCATATTATCTGAAAATATGGCGTCTGCAAATTCGTTTGATGGCAGGACGTTATTTGCAATGTGTGAGTATAAAAGGGAGTCTTCCTTACTATTAATCAATGAAGCAACGACGCTTATCGATATATACGTATCCCTCCAAAGAAGGTGGTCGGATATCGATTCCCGGCATGACTCAATAAAGTATCAAGTTCCGTTCCAAAGTTTGTACTCGACATTGAAAGAAAATGCGGATTTTTCATGTACAGAAGCCGTACTTGTACAGAAGCCGTAACGACGTATCGTCCGTATTTTCCATGTATTTTCTTTTTGCTTTTGGTCTCATAACCTTTTTCGGTGCTCTTTTGTATGGTATTGGCTCATTCTTTTTGCCTAAATGATGCCAGTAGGTCATCGTTTTGTTCAAATGTCTCAATAGGATATGGCTCATTGTTTTTGTCTAAATTTGGTACTGTAATGATTACCAGTTTGGTACAGTAAGATATGCACATTTGGTACCGTATTATATGTAAATTTGGTACTGTAATGAATGCCAGTTTGGTACAGTAATAGATGCAGTTTTGGTAACGTAATATATGTAAATTTGGTATTGTATGACTGCTAGTTTGGTACCCTAAGCTATGCAAATTTAGCACCGTAATATATGCCAGTTTGGTACAGTAAGATATGCACATTTGGTACAGTAATATATGTAATTTTGTTACTGTAATACATGCCAGTTTGGTACCATAAGATATGCAAGTTTGGTACGGTAAGATGTGCATGTTTGGTACGGTCATATATGCCAGTTTAGTACCCTACGACCTGCATGTTTGGTACCGTAACCTATGCCAGTTTGCTAATGTACATTTGGTACGTTAATATACGCTGCCTTGGTACTGTAATATAGGTAATATAGGTACTCTAAGTGTACGACATATGGTACTGTATCCTTTCAGAAGTAGGTACCGTATAAATTAAAGTAAAACTTTGAATTTAAGACTTGGCTATATTCCGTCAGAAACGAAACATTTCAGCATGTGTTGATGTGGATAGAGGATTAGACAATTTCTGACTTTTTTCAGTAATGATTGCATACTTTTCTGACGTTTTCAGTCATGAGTGGACAGATTTCTGACATTTTCTATGTCATGTTTGGACAGATTCTGACATCCGAGGTTTTAAATAATAAAAGACAGCTCATCTGACATGTCAGTTGGGTTTAATAAAATGTTTCATGTCATATGTAATTTTGGGTACTGCAACCGTGGCTGCGTTGGTACGCTTTAAACAAAACGATAGGTACCCCTACAAAGATATTTAAGGTACGTTGTCCCTTATATATATGATACGTCATACTAGGGTTAGTAGTTTTCGAGGTCGATCGAATTACGTTTTCATCTCGAACCACCGTAGACCAATAATATATAGTATTAACTACATTTCAGATCAAATTCGGTGCATTACGCCCCGCACGCATGAAGTAAATCTTAGAATACCATGATTCATTATAGTATAAGGATACAAGCAAGAACATCTACAACATAATTTGAATAATGTGGTGAGTGCTACATCTGCGAATTCGGTGCATTAGGCTTTCACATTTTTTTCATTCCGATATTGTTAGGTATTGTCAAAATCACGCATGACACCGCGATTCGATTAGGAATGTATTTTTTTTGATCGTATAACAAATGGTACGATATACTTTCATAATTTGGTACTGTATATATGCAATTATAGATACGATAAACCTGCACGTTATGGTACTATACAGGTAATTGTTAAGGTACCTTCTGTAAATCACAAAGTACCTTACTGTACAACAGATAAGGTACTTCATGTGCGATATATAAGGTACGGTATATATTTACGTATTGGTACGGTTAACCTGCACTTAGGGTACGCTATATGTAAGAGATATGGTACGGTAATATAAAAGACAAGGTACTCTATATCTTCTGTTTATGGTACGCCATATATCAACATAATGGTACAACAGACAAGGTACTTCATATATTATGTTTATGGTACGATATATATATACCCAGTGGTACTATTAACCTGCACATTAAAGTACTGTGTAAAAGTTCTAGTACGGTAATATCAAAGACTAGGTACTTCATATCTTCTGTTTATAGTACACCATATATGTACATAATGATACGATTAAGCTGCATATTTTGGTACTCCGTGTGTAAAAGACGTGGTACGGTAATATAGAAGACAAGGTTCTTCATATCTTCTATTTTGGTACTGTATATTTGTACCTAATGGTACGATTAAGCTGCATATTATGGTACTCTTGTGTGTAAAAGAAAAGGTACGACAATATAAAAACCTATGGTACTGCATAATAGACGGACAAATTTACAGAACTACACAACAAGCGAACAATACTGAGTCATGAACAAAATCCAACAGTCTCAGAACGGTCTCATCCCAAACTCAAAAGAAGTTAACCTACATAAACAAAGTCTCCAAACGGTCTCACATCATATTCAAGTAACTTAACCAAACAGATCAAGCATACAGTTGTGCTCGTCACGTAAAATGCAAGCAGCCATAGAAGTACGATACACTATAACGCTTTATCAATGCCACAATTCGAGCAAACGAATGTGACATCTTAAGCATATCTACAAAAAGTGAAACGGAGACCTTCTTATAGCTTCTTTTTTATCTGGGGTCATCCTACCCTCCAAATTACTTATGGTAGATCAAAACAGCGCAGGATGGAACCTTGAAGACGGCTCAGATCTGTTCCGCGGAGGCTTCTGCAAAAAATCTACTGTCAAAAAGAAGTACCATTTTATTCACACAAGGGGTACCAATTTGCCCAAACAGAGGTTACCAAAAGCAGTGATAATGTTGTACCAAAACAAATTAATTATGTACCAAACAGAGGTTACCAAAAGCAGTTAACAAGCAGTACCATTTTATTCAAACAAGGGGTACCAATTTGCCCAAACTGAGAGTACCAAATGCAGTGATTATGTAGTACCAAAATAAATTGACCTCATTTGAAAAAACCAGTTAACAAGCAGTACCAATTTATTCACGCAAGGGGTACCACTTTGCCCAAACAGAGGGTACCAAATGCAGTGATAATGTAGTACCAAAACAAATTGACCTCATTAGAACAAATCAAAATCAACCCATTCCAAAAAAACCCAAATCGGCAACAGTTAATTCACCCATCCGAAAATACAAGCACAAAAAACCCCTAATCGAACAACAAATCGATGTTATTCCAAAAACACGCAGCCATTGTTACGAACCTTAACTGAAAATGCTTAAACCCAACTAATAATGGCAAAATCAAACTAGATGCAAGCCTATTGAGGACGGAATACTGCGACGAAATGCGACGACGTACGGTATTACTGCGAATGACTTACCTACCGATTTCAGAAGGGGAAACCACGACGAACGAGTGGACAGACGACGTTGAATCTGAAGCAACAACGAACACGGCTCGATTTCTGGGATTAAATCTGCGATTTGGATTTGGGAGAGTGAGAACTTTCTTTGTTTAGGAATGAACGAACGTGAATGAGAAAAAGGTAAAAGATGTAATAAAGTTGTTTTAGCAGGGGTAAATCCGTCAGTTAGGTACCTATCAGTAAAATAAAATTCAACTAGGTACCTAGATTAAAAATGGAGCTGACTAGGGACTGATCTGTCTTATTTTTATTGATGTAGGTATTTAAGTGTTGAATCCCCTAATATGGGTGCACCTCGAATTTTTAGCCCCACGCCGTACGAATATGTCAAATTAATTGAAGAAAGTGTTGGTCTAAAGACGCTATTTTTTGTTAAAATACTCGTTGGTACTTTGTTTCGATTTCCGGCGAAACGCGATTACTACTGCAAATAATGTTAGAATGAAAATTTTCAAAATGTCTTCATTTGTGGTCCAAAAGAAGATGAATGAGTTACATATATATGGACTTTTCAGTTTGCAAGATATTTATCATATTTAATATCTAAAATAAAAATCACACAAGAGCAAAAGATCAGTCCGTTTCTTGTTGCATCACCATGGTGGCCCTGGCCCGATAGAGATGAGATTTGTACATATTAGATAAGAAGAAAATTTATCATCCTCAACAATTTAATGTTTATATAATTCTTTGTCTATATCCTGTTGAGCAGAAAGTCCAAATAATAAGTTATCAAACCATGCATATATCCTCTTCTCCATCATCTATAGATTAAAATTTAGAAATCACTTGCTCATTGCAAAATTAGAAAAACCCATGGATTGTAATAGTATCTAAAAAAACAAGCAAAATACAATCCACCATAACATACCATACCCAAGCAAAGGCCATGTAAACCCCATGAGACAACTTTACAAGCGCTTAGCCTCAAAAGGAGCTCGGACAACCTTAGCCATCACAAACTTCATCTCAAAAACCCTAAACCCTAAACAATCAGTAAAAATTCTCAGACGGGTTTGATCAAGGAGGCTTCGACCAATCGAAAGGCGTCGAAGATTACCTACACGCATGGAAATCGAAGGCTCGAAAAAACCCTACAAAATATCACAAAAAAGCACAGAGAAGAAGAAGGGTCGATCTTCGACCCAATCGACTGTGTAGTATATGATGCGTGTGGAGTGGAACTAATTTTTGTCCCTTCTTTTTGCAAATCGAAATAATTGTTCCTACAATCAAATATTAATAAGGAAGGCTTACATATAAAACACCCAAAAGTAAAAAAAAAAATGTACTAGCACTAATACTGTCAAAACGTGCTGGCGGGGCCGGCCTGCCTGAATAATTATTTCATAATTTATTTTCTTTTAAACTTTTTAAATTATTTAAAATTATTTAATTAATTATGAATAAATTAATATATCAACTATATAATATAAATTACTTAAAATATATAATTATAATATAAGGCGGATTGGCATGCCGCGGGCCTATCATAGCCCAGCCCGCCCTGCCCTTTTGGAGGGGTGGGGCGGGCCGGCCTACGGGCCACGGGCCAAATTACCAGTTCTAACTGAAGTGTAAATATGCCACGGGTTAAAATATGCCAAATTGTTCTTCTTTGAAAAATACTTTTCTTTAAGAAGATATCTGCAAAGTGTGTTATTTCTCAGAAAGCAGTTAGAGTATCAACGCTATCTCCGTAACCATGTTTAACAAAATATCACGTTATTCTCAGAAAGCGTTCCAACAATATTACCTAATTATTTGCAGTCGTTCCGGGTTTGTCTCACAAAAAAAGTAAATAGCAGAAAGTAAAGTGAGACAGAATTTTATACAGGTTATATCCCCAACTGGGGTTTAATTCGGTCCTTGGGGTGTGATCTACCCAAGAGTTCCAATCAATAACTGAGTATTACCGGTTATGGTTACAGAATGACCGATTCTTGCACAATGGAAGCACTATGGAAACTAAACCTCCACCTAGGTTGTTGCACGCCAAGTTTCGTTCCACGTCGTTTACCCAGGAAACCAATTCCCCGATTGGACACAGCTTGCTACCGAAGGGCCACCGAATCCATCAAATTCGTCCCTCCACGTGCTAAAGACTCCGCTCGTACTCCTTTATGCGCTCAACACGTCCGTAGACAAATCACGTCCGAAGACAAGGGTTTTAGGGTAGGGTGTTGTTAAAGATCGCTCAAAGAGTACAGAATTCGCAAAAAGCTCAACACAAACTACGAATTAATCGCAAAACAACGCTCAATCACTCTAAAGCATTCGTTTGCTTGTGTGTTTGTTTGTTACCCTTCACGTGAAGTGTTTATCTTCTATATAGACCTCAGAATCGCTTCTACACTCCACAAGGAAAGTTAAGCACATAATATGCAATAGAAAGCTCAATAATCACGTGCATTAACTCAAAGAATCACTCCAAGAATAAAGCAATTAAGCTCAATGGTCAAACATGATCATTTACCATAAATATTAGAGTCTTACTTTGCTTCCGTGGTAATCTCATCCGTTTGTCAGCACATTCCATATATAGACTCAATCAGCATATTAGCACATATAAGCCCAATCAATTAATCACCTTCCAAAATATAAATCCCAAGTCGCATAAGGAAAGGTAGATCATTGATTCACTGATTTAAGAGTCAAATAAGATAGCACTCAAACGGATATCTCATAGTATTCTTTTCTAAATTAACTCAATCACGTTTTCACCTCCATCAGAATATCCTTTCCATATAGAACACACAATCATGCATATCCGGGTGATCACACTGATATTCTTTCATAAAATAACTCAATCACATGTACAACTCACTCAGAATATCTTTTTCATATATATAGCGTACAGTCGTTCATATGTGATCACAGCGATATTCTTTCCTAAAATAACTCAATCTCGCAGACAGTTCACATATCACTCAACATGGTATATTTTCCATATATAGCAGACAGTGAGATTCCATTCATATGAAAACGTTCATAACCAGATGATCACAACAGTATTCCAGTTAAGCACAAGATCACACAAATTCGATTATCATAACAATTTAATCACATTTAAGCACTTAATCGAATAATTTTATATACTTAAACATCATAAATCATACATATCGAGTTTTCCAAATTGTACCCCCATAATACATAATTACTTGGAATAATCAAAACTCTCATAATCATTAGGACTAAAAAGGTCTACAATGTCCCCCTTTTGATGATGAATAGTAATTAATGCCGATCGTAAGCATATAAGTACAGCCGACATAAAGCCATTTTAGCACATAGCATGTTTAAGTATCAAAGCATGTGACATATGATCAGAGCAAATAAACTTATCAAGTTTTAAAGCGTGCTCCCCCTGTCTAATTGCTAATATTCCTATGTAAGCACATGAGCAAAAACATATAGCAATTACCCGGTCATATCATACGAAAAGTCAGAAGTCATCATGGAATGTCGCAAATTATCAGATCATATCATATGGAATGTCACAAGTACCATGGAATGTCGCATTATCAGATCATATCATATGGAAAGTCACAAGTTACCATGGAATGTCGCAAATTATCAGATCATATCAATTTGCTCCCCCTGCCTATGTGCGGAATTCCTTAATCCTTAACAAATTACAAACTCAAGCACAGAGAGATTAAGACATAAGCATATAAAAGCAAGCCGATGCTATTAATTGCATTCCAAGATAACTAAGGGCCAAAAAGGTGAACGACCCAACACCAAACCAAAACACCCAAAACACGGTATAGAGTATACATTTTAGATTGTGCTTGATTTCATTAGTTGTCCTTGTAATTAGGGGGCTTTATTTGGTCCATAGATTAGGACTAGTTAGATATCTATACCAAGTTTATTTGGTATAAATACTTGTACAAACATTGTGCATAATACAGAAAATTAGAGAATTGATCCGAAAGGCTGCAGACTTCATTTCTAGAGAGAGAAACACACAAAACTTTCTCACACTAAAGGTTTTCTCTCTCGTGTTCTTCGATCAAAGGTTTTCGATCGAACTTCGATCTTCATCATTCTAATCGATTTCCTTAGAATTCATGCCTAGGATTAATTGTGTTGACAAACGAGGACCTAACAATTGGTATCGGAGCAGATTCGTTCCGTTTTGAATCGAAATTGTTAGAATTCGGATCGAATTTCATTTTCTGGAACAGTTCACGCGAAGAACAGTTTTGGCGCAAAAAAGCTTTTCGATCTGAAGTGCCTAATTCTGTGCTTATCTGATTTGAATTTGATGTTTTTGTGTTTGTTCTAGCTATAGAAATCTTTTGCGATTAGATTTGTAGCAGTTTGAATGTCGATTTAGCAGAGTTAATCAGATTTGAATCGTTACTGTTTGCGCGAAGAACGAACTTGAACACAGTTTGATTTTGATTAAAATTGACATGTTTTGCTTCATAATGTGTTTAATTGTCTGTTCGTGCGTATCAACCATCTGATTACGATCAAAAACCTGCGATTTCATAGATTACTTCATTGTCTTTGGTTGAAAGTGTTAATTAGGGTTCTGATTTTATTCGCTGAAATTCAATTTTTCTCACAAAAGTATTCGATCGAAGAAATTTCTCGATCTCAAAACTCCGTGCGAAAATTTTTATCGGTCAGAGCACTAAGTCAGCACTAAAACCGTCTTCACTAAGAACGATTTTAGTAAAAAAAATTTACTCGAGCAAAATCTAGCGAAAAACTATTTCGACGAAGACCAATTTTGACCTTTGCGCTCGCAAAACTTACTGTCGAAATTTTTTTCGGTCAAAACTTATACAGTTTGACCAAGCAAACTTACGATCAACAGTCAACGAATTTATTTTGACTAAGCAAGGAACTTACTTTACGTACTGTTTCTTGCGATCGAAATCAATTCACGATTAAAGGATTTTTCTCGATGGAAAGTTTTTGAACAAATTTTTCTCGCTCGTAAATTTTCTCGCTGACACACTTTCTCGCACGAGAATAGTGACGTACATCTTAATTCCGACTGAATTATTTTCGATCGAAAATAAGATAGATTCGAAAATAATTCTCGACTGCTTTAATATCAAACGCTACTAACTAATTTGCTACTTGTAAAGCACATAATATCACTCAAATCCATCAAAACAACGAACGAAGATCCTTCGTTAACAACAAAAAGAAGAGATGGATGCTTACTCGCTAGGAAATGACAACCGTCCACCAATCTTGCAACGCGGCGAATACACAGTATGGCGAAGCCGTTTCCTAAACTTCATAGCTCTAAAAGATCAAGCCGAAAATCTACTAAAATCACTCGAAGAAGGGCCCGCACAATTCCGGTAAATGTAGCCGGTGATGACACGGTTGCTCCTCAAATTCCCGCTACTAGGCGACTGAAGGAGCCTAGGGAATATTCAATCGAGGAGAGAGCCCGCGCTAAGGCTGATCTGATAGCCATGAAGACACTCATGCAAGGCATCCCTAATGACATCTATAGACAGATAGACAGCCTTCCAACGGCTAAAGGAGTGTGGGATGAATTTCATTGGATGATGCAGAGGACGGAAGTTGGCGTCAAGGCCAAAAAGACGAATATTCTCACTGCCTATGACTCCTTCAAAGCAAAGCCGGAGGAGAGCCTATACGATGTGTATCAAAGATACCTCACTCTTCTCAATGAGATGAGAACGATAGAAATCTTGAAAACCAACATGGAGACTAATATCAGATTTCTATCATCGTTGCCCTCGGGCTGGAAAAAGATATCCACTCAACTTAGACAAAATAAGGATCTGGAAGAGTTGGATATCCACGCCGTCTTCGATAATCTCGCCCCACACGAGGAAGACGTTAGCGATACTCAGAGAGAGCAGAAGGGCAAGCAGATTAAAGACACCGTTGCCCTTGTCTCAGAGAAGCGTGGAACAAAGTCTCGCAAAGAGAATATCGTTAGGCCTCCCTCCTCATCTGAGTCAGAAGGAGATAAAGAATCAGACGTCGAGCCAAGGATGAAGGCTCTAGGGAAGCAATTGGCATTAATCGGACAAATGATGAGCAAGAAGTATTTTAAGAAGAAGTCCTCATCCTCGGCCAACAGACTTCGGACCTCAAGCTCTAAAAACAAGGAACATGTACCAGAGAGCTCCGAAGTCAAGAACACCGAAGAGCCCAACAAATATTTCAACTGTGGCAAGCCTGGTCATTTTTCCAGAGAATGCACTCTTCCCAAGAAGAGAGATACAAAATACTACTCCAGAAAGCTCCAACTCTCAAAGCAGAAGGAAGCTGGAGTAGCTCTCATGGCAGAGCAGGACCACTGGCTCGAAGACACATCCGATTCTGGAGAAGAGAATCTAGCTCTCATGGCCCGCCTGGATAACACATCAGACGCCGAAACATCCAACAGGACGGACGAAGACAACGCATCCACCTCGTCACAAGAGGTGGACTCTGCTTCCACAGTATTGACCATGTTAGATTCATATCAAAAACAATATGCTAACATGAAACGTGAGCAGAAAAGTATTAAGGAAGTAGAGGATAAACTTTCTAGGTCTCAGGAAAGGATAAATAGTCTCGAATCAGAACTTAGGAGCTCTAGTGCTAAAATAGAACTTAATAAGAGCCTACATTCTAGAGAGACTAGTCAACCTCAATAGGACAGCATGGGAAAGATTAAGGAATTAGAAGATAGGCTAGCAAATAACTACAATTGCTTGGTTAGGAATCTGAACGAGAAAGCCACCTTGAATTGTAGGATAACTGAAGCTACCACTAAGATCACTAACTTAGAAGCTCAATTAGAAATATCAAATGCTAAGGTTAGTGAGCTTAGTAAAGAACTAAATGCCTGTCAAGCCGCCAAACTGACGTAGAAAATAATTATGCTCTCCTACGTGAGGAATGCAAGAAACTATATGCTAAAATTAAGAAATTAGATGATATACTTACACGTAGGGGACATCCGAACAGACTATATTTCTAAATCAGCCCAAGGATGTAGATTTCTATAATCCAAAAGATGGCTTAGGTTTCACTAACCCACGTGTTCTACGGAAGAAAGAAATATATGATATTAAGCACATGGGTTTAGGAGTAACCTCTCTTAGAGAATTTACTGAATCGACGTACCAAAATAATTTTGATTCATCTATGAGAAAAGCCTCACATGGGCCTGAAATCCCCTTTGACTACACTGCACTAAATGAAAGAGACAGAAATATGAAACCGTCATTAACACCTGTCTCTGACCTACTTCAACTTCCTGACCCTCAAACAATCCCCGAGGAAGCCAAAGACGCTCATTATAAAAATTCTCTCTACAAACCTCCTGTAATAAAACAGATAGAGGAATCCCAAGCAAAATTAGAAAAAGAAAGAGAAAATTTCGAAGCTGAAAAGAAAAAGTTCTTAAAAGAGATGGAAAATCTCAAGGCTTCCTCATCCTCCCAAACTACCTCTCACGCTATTATGAAAAGCGTGAAAATTGAAAAATCACCTTCGAAAGATAAAAAGTGCATTAATAATTCTGTTAAAAGTGCTAAGAGTAAAGTTACTTCACCTACGTCTACAGGGAGCGTAGGGCAAGCACTAGAATCGAAGGCGAGAGTGTCTAGTCTTAAGAAGGAGCAAGTAGATTTGAGTATGCTTAAGAATGTTACTCCTTTTGTACGAATAAATGACACTCGTAGAAATAAAACAGCCATTTCCTCGCTTCAAATAATTGCTTCTACATGTACTCTACAGCCTACCATTCTTAGAAGCACTAATTTCGAAATAGGCTCTACATCTAAGCTAAAATTAATCATTCTGAAACAAATTCCACTAGGAAGACTCGTAGGAAATAAGATCCAGCCAAAAAGAAAGCTTATGGCGCTGTACATGCATGTACTCACCTAAGGTATCCCGTAAAGATTGAGTTCCCCAAGCACCTTAGGAGATTATTAAAAGAAAAGATCTTTTCCTCAGACAAGCCTACCAAAGCATTTGTACCTGCTGAAATTAACCTTCCCTGCAAGGTTCAACCCAAATGGGTTCCTAAATCTCCGCCTAGGACGACAAAAGCCAAAAAGGCCAAGTCACCTAAAGAGGCAACACCCAAAACCACTTCTACGAATGTGATATGGGTTTTTAGAACTCCATCAAGTAATAATTTAGGAATCATATCTGAACCTAAAATTAAATCTGCTAATTTGTGAGGATACATGCTTAAATGGGTACCTAAAGCTCTCTAACTTGTTTTTGCAGATCCATCATGTGCGATATCTCGACTCTGGTTGCTCCACACACATGACTGGAAAACAAGAGCTGCTGAGCAACTACAAAGACCGACCAAACGGCAAAGTCAGATTCGAAAACAATGACTCGGCTCACATTCTTGGATGTGGGGACATTATTTTGGATAATCTGACAATAAAAGATGTCTCTTATGTTGAAGGCCTCCGCCATAACTTGTTTAGCATAGGCCAATTCTGTGATAAGGGATTTCAAGTGGTCTTTCACGCTGACCGGTGCAGAATTTTGGACAGTTAGGACACAGAACTCCTCTATGGACTTCGGAAATCCAACCTTTACACGATCAACCTGACGTCCGTGCAGCCCTCGACAGTTGTATGCCTCATCTCTCAGATTGATTTACAGAGGAACAGCTTATGGCATCAACAACTGTCTCATCTGAATATGAAAGCTCTCCAACGTCTTTCTACGAAAAAGTTGGTTCACGGTCTTCCAACTATACAACTACAAAGGGAGCATCACTGTTCGGCATGTCAATTAGGAAAAATGAAGCGAGCATCTCATCACGTCAAGCAAATCGTGTCTACTTCTCGACCATTGGAACTAATTCACATGGATCTCTGTGGTCCGATGCAGACTCAGAGTATCAATGGAAGAAAGTATGTCCTAGTGATTGTGGATGACTATTCTCGCTACACGTGGACTAAGTTCCTCCGAACGAAAGATGAGACCGGTGACTTGATTATCAATTTTGTGAACACAACTCAAAATCTGCTGCAACAGACTATTCAAGTCGTTCGAAGAGACAACGACCCTGAGTTCAAGACCAGTCACCTCAGTGAGTTTTATCAAAAACTTGGAATAAGTCAACAATTTTCAGCCGCCAAAACACCTCAACAAAATGGGGTCGTTGAAAGGAAAAATCGAACACTAGTGGAAGCCGCTCGTACGATGCTGATCCAATCGAACTTCCACACTTTCTATGGGCTGAAGCAGTCGATACCGCTTGTTTTACTCAAAACAGGACGGTGGTTCACAAACGGTTCAACAACACTCCGTACGAGATTGTGAATAATAGAGTGCCCAACATCTCTTTCCTTAAAGTCTTCGGGTGCAAGTGCTTTGTGGCGAACGACCGAGAGCAACATGCAAAGTTCGACCCTAAAGCACTCGAAGCTACATTTGTCGGGTATTCTTCAACATCAAAAGCATACCGAGTATACATCAAGTCCAACCGAACTATTAAGGAAAGCTATAATGTCACTTTCCACGAAGTGGCAGAAATGGTTTCTGGTCAATTCAGTCCAGGACCCGTGCCTAACCCGTTGGCTTCTGAAGAAAACATTTCAGAACCCGTAATCACTGGTGTGTTGGCACAAAACCAACAGAAGATGGCAACAACTTCAGTGTCAGACGAAGCAACGAGACTTGCAATAGACGGCTTGGATTCTCTCTTCGAACCGGTATATAGGTCATACATGCCTTCACCAAAAATGAATTATCTACCAAACGACACCGACGTACCAAGTTCGTCTCACACCTCTACCCCACCAGATTCAGAATTGCCACAGAACACCGAAGAACCTACAGTGGTCATCGAGGAAGTATCATCTGAGACGATCAATCCAAGTGCAGTATTGGAACTTCCTCAGACAAATGATCAATCTGAGACTATAGGCAATCTAGATCCACAGATGGCTGACGCATCGACTTCAGCCTTGCCTCATGAGCGCAAGTGGACGAGAGGTCACTCGGTTAATCAGATAATTGGTGATCCCTCGGTTGGTGTGAGGACACGTCGTCAACACAGTCTTTTCAGTTGCTTCCTGAGCCAAAACGAGCCTACCAAAGTAGCAGACGCACTTCAGACCCGGATTGGACAATTGCAATGCAAGAGGAAATCAATCAATTCGAACGTCTCCAAGTGTGGACCTTGGTACCCCGTCCACATGGGAAAACAGTGGTCGGAACTAAATGGGTTTTCAAGAATAAGAAAAATGAAGATAGTGAAGTGATCAGGAACAAAGCAAGGCTAGTTGCTAAGGGATACAATCAACAGGAAGGCATCGACTACGACGAGACTTATGCACCTGTTGCCCGTATCGAAGCTATCCGCCTCCTGCTGGCTTATGCGGCTCACAAAGACTTCAAAGTCTATCAGATGGATGTTAAAACCGCCTTTCTCAACGGCGTGTTAAAGGAAGAAGTCTACGTCGCTCAGCCGGAAGGTTTCGTTGATCAAGAACATCCCGATCATGTCTATCGCTTGGACAAAGCTCTCTATGGACTAAAACAAGCCCCTCGTGCTTGGTACGATGTCCTGAGTGATTTCCTCGTGAAGTCTGGATTCATACGAGGAACGATAGACACAACCCTCTTCACTAAATGGCATGACATCTGATGGTCGTCCAAGTTTACGTCGACGACATCATCTTCGGATCAACAAATCCTCGGCTCTGCAAGAAGTTTGGAGATCTCATGAAGAGCAAATTCGAGATGAGTCACATGGGAGAGATGCAATTTTTCCTAGGACTCCAAGTCAGGCAGCTCGATGATGGAATTTTCATCAGTCAGACTAAATACATCAAGGATATTCTGAAGAAATTTCATCAAGACCAGAGCAAGCCTCTCAGCACTCCTATGTCACAAAGCTGCAAGTTGGATGCCGATCCCTCTGGCAAGTCGGTCGACATCACACTGTATCGCAGTATCATTGGATCTCTTCTCTACCTTACTTCGAGCCGGCCGGACATCATGTTTGCCACATGCTTGTGTGCCCGTTTTCAAGCCGATCCCAAAGAATCCCATATGGTCGCGGTCAAAAGAATTCTACGCTACCTTAAGGGCACCTCTACCCTTGGCCTATGGTATCCAAAGGGAACGAATTTTAAACTTATCGGCTACACTGACGCTGACTATGCAGGTTGCCAAATGGACATGAAAAGCACGTTCGGTGGCGCTCAATTTTTAGGCGAAAAGCTGGTTTGCTGGTCATCCAAAAAGCAGAACTGCGTGTCAACTTCGACGACCGAAGCAGAATACGTAGCTGCCGCCAGCTGTTGCTCACAGATGCTGTGGATGCGGACACAGCTTCGCGACTATGGGTACAATCTAAATAATATACCCATATATAGTGACAGTCAGAGTGCAATCGCCATTACTTGCAATCCTGTTCATCATTCACGCACAAAACACATAGATATTAGATATCATTTTATCAAAGATCACGTAGAAAAAGGCACGATAGAGATGTACTTTGTGAACACGGAGTTTCAACTAGCCGACATTTCACCAAGGCATTGGATAAGAAACGATTTCAATTCCTTGTCGGAAAATTAGGCATGTTAAATCTTCCGTAATATGTGCATTACCTGATCTTCTGTGCTATCACATGCTCTATTCTATGTGTTTTCTATGCTTATTTGTTCTTATCTTGCGTGATAAAAATAAATATAAAAATAATAATATATATATATATATATATATTTCTATATATAATATAAAGGGGTATGACGAAATCCTTTAGGATGCTTTGATCTAAAGTCATTTAGAATTTTACCATGACATGCGATCGATTTAATTGCTATAATGTCACTTTCCACGAAGTGGCAGAAATGGCTTCTGAAAACATCAGTTCAGGACTCGTGCTCAACCCGTTGGCTTCAGAATATAACACCTCAGAACCCGTATTCACTGGTGTATTGGCACAAAACCAACAGAAGATGGCAACAAATCAGCAATCACCGCCAGATGAAGCTCACTTGTGTTAGAAGACTTGAATTTCCTCTTTGAGCCATTACCTCCACCAGTTAACGTCAACCATACACCCGACGAGGCTGACGTACCAAGTTCTTCAACTGTCCCTACCTCACCCGATTCAGATTTGCCACAGAATAATGAAGAACCTATCATGAGTGTTGATGAAGAATCATCAGAGTCGCTCCCTCCAAATGCTGATTTGGAAATTCCTCACACAAATGAGCAATCGGAGATCATTGGAAATCTAGACCCACAAATGGCTGATGCATCTTCTTCAGCCTTGCCACATGAGCGCAAGTGGACTGAGCCCACCCGGTTGATCAGATAATTGGCGATATTTCGAGCGGAGTAAGGACAAGGCATCAACACAGCTGCTTCTTAAGCCAAAACGAACCTACTAAGGTAGCAGACGCACTACATGACCCGGATTGGATAATTGCAATGCAAGAGGAAATTAACCAATTCGAACGTCTTCAAGTGTGGAAATTAGTATCCCGCCCGCATGGGAAAACTATCATCGGAACAAAATGGGTATTCAAGAACAAAAAGAATGAAGATGGCGAATTGATTAGGAACAAGGCACGATTAGTTGCAAAGGGATACAACCAACAAGAAGGTATTGACTACGACAAAACATATGCTCCTGTTGCCCGGATTGAAGCCATTCGTCTCTTATTGGCTTATGCGGCTCACAAGGACTTCGAGGTCTATCAAATGGACATTAAAACCGCCTTCCTCAACGACGTACTTAAAGAAGAAGTCTATGTCGCTCAGCCAGACGGCTTCGTTGATCAAGAACATCCCGATCACGTCTATCGATTGGATAAAGCTCTTTACGGACTAAAACAAGTCCCACGTGCTTGGTACGATGTCTTGAGTGACTTCCTCGTAAAATCTGGATTTATTCGGGGAACAATCGATACGACGCTCTTAGTTCACAATCCCAAAACTATCATTCCCTTCGTAGTCAGAGTCAAAATAAAACCCTTCACAGTCTCTATGATTCCAAATTGACGACCTCTCGCAAAAGTGAAATGATTAAATATGTCTCTATCACAGGTAAATTGACTTAAGATTGCTTGTGTTGACTTGAGTGATATAAATATAATCATTCCAGGCAAAAATAATTGAGTGCTAGAGTGAACCCAGTGAGAGTTGTCGAAATGGATCATTCTATGAACTTAGGACTCTTTAAGTTTGACGACATGACTCGACGGTACGTTATCGTTTCAAATGTCTTGTGAAATTTTAGGCGTGACGATGATCGCAGCAAAATAATCTGACCCCGTACTAATAATACTATAATATATACAATTAAATAATAATAATAAAAATAGAAAAAATAAAATAAAAAATTATATATATATATATATATATAAATCGCACATTTTGAATGCATGTTTAACTTGCATTAGTACGGAATTGATTAAAATGCGACTGTAGTTGTTTATGCTTATACCCTCCCGCGACATTTTGAATACATGATTGATTTGGGGACCATGTATCTAAGTGAAATTGCCTAAATTGTGTATAATAATGATTGTTACTTGTATTGATTTGCTTGATTACGTGATAAATCGAAACATGTGCACTATTTGAGGGGGAGCATTTACAATGATTCCATGTTTTGAGCTCCAAATATTTTTGATGTTCTTTTCTTTAAGTGTTGCAGAAATTATCATTCTAGAATTGCTTGGGTCAATGCTTAAACAAGGAGGACCTCACAAAATTTCACGATCGTGAGCTCAAGACATTGAAAAAACAATACAGGGGGAGCATCAGTAGATAAATTACTTCTTGATTAACACTAATATTCTCGACATTTTGCTCTAAGTAATACAGATTATCGAAGATCAATTTTGGAGTCGGATGTCACTTCTTTGAAAATACAGGGAGTTAATTGCATATAATTAGGAGGAGTAATTCTGTGGTTTATTCTTAAAATTTAGGATCAATCTGGAATATTAAGGTAAACTTACTATCGAGAAATACGGGCGAATTTGCAATATTCAATCGCAGTTTCTCGAGCGCAAATTAATTTGGGACCAAGTTGTAATTTTCGCCTTCATATTGCCGAGAAAAAATTAAACAGGAACCAAAAAGATTTTCGATCGGAATTGTCGAGCGAAAATTGAACAGTAACCAAATCAATAGTCTCGATCGTAAGTTTTTCGATCGTAAACAGTAACGGGATTAATTCTCTAAGTATCGTAAACGTCTAATCAGCCCAAATTAAACGAAATCATTAGTTTGCAATCGAACATCCCTAAATACATGCAAAACCCTCGATCGCAAAATTCAACAGTCAAAATTTCTCGCGAAAAACTTTTCTCTCAAAAGACTAAAGTAAATGTCCTCAAAATCCTTCGATTTTTCAACTAATTTTCGTCTTTTGAAGGTAGATTTGACTTCCTTTAGGGGGTTCCGTTCATTTAAACTAGATTTGCATCTGTATTTTGGAATATTTCGTTTGATTCTGTGATTATTTCTCGACTGTTCGTATTCTGAGAACTCAAACACTTGCTTGCAGTATTTTAGACCTTCTCTAAGTTTAATCTAGGTTAAAAACTGCATAATAGGCTAGTTTCGATGTTTCTTGATCGTTGTGAGTGAATATAACTTTGATTTTCTGCGTTATTAGTGTTCGATTGAAAGTTAGGATTGAACTGGAGTTTAAAGGTTTAAATGCATCGAAGAACTTTCTCGCTCGCAAATAGTGAAAATTGAAATTCGTTTTGATTAAGTCACTGTTTGAATCGTAAAAGGACTTCGAGCGCAAAACTTATAGTCAAAATTTCGATTTCAATCTTGTTCTCGATCGAAAATTTTTAGCGGCGAAGAATTATTTTTTTCAATAAAATTTCTCGATCGTAAAAACACGTCGTGAAACTTTGATCGATTGAAAATTTTCTCGATGGTTGACTTAATCTCTAATTGAAAATTTTCTCGATCGTAAAACTTTGCAGCGAAAAACCTCTTCAAGTCGAAATATTTTCTCGCTCGTTAATTTTCATATCGAAAATTTTATTCACGTATGAAAAATTTTGTGATCGTAAATTTACTTGGAAATCCAATTTCTCAATAGTAAATTTACACGAAGATTTTTCTCGATCGTAAAATTTCTCAGCTAGAGTATCGTGTCTAAAGGTCAAAACAAACTTAGAAAATTTCTAAGTCTTTTCCACTGTAGCCTTCAAAAGCGAATAAAATTTTCGATCGCTAAAATAAACGGATATCTTGATTTAAAATCAGCACTTAGGAAATTAAATTGAAATTTCAATTTTATGAGCGAAAATTTCACGAAGTGAACAGTACCTTTAAACACTTAGATAAATTTTCGACTAAATTTTCATATGACTCTTATTCATAGGTCGAAATATCATTTTTTTTGTCACTCTCGTATGCCTATGTGCCAATCCATACATTCTTCAAATTAATTTTGACTCAAATTTTTGAACTAATGATTTACATTTCTTGTGTGGATTTCAGATGGATCACTACCCCGCATTCAATCACATCTACGAGAAGGCCTTATACCTCAACGTCCACGATACGAACTTCCAATTAGATCTGACCACCTTCCGGTGTCCAGATGAGATAAGCGTGTCCATCCTACAAGGCCATGGCACGCACTTACCGTGACAGCATCAGTGCCGATGGTCTACCTCCAGCAGTTTTGGGGGATGATCAAGAGCATCATCTTGGACGGGGCATACCACTTTACCATGGTTGTAGGGACGAGGCATATCTGCATGGGCAAGAACGAGTTCAAAGTTCTGCTTGACCTCCCTCACAGCCAAAACTACGACCCCCTCCCATCAGATGCAGAACTGGTGAATGATTTCCTCTTGATGGGGTACCATCCGCCGCTCACCAAGCTAGCTCAGATGCAGAGCAACGGGATTCCCCATCCATGGAAGACACTATTCGGAATCATCAATAAGTGTCTATCCCGGAAGCACGCAGGCTTCGACAAAGGCAACGGCCACATCCTCCGGATATTTCACGGAGATGTGTTCTCGCGAAATTACGATTTCACTCAACTGATCTGGAACGACCTCGCAGAACAGATCAGACAAAAAGAGAACAAACGGTCCAAAAATGTTCCGTCTGCGAGATGGTTCTCCGTCATCATCCGCCAACATATGGAGATGTATGAGCAGACATTCCTCTCCTGCCTCCGGGAGGAAACTATCAGCCACCAAGGCTCAAGTTCTTCCATAACCCACGGCTGGTGGACCTAGCTCAGCCTTCGATGGTCATTCCACTCAACCTTCTTCGGCTCGCCGACCCCGCGGGAGCTGAATATCAGCGATACTGTCGTGAACATCACCTTAATGAGCAAATGATTCAAGGGCCCCCGACAGATTTCCAAGTGAGCCCTCCACATCAGCAACAACAGCCTAGTCCTGAGGACATGATGATTGATGAAGTCGCTCAGGAACTAGAGCTGGAGCCTCCAACTCACGAGGAGCCAATGCCTGACTTAGATGCCACGCTGATCGATGTTGTGGCTGCAGAGTTGGAACAAGAGGCTCCAGCAGAAACACTTCAAGTGGAAGTGCCCATACATGTTGGCGTGCTTGAAGAGCCTATCGAGGAGGTTCCTCTACAAGAAGCACAGCCCGAGGCAGAAATGGGGCAAAGCTCGCTTCCACTGGTGACGGATCAGGCTCTTGAGGACGTTGAACGTGACCCTACTCCTCACACAGCCACCCCGTCCGACACGGAGTCTGATGAGGATATCAACCTTATAAGATGGACTCCCAGGCGACCTAGCATACAAATCGAGTCCCTCTTCCGGCTGTCATCACCGCACCAGATACCGTGCTGATTACTTCTTCAAGTGTTGCTGGCACTTCTTCGCTCAATCTTGAGCCGCAACATACTCTATCGGTGTCTGGTTCGCAGGCCCAACCCGAGCCTGCCGACACCCATAGAGGAGATCTTCAAGATTAGACTCGATGATTGGGTGAAAGTCTCATGCAGTCACAATCTCAAGTAACTGTGAGCCAACCTGAGGAGCTGGTGTCTGCTCAATGGTTGATAACAGGCGACATCAGTCGTCCTGGAACATCCCAGAAGGCGTCCGCCCCGTTTGTGACTGAAGACCACCTCAAAGCCGCCCTCTCCTCAGCACTTAAATCTTTCGAAGACAAGATTATGGAGAGTGTGTGTACGACTATCGAGACGTCCCGTCAAGATCGAGGGAAAGTACCCGTCTCGGAGCCAGCTTCAGCACAAGCCGACCTCACAACCTCACAACCCACTCCCACCGACCCTCTACAAAACTCTTCCATCCTCATCAACCCATACACCATCCCAATCACCCAGCTCCACGATATTCTGCTAGGCCGCCTCATTGGTCTCACCATTCGGTCGCCTCAGGAGGAATCACTCTTTAGGCGACTGGTGGACCATCCTGAGCCACCAACCCAAACGTGCCGAGGCCAATCCCAATACATACGACGCATGATGATCCTGACGATCAGGATCCTCATGAGGGGAGAAGAGGCCAAGGACTGAACGACGAGTTGCCATTGACAAGGCTCGGGTGCAAAGCAAACAAGCGCTGGAGCAGGTGAAACCCAAACCCAAACCCAAACACAAACCACCCACACCCAAACTACCCCCACCACGCACCGCACCACCACTATAACACATGTCGACCCACCAACCTTTCACCTACGGACGCCTCCGCCCACACCACCGATTCTGACAAGCCCCTTATGTTGGTCCCGATTGCACCAAATAAGGAATCAAAGAGGCTTTAATGGAATGAAAAGGGAGTATTCTCACCTTTGAGTGTGTGTATTGTGTGAAAAATTTGGATAAGCCTTTTATCTTTGATTACTTTCAAAAGTGAGTTGGTAAAACCTTATATACCACATTAACCCTAGGTATATTAAGGCCCAATCACTAAATATAAGATAATTACATTATAGTCCTAAGTCTAAGCTAAAGGATAATTACAAAATAAATCCTAAGACTTAAACTATTGACACAATCTATTATATATCCTAACAATCTCCCCCTTTGTGTCAATTGTTGGGAGTCTTGGATCTTGAGCGTAGCGGTGGTGGATTAGCGTGTGAGTGTTTCCCGAAGCCCTAGCTTGAACTCGAAGGTGCGGAGATTCCTTCAAAGTACCATTCGATTAGCTATAGCGTCAATGAGCTTCGCGAACTTGGATCGGCAGAGAGGATCTTCTTCTGAAAATATGCGGCAAATCTTCATGAGTTTGTATTGGATGATGGTGAGCGTTCCATCCGAGAACTTTGCCACTTCGGAGCAGCGCAGCATCCTCATCTTTCCCTTATAGTTCGAGTAGGCGACCGCCGGATCGTCTCCGTCGATCACATCGCCTTCTCGGTAGTCGTCCGCGTTCTTGAAAGATGGGCGAGTCAGATTCACCTTCTTCAGGTTGTGCTCCACCGCCATCTGCAGATCGTGGGCGGCGAAGAATCTGACCTGTCAGAGCATGTAGCGTTTGAGAGCCACATATCCCATGGTGACCGGTTCAGCACGTACGAGATGTCCAGAGCTTCTGAGGATGAGTCTGAACTGCTTCATGGATTCCAGCATGCTGTACAGGTCGCCCAGGCGCAGAAACTTGAAGTCCGCCTCACTGACTTCACAGTAGCTCTCATCCTGCCTCATTACTGTGAATACTGGGTAATGGACAGGTCCTTTGGACTCTCGGCGGAGGTCAGTAACTTTGCAGATGGGGGTCCGATTCATTTCCTGAGCGATGTTTTCCTCATCGGATAGCGTCCTTTTTGTGCATTTGTGGTAGAGAAGGCTCCATCGATAGAGCTGCTTCTTTCTCTCGCTCCACTTTTGGATGTTCATCAGCTCATATTCGTCGAAGGTTGTGATGATCTGCTCCTTGCGTCGCCAGATCCTCTTCCTGATCTCTTCTTGAAACGGCGCGGTGATCTTTTTGTTTTCCCACGGTGCTTCCGGTATATCCACCGTGGGTACATCCGTTTGAGCAGCAGGGGCCTCAGTTTGCTGTGTTTGGAATTGTAGGATGTTCTAGAGCTCGGCAGGTTCAGCGTCGTACTCCTCTCCGTCCTCGTTGTCTGCAGTGTGATCAGCATTAGTGAGGCTTCCATTAGCAGACGTCGAGCGTTTTCCACCAGCTTCCTGGCTGCTACTGCATCGGCGGGTGTGTACAGCCATTCATCATTGAAGATGTAGGCTTCGATCTAGTTCTGTGCGCAGTAGACGTCCTCGGGAGCTATGTTGGAATCGGTGTTGAGAGGAGTGTCGCTGTGTGGTGGCGAGGGTGTTGCGTCAGACTTTGTGGATTGTGGGGATGGTTGTGGTGGAGACTCTGGTGGTTCAGTTGTGGTGATGGTTTTGGCAAGGATGATTTGGGTGTCGGGTGGTGTAGGTGTGGTGGTGGCCTTTAACATCGATGTGATAGTTAGAGGTTCGGAGACTGTGGGTGGAGACGGTGTGGGGGTGATCTCTAACGTCGATGTGACGATTAGAGTTTTGGAGACGGTAGTGGGTGGTGGTGAGGGTGATTTGGCTAGTGACTCAGGGTAGATAAGGTGGGTTTTTTGGCTAGTGGGGTGTGAGGTTTCTGTTACGGGCGTTGTTTCAGGCCCGGAGGTGGAGGGCGGCGTCGAGTGCATGAGTCCTTGGGATTGTTGGCCTAGCTGCCTATTCTCCCCCTCGCAGCGATCTTGATCATCGTCTTGATCGTCGCGCCTGATCCCGCTGGACTCGCCTTGAGCGCGGCAAGTCATGGGTTGAGTCATCATTCTCTTCATCTGCTGTTCCTCCTCGTCGAGTTCCATCATCGACTCGAATCTTGCTCGTAGAAGGTAGAATAGCTCCTTTGCGGAAATGGCAGAGAGAATGGCTTCAGCATCCACATTCTGAGTCGGTGGTGGCGTCTCCGGGGCCACACCTTTCCCTTTGTCGACGGTGGACGCATCGAGACGCGCGTAAACTTTATCGAGAATCGACGCCTCAAGAGTCTTTGCAAACTCTTGAAGACGGGTCTCTAGCGCGGTCTTGGTGACGAAAGTGGGTAAGGTTAACAGGTTGGATTCACGGAGAATGCCAACTGACACCGAATCCGAGAAGATTGCCGATCGGCCGCCCGTTTGCACAGGACTGGAAAAGACGGGGTCACTTAGACTTCCCGTTGGCATCATCGATGAGACGGACTCAATCGAATGATGGCCTAGGCTCACGGTTGTTGTGATGTTGGCCGTGCTAGGTCTTCCGCTCTCAGTCACAGAGACATCACCGAGCGTTCTGACAGAGTCACGAAGACTCTGTGGTGCAGTAAAAGGTGTATGTGTCCTAGAAATGGATGAAACTATGGGGAGTGAGGGCACTATACTCGATGTGCATGAAGAGGATGCAGTCTGACGCGAGGGACTGCTTGTTTCAACATCGACTATCTCCAAGTGGGATGTCGATGGTATATGTGGCTCCTCGTGGAATGAAATATCTTCCTGTAGAGAGGAGGATAAGTGGGTTGGTGGGGTCGTTTGCGTGGTTGAGCCAGATGCCACGACTTCTACTCGGGAGGTGAACACATCACCTCCTGTACCTATTGGTTCGGCTCGGCTTATCTGTGGCTGAGGAGGTCGATCGTGCTTTTGTTTCGATCGACGCTCCGTGGGGTGGCTTACGTCATCCTCTCGCGACCGTTTTTTCGGAGCGCGGGTGGAAGAGGATGCGGCGCGACTCGATGACTTTTTGGAGGTGGTGGTGGGGGTTTGGCTAGTCCCGGGGTTGGGAGCAGTGGGGTTGATCTGCGCCGTAGGGACAGTAGATAGGGGTCTGGGGCTTTCTCGGAATGAGGCGGTTGAGGCGCGATATTCCTGGACGTGTGGATTTGTCTGGTCTGCGTAGGCGAGAACTTCGTCCGGAATTATCATGGCGTGTCGGTCCTTCGCCGGGGTGTTTTTCTTCGCGAACTTCTCGACCGTGGGGATGAGGAAGTGTTCCGCTGCCGGTCGGATGCGAATGTTGGTGGAGTGCAACCGGAAATGTCTGATGAGAGCTGGGAGCCACCGCATGTAAGGGACGAAGCGGTTTGTGACTCCCTTGGCAACTTCCCGGTCGCGACGTTGGATCATTGAGACAAGATCCATCCAGATGATGTCGGCGTAGTTGTACTTGCGGTTGTGAGCGATGCCGGTGAGGATGGTGAGGATTTGAGAGTTTCCCCGGTCCTGACCAGCATGCTTCCCTGACATGCATTTGTTCACTAGCAAGTACAGTGTGCGCCAGGGTTGAGGTAGGTTGCGGGTGGTGACTTCACTGAGGACAAGTGGGCCCTTCTTCTTCTTGGTTTCTGGTTGATAGCCCAGCCGGTCTATGTCCTCGATGAGTTGTTCATGGGTTGGTAGTGGGCCGTATGGTGAGTAGATTGGGAGTTGAAGCACTTCTTGTAGTAGTTTGCGAGTGAGGACCACGGTTTCTTGATCAATTTGGGCGGATAAGGTTTTGGCAAGATGGAGTGGTCCAGCTAGTTGCAGTGTATGCCAGAATTGTTGAAGATACAGCTGTGCTTCTGGCTCGCCATATGTGAGGGCATGGCGAAGTGGGTGCCCTTTGAGGATTTCGACAATTACGGGGGCATCGCACCGAAAGCTGTGCAGGTCCACCTTGTAGTTGTTGGGAATCAGGGCCGCCCATTGACTCAGTGGGAAGATCTGTTCGGGTGGTGGGACATAGAGACGCGTGTTGAGTTCGATGCGAGCAATGTTCCTTTGGATTGCAGCCGCCTCAAGCGCTTCAATTGTGCTTTGATCTTTTTCAGTCATATTGTAGCAGAGAAAGTTGTGTCGTGAGGGAAAAGGATTTTCTCAGATAAACTTTCGCGGGACTTAACATGCTGTAGCAGCGAAAAAAAATTTAACACATGTAAATTCTCGGGTGAAAGTTTCGCAGTTTCTTTGTCACTGTAGCAGCAAAATTTTTTAACGTAAGAAGTTTCTCGGAAAAAGTTTCGCGGAACTTTTCTCACTGTAGCAGCGAAATTTAACGTTTAAAACAATTTTTCTGAGAATTTTTTTTTTTCGCGGTGAAGAACACAGTCCGACATCGTGCGAAACGATGCAATGATTTTAACCTTAGACCTACTCAAATTTCATCCAAAATGCAATAATCTGGACTCAATCGACTCGAAATTGGATGGACAATGCATATTTGGGGGTTTTGAACATCAAAAACCTAATATGTGTTCGATTCAGAGCCGAGAAAATTTATCCTAACCTAACGGATTTAATCAATGGGGGGGAAAATAGGATAAAACGAACAGAAATTTGGGTTATTTGAGGTGTATTCATACCGAAATGCTGATTTTGAGGACGGAGAATGCAGATAAACGGATTTTGAGTGCTGATTGGACGACGACGATGAGTTGAGGAGTTGCGAAATTTTTGAAAAGAGGGGTTGCGAAATTTTTGAATTTTCTTGGGATTTTTAGAATTGTGAAAAAAAAAGTTAAGAGTTTTGGGGTTTTAGGGTTTTGGTGACTGTTCATGCGAATTTTGAGTTGACGGGCCAAAATTTCGTGGGCTTGGTCAAAACCTCATCTGAGTTGAATTTCGCGGGCTTGGTCAAAATTGGGTCCAATTGAAGTTCAATTGGTCCAATTTGACCCTGTTTGACCAGAAATTTTAAAATTCAACCCAAAATATTTTAATCGGTCCAATTTTGACTTAGTTTGTCCAAACTTTAAAGTTTCAACCCAAAATCAGAAACTCCCCCTAATCGAAAAACTCCTTTTTAAATAATGGAAAAATCAGACGCTCCCCCTTAATCGAAAACTCCCCCTCAAAAGATATAATTCAGAAGACACATAGAAATTGGAGTGAAGTGGAAAAGGAAATATGTACACTTCATCAATATTCATGTAGGGTCGATTGATCACAACGGAAGATTCAACATGCCCAACATAGTCACAAGGTGTTGGAATCGTTTGACATCAAACGCTTTGGAAAAATGTCGGCCAGTTGATCTTCGGTTGTGACGTAGTGCAATTCAATCGTCCCTTGTTCGACATGTTCTTTGATGAAGTGGTGACGAATATCTATGTGTTTCGTCCTCGAGTGATGTACTGGATTACTCGTCATCGCAATTGCACTCTTTGAGTCACAATAAATGGGAATTTTATCAACATGAAAATTAAAATCTCGTAGTTGGGTTCTCATCCACAAAAGCTGTGAACAACAACTGGCGGCGGCGACATATTCTGCCTCCGTCGACGAAGTTGAGACACAATTTTGTTTTCGAGACGACCAACTCACGAGTTTACCGCCCAAGAAGTGTGCAGCTCCAGAGGTGCTTTTTCTATCCATCTTGCATCCTGCGTAATCCGAGTCAGAGAATCCAACCAGCTTGAAGTCCGATCGAGTGGGGTACCACAAACCCAGATTGGGTGTTCCTTTGAGATAGCGGAGAATCCTTTTGACAGCAGTGAGATGGGATTCCTTCGGTGTAGCCTGAAAACGAGCGCAGATTCCTGTCGAGAGAACGATATCCGATCGACTAGCAGTGAGGTATAGAAGAGAGCCTATTATCCCACGATAGACGGTTTGGTCGACAGGAGCACCAGATGGGTCCGCGTCGGGTCGGCCAGAGGGAGACATAGGTGTTGCAGCAGTCTTAGCATCCTTCATTCCATATTTCTCGAGGATGTCATGGATGTATTTGGACTGGTTGATGAAGATTCCGTCGGGGAGTTGTTTTACTTGAAGACCAAGAAAGAAATTCATCTCGCCCATCATACTCATTTCGAATTTTTCTTTCATCAAATCTGCGAACTCTTCACACAGTTGTGGTTCAGTCGATCCAAAAATGATGTCATCGACATAAATCTGTACAATCATGATGTCAGAGTCACTCCGCTTGGTGAAGAGGGTTGTATCCAGAGGTCCTTTCTTGAATCCTGACTGAACGAGGAAATCTGAAAGGACGTCATACCAAGCTCGGGGAGCTTGTTTTAGTTCGTAGAGAGCCTTGTAGAGTCGATAAACGTGATGAGGAAACTCTTCGCTCAAGAACCCTTCAGGTTGATCAACGTACACTTCTTCTTTGAGAAATCCATTCAGAAATGCAGTCTTGACATCCATTTGGTAGACTTTAAAGTTCTTGTGAGCAGCAAAGGCAAGAAAAATTCTTATAGCTTCGATCCTGGCAACGGGGGCAAAAGTTTCATCGTAGTCGATTCCTTCTTGTTGGTTGTACCCTTTAGCCACAAGTCTTGTTTTATTGCGGATGACAACACCGTCTTTGTCCTTTTTGTTCTTGAAGATCCACTTCGTGCCGATAATGGATCTGTTGTGAGGTCGTGGTACGAGTTCCCAAACTTGTAGACGTTCAAACTGATTTATTTCCTCATGCATTGCAATCAGCCAATCAGGATCGTTGAGAGCTTCAGCTACTCGTGATGGTTCGACTTGACTGAGATAGCAAGCAAACAGACTTTCATTCATCGTGGCTGAACGCGTCGAAACATCGGATGTGGGATCCCCAATAATCTGATCGGTAGGGTGAGAGCGAGCCCAAAGTGGTACATTTGTTTGTGAGGAGCTGGCCGCATTTGTATCGACTTGAGACTCATTATATTGGGGTTCGGTGTCCGAAGAAGAGATCTCAACCGTAGTGGATTGAGGGGGTTCAGCATCAGGATCAGCAATGTTCCCAGGGTTGGGTAAAATGTCGTCTTCATTGAGATTGAGTGCATCCAAGTTTGGAGGGACGACGTCATTGCCGATAGCTGGTGGTGTAGGTGGAGTGGGTGCAGCGGTAGGTTCAGTGGTGGCGGCGGGAGTCTTGGGAACTGGATAGAAGTACTCGAAAAGTAGATCGAGGTCCAGTTCACCAGAGTTGCCCTCAGATGAGGAAGTTCCCGCCGTTGAAGGTTGTCCTTTTGTCAACGACTGTAGAAGACCTGGTTCTGGACTAATATGAGCAGAAGCCATGAGGTCGCCTTCGCTTTCGTCAAAGGTGACATTTGTGCTCTCAATGACAGATCGTTTCTCCTTAAGATAGACTCTGTATGCCTTCGAGTTTAGTGAATAACCAACAAAGATTCCTTCGAGTGCTTTTGGATCAAGCTTCCCAAGATGTTGGCGATCGTTGGCAACAAAACATCGGCATCCGAAGACCCTTAGATAAGATATATCTGGTATACGACGGTTGTTCAACATCTCGTATGGAGTGCGGTTGAATCTCTTGTGGATGGAAGCCCGGTTCTGTGTGTAACAGGCCGTTTGAATTGCTTCGCCCCAAAGAGTGTGAGGAAGGCCGGATTGAATGAGGAGAGTCCTGGCTGCTTCAACTAGTGTCCTGTTCTTACGCTCAACGACACCATTCTGTTCAGGTGTCTTCACAGCTGAGAACTGCTGAGTGATGCCCTGTGTGGCATAGAAATCACTGAGCTTCTTGTTCTTAAACTCAGTTCCGTTGTCAGTTCTGATAATCCGAACCTTCTGTTGATGAAGAGTTTGGGACGTAACAACAAACTCGATAATTATATCAGGAACTTCATCCTTTGTACGAATGAGTTTCGTCCATGTGTAGCGTGAAAAATCGTCGACAATCACAAGAATATACCGTCTTCCTCCGAGTGTGGCCGTAGGCATTGGGCCACATAGATCCATATGTAAGAGCTCGAGGATGAGCTTAGAGGACGGTGTTTCCTTGGATATGTGTGACGATCGCTTCATCTTCCCCAATTCACAGGCAGAGCAGAGGTGTTCCTTATGATATGTTAGTTGGGGTAGACCGTTGACGAGTTTATTCTGACGCAGTTTGTTGATAGTCTTGAAATTGAGATGTGAAAGCCGTCGGTGCCATAGATCATTCAACTTAGGTGCAGCCCGAGAGAGAAGGCATACTGGTCGAGAGGTCGTGAGATTGAGTACGTAGAGGTGAGACGTGCGCGTTCCAGAAAGAAGTGGCAGTCCCGATGCATCTATAATGCTGCAGATGTCAGATTCGAAGAGAACCTTGTATCCTTTGTCGCAGAAACGACCTATGCTGAAGAGATTGTAGCTCAAAGCCTCAACGTAAGAGATGCCCTTGATCGTCAGTTTGTCATGGACGAGATCACCAGTTCCGAGAATTGGCGCCATTTGACGGTTTCCAAAGGAGACCCTTCCGAGATAGCGCTCGGAGAAGTTGCTCAACAGCTCCTTGTTCCCCGTCATGTGTGTGGAGCAACCCGAGTCTAGATACCACACATGACAGACCTGCAATCATCAACAAACGTTGGGTCCCCGTTTTCGGACGGGACATTCTTGTGAAATGTGGTTACTAAATCAGATTGTGTTGATTCTAATTTAGCTTTCCCTTTATCGTTTGTTTGATGAGGCGGGATTATGGTTTTTCTAACCCAAATTTTCCTAACTTGTGCTTGCATGTATGGCGCCTTATACATGAATTGGCGTGAGTAATGTGGTTGTTGTTTTCGTGCTTCGGTTTTGGTCGCCTTTGGCTTTCGAGTAGTAGGTGAGTTTGCGTTTGACGACGGGAGGCGTTTTCGCTTGTCCTTGGGTTTAGGCGAGATGGGAGAATTCAGTGACATCGTAGAGAAGGTTCGCTTGCGAGGTCTGAGGGTTGCGTGTTCATGTGTTTCATATTCATGAAATCGTGGGAGAACAAAATCATTGCAGCAGCACATAGACATAAGTTTGGTAAAAGAAAGATAAGTTTTGACAACATAATTGTCTACGAACTTTGGACAGTGGGATTCAGTACATAGAGAGGAAGGACGAATATAGGATGGTTTTTTCTTCTTGTCATCGAAGAGTGGGTTCTCCTTTATTTGATGCGAACTGCCTTCCAGAGACGTCGAACTCACATTCCCTGTATCCATAAGAATACTAGAGTTAGTGTTAGAACATATGTCAGCTTCATGAGTCATTTTCGCCGTCCTCTTACATTTACATGTTTGAGAATCGGGTACTTGACTCGATGTAGAGGGATAGTTCGTATTGGGAAATTTTTCTAGTGTGTAGATTTTGCTAAGTAGTTCATCTCGCTCATTTGCAAAGGCCTTCCTTTCTACTTCTAGTTGTCGTTCTAGTTCTGCTATGAGTGGTAGTTTCTTTGGGATGTAGGTGCGAGAGAGCACATCTTGGAACGCAACTTCCTGTTCTTTGTTTGGGAGTAAGGTTTCGACATCCTCCGAGGGTGAGGATACCTTAGTCTTATCTCTATTATTCAATTCTGTGTAGTCATACGCGATTTCTGCCCAATGAATGTTCTGTTCTCTTGTTTCTTCTGAGATGACAGCGGAGGATGATCTCACAAATGGCTTAAGCTGCGGGGGAGCACCATTTCTTGTTTGCAGGAACGTAGTGTTGCACATGTTATATCTTTTAACTGTCAGCGGTGTTGGATTGCAATTGCTAGACAGTCCAATCCCACCCGGGCGTTGTAGAATTCTGTTTCCACTGGTTGGTTCAATAGGCATAAGATGCGTGAGTTTCTAAGGTGAAGTTGCTCTTCAAGTTCTTTCACCTTTCGGTACAGCCTAACTCTTTCCTTGGTAAGTAGTTCATATTGGGATGCAGTTAGGAGACGAGATGTTTCGCATGAACTGATGGCCAGTGTGGTTTCCTTCACCTTATTCTCATTTTGCTTATTATGGGAGGGTTTGCGTTTGGCTGTGCAGGGATGATTGTCCAGAATTGTGCTGGACCATTGAAGATGGAGTCCAGTAGGTATTGAGAGAGTGGTGCGCCTTTGTTCCTGATGAATGTGAGGAACCGGTTTGTCCATATGCTGTAGTCGCCTTGTCGCAGCATAGGTGGCCTGGTGTCGGAGCCCACTGCTGAGATGTCATTCGTGGTAGACATGGTTGGTGCAGTCGAATCGTCCGTGGTTTTGATCTTAAATAGATAAGAGAGTTAGTAACGAACGAAATGAGAAATATGAGTTTAACGAGTAGAGTTTTGAGAGAAAAAAAATTGTTTACAGAATTTCTTATAGCTAAGTGAGCGTGTGTGATGGTCGATAATGTATGAATAGAAGATATATCTTGAAATTAGGAGAAGTTCTAGAAATTTTGAAAACGATTTTTGAGGTGAGATAATATTTTATGTCAAAAGTGGTCTAGGGTGATAGGACTAAAGTGTAAGGATCAAATCTTCAATAAGTTTGAGAAAAATTTAACCCAAGAAGATTTCAACACGAGAAAAGGACTTAACACGTTAGGAGAAAAACAAATTCGCGGTTTTAAAGGACGTGTTTATACGAAGAGTTATCCGAGAAATTATGTGTTGAGAAATTTCGATGCTTGTGAGTTTTAATGAGAAATTCTCGGAAGAAGAGAAAAATTCTCAGTGGAAAATTTCTCGGATTTTAAAAATTTCGCATGTGAGGAAGATTCTCAGTTGAGAATTTTAAAGCTTCGCAAGAAAATTTCGCAAGTTATAAAATTTCGCAAGGAAGAAAAAAAATTCTCAGTTAGGAAATTTTCTCGGATTTGAGAGAGTCGTGGTTTTGGAAAACTTCCTTAGACGAATTTTCGCGGATATGCAAATTTTTTCTTGGTTTTGAAAAATTTCTCGGATATATAAAAATTTCTCGGCTGAGAAATTTCGCGGCTCAGGAAATTCGCGGAGTAAGCTCTCTTGGATATGGAATTTCTCGGATTATGAAGAGTAAGCAAATTTCGCAGTTGAAAGTTTCTCAGATTTTGAAAGTAGACAGTTGCGAAAAGTGCCGTGAAAGTGAAATTTTCGCGGTTAAATTCTCGGAATAAAATTTCGCGGATTTGAAATTTTCGCGGACTTGAACGATTCAGCAAGAAGTTTCGCGGGCAAGAACAAGCTTTCACTGTTCCATTGCTTACACGCGTTTTGCCAGAAAATCGTCTCGTTCTTGCTCAAATCTCAGCCAAAATTGCTCAAACTTGATCCTAAGCTTCAAAAATTCTTTCCTAAACACATTTTCGACCGATTTGTGAGCTAAAAACAACAAAAAATAGATTAAACGACTAAAAACAGAGAATGGCCGAAATGACTTTTTCTGAAAAACTTTTGCTTCGATCTTGCTCAAAACTCGTTAAAACTGATCCAAAAACTGATCTAAAAGTGTTCTAAAGCATTTTAGGTAAAGAATCGATCTCGGGAAAGGTTTTAAACACGAAAACGCAGCATCAAAACCCCAAACCGAGTTCAAAATGGCCGAAAGTAATATTTTGCCCAAAAACACCTTTGATCTTTCTCGGAATCGAACGAACCTGGATTCAAATCAATGCAGATCGATCCACGTTTGCTCTGATACCACTTGTTGGTCCCGATTGCACCAAACAAGGAATCAAAGAGGCTTTAATGGAATGAAAAGGGAGTATTCTCACCTTTGAGTGTGTGTATTGTGTGAAAAATTTGGATAAGTCTTTTATCTTTGATTACTTTCAAAAGTGAGTTGGTAAAACCTTATATACCACATTAACCCTAAGTATATTAAGGCCCAATCACTAAATATAAGATAATTACATTATAGTCCTAAGTCTAAGCTAAAGGATAATTACAAAATAAATCCTAAGACTTAAACTATTGACACAATCTATTAAATATCCTAACACCTTACTTTCGGAAGAAGAAGCAAGTGCCACGATGCTCGTAACCCTAGCAGCTACTCAAGCTACTCCCTCGGTTGCTCCAGACCAACCGGGCCCCTCAGGACATGCGTCAATTCACACGAGGTTCTAGACAAATACATCTTTGAAGGACAGTAGATGACCCATTCCATGCCGGAGGAGCATCAAAGACAAGGCTTCAGGACGTTCGGTATTTCCTACAACAAGCCTCCGTAGACCTCGTGATCATAGAAGACGACGAGCTTCAGGAAGGTGAAGACTACCAACAAGATATCCCAAGGCTACCAGAGTTGATCGCGCAACGAGCGGCTTCCCCCACAAGACTAAAGCCAGGGACCGTTTGGATCGACACGCCGTGGGAGAACATCTGAATAGAAATCCCTTTCCTTGAAGAAGTTCGTGAAAACATTTGGAGGTCATCGGACAGAGTTAAGAAGCCGAACGATTTCGAGCTGAGAGGGATCTCTCACTGGGATCAGCAAAAATGGATGACATACTTCTGGATGCCGACCCAACTAGGACCAGATGTAAGGCTGGGGATCCCGAAGGAACGACTGAAGAGTCACTTCAAGGAGCTATCCCCAATATGTCAACTACTCAGCGTCTACTGTGCAAAAGGAGGACTTCCAACACCTCACTACACCATCGAGCGAGTAGATAGAACTCGAGAAGATCTAAGCGAGATTGACCTACCATACCTCCCCGCTGAAGAAGTATACAACCTATATCAGCTGTATGTAGAGAAGTACAAAGGTCCTCAAGGCTTCATCAAGAAAGAAGGACTCGAGGGACTCTACCGGTTCATGATGCGCCAAGTCAAATACTTCGCTGCGCATGACCTTCAGATGGCTCTGGAGAGCAACATGAAGAAGGTCATGACCGCTCCGCTCAACAAAGGACCTGAGATCGAAGGGCTTCCCAACAATCACATGCGCATCAGCTCAGTCCTAGGCATCACCTACCACAATCCAATAGCTAAGAAGAATAGGTTGATGCTGAAGATTGAGATTCATAAGTTTTGCGATGGAACTCTCAAGGTCATCAGGAGGAATATCGAGCAGAGGTTGGAAGAAATCAACCAAGAGACAATGCTGAGGATCCACAGGTTCGTGAGAGAACAACCGCTCCTGATGGAATTGCTAGATGACATCGAGGAGCGTCTGAAGCTGAGGGAAACAGTAAGGGATTATGAGCATGCGCTGGGCTTGCACAGATCATACTATGCCCGACGAGGACAAACAGCGCTGAGATGCAATCAAGCACAAATGGGAAGATTGTAGAGTATACATTTTAGATTGTGCTTGATTTCATTAGTTGTCCTTGTAATTAGGGGCTTTATTTGTATTAGTCCATAGATTAGGACTAGTTAGATATTTATACCAAGTTTGTTTGGTATAAATACTTGTACAAATATTGTGCTTAATATAGAAAAGAATTGATCCGAAAGGCTGCAGAATTCATTTCTAGAGAGAGAAACACACCAAACTTTCTCACACTAAAGGTTTTCTCTCTCGTGTTCTTCGATCAAAGGTTTTCGATCAAACTTCAATCTTCATCTTTCTAATCGATTTCCTTAGAATTCATGCCTAGGATTAATTGTGTTGACAAACGAGGACCTAACACATGGCATTAATTGCCCAAAACTCTCCCATTCAGCATTAAAAAAGAGGGATCCAAAACACACCAACTTTACCAAAAACCTGCAACCAACCACAACCTACTAAACCCAAAAACCAGCAAATTAAAATAACTTCGTACTAAGCACAGACGGGGACTAGGCATACTAGAGCTAGGAGATCACTAGGGATTGAAGTTCTAAGGGCTGGAATCACTATCAGATGAGGTAGCCATATTCAGAGCCGTGGAGATCTCCTTTATATACTTTTTAGCCCTATTAGAGTGCGTGAGATCTCATCGAACTTCTTCCTGTTATCATCCTTGATGCCCTTGATACTCTGTTTCAAATCAATTATGGTTCCCCTCGTCGTCGCTCTCTTGATCCTTTTTCTTCCTGATTCGAACGAGTGACTTTCGAAGAGATTGGAGATTTGATCAGAGCAGCCTTTCGCTTCTTGTTGGAGGCAGATCCGGCACCTTTGGTTTTCATCACGATTGAGATCGAATGATTAGATAGCGATAATGAAGTAGACTTAGGGTTGAATGAATCGAAGAAAGAAGAGATTGGATGGTTAAGGCCGAAAACTTCTTGGATAAGAACGAAAAGGATTTTGGAGAGATGTGATATCGATTAGACGTGAGGCAGATAAGAAAAAGATTTCAAAGTTTGAAATTTCAAAGATCATTTGTGGAAAACGAAAGTGACCTTTAGATGGAATTTGCTGAAGGTAAGAGGATATCTCGCGATAATTAAGGGAGGAAATAAGCACTTGAGATAAGAGTTTTATAGAAAATTTTGGCTGAAAATAGATTTTACCATAAGTCTCAAGAAGGTAAATTTAGAGAAAAGAAAAATAATCTCCTCATGAATGAAAAGGTTTTGGATAGATAAGAATCGAGGAGATCCTAAAGGATAAGATCAAAAAAATACTAAAGACTAACTTATCTAGTCAACTTTCCTATTTGAGATCAATAACTCCTAATCGGTTGCGAATATCACAAAATCTACTCTCAATAAGGGATTTCGCAAAGATATCAGCCAATTGATCATTAATTCCTATGAAGTTCACGCTGATATTCCCTTTCTGAACATGATCTCGAATAAAATGATGTTTCACCTCTATATGCTTAGTTCGAGAGTGGTGTACGGGATTCTTAGTGATACTAATGGCAATAGTACAATCACTAAAAATAGGAATTTGGTCGTACATTAAGCCGTAATCACTCAAGGTCTGTTTCATCCAAAGGATTTGTTGAGACTTCCTAAGGCCATATATTCTGCTTCGGTTATGGACAGGGCGACAACATTTTGTTTCTGTCTGGACCAAGTTACAAGGAAATTCCCTAGTAATTGGCGAGTACTACTAGTACTTTTCCTATCTTCTCTAGAACCGGCATAATCAACGCCTGAGTATCCCATTAACTGGAATTCCTTGGAATTTGGATACAACATTCCAAAATTGATTGTTCCTTCCAAATATCTTAGTAACTGTCTCGATTGATATCTAGAACATAGACCAGTAGCAAACATAATATCGGGTCTGCTTGCCGTAAGGTAAAGCAAACTTTCGATCATACCTATATACTTAGTTTGGTCAAAGGGTGTACCTTGGAATCAGCCATTCCGAATTTTTCAAGTAGCTCATTCGTGTACTTCGTTTGAGATATGAATGTTCCCGTGTCCAATTGCTTGATTTGCAATCCAAGAAAGTATGTGAGTTCTCCCATTAGGCTCATCTCAAATTCCTGTTACATAGACTTAGAAAAATTCTCGCAAAGAGTGATGTCAGTGCTACCAAATATGATATCATCAACGTATATCTGCACTAGTAGTATGTGATTCCCTTCGCATTTTATAAACAAAGTGTTATCTATTGTTCCTGTTGTAAAGCCCATGTCTAGTAAAAATCTACTCAATCTTTCATACCATGCCCTAGGGGTCTTTTTTAAACCATATAAAGCTTTGTTTAATTTGAAGACGTGATATGAAAATTCTTCTTTTTCAAAACCGGGAGGTTGCTCGACAAAAATTTCCTCATTTATAAAACCATTTAAAAATGCACTTTTCACGTCCATTTGAAAAAGCTTGAATCTTTTAAAGGATGCATATGCAATTAAAATGCGTATTGACTCACGTCTAGCTACGGGTGTAAAGGTTTCTTGAAAATCTATGCCTTCTTCTTGGGAATAACCTTTGGCAGCTAACCTGGCATTGTTCCGTGTTACATTACCGTTTCGTCCAGTTTGTTGCGAAACACTACTTCGTGCCTATTATGAACTTGTCGTTGTCTTTCCACAAGAGTCCACACTTGGCTCTTTTTGAATTGTGCTAGCTCTTCTTCCATGGCAATCACCCACGATTCGTCGTCAAGAGCTTCATTCACTGTCTTAGGTTCCATGGTTGACAACAGCACGTCATGTGATTCCTCAACAATATTATTTCATGCAGTTGCTCTCCTTTTGATCCCTGAAGTGATATTTCCCTATAACTTGTTCAGTGAGATGGCTGGAGGCATGGAATTTTATGCGTTGCATGTTCGCCTGAAGTCACAGGTTCCTCTGACATAGCATCTAGTTCCAATTGAATTGCATTCACTTCTTTGTCAGTAACCTGTATACCTGCAGGAGACACAACTATACCTTTCTCAGTAGCATCTGCGTTAGGAAACTCATCAAATGTAACATGCTCAGATTCTTGAACAGTCTTCTTCCTATTATTAAACACTCGAAAAGCTTTGGACTGAAGGCTGTAACCAAGGAATATCCCTCTACTTTGGAATCGAATTTTCCTCTCTTATCCCTGTCATTCAAAATAAAACATTTGCAGCCAAATACATGGAAATATTCAATGGGTTTTATCATTCCAAAGTTCATAAGGAGTTCTCTTAATAATCGGTCTAAGGAAAATCCTATTTTAAACATAACAAGCCTTACTAACAAATTCAACCCAAAAATGTTTTGGAGTATTATATTCGCTCAGCATAGTCCTAGCCATTCTTGTAGTACATTATTTTTCCTCTCAACCACTCCGTTATGTTGAGGCGTAATAGGGGCTGAAAAATTATGACTATAATCATTTTCATCACAAAAAGATGCAAAGGATTTACTATCAATATTCTAGACCGTTATCACTCCTAATCTTACGGACCTTCATCTCTTCTAATTTTCTAGTTTCTTAATCAGTTGCGCAAGGTTATCTAAAGCCTCACCTTTCTGCGCAAGAAATAAGACCCATGTGTACCTAGTATAGTCATCTACGATAACAAAGGCATATCGTTTACCTTTCAATGACATAACCTGTGCCGGACCAAAAAGGTCAAGATGCATCAGTTCCAGTGGTCTGGACGTAAATATCACATTCTTAGGTCTGAAAGACGTCTTGGTCTGTTTCCCCATTTGGCACGCTTTGCAAATTCTGTCCTTGGTGGCTTTCATATCTGGAATACCTCTCACCGATTCATTGCATGATATGTGAGACATCAGTTCCATGTTGGCATGTCCCAGACGTCTGTGCCATAACAATGTGATATCCTGCGTAACTGCTAGACACTTGAGGTTCTGGTTAGCAATATCAGCAAGAGTGATGCAGTAAATGTTACTATGCCTAGACGCACTAAACACAATCTCATCATCCTTTTTGACAAAGCACTTGTCTTTGGCGAAAGCTACGGTATGTCCATCATCACATAATTGGCTAATGCTAATTAAATTATGCTCTAAGTTCCTAACAAACCATACGTTATCTATAGTGGTATTTAAATTGTTACCGACAGTATCAACTCCAATGATTTTGGCTTTTGCGTCGTTAGCGTACGAAACGTATCCTCCATCAACCGCCTTTAACGACACAAAATTACCTATATCACCTGTCATGTGGCGGGAGCACTCGCTGTCGAGATACCACCTGATTTTCTTGCTGGAATTCTTCCTTCGTACCTGTAGAAAGAAGTACTCCTCTGAGGTACCCAATTTCTGTTGGGTCCTAACATGTTAGCGGGGAAATAACTTCTGTTAACAAATGAGATATCATTCTACATAGACAGTGATCTCCTGTTACAATCAGATATAACAGTGGCATTTATAGGTGACTTCTTAGGTCTCCAAACATACTTAGCTTTATCAACTTTCTTTAAAGGACAGTTGTATGCATAATGACCATTTCTACCATAATAGAAACACTTAAGCTTAGGCACTGTTTAGCATGCTTTCCTTCAATGGAATAACCTATCCCTGACCTACCAATGTTCCTGGGAGACTTAACAGCATATCTAGGTTCTGCTTACCCCAATGTTTTAAAATGCGTGTAACGCAACGCGTCGCGTTTCAGTTCATATAGCGCGTAGCGTAAATAGCGTAGCGTATTGCGTGAGTATTTCGGACAAATCACTTATTACGTTGAAAAATATAATTTATAACAAATTATTGATCATAAGCACATTATTTAACTTTGGATTTAATAATATTGTATATATTCCAAACAGTAAAAATATAAATAAAAATATATTAACAAAAAATTTATATACATCATCTTTAATAGTATTTTTAAATTTAATTTCGCTCTCATCCGGTTGAAGCAGCACTAAAAATATTGAAAAATTAATTAATAAAATTTAGGAACCTAAAAAAATGTAGTATTTAGAAAATGATTCTTAATAATATCGAAATATATAAGATATGCATGTCATTTTGATCGTTGTTAAATAAAGAATAAATTAGATAAATTTATTTATTTTTATCATATAGATTACATTAATTAATCGCTTTTTATGTTTTGAATGGAAGTAATTAAGAAGATAGAAATAAATTCGAAAACTAAAATAATAAAACTCATAAAATACTCTGCCGCGCATCTCTTCTCTCCTGTCGCAATAATTATTGCTACATCTCTGCTCTCCCATCGCAATAATATAGTAACTGTACGCTTTTTTTTATCACGCGTCGTCGCGTTTTGTGTTAGATTTACGCTATAGCGCGTTATAACGCGCACATTTATACGCTTTTTTAAACAGTGGCTTACCCTCAAGGATCAACTTTCTGTTTTTCTCTATCTAAGGAGTTCCTGAGTTATATGATATCTCTAGATAAGTCACTGTTTTTCTTTTCTAATTTCTCACAGTCACATGGCATTTCCTCTTTCTTAGCAGTAACTAACTCGCCTTTCAAACGTGAGATCTCCAGATCAGCCTCATGTTTTTCCTTAGCTAGGCCATCTGGCTGCTTTATCAGTTCTTTATACAAGGAATTTAGTGACTTAATCTTTCTCTCTGCTTTTTGAAGTAATTCACACAATTCTTCCTTACTTCCTTCTATATCAGAAACAGATGAGTCACTTTCATAATCATTGTTATATAAACTGTTTAGGATATGAATTTTCTCAATGGAGGAAGAACGAGATACCGATCCTCGCAGCCATATAAGCGTGATCCTCGTCCTCGCTTTGTTCCATAGAGTTGCTAGATTCTGTCACCATGGCCTTTTTCCTTGGTTTCTCATCGTTGATTGTCGGGCATTCATGTGCATAGTGGCCTGGTTTGTTGCATCGAAAGCATTTCTGAACTTTCTTCCCGAATGTGGAGATTCCCTTGTTTTTGTTCTGGAATTTGCTGGAGTTCCCTTTGAATCTCCTTTTCTGTTCGAATCTTTCGAATCTCTTTATAAGCATGGCTAGGTCGTTCATCATGCCTTCTTTTGCGTCGTCAGAATCAGATTCTTCTTGGTTGGATCTGAGCGCAATAGACTTTTAATTTTTGTGCTGCGACTTCTCGTTCATTGACGATTGAATCATTTCGTAAGAGATGAGAGAGCCAATCAATTCAGAGATGCTCAGTGCTTCCAGATCTTTTGCTTTGTAGATGGCAGTAACCTTGGCATTCCGTTCTCTTGGAAGTGATCTCAGTATCTTTCTGACTTGTTCACGGGAACCTTCTTTCCAAGAGAGAACATTTGGTTGATGATTCCCATGAATCTAGCATACATCTGGCTTATGGTTTCGTCAGATTCCATTGAGAACAGTTCGTACTGAGTGAGCAGAGCCAATCTTTCTTGTACAACTCGTTGGGTTCCTTCATGAGTAACTTGGAGCATATCTCACATAGCCTTTGTTAGGTCCTACGATTAACAACTCTACCATCATAGGCTAGAATTCATAGTAATTCGATCGTTTTGATAAGCAATTGAATTCGATCGAAAAACTCAAATGAAGAACAAGAGAGAGAATTCGAGTAGAGTGAGAAAGTTATTGTTGTTTCTCTCTCTAGAAATCAAATTGCAAGCCTTTAGGATCATTCTAAAAACTTTCTCTATTAAGCTCAATTGATTTACATGTATTTATACCAAACAACCTTGTATAAATATCAAACTAGTCATAATCTAAGGACTACTCTACAAAACGCCCCTAATTACAAGGACAACTAATGAAATCAAGCACAATTACAAATGGTATTCTACAATCTCCCCCTTTGTGCTTGATTGCGTCTCCACGCCGTTTGTCCTCGTCGGGCGTAATACGAACTGCGCAAGCCCAGCGCATGCTCGTAGTTCCTCAGCGTGATCCTAAGCTCCAGTCGCTCCTCGATATCTTCAAGAAATTCCATTAGGAGCGGCTGTTCTCTCACGAACCTGTGGATCCTCAGCATAGTGTCTCTGTTGATTTCTTCCAACCTCTGCTCGATGTTTTTCCTGACGACCTTGAGCGTCCCATCGCAAAACTTATGAATCTCAGTCTTCAGCATCAACCTATTCTTCTTTGCTATTGGATTGTGGTAGGTGACGCCTAGGACTGAGCTGATGTGCACGTGATTGTTGGGAAGCCCTTCGATCTCAGGTCCTTTGTTGAGTGGAGCGGTCATGTTGACCTTCTTCATATTGCTCTGCAGAGCCATCTGAAGGTCGTGTGCGGCATAGTACTTGACCTGGCGCATCATGAACCGATAGAGCCCTTCGAGGCCTTCTTTCTTGATGAAGCCCTGAGGACCTCTGTACTTCTCCACGTGTAGCTGATAAAGACGGTACACTTCATCGACAGGGAGGTACGGCAGGTCGCTCTCGCTCAGTTCCTCTCGGGTCCTGTCCACTCGTTCGATGATGTAGTGAGGTGTTGGAAGTCCTCCTTTGGCACAGTATACGCTGAGTAGTTGGCTTAGTGGGGAGAGACTCTTATAATGGCTCTTGCCTTGTGTCTTAGTCATCCCCAGCCTAACATCAGGTTCTAGTTTGGTCAGCATCCAGAGGTAGGTCATCCTCTTCTTCTGATCACAATGAGAGATCCCTCTAAGCTCAAACTCGTTCGGCTTCTTCACTCTGTCCGGAGACCTCCAAATATTCTCACGAACTTCTTCGAGGAAGGGAATTTCTATTTCAATGTTTTCCCATTGCGTGTCGATCCGGACGGTCCCTAGCGTTAGCCTTGGAGAGGGAACCGCCTATTGAGCGATTAACTCTGGTAGCCTTGGGATAACTCGCTTGTAGTCTTCACCTTCCTGAAGCTCGTCGTCTTCTATGATTACGAGATCTATAGACGCTTGTTGTATAAAGCGCCGAACGTCGTGAAGTCGTTGTCTTTGATGCTCCTCGGGCATGAAGTGAGTCATCCACTGTCCTTCGAAGATGTACTTGTCTAGGGCCTCGTGTGGATTGACGCCATGTCCAGAGGGTCCCGGTTGGTCTGGAGTGACTGAGGGAGTGGCTTGGGTAGCTGCTAGAGCTACAAGTATCGCAGCACTTGCTTCTTTTTCCGGAAGCAAGGGGCTTGAGTAGATCGGTGGTGTGGACGGAGGCGTCCTGAGGTAAAAGGTTGGTGGTTTGATGTGGGCGGTGCGGTGCGTGGTGTAGGTAGTTTGGTGGGTGGTTTGTGTTTGGGTTTCACCAGCTCCAGTGCTTGTCTGCGTGGTGCCCGAGCCTTGTCCTTGGCCACTTGTTGATGTCCTTGGCCTCTTCTCCCCCTCATGAGGGTCCTGATCGTCAGGATCGTCATGTCTGCGCCGTGAGTGGGAGCTTTGGCCTCGGCAGGTGTCAGTCGGTGGCTCAGGATGGTCCACCAATCGCCTATAGAGGGATTCTTCTTGCGGCGATCGGATGGAAAGGCCTATCAGACGGGCGAGGAGAATGTCGTGGAGTTCGGTGATAGGGATTGTGTATGGGTTGATGAGGATGGAGGAAGTGGCTAGAGGGTCGGTGGGTGTGGGTTGTGGAGGTGTGGGGTTGATTCGTGACGAAGGGCCTTCAGAGGTAGGTGCTTTCCCGGTATCTCTTCGGGATGCCTCGATTGCTTGAAGTACTCTCTCTGTGATCTTGTCTTCCATTGATTGTACAGCGGCAGAGAGAGCGGCCTGGAACTGTTCGATCGTCGCGAAGGGTGCGGACGCCTCCTGAGATGGACCAGGACGACTAATGTCGCCTGTTATCAACCCTTGAGTAGACACCGACTCTGTGGGTTGGCTCACAGTCACTTGAGGTTGTGACTGTATGAGACTTCCACCCAATCCTCGAGTCGAATCTTGAGGATTCGTCTTTATGGGTGTTGTGGCAGGCTCAGGTTGCGCTGCAAACCAGACACCACGTGAGTTGGTTGCGGCTCAAGATTGAGCGAAGAAGTGCCGGCAACACTTGTCGTTGTGGTCAACGTGGTATCTGGTGCGTCGGTGACGGCCGAGAAGAGGGACTCAGTTGAATATTAAGTCGTCTGGGAGTCCGTCTTATCAGGCTAATCTCCTCATCTGACTCCGTGTCGGATGGTGTAGCTGTGTGAGGAGTGGGATCACGTTCAACATCCCCTGGAGCCTGATCCATCACCAGTGGAAGCGAGCTCTGCCCAATTTCTGTCTCGGGCTCTGCTTCTTGTAGAAGAACCTCCTCAATGGTTTCTTCGAGCACGCCTACATGTACGGGCACTTTCACTTGAAGCATTTCTGTTGGAGCCGCTTGTTCCAACTCAGCGGCCACAACATCTATCAAGGTGGCATCGTCCTGAGTTGGAGGCTCCTGCTCGAGCTCCAGGGCCACTTCATCAATCAACATGGCCTCTGGGCTTTGGTGTTGTTGCGGTTGGGGAGGGCTCATGTGTACATCTGCCGGGGCCCCTCTAATCATTTCCTCGGTGAGGTGATGTTCCCGGCAGTATCTCTGATATTCAGCTCCTGCGGGGTCAGCGAGCCGAAGAAGGTTGAGAGATATGGCCATTGAAGGCTGTGTAAGGTCCACCAGCCTTGGGTTGTGGAAGAATTTGAGCCGGGGCGGCTGATAGTTTCCACCCGGTGGCAGGCGAGGAATGTTCTGTGCGTACATCTCCATGTGTTCGCGGATGATGACGGAGAACCATCTCGCGTACGGCACGTTCTTGGACCGGTTGTTCTCCTTTTGTCTGATCTGTTCTGCAAGGTCGTTCCAGATCAGCTGGGCAAAATCATAATTTTGCGAGAACACGACTCCGTGAAAAATCCGGAGGATGTGGCCGTTGCCCTTGTCGAAACCGGCATGCTTCGGAGATAGACACTTGTTCACGATCCCGAACAGTGTCTTCCATGGGTGAGGGATACCGTTGCTCTGAACCTGAGCGAGCTTGGTGAGCGGCGGACGGTAACCCATTTGAAGGAAATCAGCCACCAGTTCTTCATCTGATGGGAGGGGGTCGTAGTTTTGGCTGTGAGGGAGGTCGAGTAGAGCTCTGAACTCGTTCTTGCCCATGCAAATGCGCCTCGTCCCTACAACCGTCGTGAAACGATATCCCCCGTCCAAGAAGATGCTCTTGATCATCCCCCAAAACTGCTGGAGGTAGACCATCGGCACTGATGCCGTCACGGTAAGTCCATGCCAAATAGAGGATGGCCTTGAAGGATTGACACGATGATGTCGTCTGGACACCGGAAGGTGGCCAGGTCCAGTTGGAAGTTCGTGTCGTGGACATTGAGATATAGGGATTTCTCGTATATGTGATTATATGTTGGATAGCGATCCATCTGAAAAAATAAGATATATATAAAAGTTTATTAGTTCAATTTTATTTTCAGTCGAAGCATGAATAAATTTCATCAAACTATAGTAATATCGCAAGTAATAGCATGTTCGATGAATTTTGAATTGAAATCATGTCAAATGCATAGTATATGCTCAATTTTAAAAAATCGTAATAGCATGAATGTAATTTCGAATGAAGTATAAATCGCGTGAAAAATAGTTCGAAATTTTTCTAAGGTCAAATTGATTTCCTTATGCATTGATTTCAATTGCAATAACTCCGTTCAATTTTGCGATCGAGAAAATTCTATTCGCTAATGTTCGCTACAGTGGAAAGGACTTAGAAAAAAACTTCTAAGTGTTGAAATTGAAATCGTGAGACTGTAGCCGATCAATTTTACGATCGAGAAAAATTCCTCGTAAATTTACGATCGAGAAATTATATCTCTGGTAAATTTACTATCGAGAAATTTTCTTCGATTGAATAAAATTCTCGATTTGAAATTTTTCGAGCGGTATGTGATTTTCGATTGAAAGTAGATTTTCGCTGCAATATTTTTCGATCGAGAAATCAGTCAACGAAAGACTAAGTCAACCGTCGAGAAATTTTACGAACGAAAAATTAAGGGTTGAAAACTTAATTTTTTTTCGCTGCTAAATTTTTCAACCAAATTGAAATTAAATCGAAAATTCTATTTTGCGATAGTAAGTTTTACGCTCGATAAACTTTGCATCTAAATTGTCTAATCAGTGCGTAAGTTTTTCGCTCACAAAAATTCTAATTAGATTTCTCGATGTTAAAAAAATTCCAGTCAAAATCTTCTATCTTAGCAACTTGATCAGAATTTTACCGATCGAGAAACTAATTCGACACAAACAGTATCTCAATTAAATCGGAATTCGATTAAGACTGTTTGCGATCGACAGAGTTCTTCGATGGCTTTAAACATTCAAATACCCAGTTTCATCAAAATTCAAATTACAGTCGAAGATGCAGATTTTTCGATGATCCATTCTATAGAGAATATCGAAACTATCTTAAGTGCAGGCATTAAACTCAAACACTCATAATCAAGCCTAAAACACTATGAAATAGTATACGATTTTCTCAGTTTTGAAGAACAGTCGAGAAACTAATATAAATCATGCGAAAAACAACAAAATGCAGATGCTAAGGAAGTTAAATCACACGCAAATGTTAAAAGCATCTCATTTCTACCTTAAACAGAGAGTTTGGTGTTGAAAATCGAAAGAGTTTTGAGAATTTTAAGCTGTCTGTGAAAGTTTTTCGCTAGAGAGATTTTCTGCGATTAGGGTTGCGTGAGAAAAAGTTTTTCGACTGACAAAAGTTAAACTTTTATTAACTAGCATTAAGTCAATGTTGGTTTTGCGATTGGACGTTTTGCGATTAAATGGATCAGGCCCATTACTATTTCCGCTCGAGAAATTTTTGATTTGAAAATTTCCTCTCAATTCAAATTTTTCGATCGCAAATTATCGCGGCCAATCAAAATTGTTTCCAACACTGTTTACGATCGAGAAACTTATGATCGTGAATTAAGTCTTCTATCTAGTTTCTCGATAGTAAGTACTTCTAAAATTTTCAGATTGACCCCTATTTCAAAATAAAACCTTTTGTAAGACTCCCCCTTAGTAATTAAGATAAATGCAATTAACTCCCTGAATTTTCTGTGTAATAACGTCTAGCTCCCCTGGCAGAAATTTAAAAATCTGTACCACTTAGAGATAAGCGTTAGTAATAATGGAGTTAATCAACAATTATTTTTGGCAATTTTATCTTTGAAATATTTGGTCTTGTGTCTAGCTCCTCTCTTTCTAGTGTCGACGTCTCGCTCCTTAATTTTGAAAGATCTGAAATTCTCAGAGAAAAAACGTCAAAAAATATTTGGAGCAAATCTACAAGTCTTATACTTGCTCCCCCTCAAATGATGCACAAGAATTGACTAATTATGCAAGCATATGAAATCAATTCAAGTCACGAGCACACAAATTTACCAAGTAAGCATGTATACATGGTCCCCGAAAATATGTACTTTAAAATATTGTGTGAGGGTAGAAGTGTTGGTCCCGAATGCACCAAACAAGGAATCAAAGAGGCTTTAATGGAATGAAAAGGGAGAATTCTCACCTTTGAGTGTGTGTAGTGTGTGAAAAATTTGGATAAGCCTTTGATCTTTGACTTTTTTTCAAAAGTGAGTTGGTAACACCTTATATACCACATTAACCCTAGGTATATTAAGGCCCAATCACTAAATATTAATTAATTACAATCTTGTCTAAAGCCCAAGCTAGAGATAATTACAAAATTAATCCCAAGACTTAAACTATTGACACAATCAATTTAAATATCCTAACAATCTCCCCCTTTGTGTCAATTATTGGGAGTCTTGAATCTTGAGCGTAGCGGTGGTGGATTAGCGTGTGAGTGTGTCGCGAAGCCCTAGCTTGAACTCGAAGGCGCGGAGGTTCCTTCGAAGTACCAATCGATTAGCTATAGCGTCAATGAGCTTCGCGAACTTGGATCGGCAGAGAGGATCTTCTTCTGAAAGTATGCGGCAGATCTTCATGAGTTTGTCTTGGATGATGGTGAGCGTTCCATCCGAGAACTTTGCCACTTCAGAGCAGCGCAGCATCCTCATCTTTCCCTTATAGTTCGAGTAGGCGACCGTCGGATCGTCTCCGTCGATCACATCGCCCTCTCGGTAGTCGTCCGCGTTCTTGAAAGATGGGCGAGTCAGATTCACCTTCTTCAGGTTGTGCTCCACCGCCATCTGCAGATCGTGGGTGGCGAAGAATCTGACCTGTCGGAGCATGTGGCGTTTGATAGCCACATATCCCATGGTGACCGGTTCAGCACGTATGAGATGTCCAGAACTTCTGAGGACGAGTCTGAACTGCTACATGGATTCCAGCATGCTGTACAGGTCGCCCAGGCGCAGAAACTTGAAGTCCGCCTCACTGACTTCACAGTAGCTCTCATCCTGCCTCATTACCGTGAATACTGGGTAATGGACAGGTCCTTTGGACTCTTGGCGGAGGTCAGTGACTTTGCAGATGGGGGCCCGACTCATTTCCTGAGCGATGTTTTCCTCATCAGATAGCGTCCTATTTGTGCATTTGTGGCACAGAAGGCTCCATCGATAGAGTTGCTTCTTTCTCTCGCTCCAACTTTGGATGTTCATCAGCTCATACTCGTCGAAGGTGGTGATGATCTGCTCCTTGCGTCGCCAGATCCTCTTCCTGATCTCTTCTTGAAACGGTGCGGTGATCTTTTTGTTTTCCCACGGTGCTTCCGGTGTATCCACCGTGGGTACATCCGTTTGAGCAGCAGGGGCCTCAGTTTGCTGCGCTTGGAATTGCAGGATGTCCTCAAGCTCGGACGGTTCAGCGTCGTACTCCTCTCCGTCCTCGTTGTCTGCTGTGTTGATCAGCGTTGAAGATGTAGGCTTCGATCTCGTTCTGTGCGCAGTAGACGTCCTCGGGAGCTACGTTGGGGTCGGTGTTGAGAGGAGTGTCGCTGTGTGGTGGTGAGGGTGTTGCGTCGGAAGAGTTTGTGGATTGTGGGGATGGTTGTGGTGGAGATTCTGGTGGTTCAGTTGTGGTGATGGTTTTGGCAAGGATGATTTGGGTGTCGGGTGGTGTAGGTGTGGTGGTGGCGTCTAACATCGATGTGATAGTTAGAGGTTCGGAGACTGTGGGTGGAGACGGTGTGGGGGTGGTCTCTAACGTCGATGTGACGATTAGAGTTTTGGAGACGGTAGTGGATGGTGGTGAGGGTGATTTGGCTAGTGACTCAGGGTTAATAAGGTGGGATTTTTGGCTAGTGGGGTGTGAGGTTTCTGTTACGGGCGTTGTTTCAGGCCCGGAGGAGGAGGACGGCGTCGAGTGAGTGAGTCCTTGGGATTGTTGGCCTAGCTGCCTATTCTCCCCCTCGCGGCGATCTTGATCATCGTCTTGATCGTCGCGCCTGATCCCGCTGGACTCGCCCTGAGCGCGGCAAGTCATGGGCTGAGTCATCATTCTCTTCATCTGCCGTTCCTCGTCGTCGAGTTCCGTCATCGAATCGAATATTGCTCGTAGGAGGTAGAAGAGCTCCTTCGCGGAGATAGCAGAGAGAATGGCTTCAGCGTCCACATCTTGAGTTGGTGGTGGCGTCTCCGGGGCCACACCTTTCCCTTTGTCGGCGGTGGACGCATCGAGACGCGCGTAGACTTTATCGAGAATTGACGTCTCAAGAGTCTTTGCAAACTCTTGAAGACGTGTCTCTAGCGCGGTCTCGGTGATGAATTGGGGTAAATTTAACATGTTGGAATCACGAAGAACTCCAACTGACACCGAATCGGAGAATATAGCCGATCGGCCGCCCGTTTGCACAGGACTGGAAAAGACGGGGTCACTTAGACTTTCCGTTGGCATCATCGATGAGACAGACTCAATCGTATGATGGCCTAGGCTCACGGTTGTTGTGATGTTGGCCGTGCTAGGTCTTCCGCTCTCAGTCACAGGACATCACCGAGCGTTCTGACAGAGTCACGAAGACTCTGTGGTGCGGTGGAAGGTGTCTGTGTCCTAGAAACGTATGAAACTATGGGGAGTGAGGGCACTAGACTCGAGTTGCATGAAGAGGATGCAGTCTGAGGCGAGGGACTGCTTGTTTCAACATCGACTATCTCCAAGTGGGATGTCGATGGTATACGTGGCTCCTCGTGGAATGAAATATCTTCCTGTAGAGAGGAAGATAAGTGGGTTGGTGGGGTAGTTTGCGTGGTTGAGCCAGATGCCACGACTTCTACTCGGGAGGTGAACACATCACCTCCTGTACCTACTGGTTCGGCTCGGCTTATCTGTGGCTGAGGAGGTCGATCGTGCTTTTGTTTCGATCGACGCTCCCGGCTTACGTCATCCTCTCGCGACCGTTTTTTCGGAGCACGGGTGGAAGAGGATGCGGCGCGACTCGAGGACTTTTTGGAGGTGGTGGTGGGGTTTTGGCTAGTCCCGGGGTTGGGAGCAGTGGGGTTGATCTGCTCCGTAGGGACAGAAGATAGTGGTCTGGGGCTTTCTCGGAATGAGGCGGTTGATATGCGATATTCGCGGACGTGTGGATTTGTCTGGTCGGCGTAGGCGAGAACTTCGTCCGGAATTATCATTGCGTTTCGATCGTTCGCCGGAGTGTTTTTCTTGGCGAACTTCTCGACTGTGGGGATGGGGAAGTGTTCGGCTGTCGGCCGCATGCGAATGCTGGTGGAGTGCATGCTGAAGTGTTTGATGAAGGCTGGGAGCCACCGCATGTAAGGTATGAAGCGGTTAGTGACTCCCTTTGCGACTTCCCGGTCGCGACGTTGGATCATCGCGACAAGATCCATCCAGATGATGTCCGCGTAGTTGTACTTCCGGTTGTGGGCGATGCCGGTTAGGATGGTGAGGATCTAAAGGTTTCCGCGGTCCTGACCGGCATGCTTTCTGACATGCACTTGTTCACCAGCAGGTACAGTGTTCGCCAAGGTTGAGGTAGGTTGCGGGTGGTGACTTCACTGAGGACAAGTGGGCCCTTCTTCTTCTTGGTATCTGGTTGATAGCCCAGTCGGTCAATGTCTTCAATGAGTTGATCGTGCGTTGGTAGTGGGTCATAGGGTGAGTAGACGGGGAGTTGAAGCACTTCTTGCACTATTTTGCGATTGAGGACCACCGTTTCTTGATCAATTTGTGCGGATAGGTTTTTGGCAAGATGGAGTGGTCCCGCTATCTGCAGTGTATGCCAGAATTGTTGAAGGTACACCTGTGCTTCTGGCTCGCCATGTGTGAGGGCGTGGCGAAGTGGGTGCCCTTTGAGGATTTCTATGATGACGGGGGCATCGCATCGAAAGCTCTGCAGGTCCACCATGAAGTTGTTGGGAATCAGGGCCGCCCATTGACTCAGTGGGAAGATCTGCTCGGGTGGTGGGACATAGAGACGTGTGTTGAGTTCGATGCGAGCAATGTCCCGTTGGATTGCAGCCGCCTCAAGTGCTTCAATTGTGCTTTGATCTTTTTCCGTCATTCTGTGCTTGACAGTAATTGTGATATGATTAGTATGGATTAAATTGTGAGAATGTGGACATAAATAAGTCATGGGTGAAATGATGGAAGTGGCCTCAAATTGCAAATGAAACATCGACCATGTTTTTAAAGGAGATGAGAAAGTTCGCTAGGTATAACATATAGGGATGTTGAGGAAATTTTAGCATTTTGTGTCAAATTTCGCATGTAATGAGAAATTTCGCAGATTATCACACAAAGGCATGTCGAGAGAACATTTTCGCAGATATAAAGGAAATTTCGCACTCAGTCTTATTCATGAATTGTGCATATAACAGGGAAATTTCGCATTCAAAGGAAATTTTCGCATGTAGCATGGAAATTTCGCATTCAGTGTAAAGTTTCGCATGTATTGGGAAATTTTCGCAAGTTATAACACAAAGACATGTCGTGAGAAAGTTTCGCAGTCAGAGTAAAATTTTCGCAAGTGATGGAAAATTTCGCAAGTTATATCACATAGACATGTCGTGAGAAATTTTCACAGGTTATATGAAAGTTTCGCGGAGGTAAAGAGCTTTGTGGACTGCGAAAATTTTTGTTCACTGTAGTTGCGAAATAGTGAAGATGCGAAAATATGTAATATGAAGTGATTTGTTATTAGAATTTCGCGGGGCTAAACTCACTGTAGCAGGGAAAGTTTTGTCGTGATGGAAAAAGATTTTCTCAGATAAACTTTCGCGGCACCTAACATACTGTAGCAGCGGAAAAAAAATTTTAACACATGTAAATTCTCGGGCGAAAGTTTCGCAGTTTCTTAGTCACTGTAGCAGCGAAAATTTTTAACATAAGAAATTTCTCGGAGAAAATAAAGTTTCGCGGGGCTTAACATGCTGTAGCAGCGAGAAAAATTTTAACATATGTAATTTCTCGGAGAAATTTTCGCGGAACCTCACTCACTGTAGCGCAAGAAATTTCTCGGATAAAATAAAGTTTCGCGGGGCTTAGCTCACTGTAGCAGCGAAATTTAACGTTTTAAAGCAATTTTTCTGAGAATTTGTTCGCGGTGAAGAACACAGTGCGATATCGTGCGAAACTACGCAATGTTTTAGCCTTAGACCTACGCAAATCTCAACCAAAATGCAATAATCTGGACTCAATCAACTCGAAATTGGATGGGCAATGCATATTTGAGGGTATTAAACATCAATAATCTAACATGCGTTTGATTTAGAGCCGAGAAAAATTAATTCAAACCTAACAGATTTAATTAAAATGGGGCAAAACAGGATAAGACGAACAGATATTTGGATTATTTAAGGTGTATTCATACCGAAAAAGCTTGATTTTGAAGTCGAAGAATGCAGATAAGTGGATTTTGAATGCAGATTGGACGTCGACAATGATGCGAGGGGTTGCGAAATTTTGAAAGAGGGGGTTGCGAAAATTTTGAATTTTTCTCGGGAATTTTAGGATTGTAAAAAGTGTTAAGTGTGTAGGGTTTTAGGGGTTTTAGTCACTGTATATGCGAAATTTTGAGTTAATGGGTCGAAATTTCGTGGGCTTGGTCAAAACCTCAACTGAGCTGAATTTTCGCGGGTTTGGTCAAAGTTGGGTCCAATTGAGGTTCAATTGGTCCAATTTTGACCCTTTTTTACCAGAAAAATTAGAAATTCAACCCAAAATATTTTAATCGGTCCAATTTTGACTCAGTTTGACCAAACTTTAAAATTTCAACCCATTTTTTTTTTTTAAATAAAATAAATAGAAAAAATCAGAAGCTCCCCCTTAATCGAGAAACTTCCCGTTTTAAATAATGGAAGAAAGAAAAAAAAATAGATGCTCCCCCTTAATCGAAAAACTTCCCGTTTTAAATAATGAAAAATCAATAGATGCTCCCCCTTAATCGAAAACTCCCCCTCAAAAGACATAATTCAGAAGACACATAGATAATGAAGTGAAGTGGAAAAAGAAATATGTACACTTTATCAAAGTTCATGTAGGGTCGATTGATCACAACTGAATATTCAACATGCCCAACATAATCACTAGGTGTTGGAATCGTTTGACATCCAACGGTTTTGTGAAGATGTCGGCCAGTTGATCTTCGGTTGTGATGTAGTGCAATTCAATCGTGCCTTGTTCGACATGTTCTTTGATGAAGTGGTGACGAATATCTATGTGTTTCGTTCTTGAGTGATGTACTGGATTACTCGTCATCGCAATAGCACTTTTTGAGTCACAGTAAATGGGAATTTTATCAACATGAAAATTAAAATCTCGTAGTTGGGTTCTCATCCACAAAAGTTGTGAACAACAACTAGCGGCGGCGACATATTCTGCCTCCGTCGATGAAGTTGAGACACAGTTTTGTTTTCGAGACGACCAACTTACGAGTTTACCTCCCAAGAAGTGTGCAGCTCCAGAGGTGCTTTTTCTATCCATCTTGCATCCTGCGTAATCCGAGTCAGAGAATCCAACTAGTTTGAAGTCCGATAGAGTGGGGTACCACAAACCCAGATTGGGTGTTCCTTTGAGATAGCGGAGGATCCTTTTGATAGCAGTGAGATGGGATTCCTTTGGTGTTGCCTGAAAACGAGCGCAGATTCCTGTCGAGAGAACGATGTCCGGTCGACTAGCAGTAAGATACAAAAGAGAACCTATTATCCCTCGATAGATGGTTTGGTCAATGGGAACACCAGATGGGTCCGCGTCGGGTCGGCCAGAAGGTGACATAGGTGTAGCAGCAGTCTTGGCATCCTTCATTCCATATTTCTCGAGGATGTCATGGATGTATTTGGACTGATTGATGAAGATTCCGTTGGGGAGTTGCTTTACTTGAAGACCAAGAAAGAAGTTCAGCTCACCCATCATACTCATTTCGAATTTCTCTTTCATCATTTCTGCGAACTCTTCACACAGTTGTGGTTTAGTCGATCCAAAAATGATATCATCGACATAAACCTGTACAATCATTATGTCCGGGCCACTCCGCTTGGTGAAGAGAGTTGTATCCAGAGATCCTTTCTTGAATCCAGACTGAACAAGGAAGTCTGAAAGGACGTCATACCAAGCTCGGGGAGCCTGTTTTAGTCCGTAGAGGGCCTTGTAGAGTCGATATACGTGATGAGGAAACTCTTCGCTCAAGAACCCTTCAGGTTGATCAACGTACACTTCTTCTTTGAGAAATCCATTCAGAAATGCAGTCTTCACGTCCATTTGGTAGACTTTAAAGTTCTTGTGAGCAGCAAAGGCAAGAAAAATTCGTATGGCTTCGATCCTGGCAACTGGGGCGAAAGTTTCATCGTAGTCGATACCTTCTTGTTGGTTGTACCCCTTAGCCACAAGTCTTGCTTTATTGCGAATAACAACACCGTCTTCATCCTTTTTGTTCTTGAAGATCCATTTTGTGCCGATAATGGATCTATTGCGAGGTCGTGGTACGAGTTCCCAAACTTGTAAACGTTCAAACTGATTTATTTCCTCCTGCATTGCAATCAGCCAATCGGGATCGTTGAGAGCTTCAGCTACTCGTGATGGTTCGACTTGACTGAGATAGCAAGCAAACAGACTTTCATTCATCGTAGCCGAACGTGTCGAAACACCGGATGTGAGGTCCCCAATAATCTGGTCTGTAGGATGAGACCGAGTCCAGAGTGGTACATTGGTCTGTGAGGAGCTAGCCGCATTTGTGTCTATTGGAGGCTCATTAGATTGGGGTCCGGTGTCCGAAGAAGAGATCTCAACCGTAGTGGATGGAGAGGGTTCATCATCAGGATCAGCAATGTTCCCAAGGTTGGGTAAAATGTCGTCTTCATTGAGATTGAGTGCATCCAAGTTTGGAGGGACGACGTCATTGCCGATAACTGGTGGTGTAGGTGGACTGGGTGCAGCGGTAGGTTCAGTGGTGGCGGCGGGAGTCTTGGGAACTGGATAGAAGTACTCGAAAAGTAGATCGAGATCCAGTTCACCAGAGTTGCCCTCAGATGAGGAAGTTCCCGCCGTTGAAGGTTGACCTTTTGTCAACGACTGTAGAAGACCTGGTTCTGGACTAATATGAGCAGAAGCCATGAGGTCGCCTTCGCTTTCGTCAAAGGTGACATTTGTGCTCTCAATGACAGATCGTTTCTCCTTAAGATAGACTCTGTATGCCTTCGAGTTTAGCGAATAACCAACAAAGATTCCTTCGAGTGCTTTTGGATCAAGCTTCCCAAGATGTTGGCGATCATTGGCAACAAAACATCGGCATCCGAAAACCCTTAGATACGATATATCTGGTATACGACGGTTGTTCAACATCTCGTATGGAGTGCGGTTGAATCTCTTATGGATGGAAGCCCGGTTCTGCGTGTAACAGACTGTTTGAATAGCTTCGCCCCAAAGAGAGTGAGGAAGGCCGGATTGGATGAGGAGAGTCCTAGCTGCTTCAACTAGTGTTCTGTTCTTACGCTCAACGACACCATTCTGTTCCGGTGTCTTCACAGCTGAGAACTGCTGAGTGATGCCCTGAGTGGCATAGAAATCACTGAGCTTCTTGTTCTTAAACTCAGTTCCGTTGTCAGTTCTGATAATCCGAACCTTCTGTTGATGGAGAGTTTGGGACGTACCAACAAACTCGATAATTATATCAGGAACTTCATCCTTTGTACGAATGAGTTTCGTCCATGTGTAGCGTGAAAAATCGTCGACAATCACAAGAATATACCGTCTTCCTCCGAGTGTGGCCGTAGGCATTGGGCCACATAGATCCATATGTAAGAGCTCGAGGATTAGCTTAGAGGACGGTGTTTCCTTGGATATGTGAGACGATCGCTTCATCTTCCCCAATTCACAGGCAGAGCAGAGGTGTTCCTTATGATATGTTAGTTGGGGTAGACCGTTGACGAGTTTATCTTGACGCAGTTTGTTGATAGTCTTGAAATTGAGATGAGAAAGACGTCGGTGCCATAGTTCATTCAACTTGGGTGCAGCCCGAGAGAGAAGGCATATTGGTCGAGAGGTCGTGAGATTGAGTACGTAGAGGTGAGACGTGCGCGTTCCAGAAAGAAGTGGCAGTCCCGAGGCATCTATAATGTTGGAGATGTCAGATTCGAAGAGAACCTTGTATCCTTTGTCGCAGAAACGACCAATGCTGAAGAGGATTGTAGCTCAAACCCTCAACGTAAGAGATGCCCTTGATCGTCAGTTTGTCATGGACGAGATCACCAGTTCCGAGAATTGGCGCCATTTGACTGTTTCCGAAGGAGACCCTTCCGAGATAGCGCTCGGAGAAGTTGCTCAGCAGCTCCTTGTTCCCCGTCATGTGTGTGGAGCAACCCGAGTCTAGATACCACACATGACAGACCTGCAATCATTAGCAAATGTTGGGTCCCCGTTTACTGACGGGGCAATCTTGTGATACAAGTAAAATTTTCATGCGCTTAATGGGAAATGTGGATTCTAAATCAGATTGTGTTGATTCTAATTTAGCTTTCCCTTTGTCGTTTGTTTGATTAGGCGGGATTGTGGTTTTTCTAACCCATATTTTCCTAATTCGTGCTTGCATGTTTGGCGCCGTATACATGAATTGACGTGGGTAACGTGGTTGTTGTTTTCGTGCTTCGGTTTTGGTCGCCTTTGGCTTGTGAGTAGTAGGTGAGTTTGCGTTTGACGACGAGAGACGTTTTCGCTTGACCTTAGGTTTTGGCGACATGGGAGAATTCCAAGACGTCGTAGAGAAGGTTCGCTTGCGAGGTCGGAGTGTCGCGTGTTCATGTGTTTCATATTCATGAAATCGTGGGAGAACAAAATCATTACAGCAGCACATAGACATAAGTTTGGTAAAAGAAAGATAAGTTTTGGCAACATAATTGTCTACGACCTTAGGATATTGGGATTCAGTACATAGAGAGGAAGGACGAATATAGGATGGTTTTTTCTTCTTGTCATCGAAGAGTGGATTCGCCTTTGTCTGATACGTACTGCCCTCCAGAGACGTCGAACTCACATTCCATGTGTCCATAAGAATACTAGAGTTAGTGTTAGAACATATGTCAGCTTCAGGAGTCATTTTCGCCGTCCTCTTACATTTACATGTTTGAGAATCGGGTACTTGACTCGATGGATAGTTCGTATTGGGAAATTTTTCTAGTGTGTAGATTTTGCTAAGTAGCTCATCTCGCTCTTTTGCAAAGGCCTTCCTTTCTACTTCTAGTTGTCGTTCTAGTTCTGCTATGAGTAGTAGTTTCTTTGGGATGTAAGTGCGAGAGAGCACATCTTGAAAAGCAACTTCCTGTTCTTTGTTTGGGAGTAAGGTTTCGACATCCTCCGAGAGTGAGGATACCTTAGTCTTATCTCTATTGTTCAACTCTGTGTAGTCATACGCGATTTCTGCCCAATGAATATTCTGTTCTCTTGTTTCTTCTGAGATGGCAGCGGAGGATGATCTCACAAATGGCTTAAGCTGCGGGGGAGCACCATTTCTTGTTTGCAAGAATGCAGTGTTGCACATGTTGTATCTTTTAACTGTTAGCGGTGTTGGATTGCAATTGCTAGACAGCCCGATCCCCCCCCGTGCGTTGTAGAATTCTGTTTCCACTGGTTGGTTCAATAGGCACAAAATGCGTGAGTTTTCGTTTCTAAGGTGAAGTTGCTCTTCAAGTTCTTTCACCTTGCGGTATAGCCTAACTCTTTCCTTCGTAAGCAGTTCATATTGGGAGGCCGTTAGGAGGCGAGAAGTTTCACATGAACTAATGGCTAGTGTAGTTTCCTTAACCTTAGTCTCACTTTGTTTGTTCTTGCTTTGCAGACGTTTGACTAAAGCTTCAGAGGCCATTAGACGTTCGTTTGCACAGGCAAGTTCTTCTACTTTTAGACTAAGTAAGACATAGTTGTTTTCAAATTTTAGCTTAAGTTCATCATAATCCCTAGCGTCTACGGTGGGTTTCTTAATGGCGTGTCGGTGAGTAAACACATCATCGAGGTGTGAGATTCGTACCTCAGACTCAGCGTTGGTAGGAGTATTAGCTGTGTTTTCACCGGTGTGACCCATCTCCTCGTCCTCGTCATGTTCGACCAGCCTTGCCATGCAGCAATCTTCATCCTTAGGCTCCTCGTCTTCTGAAGTGTCATTCACCCATTCAGCCTCCTCGGTGAGTAGAGCTTTCCCACTTTCCACCTTGCGGGTCATTCTGGCCTTACGGTCGTAGTAGCCGGAGTCCTTCACGCGTGGGGCGTGGCATTCTTTGGCAAAGTGGCCTATCTTTCCACACCGAAAGCACTTCACAGACTTTTGAGGTGTGGAGTCCTCTTCTTTCTTTGTTGGCTTGGCTTCCTCTGTGGGAGTGGTCTTTTTGGTGCCGCTATAGGTTCTTTGGCGATTGGAAGAGGATGAGGATTTTTTCCCGATCTTCTTTGAGACCAACTTAGTGAGCATTGCCAGTTGCTTGCGTATATCACGAACATATTCGTCTGATTCTGTATCAGCTTCGGATCCTGAAGAAGTGTCAGATACAACAGATGGTAGCTTTCCTTTGTTCTGTTTGGTCTTAGTGGTGGAAGATCGATCATTGGTTTTGTTCGAGAGGAGGGCCAGTGGGTCGACTCGAGTGTTGGTGGACTGAGGTTGCACGTATGGAGCATAGGCAGACAGACTGTCATAAAGAGCATGGATGGAAGTGTTGGAGAGGTCCTTACTCTGAATCATCATCACGATTGCATTGCCCCACTGTGGTTTGAGGCTTCCAAGAAAGCGGTTGTTGATATCGAATTTGTCCCTCGAGATCCTGGCTTTCTTGAGTTCATTGATGACCTTCAGGTATCTGAGGTACGTGTCACGCAGCTCCTCTCCTTCGTAGGCTTGGAAGTGTTCATACTGTGAGAGACAGGCTGATTTCCTCCCTTGAGCACTTTCAGTTGTGCCTGCCATGATTTCTACGAGTTCATCCCATATTTCTTTAGCAGTTGTGCAGCACTCGATGTGAGCATAGACTTCGTTGCCCATAGCCTGGAAGAGGTATCCTTTGGCAGTCTCGTCGGCCTGTACGCGAGCCAGTTCATCCTCATTGATGGGACCTCTTGGAGTGCGGCGTTCATCCATGGGAGGGTTTGCGTTTGGCTGTGCAGGGATGATTGTCCAGAACTGTGCTGGGCCGTTGAATATGGAGTCCAGAAGGTATTGAGAGAGTGGTGCGCCTTTGTTCCTGATGAACGTGAGGAACCGGTTTGTCCATATGCTGTAGTCGCCTTGTCGCAGCATCGGAGGCCTGGTGTCGGAGCCCACTGTGGAGATGTCATTCGTGGTAGACATGGTTGGTGCAGTCGAATCGTCCGTGGTTTTGATCTTGTATAGATAAGAGAGTTAGTAACGAACGACAAGAGAAATACGAGTTGAATGAGTAGAGTTTTGAGAATAAAACTGTTTACAGAATTTCCTAGAACTAAGTGAGCGTGTGTGATGGTCGATAATGTGTGGAAGAGAAATAAATCTTGAAATTAGGAGAAGTTCTAGGAATTTAAATCGAGACTTGAGGAGCAAAAACAAATTTTATGTCAAATGTGGTCTAGGGTGTTAGGACTGAAGTGTTGGGATCAAATCTTAAATAAGTTTGAGAAAAGTTTAACCCAAGAAGATTTTAACACGAAAAAAAAGGGTTAACACGTAAAAAAAAATTCGCAGTTCGAAATTTTCTCGGATTCTAAAATTTCGCATGTGAGAATGATTCTCAGTTGAGAGTTTTAAAGCTTCACAAGAGAATTTCGCACGTTAAAAAAAATTTCACATCGAGAGTTGACGTGTGGTCTTAGAAAATTTTCTCGGATTTGAAAGAGGTGTGGTATTAAAAAAAACTTTCTCAAATTAGATAAATTTTCTCGGCTTTGAAAACTTTCTCGGATGTAAAAATTTTCGCAATGTTCAAAATTTTCTCGGTCTTGAAAGAAAAATTTCGCGGCTCAGAAAGATTCGCGGAATCAGCTTTCAAGGGTATAAAGTTTCTCGGATTTTAAAGAGTACGAAGTTGAGAAAAATTGGGTCTAAGTGAAATTTTCGCGGTTTAAAAATTCTCGGCTGAAAATTTCTCGACCTGCGAAAATTTCTCAGATTTTTGGAAAGTTTCGCGGCTTAGAAAAATTCTTGAATAGACTTTCTCGCATATAAAGTTTCTCGGATTTTAAGCATAGGCCGTTGCGAAAAATGCAGTGAACGTAAAATTTTTGCGGTTTTGAAAATTCTCGGATTTGAGCATAGGCCGTTGCGAAAAATGCAGTGAAAGTGAATTTTCGCGGTTTAAAAATTCTCGGATTTAAATTCGCGGATATGAAACTTTCGCGGATTTGAACGACTCAGAAAGTTTCGCGGATTTGAACGATTCAGAAAGTTTCGCGGATTTGAACGATTCAGAAAGTTTCGCGGGCAAGAACACCGAAGTACTGTTCCATTGCTTGTCGCGAATCTTTCCCAGAAAACCGTCCGTTTTCACTCAAATCTCAACCAAAATCGCTCAAACTTGATCCTAAACTTCAGAAATTCTTCCCTAAACACATAATCGACCGATTTTTGAGCTAAAAACACCAAAAAAATAGGTCAAATCAACCAAAAACAGAGAATGGCCGAGATGTCCTTTTCTGAAAAGTTTTTGCTTCAATCTTGCTCAAAACTCGTTAAAACTGATCCAAAAGTGTTCTAAAAACATTTTAGGCATATACTCGATCTGGGGGAAGGTTTTAAACACAAAAACGAAGCATCAAAACCCCAAAACAAGCTCGAAATGCCGAAAATAATTTTTTGCCCAAAAACACATTTGATCTTTCTTGGAATCGAACGAAACTGGATTCAAATCAATGCAGATCGATCCACATTTGCTCTGATACCACTTGTTGGTCCCGAATGCACCAAACAAGGAATCAAAGAGACTTTAATGGAATGAAAAGGGAGTATTCTCACCTTTGAGTGTGTGTAGTGTGTGAAAAATTTGGATAAGCCTTTGATCTTTGATTTTTTTTTCAAAAGTGAATTGGTAACACCTATATACCACATTAACCCTAGGTATATTAAGGCCCAATCACTAAATATGAATTAATTACAATCTTGTCTAAAGCCCAAGCTAAAGATAATTACAAAATTAATCCCAAGACTTAAACTATTGACACAATCAATTTAAATATCCTAACAAGAAGTAATGAAAATTTATCGCATTTAAACACTTCAGTACCAATGCAATCTAAAATTGCGTTTAGAATGTGCGATACACTAAAGAAATTCGCATTTATTCAATTCAACGCATATGAAACATAATATTTCATGTCAAAATGTGCGAAATTTTTATTTATTATTTATTTCTTAGTATATATATATGTATATATATATTTTTTATTACTATTATTATTATTATTTTATTATTATTTTTTTATAGTATGGGGTCAGATTATTTTGCTTCGATCAATCGTCACTCCTAAAATTTTACGAGACATTTGAAAGAAGAAAATGCCGTCAAGTCATGTCGTCAAACTAAAGTCCTAAGTTCATAGACTGGTCCATGTCGACAACTCTCACCAGGTTCGCTCTTGCTCTCAATTAGCTATCTTGGGATTTTTATATTTTTATCACTCAAGTCAACACAAGTAATTTTATGTCAATTTACCTGTGATCGAGGCATTTTTAATCATTTCACCTAAGCGAGAGACCGTCTATGTGGAATCAAAGGGTTGTAAGGGTTATAATTTGACTAGGACTTAGAACGGAAGGAATTTAAAGGAAAGTGAACTTATCTCTTCATCGTCTTCCAATTCTACGTCCGTCTCCTTTTTTTTTCGGCGTCTTTCTTCTTTTCAATCTTTTCTCCCTCTTTTTCTTTTAAGAACTATCCCTTTTTATGGTATCCTCAAGCTGAAGCTCCGCTTCTCCATGAGGCTCTAGGAGATTATCGTAGGCGAAGTTCTTCTTGTTGGTTCTCGGGCCGATACCGTACTCCTCTTCTCTTAATCCCTAGAGAGGTTTCAGAGATTATCTATTTGGAAAAGTTCACGGTTATGGAATTCGTACCCGAGGCTGCACTCCTCTTCTCGTTTCCCGATATAAGACCGGATTATTGTTGGAGAAGTTCACTTCGTGGTGCTCCTCTTCCAGCCGTTCTGACGAGCGTGCGAGATTATCGTTGGAGAAGTTCACAGCAGGATCCATGCCACTTTCTACAGGGTAGTCGGAAGGCCGGTTTCTTTGGTCTGTTTGTTGCGCGTTGAGCAATGCCTTCTTTTGTCATCATCTTACTTTTTCTTTCGTTATCTCCCCCTCATTTTCTCGTTTGAACAACCATTCGAAGAGTATAGAGTTCGGTTGAAGGCTGAGAATGGGTTTCAAATGAAGAAAAGGACATCGGAGAAGGCTCAAAGTGGATGACTAAGGGCTAACGTGGGGAAATTAATATAAGGCCGTATGAGGAAAATCCTAAACTCCCTTATCATTTTCCTGACCATCTAACGCAAGATGAGTATGAAGCCAAGTATCACTAGTTAAGACAAGCAAATGATGTGTGACTCACTCGAGAAAAAGATCCGAAGAAAGAAAAATAGAACAAGGCTTGAATCCTCACATTTATAGTGGCTTTGTGTCTAGTGGAGCAACCTAATGACCTTTAGACACAAGAATGCGACTTAGACTGACAAAATTAAGCAATTAAATCAATCGCATGTCGAGGTAAAATTCTAAGTGACAGATCAAAGCATCCTAAAGGGATTTCGTCATACCCTTTATATTATATATAGAAATATATATTATTATTATTATTATTTTTATATTTATTTTTATCACGCAAGATAAGAACAAATAAGCGTAGAAAACACATAGAATAGAGCATGTGATAGCACCAATGTTTTAAAAAGCGCAAAGCGTAGTGTGTCGCGTCTTAGTGTCGGTAGCGCGTTGCGTAAATAGCGTAGCGCATTGCGCGGCTATTTCGGATAAGCTAGATATAATACAATAAATTATATATAATATATAAGAAATATAAATATGGTCACTTTTTATGTCATTATATATAATATATAATAAATATAAATCAATGAAACAAAAAATAAGGTACAAATGATTGATTAAAATCTGATATTCAAATATATATGAACGTTATATTAAAAAGTTTATATAATCCTAAACAATAAAATAGAGACTCATGTCACTTAAAAATCATTTTGTTCAATTTACTATCAATCCAACTAAAATAATCCTATTAAAATGATTCTTATAATTATCAAAAATTATATTGATATAAAAAAATATAAGATATGCATGTCATTATGATCGTTGCTAAACAAAGAATAAATTAGATAAATGTATTTATTTTTATCACACACGTTACATTAAATAATCGATTGGATGATTTTGTGAAGGTAATAATAAGTTCAAAAAATGAAAAACAAAATAATATATGTTTGTCCACTTGTGTCAGACGTCGTTCGCTACCGTACGTGCCAATAACAGCTCTCTCCTCCCTCTTCCAAGTAATAATAATAATATAATAAGTATCTCTTTCCTCCATTTTCCAAATAATAATAATATAATAAGTATCATACGCTTTTTTTTAAGGCGTCGTAGCGTTTTAGAGAAATTTTGCGCTAAAACGCGCATTGAATCGCGCGACAAACCGCTTTTTAAAACACTGGATAGCACAGAAGATCAGGTAATGCACATATTACGGAAGATTCAACATGCCTAATTTCCGACAAGGAATTGAAATCGTTTCTCATCCAATACCTTGGTGAAAATGTCGGCTAGTTGAAACTCCGTGTTCACAAAGTACATCTCTATCGTGCCTTTTTCTACGTGATCTTTGATAAAATGATATCTAATGTCTATGTGTTTTGTGCGTGAATGATGAACAGGATTGCAAGTAATGGCGATTGCACTCTGACTATCACTATATATGGGTATATTATTTAGATTGTACCCATAGTCGCGAAGCTGTGTCCGCATCCACAGCATCTGTGAGCAATAGCTGGCGACAGCTACGTATTCTGCTTTGGCCGTCGAAGTTGACACACAGTTCTGCTTTTTGGATGACCAGCAATCCAGCTTTTCGCCTAAAAATTGAGCGCCACCGGACGTGCTTTTCCTGTCCATTCGGCAACCTGCATAGTCAGCGTCAGTGTAGCCGATAAGTTTAAAATTCGTACCTTTGGATACCATAGGCCAAGGGTAGAGGCGCCCTTAAGGTAGCGTAAAATTCTTTTGACCGCGAGCATATGGGATTATTTGGGATCGGCTTGAAAACGGGCACACAAGCACGTGGCAAACATGATGTCCGGCCGGCTCGAAGTAAGGTAGAGAAGAGATCCAATTATACTACGATACAGTGTGATGTCGACCGACTTGCCAGACGGATCGGCATCCAACTTGCAGTTTGGTGACATAGGAGTGCTGAGAGTCTTGCTCTGGTCTTGATGAAATTTCTTCAGAATATCCTTGACGTATTTTGTCTGACTGATGAAAATTCCATCATTGAGCTGCCTGCCTTGGAGTCCTAAGAAAAATTGCATCTCTCCCATGTGACTCATCTCGATTTTGCTCTTCATGAGATCTCCAAACTTCTTGCAGAGCCGAGGATTTGTTGATCCGAAGATGATGTCGTCGACGTATACTTGGACGACCATCAGATCTTTGTCATGCCATTTAATGAAGAGGGTTGTGTCTATCGTTCCTCGTATGAATCCAGACTTCACGAGGAAATCACTCAGGACATCGTACCAAGCACGTGGGGCTTGCTTTAGTCCATAGAGAGCTTTGTCCAAGCGATAGACATGATCGGGATGTTCTTGATCAACGAAACCATCCGGCTGAGCGACGTAGACTTCTTCTTTTAACACGCCGTTGAGAAAGGCAGTTTTAACATCCATCTGATAGACTTTGAAGTCTTTGTGAGCCGCATAATCCAGCAGGAGGCGGATAGCTTCGATACGAGCAACAGGAGCATAAGTCTCGTCGTAGTCGATGCCTTCCTGTTGATTGTATCCCTTAGCAACTAGCCTTGCTTTGTTCCGGATCACTTCACCATCTTCATTTTTCTTATTCTTGAAAACCCATTTAGTTCCGACCACTGTTTTCCCATGTGGACGGGGTACCAAGGTCCACACTTGAAGACGTTCGAATTGATTGATCTCCTCTTGCATTGCAATTGTCCAATCCGGGTCTCGAAGTGCGTCTGCTACTTTAGTAGGCTTGTTTTGGCTCGGGAAGCAACTGAAAAGACTGTGTTGACGACGTGTCCTCACACCAACCGAGGGATCGCCAATTATCTGATCAACCAAGTGGCCTCTCGTCCACTTGCGCTCATGAGGCAAGACTGAAGTCGATGCGTCAGTCATCTATGGATCTAGATTGCCTATAGTCTCAGATTGATCATTTGTCTGAGGAAGTTCCAATACTGCACTTGGATTGATCGTCTCAGATGATACTTCCTCGATGACCACTGTAGGTTCTTCGGTGTTCTGTGGCAATTCTGAATCGGGTGGGGTAGAGGTGTGAGATGAACTTGGTACGTCGATCTCGTTTGGCAGATAATTCATTGTTAGTGTAGGCGTGTATGACCGATATACCGGTTCGAAGAGAGAATCCAACTCATCTATTGCAAGTCTCGTTGCTTCGTCTGACACTGATCGTGAAGTTGTTGCCATCTTCTGTTGGTTTTGTGCCAACACACCAGTGATTACGGGTTCTGAAATGTTGTCTTCAGAGGCCAACGGGTTAGGCACGGGTCCTGGACTGAATTGACCAGAAACCATCTCTGCCACTTCGAGGAAAGTGACATTATAGCTTTCCTTAATAGTTCGGTTGGACTTGATATATACTCGGTACGCTGATGTTGAAGAATACCCGACAAATGTAGCTTCGAATGCTTTAGGGTCGAACTTTGCACGTTGCTCTCGGTCGTTCGCCACAAAGCACTTGCACCCGAAGACTTTAAGGAAAGAGATGTTGGGCACTCTATTATTCACAATCTAATACGGAGTCTTGGTGAACCGTTTGTGAACCACCATCCTGTTTTGAGTAAAACAAGCGGTATTAACTGCTTCAGCCCATAGAAAGTGTGGAAGTCCCGATTGGATCAGCATTGTACGAGCGGCTTCCACTAGTGTTCGATTTTTCTTTTCAACGACCCCGTTTTGTTGAGGTGTTTTAGCGGCTGAAAATTGTTGACTTATTCCAAGTTTCTGATAAAACTCACTGAGGTGATGTTCTTGAACTCTGTGTCGTTGTCTGTTCGAACAACTTGAATAGTCTGTTGCAGCAGATTTTGAGTTGTGTTCACAAAATTGATGATCAATTCACCAGTCTCATCTTTCGTTCGGAGGAACTTAGTCCACGTGTAGCGAGAATAGTCATCCACAATTACTAGGACATACTTTCTTCCATTGATACTCTAAGTCTGCATCGGACCACAGAGATCCATGTGAATTAGTTCCAATGGTCGAGATAGACGCAATTTGCTTGACGTGATGAGCTGCTCGCTTCATTTTTCCTAATTGACATGCCGAACAGTGATGCTCCCTTTGTAGTTGTATAGTTGGAAGATCGTGAACCAACTTTTTCATAGAAAGACGTTGGAGAGCTTTCATATTCAGATGAGACAGTCGTTGATGCCATAAGTTGTTCCTCTGTAAATCAGTCTGAGAAATTAGGCATACAGCTGTCGAGGGCCGCACAGACGTCAGGTTGATCGTGTAAAGATTGGATCTCCGAAGTCCTTGAAGGAGTTCTGTGTCCTGACTATCCAAAATTCTGCACCGGTCAGCATGGAAGACCACCTGGAAGCCTTTGTCACAGAATTGGCCTATGCTGAACAAGTTATGGCGGAGGCCTTCGACGTACGAGACATCTTTGATGGTCAGATTTTTCAGAGTGATATCCCCAAGTCCTAGAATCGGGGCTGAATCGTTGTTCCCAAATCTGACTTTGCCGTTTGGTCGGTCTTTGTAGTTGCTCAGCAGCTCTTGACTACCAGTCATGTGTGTGGAGCAACCAGAGTCGAGGTACCACACATGATGGATCTGCAAAAACAATTTAGAGAGCTTTAGGTACCCACTTAAACATGGGTCCTCTCGGATTAGCAGATTTAGTTTTGGGTTCAGATATGACTCCTAAATCTATTTTTGGAAGAGTCTTAATAACCCATTGCACTTTTGAAAAAGTGAGTTTGGGTTTTGCCTCTATAGGAGACTTGGCTCTTTTGGCTTTTGTCGTCCTAGGCGGAGATTTAGGAACCCATTTGGGTTGAACCTTACAGGGAAGGTTAATTTCAGCACGTACAAATGCTATGGAGGGTTTGACTGGGGAAAAGATCTTTTCTTGTGATAGTCTCCTAAGGTGCTTGGGGGATTTAATTTCTACGGGATACCTTAGGTGAGTACATTCATGTACGGCGCCATAAGCTTTCTTTATGGGGATCTTGTTTCCTACGTGTCTTCCTAGTGGCATTTGTTTCAGAGTGATTAATTTTTGACGTAGAGCCTATTTCGAAGTTGGTACTTCTAAAGGTGATCGGCTGAAGTGAATAAGTAGAAGCAACTATCTTATAAGTGGAAATAGCGCTTTTATTTCTACGATTGTCTTTATTGTAACAGAAGGAGTAGCATGCTCAGAAACATTTAAATCTAATGGCTCCTTCTTTATCTTAGTGCTAGACACTCTCGCCTTTGTTTTTAGTGCTGACGCTACGCTCCCTGTAGACGTAGGTAAAAGTGAAATTAGTCATAGCACTTTTAACAAAATTATTTTTACAATATTTATCTTTCAAAGGCGATTTTTAATTTTTCACGCTTTTTGTAATAGCGTGAGAGGTAGTTTGAGAGGACGAGGAAGCCTTGAGATTTTCCATCTCCTTAAAGAATTTTTTCTTTTCAGCTTCGAAATTCTCTCGTTCTTTTTCTAACTTTGCCTGTGACTCCTCTATCTGTTTTCTGATAGGGGGTTTGTAGAGAGAATTGTTATAATTAATGGTTTTAACTTCCTCGTGGTGTGTTCGAGAATCAGGAGGTAGAATTTGAACTAAATTGCAGACAGGTGTTAGAGTTTCTTTCCTATTTTTGTCCATTTCATTTAGTTCTTTGTAGTCAAAGGGGATTTCTGGACCATGTGGACCTTTGTCTAATGGATGAATCGAAAGTATTTTCATAAGACGATTCAGTAAAATTTCTGAGAGAGGTTATTCCTAAGCGCATGTGTTTAACATCATATATTTCTTTCTTTTGTAAAACACATGGGTTAGTGAAACCTATGCCTTCTATAGGATTATTGAACTCTATATCCTTGGGCTTGTTCAAAAATATCGTCTGTTCGGATTGTCCCCTACGCGTAACTATATCATCTAATTTCTTTACTTTGGCATATAGTTTCTTGTGTTCCTCACCTAGGAGAGCATAACTATTTTCCACGGTTAGTTTCGCGGCTTGACAGGCATCGAAATCCTTACTCAGCTCACAAATCTTAGCATTCGATGTTTCCAATTGAGCTTCTAAGTTAGTGATCTTAGAGGTAGCTTCGGTTATCCTACAATTTAAAATGGCTTTCTCGTTGTGATTTCTAACCAAGCAATTGTAGTTATTTGCTATTCTATCTTCTAATTCCTTAATCTTTTCGCTCTGTTGTCCTAGTTGATGTTTACTAGTCTCTCTAGAATGGAGGCTCTTGGTAAGTTCATCTATTTTTGCACTAGAGCTCCTTAGTTTTTGTTCGATACTATCTATCTTCTCTTGAGCTCTCTCAAGTTCGTTCTCTACTTCCTTTATACATTTCTGCTCACGTTTCATGTTAGCATATTGCTTTTGATATGATTCTAACATGGTCAATAATGTGGAAGGAGTGACTACCTCATTTGAAGACGTGGACGCGTTGTCGTCGTCCGTACGAGTGGATGTTTCGGCGTCCAATTCGTTGTCGAGACGGGCCATAAGGGCTAAGTTCTCTTCTTCGGAGCTCGACGTGTCCTCGAGCCATTGGTCCTGTTCGGCCATGAGAGCTACTCCAGCTTCTTTTTGTTTTGTCAATTGAAGCTTCTGGAGTAGTAGTGTGCATCTCTTTTCTTCGGGAGAGTGCACTCTCTGGCGAAGTGACCTACTTTGCCACAGTTAAAACATTTGTTAGTCTCTTTGGGATTCTTGACCTCGGAACTCTCCGGAGCACGTTCTTTGTTCTTGGAGCTTCTAGTCCGAAGTCTATTGGCTGAGGTTGAAGACTTCTTCTTGAAGTACTTCTTGCTCATCATTTGTCCAATGAGAGCTAGCTGTTTTCCAAGGGCTTTCATGTTCGGCTCGATGTCGGAGTCCGATTCCTCTTCCGACTCTGATGATGAAGGTGGCCTAACGATCTTATCCTTTCTTGATCTTGTGCTCCTCTTCTCCGAGACCAAGGCAACCGTGTCATCGGTTTGTTTGCCTTTCTGCTCTTTGGTGATCTCGCGGATATCCTCCTCATGCTGAGCGAGATTGTCGAACACGGCATGGACATCCATCTCCTCTAGATCTTTATTTTGTCGTATTTGAGTGGATATTTTCTTCCATTCCGTGGGCAGAGAAGATTGAAATCTTATGTTTGTCTCCATGTTTGTCTTCGTTATTTCTATCTTCCTTATTTCATTGAGAAGAGTGAGGTATCGTTGGTAGATCTCGTTTAGACTCTCCTCCGGCTTTACTTTGAATGAGTCGTAAGCAGTGAGAATGTTCGCCTTCTTGGCTTTTATGCCCAACTTCCGTCCTTTGTATCATCCTATGCAGCTCATCCCACATCCCTTTGGCCGATGTACGGCTGTCGATTTGTCTGTATATATCATTGGGAATGCCCTGCATAAGGGTATTCATGGCTACTAGATCAGCCTTAGCTCGAGCTCTTTCCTCCAGAGAGTATTCTCTAGGCTCCTTTAGTCGCCTAGAAGCTGGAATTGCTGGAGTAGTTGTTTCGTCCCCGGGGACATGAACCCAGAACTGTGCCGGCCCCTCTTCAAGGGACTTAAGTAGATTTTCGGCTTGATCCTTTAGAGCGATGAAATTCAGAAAGCGGCTTCTCCACACTGTGTATTCGCCTCTTTGCAAGATCGGCGGACGGTTGTCATTTCCGAGTGAGTATGCATCCATGTTTGTATTGTAGTCGAGTTGTTGAAGGATCTTCGTTAATTGTTTTGAAGGTTGAAGATGATGTAATGTGCTTCACAAGAGACAAAATTAGTTAGTAGCGTTTGATTCGAAAATTAGATCGACAATTATTTTTGATTCAATCTTTAAAGTTTGATCGAAATTAATTCCGTCGAGATAGAATGTACTGAGTACTGTTCTCGTGCGAGAAATTTTGTCAGCGTGATATTTTACGAGCGAGATAAATTGCTCAAAATCATTCGGTCGAGAAAAATTTCTTGATCGTGAATTTATTTCGATCGTAAAGAAACAGTACGTTAGTAAGTTTCTCGACAAGTCAAAATAAATCTGTTGACTAGAAGAAATTTCTCGCGTGTAAATGATTTTCGCCTGGTCAAACGTTAAAAGGTTTGACTGAAAAAAGTTTTTCGAGTGAAAGTTTTTACGCATGCAAAGTCAAAATAAATCTCTCTCGAAAAAGTTTTTCGTTGTTTAATGCTCGAGAAATATTTCTAGCTGAAATCGTTTCTACTGATGACGATTCTAGCGCTGACTTCGTATTCTGACCGAGAAAAATTCTCGCGCTAGGTTTATCGATCGAGAAACTAATCCGATCGCAAAACTTAGCGAGAAAAATTTGAGCAATTGAGAAAAATTCACAGAATACGGTTAACACTAATTCGAGCAAAAAACAAAGAATCAGATAGTGAAATTTGAGGCAATTGCTCGCAATTAAGTACTAATCACGTACGAACAAGCAATTAAACACGTTATGAAGCAAAATATATCGAATTTGATCAAAATCAGAACGTGTTCTTCATGTTCTTCGCAAACAGTAACACGCAGAAGCAATTCAATCCTGAAAATCGAAGTTTAAACTGCTACAGAACTGATCGCAATGATGATCTAACACTTAAACAAGCACAGAAACACCAAGTTCAAGTCAATTAAGCACAGCATTAAGCTATTGGATCGAAAAACTTTTCGCGCCAAATCTGTTCTTCGATGGAACAGTGTTCGAAATAAAATTTCGATCCACTAACAATTTACGATTCAAAACAGAACGAATCTGCTCTGATACCAATTGTTAGGTCCTACGATTAACAACTCCACGATCCTAGGCTAGAATTCATAGTAATTCGATCGTTTTGATAAGCAATTGAATTCGATCGAAAAACTCAAATGAAGAACAAGAGAGAGAATTCGAGTAGAGTGAGAAATTACTGTTGTTTTTCTCTCTAGAAATCAAATAGCAAGCCTTTAGGATCAATTCTAAAAACTTTCTCTATTAAGCTCAATTGATTTACATGTATTTATACCAAACAAACTTGGTATAAATATCAAACTAGTCCTAATCTAAGGACTACTCTACAAAACGCCCCTAATTACAAGGACAACTAATGAAATCAAGCACAATTACAAATGGTATTCTACAGCCTTAGTCAATGAGCATGAACTAACCCGAATGTTTCTCGTGTGAGTGCGCATGCGAGCATGTTTTTTGCCTTTGCGTTTTGCGTGATTCCCTTTTTGTTATCAGCAGTGTAATCTTTAGCACCTTTGGGGTTCCAGTGGTTTTCTTAGCCGTATATGGTCCAATAGTGATTGTCTCCCAAAGATCGTAATCGATAGCGATGAGAAATTCGATCATATGATTCTTCCAAACTGCGTAGTTCGTTCCATCGAAGAGAAGCGACCTAGAGTGGGATTGACACTCTGCAAATACATCAACACTCAAAAAGGCCACTAGGTCTTAACTCAGGCGTGTTAGGCCTTTCATTGAATAACCTTGCTCTGATACCAAATGAAGTGTAGAATATGCCGAAGAGAGGGGTGAATTAGGCTATAAAAATTTTGGCTTGTTCTTCTTTGGAAATTACTTTCTTTAATAAGATATTTGCAGAGTGTGTTATTTCTCAGAAAATAGTAAGAGTATCAACATTATCTCTCTAACCCTGTTTCACAAAATATCACGTTATTCTCAAAAAGCGTTCCAACGATATTACCTAGTTATTTGCAGTCCTTCCGGGTTTGTCTCACAGAAAAGTAAATAGCAGAAAGTAAAGTGAGACATGATTTTTATACAGGTTATATCCCCAACTGGGGTTTAATCATGTTCTTGGGGTGTGATCACCCCAAGAGTTCCAATCAATCACTGAGTATTACCGGTTATGGTTACAGAATGACCGATTCTTACACAACCGAAGCACTATGGATACTAGACCTCCACCTAGGCTATCGCACGCCAAGTTTCGTTCCACGTCGTTTACCCAGGAAACCAATTCCCCGCTGGACACAATTTGCTACCGAAGGGCCACCGAATCCACCAAATTCGTCCCTCCACGTGCGAAAGACTCCACTAGTACTCCTTTGTGCGCTCAACACGTCCGAAGACAAATCACGTCCGAAGACAAGGATTTTTAGGGTAGGCTGTTGCTAAAGATCGCTCAAAGGGTACATAATTCGCAAATGAAAGCTCAACACAAATTACGAATTAATCGCAACTCAACGCTCAATCACTCTAAGGGATTCGTTTGCTTGTATGTTCGTTTGTTACCCTTCAACGTGAAGTGTTTATCTTCTATATAGACCTCAGAATCGCTTCTACACTTCACAAGGAAAGTTAAGCACATAATATGCAAGAGAAAGCTCAATAATCACTTGCATTAACTCAAAGAATCACGCCAAGAATAAAGCAATTAAGCTCAATGGTCAAACATGATCATTTACCATAAATATCAGAGTCTTACTTTCCTTCCGTGGTAATCACATCCGTTTGTCAGCACATTCCATATATAGACTCAATCAGCATATTACCACATATAAGCCCAATCAACTAATCACTTTCCAAAATATAAATCCCAAGTCGCATAAGGAAATGTAGATCATTGATTCACTGATAAAAGAGTCAAATAAGATAGCACTCAAACGGATATCTCATAGTATTCTTTTCTAAATTAACTCAATCACGTTTTCACCTACATCAGAATATCCTTTCCATATAGAACACACAGTCATGCATATCCGGGTGATCACACTGATATTCTTTCATAAAATAACTCAATCGCATGTACAACACTCAGAATATCTTTTTCATATATATAGCATACAGTCGTTCATATGTGATCACAGCGATATTCTTTCCTAAAATAACCCAATCTCGCAGACAGTTCACATATCACTCAACATGGTATATTTTCCATATATAGCACAAAGCGAGATTCCATTCATATGAAAACGTTCATAACCAGATGATCACACCAGTATTCCAGTTAAGCACAAGATCACACAAATTCGATTATCTTAACAATTTAATCACATTTAAGCACTTAATCGAATAATTTTACATACTTAAACATCATATATCATACATATCGAGTTTTCTAAATTGTACCCCCAGAATACATAATTACTTGGAATAATCAAAACTCTCACAATCATTTGGACTAAAAAGTTCTAAATCATTCTTTAGGATACACTTTTTAGTTGTTGCCTCATTAAACACCTTACTAGGAAAACCTTGAGGGAAAAGCCATAGTGAAGGAAAAAAGAGTGCAACGCGTATTTAATCCCCATGATTAGAATGTCCTTTAAGATCTCTAAGTTTTTGGACTCCAGTTGAATATACCAAAATTTCAAAAATTCTTGGAGGAAGTGCTTAGTAAATAGATCAGCAAGATTTTGACTTGACCGAACAAGTTGTACATCAATATCACTATTTTCAGAAGTCATGCGTAAAGAAAAATTTTTGTGATATGTGTTGTTCTATCACCTTTGATGTAACCTTCTTTTAATTGAGCTACGCATGCTGTGTTATCTTCAAATAGCATTGTAGAAGGTAATTTCTCAATAGATAGGTTGAATAATAGATCTTAACCAACACATTCTCGACTAGCCTCATGAATCGCTAATATTTCAGCATGATTTGACGAAGTAGCAATTAAGGTTTGTTTAACAGGTCTCCATGAAATATAGCTATACCTCCATGTGTAAATAAGTAACCTGTTTGCGAACGTCCGCTATGTGGGTCAGATAGAAATTCCGCATCTGCATAGCCAACTAAACATGTTTGTGAATCATTCGAATAAAATAATCCCGCATCCCTAGTTCCTTGAAGATAGCGGAATATTTGTTTGATCCCATTCCAATGTCGTCTAATTGGTGAAGAACTATATCGTGCTAATAAATTCACTACAAATGATATATCGGGTCTAATATGACTTGTAAGATACATAGCACTAAGATATGGAACTTCAGCACCAAGTATTTCTTCATTATTATTGTATGGTCTGAACGGATCTTTATTCACATCAAGAGATCGTACGATCGTTGGAGTAGTTAATGGATGTGTTTTGTCCATATAAAATCTTTTCAAGATCTTCTTTGTATAAGTCTCTTGATGGACAAATATGCAATTGTTTAAATATTCAATTTGTAGTCCGAGACAAAATTCGTTCTTCCGAGATCTTTCATTTCGAATTCTCGTTTCAAACATGTAATAGCTTTAGTTAACTCTTGAGGAGTTCCAATAATATTTAAATCATCAACATAAACGACAATTATGACAAATTCATTTCCACTTCTTCTCATGAAGATACAAGGGCATGTTTGATCATTTTTATACTCCTCTCTTAGTAAATAATCACTTAAACGATTATACACATATGCCCTGATTGTTTTAATCCGTAGAGTTATTTATTCAGTTTTATTGAGTACTCGAGATTCTGAATTTTCAGGCAACCGAGAAATCCCTCAGGGAGTTTCATCTATATGTCACTATCGAGTGATCCATACAAGTACGCAGTGACAACATCCATAAGATGCATATCGAGCCGTTCACGTACTGCAGACTAATTAGATAACGAAAAGTTGTTGCATCCACCACAGTGGAATGAGTCTCTTCGTAATCAATGTTAGGTCTTTGTGAAAAACCTTGAGCAACAAGCCGTGCTTTGTATCTCACCTATCTCATTTTTCTTTCGAATGAAAACTCATTTATATCCAACTGGCTTTACATTTTCTGATATACGGACCACGGGTCCGAATACTTTCCGTTTCTCAAGTGATCTTAATTCTGTCTCGGTTGCATCTTCACATTTTGGCCAATCACTTCTTTGTCGACATTCGTTTATAGATTTTGGTTCATGATACTCGTTTTCATTAATCTCGTGTAGCGCTACGTTAAATGAGAAAGCATCGTCAACGTGGACTTCGTCTCGGTTCTATCTTATTCCATTATGGGCATAATTTATTAAGATCTCTTCATTTTCAATATTTTCACAACTTTCAGGTACCTAATCAGATTTATTTATGCCCATGGACTCTCTTAGAGTTGACTCAATTTGACCATCTATTTTATTTGCTCCTTTTCTTTTACAATGATTCTTGTCTTTGGATCCCGATGGCCTACCACGTTTCAACTGGGGTTTCGGCTCAATTTTATTATTAGAAATATCATTAGATGTATCAATTCTGATAGGAGCATTAACAGTGGTTATATGCGATTTAGTCACCTTTTCTACTCAGTAAAACTGTTTGGCAATTGATTTGCTAAATTTCGTAAATAAATTATCTTTTGAACTTCAAGTTCACATTCTTTTGGAGGATAAAATGAGCCAATGAAAAATTCATTCCAAATATCTTTAATCAGCTGTTTATTTTCTTTATCTCCCATTAATGTTGGAAATTTTGATTCCTCAAAAATGACAGTCGGCAAATCGAGCCGTAAATAAATCTCCTGTCAATGGTTGTAAACTTTTAGTATTGACTTAGATTCAAATCCAACATATATTCTCAATCTTCTTTGAGGTCTCATTTTAGTGCGTTGTGGTGGAGCAATTGGGACATATACTGCACATCCAAAAATTCTCAGATGGAAAATATCTAGTTCCTGACCGAAAATCATTTGTAATGGGGAAACATTATGATAACTTGTGGGTCGAATGCGAATAAGTGATGCTGCATGCAAAATAGCATATCCCCAACATGATAAGGGAAGATTCGACTTCATTAGTAATGATCTTGCTATTAACTGTAATCTTTTTATTAATGATTTCGCAAGTCCATTTTGAGTATGCACATGTGCTACGGGATGTTCAATATCAATCCCAATAGACATACAATATTCATTAAAAGCTTTAGAGGTGAATTCACCTGCATTGTCAAGACGTATTTTCTAAATTGGATAATCAGAAAAATGTGCTCGTAATCGGATTAACTGAGAAAGCAATCTAGCAAACGCAATTGTGTATTGATAATAATGATACATGTGATCATTTAGTTGATGCATCAATTAAAACCATGAAGTACCTAAATGGGCCACATGATGGATGAATTGGTCCACAAATATCACCTTGAATACGTTCTAAACGCGTGATAGATTCATTTTTTTAATTTTACGGGTGGTGGTCTAGCGAGCGCCAAGGCTAAATCCGTCGAGGGTTGCAAATGTGCTCATGTTCGAGCGAACTGTCCATCTGCCTTTCGGCCACCTCATGGGTCAAGTTCGAGTGTGGCCAGACCTACCCATCTGGCCACTGCCCGACAGATCATTTCTGCCGAACATATCTCGTGGTCTAGTTACCACCGAGCCCGGCCGAGTACTGCTCGGCCGCCGTTGACCGAGGTCAACGGTCAAGATCCGTTAACTACATAACAGTTTTTAATTTTCCTTTTGAGCAAGCATGACAGATAACTCATTGGATTGAATAATCTTATTTTTCAAAGTGTGTCCACATGAGTTCTCAATATTTCTTCGCATCATAGTTGAATCGGGATGGCCTAACCGGTCATGACACACTACAAATAAATCATTGTTTATAAAATTCGACTTAATTGCATTAATATACGCATAGTATAAACCGGAGGATAGTGCGGATAATTTTTCTGTAACGCATTTTTTATTTAAAATCACATTTGTGATTTGAAGGTATTCATTTTCACCTTCTTTTGTAGTCTCAACATGATATCCGTTTTTACGGATGTCTTTAAAACTCAATAAGTTTCTATGAGACTTCGAAGAATGTAATGCATTTTCAATATGCAATTTTGTTCCTCCGGATAATAAGATATTCGCTCTTCCAGAACCTTCAATCAATTTTGTAATTCCCGAAATAGTATTAACATTTGCTTCTTGAGTAATCAATCGGATGAAATATTTCTTATCTGTGAGTATTGTATGAGTCGTTGCGCTGTCCACAAGACATATATCTCCACGTGTGTTCATCCCTCAAGAAAATAATAAAACACATTAATTATAATTATACATAATATTCATGATAATAGAGCACATACACGTACATAAAATTCATGATAATACATCACACATACGTATTTAAATTTCATGATAATACATCACATATACGTACATAAAGTTCACGATAATACATCACATATACGTACATAAAGTTCATGATCAATATGATACATAATAATAATAAGTCTTTTATTCATTATGATTGGCGAGAAATTCTACAAGATCCATGTGGGGAATATCGTCGATGTTGATATTAGAACCTGCTTCATCTTGGACAAAGTTTGTCTCAACTTTCTTTCCTTTTTCAAGCGATTTTTTATAGAGCTCAACAAGACGTTTTGCCACACGACATGTACGAGCATGATGACCTTTCATACCACAACGAGAACATGGTTCATCGAATCGCCTGTTAGATTGCTCGTTGGTTTCCTCTTTGTTTTCATTTTTCCTTTTCTGATGAAAATTATCATAATTACCATAATGTTGACGGCTACGGCCAGACCACGACCACCTCTACGACCTCGATTATTATACCTGCCACGACAGAGAAAGCTATTGCCTCGATCACTTTGGTATGTGTTCATATTGACTTTAGGAATCGGAGCAGAGCCCGTTGGTCGTGATTGACGGTTCTTCAATAATAACTCATTATTTTGTTCAGCAACAAGGAGACATGAAATTAATTTTGAATATTTTTCACGATATTGTTGTTGTAACAACAAATTCGTTGCATGGAACGTGGTGAAGGTTTTCTCCATACTTGCTTCTGTAACTTCATGTCCACACAATCTTAATTGAGAAGTAATTCTGAACATAACAGAATTATAATCACTTACAGATTTATAATCTTGGAAGCGTAAAATTGTCCATTCATATTGGACATTTGGTAGGATCACGGTCCTTTGATGGTCGTATCTTTCTTTCTGATTAGTCCACAAAATAAGTGGATCTTTTAGAGTGAGATATTCCACCTTTAAACTTTCATGAAGGTGGTGACGGAGAAAAATCATGGTCTTGGCCTTGTCTGGGCTCGATACCGTATTATCAGCTTGTATAGTAGTTCCCAGACCTTCGATTCAAGCTGGATTTCGGCATCCAAAAATCCATGATAAATAGTTCTTGCCCGTGATATTCAGAGCAACAATATCAAGCTTTTGAAGATTCAACATTTTGCTATCACAGAATATAACAATTGGTTAAGAAAAATAGTTCGAAGCGTAAATAAAATATTAACGTTATTGCGATAAAAGTAAAAAGTCAAAGTTTGAATAAACTGACATAATTAGAAAGTCAACGGCCCAGCTACGATTCGAAATCTAGTGCTCACGCCACAAGTTTGTGGAGGTTATCGCAAGAGCTAGCGGGCTTTTTGTGTTGTAAGATATGAAATGTGTATATTATACCTTGGCGTGATGACGTCGACGAAATTCAATGGTCGGAACTCGTGCTCGGAGTGATGACGTCGGCGAACCTCGATTGGTAAGAGCCTCGTGCTGATAACCTGTTATAAAATATTTAGTTTTATGGTATATATATGGAAGCTTTAATGCTAAGAAGTATGATATCAATATTTTACTAGTGGTATGATACAAGAGAAAGAACACTTATGATATCTTGTACATATTTCAATGGAACGATACAACATATTCAAGAACACTTATTATCTTGTACATATTTCAATGGAACGATACAATATATTTATAAGCAAAACTTTCATCTACCTAACATTTACAACTATTAAATATGTGGACATCCACATAATAAATTTTCATAACACAAACGTATTATAAAAAATTTTCCAAAATCAAGTTGCAAAAAAGAAAGATTTTTTAGTCAAAATCATCAAAGATGGATTGCCATTTTAATACTACCCCGTAGTTTTGATTCTCAGTCCAAGTCTTCCTTCAATAACGATGCTATCAAGCAAAAATTCCAGAGCTTAAAGACTCCAAAAGAGAGCAATTATAATTTGTAAGGTAAAAATTTTCTTTTCTTTATGATGTTTCATGTCAGTACAACGTTGTTTTGTTCTACTTTTTTGGCTCCCATGATATATTTATCATTGCCCGCCCCCTACTGTACGACGAACTTAGCACCATTCATCATCTATATGGTTTCTTTTTCACGACAAGAACATTGCACTAGCGACAGATACCACATGTTTGTTGTAATAATGTTCGTCGTTGAAAGCATATAAGTAGTCAAGCAACAATCAAAACTAAGTAAAGAAAGAAAAAAAAAAACCTAGAAAGCCATGTCCAAGAAGAAGACTCATATTCTTGCAGTACCTTTCCCAATCCAAGGCCATATAAGCCCCATGATTCAGCTCTGCAAACGCATATTAGCCTCGGCCGCCGCCGAGGAATCCATTCGCATCACTTTTGTCCTAACAGAATCCCACAGCTTCCACCTGAAAATATCGCCGTCGTCGTCAACAAACATCGTAAAAGTCCCAGACGTAGCCGTCGAAGAGTTAGATCCATACGAAAAACACTTCAAACTCCTCGAAACTTCGTTCAGAAGGGGAATTCGAGACGTCATCGAAAGGTTTAATGACGAAGGCGGTCGAGAGAACGGGCTTAAGGGGGCGGTGCTTTTTACTCAGGCTTTCTTGGTGAGTTCGATCTTCTACCATATTCGCAAGGGTATTTATGAGATTTCGCCCGAGGACCAGAGTGCCGAGGTCTTGCTCCCCGGGATGCCCGCGTTGAGCGTTAGGGATTTGCCATCGTGGATATACGAGGTCGGGACTCACGGGGCGATACTGAGGGCACACGTCGAGCAGTTTGCCACGTTCGAAGATGCCGACTGGCGTCTGTTCAACACTTTCGATGAGCTTGAGGCTGAGGTTAGTTTGTTGTTGATATGTTGAATGATTACTGTTCCTAAAAGCTTATCCCACGAGCCCCTTACGTTTAGGCTGATTTCTTTCTTATCTAATCTTCGGCGTGTAATTTTGATTGTGGTCGTGTGGTTCCTTACTCGTGAAGTTTGGGCCAGACTCTTAGTGCTCGTTTCGTTTCTAGGTTTAGGACTTAAATTTAGTTTAGGTCATGTTAGTTTGTCTGGTTCGTGATGTAAAGCATGTTTTACACATCACATGTCTACGAGTTTAGATAAAAAAGACCTAAGCAAATGTGTTTGTCTAAATCCTAACCAAATACACATTTATTGTAGCAATTAATTACTTCCATATAAACCTTATAATTGAAGCCCTCTTAGATAAAATCCCAGTTACCAAACAAACACTCCTACATGTTAAATGACCATTTCACCCCACACATATATCATAATTTAAATTTATATACTTCCAACAATTGGTTAGGCTTCTATGATGCTATTTTCAGATACTGAGATGGATGGAAACAAACAATTACAAAATTCTAACCGTCGGCCCCACCATCCCGTCCACGTACACGGACAAGAGACTGCAGGGAAACTACGGCTACGGCGTCAGCTTCTTCAAACCACAAGACGACGACGAAGACGGAGAATCACCGCCGCCCACCCACACCAAGCAATGGCTCGACTCGAAACCCGAAATGTCAGTGGTATACATATCGTTCGGAAGCATCGCGATATTCGGGGAGAAGCAGATCGACGAGCTCCTAAAGGGCCTGACAGAGACCGACCACAGCTTCCTGTGGGTGGCTCGGGACGAGGCCGGAAGAATCCCTCGGGACTCCTTCCCGCCGGACAAGGGGCTCATCGTGGGCTGGTGCGATCAGCTCGAGGTGCTGAGCCACCGAGCCGTGTGCTGCTTCTTCACGCACTGCGGGTGGAACTCGACCCTCGAGTCGGTGGTCTCGGGAAAGCCCATGGCGGTCATGCCTCAGTGGGGGGATCAGACCATGAACGCCAAGTTCGTGGCCGACGTGTGGCGGGTCGGGCTTCGGGCCGAGGGGGATGGGGACGGGATTGTGACGAGGGAGGAGGTGAGTAGGTGCGTGAGGGACGTTATGGGCGAGAGAGGGGATGAGGTGAGGAAGAATGTGGTGAAGATGAAGGAGATGGCTTTAGAAGCTGTGTCTGAAGGAGGGAGCTCCGATCGAAACGTGGCCAAGTTCGTAGGTGAACTGTTGAATCCGTAAAAAAAATGGCTTGCATAGATATTTATTTAATGGACAAATTCCTTATGTCCATTTCAAAGTTTAAACTTAATGTTCAGTACCCTAGCGATAATTCTTCCTTTTTACCCATCTGCGAAAAAAGTTGTGTAATTAATACTCCAAACAGTGAACGGACGAAAATATCATTTCCAAAAATTAAATTGGACATCATACCAACTGTTTTGATTATTATACCAACTGTTATTCTAGTTATACCAACTAATAATGTGAAATTATGACAACAGAACTGAACTCTAATAACAGATTGTATAATATCTACAATTTCTGGTATAATAGCAACTTAGTTGGTATAATCTCCAATTTTGCTGTATAAAATTAATAACTTTATTTATTGGTATAATAACGAAAATAAATGGTATAATTTCCACAATTTTTGGTATAATTACAAAATTGGTTGGCATACTATCTAATTTTGCTGTATAAAAATTAGAATAACAATATTTGCTGGTAAATAATGAAAATAGATGGTATACTTGTCCTCAATTTCTGGTATAATAGCAAAATTGGTATAGTGCCTAGTTTTTCGCTATAAAATTATAATATCTTTATTTATTGGTATAATTTCGAAAATAGATGGTACAATTTCTGGTATAATAGCATAATCATTTGGTATAATGTCCAATTTCATTATATAAAATTCGAATCTCATTATTTAGTGGTATAATAGCGAAAACATATGGTATGGTTTAACATTTTCTGTTATAATGTCCAATTTTGTTGCTATAATAACAAATTTTTTTCGTATAGTACATGTGAAAATAATATTCAGCTTTTTTTAATATATGAGACATTGGTATTTTCGTAACGCTGAAAAGACCATTTTAGGTAATAAAAAGAAAGAAATTTTCAAATAAGTACTTACAAGGAACAAATAATTCGAGAGGTGTTTAAGAGAAATTTTAAAACACAAAGGGGACTGATAAGGAATTTGCCCTTATTTAATCCTTTACAAGCCAGTCGAGTAGCCCGAGTAAAGTTTCGCCCTTAAGTTTCTGAGAGCAGTATTCGGCCAAGACATTCCATAGGTCTCCAACGGTCCACCGTTCAGATTTTATCCACATTACCGTCGACTCGAGTTTCTGCAGCTTGTCTGAATCAAATGTGTAATATAACATGAAAGGTCGAAGCGACTGGGACGCTGCGAGCCATTGTATCACAGATTTAACTTCAGGGTCTCCACCGAAGGCTCCACAGCCCCAATTGCCCGTCGCCACGCCAATCTCGCCATGATTATTATTGCCAATCGTCTCCTTGGAAAAACTTAAAAACTGCTGTTGACCCGAGAAGCCACAGAAGGCCTTGTTGGTCTCGCGCAAGAGGTTTTCGGCTTGGTACTGTCTCCACCCAGCCCTGCGAAGCGCGTCGATTGCTACGATTCTCGTCGTGCGCCTCCCGAATTCGTCGAAACCCTTTTCGTCTCTGTGGTCGCCAGAAAATTGAAACGAAGAAGCGTAGCCAGTGTAGTTTGAGTATCTCTCGGCCCCGACGATCTCTATAGCCTCGTTGGCGGCCATTTCTGGCATGAAAAGCATCCCCACGATTAGTTCTGGGTTGATCATGAAACGAATCTCTTCTTGGACGCACCCCCGCCTTAGAGCGCCCCCTCCTAAGCATTTGTTTGCGAAATCAACTTCAAGGGCATCCAATTCTTGATCTTCGATAAGACCAGAAGTGCGAACCTACCATAGGATGAAAAGGAGATGATCAAAGACTGATTGGTTTATCAAGTAATTGCCAAGCTTTACCTCCATGGGACATAGCGGGGTTGTCGAGCTTGACCAAAACTCAGCCTCGGGGTAAACGATGTAGGACGGGTTCTTCTCCCGTGGAAGAACCTTCCTCTCGAAGGAGACATTTCCTTGGGGCATAATTGAGCATATCCTCTCGAAATAGTGCACAATGCACCTTATTTTATGTTCCTGCTTCTCATCTTTCGACTTATAAAGAGACCTGAAGGTAGGACGGAAAAATCTGAAAGCGTTTATGAAATGGAATGGCGAGAAGTGAGAATTCGAGGGAAGAAAATGCTAGCATACACAAATAAATTATCGAAGTTGATTGACCGAACATGATGGACACGTCGATTGCCAGTTGGGTACAAGCAAAACAGAGCACAGGCCAATAGGGCAGCGATCAATTCCTGAAACAATCATACAATCTCCCATCAAAAAGCCCAAATTATCGTCTGACTGTATACAGATTCTCCACCATAATGCACGACGATCGCTCGCTAAAATACCTGACTGAGTACAACAATGCCTGGATGCTGCGATTCAAGTAGTCTGAGACCGATTGATACTGCTTCTCGACCGAAGAGAACCACAGTTGAATTACGATAGTGAGACTCCAGCAACTCAGGCAGCCTCAGCACCAAATCAGAAAGCCTTGGAACCACTTCTGAGAACCAATTCTCAGCTTGATCCCTTGGCATCAACTAGAATCGCAATATAAATTAGGTAAATATAACTGCAATTGAAGCTATCAGTGTGATGCCTATTTTAGCCCGTAACACAGTGGCTGTTTCATATCCTCCATCTGTGAGTCTACCTAAAATCATTTAACAGAGAATGACCAATTACATCGTCGAAGTAGAGAGATATTCCGAGGGGAAGAGATGAATCGCGGTAGAACAACGTCGACGATGACGACGACGAGAGCAAATTGCGCATGTCAGTGATTGCTTTGGCTAAGCCCTGACCGGAGGTTATTTCGCTGTGAAGGGGGCCTTTGGTGAGCGAGCTGAGTAAATCAACCATCGAAGTCGGCCACCCAACGCCGCCGTGTTCTGCCGAGGATAACGGCGGCAGGAAGGAACGTACCGAGCTGAAGTCGTCTCTATACTCCATTGGAATGGTAGATGAATGAAAGCTTAGTTGTTGTTTGACTCAGACGATTATTGGTTAATCGTATTATTTATATGACTAAAGATCGTGCACTGCAAAGCTGTGACGAATGATTTAATTTAGTTTCTTGCTGGCGATGTAGTATGGTTGACATTGACTTGCATGCATATTTTAAATATATTTAGATACTCATTCAGAAAACAGAAAAATTAAGTTTGATGACTATCGTATTATTTATGTTATCCCCCCTAATACCCCTTAATAATCCCAACCAAACATAGTGTAAATGGTGGCATGATTGTTGGCATTATAGTTAAATGTGTCACTCCACTGTTAAATATATTTCGAAAATCCCTTCGTTTTTTTGTAAGTTTCTATCGAGCTTGGTGCGGGCCCGTGTTTTAGTGCGGGCCGTAAAACATGCCCAACCCAAAATATCCACGTTTCTCTTGAACTCATTCTTTGACCTTCAAAACATGAATGATTTCATTACACACACACTACACTTCCCCCCTTTCTTTTAGAGCAACCATTTCGAATTGATCTCTACAATAACATTCTGATAGAATCACGCAACGTACTAATTACTTATCTTCGAATCCTAAAGATTCAAATGGTCCGAAAGAGGAGAAGATAAAAGAATTAAAGAAAACGAGGAAATAAAAAGCAACTTGGTTATTAACATTAGCAATAAAAGGGTGACCAAGGGTGAAGAACCTTGGTTTCCGAAACGTATCTGACTTAAGGATCATTAAGCATTTAGCTCAAATCCCATGAATGGTAACAAACCAAACAAATTCCCTTTACTTGTCTGTGCACATACACTGAATCCATACACAAAACGTTGTTTGTTCGCATAATATATATTACCACAATCATGCATGTACATAAGTAAATCTTTCTTTCCAAGGAATCTTTATAGTCAAGAATCGATTCTACCAACATACGTTTCATTTCCTTTTCATAGAAACCTTTCGCTTTCCTTTTTCTTCCCTTTCTCCTCTACAGAAAGCACAGCACACAGAAGCTCTCAAACTTCTCTTCCTCTCTCAACTTCGCTGACAATTTTCATTACATTCCAAGCCCACGATGTAATAAAGAACAACAAAAGAGCACTCGAAGCTAAGTGTTTCGTTCTATCTGAGCAGTTGATTAAGATGTAAATTGACAGAGAAAACCTGCTGTGAACTTCCCACTGAGGAAAAATCTGTAAGAAAAGAAAAACTGCTGTTTTTTGACATTACTTTTCGTTTACTTCACTCCTTGATTTATTATATTACATGGGCTTTGTGAGAATAACTGTTATAGATATGAGGATGGAGCTACCCAAGAGATCGAAGGCATCGTCGAATGTTAAGAACACGGCGGAGTATTATTACAGCTTCGGAAAAGCTAGCGCGAACCAAGACAAGAGAAAGCCGAGGATGGTGTGCCGTTACTTCACGGCGGAATCTGTGATTCTGTTAGTTCTCATGACGGCGTCGTTGCTGATTCTGCCGCTGGTTTTGCCGCCGTTACCTCCTCCGCCGTTAACGCTTCTTCTGTTTATTCCGTTTCTCATCTTGGGATTGCTTATGGTTTTGGCTTTCTTGCCTACTTATGTAACATCTAGGAATGCGATGAATTCTCGTCATAATTATATGTATGCTAAAAAAAGTCAATTTTTTTAGTGGGAAGAAATGAGGATTTTGGTGGGGTTTTACTTGAGTAGAGATGGAGAGCATTTTGTTTTCCGTTGTTTGTACGTATTTTTCTTTGTAATTGCATGTCGAACAAAAATAAAGACTTGTGATTTTGCTTTCATGAATTGAATAGTTGCGTTATAACGAATTGATTCTAACCCTAGGCTTTTTAAATAAAATAATGCAATTTTAATCAAAATTTAATAAAATAGGGTAATTTCGTCTGAAATTAATAAAATAGCGCAAAACGCGGCCATTAAATGCGACGCCGCGACTATTAGCCGCGACGATGATGTGGCGAGGCCCTTTTTTTACTTCATATACATGCGTTGCCCCCATTAGGGGCGATTCACTTCTACGTGCCACATCATCGTCACGTCTAATAGACGAGGCGTCGGATTTAACGGCCGCGTTTCGCCCTATTTTATTAATTTCGGACGAAATAACCTCATTTATTAAATTTTGATTAAAATTGCATTATTTTATTTAAAAAGCCTAGGGTTAGAATCAATTCGTTATAACGCAACTATTCGATTCATGAAAGCAAAATCACAAGTCTTTATTTTTGTTCGACATGCAATTACAAAGAAAAATACGTACAAACAACGGAAAACAAAATGCTCTCCATCTCTACTCAAGTAAAACCCCACCAAAATCCTCATTTCTTCCCACTAAAAAAATTGACTTTTTTTAGCATACATATAATTATGACGAGATTCATCGCATTCCTAGACGTTACCAAATTTTCAAAATAAAAAGATTTTTTATCCTTAAATAATTTACATATTTTAGCTAGTCTCCTTAGTAAGACAAAAAACTTTACATAACCACAAAATACAACTTTATATATAGATTAATTAGAACAAAGCGGCTATATTTAAAAAATTAGTGAAGATTAACAAAAAGTAATTGCATTGCATCTTCACGCTTTCAAAAATCATGAAAAAAAACATTAAAAAGACAATAATTAAACGTTACTTGAGTTACATAAGTAAAATATGATGGGCCTTATATTAGAAAGTTGTGTATAAGTTAATAATTTATGAGCTAAATACGTTTATGAAGATCCTTAATTTTTCATTTTATATTTTTGAAATAATATAATATATATAGGTGTGTATATTTATATATATAATATATTAAAAATTTTAGAATTTCGGTATTCGGTATAATCGGTATACCTAATTTTAAAAACTTTCATACCATTACCGTACCGAAAATTTTCGGTACGGTATCATACCTTACCAAAAACTTTGGTATACCAAAATTTTCGATATTTTCGATATGATTCGATACGATAATGACGGTATTTCGGTATTTCGATATTTTTCCGTACCCTAAAAGAGAGTGCCTTTCGAACTCATATCAGGTTGAAATTCTTTGTTATATTTTATGGGCCTCTGAGGAATCCTTCTCTTGCAGTCCATATAAATTGTTCTCATGAGTCATGAGGTCTAAATTTGAAAATACTTCGTTTTAGTGTGTCTATGTTGCAATTTACTGAAATCCTTGCAAATAAAAGCAACATGAGAATAATAGCTAGCTACTGCAGTTGACTCGGACTTCTAGTACAGAAAGAACAATGTCTGCTGACGCCACTATCGATTACAAATCCGATGGAATCCTGAAATCGCTTGATGAAAAACTTGCTTTATGCAGCAAGGTTGTTACATTTTCTTCTTATGTTTTAATGCGTATACTTCTTTGATTTCATAAATATGGATGATATCCTCAAATTCTGTAAACCTAATGTTGATGCTAGCTGATTGAAGCTGGAGATTACGGCGGTTCCGAAGAATCAATTTCCGAGCTCGTTGGTATCCTTGATTCGGTAGAATCGGAAAATGAGGACGCGTGCCGTGAAATTCTTGCTGAAATACATCGATGTGTCGCTTCAACTTCTTTGCTTAATCAGGTTGGCTCCTCGGGTGTCTTTTTTATCACGTTTTGGTATTGGTAGTTTCCCCGTGTTGTTAATATCTTGTTTGTCTTCCAGGAGGTTATTGATGCGTTGGCATTTGAGTTGCCCAAAGCAGTGGCGAGGCTTTCTTGTTTGTCGAATGGGTGCTTGGAGCTCGCCGAAAAAGTAGTTCAACAGTTTGTGGATAGATGCAATCCACGTGATATGCTTCCAATTCTCTGTGAGGTGAGTTTATTATCACCTGATTGTAGTTTATTCTTTGCTATACAATATACCACGGCAGCTAGGCACTTAGCTATAGAACTATATGAGATACTCTTGTGGAACGAGGTGTACTATTGTTTCATTTATATTGATGCTTTTCATCTCTGCTGCATAATATCAGGCATTAGATTCTCCATCCGAGCACTTCATGGTTCCCAGTTACTATATTCCTCTTCTTGGTGGGCTCAGTAAAGGTAATGTATATACACTTGGAATTATCAATTTAAGGGAGTAGAGATGTTATTGGATTTGAGTGCTTACGCTATCCATCCTTCATCCAAATTAAATATTTGTTCATATTTTATGGTTCTAGCTCTTACTCTGATCCAGAGACGTCATTTTGAGCAAGTGAAAGCTGCAATTCCAATTATACTGAATGTGCTAAAGACAATATCTTTTGAGCTGGACTATGAAGATACAGATTATGAAATGTTGTTTCATACGGCTATTGGTGTTGCAAACTCTATCAAAGCAATTTGTGGGAAGTTGGTATACCAATATTTGTCCTTATCTCTTATGCGTATTATCCGTTTATTGCCATCATGTTCTCAAACAACTTTGGTTGTCAAATAAATTTATCAGGATGGAGAGGGCAGCGAAAAACTCGGTGCTTTATTTGGCTTATACATCTTGCAGCTCATGGTCAATTCTTTTCTCGAACATGAAATTCTGATTCACTTGATTCACATTCACATCATTCTCTGATTGACTTTCTGTTGCTACACTCTGTGATTAAAATCACCCGTTTCTTGCAGGCTCTTGTTTCAATTAACTTTTCAAGTGAACATTGTCCTCCACTGGTTCTAGAATTATCTGATCTCCTACAGCACTGCCAGTTATCTTATATTAGGTTGATAACAGGACATGGGATCGATATACTTCAGAAGCTAGTTGTTGAAAGTAGGTAGTCTGCTTACCATGTTACCATTTGCATTAGCCTGCATTTTTATGGAATCGTAATATAATCGCATATGTCACTGGATGATCGTTTCAGCTGCAGATGATAATGATGATATCATGGATAGCTTTTCCCAGGTCAGGCTCGGAGCAACTCTTGAAGGTTGCAATCGTTGTTATTGTCAGGTTGTGGTTGGAATACTTAAAAAATTTAATGTAGTTACTAAAACGAATATTGAAAATGTTGATCCAGTTATATGGGGCTACATGGTTACTGAGGTTGCCAAAGATGATATCAGCAGTGTCATCAAAGAACTCCAAGGTAACTGGACTCGCAGATGGGAAGCAATCGGCATGCTAAGGTACATGTGGTCATGCGTCGAGTTGCCATGGAAGCTAAAGAAGCATGGCGTCAAATTCCTTCTCCAAATCATGGATGGCATTGTGCCACATCTAGAAAATAACTCCGTGGACCACTCAATTAATATGACTACTATGCATGTTAGTCTCCAGGTAGTTGATTCTATTGCTCAACTCCTTGCTGCATTTTCCAATTCCGTGAGTACCTAACAACTTAACTCTATTCTTAGGCTATTGAAACCGTGTTCATGTATGCTTCAGATAAGGAATTAAGGAAAGATGCATTTGGGGCATTTAAAAAGGTAAAATAATGGTATACAAGCTTATTGAAGTCATGCCTTCATCAAACTCGTTGTCTTCTATTATGCTTAACCTTCATTTTGATATCATTCTTTTTTTCAAATATATTCTCCTTCTGAAATCAGGTGCTTGCGGACGTTCCACCTTCACTTAGGCTCGATGTCCTGAAGGCTTTGGTAGTGAGAAGTGACTCTTCTTCCATGGTAAAGTAAACCATTCGATATCTGTCAACAGTCCTACAGCTGGACAATCCTAGCAATGATAAGTTAACTTCCACTCACTTTTGCACAGATTGCTATCCTTCTAGATCTTGTTAAAGAGGAAATGCGCATGGGAATCGTGAAAGAAACATCATCCTCTGACGCCAACCAAAATAACAAAGTCACTTTGCGCACCTCTTTTTGGAGCCCATCTGCCCTCGAATTCGTGGAGTTCGTTCTGAAACCTCCAAAGGGTGGACCTCCATCCCTCCCCGAGTCCGGCGATGCGGTATATATCCCGACCCTCACTTAGTACATTAAATTAAATGACCGTGGAGATCAAATATGTTATGTTATCGCAGGTTTCTTCTGCCCTCAATCTGTACAGGTTTATCTTTCTTACAGAATCAACAGGTAAACGAATGATAGGCCAAAACTATTTTCTCATTCCTTTTATAACCTAACCTCTTGTATCTTCGCAACACAGTTCCTTGAAAGTAAAAGTAAAACTTCGATTCGAACACAACTTTGATCTGACCCTTTCTTATTGCAGGGAAGTCAAACTATACCGTAATTTTATCAAAGGACAACCTTCGAAAAGCCTACCACGAATGGTTTCTTCCTCTGCGAGCGTTGGTGGCATGGGCTATCGATGAAAGCCAAAACGATGATAGTGAAATGATGGCCCATATATGCACGTTAAATCCCATCGAAGTGGTTCTGCACCGATGCATTGAACTCGTTGAAAATGAGCTAAAATGTGTATAGCTCACATGCAACACTATGTACGCAACGCAACGAAGGATCAAAGAGAAGTTGCAATGGTTTTGCGATTTTTGTTTTTCTGGCTCGAAGTTTCCGGGTGCTTATCGAAGCGTAGGGCTGCTCTTCGGTTTTGACCGAGAATTCTCATGTATATTCAGGCTTATTTATACTTTTTTTTAAGCGCAAGGGCTTGCTATAAACCGGTCAAGTAGTGTGTCAATTAATTCTTTTATTAGCACTAGTTAATTATTAACTTACTATTTTTAGTTAATTATAATCTACTTGTAATTTAATAATAAATCAATTTTTCTTTTTAAATTAGATACTATAGCACAGGCATTTCAGGTGCAAGATTTCTATGGTCACGATTATCTCCTCATTCATCCCACAACATAGCCATAGTAATATTGTTGTATTGGATTAATGGGGATATTTATTTCATTTTCTTATAAAAAGGAGAGATGTAGCGCTAATGTAGATATTACATTTTAATTGGAGCTGTCAATTTGGCGACCGCCGCCAAATTATCATTTAATAATATTAATGAATCATTAATTAAATCATCTAACTAAATTTATATTTATTATCTTTTAGGCTCTGTCTGCTTTCCAAGAAAGGACCGATAATATAAATAATAATCTGTTTTAATGTGTTTGGTCTTACTTTTGGCAGCTCGATATTAAACAAAAGTCTAATAAAATAAAATGGGCCCTCTGATAAATAATCTGAAACCCATGGTATGATAAGGATAAATGGGCCTGATAAATAATATGTATTGGGCCTAACATGACTTATTATAACAAACACACCCTTAGTATATATTATATAATCTATTCTAATTTATTAAACGTGAGGAGTGAGTATAAACTGTCATTTGCTCTGTCAGTTTTAACTAAGAAAGATAATATTTAAATTATAATATTACTCACTATCATGTAATTACTATTTTTAGTTAATCATTATTTTTTAGTTAATAAGTTAATTTTAAAATTAATGTATATATATACATAATTAAATTGAAGTTATAATTTCAATTAACTATTTTAAATTAAATAAATTTAATCGTATATATTTATATATTATAACACACGCATTGATTATGCAAACATACTAGTATATATTAGTACATAAGCACATGCTATGCCTGTGCAATATTAAATATAAATATATTATTTTATATTTTAATTTATTATAAAATTAAATTATAAATTTAATTTTTTTTATTACTTTTATTATGTATAAGAAAATTGATTTGGGGATAATTGTAATATTTATCAGTATCATGGGTAAATTTAATAATTATTATTGATATACCAAATTAATTAGATGATAGTTAGTCTCCCATTTAATAAAATAAAGATAATTAATTGGCGGATCTAATTTTACTTAAGAGGACAAAGTAAAATAGTAGAAGACGGCGTCGTTTGTATGATTGAAAGGAATCGCTGACGATTTGAAGGAAGTCGAGGAGAAAAATCAGCGCCACTCGTTTAAAGCTCTGTGCTGTGTGTGGCTAAAATGGCACACGTCACAACGTAGCTTAGCCTAAGCAGCTTCAGAAGCCAAATGCTTGGGATTATTTACGGTCTTCTAAGCAGACGCATAATCACTGCAAGTTCCATTACTGAGAAGCATTATGATATCTACCACCACGAACCGATATGGTGTTTCTGGTGGTGGTAAAGTTGATGGTATATTGTTCGTCAAACGTCGTTTTGTTGGAGGTACTTCATCGACGTACTTTCATCGGAGTCTGAAAGCTAGTAGGTTTCCGATCAGACATGCCTATTCTCACCGTCGAAAGTTGGATGATATGGTTTTAATAGCCCCGTGCTCGTCGTCGTCGTCTTTTAAGCTGCGGAAAAGCGTGGCGTGTGGGTGTGGAAATAATAATTACAGTGGGCAACTAGAAGACGACGACGATGATGATGGAAAGGAAGTTAATCCCAGCGTTTCTGGTGCTGACGATGATGATATCGACGATACATGGGTGCAAGATTTGTTGCGTTCGGGGAATTCTACTCCAATTGTATCTGCGTGCTTCGTCGGCCTGTTCACTGGGATTGCTGTTGTGCTTTTCAATTATGGGGTAAACTCTCATCAGAATCCTTAATACTGTTCTATGGTCCACGTTGGTGCTGTAATGTCTCATTGGAAGTCTGGTGATATTTTCACATTAACAGATATATGTGGGTGGCTTCTTAAATAGCTTTTTCTTAGATGCCAATGCAGTCATTATTAAGACAATTGAATTTTCGGCCTGATGTATTTCCTCAAATGGGGTTAATTCTGGAGGCTCTGATTGCTGCGTCCGACTTATCTTAAATGATTCCTTGGACCGAAATTTAATCAGCAAATATAATCTGAGAGCGGTTTTGAAGGTGGAGAAAATCACAAGAGTGCTTGAATGAGTGCTGTAAAACTCGTATTTAGGTTATAGGTGAGAAGTGAAAGCTTTTTGCATTGATCTTTAAGCTGACTTGATTATCCATAGTAGGTACATGAAATACGTGACTTGTGCTGGGGTTCAATCCCAGAGCAAGGTGCATCATGGCTAAGAGATGAGCCCATCAAATCAAAATGGGTGCCTGTAGTCCTAGTCCCCGCTTTTGGGGGGTTGTTAGTCTGTTTGATCAATATTGTCCGAACTACCCTGGAGGAGAACTCATCTCGTGATACCGTGATGTCAACTTTCAAATCTGCACTAAAGCCTATTTTGAAGACTGTGGCTGCTTGTGTTACTTTGGGAACTGGGAACTCACTGGGACCCGAAGGGCCAAGTGTAGATATTGGGGTCTCTGTAGCAAAAGGAATTGGTGCCATTTATGGAAAAGGAGCTGAAAAGAACCTGTCATTAAGGGCTTCAGGATCAGCTGCTGGAGTTTCTTCAGGTTAATCTTTGTATATATCATTGATATATGTTAATGTTCGAAGTTTTCTATTGCCTTAGTTTTTGAAGTTTTTGTACTTTCAGGGTTCAATGCCGCTGTTGCTGGTTGTTTCTTCGCCGTGGAATCGGTTCTATGGCCAGCACCATCAGAGTCATCTTTGTCGTTGACAAATACAACTTCCATGGTCATTCTAAGTGCTGTAATAGCTTCAGTCATGTCAGAAATCGGTTTAGGATCAGAACCAACTTTTGCTGTTCCCATCTATGATTTCCGTTCTGCCAGTGGTAATGATTTGTTCCTCTCCTTATGTTCTTTTTTTCCTTCACCGTCAAGCGTTACATCGCACGCATAGCATCGCGCACATAGCATTGACAAAAAAATCTAACACTTGTAGCTGTCATTGTTGATATATGGAGGGGCTATGGCTTAGCTGTTATACCTGAGCTTACATTATATGTCTCTTTTCTGTCAGTTCAGAACTGCCACTCTACCTTTTGCTGGGAATTTTCTGTGGCTTGGTTTCAGTTGGATTGTCGAAATCGACGTCTTTCATGTTCTTTCTCTTCGACAGCCTTCAGAAAACTATGAAAATGCCAAAAGCATCTTTTCCTATACTCGGTGGCCTCTCTGTAGGACTCATAGCCTTAGCATACCCTGAGATTCTTTACTGGGGATTCAAGAACGTTGATAACTTATTGGAATCTCGTCCTTTCACGAGTAGTCTCTCCACTGAACTTTTGCTTCAGGTTGTGGCTGCTAAAATAGTGGCAACATCCTTGTGCAGAGCATCGGGTTTGGTCGGAGGGTATTATGCTCCGTCTTTGTTCATTGGCGCTGCTACGGGAATGGCCTATGGCAAGATTGTTGCTTATGTGGTCTCACATTCGAATCCAGTTCTTCACCTTTCGGTTTTGGAAGTTGCTTCACCTCAAGCTTATGCTCTGGTAACTTTAATACTCCACCAATTGATTGGTACAACTTGTTATGCTATTAGTCACTTTAACATTGCTATTACCTTCTTTGGCATGTTTGATACCTTTTCTACCTATTCAGGATTCTCATATATTTTCGTGGGGTTTGTTTCAAACAGGTTGGTATGGCTGCTACTCTTGCTGGGGTATGCCAGGTCCCACTTACTGCTGTTTTACTTCTCTTTGAACTAACACAAGATTATCGAATCGTTCTCCCGCTTCTTGGAGCTGTTGGATTATCTTCGTGGATCACATCTGATAAAACGAAGAAGTCCATAAAAAGAGCAAAAAAGGGCCGAGATGTGGTTGATCTTAAGGCTTTATCGAGACAAAACTCTAATGACAACCCAACCGATGGCTCCACATCTATTTCTGGGCAACCAAATGGAAATAGCATATGTGACCTTGAGAGCTCGCTCTGTCTGAGCGATGGTTATGACTCTGATGAAGATAACTTGGCAAATGAAATCCTAGTTTCACAAGCCATGAGAACAAAGTTTGTTACAGCACTGATGAGAACTCCGTTAACAGATGTAGTCTCAGTCATGCTAGAAGAGAAGCAGGCCTGTGCTGTAATAATCAACGAGAGGAATCAGCTTATGGGTCAGCTGACCCTTAATGATATTCAGCAATTCATTGAATTGTCGAGGGCAAAACTCACGGAACCTCAGGTGAGCAATGCATTTAAACTGCGGGTTACTTACTGCATGCAAATAATTGTAATCTATAATCCACTATCGAACTCCTTGTTTGCTGAGTTTTTGACAGGAAAATATCACGTTAGGTGACAAAAATGGTCAACAGTAGATTATCTTAACCTCGTGACTAAAATTTCGACCTATGTATGAATAAGACGGGTTTGTTTGCGATAATCTGATGTGATCAGAATGTTCTTTCAAATCGATCGAAAACTAGAATCGAATTCTGCGACAGGTGCTTCAGGTTTTGGAACTGTATTCCTCCTTTGGCGAGAGGTGCCGTGTGTCTTGCACAGCGACCCCAAGCATGAACCTCTTTAGTGCTTTAAATATGATGAACAGACATGGTGTTAGCCAACTACCCGTCGTTTTGGAGGGCGAAAGCAGAATAGTCATCGGCCTCTTAGATGCGGAATCAGTCGACGTTGCTTTCAGGTTATATAATAACAAATCCAATATGTGCAAAGAGTCGTTTGTGTAATCTGTGTTTCGGAATCAAATTTTCGGCTGAGTATGAACTTTTTTCTCCCCAAATTTGTGATGCAGAGCTTTCTCTATCAAGGAGGATCTCGATCGGTTATCCATGCAGGAAAAAGCACGAGAAATGAAGAGTAAGACGTAAAAGCATGGAAGGAACGTGATTTCGAATGAACTTTAAAACTGTTTGGAAGAAGTGATTGGAATTTGGAACAGATGGAGATGGTAATGAGCAGATTGACAGAAACAAATACTGACTTCTCAATATCAAACAGAGGCATAAAATGGTGGTAATTTCTCTTCAACATTTGTAAAGATAACGCATTTGCTTTTCTTATATTCATTGAAGTGAACGAGCTTGTGAATTTTGTCAAGTGTATGCAATTGTATCAATCTTTTTGTACAGCACAAATGTTGTAATAGCATAAATACTATTTCACGCAGCTAAACCAGGTCAGTTGGATGGTCAAAATAAACAAGAAAAGATGAGACTAATATTGCAGACCAGTATCCGAAAGATTTTAATATCAAGTATGCTATTATTACATTGAAGTCGTTCGAAACTCACAAGAACGAAATCACACAACTTGCAATACATATGAAGTTTAATCATTATAAATAATAGTTACGAAACTCAACATAAAGGTAAGACATACTTTGGTCCAACACAAAGGAAAGCTATGACATATAATTATGTCATACATCTTTGAAAGCAGCAAAGAGATCTCCCTGGACATAATCATTATCCACCAAGCTGACCAAATAATAGCTGCTTTGCACCTGAATTCCAAAATAATCTTGATCAACACTTTGAAAGTTAAATAAAGATGCTATCCAACGGTCAGTTTTATCATAAAAGAAATGCAAGAAAGTTTGCATAAAACCTGCTCGAGTAGTTTCCTCGATGGATCGTCTTCTGGGTAGAGGGAAGCCCAGCCTCTCGACCACACTTCGAAAGCTTCGTCCTTCCATACAATAAAGCTCACTGGGTCCACAACGGTGGGCTGAATGATCTCCTTTGCCGGAAAAACTCCCCACGTGACTGCATTGACGTTGCTCGGCCCTACGTTGGAGAGTGTACTTCCTTCTTTGTTCACAGCAATGTATGTGAGGGATGGGAATGCTTTGCACTTCTCGACAAGAGAATTTAAGTTTTCAAGAGAGCAGAAAAATTCTAAGTAAGCCTTCTGGTAAACGTATCCTCCTGGCCCGCCCCACCCTGTCGCATAAAACGAATAAGTTAATGAAGGAGACGGTTATTACTGCTTTATATTTATGTTCGTCTGTAAAATCTATTGGTACAATTATTATGACACGCAAGAATATTATTAAGGATGTTAAGCCATTGATTGCAGTGGGACTAAAGTAGAAGTTATTACCAACGGATGGTGAGTCAGATTTTGCGCCGTTAACGGCTGGTTGGCTGTTGATGGTCAGGAAACCTCTTGAGTTTATGCTGTTGAGTTGTTCGCTAATGATTTTGGTCTCGGCTTGAAGCCCATCGAGTTCAGACCATGGATTGCTTCTGAGTTTTCCGAGGCAGAACTTCACGAATTGCTGGTGAAAAGAAAAAAATGACCCATGTTTTGTTGATAAGTTAATCGATAACTGAGTGTATCTTCAAGAGAAGAAAACACAATAAATACCTCATGGACGTCTTCGACGCTATTCAAAGGAACAGCCCATTCTTCCTTGAGCTTCTTATCCCTTGAGCGAGGCCTCATGAACTGAGATGACAATTGTAAAGATTCAGCTTGCATCAGCAAAAAGACTATAGAAGCGACAAAAAGTGAGAAAAATAATAATATCTCTGAATATAGTAACAACTACCTGATAATCAGTGAGAGCTCCATACGAAGGATTACGAGAATCACCCCATCGACCATGTGGATACTGTTCCCAGCCTAAGGTCCGGGAAATGTAGCTTTTGGGACGATTAGCCCTTAAAGATCATTACCACCCGAAACGATTAGGAGTTTGCACAAGAGAGTAAGAGCGCCTAATCTGAAGTTTAGCTGGAAATTTATTACATTACCAGAATATAGGGCGAACGTCTTCCTTCACGCGGAAAACATTAGCTGGACGCTTCCAAGGCAAGGGTCTCTCAATCTTCGACTCTTCAATCAGCCCAAGATTCTGTCATTGAAATTCACCAAAACGTCACGAAATAAAATCAGCGCTGTAATTACAGAAGTAACAAACATATATATTATATATGTAGCAACCATCAATATAGCCAGTGCAGACTTCTCCATGTTTAGCGTATACAGATGCAAAGTTTGAATTCCACTAGCTAGGATCTTCTTGCACATTTCTGTCCCAAGGTGTACACCATAAGCCCTGACAGCCTCTTCATTGTCTTTGATAGGTTCCAATGCATCCATAATCTCAGTGGGAATCTGTCGTAGCCAATAAATTTAGAGGAATGAGCATTATTACATCATGGTAAGATCAAATCATAACACATCGAATTCTCATGTGTACATTGAACATGACATAAACCTCTTTCACTTATGTGCAGAATCTTCCACCCTCTACTTGCAAAGGGTTCCACATCTTAAGGAGCACACAACTTAATTACAACAGCAGGCAAATCTACGCCTAGCGTTGCAACATATACAGTAATATCACATTATGTTCTCAAATACCCGTGTTTTTATTTATCATCAGTAACTACAAACATTTATATTGAGTAAAAAAATGAACCAAGTAGTATCTTCATAAAGTTATCAGATTGAATGATGCAGATCTATAATCATGTAGATATACTAAAAGGAACAGTCAAAGATATAGCAGTTAATACCTTTGTTTTGCAGAAACCAGTCATGCGAAGAAACCCCTTGTAATTATTTATGGGCATAATACCGGGAACTATGGGACATGTAATCCCAATCTGACGGCAGTCATTTACGAATTTAAGGAAAATGTCGGTGTCATAAAAGAGCTGAGTTACAATGACTTCAGCACCCGCATCAACCTGCAACAAGTTGCAATTTCCTCCAATTTTTACTTTAAAAACAGAGTGCAAGAAAGACAATAAAAATTGAGAAAACAAAAGACATGACTGGCAAATCTAACTAGTGAACAAACAGGAGAAACCTTTTTCTTAAGATAAGCAAGCTCATTCTGATACGCATCCAACGAAGCAACTCCATCTTGTATAACATCAGGATGCCCCTCTACATTCCGACCATTCATCAGATCAGATTATGATTCAAATCCAATGAGAATGAGATTCTTTCGTGGTTAAAAAAAAAAAGAACGATTTCGAACAAGTACTAAAAGGAGAAGCAAATGCAGTTTCATACGTAAGTCGCTTCAATCTAACAGGATGGGATGTAATGAAAAACCAACCAGGATAACCCGCCACTGTAATCCCAAAGTAGTCCCCATATTGAGCTCGGATGTGCTTTACCTATATTGATTGCAGAAAGAAAACAAAAGGAAATGAGATTTCAAGCTGCAAAACAACTGAAACATGGCTTCCATACAACATCAACGTTAGATCGATCGAAAACTAACCAGATCTAGCGCGCAGGCGAACCCACCCTCGACTTGGACGAACTTATCCTGGCCGTGGGGCGGATCGCCGCGCAAGGCGAGCACATTCTGTATCCCATTAGACTTGATGGTGGTGAGCGCGTGGTCGATCTTCTCCACGGGCATGTTTGTGCAGGTGAGGTGCATCATCGTCTCCACGCACACCATGTTCTGCATCCGATTCGCTATCTCCAGCGTCAGATCCGCCGTGGATCCGCCGGCGCCCCACGTGATGTCGCAGAAATTAGGGCCGTGCGCCACCATACGCTCCATCCTCTCGAAGAGGTTCTCGACGCCGTCCTCGGTCTTCGGCGGGAAGTACTCGAACGAGAAAACGACGCCGTTCGATTCGCGGATCTTGTCTATCACCTTCATCTCTACCTCTTACTTCTGTGACTCCTGAAGCTATCGATTCTATATGTATGGATTTGGATAGACGAATATTGGCAGAGAAACAGAGCACCGTGAGAAAAAGGAGATAGAATTGGATGAAATGTGATGAAATGCCACTCGATTTATATTATAGTAAACGAAATCTAAGATCTGAAGATGTTGTTACGCGCAGCAACTCTCACTCACCTAACATTTTCTCGAGTCAGCGTATTAACAAACAGTAAATTTAGCTCTAATTTGTCTGATTAAACAATGAAATTGAGACGTCGTTGGTTGGTAGTGGTGGTTTGGGACCTGAAATTTGGGCCCTCACTCAACAACCCCAAGATTATCACTGTGAGCCGTTGGTGATTAAAAAATTGAAAAATAAGCATTCTTTTTTTTCTTACCTACACTGAGAGCTCTCAAACGGTCTGGCGGCCGCAGCCCCGCGAATTTTTTTCCAATCGATAGCTTGCCATTAAACCACAAATATGCAAACGTACTAAACAACAGCACACAGAGTCGTTTGGTCATATTGCACCAAACGGAAATCAGCCATCAAAAAGAGGAAACACAACCCTACAAGGGGGAACAACACTCTCACATGGAGAGAAAAAAGTCCACAAGGGACAAAAATCGACAGAAAACAAAACTCATTATTTAAAACCAAAAACTAAAGAACCTATATAGAAAAAGCTATTAAACTAAATCTACGACACCCTTCACTTTCTTCGGTCTTCGACTTCTGGGTTTTGTCTTCATCGGACTAGGGGCTCCACTAAGGAGAAAAGACGAACAACACAAACGGCTGAGTGGTTGGGGATGTCGGCGACGGCAGCAGGCAAGTCGGGCGTCGAGGTGGAATGGTTGGTGCCTGCGAATGTGGCTGGCGGAGGGGGAGGCGGGCGTCGGGGTGATGGCAAGGGAGCGTCGTGACAACGGCATCTACAGGTGGGAGGCTGCCACTGGCGGTGGCGATGGCGGCCTCTGGCGTCGACTATGGTGGTGGCGGGCGAATTTTCTTATTCTTTTTTTTTTTTAAACATAGCAACAACAAAAACCAAACGAAAAAAAAATAGAGCTACAGAGCTCTCCCAGCCTCTATTAATGAAGGGAAGAGAGTAGGGGTAGCGGTTGTTGGATGGGGAGAGGGGGATAAGGGTTTTAGAGGGAGGAAAAAGGATAGAGAGAGAGTCTAATATGATTTTACTTTAATAACATAAATAACTAATATTAAAAAAGTTGATTAAATTAGATATATGTTCTAACTTGAATTCTTCATTTTTTAATTTTTTCCTAGTTTTTATTACTTTCATTTATGTTTTATTATTTTTTCCTTATTTTTCCTATTTTTTATTATTTTTCTTTTTCTTTTTCTAAAAAAACACGGACGGGCTACGGGCTAAGCCCGCCAGGACCGCTATCCGCGTGCAGGCGGGGCGGGCCTGGCGGGTTACGGGCCGGCCCACCCCGTCGGCCCGTTTTGATAGCTCTACCTACACATTTTTATGGAGGTATCTTGCCTACCATTAATACCAACTGTTGTTTATTAATCGGGTTCACCTCCGATTCTGACCGAACTTAATGACTACGGGGTATTGTGTGGGAATTCCTACCTGATCGAAAAAAATATATATTAGTACCGGAAGCGACTCGGAATATCAGTATCTGATATGCGACGAAAGTCCAGCAGACATATCCACCCGCCTAATTTGTATCGTATCTAGTTCACACAAACGTCGAAAAAGGAACCCAATGAGATCGAATACATGATGACCTCAACATCATTGACCTGACTGGCCGACTGCTTAACCTACCCCTTTAGGACTAACGAGGTAGGTAGTTTTGGAGGTTTTTTTTATTAAATAAACAAAAAAAAAACTGGCATTGACAAAATAAACATACAACCGAAAACATTAATAAAATAGGCATCTTCGTAATCCCAGATTACGAGTTACTCTAACTCGTAATCTGGAGTTACGAGTTACAATCCAGCTGGCGGATTCGCACACGTGGAGTAACTCGTAATCCCAGAATACGAGTTAGAGTAACTCGTAATCTGGGATTACGAATTAGATCTGGTTTTTTTAAAACCCCACGTCGCGAACGAAGAAGACGATACGACGACGATATTCACGACGGCGACGAGGAAGCGACGACGACGACGACGAACCACACGACGAAGCCCACGCCGACCTCCACGCCGCCGCTCACCCCGTGCCTCGACGCCGCCCCGCCGCGACTGCCCGGCCAACCCGTCGCGACCCACCACGTCCCGCCGCCACCGCTGCCCCGCCGCCCGCCGAGCAGAACTGCGCCGCCGTCCCGCCCTCTCCCACTGCCCCGTCGGCCCGCCCTGCCCCGCCGGCCAGCCCTCCCCCACTGCCCCGGCCAACCCGTCGCGACCCACCACCCCGCCGCGACCCACAGCCCCGCCGCCGCCGGCCCTCCCCTGCCCCACTTCCCTGCCCCACTGCCCCGCCCGCCCGCCCTGCCCCATTGCCCGGCCACCCCGAAGCTGCCCCGCCACCCCGTCGATCCCGTCGCCCGCCGCGACCCACCGCCTCGCCCCCGGCGCCGTCCCGCTGCCCGACGAGCCCGACGCCCGACTGCCCGCTGCCCGACGAGCCCACTGCCCGCTGCCCGACGAGCCCGCTGCCCGACTGCCCGCTGCCCGCTGCCCGACTGCCCGCTGCCCGCTGCCCGCTGCCCGACTGCCCGCTGCCCCGACGAGCCCCACTGCCCCGCCACCCCGATACGTTGCCCCGTCGCGTCCGACGTACTACGTGCGATTAGTTTGGGTAACGTTACGATCCGAAATAAGAATTTTTGTGCTAATTTACTCATTATCAAATGCTTTTATTGATTGCTGATTTGTTTGGTTTTTTTAAATGTAGAATGGATTTCGATTCTTGTTACGGGCCCCGTGATAGTTCGGTGTTGACGATGCAGTCAAATCACCGTAGTCGTGATTTGTTGGTAGATGAGACAGCCTTAGATAGAACTATTAAGATTAGGTCCTTAGAGAATGTAGTGTGGGGTACGAGAGAAGCACCGAATATCTTACACGGTCGCTTATTAGGAAAGTTGAGCGATATGGGTCTGTACAGCGTCTACAGCTGTATGTCGCAGAGGGTTGACCCTCATTTGATTACAGCGTTGGTAGAGCGTTGGAGAAAAGAGACCCATACTTTTCATTTTTTTGTTGGGGAGGCGACTGTCACTTTACAGGACGTAGGTATTTTGTGGGGTTTGCCTGTGGATGGTAGTTGTGTCTCCGGTGTGATCGTTTCGAGGACGGTCACACAGTGGATGGACGAGTGTGAGCGGTTGCTAGGTTTTAGACCGCCTGCTGATAGAATTAGGGGGTCATCACTATCGATGAAGCCATTAGCGAGTTGGTTGGTGGACCATCCGGTAACGGATGATAGTGATGAGGAAGAGGTCGAATGTTCAGCACGGGGTTATGCTATGTTGCTGTTTGGTGCGGTCATGTTCCCCGATTGTAGCGCCAGCACCGTATTTCAATAATTCGAGTAACTCGTATCCCAGGATTACGAGTTACTGGAATTATTGACGACAACTTGCATGGCCATGCAGGTTGGTCGGCCACAACGTAACTCGTAATCCCGGATTACGAGTTACATAACTCGTAATCTAGGGGTACGAGTTATGTTGCCAAGTCAGCTGCCAGGATATGGTCAGTGGGGTCAGCGAGTAACTCGTACCCTCAGATTACGAGTTACGTAACTCGTAATCCGGGATTACGAGTTACGGCCAGGTCAGGTCAGCGAGTCAACGGCCAATAGTAACTCGTAATCCCAGATTACGAGTTACGTAACTCGTAATCTGAGGATACGAACCTGCCTATTTTATTAATTCCACTACGGTAGCGTTTATTTTGTCAATGGCTATTGTTTTTTGGTTTATTTAATAAAAAAAACCTAGTTTTGGAAGTAGGCTAAAATGATTTTCCTACTGCTTCGACATCATTTTTTTTACGATTTTTGGTTAGGTCAAAGCATATGTCATCTCAATTCGAAGGTCATCAGTTGATGATTACTCCTCAACTCCTGCATTTTATATGTGGAAGATAGGGTTACACACGTGTCAGCAAGGATCAGTGCGAACATTTCGTTTTTGGGCTATTTAAATTTCAGGCCCATTAGCAATTTCAGTTAGAATTCAGGCTCCATTAATGTTTGCGTTAAACTGAAGGACCCAATGTAAGTTTTCATTAGGGTTCAGGCCCCAGCTGCTAAAAGACCTTTTTACCCTTGTTTATTCAGCTTTTCCTGCCAAAACACTGTTTATTCGGTACCACTTCATCGCAAACTGGTAACACTTCATCGCAAACTGATACCACTTTATCGCAAACTGGTACCACAAAATCCTTTTCACGTGAATTATACCAAAAAAATAGTTATTATACCAACAAAATTAGACATTGTACCAGAAATGGTTGAAATTATACCATATGTTTTCGCGAAATTGGACGATATGCGGACTGATTTTGAAATTATACTAGAAACTGTAGAAATTATACCAACTGTTGACGTAATTATACCAACAAAATTGTACACTGTATCATTTGGTATAATAATGATAACATTTGGTATAATTAGAATAACAATTGGTATAATAATCAAAACAGTTGGTATGATGTCCAATTTAAATAGCGTTATTATATTTTATAGCGAAATTGGATGTTATACCAACTGATCTTGATATTATACCAGAAATTGTAGAAATTATACCACATATTTTGGTTATTACACCAGTAAATAACAGTGAAATTGGACGAATATGAAATTATACCAAAAACTGTAGAAATTATGCCAACTGTTGACCTATTTATACCAACAAAATTGTACACTATATCATTTGGTATAATAATGATAACAGTTGGTATAATTAGAATTATAGTTGGTATGATAATTATACCACTTTATCGTCAAATACAAGGGCATTATCGTCAAATCACTGTTTATGTCCTTTTACTGTGAATTTTATGAAAAATAGATCCTTAAAACTATTTTATATGAATAGGACCTGAAACCTAACAAAAGTTAACGCATGGACTTGAAATAAAAATGTCCCTTTGTTTTTCAACAAACAGGAAAAAAATTGAATATAGTAAGATCGAGACATGCAATTTATGACGATAGAGAGACAGGAAATGTTTCTATCTTTTTTCGTTTTTATAACTTAAAGAGCAAGTGGAGCATATATAGCTTGACGTGTTCATTCTGGTGGCCAATGTTTTCACATAATTTTGCAATGCCAGAAAAAACACAACCGACAACAGCCTCGTAGGTTGGCTATTTAATTTATATAATATATATACATATATATATATTTATATTATGACGAATGAAAGTATAAAGAACACAAACGAAAAAATGCTTCATTTCGAAACTTCTTACGTGGTACGAATGCAAACTGATGCTTTCACATTACATTCAGACGCCGAAGCATGTAGTCCTCTTAATCTCGCAATCACCTGAAATTATGTTAACTTAAAAAGGACAAAAATACGCAAATGAAAATGGATTAAATCATAGGAGGCTCATTGCACTTGAGGTCCACGTCTTTGTTACGCTCGTCAACCTTCATCTCATTCTCCTGCAAATTGCAACAGTGTATAAATCAAGCAGCAACCGTTTTTTAGTATTCTTTGTCTACCAAACTCTTGAATTAATAACGGCCTTGGCAACAATCAGATTTCGAAGTGATACTATAATATCTATATGGTATTTCGTTTTTGTTCCAAGAAAATAACAATTTGCAGGTCTTAATACAAGACCGCGGGCAGGCTTCATAATTCGAAAAATAAGCTACGTGAAAAAGTATTTATATCATGCTAGAAAGGTGACATGTGCCAAAGATCAAACAATATAGTCATCACAAGATTGTTTTCTTCTCAAAATCTTAAAAGTGAAAATTATGATGAATAAATTGTACCGTGTCTTTTCCTTCAGATACAGGAACTTCAGACCTGACCCTCCTAGAGAATGATCTGTTCATATAGGTATATAATCTTTTATTAGTTCCTGGGAAAAAAATTAAAACGGTAAGAAAGAGTTTATGAAAGAAAAATAAAATCATGTACCGTTCTTCATCAACATCCATCTCAGAGTCAGGATCAGATCTTTCGTCCTTATCATCCTGATCTTCCACCTGCATGATGCATCAAACATGTAAAAAAAGGATACCAATTATTGATGAAATTTGAGAAATATCAAACTTTACTAGCCCGAAATGACCTCCAACAAGTTTAATAGTAAACTCTTTCTAACTCCAACGAGATCACAGTATACGATCAGATTAGACTTAGTCTTAGTATGGACATCAGTTTCTACCTATACATCAAAACTCACATGTTTCCACATTCTAACGCATACTTGAATATTGTGCAAGAATAGAAATTCGAATCAAGGCTCTAACTAAAACATGAATACAAACCTCTGGCATCTCAGTATCAGGTGGCCGTTCTTGAAACTGGACACTGGGCGCATGTTGAAGCTTTGCTAGATTATCAAGAAGCTTTGACTTGATTTCTTCCAACAAGCGGCGAGAGTTTTTGTCTTCCATATTACTAGGAGCAACATGTAAATTGTAATCTGGGCCAAAATACTCAAAATATTCATGTTGTGGCATGTTGTCATCGATCTCAACTCCAAGTGCAACACCAGTCTGTTACATAAGTTTCACGAGTGTCAAATGCCACGTGACCTTACAACAGCATTTTTCTTTTACATTGCCCAATAGGTTCCATTTTCATGATAATAAACGAACAAAATTACCAGGTTTGTCGCCTTACCTCATAGCACCAACAACGAGCAACATTACGTATCGTGTAACCCCCTCCTCCTAGCAATAGCAGAGGAACATTGAAAGATCTCATGAACTTGACACACTCCGCGTGACCTTTAATTGAGAGATTAAAGCAACCTAAGCGATCTCCAGAAAGTGAATCGGCACCACATTGTAATACCACAGCACCAGGCCTAAAAACTTCCATGACTTTACCCATTATGGGCTTAAAAAGAGATTGATAGCTTTCATCATCAATCCCGTCATCCAAAGGAACATTGAGGGAGTAATATTTTCCTTTACCATATCCAATGTCACGTATATCCCCAGTACCAGGAAAATAATCTCCGAACTTATGGAAGGAAACTGTCATGACCCTATCAGTAGCGTAAAATGCTTCCTCAACACCGTCACCATGATGAATGTCAATGTCTACATAAAGCACACGCTGCAATATGACAGAACAAAGGAACGAAGTTAACTAATAGAAACAGATTCAAAAGCTGTAGCCTGTAATTGACCCTGCTCGCTACACAAGCAGCTATGCCCACGGCATATGATGCGATAAAATCACATTCTCCAGAAGACTACTAACAAAGGTGTTCACTTTCACTTTGCTATTTGCTTGATGAGTAATGGAGACAATAAATGCTGTTTCAAGAAAATCAGTAGTCAATACTTGGGAGCTTGCTGATTCTTTTTCGAGAATCTATTAGTAGATGATATGACTTCCCTGAAAAACTAGGCTAACTGTTCTTAACAGAGTAGTATTCGATGAAATGCATGTCACAGAATAACTTTCTCAGTCTGCCATTCTATTGCATTGAAACCATACAGACCAATTGAAATAGAAAGAAATGTGATGGCAACCCACCTGGTGCACTTTCAAAAGCTCCAAGATAGCCAGCACTATATCATTCACATAGCAAAAACCAGACGCCTCACATTTCTTAGCATGATGCAACCCACCAGACCAATTTATTGCAATGTCGCAATGCTCGTGATTCAACTTCACCGCCCCACCAACAGAGCCACCCGCATAAGTCTGACAAAAAGGGTACAGACCATCGAAGACGGGACAGTCTTCGCCAACATTAAACCTCTTGAGTTGCCTGAGCTGTTCCTGCTGGGATTCTGGAGTAATGCTCCTCAAGAACGAGACATAATCGTCGGCATGAAACCTGCAAAGATCCTTGTCTCTAGCTGGAATGGGCTTGACAACATTCATATTTTGTAGCAATCCATAGTGCGCAAGAAGCGCGTGTGTCATGCGAATCCTATGAGGCTTCATCGGATGACCTTGACCATAATAGTAATTGCCAATCTCTGGGTCATAAAAGTAACTAACTTTCCGCTTCACTCCATCTGGTCCAGATGGCAAAGAATTGCCACCAGATTCCATTTTGAAGAAATCAATTTCTCTGTGACAAAGAACTACAAAAGCGAGACAAGGAAAAATAAGTAAAGCTCATGTACTGTAATAGGTCATACAACCAATTCAATTGTTATAAACCTAAAACCGACCTCATCCACTAAGAGCTCAGTCTGATAACAAGTGAAATCAAATCAACGCAAATTCAGAGATAGAATTTTATGAAACTGAGATGCAGATGAGACAAGTTGATCCTCTGAATACATAAACTCTTTAAGAGATTGGGTTTAAAAATGAAACAAATTTCCGATGCTCGACATATGATGAATCAAGCTTGAATCAGGCAGGCTCAACTTTTGAAACAGTCAACCGCACGCACAGACCACAGACCACGAGCCAGGCAGGATCTTCATCTAACGAGACAACCTTTCTCAAAAACTCGGAAAGAGATCGGTTGAGTCAAGAATGACTCAGAATCTCAACAGATTCAAAACCAAATCAAGCTAACCCTTAACGCACAGAAGATAAGGAAATCGGTGACTATTTTAACCACATCTCAACACATAAAAAATCGAGAAAAAAAGGGATTAATCCTCAACAAAAAAATGATAAGGATACCCAGACAGTTTCTGAATAAGAACTCACCAAAAATCACCACTGAAACTCTTCAGCTGCGTTTATTAGCGCAGCAACAAAGCGAAGTGACCCGCGTTTGATGTGCTAGGGTTTTCGCTTGAGTCCTATTAAACTGTTGGCTACCTCAAAACTTCATGCAGCGCCAGATATGAAATAAAAGGAAACACAATTCACTTAAGCCGCTTATTAATAGAAGAAATTGTTATTCAGATTTATAAATGTAAGTCGAGAATTTAATTTGTAATAAAAATCCCGATTATAACACATTATGCAACTTCTAACTGTTGGAAATGGTAATATTTTTCTAAATATTAATGTTGGAGTTGTTTTAAATTTAATGTTGTGCATTAGGTTGTTTTTGTTAATTGTTGTATTTGGTTGATGTGTATTAGCTATGATGTGTTTGGTTGATGTTGTATTTGGTTGATGTGTATTAGGTATATGATGTATTAGGAGTGTATTAGCTTGTAGTATATATATGTGTGTTGTAGTGTGTGTCTATAATGATGTATGGAAGAAATTTAAGTTAAAATAAAAAAAACCAACATTTGTATCAGAGCTATGGCGATGAAGAGCTCGCCTACGGTTCCTGTATTGGATGGAAAGAATTACAACAGATGGGCGGCTCAGATGAAAGTCCTCTTCGACTACCACGAATTGCTAGAGATCGTGGAGCTTTGATGTCAAGGATACCGGCACCGATCCAGAGAAGGCTATTTATCGTGAAAGTAAGAAAAAAGATAAGAAGGCATTGTTTCTTATTAAACAGGGAGCAACCGATGATGTGTTCGAGAAGATCGAAGCAGCAACAGCGTCAAAGAAAGCATGGGAAATTCTTATGACGGCGTACCAAGGAGATGACAAGGTGAAGAAAGTCCGACTGCAGACGCTAAGGCGACAATACGAAAGCTCGCAGATGGAGGCCACTGAATCGGTATTGATGCCGTCGAAAAATGACCTACCGCGTAAGTGGACTGAAAAGTCTCTTCCTGCCCTTACTTCGCCGCGAATTCTGCCTGAGAATTGTAGAAACAGGGTAGGGGTTGGGGGTCGTTTGCCCTCTTGCCTTAGTCAGGAGGGTGTTTCCGTTTCAAGGTATAGAGAGCAACGTAAAAATGGCATGAAGTGATAAAAATGGCTAAGTTAGTAAAAATGGTAGAGTGACGGTGTCGACGGATGGCGCACCATAGCGGTGTCTAACGATATTTATAGCATCCTAAAGCGTACCTGATCTTCGGCGGTTTCTTCCACCTTCGGCCGGTTACGCGTGCGTGGGGTCGTGTGTGGCCACGATTCCTTAATTCTCGCTAGGCGTAGCAGTATGCCTTGGGACCTTGCTCCTCGGACTTCTTTGCTCCTCGGGCTTCTTAACCCGAGGACCTCTCGCGCTGACGCCCTTGCGTTGCGAAGACTTCGGGGTATACGGTCCTCGGGATATCTTTTCCCGAGGGACATCCCCGCGGCTGCACTGACGGCGCGCGAGGTTGGAGTAGGCAGCTCCTCGGGATATTTCTCGAGGACCCCTCGCGGCTATTCTCATGGCATGAAGGATCGTAATCTTCGACGCTTCGCAACACCCCTCGGACTGAATGCACGCCTCTTAGACTAGACCTCCGTAGCTCCTCGAGAATCTCCCGAGAGGCCCCTCGCGCGCATGAGGATCAGCCTCGTGAAGGATCGGCTCCCATTTCTGCTCGGGGTGCTTTGCCGAGGATGTCCCTCCCGCCTACCGTCTTAACGTGAAGGCGTGGTCGATGGTTCCTGGGGAAATTCTAGAGGGGTCGGAGTTCTCTGCTCCTCGAGAGACATTCTCGAGGACATCCCTGGCGAACCGCTTTCGTGGTTTAAAGGGTCGGATCTCGTGGATCCTCATGATGACGTCCCTCAAGTAGGCTAAATTCGCGGGTTTGGTTCGTTATAACTAACTTAGAGTATTTTGCCGTTGACCCGGATAATCCGGGGGTAACAATAGTCCCCCTCACAAATAGTCCAAAAGAGTTGTGAATTTTGGACGTGGAAAAATACTCGAAGTTAGTTTGTTCTTCCCTCCCGAATTAACGAGTGTTTCCTCCTCAGTCCCAAGCCAGCTAGCCGTCAAAGGGTATGATTTCCCGTCCAGAGGCGTGGTTTCCAAACCAGAAGACATTTTCCTGATCTGAAGTATGATTTCCCAAACATAGGAGATAATTCCCGACCAGAATATATAATACCAGACCAGAGGAGATAATACCCCGCCAGAAAATATCATACTAGACCAGAGGAGATAAAACCCGGCCGGAGAATATAATAATAGACCAGAGTAGATAATACCAGCCCGAATATATAATACTAGTACCCCGCCAGAAAATATAATACTAGACTAGAGGAGATGGTACCCGACCAGAGAAGATAATTTCTAGACCTAAAATATAATAACAGACAAGAGGAGATAATTTGCAGACCAGAAAATATAATATCAAACCAGAGGAGGTAATTTACAGAATTCCAGACCAGCAGATGCGACTTCTCGACCAGAGGGAGATTCCCAGACAAGCTGACGTGACTCTCATACCAGACGCGTGATTTTCCGACAAGAGATGATATTTTTCACACATAAAATATAATTTCCCGAACAGAAAACATTCTCGACCAGAAGGTGTAATTACGGACCAGAGGAGACGAATTCCTGCACATATAATATAATTTTCCGGACAGAAAATATTCTCGACCAGAGGGTGTAATTACGGACCAAAGGAGACGAATTTCTGCACATATAATATAATTTTCCGGATAGAAAATATTCCCGACCAGAGGGTGTAATTACGGACCAGAGGAGACGAATTCGCACATATCATATAATTTCCGAACAGAAAATATTCATGACCAGAGGGTGTAACTACGGACCAGAGGAGACGCATTCCTGCACATATAATATAATTTTCCTAAGAGAAAATATTCCCGATCAGAGGGTATAATTTGCAGGCGATTTCTTGACCAGAGGAGATGTTATGCTCGACCAGCTGCGTGAATCCCAGACCAGAGGACGTAAATTCCCAAACCAAAGGCATGATTTCCATACCAGCGGGCGATTTTCATACAAGAGGGCGATTTCCAGACAAGCCGACGTGACTCTCATACCAGAAGCGTGATTTCCCGACCAGAGACGATATTTTTCGCACATAAAATATAATTTCCCGAACAGAAAACATTCTCGACAAGAGGATGTAATTACGGACCAGGGGAGACGAATTCCTGCACATATAAGGAGAAAATATTCCTGATCAAAGGGTATAATTTGCGGGCGATTTCTAGACCAGAGGAGATGCTATCGCCCAACCAGCTGCGTGAATCCCAGACCAGAGGACGTAACTTCCCAAACCAGAGGCATGATTTCCATAGCAGCGGGCGATTTCAGACAAGAGGGCGATTTCCAGACAAGCAGACGTGACTCTCATACCCGAATCGTGATTTCACGACCAGAGATACGAATTCCGGACCAGAGGACGTGATTTCCAGCTCAGAGATACAATTTCAGGCCAGAGGCGTGTTTTTCCCAACCAGAGATATAATTTCCCGAACAGAAGATATTTCGACCAGAGTGTATACCTTTCGAACCGGAGGAACGCTATTGCCCGACCAGCTGCATGAATCCCAGATCAGAGGACCTGACCAGAGGCATGGTTTCCCGAGGAGAGAGTTGGCTGAAGCGCTTATCATCGCAGATTCCTTGACTCGTTCTCTCAAATTCGAATTTTTCCTGGCGACTTCTTCCTCGAGCTTGTTGGTAACGATCTCTCCGAAAATGAAGTCGATTAAGAGGTTCCTCGCGAGGATTTCCTCGACTTCGCTTTTTCGAATTTAAAATTCCTCCAGACGACTTCTTCTCGAGCCGATAACATGAAGATGACCATGATGACGTATGAGGAAAATAAGAAGGCCGGTCGCCTGCGGCGCCATCTGGCAAGGGCCCAAACTTGAAATTGAGAAGCATCTCCAAATATTTTTGACGGAGCACGACCATCGTACTCGGGACAGATCGCTCACGCAAGGTGTCACGCCCTCACAAATTTGACCAAGAGTATGGGCGAATCGGGCGAGGAGCTTGCGAGCCAAGAGTGTCGAGGCGCCCGAGAATTAGACTTTGGGGACCGGCCAAGCTTGTCGCGCGCGGGACGTCGATCTAACCAAGCGAGGCCGAGACACGTAGCATCCGTTCGACAGGGAGACGGGGCTATAGAGGTTATCCATGATTGTTGGCCCATCCGGATTCGTGTGGAACCTTCCGGAAGATCGTGGAACCCTACGGAATAATGCGGGTCATTCTAGAGAGTCATGAGTCCAAGTGTGGAGAATGCTATGGAACTCTCTAGAGAGGAATATCCCTTGGAATATTCCTAGAATAGTCTAGATTGTAAATAATAGCCATTAGATCGAGTAGATCTTAGTCATCCATCGGGTTGGACAACTTGTATATATAGGGGCTTAGAGTAGTTCATTTGCATCAAGTGGTAAAGGCCTTCATTGTAAACACTTGTATTCCTTTAGTGTGAGAAATAGTCGAGTTCTCTCTCTAAAATACTTGTGTGGGTTTTCCTCTTGCACTTAGGCACGTTCAAGCCGAGGGTTGTCCGACACTTTGCTTTCTTTCGTGAGCGTTTTGGGAGGCTGACCTAGTGAAGCACGCGAGGGGCGGCTTAAAGGACTAGGTGCCGCACGGGAGCTAGCAAGCCAAAGTCTAGGTCCGTGACAAGTGGTATCAGAGACAAAGTTAGCGAAGATGGCCGAGACAAATGCGCAAGTGAACGAGGAGAGGGGTCGTGAGCCGGCTCCTAGCCAAGGTGGGAGGAAAAAGCGGGACCAATCGAAGGCACGAGACCCTTGTCCGTGGGAAGGCACCATTGCGGAGATGGGCCAAACTGTAGCAACCATAGGTGGGCGGCTTGAGGACGTCGAGGGGAGCGTGACAACTCTGGAGGAGCACGTTCTTGGGGAGCTCGACCGCGTCAAGGCCGATATCGAACAGGTTGTGACGGTAAGTGATGTTAAGTCCTTGCAGGAGCAAGTTCTTAAGGAGTTCGAGGCCACCAAGGAGGATTCGAAGGCATTGAAGGAAGCCAACGAGGTCCTGAAGGCCGAGAACGAGGTCTTGCGAGGCGAGGTGGCCAAAATGAGGGAGGGCATGGATTCGCTGCAAGAGCAAGTGGCATTATGCCGAAGATTGGCACTAAGCGGAGGAGGAAACGGAGCTAGCTCGGCAGGGGGGTCGACTAGCCAAAGGCCTATCGACGTGCCAAAGCCGTGTAGGTTCAACGGCAAACAGGACGCCAAGCTAGTGGAGGACTATCTTTGGTGGATGGAGCGGTACTTCGAGGATCTAGGCATCGTAGAGGAGGCGTACAATATTATGGTGGGGACGTGTACATGCCGACATAGAGAGGGGTGCGCGTGGCTTGGACACATAGGAGGAGTTCAAGAGGGAACTCAAGCGCCACTTTTATCCCGAGAATGTGGTCTATGAAGCTAGGAAGAAGTTGCAGGAACTGAAGCAGCGAGGCTCAATTCAGGCATACGTGGACGAATTCACGATGCTAACTCTTCAGATTCCTACCACACGGACGATGATAGGTTGTTCTACTTCATAGATGGGCTACAAAGTTGGGCTAGGCAGGAAGTCCAACGTCGGGATGTCAAGTCGGTGGGCGAGGCCATAATGGTTGTCGAGTCACTCATGGAGTATCGGAGGGAGGCTCCAAGGCGCGAGCAAGAGGGCTCAGCCAAAGGTGGGGGAGAGACCCATGCTCGTGAGCGGGACGCGGGGCGATCACCTAGTCGAGATCAGGGATCCACGCAAGGCCGACGGGACTATGAGGACAAGAAGAAAGCGTTCGTGCCCAAGGGGGGTTGCTTTCTGTGCAGGGGGCCTCATAAGGTGTTGGAATGCCCCAAGAGGGGGATGCTCACGGCCATGATTGCGCAAGAAGCGCAAGAAACGGAGGAAGCACCCGAGCAGAGGCTTGGGGTTGCTCGAATCTTGAGTGGCGTGGAGGCTATTGAAGAACTGAATGCCATGGACGTCAAGCCACCACCAATGAGACCATGCCAGGGGCGAGTTCGTTGAGGCAAAGGTGAATGGCAAGGAGACCAAGGCATTACTTAATACTGGGGCAAGCCACAATTTCGTGACGGAGGCCGAGGCCAAGAAATTGGGGCTTAATATTGGGGCCTTCATGGGGAGGCAAGATGGTGTCCAAAGACACGACCGTGCGTGGAGTAGCTCGAGCGGTGAAGCTACAAATTGGTGCTTGGAAGGGCCAGGCGGACTTCACGGTGGTGCCAATGGACGACCACGCACTTGTGTTGGGCATGGACTTCATGTGTAAGGTCAATGCCATCCTTATGCCTATGCATAGCTCCTTGTATTTATTTGGACAGGACAGAAAGTGCTCGGTGCCCATAATATCCGACGAGGCAATAGGCGAGATCGGGGAGACGAGACGCATGTCGAGCATGCGACTCGAACAAGGGTGTGCTAGCAACGATCCAAGCAAGTTAGGCACGGGGGTGCCGACGGAAGCCAATGGGGACTCGGAGAGATGCGAGGATGCTGCCCACACTAAAAAGGCGGACAAAGTAGGGACTAGGCCGGGAGTATTCAAGCCGGGTGACCAAGTCGAAGCCATGCCAAGGAAGTTGAGGACTTCGGAGGGCAATGGGGGCAAGACTAGGCATCCGAAGGGGTCAAAGCATGAGATGCGGAGGCACGGCAACGGGACGTTGCCGAGTTGGGTGGGGGTGAATGTCACGCCCTCACAAATTTGACCAAGAGTGTGGGCGAATCGGGCGAGGAGCTTGCGAGCCAAGAGTGTCGAGGCGCCCGATAATTAGACTTTTGGGACCGGCCAAGCTTGTCGCGCGCGGGACGTCGATCTAACCAAGCGAGGCCGATACACGTAGCATCCGTTCGACAGGGAGACGGGGCTATAGAGATATTGTTGGCCCATCCGGATTCGTGTGGAACCTTCCGGAAGATCGTGGAACCCTACGGAACAATGCGGGTCATTCTAGAGAGTCATGAGTCCAAGTGTGGAGAATGCTATGGAACTCACTAGAGAGGAGTATCCAAGGGATATTCCTAGAATAGTCTAGATTGTAAATAATAGCCAGAGATCGAGTAGATCTTAGCCGTCCGTTGGGGTGAACAACTTGTATATATAAGGGCTTAGAGTAGTTCATTTGCATCAAGTGGTAAAGGCCTTCATTGTAAACACTTGTATTCCTTTAGTGTGAGAAAGAGTCGAGTTCTCTCTCTAAAATACATGTGTGGGTTTTCCTCTTGCACTTAGGCACGTTCAAGCCGAGGGTTGTCCGACACTTTGCTTTCTTTCGTGAGCGTTTTGGGAGGCTGACCTAGTGAAGCACGTGAGGGGCAGCTTAAAGGACTAGGTGCCGCACGGGAGCTAGCAAGCCAAAGTCTAGGTCCGTGACAAAGGGCTCGTTCTGGTCGGTCGGGTGTCGGAGGCGGCGAACTTGTATTTCGGCTTCGGGTTCCGGGGGTATCCCTTTCAACTCAGGGCGAACGTCTTTCCTCAATCCATGTATCCCTTTACTTTTTTGAACCCCGAGGGAGCAGTTCTCCAGATGACCTCTCGGCGCTTGTCTTTGAAAAAGTAGTCGGGCAAGAGCTCGTGGAATATTGATGACCTCTTTCTCCATGAGTCATGTTCTTTCTTGGGGGACCTTACCTCGGAAGGGGAGCGTTCTCTTGAGCCCGAGGATAGTTCTGATGCCTCAGCTTTTTCTGCCTCTCAGAGAGGGAGTTTCAGCCTCTTAGAGAGGGAATTTCAGCCTCAACAGGAGGGGTTTTCAGCCTCTTGGAGAGGGATTTTCCGCCTCACTGGGATGGATTTTCAGCCTCTTAGAGAGGGGTTTTCAGCCTCACTGCGAGGAATTTTCAGCCTCACGAAGAGGGATTTTCAGCCTCACGGGGAGGGATTTTTAGCCTCTTAGAGAGGGGTTTTCAGCCTCACGAAGAGGGATTTTCAGCCTCACGGGGAGAGATTATTGGCCTCTTTGAGAGAGATTTCTTCTTCCTTGGCCAAGGTCTTCTTTTTCATCTCTTGGGCGATGTTCACGGGGATTAATTTTCGTATAGCCCGAACGACCTTGTGCGAAAAAAGGAAATAACTTCATTAATAGCCCAAGTACGTATAATGTTCGAGAAAATAAAGGATTCGATAAAAGCTGAAATGAACATAGATTTAATGAGGGTACTCCCCTCTACGGATGATATTTTCGCAGCTTCCTAACGTTCAATGGTCGATCCAGCTGCTTTCCATTGGCGTTCTCGATCGTGTACAAAGTGTCTCTTTCCCTCGGGCAAGGGGCCGGGTGCTCTGGTCGGGAGTTCCACCCGCTTCCCGTGCCTGGGTATCGTGGTCCATCATCTTCCCCCACCAGTTTTTTGCTCGGGCCTCCGGATTTGTGGCGACCAACTTCTCTAGCTCCCTATTTAGTTGGAAGCACTCTTCCGTGGTGTGGCCGTACTCGTTATGGTATTCGCAGTAAGTATCCGAGGCAGACTTCTTCGGCGCATATCTCTAGTGCCCACCTTGTTTACCAGCCATCGGGGATGATTTGCTCGAGGCGTAGTGGGTAGGTACGGGGAAATCATTTTCTCGAGGTGGAGGCCCCCACTTTTGATCACTCGGGGGACTTCTTCGTCGCTCCTTCGGCGGACCTTTGCCTCTATTTTCTTCGGACTCACGACCACGAGCCTCTTCCACGCGGACATATTTTTCCACCCACACCACTAGCTCCTCCACTGTGGTCGGGTATTTCTTCACCAGTGATATGAATAGGTCTCCTTCTCTTAATCCGTGGTGAAAAGCCCCGATGAGCAACTCGGGTGCGGCATTAGGCACCTCCATTTTGACCTGATTGAATCGCCTAAGGTAATCCCTCAGGCTTTCCTTTTCCGTCTGTCGTATGTTCAGCAGTTGTACAGCCGAAGAGAGGCGCCCCCGACTGCTAGAGAAATACTTGAGGAAATTGCTAGCGAGGTCTTGGAAGCTCCGTATTTCTCCAGGCGGCAGTAAGGTGAACCATTGCAGGGCTCCTCTCGCTAGGGTAGTCACAAAAAGTCGGCATTTGACAGCATCGTGCAACTGGTACAACGTCGCATTCCCTTCAAAGCCGGCTAAGTGATCCTCGGGTAAGGGCGCTGCGATCACTTCTGGGGAGAAGGACGACCCCCGAGGAACAAGTGGTACTTCTGGCGGGTTCACCAACTCTTGCAATTTGCGGATTTTCTTTCGCATGCCCTCCAGTTCGGCTGATTGCCGCTCAGCCTGCCTCTTTTTGCGAGCGCACGCTTCCTGAGTTTCGAGCCTTCTTCTTCATTGCGGTTCCCAGTGCAAGACTCGGCATCACGTTCTCCTTCAGGTCTGCGTTGGCGGTTCTTCTGATTCCTTTCCGCCATGAGTACTCCAACGTCCATTCCCATCCTCTCATCTTTGCATTGTTGCAGCCATTATCGCGGCGATATCAGACAGGTTTGGCTCGTTACCATTCGGCGGCACGTGATCGTTTCCGACAGTCACCATATTAAATTTCTACTTGAGAGAAACTACAGTTTCCCACAGACGGCGCCAAATTGATGCCGTTGAAAAATGACCTACCGCGTAAGTGGACTGAAAAGCCTCTTCCCGCCCTTACTTCGCCGCGACTTCCGCCTGAGAATTGTAGAAACAGTGTAGAGGTGGGGGGTTGCTTGCCCTCTTGCCTTAGTCAAGAGGGTGTTTCCGTTTCAAGGTATAGAGAGCAACGTAAAAATGGCATGAAGTGATAAAAATGGCTAAGTTAGTAAAAATGGTAGAGTGACGGTGTCGACGAATGGCGCACCCTAGCGGTGTCTAACGATATTTATAGCATCATAAACCGTACCTGATCTTCGGCGGTTTCTTCCACCTTCAGCCGGTTACTCGTGCGTGGGGGTCGTGTGTGGCCACGATTCCTTAATTCTCGCTAGGCGTAGCTGTATGCATTGGGACCTTGCTCCTCGGACTTCTTGCTCCTCGGGCTTCTTAACCCGAGGACCTCTCGCGCTGACGCCCTTGCGTTGCGAAGACTTCGGGGTATACGGTCCTCGGGATATCTCTTCCCGAGGGACATCCTCGCGGCTGCACTGACGGCGCGCGAGGTCGGAGTAGGCAGCTCCTTGGGATATTTCTCGAGGACCCCTCGCGGCTATTCTCATGGCATGAAGGATCATAATCTTCGACGCTTCGCAACACCCCTCGGACTGAATTCACGCCTCTTCGACTAGACCTCCATCGCTCCTGGAGAATCTCCCGAGAGGCCCCTCGCGCTCATGAGGATCAGCCTCGTGAAGGATCGGCTCCCATTTCTGCTCGGGGTGCTTTGCCGAGGATGTCCCTCCCGCCTACCGTCTTATCGTGAAGGCTCGTGGTCGTTGGTTCCTGGGGAAATTCGAGAGGGTCGGAGTTCTCTGCTCCTCGAGAGACATTCGCAAGGACATCCCTGGCGAACTGCTTTCGTGGTTTAAAGAGTCGGATCTCGTGGATCCTCATGATGACGTCCCTCAAGTAGGCTAAATTCGCGGGTTTGGTTCGTTATAACTAACTTAGAGTATTTTGCCTTTGACCCGGATAATCCGGGGGTAACAGGTGTCAAACTACATAAGCCGACTACTGGTGTTGACAAATCAAATGAAACTGTACGGAGGAAAGCTAGAGATAAGGCTATTGTCGAGAAAATTCTACGATCGTTGAACAATAAATTAGATCATATTGTGGTGGCGATTGAAGAAGCACATGACATGTCAAAGATGTCCGTGGATGCGTTGACCGGTACACTACAAGCCCATGAACAACGTATGATTGAGAAGAAAACAATTATGATAGACGAAGGTACCATCGAAGGAGCTCTAGCGATGTTTAAAGTGAGCGAAAAATGAAGAAAAGCAAATGAGGGTACAAACAATGTTCAAGACGAGGAGGAAAAAGATGTTGCCGAAACTTTCAAATATAAAGGGAAGCAGACACAACCATGCAGAATCTGCATCAGAAACAACCACGAAGAAAGCGCTTGTTGGTACAAAGGAAAAGGTGCCCTCTGATGCTACTATTGTAATAAAATCGGACATCTTGAAAGGTATTGCAGGCTGAAAAATCGAGAACATATTCAGCGACAACAAGCGAATTTTTCCGAAGGTCAAGAAGAGGCTCTTCTTATGGCGAATGAAGAGGCGAATGAACAAACATGGCTGATCGATAGTGGTTGCACAAGTCACATGTGTAAAGATGAGAAAATATTTTCACGGTTGAACAAATCAATCAAGACGAAGATTCGACTTGGAGATGGCAAAGCAATTCAAGCGGAAGGTAAAGGAGTAATACAGATCAACACTAAGCAAGGTATAAAGTATATTTCCGACGTGCCCTATGTTCCTTCCTTAACCCAAAATCTTTTGAGCGTTACGCGCATGGTTGAAAGAGGATACTCCGTCGTATTCAAAGACAATACATGCACCGTGTATGATTCGAAAGATGTGATGTTCGCAAAGGCGACTATGGCAGGAAAAAGTTTTTCTTTGAAGTTCAATGAAAAATGTCAAGGTGTTGAAGAAAAATGCATGTACACAACGTTGGAACCTTCCTCATCCGAGCAGTAACAAAATATCGTGAAGGGGTATTTATGATGAAGGAGGAGAAGCCGTGACTATAGAAAATAAAGTTCGAGGATCATTGAAGGACTCAAAAGCAAGGAGGAGCAATCCCAAACCGAAACATCCTGTTCAAGGTGAAAATCCTCAAAAGGTAATAAAAGTGTTTTCTCGTGAATGTGTTATAACTAAGAAGTCGTTTCATAATCAACGAAGGAAGTCAAGAAAATTTCAAAATACCTCTACTAGCGGAGTAATGGAACATGTTGTCATCAAGGATCATGGCAAGACGAAACTAGGATATCGCTTCGATCGATTTAAGTACGTTAAGAAAAATATTAAGGAGGAGTGTTGGAAATGATAATATTTTTCTAAATATTAATGTTGGAGTTGTTTTAAATTTAATGTTGTGCATTAGGTTGTTTTTGTTAATTGTTGTATTTGGTTGATGTGTATTAGCTATGATGTGTTTGGTTGATGTTGTATTTGGTTGATGTGTATTAGGTATGATGTATTAGGAGTGTATTAGCTTGTAGCATATATATATATGTGTGTGTGTGTGTGTGTGTGTGTGTGTGTTGTAGTGTATGTCTATAATGATGTATGGAAGAAACGTAAGTTAAAAAAAAAACCAACACTAACACGAGACTATACATAGTCATATCCATTGTTTCAAGTTTAAACCTATATATATTCAATCCAAATAAATAGCTTTCCCTCTCTCTGCATTCTCAAAGTTACACTAAAACAAGGAACAAGAGTAGGGCTGAGGAAATATACCGAAATACTGATATACCGTCCTTATCGTACCGAAAATATCGAAAATTTTTGTATAACGAAGTTTTTGGTAAGGTATGTTCGGTAGGGTAATGGTATGAAAATTTTAAAAATTAGGTATACCGATTATACCGAAATACTAAAATTTTAATATTTTATATATATATATATATATATATGTATATATACACACACCTACATATATTATATTATTTCAAAAAAAATATAAAATGAATAAAAATATTATAAGGATCTTCATAAATTTATTTAGCCGATAATACCCAACTTTCTAAGATTATTGAGGTCCACCATATTTCACTAATTTTTATAAATAGCCGTTTTGTTTAATTAATCTGTATATAAAGTTGTATTTTATGGTTATGTAAAGTACTTTGTCTTACTAAGGAGACTGACTAAAATATGTAAATTATTTAAGGTTATGAATTAAAAATCTTTTTATTTTGGAAAATTTGGTATTAATATTCCATCTTATTGAGGCATAAGGAGTTGAATTGACTAAAAATTCGAAAATAAGGAATTAACGATTTACGTGACATGCATGGTAAAAAACCCTCCGTGTGAATGGTATGAAAGGTATAATACCGATACCATACAGAAATTTCGATATGATACCGTATCGAAATTTAAGGTTTACCGAAATTTCTGTATGGTATTGGTATGATTTTTTCGATACCAAAATTTCGGTATGGTATACGATATCACAGTTTTTGTAGGGTATACCGTACCGAACCACCCCTAAATAAGAGTTCTTTTTGTTCTTCTAACTAAAAACTATTTTAAGTGGGGACACACATAAATAACTATTTGCATAAAATTTGTAATTTAGTACCCTGTCAGTATTTTTTATATGTAGGTACCTATTAAAATAAGTTTTTGCACATAGGTACTTGATCCGCCGCAGGTACGCCATATAACACATTTAGGCACCATATAACAACGAATTGTGGTACGTAATACGTTGAGAAAATGGTACGTCATATAACACATTACGGTACCATATAGAAACCGTATAGGGTACCGTATAAACGCGTGACGTGGTACGCAATACACACATAAAAAGGTACGTCAAGACTGAAAAAATTGGTACAAACAGTAAAACGGGTACTCATCTGTAAAAAATTCTGACTGAGGTACTGATTTGTAGATTTTTTATTAAATTTTAGTATTTTTCTATAGATGCCACCTATTTTAATGTACATTTATTTTATTTATTATTTACCACTAGCGGCTAGGGTTGCAAGCATCGAGTCGAATACCGCAATATTCTATTCGTATTCAGATGACAATCGAATACGAATACGAATACTTGAATATTTAATCGAATCATAAAATCGATTCTTATTCGAATTCGAATATATTCTCGAATATTCGAATCGAATATCGAATATCGATATTCAAAGTCATCTTTCATTTTTTATTTAATAAAATATAAACAATATATTATAATATATATCGAATTATAATAAATTATATTTAAACATATTGAATTATGACATATTATTTTTAAATGTTTTAGTGAGTTCACATATATTATATGTGAATATATATTAATTATACTATATTTTATGTTATATTTTTTGAATCGAATAATTCGATTAATTTTCGAATCGAATACTGTAATTTCTATTCGTATTCGTATATTCTCGAATCAAAAAAAATATTCTAATTCTGATTCGTATCTAAATATTCGAATTCGAATCTTAAAAGTTCGAATCTCGCGAATCGAACTCGCGAACCACAAGAGTTCGATTCGTTTGCAACCCTACTAGCGGCCATCATAATTCCCAACCATAATCCATCTATATTTGATATTTCAATACAAACAGTATGGTCGTTTTCAAGCAGGACTAATCAAATTGGTTATGTTTTATTCCAAATTTAAGTTAAAAACCGATACAGCCCATATAAACCAAAGTCATCAACACAGAAACATCAAGTAAACATCTCTCAGCGAACGTCTAAACCATAGCAAAGACAGACAAACTCCCAAATACAGACACACTTCAGTCGACATAAACATCACATAAGTATCAGTGACCAAACACATCTCAAAAAGACGATAATGAGTTTACCATATTTTTCCATCACAAAAGCTTTAAAATAAGACATTAAGCTGTAAGACATGCAAAGATCAGAAAAAGGTTCTGCGTTTTTCTGTGCTCATTCCTCGGCAGCACTCGCAGCGCTCAAGTCCACATTGAGATCGAGGACCTGAAAGTGGCCGAAAGAGCAAAGGGTTCATAAACCACTAGCGAAAATCGAAACAAAAGCATTATATTAAAGAGGTCAAGAAAGTAGTCTATCTTTCGTTAAGTTAGCTTTTGTAATGTTCTTAGAAAAAGGCATGTTCCGAACAGAGATGCAGTTTTCAGACATAGTATTCTCACCTTTCCAGTGATCAGGGTATACATATTAAGCACGTCATCTACGGTGGACTCAAAGTGAGTCGTTGCATCATAACTCTGCAAAAGATGATGAAATCATTTACCAGAATCATTATTTACGTATCGAGGAAAGTCAGTCGAATGGAATTTTGTATAGACTTACGGTTGATATAAAACAGTTGTCGAGAGAAGGCTCGTTGACTGGTTCATATCTGTCGTACGTCTCATAGAAAATCTCATCCACGGGCCCAAGTAGATCAACGCCTGGCTTGAGTTCTGACTCGGGGTTATCACTTTCAGCTTCAGTTGAGACAAAGGCGATGAATTTACCTTTAGGAGCGACGTTGTGGGAGAAAGAGCAGCAAAACAAATACCTGCAAGACACAATTTACCGTCGAAAGTGTGAGTCCTACGGTTAAGTACAATAACATGGCTTGACAGAGTTATAGCTCGCTTCGTGATTCTTCCCTCTTGAAGTATGAGAGTATTGAGATTTACACCTCTCACGTCATTCTTTCGCCAAATTCAACCGTTGTGATTATATTTTTTATGTTGCTTAGTTTGTTAATTGAGAATGTAAGTAAAGTTCCTCCTTGCAAGCTAGTGAATTGACTCACATGTCTGATTTGCGACCCAACTGTTTCTGAGGTAAAATAACTTGCACAGAAGGAGAATCGTTGGTGCTTGGAATGGGGTGGCTCATAATAGCTATGGCTCGAGCAACTTTGCCAACTTTTCTGACCTGAAACGTGCCTAAACTTTTACTTCACCGCAATCAAGGATTTTGAACTAAATGTGAAGCAAGGAATTTCGAAAGTAGAGGTTTAAAAGAGATGGTCCAGATTCAAGTTCAGCTAGAGAATTACCTTGCTGGAAAGATAGGAAGGATCACACACGACTTTCTTGCACTTAGCAGTTTCCCCTTCCGATGTTACACCACAAACTTTGCCTTCCTCGTTAAATTGCACCTGGAATTCATGTTTGTCCAAAACATTATCAAACAATAATTTCATTGCTGGTATAGCATCTGAAAGGTGTAAACTCTCTATATATTTAAGTACCTTGCATTCAGGCTTATTCAACATGTAGGTCCCGCCATACACGGCACTAAGACGAGCAAACGCCTGACACAATGAAAAATGCATTAGGCGGCAAAGCGAAGCTGAAAAAGACACAAAATATGCAGCAACTGAATAAGCAAGTAATGAAAAGGAAGATTGCTTCTGTGTGATAGAAGAAAAAAAGAAAGACCTGGGGAAGCTCTCCAAGTCCATACAGAGGATAGATATATGGTGACCCACCACCGAAACGTGCTAAAGACTCTGCATAAAGCTGCACAAGCCACAGATACAGAAACACAGATGATAAATCTTTGTCTATTATTGCGCAGAAGATCCAAAACAAACATACTTATGAAAAAATCAACATTGAGTATTACCTTTATTCTTTTTACGGTATCCAGTGCTGGCTCATATAAGTAACGATCATCTCTGTGGAGGGCCAACGAATGACCAATGAAGTCTATCGTGTTGTCATCAAGACCATACTTTCTGTAGGAAGTTGAGGAATCATTTAGAGGATAACATATGTGAAACAAGATGCATCAGATGCAAGATCAATGAAGATAAATTTTTTTATTCATTTTACATTATGCATAACTTTTTAAGCTATAAATTATAACTTGTCATTGAATGCAACGCCAGTCTAGTTATCTAGCTAATAATTCATGCGGGACAATCATGTTAAGAATGTGCTGAAGTAAGAGGTTCAAGGGGAAAACTAAAAATAACGAAGAAGTGGACATACGCGATGAGCTCTTTGGTAGTAATTCTGGTTAAATCCATTCCTTCATGGGTTTTAGGATCACTTTCATTGTAATCTTGGACGTATATGAAAAATTTTCTAGCACGGCGTTTTTCAAATATACCCATTAGAGGAGATTTCAGGGCCTCCATATCAGTTGCAGGCACCTTGTGTATCTGTTACATTGCATTGAATTATCATACACTCAAAGGGCATAGAAAACACGTGAAACCAAAAACCATAGAATGTCAAGAGAAATAAAAAAAAAGGAAGGGCAGGAGGGGAAAAAGAATAAAGATATAAAGTAACAGCAAAATACCTTTCCTCTGTTGAAAACAAAGCTGCCATCAACAGCTTTGAAGTACAGATACTTGGTCACATCAGTATGAATGAGGACCCGAACAAGGGCACCATTAGCCATAATAAACTGAAACAAGTGCAACAGAAAAATCAAAGATCAAACAGCTACATCACTCAATAATTTCCTGACCATCCACAAGGTATAAATGATATAAACCTTAGGGATCATGTCAACATTATAATCACGACTAGAACCCAATTCAGCTGGAGGCTTGTCACTTCCTCTAAACCTCTTCCACAGCTGAGAAAAAATAGAAAGCCCGTCAAAACACAGTCTATAGAAAAGATAAAGTTTAATGGCCTTTACTACACGTGATGCCAGGGTTCAAATAGTAATACTCGTAAAAAGAAATAAATTACCTGTATAAGATTGAGTGAAGTCGATTCTCCTCCATAATAGTCATTGCGATCCATGTGAAGTACCTATTTAGAAATACAGAATTAGGTCAACTGGTCAGGCCCTAACCTAAAACTATTGACGTCATGCAGAAATATTTTAAGTGCGAGAATACGCGAAACAGAAATCCCCAAAGACAGATTCGGCATGTGAATCTGCGACCAATTTCTTTTCATCAAAATATGCATAGAGAACAACTCGTGATTCAGTTATACACGACCTCAAAAAACCCATCCTTGAAAGACAACAAAATAGCATGTGAATAGATTAATATACTACCGAAGAAAACAAAAACGATTGTCGTACTGAAAATTTACCATTTTAGCACGCTTACGTTTGAGATGAACCTATAAACATCCGACGTACACACACCAGACAAGAAACACTCACCGAAATTCATCTAATAACATACTGATACAAAAATACTTTTCAGATCACATTTCATGTCCTAACTCCTAAGGTACACTTTAGTTTAGCTCAAATGATGAGGCTCAGAGCATACTATATTTCGAAGCCTGAATCATATCCTTCTCAAAATGATTCATTTGAAGAAAAAAAAACATATATGAACATCAGCCCTAATCTGGAGTTAAAATCCAGCACATAATTCAGTAAACGAATAAAAAATCAACACCATTCACGCATAAGTCCAATAGATCACACAATCGAACTGAAAAAAAAAAAAGAACATCCAGAAATGAGCTAACCTTAAGGCCGTCGACGGAGAGAAGACCGCTGAGGATGCATTCTTTCAGACCGGTCCCAAGCACAATCACATCGTACTCTTCATCCATTATTATCTATTTTTATTTTTGTTTGAAATTATCACTTCTCACTTTTTTTCTTTCCTGGAGCTGATTATACGATCTCGAGCCAGAGAGACCGATTTGACACGGATCAAACCTAGATCGATGATTTTCGAGCTTCTTCTTCAAACAGAAAAGAAACGCAAAGATTGGATTGCAATAGATGCTTAAAGATTCTTTGCTTGTGCGTCTTCCTCTTTTATCATGTCACCGTCAAGCGACATCTGTCATATTTAATCGCAATATTTATAGTCGCTATTGCCATCGGCGATTTTTATACTTAACCAGTTAAACCACACAGTACACCCCGAAGATCGATATATTGCATTCTCACCCCTTTAATTTCTAGGAATTTACCACATTTTCGGGACATCTCTTTTTTGTTATCATTTTAATGATACTAGTTTTTGCCCCGTGCATCGCACGGGTCTGCTTTCTCTCCCGTTCATTTATTTCGCATGAGGTAATAGTTGGAGTTCTGAAAATGTGTTATGGTAATAAGGTTGAAGTCTAGGAAGTAATTGATGGAGATGCACCATATATAGGAGCCCTTGTCGCAGAAATGTACGAGGCCGCGTGGATTCGCGCATAGATAGAAAAAGGGTGGGGCAGACTTAAGCTGAAACTGAGAAAGAACAAGCTCTACAGAGGGTCTCCCACCTACAGCAGTGACCAAGATGTAGAAAGCTGCCAGCTGACGACTAGAGGAGGGGCTGAACTGATTCAAAGGAACACAATAAGCCTGTGACACTGCAGCTAAAAAGGGATGGACCGGAAAACGCAAGCCAGCCCTTACTTGGCTTTCCCAGAAAGCAAGGGCTGGGAGAGGCGGAAAATTGGCACGCTGATTAGGGTTCGGGACGGAAATATGAAAGCCAGAGCTGTCGAAACCTTCTGGGACCAACTTCTCCAAACGTTGATAGGTCGATTATCTTCCAATCATCCGCCCCTGCACTGGTCCCGCCGGCCCCTTGCGAACGGGTCCGACGAGACGACGATGAGCCAGAAACTGGCCGTGCTGCTGATGGCACGGCTGAAGATGTGTCTGCAGGGGGATGAGAAGAAGAGGATTGGGGGAAATCAGGGGGTGCCGCATTCGAAGATGAGGCCTTGCGCTTCGATCCCCTTTGGGCGGCGACACCCGGCACGGCGGAGGACGCAGAAAGGCCCGGAGAAGACGAGCGCGCGTTCTCGGAGTCGGTACTATCAGGCATGTTTTCGGCGCACAAAAGGGGGAAATAGGAAAAACTAAGGGCGAATCGACAAAGAGGCAAGAAATAAGGGAGAAAGGGAACGAGACAATACCTGAGGAAGTTGCAGACGGAAAGGAAGTTAGGGCGCTGCGCGATTTCTGGACACTGAGCGATTGGGATGAAAATGGCGGTGAAAACCCTTGAACGACGATTGGGATTCTTTTTTGATAAGTGTGGGAAATGATTTTGAAAAGGGGGAAGAAAAACGGGAGGAAATGGCTTCGAAAAATTCAAAAAAGCAGAAGAGACAGGACGAGACACGTGTCACTCTGGGAATGCTCCTTTCGCCTGCGACGAGCACAGGGCCTGTCCAATCGACGTAAATACAGTGCGGGCCAGCTAAGGAGATCCAGAGGCACCAGAAAGAGGGGGAATGCTCTTTTAAATGTACTCCGAACTGTAATACTTAGTGTATTACAATTCAGAGTAGGGGGACTGGATGTAGGGGTAACCTTCGGTTCAGGTGGGTAGGATATCTGGGGACCTGCGACCTTGTACGGAATAAGTGAGGTGGGTCCTGACAACTAAGTAACTCGGGCGGGAAACATTGGATAGGGTCGACCAGGAAACACGTGGAATTCTATGAGTGGTTGACATTGTGAACAGAGAGGAGGCGCGCCAGTCTGACAATAGTACGACCGCAGGTGCTGTCTCTCCTAGGTTGTACCAGACGTCGCTATTAAGTGGTCCCAAAGAAGTGTCAACTAGGAAAATAGAGGGAAAACGAGTATATGGGAACAGACCAAGACGAGGTTCAAGGCAGACTCAACATAACACACAAAATACTTGGAAAATATCTCATATTCATCACTCTGGTTTTCGCCATTAACACACTGTAACGAGTGAAGTGAGCTTGAGTGTGTATTTCCCGACTGTGACTAGTGAATACTGTTTCCGGCGGCCCGTGGACGTAGGACACCTGTCCGAACCACGTAAAATCTGCGTCTCTTTCATCTTTTCTCTTCTTTAACATTAAAATACATATTCTAAGACGCATCAAGAACACAAGGCCCAGTCCGTTTCACCCAACACCATTTTTCCCGGACCAAATATTGTTGATCGGGGTCAAACCCGCATCAATACTATTGATAGGGGTGACTATAGGATCAACATTCCTCCTAACTTGGCTATCTGGCAGGTGGGACTTTTTCGGCACAGGACCAGGTAAGAGGGAGATCTGGGGACCAGAGGCCCCGTACGGAAGAAGTACGAATGGCGCGCCAGTCTGACAATAGTACACCTGCGACAAGTGGTCCCCAAAAGGACATCCAGCTGGAAATAGGAAACAAAACGGATATATGGAGAAAGAGAGAGAGAGGGCAGATCACAACAGAACTCAACACAAGACACAAAAACACTTAGATATTTTTCCTCTGTAGTCGTCTCCTTCATCTGTCTTTTCACCATGGATGCACTGTAACGAGTGGAGTGAGTTTGAGGGTGTATTTCTCAACCGTGAATAGTGGAAACTGTTCCTGACGGCCCGTGGACGTAGGACATCTGTCCGAACCACGTAAAATCAGTGTCTATCTCGTTCTTTTCCTTTTCTAACACTAAAATGCTGATCCTAACACACACAAAAACATTAGACCTAGCCCGTTCACTCGTCAACCGTTTTTCCCGAACCTAAATCTTGTTGATCGGGGTCATACCCGCATCAACTATATTGTAATACATTATTTATTTAATTCCTGACAATTTGGCATCTAAATTATTTCGACTACTTATTTAGGTTTATGATAGTTCTAGATTTCTTTGGTTTAGGTTTCATATTTTGTTTTAATTTTTGAATATGTTGCACATTCGAGGGATGAGATGATATCTCCCGTCACTAGATAAACTCGTCCCAAATTTACCCAACACGATAGTCATAGTATAATATAGTGCAGGCTCTTTATTTTTCCTGTGCTTCAATAATAAAAGCAAACGTGAGATAATATGTTAGTAATAATATAACAACCCATTTTCTGGGTTTTCTATTAACCAGCCGAGCGTCGCTGCACGTTGTGCGGCCACGAAAACATTACAACCCAGGAAGATATCATAGAAAGGGATAGGGAAATGCATAAGCAAAATGTATAACATTTTAGTAGTCTTTGAGAGCCAAGATTGAATAAAAACTCGATCATTCTTCAGATCTAGAAAAATCGAGCATCTTGATCACCTCCGTCACCCTCAAGACCGCTGGCCCACTTCATTTGCGGCGTACCCGGCCACTGTCGCGGCGGCATAAAGCTCGCCGTCACTGTTGGTTTCGCCGCTGGGGAGCAGCAGCCACGTCAACGTCGCCCACCACGATTTTTCCACCATCTGATGCCCCTGCAGCCGCAAACACCGTCCCATACCATCGCCACCACAACAACACCATCTCAGCCGTCTGCTTCTGTGGCGCTATCTACGTTGGTAGCCGACAATTTGAGGGTGGAGTTTCGTCCGTGCGTGTGTTGTGTGCCTGAAATTTCAGGGTTAATATTGTAAACATATGGTGGGTTTAGATTAACCCACCTGAAGCATGGGTTTTCTTAAACATGTATTTAAGGCTATAGAACTGTATCATATAAACCTATGTTTTATATAAAACTAACTACCAAACACCCAAACATCTAATAAACCCATGGTTACAATAGCTAACCTATGTACCAAACACCCCCTAAGATATACTTTAAGACTAATGAATAAGTATAACAACTTTGAGCCTGGGACCTCTAGTATATCGCCTTCTGACTTCACATTTCTGGTGAAATTCTAACATTTTATATAGCCTCTAAACACGGAATTGAGTCGTGCAATTTATTAACGGTTCAGCAGAGTCACTAAAGATGAAGATAATCCTCAAACAGATGATATCACTGCAGGGTTTGCTTGCTGATTTGATCATACTTCTCGAGCATGTCTAATCTGACATAAAAATAGTCGAAGAATAAGATGAAACTTCCACAGTTCGTCCTTTAAAGGCAAGAAATGAAGGCGAAAAAATCCATTCTTTAAAGCATCAAGTTATGTACTTTCAAACAATCATATAAGTTTTTTTCACTATGACACATAACCCACTTCACAACGTCCACTATTGGCACCAAGAAAATTGACAGTAGACACAAAACATTATCAACCTTCAGCAAGATTAAAGCTGAGAAAACATGAATTCTCTTATCACAACTCAGCAAAGAGTATCCTCCAACAAGCGTTAGCAATTGCTGCATCAACCCATATCATTTCAACTCCATGTGGTCTTTTGTATGCGTAATTACTTTGATTTTGACATTTTGACGAAATTCATTCAGCCACACAATATTGTCCCCACTCCTATATATGCATACTGTACTGAACATTCTCAGTCTTTAATCTTTATCTACCCAGGAAAGGCCAAGACAAAAATTCGAAACTCAGAAGAAAGAAAACTTCATCTATAGCTCAATTTTTTAGAATCCCATTAGAACTGATAGGGGTGATCTATCCAGCATTTCTCCTGACCTGACCACCTACAAGGAACAGAGTAGGAGGTTGAAGAAAGCAAAGACTAGGTACGAGGTTCGGCCAGAGGCGAGGTAAGGAGACGATATTTGGAGAAGCTAAGGAGATACCTCGGGAAGCTACGGAGCTATTCCGAAGGTCAAAGGGAAGTACTCGGAAGATATCCCATGAAGCTACGGAGCTATCAGGAGGGAACAAATGAAGTAATCGAGAGAGCTATGGAAGTGATCGGGACACCTGACGAGGAGGGGCAGTACGAAACCCTAGCCGCCCTTGCAGTGTAAATAGGGTCTTTTGTCCATTTTACACCATAGGCTACACGCCCCACACACACTAACACACCAAGAACACACACATGTTCTCTCTCCCTCTCTTTACTGTTTATAGCTGAGAATCCCTTGTAAACATGAGAGCAAGTGAGGTTGAGTGTGTAATCTTCCTCCATTAATAGTGAATATTCTCCGGCGGCCCGTGGACGTAGGATTCACCCGAATCCGAACCACGTAAATCATCGTCTCCTTGCTTTTCCGTCTCGTTCTTCATACATCCAACCACGATTTCATCCGAACCGGCCCTCACCTTAACTTCCGGACCATAAATCTTGTTGATCGGGGTCGTACCCGCATCAAATGGCGCCGTCTGTGGGAACGAGGGTTTGGAACGTGAGATATGGAGTCGCGGCTTGGATTAGACGACTGTTTTTGGATGTTTTTGGGGCTGCCGCTCTTGAGTTTCTTCTACGACATTTCGTCGAACACCTGCCGAGCGAAAGTGCTTATAGCCATAAGCATGGCCGTCGCCCACGTTAGCCTCGCCGTCAACGACCAATCCACCACCCGAACATCACCGGCGAGGCGACAACGACTACCCGTTCAAATATGCTGTTATGAGAGCAGAAAAGGCTTCAAGACGATGATGTTGGTGAAGAAGACGCGGCGGGAACGACCACGTCAAGTCCCAATCTCAGATCCCTTGAGGCGGAGCAGCCGTAACCATGGCTGTCGCGCCTGGAGGACAACCGCCGCGGCCATCGCTCCGGTCGCCTGCGACGTCCTCGCTGGAAACCGCGCCTCGGGACCGAGTAGTAAGTTTTCCAACTTTCGGGGTGCTAAGTTGTATTATAGACATGAGGAGGTTAATTCTGTTATTTTCCTTGGGACCAAATACCACGAAATCTAAGATCTGGGGGCGAAATGAGAATTTCGATAATATTGGGGTACTGTAGTTATTTTTCCTAGGGTTTCTAATGGGCTTGGATTAATTCATTGGGTTGCTAGAATTATTGTCGTTGGGCCGTTAGCGCATTTGGTCCCCAATAGGACAGACAATTGCAGGCGTACTACTGTTGTCAGACTGACATGTCCTCTTTCTGACCAAAATGTCCCCCAACAAGCACACTCTGCGTGTCCCCTGGTCGATTATAAACAGTGTCTCGTCCTTTTTAACATCTCGATGTCAAGATAAGCCTGGATTATGTGTCTCCTCCGTACACTGACGTCCAGCTTTCCTACTTAGCTACTAATCTACAGCTTTCCTACTTAGCTACTAATCTCCAGCTTTCCTACTTAGTTACTAACCTCCAGCTTTCCTACTTAGTTACTAATCTATAGATTTCCGACGTAGCTACTAATCTCCAGATTTCCTAGTTAGCTACTGATCTCCAGATTTCCTACTTAGCTACCAATATCTGGAAATCTGACCTCTCCAGGTCACCGGATTAGGACGAATACTGGGCTATGTGCTAGAATTTATTTGTATAGGCATATTTCTCACCTGCCATAACGCACTGTTTCTACTATGCAGTCACTAAATGATATTTTGTCATTATTTTTATCTCACGACGCTCATTGCGTCTCGTGCATCGGAGTTGTTTGTGGTTGTGGCTTTACAGATTGGGCAGGTATGTCGGTCCAGCTCTCCGCTAGCAACAGAAGCCCGTAAGCCCTGGCTTAGACCTAGGCTGGAAGTGAAACCTCGTAAGCCCTGGCGTAAATCCAGGCTGAGAGAGAAACCCCATAAGCTCTGGCTTAAACCCAGGCTGGAAGTGAAATCTCGTAAGCCCTGGTGAAGAGCCAAACCCCGTAAGCCCTGGTGTAGAACCAGGCTGGGAGCGGAGCCTATAAGCCCTGGCGCAGATCCAGGCTGGACACGAAGCCTCTAAGCTCCGACATAGCTCCAGATGGAAAAGGAGGCCATAGATCCTAGCTCTCGTGCTAGGTGAAAGAAGAAGCATATAACCCCTTGCTTAGATCCAGGCTGGAAGCAAAACCCCATAAGTCCTGGCGTAGATCCAGGCTGGGAGGGAAGCCTATAAGCCCTGGCTTATATCCAAGCTGGAAGCCAAACCCCATAAGTCCTGGTGTAGATCCAGGCTGGGAGCGAGACATATAAGCCCAGACGTGGCCGCGCAGATGCGCACTTTTAAGCCCAGACGTGGCTGGCCCAGACGTGGCCGCGCAGATCGTGAACCTATAAGCCCAGATGTGGCTTGACCTAGACGTGGCCGCGCATATTGCGCAGCTATAAGCCCAGACGTGGCTGGCCCAGACGTGGCCGCGCAGATTGCGCACTTTTAAGCCCAGACGTGGCTGGCCCAGACGTGGCCGCGCAGATGCGCACCTATAAGCCCAGACGTGGCTGGCCCAGACGTGGCCGCGCAGATGCGCACTTTTAAGCCCAGACGTGGCCACACAGATTGCGCACCTATAAGCCCAGACGTGGCCGCGCAGATTGCGCACCTATAAGCCCAGATGTGGCTTGGCCCAGACGTGGCCGCGCAGATTGCGCACCTATAAGCCCAGACGTGGCTGGCCCAGACGTGGCCGCGCAGATTGCGCACTTTTAAGCCCAGACGTGGCCGCGCAGATGCACACCTATAAGCCCAGATGTGGCTTGGTCCAGACGTGGCCGCGCAGATTGCGCACCTATAAGCCCAGACGTGGCCACGCAGATTGCGCACTTTTAAGTCCAGACGTGGCTGGCCCAGACGTGGCCGCGCAGATGCGCACCTATAAGCCCAGATGTGGCTTGGTCCAGAAGTGTCCACGCAGATTGCGCACCTATAAGCCCAGACGTGGCCGCGCAGATGCGCACTTTTAAGCCCAGACGTGGCTGGCCCAAACGTGGCCGCGCAGATTGTGCACCTATAAGCCCAGACGTGGCCACGCAGATTGCGCACCTATAAGCCCAGATGTGGCTTGCCCAGACGTGGCCGCGCAGACGTGCACTAATAAACCCAGATGAGGCCGCGCAGATGGCGCCTACACAGATGAGCCCAGGCTCCAGGTTATCCTAGACGAACGCCTGGACCCGAACGGGGACAAGCTCCAGCTCTGGACCATTCCAGATACGAAAGAGACCTCCTAGGCTCTGACTCAACCCCAAACGCAAGATAGAACCAGCCAATGCTGGCCTCACACAAGGTGGAAAGGTTCACCGGCGTGCTACGGACCTGATAAAAGGCGAAAACAAGGGGCATCATACCCAGCATACCCAGGAGCCCTCAGGGAACAAATTTCTCTCGCAAGTAGAACATTGGTGGCATCGCGGTTTACGAAGAAGGTCTGACATAGACCACTAAGGCGTAACGGTGGAAAAGCTGAGGTTGGTAGGGTAGGTGGAACTCTCTTCACATACTTCGAGTATGCTGACACCGAAGTAGGGGGAGTGTAGAGTGATGGTAGAATAAGATCGGGAATTAACAGCAAGTCGAACTTCAAACACTCAAAGTCCCAACCAAGCGGGGTTGAGGTGCGAGTAAAATGAGAACTCCTAGGCTCTGGTTCAACCCCAAGCAGAGGACAAAGCCAGCAAGCACTGGCCTCGCACAAGATGAGAAGCTTTTCCGGAAACCTCCGCACCTGATAAAAACAAAATCGAGGGGTGCCGGACTCAGCCTACTCAAATGCCTCCCAGGTACACGTTTCCATTTTGCCAATAACCTTTCTGATAAAGGTTCTGGATTCGAATGCAGTAGGATGTTGGGAAGTGCAAGAGGCGAAAATGTCGCCCACAAGTAAACATCCGACGCACTGCCAGACCCCACGCGGACCACCAAAGTGTAGCGTGTGGGACAGTAAGGTCGGAAAAGCAGGAGGAACACTCTTCATGTACTTCGAATGTGCTAATGAACATCAGCACAATTCGAAGTAGGGGGAGTGGAGAGAGGCAGTATTACTAGTCCCCGCATAGACAGAGAGGCGGATCACGAATACTTAAGGGAACAACGTTCCTAAGATAAAGACAGGCTCCAGGTGGGAAGCTTACCTGGTAGCCTACAGACCTGGCGATGACGAGCCCCTAACCTATAAAAATGAAAGCAAGGGGCATTGGGTTTAGCCTATAAAATATCTACAAGGTACATGTTTAAATATGCCCCTAACCTTCCAAATGAGAGTGTTGGATGTGAATGTAGTAGGATATTGGGAGGAAGGCGCAATAGGCAGAAATGTCGGCATCCAGAAATCTGCCGAGAAGGACCATCGTGGGTACTCAATGGCAGCGTGTAGGGAAAGGATAGAGTAGGGGGAGTGGAGAGCTATAGTAGTACAGGTCCGGACATTAACAAAGCGGGCCAGAATACTTAAGAAGAAAAACTCTTCCTAAATGAGGTGGGAGCCTCCCCAGCCAATCTGCGAAACTTGCGATGGCGGGCATCCAATCGACGAAAACGAAAAGTATCATGTCCGAGTTAGGCGGATATCGCTCAGGTACATGTTTACATCCGCCGCTAACTCTTCAAATGTATGTTCGGATGTGAGTGCAGCAGTGAGGCACTTTAGTAAGCCAGAAATTGGGATTAAGAGTCGTCTCGGATCCCCTATCGGAGAAGCGCTCATAGCTGCCACCGCTGCATCCAAAGTGGAAGCTGGCTCTCGTCCAGCAGCAAACCTCCCAAGAAGTAGTGCCGCATGAGAGGCATCGAAGACTCGCTCCAGAACAGCCTTCATAGCCTTCTCCCTCTCCGTCATGAAGTCCTTAGCCTGACGTTCAATCAAGGCTTGCTGCTTCTCCACGAGCTAGTTCATATGGGACGCAAGCTCATGCTCTTGGACAGCAAGTTCGGCTGCATTTGGCTCTTCTAAGTTCAGGCTCAACCCTAAGCTGGAAATGAGGCCCGTAGACCCCAGCCTAGCTCCAGGTGGGAACCTCCGTGGTTGATATACGGACCTGGTGAAAACGAGCCCCCAAATCGCGAAGACAAAACGATGAATGCCAAGTGCAGCCTAGACGGACATCTCCCAGGAGGTTAGAAGGAGTATGCATGAGGAGGGGATGTCACCCTGGTCGGAAAGGAATATCATAAGCCCTGGTCTGGCCCATGCGGAAACTTTTTGGTGTTTACTATAAAACAGAAGGCAGTAAGCCCTAGCCTTTCCAGGTAATGCTAACTTCATAGCATTGGTACTTCGACTAGCTTTCTGGTGCAGGTTTCCAGATCAGCTTTCTGGCATGGACCTCCAGACGACCAATGACAGGTCGTCGGAAGCTGGCGCAGAATTCCCAGCTCCGTGCTGGTACAGGAAGCCCAACCTAACTGTTGGGGTATCTATCTATGTCCAGCTCCACGCTGGCACCAAAATGCCCAACCTGCGTGTTTGGGATATCTAAGTCTAGCTCTGCGCTAGCACAGATGACCCAACCTAACTGTTGGGATATCTATCTAAGTCCAGCTCCGTGATGGCGTGTGAAGACCCAACCTAATTATTGGAATATCTAAGTCCAGCTCTGGGCTGGCACGTAAACACCCAACCTAACTGTTGGGACATCTAAGTCCAGCTCCACGCTGGCACCCTAGTACCCAACCTACGTGGTTGTGAATATAAGTCTAGCACCACGCTAGCATAGGAAACCTAATCCATCTGGATTGGGATATCTAAGCTCAGCTCCGGGTTGGCACGTAAAGGCCCAACCTACGTGTTTACGATATATAAGTCTAGCTCCGCGCTAGCATAGAAAACCTAGTCCATCTATGGGGATATCTAAGTACAGCTTCGTGCTGGCACCTGAACGCCCCAAGCTATGTGGTTGGGATATCTAAGCCCAGCTCTACGCTGGCACACAAAGGCTGACCTGTCTGTCAGGGTATCTAAGGCCAATTCCGCTCCGGCGTCAAGGACCCAACCTATTTCATCAGGGTACCTGAGCTCAGCTCTCCGTCGACACGCCGAGGCTGGCCTACTTCACAGGGAATATCTATGTTCAACCACGAGCTGACGAGTGGAAGTTCAAATTAAGTGTTCAGGATATCTGAGTACAGCTCTCCACGAGGTTTTTGAGTCGAGCTTCGAAATGCATAGCAGTAGCCTGGCGTGTAAAATGAGCAGAAGGAGATTCCATCTAATTTAGAGTATTCTGGAGGTGCTACTATGGTAGGCACAGTTCAGAAGGGGGAAAGACTCAGTCATATGTTTGGAAAAAACTATCTACACTGATAGAAAGATAGCAAGATCACAGGTGCAGAACTACACGAGTGACTAAGACAGTTCTACCTGGCTAGTTCGAATACCTCAACCGGGCTTTTGCTCTCTTGCCGACAGATTTGCAGCCTTGCGCTCGATGAGCTGCTCTTGTTTTGCTGCAAGCTCGCTAACTCATCATTCAACCGCCTAATCGTGTCATCTCTATACTTCAGCAGTTCGGCTAGCTCCATGGGGACGAGTCACGATCAGGAGTTGGCCAGCAGAGTGGACATCCCACTTACCTAAGGAGAACGGCGAGGTCCACAGCATCGTAACACAACTCTCACGCTAGCGTATGGAGACCTGGCTCCAGCAGCAAGAGTTCCACATCAACTCTCCCTTGACAAAGAGACCTGATCAACTCGACCGGGTGTCCAACAACGAAGACTTGATCAATCCGATCAGGGTTTCCAAGATTCCCAGGTCAGCTCTTAGGACTCTAGGTTTGTCCTCACCTGCAAGCTTGATCTGCTCGATCCCAATTTACAAGTCCAGCTCTACGCTAACCTAAGAAGACCTACTTTATCTACTTGGGATTTCTGAGTCGGCTCCATGCTGGCATGCAAAAGCCCTGTCATCTATTTGAGGTTCCCGAGTCTGGCTTCAAGATGGCAAGCAAAGATCCGGCGTACCTCGTTCGGACGTTTTAAGCCCAGATCCAACTGACAGGCGGAGACCTGACTTATCTTGTTCGATTGTCTGAAGCCAGCCCCCCGCCAACTCACAAAGACCTGATCTATATGATCAGAATTTTCAAGACCAGCTCTCCGCTAACGAAGGGGACCTGACCTATCTAGTTAGGATTTCAGGGATCAGCTTTCTGTTAGCAGGGTATCCGGCAAGACATTGGCTGGCGAGTATCCAAGTCATCTCGTCGAGACTACTGAGTATATCTCCGTACAGACACGTTAAGTCATAAGTTGTCTGGGACTTCTTGGGCAACGGGAGAAAATGGCCGAAGAAATTTAAGAACATGAGAAGAGGAATGCTTTCTTAATAATACCCCGAGCTGCAATACTTAGCATATTGCAACTCAGAGTAGGGGGACTGGATGATAGGGGTGACCTATCCAGCATTCCTCCTGACCTGACCACCTACAAGGAACAGAGTAGGAGGTTGAAGAAAGCAAAGACTAGGTACGAGGTTCGGCCAAAGGCGAGGTAAGGAGACGATATTTGGAGAAGCTAAGGAGATACCTCGGGAAGCTACGGAGCTATTCCGAAGGTCAAAGGGAAGTACTCGGAAGATATCCCATGAAGCTACGGAGCTATCAGGAGGGAACAAATGAAGTAATCGAGAGAGCTATGGAAGTGATCGGGACACCTGACGAGGAGGGGCAGTACGAAACCCTAGCCGCCCTTGCAGTGTAAATAGGGTCTTTTGTCCATTTTACACCATAGGCTACACGCCCACACACACTAACACACCAAGAACACACACACACATGTTCTCTCTCCCTCTCTTTACTGTTTATAGCTGAGAATCCCTTGTAAACATGAGAGAAAGTGAGGTTGAGTGTGTAATCTTCCTCCATTAATAGTGAATATTCTCCGGCGGCCCGTGGACGTAGGATTCACCCGAATCCGAACCACGTAAATCATCGTCTCCTTGCTTTTCCGTCTCGTTCTTCATACATCCAACCACGATTTCATCCGAACCGGCCCTCACCTTAATTCCCGGACCATAATCCTTGTTGATCGGGGTCGTACCCGCATCAAGAACATACACGATGTGGAGAATCGAAATTGCATTGAGCACCCGTTTTGAAGCTCAAAGCGCGATGGCATATTACCGTTTGAGAAGTCGGGTACATCCCAAAGTTTATGAGCTTTGGTCTTGGGACGTCGACTTCTGTAATTCTGAGCTCTCAAACGATTGCTTCTTTTCCTGCTAAACATAGTACGTGGAGTAGGAGGAGCGACTGGAATTGGAATTATTTAATTATCAGAGTTTCGACCATGTTCTTCAGAATTATTTAATTATAATATTGCCCTTTAACTGACCGGTTACCTGTAGGAAACTGGCGATGAGATGGTGGCTTCGCTCTTTTATATTAGTAAGAGAAGCAACACAGCCTATGGGAACTGTTCAAGAAATTGTGGGAGATGGGATCCGATCTCTTTACCTAGCCCACAAATTCTTAAAGCCCCCTCCTTGACCACTATTAATGAGTAACGTGAGTTATACATGATTTTTAAATTTATTATATTTTTATTTTTACGATGGAAAAAAAAACACAAGTCTAACGGAGCCCCCAGCTGTAAAATCCTGGGCCCACCTCTGACTATATGCGTATGATAGTTATTGTGTTGAGCTAGGTATTTTCTTGTAATGTTCGTATGCTATCAGGCAATGGCCTCATGCATTTATGAAAACTATAAATTATTTTCATAAGAAATAAAATTTAATAAAATCAGTAAGAATAAGATACTTCGAAATTAAAATAAGCGCTATATACGTTACTAAATATAAAAAACAATATAATAGCCTCATGTTTCTATTTTTTCGATCTTTAGGTGTGAAAAGTATTAATTAAATGAAAGATAAGAAGATGCAGGATTGTACATTACATTCTAAGCATATTTGCGGTCTTTTAAAAACGGCATTTGACCCTATTAACTTATAAAAATTAGACTTTCAAACTTTAGATTTAAGTCAATATATAGCCTTCAAATTAATGGTATTTTCGTAATTTTAAAGAGATTCGTCATTTTACAGGTGTCCTTTGAAGGGACTCATTTATAGCAGAGAACCCCAATTTGTATAGCAATAGCAGGGGGCTCGTGATAACACGGATCGCCTGTTATATAGAAGGGGTCTCACGCGGCTTCCTTGCATCTGACCATTCTTATACAAGAAAAAGAAATAAACTATTTGAGATTTGAAGTTGAAATCTATTGCTTAGATGTCTGAATACATAACCACCAAGCCACACCCACTATCATTAAAAGGTTCATGTTTGACATATTGTTTTGAATATGGGGCCAAATTATTAGTGAAGATATAATGATTAGTTTAAGGAGAATGACAGTTTTAGGCCCACGTTGGCACCGAAGAGTGCCAACTTAGACGTTTTCGGTCTTCCACGTTCTGAGGTGTCACATTTAGTCCCCAATGTTACGGACTTTGGAACGTTTTGGTCCTACGATTAACTTAATCACTAATTTAGACGAAATTTAACAAGTGAGAGCACACGATCTTTCTTTACGTGAACACATCATAATTCATCATATTCTTCAACTAAAACGCACGTGAGCATCAGTATGTATTACATTTAACTCAGTTTCAAGGTCGTCAATCTTTCCCCAACTGTGATGTGTAATAGTTCACGTGGCGTTTGAGTTGTAGAAGAAGATGTGTTATGAGGTTTTAAGTCGGGTACAATGAGATCAAATGCTCTCATATTTTTAACCCTCTAAATTAGCAATTAAATTAATTAAAAATGATCCAAACTTTGATAATATTGGGGACTAAAAGTGACACGTCGGAATACTGAGACAAAAAAGGGGCATGTCTCAAACATTGGGATTAGAAACATCGTTAGCTTATTATTCTCGATTTCTATTCACCGCCCCCTTTTTCCTAGTCACCGCCCCTTAAAGGGCTGGAAAAAGACGATTTTGCCCTTATGATATTTAAATTAATTTAAAAAGAGAAAAGGGCCTATTTTCACGACTGCTAAGCCAAATTAACGTAAAACATTGTTCGAATTTCAACTTGACCGAAAGAAAAAAAAATTTCGACCGAAATCAATTTTCGGTCAGTACTGTACTGACCGAAAATTGATTTCGGTCAGTACTGTAACGACCGAAAATCGATATCGGTCAGTACAGCACGACCGAAATCAATTTTCGGTCGGTACAGTACTGACCGAAATCAATTTTCGGTCGGTACTGTACTGACCGAAATCAATTTTCGGTCGTTACAGTACTGACCGAAATCATTCGGTCGGTGCTGTACTGACCGATATCGATTGTCGGTCGGTACTGTACTGACCGAAATCAATTTTCGGTCGTTACAGTACTGACCGAAATCAATTTTCGGTCAGTACTAACGACCGAAAATTGATTTCGGTCGATTTTTTTTATATATATATTATTTATTTTGATTATTTATTTATAATATTTATTTGGATTATTTATTTGTATATTTTATTTGGATTATTTATTTGTATTATTTATTTGGATTATTTATTTGTATATTTTATTTGGATTATTTATTTTTATTATTTATTTGGATTATTTATTTGTATTATTTATTTGGGTTATTTATTTATATTATTTATTTGGATTATTTATTTGGATTATTTATTGGGATTATTTATTTGGAGGGGTCTACTGCTTCCTCCGGGTAGGGTCTTTCCACCCTTGGTCTGTAATTAAAAAATAAATAATACAAATAAATAATCCAAATAAATAATACAAATAATCCAAATAAATAATAAAAATAAATAATCCAAATAAAATATACAAATAAATAATCCAAATAAATAATACAAATAAATAATCCAAATAAAATATACAAATAAATAATCAAAATAAATAATCCAAATAAATAATATAAATAAATAATCAAAATAAATAATAATAAGAAAAAAAAATTTCGACCGAAATCAATTTTCGGTCGTTACAGTAGTGACCGAAATCAATTTTCGGTCAGTACTGTAACGACCGAAAATCGATTTCGGTCAGTATAGTACTGACCGAAAATTGATTTCGGCCGGTACAGTAGTGACCGAAATCAATTTTCGGTCTACTGTACCGACCGAAATCGATTTCGGTCATTACAGTAGTGACCGAAATCAATTTTCGGTCAGTACTGTAACGACCGAAAATTGATTTCGGTCACTACTGTACCGACCGAAATCAACTTTCGGTCAGTACTGTACTGACCGAAATCGATTTTCGGTCGTTACAGTACCGACCGAAAATTGATTTCGGTCACTACTGTACCGACCGAAAATTGATTTCGGTCACTACTGCACCGACCGAAAATTGATTTCGGTCGAATTTTTTTTTTTTCTTTCGGTGGAGTTGAAATTCGAACAATGTTTTACGTTAATTTGGCTTACCAGTCGTGAAAATAGGCCCTTTCCCTTTCCTAGTCCCTGTCGGCGATCCATTGCGATTTCAGTATTTTTTTTGTTTTTATTTGATTTTCGATATGTGATTTGAAAAGTGTTGTCTGGAGAGAGCTTTAAATAGATATTTTTATTGTTTATTATAATTTTCTCTTTTTAAATTAATTTAAAAATCATAAGGGCAAAATCGTCTTTTTCCATCCCTTTAGGGGCGGTAACAAGTAAAAAGGGGCGGTAAATAGTAATTCCCATTATTTTACACTGGCTGACCGGTTTCTTTTAACTAAGGCCTATCAAAAGGCCATTTCTTTAGTTAAATCAAGCATAACTGTCTCCCTTTGTTCTCGCTTCTTGCGTTAATGGAACACCACAACTCTTTACCAGAAACATACGACTCATTCTTAGATTCACAACACACACAGACACACAACATTCGCTCTCTTTCTCACGTTTTCTCAACTCAAATCTAACATTTGTCCCCATTCAACAAAACAACACACGCATTCTTCACGCACCAGCCAAAAATCGCCCATGGACGCGCCAGATCGAGACCACAACAGCACCGCCGACGCCGGCGGCGGCGGAAGCATCCTCCAGGACGACGACAAGGCCGCCCTCGCCGGAATATCCAACTCCCCACCTCCGCCCCGAAAGACCCACTCCTACAGCCACCAGCTCCGCACCAACACCGGCACCCACCACCACGGCAGCCACCACCACAGGCGAAACGCTGGCCAGCTGCGCAAGCACAGCCTCGACGAGGCCCACATCCTCACCTCCACCAACAGCCGCTACAACTCCTCCTCCGACGAGGACGGCGAAGGTGGGTTCATCCCTTACTCCACCATCACCAACTCCTGCGGCGGCAGCATCGTGGTCAGCGGCGGCGGCGGCGATATTCAGCAGGGGACGGTGGTGGACATCGGAGGAGACCAAGATCCAGGTAATAGCAGCGGTCAGAGCTATCAGAAGCTGCCCGAATTTCAAGGGAGCGGCGGTGGCGCTGGGATTTTCAAGGTTCCCATCAGGGCGGCGGTCCACCCCAATAGGCCGCCGTGTCTCGAGCTCAGGCCCCACCCATTGAGAGAAACCCAGGTAAGGATCTCCTCGATCGATCCATCCATCCATGGTTAGGGTTGACCGTTGACATTGTTTTCTCATATGGGTCTGCTCAGATTATTTGTCCCTCTCATCCTATTCAACATATGAATCAAAATGCACCTAATCCCATATTACCAATTGGTTTTTTGGATTGAACCCAATTCGATCTTACGCTTGTTTGAGTCAGATTTGATCGGAGAGGCCTCCCCTCTTATCACCTAGTTTTAGGATGAACCCCTCACTTTAATGGGATCGAATCAGTAGACAAAATCTTCATCTACCTTATTACAGGTGGGGAAATTTCTAAGGACGATAGCTAGCACTCAGACGCAATTATGGGCCGCGCAAGAAAACGGCGTAAGGGTTTGGAACTATTCGGATTCTTACAAGCCCGGGATGGGCTCGGGCGGACGCGCGAGGAGAGGAGACGAGGACGCCGCCCCATTTTACGAATCCGCAAATACGTCCCCCACCACGTGCTTGTTGGTCGATCAAGGGAGCAAATTAGTATGGAGCGGACATAAAGACGGTAAGATCCGTTCTTGGAAGATGGATCAGAAATTCTCCGAGGAGTCGACGATTAGGGAAGGCTTGTCCTGGCAGGCACACCGCGGGCCCGTTCTATGCATGAAGATGTCTTCGTACGGTGAGTAAGAATGTCTTGAGGTTCCGCGTAAGAAAAAAAATTGATCTTTTTCGGGGTGGTTGCGAATTTCAGGCGATCTTTGGTCGGGCTCCGAGGGGGGAATCATAAAGGTATGGCCTTGGGAAGCCGTCGAGAAATCCCTATCCCTATCGCCCGAGGAGAAGCACATGGCGGCTCTGCTAGTGGAGAGATCGGCCATCGATCTGAGGAACCAAGTCACCGTAAATGGCGTGTGCAACATATCCTCCTCGGACGTCAAGTGCCTGCTTTCCGACCACGCTCGGGCCAAAATTTGGGCCGTGAATTCTTTCTCGTTCTCGCTATGGTACGCCACAAATTGCTACTACTGAATGACCAGGTTGCCGGAAATCCTAAGATTTAACGGTGGGTTTGGTATGCAGAACTAGATGCAGAAAATAAAATAAAACGTAATTGTATGCATCAAATCATCGTGCGTCGTACCGTTACACGTTTTCTTCACCTCGAGTTCTGCATACCAAACGCACCCTTAAAGAAAGTGTAACTTTACATATCTAGTCCCCAAACGTTTAATTTTTCTTAAATAGGCTGTAGTGATGATTCGTATGAAGACCTCTTTGACCTCTGAACTCTGATAAAACACTTCACCTAAAAGCTTAAGCTTTTTATATATTATATTTCCAACCCAACGCCTATTTCGACGAAAGATTGAGCCTTTTTATTACAAAAACTAATCCCCCCCCCCCCCGAAAAAATATGCCACATAGGGACGCACGAACACGGGAGCTCATAAAGGTGTTCAACATCGAGGGCCAGATCGAGAACCGAACAGACATGCCTTCCTCCCAGGAGGGACAGTCCGTCGAGGACGAGATGAACGTCAAGTTCGTGGCAAAATCGAAGAAGGACAAGTCCCAGGGCTTCCTCCAGCGTTCCCGCAACGCCATCTTAGGAGCCGCCGACGCCGTCCGAAGGGTGGCCACGAAGGGCGCCGGCGCCTTCGCCGAGGACAACAAACGGACCGAAGCCATCGTCCTCGCCGCCGATGGGATGGTGTGGACGGGATGCTCCAACGGGACCCTAATCCAATGGGACGGGAACGGGACCCGAGTCCAGGACCTGACCCACCACCCGTGTGGGGTCCTGTGCTTCTGCACCTACGGCTCGAGGATATGGGTCGGGTACATGAGCGGGATGGTCCAGCTTCTCGATCTCGAGGGGAACCTCATTGCGGGCTGGGTGGCCCACAACGGGCCCGTTATTAGGATGGTGGCGGGGGACGGGTACGTGTTCAGCTTGGCCACGCACGGGGGAATAAGGGGCTGGAACGTGTCCTCGCCGGCGGCCATGGATAACGTTCTGAGGGCGGAGCTTTCCGAGAGGGAGGTGATGTACACGAGGCTTCAGAATGTTAGGATATTGGTGGGGTCGTGGAACGTGGGCCAGGGACGGGCCTCCCACGAGGCACTCATGTCTTGGCTGGGGTCCGCCGTGGGGGACGTTGGGATCGTCGTCGTCGGGCTTCAGGAGGTCGAGATGGGGGCGGGATTTCTAGCCATGTCTGCGGCAAAGGAAACGGTAAAAAGTCGCTTTTTCATCTTTTTTTATGTATTGCGTGTCGAATTTTCTGACGTGGATATAATTTTTTTTGGACTCAAGGTGGGGTTGGAAGGGAGTTCGATAGGGCAATGGTGGCAAGACCACATTGGAAAAGCGTTGGACGAAGGGTCGACTTTCGAGCGCGTGGGGTCCAGACAGTTGGCGGGCTTGATGATAGCGATCTGGTAATGAATGATCGATTTTTTTGTGTTGGGCTTCGTATGTCTTTTGCGTGCGCTTTTCTAAGCCTTCGATGGGTCTTTTCGTCAGGGTGAGAAAATCTCTAAGGAGTAACGTAGGAGACTTGGACGTCTCGGCGGTTGCGTGCGGACTGGGTCGGGCCATCGGTAATAAGGTGACCACAAATAAAAACTGATATATAGAAGAAAATTCAACGCCTGTTGATTGATCGGAAATTTGTTTCGATCCTCAGGGAGGAGTGGGGCTACGAATAAGGGTTTTCGACCGTATAATATGCTTCGTGAACTGCCACCTGGCGGCCCACTTAGAGGCGGTGAACCGTCGAAACGCAGACTTCGACCACATATTCCGTAACATGGCTTTCGCGAGGTCTTCTAACCTCCTCAACAACGCCGCGGGTACGCTGCTGAGATATCTGTACTTGTCTCTCTCCCTTCTCTTATCGGCGTATTTATTTCGGCTGCTTTCTTCTTTTGGCTCTCCTTGGGTTCTCTCTCTCGCAGCTGGCGTCTCTTCCACCGCCCAAGTCCTACGTGGCCCTAACGTACCGTACCCTCTCTCTCTCTCTCTCTCTTTTTTCGCTTCATTTTTTTTAACTTTTTTTTTTCTGTTTGTGTAATGATAAAGGCGGTGCCTGACGAGGGAAGGCCCGATTTGGCCGAGGCCGATATGGTTGTGTTTTGCGGGGATTTCAACTACCGTCTATTTGGCATAACGTACGATGAGGCGAGGGACCTCGTTTCTCAGAGGAGCTTCGATTGGTTGAGAGAGAAGGACCAGCTAAGGGCCGAGATGAAGGCCGGCCGAGTGTTCCAAGGCATGCGCGAGGCGCTCATTCGATTCCCGCCGACGTACAAGTTCGAGAGAGGAAAGCCCGGCCTAGGAGGTGATAACTTATAATCAAATACTACTGAATCACTGCCCTATTTCCGTAAATACGAAGTGATCTCATTTTTTTTTACTTATGGCTCAGGTTATGATTCGGGAGAGAAGAAACGAATCCCGGCTTGGTGCGATCGAGTGTTGTACCGCGACAACAGGTCGGCTCCGACTGAAGAGTGCAGCTTAGAATGCCCTTTGGTTGCTTCTATATTGCAGTAAGCCTTTATCTCTTCATTAAAGTTATGCTAAATTAGTCACTTATGCCTGGTCAAGGCTGAGGCCTCAAGGACTATCTGTCACACATAGACATGTATGTATTTGCGTGGTTGGCATGGTCTAGAGGCTACTGCCTGACCCTCGGGATACTTCCCGAGTCACCCGAAAAAAATAAAGGAAAAAAGCGTTATTATTTAATTGGTGTGGCGAAATTTTTAAGGTATGAGGCGCGCATGGATGTGATAGAGAGCGACCACAAGCCGATACGATGCAAGCTCAACGTGGACGTGGCCCACATCGAGCGTTCGGTGCGCAGACAGGAGTTCGGGAAGATCCTCGTGGCCAACGAGAACATACGGTCAAGCCTCGAGGCCCTCCGCTTCGTGCCCGAGACATGCGTCAGCACCAACGCAGTAACCCTACAGAACCAAGAAACGTCGAGCTTCAGGATTAGCAACCGAAGCGGTGAAGAAGTCGCCTTCTTCCATATCGTTTGCGAGGGCCAATCCACAATCAAAGGAGGCGACGAGCCCGCCACCGACTACCGCCCTAGGGGCTCCCTCGGCTTCCCCCGATGGCTCGAGGTAAAGAAAGAAAAGCTACCTTCCAACCGTTAAGGGTGCATTTAGGTAAGGATTTCGATGCAGAAAACAAAAAGGAGAAGTATAATGGTACAGTATGCAAAGCATAACGATACGTACCCTTATACTTTTTCTTTTCTTCATTGAATTTCGCACGACAAATGTACCCTTAAGGCTATGTTTGGTATGCTGAATTTAGTGTGGAAAGCACGACGGAAAACTAAGTCAGCACATCGAACAATTACTTTTCGCCTCAAATGCAGTACCACCTATCGCACCTTTCTTGTTCTTCCTAATCGAATTTTGCATACCAAACGCACCCTAAAGTGTTTGTAAAATTCGAAAACGGATTACTTATTTTTTTTTTCGTTCAGGTGAATCCGGCGGCCGGCGTGATAAACCCCGACGAAATCACAGAGATAACGTTACACCACGAGGAGTTCCACACCTTGGAAGAATTCGTCGACGGGGTCCCACAGAGCTGGTGGTCCGAGGACACGAGGGACAAAGAAGTCGTACTTTTGGTGAACGTAAGCGGCAGTTGCTCGACGGAGGCCAAAACCCACCGAGTCCACGTAAGGCATTGCTTCTCCTCCGCCAACTCGGTCTGCATCGATCCGAGGGGTGGCGGCTCCTCTTCTTCTAGAAGGCATAGCGGGAATTCTTACCAGCGATCGTCGAATAAATACACCGACGCGTCTTAGAAAAAAAGAAACTGAACTGCATAACGACTGTATTGTCCCCGTCGACTTTTTTTTTTCTCTTTTCGCCCATTTTTGTAGCGCAATGTTGCGGCAATGCAAATTGATTGACCAAGAAAAACTGTTATTACAGTAGACTCTTATTACATCCCTCAAACGGCGTACATCCTCTTGTACCTCTCGCTGTACAGCTCAGTGTCGGAAACCATATTCGAAGGCGAGAACGAATTCGAAAGCGTGCTCGCCCGCCTTATATTCCTCATCCTCGAGTCCTCCAACCGATTCCTAACCACGCAGTAGCACATAGAACCGATCGTAGCCATCATGATCGAACCGCCGATCACCGTGGCATAAATAGCGAGCCACCGTTCGTGGGACCCAACGACGACGTACGTCAATGATATAAAAGCGATGGAAATAAAAAGGCAAGCCGACCACATGAGCTTGTTGATGACGAACATGAGCTGCTTCTTCGCCCTCTGCTCTATCACGACGACGGACGTCTGCACGACGACGACCGCCAACGATATGAAGAGCGCGAAGCTGTCGAAGACGACAAATATCAAGAACGCCGCCTTGTCGGCTATGTGCGCCTGCCCTAGGGAGACTTTCCCGGCGGCCGTCGCCGGAATTTCCTGGACGTACTGGCCGGGGACGGTGAAGATTCCGGCGAAGGCGACGGTGGCGATGAGGACGGCGACCACCGTGGCGGAGTTTATGGCATTGTTGAGGCCCTCGATGTGGAGCTTCTTGACCTTCCTGGCGATCTTTCTAACCCGAAAGCCGGTCTGGCGGGTTTGGTGGAGCTGAGATTTCACGTCGTGCTTTATGTCACTGACCGTCTGCTTTAGCTGCTTGGCCGCGCTCGGGGGCTTCCCGTGGTCCTTGGAGTGGACCGCCCCGGCTTCCTTTAGGAGGGCCGACAGGTCGGGGGTTGGTAGCTTGTCGGCTATGTCGAGGGGAGTCTCGCCGCTGGTGTTCGTTGGGTTTACTTCGATCCCTTCGTTCGATAAGAGGCACTGTACAATCTGAAACAATCGCCGAGCGTGAAAAATTAAGACCATAATTCTCGAAAACTGTTCGAAATATAGTATTAAAAAAAGTAAATAATTATACAAATCCTGCGAGCTTCAACTTTTAGGTGAACTGATCATCACCATGACATCAGAGTTCAGGGGGACAAATCCTCGCGACGGCCCATTTAGGTAAGTTAGAATTTAGTGATGAAAGGAAAAAAGAAACAGAAAAAGAGAAGTAATTTTATATTTGGTTAATTAGAGAAACGTTACGAGGCTTTGGGAAAAAAAAAAAGAGAAACATTAAGAGGAAAAGAAAAGGGAAAATTTTTTAAACTAACTTCGGAGCTTAAATCGTGGAAAATTAATTTCCTTGACAAATGATGAATTGGAGAAAAAAAACCTTGTGAAAGTTATTTCCACTTTAATTTTCTTTTTCCGCACCAATTTCCTTGAACCACAAATCGTTAAAAAAATACGCATTAAAGGCTAGATAACGGAGAAACCAACCGGACAGGAGCAACGTGCTATAATTATAACCTACAAAATTTAAAAAAAATAATACATTCCCTACAAACTTACGAAACTCTTTAGGTGAAACGATCACTCGGCAGCAGAATACTATTGAACAATCAGCAATTTCGGACCCAAACCAAACCTTACCTGCGTTCGTCCTTTCCTAGTGGCGATATGAAGTGCGGTGTTGCCCTTATTGTCGGGCAAGCCCAGGACGGACGGGTCGGGCCTTACGAGCTCGTTGACTATCTCCACGTTCTGACCCTTCACGGCCATGTGAAGGGCCGCCTGTCCCTTTCGGTCCGTCGTAAACCCAATGGTCGGGTCCTTTTCCAATAGGCACCTTACCACCTCCAAGTGTCCCATCCTCGCCGCGGTGTGGAGCACCGTTTCTTGTTGTTTCGTGCGATTTTCGCCAAGTTCGAATCGACGTCTAAGAGGAGCTTCACGATTTCGACGTGCCCTTGAGCCGCCGCCGTGTGCAGTGCGGTCGAATTTGCGGCGTCGGTCGTCATCACTAGGCTCGGGAAAAATCGAAGGAGCTCCTTTACCACATCTGAGGAAAATGTTATCGTTAAGATTACAAATCACATGTGTTTCATATCGGATAACTGAGAAGAGATTGAGCAGTTTATAAGTTGATGGACTACTTCACATATCACCTAGTTTTATGAATGAACTCATCAAACTTATGTGTGCTCAACTCTCCTAAGTTGGCCGACGTTAGGCCCAGTAACGAAATTTCAAAGACATAATAGGACTAGATTTAAGGAAAGTGAGAATAAGATGGGATTTTGTTTCTTTTTTTTTTTTTGTTGTTTACCGAGATGGCCTTGCTTGGCGGCGATGTGGAAGGGGTCGAAGCCGTTGTTGGCCGGAATAGAGGAGGATTCGGCGTCTAGGTGGCTGAGCAGTTCGCCGACGACCAAGGTGTGGCCGTTCTCGGCGGCGGCGTATAGGCAGGTTTCGCCGTCGAGGTTTTGTTTGGAGAGCGAGTCCTTTACTGCGCCGTTGTTGTCGTTGATGGTTTCGAATTTGTGAATGATTTCTTTGACTTTTCCCATATTGCCCGATCGAGCGGCGAGGTGGAGCTGTGTGTCGCCCCTCTTTCCCGGCGATTCTTTCCTCTTCTTCTTGTCGGCGGCGCCGCCGAAGCTGAGCTGTCTCTCCATGGCTATTCTGAAGCTTTTCTGCTTGTCCATTAGACCTCTGAAGCTTTTTTGGTTCTCCATAGTAGGCCCGTTTCGAAAACTCTGTTGTTTCTCCATTTTCATAATGGATTTGCCTTCTCCGATCTGAGGTTTTAAGAAATATATGTTGTCAGAGAGTCATCGTACATCCTCGGAAGTAATAAACTAAAAGGGAATCTGCCGAAACCCACTACGATAGAATGGATAATATCGCCTCCTCCTATCCTTCAACCACCGCAAGAAATGATATTTTTTCTTCGCTTCTATTTGACTTCAGAGCTCAAACATCACTTCAATTACAAACAGAAAACTACACAACGCCCACCAATTCTTTTTTCCTAATTATTGCAGAACGAGCCTTGTTGAATGAATAAAGGTGCAACCTTTATTACAGATGATGAGAACCCACAAGCAAATATTTAGAAGGAAGAAAGAAATGAAAACAACCTCCTCACATGTGCTGAAGAATAATCAAAACACTGAAATGATATAAAATAAGACTGACAAAACATGTCCAGCTTTAGTATTTTGTTTGTTTCTGCTAATTCATAAAGCTAGGCGTGTAATAGAATGATGTTTTTTTTCCTTAATAATAGACACAGTTATGGTTTAGTGCTGAATGGGGGCCGCCATTGATGTTACAACAGAAGGTGCTGAAATAACGATAGAGAGAGATAAATACGAGCTGTGGCTGCTTTTGCACTAAAAATGTAAAAAAAAAAAAGGATTTGATTGGATGGATTGGTTTCTATATACATATTTGAAACAAGGTGAATGATTATTATTTTTTGCCCCTGACAAATGCTTGAATTATCAATCAACCCCTCTTGCTTTCTTTGGTTGGTCAGGTTACCACTTCATGCGACACGAATACCAAATCAGAGTCCCCAAATAGAGTTTGCTAATTTTGTTCCAAACTTTCTAGATAATTCATTAGGTGTTGAAAGTTTATGGAATTTTTCTCTTTAATACTCCAAACTTACTGAATTTTTATGATTTTCATACTTCTTATTGAAACTGGTTACTTACTCGAGAATGGTGCACATTTCTCTATATTTATTGAGGATAAGATAACTTTTTTTTTACCGTAAAATATTGAGTAATTTGAATCATTTAATTAAGAGGAGTATCTGTTGGAATTATTTTGGCCACGCATCAATCTTATCTTATCTTTTGAGTTAGGCACATACTTTGATTTAATTTTGACATAGAGCCAGCAGTTTGCTATTTTGACCAACATTGAAATAATTTGGGTACCAAGACCTCCAATGTTGACCGCTGACCAAAAAATTAATTAATCTTTGAATTTCCGTGTGTGAATTTGATGACAAGGAGTTCATTCATTTAGTTTTCTTTTATTACTTAAAAAATGTACTTACGGAATTTCTTTTACTAGGAATTTCTAAGCATTATTCACTTGGAATATAGGAGAATCAGCATAAATAAATATCTATAAATATAAACGTGTACGTAACTAATTTAACACATCGCACGAATAAATAGGACGCGTTAGTATTATTCATCTGATACTGAACTGATTTTGTTAATTGATCCGAATAGGAATGTTTTTCTGATAAAAAGTGAAGATTTATGGTGATGATATTTGAGTATAAGGTTGGTATAAAAATAGATACGTGTGTGATTAATCAATCGTCGATAAGAACCTAAAAGATACCAAAAAAGCATTATCTTGAAGTCATAAAGTAGAGGGGAAATTTTATGTCAAGCCCTAGCGAATTTTAAAATTAGGGATCAGACCCTATCAGACTTTTTTTTTTAATTTTAAGGACCTACTTTTTTGAAAAATTAAGTGAAAATGACCCAAAACTGTGATTTGACGAAATTACCCTTAATAAAAGTGATTTTCTGACTGGTATTTGACGTCAGTTTTATGTTACACAGTTATACTGATTTGTTACCGTAAAAACGGCAAGTGTTACTTTAACGTCGTTACTTATCGACAGTAAATTGTTATTAACAGACATATTTATTATATCGGACTATCGAACCCCATTTTTTCACACTGATCGAGCACAGTCGATTGTTAACACCTTATTTTATTTTCCATCATGCGGTATTACACCATAAACTCTAAACCGTAAATCCTAAACTCAATGCGACGACCATTAGCGTTCTCCTATAAAAAATCGAATCATTAGCATTTCGATCTTACACGTTTCGAGATTAAAAATTGGTAACCTACTATAGGAACATTGCTCCCTATAATGATGAATTTTCTGTCTAGGAAAACAGGGGGGATGGTCGGGTGGAGGGTTCAAGAACAATTATAACTGTTACACAATTATACTGATTTGTTACCGTAAAAACCGTAACTGTTATTTTAACGTCATAAGACGTTACTTATCGACAGTAAAATATTATTAACAGACATATTTACATCATACTATCGAACACCATTTTTCCCACGGATCGAGCATTGCTCCCTATAATGATGAATTTTATGTCTAGAAAACATGGGATGGTCGGGTGGAGGGTTCAAGAATAATTATAACAGTTTTGCGCTGAAGAAAAAACACTTCTTTTCATTTGGATAACAACAGTCTTGTATTGAATACCATATGACGTCTATTTAGTAACAAACGAAGTCGCAGAAGTAACACATCATTCAAAATAATACCGATTCCTGCAGTAACACATTAACAAATGATGTTGCAGGAAGCGGTATTATTTTTGAATGATTTGTTACTTCTGCAACGTCATTTGTTACTAAACAGACACCATGAGGTACTCAGTACAAGACTGTTTGCTATCCAGATAAAAGGAAGTGTTTTTTTTCAACGCATAACTGTTATAATTGTCTGGAAACTTGTTATCGGATCTTTCAGGTATCCAACGTAATTTTGACATATGTCAGGGTTAAATATGTCTTTTCGCGTCATTTTAGGGCCGACCACTGAATTTTTCGAAAACCTGGTCCTTTAATAGTAAATCCCATTGAAGAGGGGCCTGAACCAAATTCAAACATGTTAATGGGGACTGAACTTGAATTAACCCTAAAGTAAAAGAAAAAAGAATCTAACACTACCTTTGCGATGTTTATGTTGGCTTTTCTTAAATTTATAATAATTAATGAAATAAATAATTTCGTGATCATTTAGTCACAAAGTCTATGAAGTTCTTATGGAACAATTCCTTCTCTTTTTTTTTCCATTTTTTTATGGGTTGTATTTGTATTGGCCTGCCCATCCACCAATACAAATGGCATCATCCCACAAAAATTGTATATCTTATTATTAATAAACTTAAAATATTTACGAGTTAAGCAGCCGTTTCTTAGATCTCCACTCCACATATTTGTGTCAATTGAATACTAAACTATAAAAGCAAATAATAATTAAAAAAAATTAATGTTTCTAGATGGATCTCCCTCCCAATATTTTATTTTATCAGCAATATCAATTCAAAACGTGGTAAAATGAATCCGTGAAATGGATCCAACAAAGCTGCACAAGCATTTTTAAGTGGAAAGAAAACGAGCCCAAAGCTTCTCCCTTTCATTAGACCAGTCTCTTGGTCCGGGCCGGCCGGGCCGGGCGATAACCACTTCACTTTTTCTAACTATAATAGCGAAAGCATTGAAGCTTAACAAAACCGTCCTTAAGTGATTGAAAAGCTTAACAAAACAGTCTCGCACTTTGGAACAGATGCGAGTGTCCCAAATCCATTTGCCTTGTCTAAGAAACGTTCACTACTTTTCTCTTTAGAGCATCTCCAACCGAACTGGAAAACCAAAAAAAATTCATAAATTTACTCCAACCACCGAAAACCAAACTCAAAATGGGATTTTTAATTTCTCTCACCCGAAAAAACGCATGTTTGCATTTGGATCCGTTAGAATGCGATTGAACTTTTTAATAGTGAAGTCCCGAATTTTCGTTTCTATCGTAAACCTTTGTCAGAAAAAGACAAAGCAATGAATGACAGATGGACTGTGATAATTTGAGCTTTCGGAGAAAATAGATAAAGGCAGATCAAGATGTCAGAAATCGAACTATATAAATATCATTATTATTTATAAAAAAATATGAATGTAGATACAAACGTACTGTTTTGGTCATGCTCATAGTTGTTTGACATGACTGGAAATATTATTTATTTTCCTTGATGAACATAGTCGATGAGCTGTAGATTTTTATTTTTGTTCTTTATTTTTCGGATTTTATTTGCTATTAAATCTAAGATGATATTTGTAGTTTAATTGGTAAAGTTGTAAAATATGTGGGTAGTATTGAAATTTGTAAAAATTGATGTGGAAATGAATATTACAAAATAGTCTATTGAGTTTGAGAATGAGTTGATTGGTTCGAGAAGAATTACTGCATTTTGAGTTTGAGAATGCGTTTGAGTTTGAGAATGCGTTTATCGGTTGGAGATGGTCTTAGACTCAAACCTGCTATTTAGAATCATACTACTAAGGGAGGGGCAATTAGAATAACCAATTGGCACTTTTGTAATACCTAATTCGGGCCGATCCATGTCTATAATTTGACGGGCTGAAACTTTGTGAAATCTAAGTGGGCCGATCCATGTCTAATAATGACCATGCCTCAAAAATAATGATGACGTGGACGATGGCGATTGGCTAATGATTGACAGGTGGATTTGTTATTAATATGTGTAACTTATTCGCACGGTCAGACCTTAACACCGTCCATGCTCGCGTCGCGTTTGTCCTAACGTAGTGGGCCTCACCTGACGACGTTGGGGCTATGTACGAACATCCCTAACCACAAAGCCCATGCCGCCCCTAATTTTTTTTTTCCGAAACGATCGCTGTGTATACTTCGTCAAAAGAATGTACAGTGGCTAAATAGCCATAAGGGCCCAGCTGTTAACATAATCATACAGCGGGCGAGATCCACAAGATGAAGCAAAAACGAAACACCCAAACAACGACAAAAGAACTGGCAAAAAAAAACTTCAAGCTGCTCAGGAAGGAGACAAAAGAATGAGGAGCCACCTCAACTAGTATCTCAATATGCTCCAAATATTCAGCCCTGTAGACTGGACAGGCTAGACAAAAGAATTCCAGAGCTCCTTTAATCTTGCACTGGTAATAATTACCCTACTCGAATAAGGATGAAGTAACAAACAATACCGGCCAAAAGATCCTCAAATCTGCATGAACTCTCTCCATTCATCGCATGCTAAATCAACAACCGCCTTCTCATCTCTCTACACATTATTGAATACCCAAAGGTTTCTAGTTTTCCATTGCATCCACAATAAATAAACCGAGAGTTGGATCCTATGTTCAAACACTTCAGCCTTAGGACCTGAATTAATGTAGCCCCACCAGTCTTGAAATGTACCTGACGATAAATGCCGCCCCTAATTTGTCTGGATCTTTTATGTTAATATATATACGAGCCGCAATCTCTATGATCTTGAGCTTAAAAATATAATATTAATTTTAATATTTATCACATTTAATATTTATTAATGAAATATAGGTTTTAAATATATAAACTGAAAACTAATGTGTTGGGTATAATTACAATAACTAAGAAATTTAGAAGTAAAATGATTTATTATTAAATTAATTAAATCTATACGCTTATATAAAGATTCTAGGTAGCTACAAACTGTCACATTTGGTTTGTCAGTTTAATAAGTGATTATTCACAATTTTACCCTTAATATATTCATTTATAACATTTATCCGAAAATAAAAATTTTATTTTTGAAACTACTTTATTAGTAAAAATGTGCAAAACATAAAATAACTTTGTATATTTGCGCACACATTGGCTGACCTACACATACTTGTTACAAATAGGGGGATTACTTTGCAAACAAATGACAGACCAAATTGACAGTTTTTTAGCCTCCCTAACCATTTTCTATAATAGGACAGATAGTTTTTAAATATATAAAGTGATATGTTGGGTATAATTACAATAACTAAAAAATTTAGAAGTAAAATGATAACTTATTAAATCAATTAAATTACAAATAGAGGACTAACTTACAAAATAAACGACTTCAAATTGTCAGTTTTTAATCTTCGTACCCCTTTATATAATAGAATAATAATAATATATACGTGCAAGTAAGAGAATTATAATATTATACTTTACTGCGATTGGTATTTCTAGAAAAACCAGCATATACAGTGAAGATTTGAATAACGTTTCTGCTAAATTAAATTTTCAGAGATAATAAATCGCATGTATTGCCTTTTTTTCTTCACGAGGAGCCAATTCACGTGTCACGCATGTTGGCAACTAAAGTCCTATCTATCACCTTCTTGATTGATAGCACCGATTAATACACTATTTGACTATTGAAAATATTGGAGATACTCTGATGTGAACTAGTAAAATCGTAAATTAGTCATTAAATATATTTTGAAAAAAAAGGAAATTAATTTCTAACTATTTTAAGTGTAATCTATAGAAAAATACCTAATTGAATAAAATTTTTACACATAGGTATCCATGTCAGAAATTTTTTTAGTTAAGTACCCGTTCGATTGGGCGTACCATTTTCCTGGTGTTAACCCTTTTCATATGTGTATTGCGTACCGCGTTACGCATTTATATGGTACCCGTATAAGGTACCTATATACGTTACATACGGTACCTTGCGGCAAGCTGTAGCGGGGTACCAATTCTACCTGTATTGATGTACCAAAATACGTTGATATATGGTACCTAAATGTGTTGTATGACGTACATACTGCGGATCGGGTACCTATCTGCAAAAAATTTATTCTGTTAGGTACCTATATATAAAAAAAAGCCGACAGGGTACTGATTTATAAATTTTTTTCATGGGTATTTATGTGTAAAAATCCCCTATTTTAATGATATATTTTTTTAAATTATAAAATATAGTGATCAAGATAATTAATATAGGTGATGTAAAATTACAACATACGTATCTCGAGTTACATAAAATGGTAAATGAATTAGACCCAGTATTGAAATCTTGCAAGTTAATCTCAGCCTCATAAACTCCACACAGGAAATCCCATTCGAGATTTACCTCCTCATTAATTATTAAAAGCCATATATATCCTCAAAAGCTTGCCGAGCTAAATCTTCTTATTTGCAGTATTTCGAAAAAAGAAAAAAAAAAACGAAAAATTGCATAAGAATACAAAGTTACAGCCACAACGCACAGTTTGTTACAAAGAGTTTTTGTCCAAGCTCCCAACTTTTGCTGGCCACTTCACATAAAAGTGCAATCATCCACCATATTTTTTCTTCAGAAGCCTTTTTTGTTTTAATAAAAAAAGATTGTCTTTTTCATCGTTTCTTTCTCCGATGGTAATATGATCTATGCATGAGCAGATAGATGATTGAGTACTGAGGCTGGTGATTCTTTTGCTTTGTTATAGGTACATGGGCTTTGTTGAATTGATCGTTTCATCTTATCTACTGCTTAAAAATTCAATCTTTGTGTGTATGTGTGTGTGTGTTTCTCATCTGTTTGCAGCTAATCTAATCGTTATTTCTTTTACCTTATCATTGTGTCCTTTAGCTAGAATCGTCCATGCAATACTGAGCTATGTATGGGTTTAAAAGCTCTACTTCATCACAAATAGAAAGATTGTCGGTTACAATCATTGATTTAGCCTAATGCCCATGTATAATTTCGGCAAGAAAATATCGAATCTTTTGTTGTTTTTCCTCTACGGAAGAAACTTGGGATCAAAGTAGACCTAAATCTCTCCCTATTGAAGATTGCTTCTTGTGAATGACTTCCGTTTTCACTTTGTTGTAGGAATTCCTTTCCTGCGATTCAAGATTTGGGATTTCTTGTTACTAATCGATTTAAACGTAACTGTTTCTCGACTAAATCGATTGATGGGGTCGCAAGCGGCCGATATTTATTGGCCACCGTCGATCGCCGAGCCCTTCGATCTACCTTTCAACATAGACATAGTAGAAGAATTGAATGAGCATGCGGAGTCTTCTTCGTGTTACAACGATCATGGTAATATCCCGAGACCTCCTCCCCTTCCCGGGAAATGTATGAGGGAAGGCGTGCCCACGAAATATTGCCGTGTCCCAAAGGAGACTAGAGAATCGTGGGACAAGCTCTTCCGACTCGGATATGGAGCCGACGTACATGTTCTTACCGACGATGTACCGGTTATTACAGCCCACTCCTGCGTGCTGGTGAGTATCTACTGGAGTATCAAACACAATCTCACATTGAAAAATGGAAACAAGTACTGTATAAGATAAGCTTGTGGACTACTCCCTCTATTGTCAATTTGCTTTAGAGAGGCTATCCTCTAGACGTGATTGAGAAATTCCTATAGTATCCGATTAGTCACGAGTCTTATAGACTGATGGATAATAATTTTCTTTTTCGTTGCTTGTTGTGTTATAGACTGTTGCTTCGCCGGTGCTTGATAATCTTCTGAAGCAGTCGAAAGTCGAGAACGGCGCGAGATGTTTGAGGATTAAAGGGCTGCCACACGACGCCGTCCTTGCTTTTATTCGCTTCCTCTATTCGTCATGGTAATGTCCAAAACTACTTTAAACATGATTCCCGCTTCAATTTTGTTGGGATTTTCACTCTAATTCCTGCAAAATCAACTGGCAATAGAGAGAAAAGCCCGCAAGTCTATATACAAGTCATGCTTGTTTCGATTATCCGATTATTGGATTGAGTTCGATAACCCAACATTTTTTCTCCATCGTTCTTCTGCTCGAATTCTAACCGTATATATGATACGTGTTTGCAGTTACGAAGAAGATGAGATGAAGAAATACGTCCTCCACTTACTCGTCCTATCGCACTGCTACTCCGCGCCTTCCCTCAAGAGAGCGTGCGAGCACCTATTAGGACAGAAATGGCTGACCCATGAAAACGTAGTAGACATACTTCAGTTAGCCCTGAGCTGCGACGCGCCGAGGCTCGTCCTATTGTGCACTCGAATGGTGGTGAGGGACTTCAAGTCCATTTCCAACAGCGAGGGATGGAAGGTCATGAGGCGAGCCAACCCTTCCCTCGAGCAAGAGCTCATAGAGTCCGTCGTCGAAGCTGATACCGTGAGTGCAATATAATCGTTCTCTTGATTTTTCCTTTCGAACGAATATCTGGTGATTATAATAGTACCTCATTCTTTGCAGAGAAGGCAAGAGATGAGGAAGAAGGTGGAAGAGAAGAGAGTTTACCAGCAGCTGAACGAGGCAATGGAGGCTTTGGTCCATATCTGTAGGGACGGGTGTAGGACGATTGGCCCGAGGGATAAAGTCCTCAGAGGTAATCAGACGTGCGGATTTCAGGCATGTAAGGGGCTCGAAGCTCTTATAAGGCACTTCTCGGGATGCAAGACGCGGGTCCCGGGCGGTTGCGTGCACTGTAAGAGGATGTGGCAGCTCCTCGAACTTCATTCTAGGATGTGCGGCGGAGATGCCGAGCTTTGCAAAGTCCCTCTTTGCCAGTGAGTGGCTGTCTTTTTTTCGATCGATAGTTCTTTGCATGTAATGATTAGGTTTTTCTTGGGATGACTTGCCTTAGGCACTTCAAAGTGAAGATAAGGCAGCAGGCGAAGAAGGACGAGGCCAAGTGGAAGATGCTGGTGAGCAAAGTGATGGCCGTGAGGAATGCTCAGAGGTTGTTCTCGCCTCGCAGGTCGAGTTCTTTGACCGGCCTATCCAGAGCAGAGACTTGAGGACAATTTATTTTAGTCCTTGCCTGTGAGAGAAATCGATTGTAAATTTGATGGAATGTTAATCTAAATTAAGGAAATATATAAGAATCTGAGACCTTGTAAGGAAATAAGGCTAAGGTTTTTAGAAGTGAACAATCAATACTTGATGTTACCTATACAGCAAATAATATACAAAACTCTTGCAAGCCACTATACGATGAAATAATTCTGTAAGTCATTACAGGCAACAAACAAAGACTATTCCGTCATAATCAAATATTTCAAGCAGGGAAACACTACATTTCATATCAAACAAACAACACTTACAAAATCGAACATCGGACTAACCTCGAGATATCGGTTCCTCCATGAGCCATGGTCGAAAACTCTGTCCTTCATCTTTGAAATTGGAGTAAGAAATATATTAAAAAAAAGGAATCCGTGGCTTGTCGAGATTGAACTACTTACGGGCAACTCTGTGCTCCACAAGTGTTCAACTTGAGGTTGGCAGTCGGTTATAAAGGCTGCTTTGATCACTTTTTCGGAGTGATATGAACTCTGAAAGAGCTGCTATAAAACTTGGTATAAATTTCGGATAAATGGTATGATTCATTCCTTCTCAGCTATTACCACAAAAACATCTCGCGTGGACCATTTTCTTCGTTCGCTTTTGGCTGTAGGATTAATAACTGCTTTTTCAGTGTCAGATGGGCGGAACCCGATCACAATCTCTCTCCTCTGCCGAGCACGTAACATTATTTCGTAGAAGCTCAATTCTTCATCATCCTCATGAAGGTATAGATAAGCTTCTCTTATTTGCAGCTCATTGCCCTGCGTAATAATATGCAAGATTGTGGATGATTTTCAAGAAGACGATAGCTCAGAGACTAAGTTGCAGTAACTCCATTTTTAAGAAAGAGAAGTTGCGATATTATCAAGCACAAAACGAACCTCTTCAGCGAAAAGTTCTTCCAACACGTCATTGATCTGGCGATCTTCAGCAACCATGGCCAGCGCCATGCTCACTAGCTCGTTGGACAAAACATAATCACTGATTTTCGACATGGTGAGTAGATTTTTGGTCCTTGGGTCAAGAATTTCGCTGATTATTACAGATTTATCTGAGGCCTGCTGCATTTCGCCGATCCACGAACCTTGTGAGAAGCTGCTTCTGTGGAAGTGGCTAACCTGAGCTTCCCTGTAAGGAAGGCGCTTTGCCTGAAAACACAAGGCCCAAGTAGATTTTCTGAGCAAGGTACACAACTTTTGAGTAGAGGGCACAAGCTCAAGAGAAACAAAACGAAATTTGATGTTGATTAAGATCACAGGCTAAAAGAGAACAAAAAATGCAATTCATATGGGAGAGAGATAAGATCTAAATTAAAAATTTTATTAAAAAGCATCCCTACCTGAATGTCACGTATCAAAAGTAATGTAGCAAGAGATCTCGAATCAGCCTGTATCGCCGAATCTTCCACCGATTCATCAGCCAAGATCAATATCTGCAATTATATGGATGAAAGAGAAGTTGGGAATGAATGGCAGTGACAGAATGCATAAAAAGACGATTGTACTAATTTCAGCAGTGACGAGTTATGAGGATTGGAATATCCATTTTAACATATGGTCAGTGGAACTATGTAGCTTACTGAATCAAAAGATTCCAATGGAAGACTTTCGAGGTGACGTCTTATGACAGCATTGCCTTCACGATGTAAGAGTTCAATATTCATCAGACGGTCCATCTCAAGACCACCATCTGTAAGCTTCCTCTCTCTTTCCACCTCTGGAACTTCATTGAACATCCACACCTCAGATCCAAATGCAAGAAAAGCATCCAGAACCTAATAAAATAAAATCCCGGGTTTGTATTTGTCAGAAGGAACAAAGATTCAAAATTTAACATTTCTCCAAAGAAGGCAGCAAGCAGATGTTGGTGACATGCGACATCATATGGCCTCATGCATCCCCAGCATCCTTTTTCCCCATCTTTACCATGATCATATCTTCAATATCTCTTCTCCATCCACAAAGAAGTATTTTCTCAAAAGACTTTTGAGGTAATCTCTCTCTGGGCAAATTTCCTCGCCAAACCTGCAACATTGAGTTGAAGAAGAGGAAGAAATTAGGCGTTTCCGATCAACAGTGCTTACCACAATCATATCATCAATGTCTTTTCTCCATCCACATAGTAGAATCTTCTGTGACTTTCTTGCTGGCCGTGTAATGTGTATGAATTTGGCATCTTTGACCTGAATAGTGCAATTAACTTCATGTTTGTAAGTTTTCATCACACAGCACGCCCCAAAGGGTCTGGCTCATTTTGGTCATCTTTTCATTTTATATGGAAAACTTAGGTCGCGTGTTAAAATTCGGAAACAGAAGGATGTAGGAGGCAAAGTTCTATGTGGAAAGCTTTTTTGAACAAAACTTTGATAAGTATGTCTCAGGTCCATATCTACTTGGATCATCTCTCAATGGAAATATACTGCTAGAGCTAACACTAATGAGTTACACCATAACATGAGAATGGTGAAGTCAGAAAAATAGAACCTAAAAGAGTTCCCAAGGCACTGAAAGTACAGGTTAGTCCTCTCATACTGCAAAATTAGTGTGTTGATGCCAGTTATTAATTATTAACATAGAAAGCTGGATCCCCGTGTCCACACCGTATCACATTTTATAGCATGCTTCTAAAATTTTCGAGCATGGGGGTACGGTGCTTCATCAAGAGCAAACAATAAGCAAGTTCGGTTCATTTTCAACATTACCCAGATTCTGCCTCTAAATTGACTGTTAAAGCCCCGTAAAAGAATTTTTATAATGGAAAAAATTATCAGAAATTCATGCAGAAAATAGAATTGGCATGCAGTAACAGATAGGAGAAGCACCATTGGTAAATTGGCTGGGGCATAAGTATCATCATCCTCTGCTATGACAAGAACCTCATCCCCTTCTTGCAGAACATAAGAGTCGTCAGGATTTAACATAATCTTTCCCCTGTGTGATGCTACTTTAACACCACAAGGAATGGCATCTGGGAAGCTGATTAAGACATCCTCGAACGGCATTCCATCCAATTGTGGCCACCTCTTTATGTAGAACTCACAATTCTCAAACCCAAGTATGTCTTCCCATATCTGTACAGTGCATGTTCACAGAACAGAATTATGAGGAAATGGATAAAAGGAAACATGGAACTTTGGTTCAAACGCAACTCCAATTGAGGGTTTGTCCCGATCAATTGGTGTTAACTGGAGCTCGGGATGTTTGATCTATAAGTATAATATATACTGACTCGGGTCGATATATTCTCTCGTTACTGGGTAAGCATCGCAACAGAAACAATCAACATAATTAACAATTTCCTTTGAAAAATGATTTCCCGACCAAAGACAACACCTGCTACTTGCCCATCCCCTCACCACTCATAAACAAAAGTATTAACACAATGAGAAGGTAACCTGAGCAAGGCCAGGTTGACGAGCACATTGGATCATTAGTCTACCAATGACATCATGTGCCACAACAGTTTCAACAAGGTCCCCACCAACGAGTTTTACAAGAACCTCATTATCAAGATCGCTTAGCTCGACCACAATATGTCCTTGCAGCCCTTCTTTAAATCCCGTCAGGCTTAAAACAGTCCTCAAAGCACGTGCATCACTCTATATCCATAAGCGAAACAAAAATACATTGACTTGAATGTTACAAATTAGAGACCGCCTTGAACCGTTATTGCACAAACCTGGTCAGCATTTCCATCTTCAGCAAGGACAATTATTGCTCGAGCCTTAGAAACGGATACCTAAGATACATAACAAGTTAGCTCAACAAATACCGACAATAAACTAATCTTTGTATTTACAAATGAAAACAACATTGCCGACTTAATGAATAAAAACTTCTTGCACATGGGAAGGAGGAGTGGATGTGGAACACAAATCCTACCTTCTTTAGATCAGCTAATATCAGAGGGCTCCCACTTCTGCATATGACACTTGTTCCTCGAAAGTCAAACTCCATCTTGCCAATATCAAGCTCCATTTCCTCTTTGTCTCTCTCAGCCATGACAACCACCATTCCTCCACCCAAACTCTCATTGGCTATGGCAAGTTGATTCAGTAGCGATCCCTGAGGTACTACTCATCAATCTAAATAGCTAGTAAAGAAGGCACGATCAAACAGTTCATCAAGGAAAATCTAAATCCAGAGAATCAGTTCCTTTTATCTAGCGAGGAAGAAGACATTGTCCTTACCAACTTATCGCTCCACCCCAGGATGAGAGTGTGATTATGCTCGACAACTTCACTTTTTCCTTTCCTCAGAGAGTCGAACTTCTCAGAGATTGCATCGGAAACCAGTCCGAGCATCATAGCAAATATAAGCATCCCACCAAAACTAATTGAAACAGAAACTAATCTCGGGCCAAGGCCTTCAGAATCAGCATGATTTCCCGCGGAAGCTACATATGACCAAGAAAGCCAAAGGGAATCGGCAAAACTATCATCTGTTACTCCAAAAAGAGCCAGTCCACCAAGACCTATCAACAATAACGTAGCAAGTAAGAGTGCCACGGGCTTAGCATACGGGTTGACGGATAAAAATAAGTCAACTCTGTATGCAAGCTGCTTATTCAAAGATAATTCCTCCGTGTTACTCTCCAACGATCTTCTTGAGCTTGAAACATAGTCAACATACTTGAACAAAAGGAAGGGGAGGGACAATAACATTATCGAAGCAGCTAGTGCTGTAAATTTCAGACGTTTACGAAATAGGTAATCGGTATAAACATTCTCCGGCGGTGGCGAGTAGCTTATATTTATAGAGTCCAACAAATTGCAAACTTTCAGTCGTTCTTCGAGCTCAGAAATTTGATCCTACAAAAACAGCGGGAAGAAAATGTTAATCAGAAACGAAAAACATTAGGCTCAACGTCCAATTAAAGAGCTCCATCTTCTTGAAAATTACCCGTAATTCAATAATCTTGCCTTGCAGAGAAAAATTCCTGCACATCAACGATGAGAAAACTGTGGCGAGAATCTGCAAGAGACTGGCAATCAATCACTAACTCGCATTCACTATGATGCCCCACCACATGTCAAGTTAGGAACAAACAGTACAGAATGACAAAAAATGCTACTAATACTGAACTCACTGCAAAGGTAACAGCAAACTGCCACCTCACTCTCCTCAGCCCTTCGATTTTTGGAGCACTCAAAGAAGTCCTCTCAGACGACGTCGTCTTAGTCTTACCCTCCGATGGAACTGAAATATCCTCTGCTTTGACCTCCACCTCCTCATTGGTCACGCGATCGTCCGAGAAGCCCGTTGACCTGCTGTAGCTCCTCGCCAAGTCAAAACGACGCCGCCTCAGCTTGTAGACCGAACTCCCCGACGAATGAATGTCTCCTCCACTGAAATTCTTAATGTGACTACTGTTTCCGAAATCATCGGCTCTGCGCGGTGGCGCGATCTGCGACGGGAGGAACGACGTCGTTCTCGGACGGTGAGAAGAGAATTTCCGTCTCCTGTGAGTTGGTGTGCTGAAGCTGTCGTGAGAGCTTGCGAATGAATAGGAGGGGAATATCCAGTCCCTCGTGGTGGGCGGAGGCGATGAAGCGTCGGCGTTGAAGGACATGGCCGCGGAATTATGTGAAAATGAGGGGTACTATTGGTATTGCAAATTATTAAGCTGGAGAGAGAGAGAGAGAATATTACAAAACAACATTCAGCAAAGGAAGGAATAATTTCTACTATATATACTTGGCCGCTCATTGAGCTATTATTATCACACGATAATTAGGAATGACACAATGGTTCGTTAGTTGAAGGTCACGAAGATTCAGCTCGAACTTATTCGTGAATGATCGAATTTTTTTCTTCGAAAAAACACAATATTTTTATTTTGTACAAGCTAATTCGGCATTTAATTAACTCGATTGCTAATCACAGCCCCTTTTTGCTTGTCACCGCCCCAAATGTGCCCTTTTACTGTTTAACCCAATTTTTTTTTTAAAATCTTTCAATTTCTTTATAATACCGGTTCGAATTACTGGCAGATAGACACAAACAAACATTTCCAACAATCTTCGGTAATGGATCCGGACCAGGTAAGCAGGTCCAACGCAATTTTCGGTCGGTTCAATCCAGTATCAATTGTGATACGGAATTTTGATGGGCTGACGTCGTTGATTTTTTTTTTTTCGATTTCTACCTACGTTCGAACGATTTGTACGAAATTGCTTACCATTCGTCACATTGGACCCTTTCCTTTGCCCGATCGCCGATTCATTGCGATTTGAATTTCGGAAGTGTGATTTACGTTGGAAATTTGATTTAAAAAAAGGTTGTTAAATACCTAAAGGGTAAAAAGGTAATTTGGGGGGCGGTGACAAGCATTAACGATGCGGTGAATAGCAACTCCCTCAATTAACTATAAGAAGAACGTCATTAGCAAAGAGCCTGCATTTTTCAATTAGGACATCATTTATGGATAATCACTACCCGCCTCATTTGATATTTATCATTACAAACTATTAAAAACTGTCTGAAATTGATACAACGAACGAATCAATCAAGCAATCTCTGATACTTGAACCAAAAATATAGAGAGAAACAGTAGCATTCAACAATAGTATGAATATGATCCGTGTAGAGAGAGACCAATCAAAGCAAAAGATTATGCTAATTGGGCTTTGTTCTAGATAACAGACCTTTAGCCGAAGGAATAAGTGGCGCTTCGACGTCGATATTCACTTCACTACGAGACCTCGAGGAGTCGTCGTCGTCCAAAGCGTACAAATTGTCAGAAGATCTCTTGTCGTTCATTAGATCCTTGAGTTTACAATGGGAATCGCCGTTATGCATGATATATTAGTAACAAGAAAGCAAGAAAGTCAAAAGTGGGTGGTACCTTTGCTGCTCGTTCGGAGACAATCTCCATGGAATTTTGAGATGCACGGACGTCTTTGGCCTTCAAGTAATTGTACATGACAACACCGCACAAAGCTGTCGAAAAGAAATGTTAAGTATACGATAATAATTCAATTTTCAAACTGGAATGTAGAATATGTGAGTGGATGTAATAAAAGTAATATACCGATGGCATAGCCGGTGATATTCAGTGTGGTGATCGTTGATTCGGGGAAAATGACGGTTGAAAGTGCGATCAAAATCCAATCTTTTAGAACGCCGGCTACGCGGATGGTCACTGCACCAGTTCGACCGATGGCAAGGAAGATGGAGAAATTCAGAGCCAAGGCACATAAGGCGTTGGAGAAGAATATCCAAAAGTTGAACTGAATCTGTGTTGCGTCCATTCCAGGCATCTCCAAGAGGTACCACGGAACAAATAGAAAAACAAAGCTGCATTGCATCGTAGATTTTTAGTCAGTTAAGACAAGCTAAGTTTCACTTTCTTCCAACTACTCCTATGTGCTTATTCTCTTATTCAATAAAATTCTAATTCAGTTATGTGCATGCCATTCCATATCTTGCTCTCTACACAAACGGTTAATTGCTGAACAAAGGACCCTATTTCTTCATTTGTGGTACAGAAAGGGAGTTATAAAGCATACCTGCATGGAGCAATGTAGTATAGGCTTGTGATGGGGTTTAGTGTGAGGCCCTTCTTCTGCAGAAGAACTTGAGTGAGTACCAACCGAAGAGCCTCTGCAAATATCCCCGTAACTTGATAAACTGTTCCGACTACGTTGAAATGAATCTCCCCATACGACGATATCACAACACCCAAGCTGACCAAGAGCATGTTCAGAAATAAGTCGCATCTCAACTTGTCAGTACCACAGATAACGGCCATGAGAAATGTAGCCACAGGCACTGTCATCAAATAGGAGAGAGGATGAATACATATGTTCTGCGAATTTCTCAAGTGAAAAGTAAATCAACGTAAGGTGAAAAGATACAATCGAATCCGTACTGAGGGCTTTAAGCATTTGGATGAAGGCGACGGAGATGAACAAGTAAGCAGTGTTTCCAAACCTGCGTGAGCACAAATCCAATTAATAGTTAGTATGAAAATGTTGTCAATATGGCGCAACAAGTGAACTTTATACCTCACAGATATGAACTCAATTGATAGGATGGAATACTTCAAAATGATAATTAGTAACCAAGCAAGACTTTCCAGCACAAAGAGTGATACAAGCATATGCTTACCAAAGGCTTGAGGCAAAGAAGGCACTGATTGGAATTACACATGTGGCATATCTGCGAATTCAAAATATGCGGTCATATTGTGAAAGAGAAAATTATCAGATTATTATAAATATTTCTCTTACATCTCAAAAGTCATCTTCACTGGTGACACAACCTATGCAAAGAATGTTCATAGCGATTAGTACAAAGAAGATGTTCCAGCAAACTTCAACGAAGTAATAAATAGCTGAAAAACGATAATATAGCTCAGATCTTTATTTATCCAGCAAGAACCTCAAGAAATTAATGATTGAAGATGATAAATCATATTTACAACAATGTTCGAGCAAAACTTTAATGTGAGTCATAATATCGTGGCTTAAACAACAATGTTTCATTTACTAAAGAAAATAATATGCATGCACTTCTCATCTCCTCGTTCACACATATAAAGTTTTGCAAGCCTATTTTAACTAATATGATAGAGTAATAGTTTAAGCAACAGACAATAATAGAACAAACTTCATGAAATCGCCAAGAAAAATAAAAAAAAAATATGAAGCATGATAAGGAAGAGATACCTTAAAAACACGAATCAGAAAGAAAGCCACCAAGCCCGAAAAACCCATGTGAATCATAGTCAGTGTAATTGGAAATGGGAAATTGAAGTACTTTGGTGAGAGAACCCACTGTATAGGACCAATAATATCAGATGTTAGTGATCCATGATTTTAGACAAGAAACAAACATTTTGGAATCTTAGTTATGTTTATGTGTATCAAAATCAATAGACAGAAGATAAAAAGCCCTTGAATAGGCTGCTAATGAAATGCATACCTTGTTATACAGAATAACCCCTGAAGATAACACTATATACACCAAGAGATATAGGTAGGTCAATAAAAGCTGTTTGCTGATCATTATGTGCGTATAGGTATGTAGCCAATGGACAAAGAAACAATAAGAAGTATCTGCCCTCCCAAAATTTTTACTGATGACAGATATAATAGGCTCTCATACAAACGGGCTTGAACGAGACACTATGTTTAGATAAAGTAGCTTTTATGCATCCTCAATTTTTAAGCAGAGGAAGTTGCTGCAAAACAAAGAGCCATGAGAACAAGAAAAGAACGCCAAAGGAAAAAAAACAGTACAAACATGATAACTGAGCCAGCATAAACAATTAAGAACGTAAACGAAGACTGCGAATCTTTCTGCGAGGAGAAGGGAAAAATTACAGGAAAGCTATAATTATGGTTCACCAACAAAAACAGACTCAGTCTTCAAAATATATTCTATTATGTCCTAAGATGCATCAACAGCAAATGATAACCATCCCAAAATTTCAGAAAAGCTTCAAATAGCATAATTTCAATGCACAACGGATATGACCCGCGTCCAGGGAACTGCGTTTGCACTTTATAATCAAGAAAAGGATGTGCCAGTATGAGAAGCCATTAATTCATTTATTGCCTATACTTGACCCGTCAACCTCATCTGGTCAAATTCACACCACAAGCTAGGTTAAATAATTACCATGGCATTATGGGAGCAAACGCATAATCTACGAAATTTGCACCAATAAAATCACATTAACAAAAACTGAACCAAAAATGCATAGTAATGATTCCATAGCGATACCCAAATTATATACAAATACAACAAAAAACATGCGGTTCTGACACATACGTGTGAGTGAGTGAGGAGTGAGTGAGGAGTGAGTGAGTGTGTGTCGGTGCAGATAGATGAGGTAAAGAACTAACATCCTGTGCGCACACAACCAAAAACAAATAGAGGCAAGATCTATCAGACATTTCATTTAACGCACCTAAAACGCTTAAGTTAATTGAAGTTATTCGAATCGTTAGCCAACAAAAGCGATCAAAAACCGATACGAATCGTGAACAAACGATAAAACCTGGCGAACTAGAGTGTACTGTGACAGACTACTCTAAAATCAAACTCCGTTCAAATAATTCTCTCGATGTTAAAAAACAGATCGATTAGGACCTGAGCAGAGACGAGCAACGTCAGCTATGAAATCTCAAAATATCGGCGCAAACGAGCTGAACTCGATTGTGTCGATTTCCCTGCGGAGATCTCAAGCTTGATGAGTTACACTCGCTCGCCCAATTCCCTAGGAAGCTGCGCCGGTAAAATCAGTTGCGACGGCATCTATCGATGAAGTGTTGAGAGGAACTTCTTGCAGATCTCGAGCCTCTCTCAGGAATGAGATGGAAGATTCATGGCCATGGCTATTTTACTTGCTTCAGTTGTGCGTGATTGTATTTAAGCTCACTATTATTATTTTGTCATATTTGCCAAAAAAAAAATTATAGAAATGATTTATCCAATAACAAAAGAAACATGTGCACAATCAGTCGAATTAAAAAACTGGGCCAACCTATCAAGATACAGCCCAGACAGCTTGACCTTTGACCATTTAGCCGACTTCCTGATAACGACGTCGTTTCACTGTGAATTCCACTGTGAAATCACACCTGATGAAGCTGGGATAATTTAAAAAAAGGGAGTAAAAAAAGACATTTTAAATTTAAAAAGGGAGTCAATACAAGTCAATTCAATAAAAGGGAGTGGATTTAATTAACTAACTAACCATTAACCATTAACTTAATTAAATATATCGTTTTTAATAAAAAAAACACGAACTAACGAACCAAGAAAATAGAATTCGAGCAAAAAACGAGCAAATACCGAAATCATCCAACCGATATCCACTAGATCCGGACCACCCAAGATCGAAGATCGCGTTACGATCTTCAACGCTTATAGTAAGTGGCATTTCGACATTTGCAATTTCTTTAAACTCGGGCATTGCAAGGATTAAGTTCGTTTTAACCACATTATACATTTTGCGTATCGGGAATTTCATTTTCGCATCAGTGGGTAGTTGTGGTTAGCATTTTACGGTCGATCTGAGTGAATTTGAAGGAAAATGCCGATTATACGATTATTCGAACATTTTATTCGAGTTTCTTTATGCTCGAAAGCGTTGTTCAAATAACTACTTTTCTAATTTTAAGTTCAGTATAACATATTCGGAAAATAAACTATTCGAACACAACACTCGAGTTTTTATTTGTTCGGAAAGATGTTCGAATAAGCTTTTTTCAACTTATTGGAGTGGCTCGTTAGATTATTTATCCGAATAACTTTTCCGAGTTTGATTTCACTCGTACACTCTACTCGAATAATATTTCTTTTCGAATATTTATTTTATTCGAATATTTCATTTGATTTTAATTTCAATTTCTTTTATACAGGTTATGCCGACCAGCATCATGATTGATTACGATGGAGAGTGGATAATTGGAGATGATAACAAATATAGTTGGGTTCCAAGAATGAGAACAAATTTAATGCCCATTGGGTTCGATGGTGATTGTTGTTCGTTGGCGGATCTGCGAAACGAAATATATGAGTCTATTAATGTAAGCGGGAGGCCGGATTTAAAGTTGAGCTATCAAGTATGTATGAGAGGTATGGAAGGCCGTGCTCCTTTGTATATAAAGAATGATAGAGAGTTGAAGGGTTACATTTACTTAGGGGGTCCAATGGATATACCGATTCTATATGTGGAAATCGGACTCCCTACGACACTTCTCCGTCAAACTCGTGCGGACAATGAAGTTACTCCTCTTCCAGTTGAGGTTCGTAGCGGCGGAAGCGGTTACAACGATGATTATTTTGATCGTATAATCAACTTCGGGGGTGAGGGTCACGACGTGAATTATGGGGTGAGGGTCTCGATGAAGCGAACGTGCACGCCAACTTTGATGAGAATGTTGTTGCACGGCAGAACGTGCACATCAATTTTGATGGCGTAATCGAAGAAAATGTACAAGAGGATGAGGAGGACAATGAGGAGGAAAATGCGATTATTCCTCGTGATCGGTATTCTTTTATGGATGGTTCCACCATGAAAGTCGGTGATGAATTTGAGGATAAGAGGGCTGCCAACAGAGGCGGAGCCAGTGTATGCCCAGTTGCCTACCCTGAAAAAAAATAATTACTATATATATATATATATTATATTTATAACTTATTAGTGCTAATGGTAAAAGGAATAGTGCATCTTAATCTATATATTAGCATTTATTGCCTTGCTTGAATTGCCACCTGTCTATTACAGAATATATTTCCCTTTATATATATTCGACAAATATATTTGTATGTCTTTTGGAAGTAAAAGTCATCATATTATTTCATATATATTCCATTTATTTACTATGTATAAGTAGGAATGAGCTCCTTCGTTTCTCACTATGTTTAAATATTTGTTGGGTCATTTATTTTCTTTTTTTTTTCTCGCACAACTAACACTATTATTCTAGTTTTTTATTATGTACCCTTTTTTACAGTTAACATATATTATTTTATGTTTTATTCTTGCAATTATCGTAACTATAGTTTTCACGGTTTTGTGCTCTCTCGAATAGGATGTACACTTTTTTACAGTTAACATATATTATTTTATGTTTTATTCTTGCATAGGGAGAGCAACTTACAGATTTGCTTAGAAATTTTAGAGGCTAAAAACGAGAGATCCAAGTTTAAGGTTTGTTTTTTTCCACTATTTCTTCATTTTCATCTATAATATATATCGTCGTCTTAGTTTTGTTTTAAATTTTGTGCCCACCCTGAAAAAATTTTCTAGCTCCGCCCCTGGCTGCCAAGAAGAGGATCCAAAGAGCTGCCGTAGATGCATCCTTCGAGCTCCGGAGCGTAAAATCTTCCCGATCGGTCTATGCAGTGAAATGCAAAGAGGAAGGATGTAGTTGGAGGATATGGACGGCAAGGATTAAGGATACGTCCGTATTTTCGATTCGTACGTATTGAAACATCCATACGTGCGACCTTGCAAATCGGAACGCGAGACTTACTCAAGCATCATCGTCCTCCGTGAGTGATATGCTGTTTGAATCTTTTCAGGGCTCTACAAGTACGCCGGCGCCTAAACTAATTCGAACAATGATGAGAAATCGTGGGATTGGAGTTTCATACTTCAAAGAATGGAAAGGGGGCATGTTAGCCCAAAATGCAATGAAAGGTAACCCCGACGAGAGTTACAAGTTGTTGCCGTCATACTTGTCAACATTGAAAATGTTGAATCCGGGTACCATAGTAGGTCTATATCTAAACGACGAGCGGAGATTTAAACATGTATTCATATCCCTTGGTGCTTGTATTGCGGGATACTATCATACGAGGAAGGTCGTTTGCATCGACGACACTTGGTTGAAAGGAAAGTATAACGGTACATTACTCGTTGCATCGGCAGAGGATGGCGACACCCATCAGTTTCCTCTAGCGTGGGGCATAATTGACGATGTAGAGTCGATAGAATCGTGGACGTGGTTTTTGAACGAGCTCTTGGCAGTCGTACCCAATGAGGAAGATCTTGTTATCATCTCCGATAGAGCTGCTTCAATCAAAGTTGGCATTGCAAACGTCTACAATCGTGCACACCACGGTCATTGTATTTGGCATCTATCTCAAAACATGAAAGGCCGTTGTAAGAAGCAGGGAGCGACTGAGATGTTCATGCGGATTGCTAAACTGTACAAGCAATGTGACTTTGATTCACAGTATAAGGATTTTGAGAAAAAGTTTCCCGCGGCACATGCGTATTTGGAAGCAATGCTTCTAAGGAACGATGGAGTCGGGCTTATTCTCCGATAACTCGCTATAACATCATGACTACGAACGGAGTCGAATCGATCAATGCAAGACTCCTTGAAGAGAGAAAGTTACCGATCATTGCGCTTCTGGATTCGATACAGAGGATGACGACTGGCTGGTTTGCTAGATACAGACAAAAATCCATACAGGCAACCACACAGTTTACCCCGACGGTGGAGACAATTATCCGTGAAAGGTATACGCTAAGTCAAGGGTACGAAGTTGGTGAAATCGCTCCGCAAGAGTATGATGTCCGATCTTCAGGGAGTCGTGCCGTCGTTAATCTGCAATCGAAGACATGTACGTGCCGCCAATTCGACATCGACAGGATTCCGTTTCCGCATGCAATCGCAGCGAGTCTACGAGCGAACAAGTCTTTCTATCCGTTGTGTTCGGATTATTACTCTGTGCTAACGTGGCAGTTCGCTTATCATGGACGAGTTTCTCCGGTTCCGGATCAAGTCGAATGGGATACCGTGGAGGAATTGGTGTTGTCGCCTCAGTTCGTAGCAAGGCGTGGGAGGAGAAAAGAAAGTAGGTTTCCCTCCGTCGGTGAGTTTGGTCGTAGATGTTAAATATTATATCGTAATTTGTTCGAGTGGTACAATGTGCTATGGATATTTTAATTTTAAGAGTGTTGGTTATGGGTTCATATTTGGAAATCATATTTCGCTATTTAGTCACTGTTTTTCGATTTTTTATGGAGTTTTGAATAGGTCGAAAAGCTTACTCGAATAAAGTTTTGTTGAGAAAACCGGAAATGAGCTTATTCGAGTGTTTTGGAAAATTGGAAAGTTCGTATATGCTACTCGGATATTGTATTTTTTTTTATTAAAGAATAATCAAGTAAAGGTCGAAAAGAAACTATTCGAGTTTTGGCGGAAAACCGAAAACATTCGCAACTGTAACTCGAATAGTTTATTGTATTATAATAAAAATAATCTGTTAAAAGGTCGAAAAGGAATTTATTCGAGTGTGTTTGTAAAATCGAAAAGTTCGAATACGTTACTCGGATATTGTATATTTGTTGATTAAAGAATAATCAAGTAAAGGTCGAAAAGAAACTATTCGAGTGTTGGTGGAAAATCGAATACAGTCGGAAACGATATTCGAGAATATTATTTTTATTCGAGTTTTTTCTTGTAAAATTGAAATTATCATTATCTCAATATCTCGATGTAGAAATATCAATATTTCGATGTTTTAGAGCTTTTACAAAGTTAATAATTCACTTGATCAAAAACGATGTTTGATAAAATCGGGGAATGATGTATGATGGAATCACAAATTGATCGACTTTGTAGAGATGATGATGATAATAATCGAGTATATATCGATTTTTATCAAAATGATATTATATCTTAATTTGATTGATATAATTTACTTTCGTGACTCTAAAACGCACTAGTAATACTAAGATAAGCACACATTGAATATTACATGATAATAGTAATAATAATAATTAACATTTAATAACTGTTTTTCGATTGAGAAAGAAGTTCGATTTGTTCGGAGATGTTACTCGAATATTGTTTAGAATCGAAGTTCAGATATTGCAACTATTCGAGTGATATTGGAAACTCGAATTGATTTGAAGACATTACTCGGATAAAGTACTTCTATTCGAGTAACAAAAAAGCTCGAATAACAGTGAAAATTTTCAACATTTCCTTTCAAATACATTCATCCAAACATCAACAATTCATCCCAAATCAACAATTCATCCCAATTCACCCCAAAGAAATTCATCTCAAAATCAATCATTCATCATAAATCAACATTTCATACATTTAAAATGAGAAATTACATTGTCAAGCAATCCAATTGTTAACCATATACAAATAGTCAAAAACTTTCTAAACAAACCTATCTTTTCATCGTTCAGCGAGTAAAGATCATCTCTACCGCCGAACATCGTCGACATCGCCGCCCCAGCATATAGATACCGCACTCCCCGCTGTCCGACAAATAGAACAATTCCAGCTTTAATACCAAACTTCTTGTCGTAAAACTTCGATATGTAAAAAATAAGACATATGAAAATTACATGAGCTTTTGTTGAGGGAACTCTACGCCCCGCGTATATGTAAATTTTTCGGGGTTTTCACTTACCCCTACCAGTTGAAGCATCAATGTTATTAATTCGGAGAGGGATTCGAGGTACGGCTTCATGAACCGCATATCAAAATCACTAGTCCGACCGGAGTCGAAGACGTGAATGGTCCTCTCCTTGAACCGAGCTACTAGAAGTATCCAATGGACATTAAACGCCAATGGGATGACGGCAGCCTCCGCTTGGTTCCAGTGGAGGGACGGCGTACCAGGCGCATTGATCTCTCCTGTAGTGAATAGTCTGTACGATTCCGCTTTCCACGGGCGAACACTGTCAAAGAAGGCCGCCTGTGCGAAGTTGACGTGCTGCAATAATAGCATAATATGTTATCAAACGAAATAATTATTAACTAGAACATATTGACCCAAAAAACGTACCTCTTCGGAGATCCAAATGTTTGGAGTAGACAGATCTTTGAAGAATTTCTTGTCATAAGCCTGTATTATGCCCTCACGTCCATGGGTCGCTGCCATTCTTTCCAACTCCACACTTACTGCATCCCAATTAGCCGCCATCGATTCAATGTGATGCTGTAAGTTGTTGAGGCGAGGTTTCGTACACGGGGGGGGGGGGGTGGTGGATTCGGGCAAGGGTACAAAAGGACTGCTCAGCACCTTTGATCGTTTCTTCTCACGCTCAGGCTGTTGTCTTCCCCGTTTGTACTGCTTCTTGGGTTGCTGGGTACAAAAGGACTGCTCAGCACCTTTGATCGTTTCTTCTCACGCTCAGGCTGTTGTCTTCCCCGTTTGTACTGCTTCTTGGGCTCAGCAACCGTCTTCTCGGGCTCGGCCGCGGCCATCTGCCTCGTCTCGGCCGTGGCCTCAACCACCGTCATCTCGGACGCGGCCTCGGTCTGCCTCGTCTCGGCCGTCTTCTCGGCCGCGGCCGTCTGCCTCGTCTCGGCGCGGCTGCAACCACCGCCATCTCGGCCGTGGCCTCAACCACCGTCGTCTCGACTGCGGCCTCGGTCTGCCTCGTCTCGGCCGTCTTCTCGGGCTCGGCCGCGGCCGTCTGCCTCGTCACCGTCCGCTCTGCCATCTCCCACCTCGTCTCCGCTACGTTCGGCGTCCTCCCGAACACTGGCTTATAATAACTCATATCTCGTTCCCGTGCCTCCCTCAACGTCTCAAAACCTAAAAATGGGAGTATCATGTTTAACTTAAGTAATATATACAATATAATTTTAAATGTCATTTACGTAAAGTAATGCATACCCTCGAGCACCATCGAGCGTAACGCCCTAATCTCTGTCCTCACTAAAGATAATTCTTCCCGCACCTCCCAAACATCGGCCTCTATCCTATCCATTCTTCTATGAATGTGAGTGATTATCGAACTCGAAGAAATAGGAGGAGGAGAGGCCCCTCGAGTACGATCATCACGTTGTGGAGGAGGGGATACCTCACGTGAAGGCTCTGTCGGCTGTGGAGAAGGAGACGGTGGAGGAGATGGAGCGAGCCGATGGTCAGCGCAGTAGACCGTCATCCGATTTAGAAGATGCTCCATTATCCTCTGGGATAGGGCATCATCCCTGCTGCCAGGAAAGCCGACGATCGTGCGGCCGTGATCCGATTCCAATTCAGCATCGGATGGTGTAAGCCAACACTGCACCATGCCGTGTATTTTTACGAGTTCAACCAAATTAGGGATATGCAACTCTAAAAATTCATATTATAAATAAATATATATACTTACATTTATATCCGCATCATTGAAGACATGCTCCACCGATTCATAATTTGGAGCAGAACTCTTGGCGAAGAATTTTGTCTTCCAATGGCACATGCGGGGTAACGGGAGGTTTTCATCGCTTTTCCTCATTGCAAAATCCCCGAGCCTCAGCCAACATTCATACGCAAGAACCTGATAAAGAGAGTATATTAAGTTAAAAAATGTAATATAACTTAAATAAAATAAATTTAATTACCTGGAGCGGTTGGACGAAGCCGCTAATATCGAAGGTCGTCTGGTGCTTTCCATTGGAAGTCATCGTCCGACGTTTCTCTACTAGGTCTTTGTTCAGACCATAGAGAACTTCGTCGAACGCTATCCTTCCCCAAGGATATTTGTTGAAGCTGTCGAAATCCTCCACCAGACGAAGCCACTCGCTCTTCACCTTCAGGTCCCTTTTCATTCTCCGTGGCCCTAGTACCGCGACGGCAAAATATAGGGCCGCGATCTTCAACTTCTCCATGTTTACGCCCGTGCCTCCATTGGCGGTAGCATCACGCATCATATCATTGATCCTCGTCTCCAGATCGTCCAGATATATAACCCTCTTGCCTACGAGCCATAATACAGGCGTTAGTTTTCAAAATTGAAGTAAAAAAGCTTCAAAATGATAATAGGAGAATCATACCAGGCCAATGCCTCGTTACAAACTCGTTCGATGACGGTATCACTTGATCATCGACAGCTTGACAGTGCATGCCGGTGTAAGCAATACTCGACCAACGAAAATCTTAACGGCCGCTCGCGAACGACAAACCACAGCTCCAAAGACTCGGGCACATGCTCCACCTGTCGGCTCATCAGATACCATAGAAGCATGTTGGAGTTGTACTGGTCTCGGGCCGCCTTTATCAGGTTCCCAAACTGGGTCCTCGTGACCATTTCCGCCAATTCCCTTTTGTTCAGAAGCATACGAATGCGCTCGCAACGGCGAGTTAAGCGTAAGGGTGGCGTGGTAGTAATTATCCGCCGGCAACTTCGTCGGGAAATAGACCTGAAAAAATTGCAAAAACAACCAATGTTACATTGAAAAAGCTCTGTTATCCGAGTAAATTATTCGAGTACAACACACTCGGAAAGTGAATCAGATAATCGATAATAGAACTCGAATAAAACACTCGAATAATCGCAAATTCAAAATTTTTACAAAACTTCACCTATAATCCCGTTCCATGTGAAATCGACGTTTACCCATCACCGATTTCACATGAAAATAGGTCGATTAAACTAAATGAACGCCAAATACCGAAAACCCAATAAGATTAACTCACCCTCACTGTGTCGCCGTCGACAACCTCATCGATGCGGTCTCTTCGAAGCGTAGCCGGCATAGGTCGGTTTGATTTCGTCATTGTATTCGGTGTGAGATTTGTGGAAGGATTCGATTGACTAATTCGAGTAGGAGAAAATCGAAGTGAAGGAAAGAATTTAGGGTTGATGTGGTTGCGATTTTATTCTGACCGTTCTACTTATTTATCGATTGCTACTTTATTCGAGTTTTTTATGTGAGTTTTTTTATCGAGTCCGATACTCGAATAGTTGTTTATGTCGGCGAGTGTATACAATTCGAGTGTTTTAAAACATAAAGTCGTATAAACTATTATAGTCGTATTTCGATTGTATGTAGTACTCGAATATCTGATTACGTTGGTTAAACCGTTCTTAAACAATTTATAGTAAGGATATTCTAGTCCTTTTCCCACTCACTCCCTTTTGTTCAATTCTTTTAGAGTGTATTTGGTAGGGAGGATGGGTTTAGACAGTATTAGCTTTAGTTGGTTTATATAATGGAGGGTATGAGTTATTTGATGTGTTTGGTTGATGGGTTTAATTAATAATTTCGGATGTGTTTGGTAGATAAATTTATATGGTATTGGGTTTAATAACTTTCAATTACTTTACCCTTTGAATTTAAAATAATAACCGCACCTCGTTATAGTTTTTTTTAATCGACTGCACGCAAATCGCCCTCAGCCTCAGCTGCACAGGTTCATCTTCAATCTTTTATTCACCTTTGAAGATCAAGTTTTAATTATATTTCTTCACCTCCTGTTTGTTTGTGTTATTTGTTATTGCAGCAACATCAAGAATCATTATTGCAGCAACATCATCATCGCTGGAGCCCATTTGGAATAAAAAAACCTACATGTTTGGCAATTCGAAGCAAAGAAAGTGAATAACATATCGTCATGCATAGTCAATTTTCGATGAAATCAAACATGAAATGGATCAGTGTATGAAAGGCATCAAATAGGTTTCATTTCATAACTAAACTACTGACGACCTTTGATAAAGAAGTCAGACAACATAGTTCTATTAAGCAGAATTCAAACAAGATGATGCATCACTTTACAAAATCAAACACCAAATTGGCTTTGACACATAACCCCATTATTGCCTTATCATTTGCCAATTGATAACAAATTGCTCAGTAGTTTTTCAAGCAATTCGACCACCAAATACTGAGAATCAAAATGGAAACACACAATAAAAACGTATCTTGGAATGATAAGAATTTGGTTTAAGAAAAAAGCAAACCTTTCAAGCTTAATCAATGGTTTAATAATGCAATTGGGGATGTGGGCGATTTCTTCGCAAGGACGGTCGCCGGTAGCTGAAGTTGATGGAGACACCTCGCCGACGATGTGATACTTGCCGGATGTGATCTCTGGGGCATAGATGTTTGATGGGTGATTGATCGTTGTTCGATGAAGATAAATGGAAAAAAATTAGGTTGAAGATCCGATTCCTAGAAAGGGTAAAGTCGGAAATAAATAATAAAATAGAGGATAAAATTGTCCAAGGAGAAAGGGATTAAATAAAGGTAGGGTAGTGAGCTGATTTATTTAATACCTTATGTGAGGTATTAAGAGAGTATTATTTAAAGATTACATTCCAAGCAAACACTTCTTTTAACTAATGTTATCCAATGTTGTAAAAATTGGCCTAGGCGGCCGCCTAGGCGCTAGGCGCCGGCCACCGAGGCGAATAATGGGTATTCGGCCGGGAAAATCGCTGCTCCCGACTAATCGGCGCCTAGACCGATTAATGGGCCGATTAATCGGCCCATCTAAAAAAATCCAAATTGAATAAAGAATCTTAAATACATAATGGAGGCCCATTTAAGAAAAGAAACCAATAATTAAAATGAAAAATCAGAAACAATTTCAGATCTATTCTATGCCCGATCCTTCCTTTCTCTAAGCCACCGTCCGCCATTGCTCCATCTGCGACCTGCCGTTGCCCCATCTGCCGCGTCGCGCCGCCATCTGCCGCGTCGTGCCGCCATCTGCCGCGTCGTGCCGCCATCTGCCGCCACCTCTGTTGTTGCTCGCCGTGACGTGACACAACTAGGTAAGAGTTAAGACTTCCCAAAGTGCGAAAATTGACTGTGTAGTGTCGTGGAGCTATCTTAATATGGAGTTACAAAACTGTGACCTCAATATATGCATTTATGGCCTATGGGTATTTACTATTAGTGTGCATTGGGATATTACAGTTGATTTATATAAAATTATGTCTTTGCGACAGCCCTCATTGCATACATGGCAGCCTCAAGTGGTGCTTCTCAAAGTGTTTCTCAACCATCTAGTATTCCGTCTATTCTTAAACGAAAATCAAAGGACGTTGGATGGGATTATGGCGTGCTAGTAGATGCAAAGAACTTGGACAAAGTAAAATGCCTCAAATGTGGTAAGGTGATTAGTGGAGGTGTTTACAGAATCAAGGAACACATAGCACATATATCCGGGAATGTTGCTCCATGCTCAATAGCTTCTAAAGAGGATCAAGCTATCTGTAGAAACGCAATCAACGACGCAAAACTTAAGAAGAAAAAGAAAAAGGAGGAAAGTGAAGAATTGAGATCGCAAGTCAATATTCGCAATGACTCTAATGAAGAGGATATTCTTGGAGATCAACTACATGAGTCTCTTGGGCAATTGAAATCGCCTCGTTCTCTTGGTCCCATGGATAAGTTTGCTAGTGCCATTAGTCCCGAGACTTCTATTAGTAAGAGTAAGTTACGGGAGCAAAACATCAATGAAGCACTTTTCAAACAAAGAATGGAGACTGTAAGAGAATATGTTGGTGATTGGGTTTATGAAGCAGGTATTTCATTTAATGCTATTGAGCTAGATAGCTTTAAATTGATGGTGGAAGCTATTGGTCAATTGGACCCGGATTTTTGCCACCGACAAGATATGATTTGACAGTACCAATGTTAAGGAAGGCAATTGATAAGACTAAGAGTTTGTTGAAGACGGACGAAGAAGAGTGGAAGATAAATGGATGCTCAATTATGACAGATGCTTGGAGTGATAGAAAGAGGAGGAGCATCATGAACCTATGCGTCAATTCTCGTTTAGGTACAGTTTTTCTATCTTCTAATGATTTTTCAAACATTGCACACACAAGTCGAGTCATATTTGATTATGTGGATAAGTGCATTGAGGAAGTTGGCCCTGAAAATGTTGTTCAAGTTGTTACTGACAATGCGTCGAACAATATGGGTGCCTCAAAGTTATTAAAAGATAAGAGGCCAACAATCTTTTGGACTTCATGTGCTGCTCACACGATGAATCTCATGCTTGAAGCTATTGGGAAACAGAAAAGGTTCAAGAATGTCATTGATCAAGCGAAGACATTGACTATTTATCTTTATGCACACCACAAAGTCTTAGCGATGATGAGAGTACATACAAAAAAAAGGACATTGTGAGGCCGGGGGTGACAGGATTTGCTTCAGCATTTCTTACTCTACAAAGTTTGATGGAAAAAAAATCCGAGTTGAAGATGATGTTTGGAAGTTCTGAGTGGGAAGAATGTAAATTTTCGAAGACCGGGAAAGGAAAGGAGGCTTACACAACAGTCATGAGTTTGGGTTTTTGGAATGGTGTGGCGTCTTGTCTACACGTGTTCACGCCTTTAATTAAAGTACTTCGGATTGTTGATTCCGATAGAAAACTATCCATGGGCTTTTTATATGGTGAGCTTATTCGGGCAAAGGAAGATATCAAGGTTTCTCAAAATAATATTTTGAGCAATTATGAGTCAGTCATTGAAGTTATCGATGAGAAAATGAAAGGAAGACTCGATTCTCCTTTGCATTTGACGGCTTATTTGTTGAATCCATACTATCATTACAAGGATCCTCTCATTCAATTCAAAAATGAGGTCTCGATGGGTGTGATGGATTGCATGGATGTTTTATTTCCCGGAGATGATGTTATGCAAAATAAGATTTTGTTGGATGAGCTTCCTATCTACAAAGAGAAAAGTTCAATTTTTGGGAGGTCAAATGTGGCATCTAGATGCCTTTCGAACGACAACAACTTTGATCCAGGTACACTCTTTACATTACTTTTTTTCTACAATAAATTTTTATGTAGTGACGGTTTTCTTTTGTTTTATTTTATTTATGTAGTAACTTGGTGGTCGACTTTTGGTTCAATAACTCCAAACCTTCGAAGTTTGGCTATGAGAATCCTCTCATTGACAACTAGTTCATCCGGTTGTGAAAGGAACTGGAGCGCCTTTGAAGGGGTTAGTGTACTTAGCACAATTAATAAGGTTATATTACTTGATACTTTTTAATATTATTTTGTAACTTGTTTTGTAGGTTCATACCAAGAAAAGGAATAGGCTTAATGCAACTCTACTCAATAATCTTGTCTTTATCCAATTTAATGCAAGGTTGTTGAGTAAACAAACAAGAGAAAAAGATAAAAGTGATGTTGATGTGTTATCATCCTATGATGCATCAACCGCACAAGAATGGATTGTCAACGGAATTGATGAACTTAGTGATGATGATGTGGCAGGGGATGTATATGAAGTGGTAGATAAGTTTAGAAGTGTGAAGTATCGAACAATTAGGGAATTGTATGATGACGATTTCGAATCTGAAGATGAGGAGGTAAACGAGGATTAAGTGGAAGGTATCGTGTTTTGATATATTTTGTTGTATTGAAGTATTTTGAGCAACAATGATGTATTGTTTTGAAATGTTTTGACATATTTATGGAAAAATAGGTGACCGTTTAATTTCCGCCTAGAAACCGCCTAGACCCCGCCTAGACGGCCTAGGCGTTAGGCCCCCCTCGGCGCCTAGCTAGCGCCTAGCGCTTTTTACAACCTTAATGTTATCCCTAATACCCCTTAATAATCCCAACCACACACGCTCCTAGGTTTCAGTTGCATTTCTCAAAATTTCCCCGATGAAGCTTTTCGTTGCAGAATACACTCGCCGTGGAACATCATCGTCACCGTCTCCTTGTTACAAATCATGGAAGTGAAGAATTTGTTTCGCTGAGGTTTGGTTCTATCTATACTCTAGTGTGTTTGAATCTGTTTGCTTTGTCGATCTTAATGGTGTTTTTGTTGCTGAAATCGACCGTAATAGAATGGCGATTGAGTTTATGAAGTTGTTGAATATGTTTTCTATGGAAGAAAGACGACGCCTACAATAGGTATATGTATAATCTCAGTCGCCCTGTATTGTGTAAGAGAGTAGAAGAAGAAAACTCAAAAGACACAAACTTCGACAGCAATCTTTCGAAAAGGAAAAAGATCTATATATATGTGGATGATGATAGATAGACATCGTAAAGAGCTCATCACACAAATCTGTTGAAAGGTTTCCTCCTGACGATCGCGGGCATCGAAAGCCTCGAATCGACGCTCAGTTCTCCTAGAGAGTGCGGAGAACCGCGTTTCTCTAACATCCTTGGACTGTTACTGCCACCACCATTACTCCACTTTGGCGTTAGTGGAAACGAAAATCTCTTCTTCGATTCATTACCAGGTGTGCCCATGAACCTCTCTTTGGGATTACTGTTCGATCCTCACCTTAGCCTTTGCCGAAACAGTGGGCATCATATAGCTCGGTAGAGCAGAAAACGGAGGACAGCTCATTAGGCTATCATCGTCCTTTAAAGGAGCATCCTTGTAAAAAGGGGAATTCGCTTCGCTTGCTCTGTTTTTTTCAGAGTATTTGACAGAAGAAGCTGGCGAGTTATATGCTTGCGGCGGTGGAGTTCTGCTCGGCGTACGATAAAAGAACTGCTTCCCATTGGCGGACATCGACTGAGATCTCAGGGTGAGAGATTCTTGATTCTTGGGAGTTTGAATCTTAGCTCTGTAATTGCTGCCATTTTTGTTGTGCTCTGAGACAGCTCTTGGTGGGGTAAATGCAAACAGCTTCTTGTTCTTCATATTGGCTTTGTTCTGAGAAGTCGATGTTGTCTGAGGAAGTTGGCGTTCTAGCCATGGGAATCCCTTCGACCTTACGTCTTCGTAGGCTCGATCCTTGTTTGGTTTTGCTCTCCATGGCTATTCATCCATCAAGAAAATTCCGTACCTATTATGTATTGGCAACGATTTCTTACGGTCAGAAATGGTTTTAGGAGCATTTTTTACCTGGTGAGAATAAGCATAGGCCATAGCCCTCTCTCTCTTTATGACAGCCTCGACCTTCTTCCTTAACATAATGTCCATTTTCTCCTTGGCAAGAACGCTGACGTCCCGATTCTCATCGTCCATCTCGGGCTTTTTGAGAAAAAGACAGATTCAGTAATTGGGAAACAAGTCGATTCATCATCGTCGAAGAATGCCATTTTACCAGTTGGTGGGTGGTCCATTTGCTCGACGGGCTCTCGATTTCTTTCTTGTTAGTCGCCTGGTTTTCTAACATTTGAATCCTCCAAGATTGAATCTGAGTCTGAACCCTAATGAGAAGATGCATCTGCTTCACGGCGTTTTGCGTCTGGCGCCTCACATTTTGCCCTCTGATTACTCCTTGAAGCCTCACTAAGCCCCTCAATGCCCGAAAGCTTCTCCTCGCCTACGATAGACAAAAATCAGTAATAACGAATATTCCATTAATCGAAGGCGTTAAAAATGAACCGATGAAAATTACCAGGTAGCCTCTAAACGCAGCTTGTATCTTAGTGGCAGAGAGCTGATGAAGACCATTTTCTGTTTCTATTACAACCTTGGGATTATCGGCGTCGATAGAAGAACCTATAGAAGGTTTCTGAGGTGTAGCTTTCGATGGAGTCGAAGTGTACTTCGGTTTTTCAGTTTTTTCCAGGGAAGCAGATTTCTCTGTTCTTGCGGGAATATGTTGCAGGGAAGATGTCGATGTGATGCAGAGTTGGTCTGCTTCTCCTAAGATCTCTTCGATGCTGCTCGGTTCTTTGAACAGTGGGATGATAAAAGATCGGTTTATTTCGCCGTTTTTTAATATTCCTTTGCTGCCCTTCTTTTTCTTTTCGCCGTTTGTTCTCTTATCCCACGACGATCCCTGGGGAAAAAGGAATCGTGTAATAAGACTGACGAGATTTCAGACAACGAATCGCAATAACGAAGGGCTAACTACTCACTTCAGTTGGCTTGTCCTTAGAACTCTGTGTGAAGACCTTTTTAATAGCTAAAAACCAGCCTCCCTTCTTCCCCATGCTTCGAGCGTGCTAAAACTCGAGTTTTTTTAACTGTTACATTCATCGACGAACAAACGATCAATGGACCAATCCTAGGGGTGTTCGTTCGGTACAAACCGAACCGTAACCGAAATTTCGGTTCGCCAATCTTAAGAACCGAATACCGAACCGAATTTCCTGGTTCGGTATTCGGTTTTTACCGAAATTTTTTCGGTAAATTCGGGTTTTACCGAAATAATTGAATTTACAATAACAAAAGTAAAAAAAAGAATTTTCAGTAATATTTCAATTAATATAATTTCATATAATTATAGTTATACTTTCACTATTAATAAAATATAATATATTTTAATTTAAAATTTTCGGTAATTCGATATACCAAATTACCGAAATAAAAAATCTACACCGAATCAAATTACCGAATTCTTCTTTTTGAATAACCGAATACCAAGCCGAATTTTTCAGTTCGGTTCGGTTTGTACCGAAATTTCGGTTTTTCGGTAATTCGGTTCGGTAAACCGAATTATGCACACCCATCAGTGTTGTAAAATTCGACCTAATCGGACAAAATCGGCCGATTAATCGGGCCAGTTAATTTTATGTTAGCCCAATAAAAGCCCACAAAAAAATTTAATACTTAATAACCCATTACAGGCTTACAAAGGAACAATGAAGTAGGCAATAGGGCAGGCATGCCTATATATAGCTGAGATTTCACCTTGATTTGGACGAGCTGTTAAGTGTGGGACAACGCAAACAACATCAATATTAAAGTTTGACATCGATAGCTCCTTTGGGAAAAGAAAAAAGGAAAAATAGATAGATATATTTATTGAACATTCATTAAATATTTAACAAAGAGAACTAGATCTATTAAGGGGATTCAACACTTAAATACCTAGATGAATAAAAAAAGAACAAATCAGTCCCTTGTCAGACATTTTTATAACCTAGGTACCCACTTGAATTTTATTTTACTGATAGGTACCTAACTGACGGATTTACCCCTGCTAAACTTGGTTTATTACAACCTTACCTGGGGTTTCATTTCAGCGATGGTTCGTTCATAAAAAAAAAAAACTCAAACATCATCCCAAACCTAAATCACGTAACCTTCTTCCCGAAATCGACCTGTGGTTGTTTTGCTTCAGATTCATCGATGTGTTCTCGATTCCTCGTGGTATTCCTCATCTGAAATCAATAGGTAAGCCATTCACATCATTACAGTACGTCGTGGCATTTCGTAAATAGCTGCATGTTTTTGGAATGACATCGATTTGTTGTTCGATTAGGGTTGTTTTGGAATGGTTCAATTTACTGTGGTAGCTCTGTGCGTGTATTTTTGAATGGGTAGATTGATTGTTGTCGATTTGGGGGTTTTGGAATGGGTCGATTTGGGGTTTTTCGAATGGGGTTAATTTGGTTTGGTACTACAATATTACTGTATTTGGTACCGTTTGTTTGGGCAAATCGGTACCCCGTGTGTGAAAAAAATGGTACTGCTTATTAGCAGTGGATTTTTTTGCAGAAATGACTCCATGGAACAGATCTGAGCTGTCTTCCAGGTGCCATCCCGCGCCTTCGATCGACCATAAGCGATTTGCAGGGTGGCATGACCCCTGATAAAAAGAAGCTATAAAAAGGTCTCCGTTTCAATGGTAGAATTTGCTTTGTTTCTAACTGTTGCATCAATATGTGTGGTTAAGATTGATGGAGGAGTTGGCGGATCTCATTTAGAGTGGAGTGCTCGTGTGAAGAGGTTAGAAGCCGAGCTGAGATTGAAGGAAGAGGTTATAAGATCTATGGTCAAATGTTCCGACGTGGAAGGATGATGTGTCCAAGGAGGATGCGATGGAAGAGGAAGAGGTTGAGGCTAAAGAAGTCAACATGGGATGGGACTGTTTGGAAACTTTGTTGTTTATGCTCAGTAAGTTGTTCTTAGACTTGGGGATGGGACTGTTTGGAGACTCAGTGATGTCGTTTGTTGTGTAGTTCTATGAGACTGTCCGTATTTTTGATTTGTTTGGTTAAGTTACTTGATTATGATGTGAGACTGTTTGGAAACTTTGTTTATGTAGGTTAACTTCCTTTGAGTTGTGGATGGGACTGTTTTGAGACTGTTTGGAGTTTGTTCATGACTCAGTGATGTTCGTTTGTTGTGTAGTTCTGTAAATCTGTCTGTATATTATGCAGTACCATAGGTTTTTATATTGCCGTACCTTTTCTTTACATACAAAATACCATAATATGCAGCCTAATCGTACCATTATGTACACATATACCGTACCAACAGAAGATATGAAGAACCTTGTATTGTTTGTATATTACCGTATCACATCTTTTACATAGTACCAAAATATGCAGCTTAATCGTACCATTATGTAAATGTATGGTGTACCAGAAGATATGAAGTACCTTGTCATTTACATATACCGTACCATAATCTGCAGCTTCACCGTATCACTATGCAAGTGTACCGTACCGTATCGCTTACATATAGAGTACCGTAATATGCAGGTTAACCGTACCATTACGTAAATATATACCGTACCGTATATATCGCACATGAAGTATCTTATCTGTTGTACAGTAAGGTACCTTGTGCTTTACAGAAGGTACCTTATCATTTACCTATATAGTACCATAACCTGCAGGTTTACCGTATCTATTATTACACATATACAGTACCCATATATGAAAGTATATCGTACCATTTGTTATACGATCGAAAAATAAATACATTCCTAATCGAATCGCATTGTCCTGCGTGATTTTGACAATACCTAACAATAAAGAAATGAAAAAAAAATATGAAAGTCTAATGCACCGAATTCGCAGATGTAGCACTCACCACATTATTCAAATTATGTTGTAGATGTTCTTGCTTGTATTCTTATACTATAATGAATCATGGTATTCTAAGATTTAATTCATGCGTGCGGGGCGTAATGCACCGAATTTGATCTTAAACGTATTTAATACTATATATTATTGGTCTACGGTGGTTCGAGATGAAAAAGTAATTCGATTGATCCCGAAAAATACTAACCCTAGTATGACGTATCATATATATAAGGGACACCGTACCTTATATATCTTTTTAGGGGTACCTGTCGTTTTGTTTAAAGCGTACCAACGCAGCCACGGTTGCAGTACCCAAAATTACATATGACATGAAACATTTTATTAAAGCCACTGACATGTCAGATGAGCTGTTTTTTATTATGTAAAACCTCGTATGTCAGAGGCTGTCCAAACATGACATAGAAAAAGTCAGAAATCTGTCCACTCATGACTGAAAAACGTTAGAAAAGTGTGCAATCATTACTGAAAAAGTCAGAAATTGTCTAATCCTTTATCCACATCAACACAAGCTGAAATGCTTCGTTTGGGACGGAATATAGCTAGGTCTTAAATTCAAAGTTTTACTTTAATTTATACGGTACCTACTTCTGAAAGGATACAGTACCCTATGTCGTACACTTAGAGTACCTATATTACCTATATTACCGTACCAAGGCTGCGCATATTAACGTACCAAATTGGCATATATTACAGTACCAAATATGCATATTACAGTACTAAACATGTATGTCGTAGGGTATCAAACCGGCATATATTACAGTACCAAATTTACATATATTGCAGTGTGAAATGTGCATACATTAGCAAACTGGCATAGGTTACGGTACCAAATTTGCATGTCGTAGGGTACCAAACTGGCATATATGACAGTACCAAACATGCACATCTTACCGTACCAAACTTGCATATCTTATGGTACCAAACTGGCATGTATTACATTAACAAAATTACATATATTACGGTGCCAAATGTGCATACATTAGCAAACTGGCATAGGTTACGATACGAAACATGCATGTCGTAGGGTACCAAACTGGCATATATTACGGTGCCAAATTTGCATAGCTTAGGGTACCAAACTAGCAGTAAGTACAGTACCAAATTTACATATATTACGTTACCAAAACTGCATATATTATTGTACCAAACTGGCACTCATTACAGTACCAAATTTACATATAATACGGTACCAAATGTGCATATCTTACTGTACCAAACTGGCAGTCATTACAGTACCAAATTAAGACACATTTGGCATATATTACAGTACCTTATTGGCATATATTACAGTACCTTGTTGTCATATATTACAGTACCTTGTTGGCATATATTACGGTACCTTATTGGCATTTATTACAGTACGTTGTTGTCATACATTACAGTACCATGTTGGTATATATACGGTACCTTATTGGCATTTATTACGGTACCTTGTTGTCATATATTACAGTACCAAATTAGCATATATTACAGTACCTTGTTGGCATATATTACAGTATATTTCGGAACAAAAGCAGTAACTACATGGCAAATACGGACCTTACGTCGATACGGCCTCTCAACAAGTACGACGACTATTCCCGTATTTTCCACATCTTTGCACTTGTTGGATCTTTTATCTACCTGAGAAGGAATCATCCGCATCTTTCGGCAACCAAGAAGAACACAAATGCCCGGGTCACGAATAAAATTCCCGTCATCGGTTTGAGCATTCATCTCGTGCATCGTCGCTTCACGATCGATACTAAGAATGACTCCCTTTTATACTCACACAATGCAAATAACGTCCCGCCACTAACCGAACTTGTAGACGGCATATTTTCAGATAATATGACAACCTGTATAAATGGTACGCCTGTATAGTTTACAATGGTACAGCGTACGTGGACATCTTGGTACCGTATAGACACATAAAATGGTACGTAATAAACATAACAAATGGTACGTAATAACAGTTATATAAAGAAACCTGAAATCCCGATGGATTAGCCTCAATAACTGTCAAGAATCGACATCCACCCTTACATAGAGCTCTTAGATCGCATTCAACTCCCAGATCTGGGTTAAATTTGATCTCACGAGTGCAATCGATTAACCACACCCAAAGCAAAATAAAAGCTTACATGACAAAATCAAGACCCTAAATCGAAAACCCAATGTGGAATAGGTTCGTCGCTCGTCGTCCGCTGCCACCACGAGCAGAAGGTGACCGTCAATTGCAGAGATGGAGCTGAAATCTTGTCAGGCGTGATGGAGCTCGACATTGCAGAGAAAATTGTGAAATGGAATTGTAAAATCAAGGGTAAATTGGTAATCTTAGGTGATTAGGTACCTATCTGTAAAATTTCTATTCAAATGGGTACCTAGCTTAAAAAGATTTCTGACAAGGGACTGATGTTTACTATTAGGTATTTAAGTGTAGATTTCCGATCTATTAAAACATTAAATGTTTATTTAACTAAGAAAGACTGTTATATGTTGCTAAAATATTAAATAAACTATATACTAAAAATTATGATAACTTGGTCCGATATCAATTTTAAAACAATATGTTTTAGTTAATATTATTTTGTTGAATTAATGTGAATGATATTATTTAGTGGATCTATAGAAAAATACCTAATTGAATAAAATTTTTACACATAGGTACCCATGTCAGAAATTTTTTTGTTAAATACCCGTTCGATTGGGCGTACCATTTTCCTGGTGTTAACGTACCTTTTCATATGTGTATTGCGTACCGCGTTACGCATCTATATGGTACCCGTATATGGTACCTATATACGTTACATACGGTACCTTGCGGCAAGCTGTAGCGGGGTACCAATTCACCTGTATTGATGTACCAAAATACGTTGATATATGGTATCTAAATGTGTTGTATGGCGTACCTACTGCGGATCGGGTACCTATCTGCAAAAAATTTATTCTGTTAGGTACCTATATATAAAAAAAGTCGACAGGGTACTGATTTATAAATTTTTTTTCAAAAGGGTATTTATGTGTAAAAATCCCTATTATTTATTAGAATGTCTAGATAAATAATAAATTTTACGAACATTTAATTTAACACTTTCATAGTTGATATATAGAAAAATAAATAAAAAATATATACACCGTATAATTTCCGCCTAGGCGGTCTAGGCGCTAGGCCCCCTCTCGGCGCCCGACTAGCGCCTAGCGAATTTTACAACGTTGACACCCATAGACGAATCCTTTCTTACCATCAAACTAACGAAGTAAAACGAGAAAGATCGAGATCTTAGTTCTATACGACTATCAGCCGAAGAACTATAACATCGAGAGCACAACGCTCGGAACAGAGATATTGATTATTGAGAGATAAGCTAAAAGGTTAAAAGAAAGAAAATTAATCCATTCAAAAACAAGGTAATTAGATTAACAGTTAGAACTTAAACCCTGTTTTCGTTTCCTTCCTTAAATTTGAGAACCCCTGGAGAAAGATTTGCTCTTGTAAGAACAAATAGCATTCCCAGAAAACAAGAAAGATTGCTCTTTTTTTTTTTTTAAATCATTTTCAGGCAGGAGATGAGTCGATTTCAAGAGATCACATGCATGATTACACTTCAACTCGGTAAAGAAAAAACAAATACGTAACCCAATATTTTATTTACCTCGGTAATTTTTCCTCAAACCTTTAAACTCCTCTCACGAAGCTGCTGCAAATACTACTTAAAAAATAACTCAGCTTTATGAAAACTCTCTCCTTTTTTCGAACACTATCTCTCTCTCTCTCTCTCTCTCTTGGAGAGAGACCTGTTCTTTCTTGAACGAGCTTGCTTTTGATCGCTTGTTTTCTTTCTTTATTATATTTTTTAACCATAAATTGTTTACTTCCTGTGCTCATTTCTTTCTTGTATCGCCATGATGATTTGAGATGATGGTAGTTCTGATCAAGTCCCACCTTTGCTTTAATGGAGTCTCTGCTGAGGTTATAATTTTCAGGGAAAATAAATCATAATTAATGTCATTGCTGTACGAGTCTCCTGCAACAACAATAACTACAAAAATCCACCGGTCATAAATGAGTCTATAAATATGAAGAACAAATAAGTTATCAAATTAGTATGTATTTTTTTTCACGCGCCATCTAACTAAAATAATACATATAGGCTGTGTTTAGTTGTATGGATAGAATTATATGACGGTAATAGCCCGTGAATAAATTATTTTGTCTAGCCAAATAAAATTTGTTCACTTTCCTGGATAATTTAAAAATTATCTTGTTCAGTAGCATAGAAATCATCTTGAATTATCCACTTAAATGCCTATTGAAATTACAAATATAATCATATCCTCTTTAACATCGATTGTGGCAAATCAAATATCAGATGGCGACCAAACAGATCGAAACCCACAGCTTGGTCAGTCCATCTTCCTTTTTGGTCGAAACCCCACGAACAGCAAGGAGAGCCCATCGAAACCCCACGAAACCTCTTGAACATCGATTGAGATGGACAACAGACGCAGTTGATGGAGGAAAATAATCTGAATGAGAAAAACTAAAAAAAATAAAACTCAGAAACATACAATCCAAATGCGCAATAATAAACCAAGAAATTAGAGGTTGAAAGAAAAACCCTAAACTTCAAACATGTTTGCCGTCAAGAAATTAGGTTGAAGAAAAAACCAACCTTGATGTTCCCTGTTCGAAAGTCCTTCGAGATGAACTGTTACGGCCGCGCTACGCCAGGTCGGAAAATCGAAGGAGGTGAGCCGTCACACATCCAAAGCTGTCGAACTGGAGAAGAGAAAGCAGCTGTTCCTTCAAGATAGGTTAGCGATGGTGAAATTGGGTTTAAGTCATAACAGGGATTTATTGAACATTATTTTATCTTGGGTATGATAAATTATCTTGGGTTGGTCCATTGGTTAACGTATCTTGGATTCATTGGTTTATTATAGAGGGTCTATTTTTTTTACCTCGGGTTGGGTTGGTCCATTGGTTAACTTATCTTGGATTCATTGGTTTATTATAGCTGGCCTATTTTTTACCGCGGGCTTTCATTTAATTCTGCTTTACCAGTGAACAAATTAAGTATAGATATTGGACCACTTATCATTGGTTATCTGGTGTAGTAAACGGGGCCATAATATAAGTTTTGATACAAATGTACGAAATAAAATTTCCTTACTCCACAAATACGAATCCCAACAAATTAGTCAAGTTAGATGAACTGCATGTCACGTGACAAATTTTATAATCATTTCCGAATTGAAAAGAGATGAAATAGTGTAAATAAAGTTTATGGAGGTTTTAAACTTTATACTCTCCCTCGATCCCTAGAGTTGTCAATTTGGCGGGGCGGGCCTAAAAAAAGAGAACCGCCCCGGCCCACAGTGGGCCGCGGGCCAGGCCCGCCCGCCTATATATTAATGTTTAATATTTTTTATCTTAATTTAAAATTTACTAATAATTTTTTTTAATTATGGTATTTATTAAAAAATTACGGATAAGTATGCTACTCACTCCGCCCCGCTAATTTTATCACATTTTTCCATTTCGGGCGTCCCAATAGTTTTATCACCTTTCTTTATTTAGCAAAAAAATATCACAAACAATTAATATAATAATATTAAATATTCTTAAAAGACGTGTCAAAATATACAATTTTTTACCTTTTTATTGTACTATATTATTATAATAATGTCACCTTAATTTGCGTGCCCAACAACTTATATGATAAAGTTGCTGGGACGGAGGGAGTATTAATTATGTGGTGATAATAAATATGGTATTAATTAGATATAATTAATGAATCATTAATTACATTACCTAATTAATTATATATTTATTATCTATATAATATATATTTATATAACATATAATTAAGATATTGGAGGGCCGGCCCGCGGGTTAGCCCTTCGTGCCCCGCCAAAGCCCGCGCCGGCGCGGGCTGGCCCGCCGAGGCTCGCCACCTGGCGGGCCTAAACCATCGAAGCCCGTCCCGCCCTTTTGGCGGGGCGGGGCTGGCCGCGGGCCACATTGACAGCACTATCTGTCCCAAAGGGTTATGGACATTTGGGGTACGACACGTTTTAAGAAAATGAATATTTTAATAATATAGTACAATTAAAATGTAAAAAAATGTATATTTTGACACTTCTTTTAAGAGTATTTAATATTATGATTGTTTGTGGTAGTTTTTTGCTCATGGAAATGTACAAAAGGAACGGGACGCCCGATATAGTAAAATGTATAAAATGGTTTGGGACGGAGGGAGTACTTCCCACTATAAAATGACGATACGTGACAATAAGTTAAAGTAGTCACAATTACCTGATTTGAGCTTTCTCAAAAATTGTTTGCCTTCATTTTAGAGTAGCCTAATCTATCTTTAATCAAATGCTTTGTTGGGTAATGGCCTAATTAATATTAATAAGATAAATAAATATATATCCATCTAAAAAAGCATATTATTAAGTAGTTATTGGTCACTAATCAATTAAATAGATCAATGGTTCATCATCATGTATATTACATTTTGCCTTTGAAATCAATATATTTTCTACGCTCATAAGTCGCATTTAAATACTTTGTTGGTGTGGCAAGAGCTTGCTAGTGTTTTTTAATCACTTTTTCAATATAAAATGGCAAATAAATGAAAAGAAAGGTAACATTTGAAAGAAATGCACCGGGAAATCGAGTTACGAGTCAAAAATCACATGTAATTCGTATGAGACGTTCACGTATATGAACAGAAAAAGGAAAAGCTTTAAAAATTATATCTAAAAATAATATAAATATATATCTAAATTGCATTATGGATACTAACCACCCTAACCCCCACAAGTAAAACAAAATAATTATAGTGAACCACGTAAGAGTAGTGTGTAAGCAAAAACATAAAACACACACACACACACTCATATTAATGCTGCCTAAGGCTATTAAACTACTAATAAGTTGGTCGAGTCTTTGGTCAATGTGGTTAACCTAAATCATTGAAGATTCTTTAATGTCCGAAGACTCAACAATTAGCCAAAATGTCAAATAGGCAGAAAAACATCATTTGACGAACTCAACTACCATGTTGTAGAAAAAGACAATAAAATTAAAGGGGATACCAGGAATTGACGTGGTCTCCAAAGTCGGGGTGAAAAACTACGGACAAGGTAAGGAAATTTTACTGTGGGTAATTTAGGAGTTACAACTCTCTACCGTAAGGAGAACAGTGCTCTATCTCTCTTACAATAGGAGACTCACCAACTCTCTAAATATTTTTCCTCACAGTACTTGTATATACTGAATATAAGAAGAAGTTATTGTTTTCGATGATTTATAATGACTTAGAGCTAGCCTATTTATAGCTGAAGGTTTTAAGCTCGGACGAATCAGAATCAGCCGCATAGCTGTATACGGGCAAACCAGAATGGGTCGCGTAGCTGTATACGTGGGCGAACCAGAATGAGCCGCGTAGCTGTATACGTGAACGAACCAGAATCCGTCCTGTAGCTATCTTACGTGGGCGAATCAGAACCAGCCACTTAGCTATGTTAAGTGGCCCAATAAAATTAATACAACATTTCTCCCACTTGAAGATTTGATTAAACTCAATCAGATCTTCACACCATCATTGCTAGCTCGTCATTGCATGCTTACTTATGATCGATCAATCCACAAGAGGAACGACACCAGATAAACTTGTCCACGTTGATTGCTTTGGTCATGAAGTCCGCCAGATTATCCGCAGTGTGAACTTTTTGCATATCCACTATTCCCTCTTCCACTTGTTCACGAACGAAGTGGTATTGAACCCGGATGTGTTTGGTTCTTGAATGAAATGCTGGATTCCTTGCAAGATGCAATACACTCTTTCTATCACAATAGAGAACAATATTCTCTTGTCTGTGGCCGGGTTCTTCCAGCAATCTCTTCAACCATATCGCCTCTTTACTGGCTTGGGTAGCTGCTACATATTCTGCTTCCGTCGTTGACGTCACAACAATCGACTGCAGTTTTGAGACCCAGCTCACCGCACCGCCAGCAAGATTAAACACATAACCGGTTGTGGATCTACTTTTATCAAGTTCACCTGCATAATCAGCATCAACATAACCGTGGACAGTAAAATCTGTACCTCCATAACATAACGCATGGTCAGAGGTTCCTTTGATGTATCTGAGAATCCTCTTGACAGCACTCCAGTGCTCCTGACCGGGGTTGGACATGTATCGCCTCACCACTCCCACTGCATGGGTAATGTCCGGTCTCGTACATACCATGGCAAACATTAAACTTCCAATCACGGATGTATACGGCACTCGAGACATCTCTATCTTCTCATCTTCATTGGATGGACACATATCGGCAGATAACTTGAAGTTAGCAGCAAGAGGGGTAGATATTGGCTTGCTGTCTTGCATGTTGAACCTTCGCAGGACTTTCTTCAAGTAGTTCTTTTGAGAAAGCCAAATCTTCCTATTGCTTCTGTCTCGAGATATTTGTACACCAAGAATTGTGTTTGCCGGTCCCAAATCCTTCATTTTGAATTCACCAGCGAGTTGAATCTTCAGATCTTTTATGCGGCCATTGGGTCCTGCTACCAACATATCGTCAACGTAGAGCAGCAACATGATGTAATCTTCATAGTGAAATCTCCTGAAATATGCGCAAGGATCTGAATAAAGCCTGGTGTAGCCGAGACTAATTATGAATGAATCAAATCTCTTGTACTAGCATCGTGGTTCTTGCTTGAGCCCGTAAAGAGATTTGATTAGCTTGCAAACCAGATCTTCTTTCCCTTTTTCTTGAAAGCCTTCTGGTTGAAGCATATATATTTCTTCTTTCAGGTCGCCATGGAGAAAGGCCGTTTTAATGTCGAGCTGCTCAAGATGCAGGTCAAATGTGGCACACATTGACAAGACAACCCTGACTGTTGTAGTCGAACCACCGGTGAGAATATCTCATTGAAGTCGATCCCTTCTTTCTGAGCATATCCCTTTACAACCAGTCTTGAACGGTATCGCTCTATCTGGTCACCATTCCGCTTGATCTTGTACACCCATTTGTTTCCAATAGGTTTCCTTCCTTGCGGTAATGGCACCAATTCCCATGTCTTATTTTTACTGAGAGCTTCCATTTCTTCTTGCATTGCTGAAATCCACTGACTCGCATCTGAACTCTTCAGTGCTTCTTGGAAAGTCGTTGGCTCTCCATCCTCAGTTAGAAAACAATGCAATGTTGCTCTCAGTATCATAATCTGAGTACCAAATAGGCGTCTTACGCATTCGTTTTGATCGCCCGAGGTCCGGTACTTCAGTTTCGACTGAGTTGAGCTCTTCGTGCGCTGGTTCGGCTTCAGAAGAATCATCTTGCTCCAATTTTCTCTTCGTCGGTGTTGGTGTAGTCTTTGTCATATTGCCATCATGGTTGACTTGCTCCTGGTCGCTATCTTCGAGAAAATTAACATCTCTGCTAATAACAACTTTGTGGTCAGTGAGATCCCACAAACGATAACCCTTTACTCCTTCAGCGTACCCCAGAAATAGACATCTTCTGGACTTTGGATCCAACTTCGTAGTTTCTTGATTATGGTATATCACATATGCAGGGCTTCCAAATATATGGAGGTTTGAATAATCAGCAGGTTTGCCAGTCCACATTTCCATCGGTGTCCTCATCTCTATAACAGTAGATGGGAACCGATTCACCACATAGCAAGCAGTGCAGACCGCTTTCGCGCAAAATTCCTTGTCTAGGCTTGCAGTTCTCAGCATAGCCCTCGTTCTTTCCAACAAGGTCCTATTCAGCCGCTCTGCCACCCCATTTTGTTGTGGAGTATATGCCGTTGTGAACTGTCTTTTAATACCCGCACCTTTGCAGAATTCATTGAATTCCCTGCCAGTATATTCTCCTCCATTGTCAGACCGCAGGAATTTGATCTTCTTACTGGATTCAAGTTCGACCCGCGCTTTGTATGTTTTGAAAGTAGGAAACACATCGTCCTTCTTCTTGATTGGATACACCCAGCATCTTCTGGAATAGTCGTCGATGAATGATACGAAGTAGTGTGCTCCCCCCAGAGACGTGACCGGTGCTTGCCAAACGTCAGAGTGCATCAGTTCCAGAATTTCTTTACTTCTGAATTTTGACAGGTTGAACTTCGGGCGATGCTGCTTACTTACAATGCAATTCTCACAAAATGGTAGTGACACGGTTGTGAGACCAGGAAGTAGACTTTTCTGGACAAGTATTTTCATGCCCTGCTCAGACATATGACCAAACTTCTTGTGCCAAGTCATCGAAGACTTCTCGATTGAATTTGAAGTGGCCACAGAAGCTTGCCCTTCCTGCAGAGTTTCCCCCTTCAGCATGTATAAGTTTGTAACGATCTTTTCTCCCTTCATTATTATTTGCGCTCCTTGAAAGATTTCCATTACCTTGTTCTCCAGTTTAATTGTAAGACCAAGATCATCTAACTGCCCCACAGACAATAGATTTTTCTTCAGACTCTCAACATGTCGCACAGTTTGAATGGTACGGATGATGCCATCACACATCTTTAATTTGATGCTATCGATCCCGACAATCTTTAGAGGTTGATCATTACAGCTGTACACGAACCCTCCAGAGGTTGGTTTGTACTGATGGAACCATTTCCTTCTTGAGGTCATGTGGAAAGTAGCTGCGGAGTCGAGAAGCCACATATCGTCAAATCTTCCCTTTTCTCCAATGGTGGATGCAGCTTCACATACTAGAACAAATCCGTTGTCTCGAGCGTTGGCCACGTTTCCTTGAGCATTGGGGTTTCTGTTTAGACCCCAACAATCTTTCTTCATATTACCCTTCTTGCCACAGTGATAACATTTGATAGACTTCTTATTTTGCGGGACCAATTTTTGACTCCCACTACGACCACGTTCTTCATATCTGATCTGCTTTCGGCTCCCACTTTGACCACGTTCTCCAAATCTTGCCTTCGTCACAGTCAGCGCCTCTGCATGATGGGGTGCAATCACCTTCTTCTTCCTGTTATTGCGCCGATTTTCTTCTTCCAGAAGCAGCAACGTCATCATAGACAAGTTGCTCAGCAGTTTGGTTGTTGGTTAGACTGATGACGAGATGAGCATAAGAATCTGGCAGGCTTGCGAGTAGGAGTTCAGCACGATCGCTTGACTCTATGTTGCAGTCCAAGTCTTTGAGTTGACCAAACAGAGTAACCATTTTGTTGATGTGCTCTGTTGCAGAAGAAGATTCATCCATCTTTAGAGCATATAATTTCTTCTTCAAAAAAATCGGGCTATGAAGCGACTTGGCTTGATATAGCTTATCAAGGTGATCCCAGATTTCCTTTGCACTAGTTTTTTTCCACGACGCTCGACAATATATCATCTTCTAATGCGAGATGAATATTGGCAGTAGCCTTTCCATTAATCTTCTTCCATTTGGCATCACTTGTAATTCTTTCCGGCCTGCCAGTGATAGCTTCCAAACAATTTTCTTTGAGCAAAATTGCCTTGACTTTTACCTTCCACAGGGAGTAATTTTTCCCGTTGAATTTCTCAATCTCATGCTTAGCTGCTATTTTTTTCTCTCTCCCGCAGAAACTTTAATGGATGAATAGTAATAATATAACAAACTTTATGATGTGGAGGATCCAATATTATTGGCAACCACAGAGCATACGGTAAGTAGATATTATAAACACTCAGCCAAAGCTCTGATACCACTTGTTGTAGAAAAAGACAGTAAAAATAAAGGGGACACCAGGAATTTACGTGGAAAACCCCAAAGTCGGGGTGAAAAACAACGAGCAGGGTAAGGAAATTTTACTGTTGGTAATTTAGGAGTTACAACTCTCTACCATAAGGAGAACACTGCTCTATCTCTCTTACAATAGGAGACTCACCAACTCTCTAAATATTTTTCCTCACAATACTTGTATATACTGAATATAAGAAGAAGTTATTGTTTTCGATGATTTATAATTAGAGCTAGCCTATTTATAGCTGAAGGTTTTAAGCTCGGACGAATCAGAATCAGCCGCATAGCTGTATACGTGGGCGAACCAGAATGAGTTGCGTAGCTGTATACGTGGGCGAACCAGAATGAGCCGCGTAGCTGTATACGTGAACGAACCAGAATCCGCCGTGTAGCTATCTTATGTGGGCGAATCAGAAATAGCTAAGTGGCCCAATAGAATTAATACAACATACCAAACATAGAACACAAAAAACTACTGAGGCATTGCATAGACTCAGCTGCCAAATACAAAGAGCCTAAATCCCATTCGCTATCAAACCAATGTTAAAAATTCAGGACAGGCCCGTCAAAAGCCCGATAACCGACTTTCGAACACGCCCGCACCGGCCCGCAAATCGATATTCGAACCGAAAGATATCCATCACAAAAGACAAGTAAAGATCTCAAACCTTAACGGTCGAAAAAAAAGGTTGGTTATTATTATTACATTAGGTGGCGGCGGGCCCGTTAGGCGTTTGGCTAATCCAATTGCTCGAACGGTCTCCTCGTTTTCTCTTCGGAAAGTTGAGCTCTGAGGCTAAACCCAACGGTTTAGCGCCTTTTCCCGCGATTTCACAAGCTGGCATTGTATTCCCGCCCTTGTTTTCTTCGAAAACGTCGCCATCAAGAATTTCATATTGTTCGTCGAAAGCATTCAAGATCGAGCCTTCTAATTCCACCGCTTCGTTTTCTATCATTGCTTTAACGACAGTCTGTTACGACGGTGAAAAAAGAAAGTCAAGAAATATTAGCTAATTTAGGCTGTCAGAAATTATAATATATAAAATTTTAAAAAATGATACGCTCCCTAAACTTTGGTTATTCAACATGGCCACAGAGCTCATGGACCATTTAAGAAAATTATACATGTCTAAGACTGAAATCAGCCTATACGTGAGGGAACACGTGAAATATAACACATAAAATTTAAAAAAAAAATTAATACACTCCCCACAAGTTCAAACTTTTATCTGAAGTGGTCATATTCAGAAACTGAAAAAGTTTCTAATTTTCTTTCAAAACGAACCTTTTCGGAGGAATCTCCAACAGTGCCCTCGATTACGTCGGGAATGTCTAAGGCCTCGCCGAAGCTCGAAACGCCGCTTTCGTGCATCATAAGTTCCCCAAAGTCGTCGTAGTAATCTGACATACGATTAGGCGAAGGGTAGATTTCGTCATTATTACAGTCGGAGAACATAGGACTCGTAGGGAGAGAAGGGACGAGCTGGCTCGAATCCTCCGAGGAAGAGAACTCGTCGCAGTTCTCTATCATCAACGGATCGAGCCGAGCGTTCATCTTATCAACTTGGGCTTGCGCTGTCACTATCTTGCGAAAAACTTGCACCATGGAATCATCGTTCACTTCCATAAACTCGGAAAGCTCTTCATTATCAGCTGTTATGCGTCCATCTGCGAGAAGAAATTATCGTCGAGGTTCAAAAAGGGTCGATTTTTTTTGTAAGGAAGTTATTCGCTCGAAAAAAATCGCTTGTACCCACCTGCATTATTACCGAGGTCCTCCCATCTCTTATTTTCTGCAATATGCTTACATCATATCAGCAATCTGATGCTTAAAAAACATCAGAAGTGCAATGTAAGAAGAATACGAGGAAGCTAAAAACAGTACCGTATAGAGAGAAGAGGGCGTGATTCGACATATACGGTTCGAATCCATTTGCATCTTCGACTCTCTTTCTTTTAAGTCTCTTCATGGGCTTCTTCTGGGGAATTTGATCAGCGACGTATATCAGCGATTTCGAGCCCGAAAGTTCCACTTGAGTATGATCGAACAATGTATGCTTCGTTTTATTATGGGCATCCATCTTTCTTTCATATTTTGACGCCTGGCGCTCCAATTCATTCATTTTCAGTTCTGCCCATTTGCATCTCCACATAAGAGGCTTTATGAAGTTTCTCCACTGAGTAGATGGCCTTTCCTTTCTGAAGGAAGTGATGAGTTTTACTAACTGAATCAATCTGTAATAAATAATCACAACGTTTGAAGCGTAAGCATGTAAGGAGTATGTGTGTCGAAGAGAAGCATACCTTATAGGGAACATTCTGCCGAGCCCATCCAAGGGAGGAGGAAAATCGCCTTGACATAGAAGAAGAAGAGCTTTGGTTTTCAGAAGCTGTATCAGCAAATGAACTCGATTTTTTGGTAGCATAGGGATCATCTTATTCGTTTACTTTGACCTTAAAATCCCGATTTTGGGATATTTCGGTAATACCAACAATGACATTAGGCCCATTTCCTTCATTGTCCATATCTTATTATGTGCCTGTATTTCTTGCAAACTACCGCAGCTTAGTGGCTCTTGTCAGTGCATAGAAGAATTTAGATAGACCATTCATCTTTTTCTCAGACCATCCTCCAAGAACATAGATCTGTAATGAGAAAAGGCTTTATTAACCAAAGGTTACAATCTTACATGAAACTATAGAAAGAAGAATGTCAGTTCTATGTTAAAGCATTCAAATGATCTTTTTTGCCAATTTTCAGACAACAAAAGTTCACTTCATCAGTTACCCTATTTCATGCCTCAACATGGAATGGAACCAACTCCTAAGCATTCAAATGATATTGTTGCGCCAATTTTCAGGCAAAAAAAAAAGTTCACTTTATCAGCTACCAAATTCCATGTCTCAGCAGCCACAGAATTGAAGAGAGCAACACCAATTTTCAGTCACCATCACAGATGAAGATGATAAATCAATGTATGTTCCTTAATTAACTTCACTGATCATGGAATTTTTTTGAGCATTCAGATATCGACTGAAAGCAAAATTTGAGCTGATCATTTCGACAAACGATACAAACAAGCCACCAAAAACAGAAGACCATCGCATAACCCAAGGAAAACAAGGAACAGAGAAGATACAGAAGAAGAATCACTCAACAACGAACGCATACATGCAGATGATACGCATTAATTCTTCCTCGCAACTCATGAGTGGGGCAACGAAACAGCCTTTCAACTGAAGATAATTTGGAGAACTAAGACAAACACAGATGCAAAGAAGTAAAATTACATGCAAACTAAGCTGAAAAAGAAGCAAAAAAAAACCTGCAGAGCAGAGCTGAAGTCGCGAAGATGAAGTTGGCGGCGAGCGGCGTAGGAAACGAAGAACGTCGTGCGTTTGGGTTTATATTGGTATTTATATTTTTTGCAGTTTTACTTTAATATTTAATAACTTCTAAAGTTTGATTTCACCGTTTTGGCCCTTGGCGTAGCCCAACTCTACAGTGAAAAAATAATAACAAACACGATAAATACGGATGTGATGTATAAACTTGAACGAAATCTTTACCTCCCCCTTTTTTTTGAATGTTTTTTAACCCAATATTTAAAGGAAAAAGGTAGACCTCATGCAAGATTACGAAAGGTTATAACCGTGATTTACTTGGTTTGAGGAAAATACAATGCAATGCAACTATATAGTTGGGGGATATGGATAATTCTTATGTAGTTGACCTAAATCGATTGTGGGCCCAGTCCGACCCAGCTCAGACCAGCCCATCAAACGTGACCCATTATACCTGACCGGGCTCAGATATGGGCCGGGTCACGGGTAAGAGTGTTGTCGTTTCGTTTCGATAGGTAAGCCTTTTACAATTGTTTCGCATAGCAAAATGCAAATAAAAAAAAATAAAATCAAAACAAATTCTCGGGTCGTTTAAAAAATTGGCCTTTGACATGGTCAATGTTAAAAAAATAGCCTCCAAGTGTATAATGACAGTTATACCCTTACTAAATGGATCCCACTTTTTGAAATCGATATCTGTTATCGGGGTCACAAAAGGGTGGGTGGGCGGGTCGTAGTCCAGTGGTTGTGTAGTCAGGCGTTCAAGTAGTAGATCATGGGTTCAAATCCCGAATAAGTAATTTTTTTTATTTTTTTGCAACATGGGCGGGGCCCCTGCAGTATGGGCGGAACCCCAGCCGTGTGTGTGGGGGACCCCTGCGCTTTGTGCAGGGACCCTAGCGCTGTGTGCGGGCAGCAGCGCAGGGGCCCCCGCACACAACGCATGGGTCCCCGCACACAGCGCAGGAGACCCGCGCACAGCACAGGGTCCCTGCAGCCGCACACAGCACAGGGGTCCCCCTGCACACAGCACAGGGACCCCCGCACACAGCGCAGTGGTCCCCCTGCACACAGCGCAGGGTCCCCGCACACAGCGCATGGGTCCCTACAGCCGCACACAGCACAGAGGTCCCCCTACACACAGCGCAGGGGTCCCCCTGCACACAGCGCAGGGTCCCCGCACACAGCGCAGGGGTCCCGCCCATACTGCGCACAAGATGGACGGGACCCCTGCTATATAGCACAGGTCCACTGAGCAGGGGACCCTTGCTATATGGCAGGGGTCCCCCTGCAATTTTTAAAAAGATGCCCTGTCAAATGACGTAAATATCCTTAATTCGAATTTTTGTAAAAAACATAAAAAATCGACGGGACTATTTTTTTAACGTTGACTATGTCAAAGGCCATTTTTTTAAATATTCCCAAATTCTCACAGTACACCGAGCAGATCTTTGACTCCGATTTATCCTCTTTCAATTTTCACCTTGGTTGATTGCTTTTCTGAAATGAAGATTGAGAGGCGAATGTCGGTTTTCAAGCTCGTTTTGGGCATGTTTCATGTGTTACTGCTCGTTTGTTCAGCTGATCAGAAGCTCAGCACCAAAGAATGTGAAAGCCTAGGGTTTACGGGACTCGCTCTCTGCTCTGATTGCCATACATTTTCCGAGTACATCAAGGATCAGGGTATGTATTATCAACATCGTTTAATCTAGTGGATTTTCATTTCCTTCTTTTGTTTTTTCTGATTTGTTGTCAATTAAGGGAAAACCATGGTATGTATGGTGTAATTGGTTATCATCTACTAGTGTTCGTTTTTTCGCTGATGGGTTAGAGTTTGGATTACATATTTGAGATTTGGTTGCCCGTTGATTGTTCTTTCTGCATAAAAATCTGGATTTTGCTCATCGGAACTCTGAATGTTTCTTCTTCTTACGTTAACGACTTTTCACAGGACACCTAAATGAATAACAATGAGAGACTTCAATATGAGATGTGAATGGAATAAAACGATTTTACATGAGTTCATGGATAGTTATTTGTAAACAATCTCAAGGTTCAATTCTATTGCAGCGGAACCATACATATCAGGAAATTGGTGACATCTATGATGGTTTATTTTTTTTTTTTTTTATTGCTGTTATTACAGTTCTTTCTGTTCATATCGCACGAGACATCATACATGTTGATATTTCATCTATTAATTATTTTCTTTTTCATACTCCGAAATTTCATGGTATTCCATTGGCTTCATCAGAGCTGGTATCTGATTGTTTGAATTGCTGCTCTGAGGATTCTGATGACGCCACCAGCAAGGTATGTTTCTTGCAAACTTTTTCGTAGCTACACCTTTCTAGTTGTCCGTCTCCATCTTGCTTAACTATGAGACATTTGTTTAGATGATTCTATAGCTGTTTTGTAGAAGGAAGGACAAAAAAAAAACAAGGAAGCTAAACCTTGAAACAAATGGTATACTTCCAGGTTGCGTACTCGGGTGCAATTTTGGAGGTTTGCATGAGAAAGCTGGTTTTTTATCCCGAAGTAGTTGGTTTCATCGAGGAAGAGAAAGATAAGTTCCCAAGGGTTAAAGTTCAATATGCCTATAACTCTCCACCAAAGCTGATCATGCTAGACGATGATGACCAAGTCAAGGAAACCATTCGGTAAGCTTCATAATATATACTGCCAATGCACCTCCTGTCAACTGTCGTGATTTCACAGTTTAAATGCATAAATCAAACAAAGAAGTTATTAGTAAATATTGATCCCAAACCACACCAAAATCAGGCAACTTTTTTTATGTGATGTTTGAAACACGTGCTTTTCTTTCAGGATTGATAACTGGAAAAGAGAGCACATAATGCAGTTCCTCAAGGAGAAGGTTAAGCCATCATCATCAGATATCTAACACTTGGGACTCAGAGAAGCTCTTCAAATAAACAAATAGTACGGCCTTGTTATTTATAGCTTGTATTAGTTCAGAATTCAGACAAATGCTTATAGCCCTTGACAGAAGGGTTTTTCCGTTATTTTTTTCTTTTTCTTTTTGAACCATTTCATTGTTAATGTTGTCGGCAGAAACGAATATCACGAAAGATTTCACGTTTATGATGATTCCCATAAACTCAAAGTACGATTGATGAAATTGTTGTGTTAGATGTGATGCATGCAAATAGCTATCGCACCTTCATAACCTGATTGTGATTTGTGAAGGAAGCTTATTATACATTCTAATCTAACTGCGAGAATTACACTATTTATTACCACCATACGTTGTTTGTTACCATTAGACTCTAAATCATGGGGTTATTCAACAATAAAAGGGTCAAAAAACACAACTGCTAAAGCAAACTAAACACAAAACAAACATCACCGAGTTTAAGACAAGAAACATTCCACGCTCAGAGAAAAAAAGAAATCGTCGTTTAAATTTTTCGGTCAAAACCCTTACGCAGAGCTCGAAGAAGCAGCTGCAACAACTTCAACGCTTTCGAAGGCCGCCGAGGTTTCAGAAAAGTCTGGCGCCTTTGGGATCAGACCGAGCAGCTTAAACATCATTTGATCGGCATCGTAATCATTGTTCGGGGTAGTCAGTAATTTCTCCCCTGTGAAGATAGAATTCGCGCCCGCAAGAAAGCAAAGGGCTTGCTCGGGCATGGAGAATCGAACCCTCCCCGCGGATAGCCTAACCATAGCCTTTGGCATTACGATTCGCGCAGTTGCGATCATCCTTATCATCTCCCATATCTCGACGGGCTGTATGTATAATATGTAAGAACAGAATATTCGTGCTCGAAAATGTACAGAAAGAGTGTCTTTTAATTATTATTACCTTCTGATCTTCGAGGGGAGTGCCTTTAACAGCGACGAGTGCGTTGATGGGAACACTCTCGGGATGTGAAGGAAGAGTTGCCAGACTGTGAAGTAAACCGATTCTATCTTCCTCTGCTTCCCCGAGACCAATTATCCCTCCTAGAGTAGAAAAAAAACTACTTTTTTAAGTACAAGAATGAGAAACAGAGCGACGGATGAGTTACCTGAGCAAACGTTTATGCCCGCTTCACGAACGAATTCGAGGGTTTGCAGGCGCTCGTCGTATGATCTTGTTGAAATGATGTTAGGGTAGTACTCTCTTGAGGTGTCGAGGTTGTGGTTGTAAGCGGTAAGCCCTGCCTTCTTCAGTTCTAGAGCTTGCTGTTTCTCTATCATTCCCAAGGTGCAGCAGACCTCCATGTCCATGTTCCTAGTCAAGGAAAATCAGCAGTCGCCATCTTAGGTAATTACTACGAAATGGCAATATCATATGCTGAAGGAACACATTACATTCGAATTTATTCTTAGTAATTAGATTGCAGTATCTGCACAGGGGACTAATGTGTTGGAGATCCTCAGAAGAATCTTGTTCGCACTGGCGAATCATAGTTCTTTTACAGCTTTAGGATTAAGACAGCACTGGTTAGGCTAAAAGGGAGATGAAAGTAGCCAAATATCTGATCATTAACACCCATTCCCGGATTTATCGTCTCCCAGATCCATAAGTGCTCGATGCCACGAAATATAAATTACTTATTTCACAATGAACAGTGGTTTTGGTCATTTCCAAAGAGGGAAAAAGGGATGATGACCTTTTACACCGGTCGGAGCATTGAAATCTACTCGAAGACATGTGCAAACTATAAGGTCGAGCACCTGATTTCTTTGACATATTCAAGGATTTGGTTGAAATTCGTTTTCCTCCCTATGGTGTCCCTCCACGCAGCGCCCATGCAAAATCGAGTGCTACCAGCCTCTTTTGCCTGTACGCACAAACAGTAGGAAATCATCGAATAATCGATCATATGTTTTGTATCAATAAAAAGACTGTTATTTCACACAGTTACTCTTGGAAACAGCAATATAACAGTTTCGAAGGGTAAGATCAGTAAAGGAACTTCACCCTCTTGGCTGCCTCGAGGACAGCATCTTTGTCCATAAGCTTCTGTGCCTTGAGGCCCGTGTTGTATCTAGAAGATTGGGGACAGTAAGAACAATCTTCGCTGCATCCACCAGTCTTAATCGATAAAAGCGTGCACTGCTGCACTTCCCTGAAATTATGAGCGTGTCTATGAACTTGCGCCTGCAATAAACCAAAAAATTTTTCCAACATCTTCAGAAACAGCATTAACAAGGACAATCAACAAAGGCACTGGTAATACAAACTCTTTTGGACTCAACTACATTCCTTTTTCTAGCTCAACTAAGCCGTGTTAGTCTTAATTTAATGACAAAAGCAAATAGGCAAAAGCAATCGAAATTAGCGTATATAAGCAACTCATTTCCAATTAACAAGAAAAGAGTCAGTAATGAAAGCAATAGAACAGCTTACAGCGTGGAATAGGAGATCGAGGACGGGCGAATCGTAGATAGACTTTATATCTTCTCTCTCCCAATCGTTCCTCAACCCATCCCTTATAGTCCTCTCCGCCGCCACAGCCGCCGCCGACGTTGAGAATTTTCTCGCCGCCACAGTATCCTGAGCGCAGTGGAGAAACTTCCGGCGAAGAATCGATCTCGTTACCCACATCATCTCGTTCCAACAATCGCGTCTCTATCTCTATCTCTCTCTACTCTATAATCCCCAAATCTGATATATTCTATCTACAGATGCTTCCAGTAATTGCGTATAAACACAGAGATCTTTAGAATGCGCTTCTCCTCGTAGAAATCGCCATAGCTTTTTCGTAGCTGATGAGAGGACTGAGAATTGGGTAGGAACAGAATGTGAGGAAGATAGATAATAGCTCACTTTTGCCGAATCTGTATAATGATAATTGTACGTTGTTTTGTTTCATATTATTTATTTATTTTATTTATAATTTCTATATCTATACTTAAATAACTCAAGACAAAAATTCTTTCAATCTCATGGGAAATTTTTTTATAAAAGACAAATTATTTCAATCTCATGTGAAAAATTTTATATATAGGTAGGTTTCTAATAAAACAATATATATCTAATAAAAATATATATATGTACCCATTGGGCTGAGGGTAAATCATATAAGAAATTTAGGTACGGCTAGAAATGTAGTTTGGTACATATCTATACTTTTTATACAGTGTCAGAGCTTGATATAAATAAACTGTCATTATTCAGCCCTTCAATTTAGATAATCTTAAAATTAATATGTACTCTTTTATAAAATGTAAGGGTTCCATATAAAATGTCAAATTTTAGATTATATTGAAATTAAAAGAAAAATACACACTACTCCACTTTTAGTTAATTATATATTATGAATATATTTATTTATTATTTAGCACACGCATTTAGTATACGATGTAGTTGAGCTAATTTTGAAACATATATATAGTCTTTATCTGGTCATAATAAACATCGAAATAGCAAACAAAAAATAAGTTTAATTTCAAGCAAGATATTTAACAATCCCAAGAGATGTCGTATACATGAGTCCGCTGTAGCAAACTTCTCTTAGATTCAAGTGGCAAAAGACACAATTTGTGTCCTGGGTTCGAGTCACGACAGCGGAACTATATTTATAAAACTAAATTATTTTATTTTATTTAATTTCATCTATAAACGAATGTGTTAAAAGAAGTTTTGATGTCTAGTAATTGTTCTTATAATATTCCCCACGAGTTGTTTGTAATTGCTCTTATAATTAGATTATAATTTCATCTATATAATATTTCAACTATAAATAAGGTGTAAGTTAATAAAACTATATGAAAAATAGAAATAACAAAAAAATAGGCTTAATTTCAAGCAAGATATTTAATAATCCGAATATATGTCGTACACATGAATCCGCTGCAGCAAAACTTCTCTTGAATTCAAGTGGCAAAAGACACACTTTATGTGTCCTCGGTTCGAGTCCCGGCAGCGGAATTATGTTATTTGTAAAACTAAACTATTTTATTTTTAATTTAATCTATAGACGAATGCGTTAAAAGAACTTTTGATGTCTACTAATAGTTCTTATAATCTTCGCCACTTGTTGTTTGTAATTCTCTTATGCTTAAATTATAATTTCATCTATATAAAATTTTCAACTATAAATAAGGTGTAAGTTAATAAGACTATAAAAATAGAAATAGCAGAAAAATATGCTTAATTTCAAACAAGATATTTAATTATCCGAGAAGATGTTGTACAAATGAATCCGCTGTAGCAAACTTCTCTTGGATGCAAGTGGCAAAAGACACACTTTGTGTGTCCTGTGTTCGAGTCCCGGCAGCGAACTACAATTTTTATAAAACTAAACAATTTTATATTTTATAATTTAATCTATAAACGAATGTGTTAAAAGAACTTTTGATATCTAGTCATTGATCTTATAATCTTCGCCACTTGCTGCTTGTAATTGCTCCTATAATTAAATTATAATTTCATCTATATAATATTTTCAATTATAAATAAGGTGTAAGTTAATAAGCTATATGAAAAATAGAAATAGCAAAAAAATATGCTAAATTTTCAATTATAACACATCAATCCGTTGTAGCAATCTTCTCTTGAATACAAGTGGCAAAAGACACACTTTGTGTGTCCCGCGTTCGAGTCCCGGCAGCGGAATTATTTTTTATTTTTATAAAACAAAATTATTTTATTTTTTAATTTAATCTATAAACAAATGTGTTAAAAGAACATTGATGTCTAGTAATTGTTCATATAATCTTCCCCACTTGTTGTTGTAATTGCTCTTATAATTAAATTATCATTTCTTCTATATAGTATTTTCAACTATAAATAAGGTGTAAGTTGATTAGACTATATGAAAAATAGAAATATAAAAAAAATATGCTTAGTTTCAATCAAGATATTTAATAATTCGAAGAGATGTTGTACACATGAATCCGCTGTAGCAAACTTCTCTTAGATTCAAGCGGCAAAAGACACACTTTGTGTATCACAGGTTCGAGTCCCGCTAACGGAACTCTATTTTTTATAAAACTAAACAATTTTATTTTATTTAGTTTAATCTATAACCGAATGTGTTAAAAGAACTTTTGATGCCGACTAATTTGTTCTTATAATCTTCCTCACTTGTTGTTTGTAATTGTTATTATTATTAAATTATAATTTCATCTATATAATATTTTCAACTATAAATAAGGTGTAAGTTAATAAGACTATATGAAAAAAGAAATAGCAAAAAAATAGGCTTAATTTCTAGCAAGATATTTAATAATCCGAAAATATGTCTTACACATGAATTCGCTGTAGCAAACTTCTCTTGAATTCAGTGGCAAAAAAAAACACTTTGTGTGTCCTGGGTTCGAGTCCCGGCAGCGGAATTATGTTATTTGTAAAAATAAACTATTTATTTAATTTAATCTATAAACGAATGTGTTGAAAGAACTTTTGATGTCTACTCTTATAATCTTTGCGACTTGTTGTTTGTAATTTCTCTTATACTTAAATTATAATTTCATCTATATAAAATTTTCAACTATAAATAAGGTGTAAGTTAATAAGACTATTTGAAAAATAGAAATAGCAGAAAAATAAGCTTAGCTTCAAGCAAGATATTTAATAATCCGAAGAGATACTGTACACATGAGTCCGCTGTAGCAAACTTCTCTTTAATTCAAGTGGCAAAAGACACACTTTCTGTGTTCCGGGTTCGAGTCCCGGCAGCGGAATTATATTTTTTATAAAACTAAACTATTTTATTTTATTTAATTTAATCTATAAACGAATGTGTTAAAAGAACTTTTGATGTCTAGTAATTGTTCTTATAATCTTCCCCACTTGTTGTTTGTAATTGCACTTATAATAAAATTATCATTTAATCTATATAATATTTTTCTCAACTATAAATAAGGTGTAAGTTAATTAGACTATATGAAAAATAGAAATAGCAAAAAAATATGCTCAATTTCAAGCTAGATAATTAATAATCCGACGAGATGCCGTACACATGAATCCGCTGTAGCAAACTTCTTTTGGATGCAAGTAAAAGACACACATTGTGTGTCCCGGGTTCGAGTTCCGGCAGCGGAACTATAGTTTCTATAAAACTAAACTATTTTATTTATTTAATTTAATCAATAAACTAATGTGTTAAAAGAACTTTTGATGCCTAGTAATTGTTCTTATAATCTTTCCCACTTGCTGTTTGTAATTGCTTTTATAATTAAATTATAATTTCATTTGTATATTATTTTTGTCAACTATAAATAAGGTGTAAGTTAATAAGACTATATAAAGATAGAAATATAAAAAATATATGCTTAAATTCCTGCAAGATATTTAATAATCCGAAGAGATGCCGTACAAATGAATCCGCCGTAGCAAACTTCTCTTGGATGCAAGTGGCAAAGACACACTTTGTGTGTCCCGGGTTCGAGTTCCGGCAGCGGAACTATATATATATATATATATATTTTTTTTATAAAACTAAACTATTTTATTTTATTTAATTAAATCTATAAACTAATGTGTTAAAAGAACTTTTGATGTCTAATAATTGTTCTTATAAGATTCCCCACTTGCCGTTTGTAATTGCTCTTATAATTAAATTATAGTTTCATAAATATATTATTTTCGCAACTATAAATAAGGTGTAAGTTAATAAGACTATATGAAAAGTAGATATAGCAAAAAAATATGCTTAATTTCAAGCAAGATATTTAATAATCCGAAGAGATGCCGTACAAATGAATCCGCCGTACCAAACTTCTCTTGGATTCAAGTGGCAAAAGACACACTTTGTGTGGTCGGGGTTCGAGTCCCGGCAGCGGAACTATACTTTTTTATAAAACTAAACTATTTTATTTTATTTAATCTATAAAATAATGTGTTAAAAGAACTTTTGATGTCTAGTAATTGTTCTTATAATATTCCCACTTGCTGTTTGTAATTGCTCTAATAATTAAATTAAAGTTCGTCTATATAATATTTCAACTATAAATAATGTGTCAGTTAATTAGACTATATGAAAATAGAAATAGAAAAAAAATATTATTTTTATAAAGCTTTTGATGTCTAGTAATTGTTCTTATAATCTTCCCCACTTGCTGTTTGTAATTGCTCTTATAATTAAATTATAATTTCATCTATATATTATGTTTCTCAACTATAAATAAGGTGTAAGTTAATAAGACTAAATGAAAAATAGAATTAGCAAAAAAATATGGTTAATTTGAAGCAAGATATTTAAAAATCCGAAGAGATGTCGTACACATGAATCCGTTGTAGCAAAAACTTCCCTTGGATTCAAGTGGCAAAAGGCACACTTTGTGTGGCCCGGGTTCGAGCCCCGAAAGCGGAACTATACTTTTTTTTTATAAAACTAAACTATGTTTTTTATTTTATTTCATCTATAAAATAATGTGTTAAAAGAACTTTTGATGTCTAGTAATTGTTCTTATAATATTCCCTCTTGCTGTTTGTAATTGCTCTAATAATTAAATTAAAGTTCATCTATATAATATTTTCAACTATAAATAAGGTGTCAGTTAATTAGACTATATGAAAAATAGAAATAGCAAAAAAATTTGCTTAAATTCAAGCAAGATATTTAATAATCCGAAGAGATGTTGTTGGCCCTTATATTACCAAACAAGGATCAAAAGAAAGGTTTGAATGTTAGAAACGTGAAGAACACCTTGAGTGCATGTTAGTGTGTTTTTATCTAAGAAAAAGTACAAGGTGACTTACCTTTTGAATTCTTTGATAAACCCTAATTAGGGTAAGTGGGGCTTTATATACCACAAGTATTTGGTATATTTAAGCCCAATACAAAACTCTTACCTAATATCATTAGTCACCCCAAACTACTACAACCCACTAAATAAGTACATATTAATCCAAGATTACATTAATTAAAGGATGCTCAAAATATTCATAACAATCTCCCCTTTAGCATCCTTTTCGCTTTGGCGTTCTTGGTGTCTTCTTCTTCTTCTTCTTCTTCGGTTTCTCCACTGCATAGACCGATTTCCTGAGTTCAAGTCTGAACTCGTATGATCGCATCGTTCTTCGTAAGGAAATTCGATCTGAGATGCTGTTGATCAGCTTCTCGTACTTCTCCTGTACCTCGGCTTCTTCAAACCGTAGCTGCTCCAGAATCCTTCTGAGTTTGCTCCGAATAATCAGCAGCGTTCCATTGTGGCAATCTCGGATGTTTTCATCAGTCTCTTTTCTCCTTTGTAGTTGATGTAGACCACTGATGGATCGTTGTCTTCATTGATTATGTGGCCTTCATCAAGACTTGGGTCTGGGACTTTGAAGGATGGCTTTGTGAGGTTCACCCTTTTCATGTTTCTTTCTACCGCCATTTGAAGATCGTGAGTCGAATTGAACTTGATTTGGCGCATCATGAATTGCTTAAGAGCGACGTATCCCACTCTTAAGTCTGGATTCTGGAGTGTTCCAAGAAATCTGAAGCTTCCCAGTATCTGATCAACGTCTTCACCTCTGATGTATGAGAGATCCCATTCAGTTAGCTCCTCGACTGTTCCATCTTCTCGCTGCACTTTGTAGATAGGATACTCATAGAATTCGAGACGACCTCGCCGTACTCCTAAGATTTTGCTGATTCTGGCTCTTTCCTTCTCTTCTCTTCTAAGAGTGTCAACGTTAGTATCTTTTCCCCTCCACACTAGCCCTCTACGAAGAGAGAGCAGGTACCGTACAATGGTTGGTCTCGGGAGATGAGTTAGTCCTCTTAGATCAAGCTCGTCTAACTTCTTGATCCTATCTTCCTTCCTTCAGATTCTTCTCCGTATCTCTTTTTGATATGGAGCGATCACTTTGACATTTTCCCACGGTGGCTTCTGTTCTTCCCTATCTTCGACTTCGAGGGGGGCACTCCTCATTGACGACGGCGTGTTTGAGAAGCTCAGGAAGTTCTGGAATGTCTGCTTCGTAGTCTTCTCCTTCCTCGAGTTCATCGTCGTCGATAAGGGCCAGGCTAACATTTGCATTCATCAAGAAGTATCTGGCATTGTCCAGTAAGCCCTTGGCCAAGGCTGGATGCATCGGCTTTGTTAACCAGTCGTCGTTGAAGATGTATTTCTCTACTGCTGTGTGTGGGTTGTAAAGTGTTTCGAGAGATACGATCGGTTCATTTGACTGGAGGGATAGGATGCGAGAGGATGGAGATATCAAAGGGATGTCTTGGCTTGTGGGAAGAGGAGGTGAGAGGCTCATAGCTGGTGAGGAGGGCTGTTGGGTTGTTTTGGTGGTAGTTCGGGTAGATTTTCTTATTTGTGTGGGTGTAGGTGGTTTTGTTCTGGTGGGTGTTTGGGTGGTTCTAGGCTGTGGCGGTGGAGGTTGAGGCCCTGTGTCTCGTCTCGTCTCCCCCTCGGGACGACCCCCACCGTCAGGGTCGTCACGTGGTTGATGTGATGATTGCGCATCGCCTGGGTTTGTCGGTGTGAAAGGTTGCTCAAGCCGTCTGAGGACCTCCGTTCATACTCTGTTAGCTTTGGTGCAGTGCGGAGTTGGGCCAGCAGGACGTCGATGAGTTACTTGATAGGAACGTTCCAAGGCCCGCCGTCGGCGTCAGTAGAGGAATCGGCTTGTGAGGGCGCTTCGTCGGTGACGGGGGCTTTGCTTTTATCCCGAGAGGATGTCCCAATGGCGATGTAGACTTGGGTCATTATTGTGTCCTCGAGATCTTTTCTGAGCGCAGCGAGTCGATCTTCCAGCCTCGCCTCCGTCACGTACGGGGAAAATAACCGGACGGAGTCACTAAGATGTTCCGTCATCACAACATCAGTAGAGGTACTGATGTGCCACCCGTTTGCACAGGACTTGAAAGACCGAGGCCATGTAGGCTCATCGTTGACATCAAAGCTGAGACAGACTCAGATTCATGGCCCAAGGTCGTAGCTGCAGTGATGTTCACTACGTTGGGACTTCCGCTCTGTTCCGTACTAGACTCTAGTATGGAGAGATCATGGAGCGTTCTGTCTAGATCACTAAGATCTAGAGGTGCAGAAACTAGACTAAGTGTACTAGATAATGGGACAATTATGGATGGTGAGGGCACTAGACTAGTCGTGATCAAGGAAGGTGCAGTCTGAGGCTGAGGACTGCTTGATACATCAACCCCCTCCGAGCGAGGTGGTGATGGATGACGTGGCACCTCGTGTGTTTGTGAAACAATCATCTATTGGGAGATGATTGAGTCGCTAGGGAGGGTAGTTTGCGCGATTGACCTGATGTCGCGACTTCTACTCGGGGGAAGACAAAGTCATCCCCTCTACCTATGGGTTCGGCCCGGCTCGTTTGTGGACTAGTTGGCTGAGGAATACGGTCGTGTTTTTGTTTTATACGCTGTTCCTGTTGACTGCCTTTGTCATCCCCTTTGGATTTTCTCTTTTGTTATGGCTTTGGGGATGAAGAGCTTCCTAGACCTACATTTGGCTGTGAGGGTTGGCTTGTCCCTGGGTTAGGTTCACTGGGTTGTTTTGAACCATGGGAACGTCATCAAGGTTGTTGGCTCGTAGGTATTTGAGGAGCACTGGCTCAGTTGGATCGAGGAGTTGTAGTAGGTGGTCTGGTATGATCATGGCCTCCTGATCGATTTTGCTCTTTGTTGATTGAATTTTGATAAGCTTCGGAGATTGATAGCCCTCGTCGCTGGGTCGTCACTTGATTTAGGGATGAAGATCCACGAAATGTTGGACGATGACAGGTAGCCACCGTAGGTAAGGAAGCACCGGTTTCATGGATCCGAGACCTCGCCATCGTAGTTGATCGAGAATATCCGTCCAGATTAGTTGCGTAACATCATAGTTTTTGTTGAAGACTATTCCATGGAAGATCAGCATGATGTTGCGATTGCATTTGTCTGACCCAGCGTGCTTCGGTGAGAGGCATTTGTTGACGATTATAAAAAGGGTCCGCCAGGGTCCAGGAATGCCTTTGGCCGTGAAATCAGGAAGGTGAATGGTGTTTTGGGCGTTTGGTTTGTGGCCCATGAATAGGAAGTTCCGGATTAGGTCATCGTTCGAGGGATGGAGATCATATAGTAGTGAATGGTAGGTTTAGGACGGAGCGTAGAACGGTTGGGGTAAAGACAACTATGGTGTTGTCAATTTTGGCGGAAAGTTTGGTTGTTTTTGGGTTATTTGTTGCGTTTTGAAGGGTGGACCAGAATTGTTGGACATAGACTTCTGGGACAACTTCGGTGATATTTAGGGCTGTTTTGAGAGGGTGGTTTGATAGAATTTTGGGAATAATAGGATCTGGGCACGAGATGTTATCAAAGTCAAGTTGAAAGTTGTTGGGTGTTATCTGTGCCCAGTCCTTTGAAGCAAAGACCTTATCTATCAGTCGCACCATTTTAGTATATCTGTAAGATAAGATCAAGGGATTAGTAGAAACCAACCATTATAACGCTTGGCATGGTAATGTAAAGATGAGTAAATGTTGTTAACACTTTAGGACTTAGACAAATTTTGCATAAGATATGAGTAAGGTTCGTTGATAGGGACAAATAGTGAAGTTGAGTTAATCAATCGGCGAAACGAAGCATAGTAAATTATATTGTTAATCAGTTTCGATCAAAGTTCAAATTCCAATTCAAATTTCAGTGTTATTTGAGTTTCGAGCAAGATTGTGTATCGTGCGATTCAATTCATAATCAAATTAGAAGGTCAAGTTTCGATCGAAAGTGGAATTCAATCGATCAGTTCAATTTGGACTTCAGTTTCGATCGAAAGTCAGTTTCAATTTAAACAGTTTCTGCCGAAAGTCAAAGGCAAACAATTGAAATCATTTGGTAAAAACCAGTTTCGGCCGAAAGTCCGAATTTGGGCGATTGAATCAAAATAAAATTGAAATAGTCGGTTTCGATCGAAAGTCATGAACTACAGGATTTAAATCACAGGACAATTAAAAATTGACAGTTTCGGTCAAAATAAATGTGAAATTGAATCTGGGGTTTAGTTTCGGGCGAATTGAAACGAAATTTCAACGCGATTGAAGAACGATTTGTGCGAACTCACTCAACCCTAATCTGCGCAACCTGCAAGAATCGAGAAAAATATCAGTTAAAAGTTGCTGATAATGCATTAATCCTTACCAGTGAAATTTGTGCTGCGGAAATCGTGAAGACTGGGTTTGAGTGAGACTGTGAAACTATTTGTGTGCGATTTCGAAGAGGTTTTGAAAATGAATTTTGAGAATAGATGAAGAAGAACAGTGATTCGGGCGAAACGCTATATATAAGTTGAGTTTCGAAGCTCAGTTTCGCCGAGAATAATTACAAAGGGTTAATTTTGAGTTTCGATCGATATGATTTAGTTTCGCCGTGTTATCTTATAAAAGGATTTCAGTTTCGATCGAAACGTGTTTCGGGCGAAAGTCAGTTTCGCCGATGAAATTATAAAAGGATTTAGGCAAATCTCCAATTTCAATTGAAGCGTGTTTCGGGCGAAAATCAGTTTCGCCGAGAAAATTTATAAATTGAAAATTCAAATTCAGTTTCGATCGAATTTGAGCTGAGTTTCGGGCGATGGTCAGTTTCGCCGAGAAAACATTTTATAATTGTATGTTTCAATTTCAATCAAACTTTGAGTTTCGCCGAGAAAAATTGTCTTAAGGTTTTAAAAAGTTATTATTTCATAAGTTTAACCCTTAATGCGAAATTGAAATTAAATTTGATAAAAAGATCATAGAAAAAAACTCCCCCTTAATTTGTGCGAAGTGTTCATTGACTCCCCCTAGATCCATGCTTAAATTATTTCAGAGACTCCCCCTAGATCCAATTATAAATTTTTACATTCATATGAGAACATATAGAGGAAAAATTAAGTGACCTATTTACACAATATCAAGTTCATGTAGGGACAATCGATCATGTCTTGTGGTTCAACATGCCTAGCCTAGATACCAAGAATTGGAATCGCTTTTCATCCAATGCCTTAGTAAATAAGTCGGCAAGTTGAAGATCTGTGTGAACAAAATGCATTTCGATTGTACCTTGTTCCTCATGTTCCTTGATAAAGTGATATCTAATGTCTATATGTTTTGTGCGTGAATGATGTACTGGATTACTTGTTATAGCTATAGCACTTTTAGAGTCACTAAAAATTGGAATACGATTTAGCGTTATGCCAAAATCTCGCAGCTGGGTTCTCATCCACAAAATTTGTGAGCAGCAACTCGCAGCAGCGACATATTCTGCCTCTGCTGTCGAAGTTGAGACACAATTTTGCTTTCGAGACGACCAGCTTACCAGTTTACCCCTGAGAAATTGAGCGGCTCCAGAAGTGCTATTTCTGTCCAGCTTGCATTCCGCGTAATTAGCGTCGGTGTATCCTACGAGTTCGAGGCTTGACTCCATCGGGTACCATAGACCTAGATTTGGTGTTCCCTTGAGGTATTTGAAAATTCTCTTGACAGCGAGCATGTGAGACTCCTTTGGATCAGCTTGAAAGCGAGCACAGAGACACGTGGCGAACATGATGCCAGGCCGACTGGACGTAAGATAGAGCAGGGATCCTATCATGCCTCGATAAATCGTCTGTTTAACAGATTTTCCTGATGAATTTGCATCAAGTTTGCATGAGGTAGACATGGGAGTGGTGGCAGCATTTGAGGTGTCCAAGTTGTACTTCTTGAGTATGTTGTGAATGTACTTGGATTGATTGATGAAGATTCCATCGTGGATTGATTGGTCAGATTCACCGTTGTCAGAGGTGTCAGATTGTACGCCCTGCTTTCCTTTAGAAATTCTCGAGCTCCTGTTGCTTGACTTAGAAGTCACGAGTGCAATTGGTTCCATGTCGACATTTGTTTTCCCTTCGTTCTTGATTTCATTGGCATACTGCGAGTATTGTGAGAGATTATCGTGTAGGGAGTGAATATCCGTAGCGTCCAGATCTTTGTTCTGTTGCTTAACCAGAACTGCAATCCGTCCCCACTCAGGTTGAAGTGTGGAAAGGAACTTGATGTTGTGTTCGAGATTGGAGCGTTGGATGTTGATTTTTCTCATATCATTGATGATAGTCAGGAAACGAAGGTAAACATCTCGAAGTTCCTCCCCCTCCTTAGCTTTGAAGGAGTCATATGCAGTGAGAAGGCTGGACTTCTTAGATAGGTTGCTAACCATCATTTTGCAGACTTCATCCCAAATTTCCTTTCCAGTGACCATTGCGTCGACTTGCTTGTAGACATCATTTGGTAGAGCCTGAAGTACATAGTGTCGGGCAAGCTTGTCTGCTCTGGCTCGTGCTCTCTCAGCATCGTTGTATCGACTAGGGTCCTTAAGAGTTCTCCTCTCTGGAATTGCAGGAACCGCCTCGGGTTGAGCAGGGATGATGGTCCAAAATTGAGCAGGTCCTTCAAAAATGGAGGAAAGCATGTCGTTTGCGAGGTCTGCATCCTTGATTTCTATGAAATTGATGAATCGTTGCTTCCATATGCCGTACTCTCCCCATCTTAGTAGTGGTGCACGGTTGTCAGATCCAATAGCAAGACCGTCCATGATTGTGTTTGGTAATGATCGTTAACGCGTGATATATCTGCGAAATGAAATGCTTTAGTTTTGAATGAGATATAGTCAAGTTTGAATGATTTCGAGTGTCGAGTCTAAGTAGGTAAATTCTCTTAATGAGTTCTGTCGCAATTTAAAAATTTGATGAAACTGCTTGAGGATCAGACGATTGGAGATATGTGAAATAAAAGTTTGGTCTACCCAATTTGAATGCTTGATCGATTCTAATTTTATATCGATTGGTCCTAAGTGTTGAGAATCGGGCAATTGAAATTGAATTTTGTGCTCTAGAATTGGGTGAAGGTGTGAATCGTGCAGTATAGATCCCAAAGGGTAAATTCGAGCGACAGTATGTGAATCGGGCGAAACAGCTTAGATAAGGAAAGTTTCGATCGAAAGAGGAATTTCGATTTCGATTTTAATAAATCGTTTCGATTGTCTAAGATTGAAATTGGCTAATTGGATGATTGAGTTTCGGGCGAAACAATGAGTAAATTGGACTTTCGCCGAGATATGAATCGGGCGAAACTTATCAATTTGTTACTGTAGACTCTCGGGCGAAATAGATTAGGCTTTCGCCGAGAATTGTATCGATCGAAACTCTGAAATTGGGTATTGTAGCCTTTCGGGCGAGATGGATTGGGCTTTCGCCGAGAATTGTATCGATCGAAACTGTGAAATTGCGAGAAATTGCCCGAAACTCGAATCAATCGAAGCTTCTCATAGTGGGTTTCGGTCGAAACCTTCAAACTCAAAGGTACTGTTCTATCGGTTACTAATGAACAGTTCAGTAAAAACCCAGATTTTTCTCGTTTTTACTCAAATCCTACTCAAACTTGACTAGAATCGACGTGAAAGTGCATAAATGTACTCAATATCAGTTTTCTAACGTCTTAGGGGTAAGAAATCACTGAAAACGATTTAAAAACACCTAAAAACAGAAAAAAAAACGAAAATGAGTTTTCAAGCAAAAAACTTCTTCAAATCACGTCGGAATCGAGCAAAACTGGATTCAAATGGATGATATTGATCCTCGTTAGGCTTTGATACCACGTGTTGGCCCTTATATTATCAAAGAAGGAACAAAAGAAAGGTTTGAATGCTAAAAACGTGAAGAACACCTTGAGTGCGTGTTAGTGTGTGTTTATCTAAGGAAAAGTAAAAGGTGGCTTACCTTTTGAATTCTTTTGATAAAACCCTAATTAGGGTAAGTGAGCTTTATATACCACAAGTATTTTGGCATATTAAAGCCCAATACGAAACTCTTACCTAATATCATAGTCACCCCAAACTACTACAACCCACTAAATAAGTACATATTAATCCAAGATTACATTAATTAAAGGATGCTACAAAATATTCCTAACAGATGTCGTACACATGAATCCACTGTAGCAAACTTCTCTTGGATGCAAGTGGCAAAAGACACACTTTGTGTGTCCCGGGTTCGAGTCCTGGCAGCGGAACTATAATTTTCATAAAACCTAACTATTTTATTTTATTTAATTTAATCTATAAACGAATGTGTTAAAAGAACTTTTATTGTCTAGTAATTGTTCTTATTATCTTCCCCACTTGCTGTTTGTAATTACTCTTTTAATTAAATTATAATTTCATCTATATATTATTTTTTTAAACTATAAATAAGGTGTAAGTTAATAATCTATATGAAAAATAGAAATAGCAAAAAAATATACATAATTTCAAGCAAGATATTTAATAATTCGAAGATATGTCGTACACATGAATCCAACGTAGCAAACTTCTCTTGGATGCAAGTGGCAAAAGACACACTTTATGTGTCCCGGGTTCGAGTTCCGGCAGCGGAACTATAATTTTCATAAAACTTAACTATATTATTTTATTTAATTTAGTCTATAAACGAATGTGTTAAAATAACTTTTGATGTCTAGTAATTGTTCTTGTAATCTTCCCCACTTGCTTTTTGTAATTGCTCTTATAATTAAATTATAGTTTCATCTATATATTATTTTTCTCAACTATAAATAAGGTGTAAGTTAATAAGACTATATGAAAAATAGAAATAGCAAAAAGATATACTTAATTTCAAGCAAGATATTTTATAATCCGAAGAGATGCCGTACAAATGAATCCGCTGTAGCAAACTTCTCTTGGATTCAAGTGGCAGAAGACATACTTTGTGTGTCCCGGGTTCGCGTCCCGGCAGCGGAACTATTTTTTTTTTTTTTTTTTATCAAACTAAGCTATTTTATTTTATTTAATTTTATCTCTAAAATAATGTGTTAAAAGAACTTTTGATGTCTAGTAATAATATTCCCCACTTGCTGTTTGTAATTGCACTTATAATTTAATTTTAATTTCATCTATATAATATTTTTCTCAACTATAAATAAGGTGTAAGACAATTAGACTATATGAAAAATAGAAATAGCAAAAAAATATGCTTAATTTCAAGCTAGATAATTAATAATCCAGAGATGTCGTACATATGAATCCGCTGTAGCAAACTTCCCTTGGATGCAAGTGGCAAAGGACACACTTTGTGTGTCCCGGGTCCGAGTCCCGGCAGCGGAACTATAATTTTATAATACAAAACTATTTTATTTTATTTAATTTAATCTATAAACTAATGTGTAAAAAGAACTTTTGATGTCTAGTAATTGTTCTTGTAATCTTCCCCACTTGCTGCGTGTAATTGCACTTATAATTAAATTATAATTTCATATATATATAATTTTTCTCAGCTATAAATAAGGTGTAAGTTAGAAGTCTATATGAAAAATAGAAATAGTAAAACAATATGCTTAATTTCATGCAAGATATTTAATAATCCGAAGAGATGCCGTACAAATGCCGCTGTAGCAAACTTCTCTTGGATTCAAGTGGCAAAAGACACACTTTGTGTGTCCCGGGTTCGAGTCCCGGCAGCGGAATTATAATTTCTATAAAACTAAACTATTTAATTTTATTAAATAAATCTATAAACGAATTTGTTAAAAGAACTTTTGATGTCTACGAATTGTTCTTATAATCTTTGCGACTTGTTGTTTGTAATTTCTCTTATACTTAAATTATGATTTCATCTATATAAAATTTTCAACTATAAATAAGGTGTAAGTTAATAAGACTATATGAATAATAGAAATAGCAGAAAAATAAGCTTAGCTTCAAGCAAGATATTTAATAATCCGAAGAGATACCGTACACATGAATCCGCCGTAGCAAACTTCTCTTGAATTCAAGTGGCAAAAGACACACTTTGCGTGTCCCGGGTTCGAGTCTCGGCAGCGGAATTATATTTTTTTATAAAACTAAGCTATTTATTTTATTTAATTTAATCTATAAACTAATGTGTTAAAAGAACTTTTGATGTCTAGTAATTGTTCTTATAATCTTCCCACTTGCTGTTTGTAATGGCTCTTATAATTAAATTATAATTTCATCTATATATTATTTATTTCAACTATAAATAAGGTGTAAGTTAATAAGATTATATGAAAAATAGAAATAACAAAAAAATATTCTTGAATTACAGCAAGTTATTTAATAATCCGAAGAGATGCCGTACAAATGAATCCGCTGTAGCAAACTTCTCTTGGATGCAAGTGGCAAAAGACACTTTTTTTTGTCCCGGGTTCGTGTCCCGGCAGCGGAACTATATTTTTTTTTATAAAACTAAACTATTTTATTTTATTTAATTTAATCTATAAACATATGTGTTAAAAGAACTTTTGATGTCTAGTAATTGTTCTTATAATCTTCCCCACTTGCCGTTTGTAATTTAAATTATAGTTTCATAAATATATTATTTTTCTCAACTATAAATAAGGTGTAAGTTAATAAGACTATATGAAAAATAGAGATAGCAAAAAAATATGCTTAATTTCAAGCAAGAGATGCCGTACAAATGAGTCGTACCAAACTTCTCTTGGATTTAAGTGGCAAAAGACATACTTTGTGTGGCCCGGGTTCGACTCCCTGCAGCGGAACTATACTTTATTTTATAAAACTAAACTATTTTATTTTATTTTATTTAATCTATAAAATAATGTGTTAAAATAACTTTTGATGTCTAGTAATTGTTCTTATATTCCCCCTTGCTGTTTGTAATTGCTCTTATAATTAAATTAAAACTTCATCTATATAATATTTTCAACTATAAATAAGGTGTCAGTTAATTAGACTATATGAAAAATAGAAACAACAAAAAAATATGCTTAAATTCAAGCAAGATATTTAATAATCCGAAGAGATATCATACACATGAATCCGCTGTAGCAAACTTCTCTTGGATGCAAGTGGCAAAAGACATACTTTGTGTGTCCCGTGTTCGAGTCCCGGCAGCGGAACTGTGATTTTTATAAAACTAAAATATTTTATCTTACTTAATTTAATCTATAAACGAATGTGTTAAAAGAACTTTTATTGTCTAGTAATTGTTCTTATTATCTTCCCTACTTGCTGTTGTAATTACTCTTACAATTAAATTATAATTTCGTCTATATATTATTTTTTTTCAACTATAAATAAGGTGTAAGTTAATAAGACTATTTGAAAAAAAGATATAGCAAAAAAATGTGCTTAATTTAGAGCAAGATATTTAATATTCCGAAGAGATGCCGTACAAATGAATCCGCTGTAGCAAACTTCTCTTGGATTCAAGTGTCAAAGACATACTTTGTGTGTCCCGTGTTCGAGTCCCGACAGCGGAACTATGTTTTTTTATAAAACTAAACTATTTTATTTTATTCAATTTAATCTATAAACTAATGTGTTAAAAGAACTTTTGATGTCTAGTAATTGTTCTTATAATCTTCCCCACTTGCCGTTCGTAATTGCTCTTATAATTAAATTATAGTTTCATAAATATATTATTTTTCTCAACTATAAATTAGGTGTAAGTTAATAATGCTATATGAAAGATAGAAATCGCAAAAATATATGCTTAATTTCAAGCAAGATATTTAATAATCCGAAGAGATGCCGTACAAATGAATCCGCCGTACCAAACTTCTCTTGGATTCAAGTGGCAAAAGAGACACTTTGTGTGGCCCGGGTTCGAGTCCCGGTAGCGGAACTATACTTTTTTTATAAAACTAAACTATTTTAGTTTATTTTATTTTATTTAATCTATAAAATAATGTGTTAAAAGAACTTTTGATGTATAGTAATTGTTCTTATAATGCACTTATAATTTAATTATAATTTAATCTATATAATATTTTTCTCAACTGTAAATAAGGTGTAAGTTAATTAGACTATATGCAAAATAGAAATAGCAAAAAAATATGCTTAATTTCAAGCTAGTTAATTAATAATCTGAAGAGATGCCGTTCACATGAATCCGCTGTAGCAAACTTCTCTTGGATGCAAGTGGCAAAAGACACCCTTTGTGTGTCCCGGGTTCGAGTCCCGACAGCGGAACTACAATTTTTATAATACTAAGCTATTTTATTTTATTTAATTTAATCTATAAACTAATGTGTTAAAAGAACTTTTGATGTCTAGTAATTGTTCTTGTAATCTTCCCCACTTGTTGTGTGTAATTCCTCTTATAATTAAATTATAATTTCATATATATATATATATATATATATATATATAATTTTTCGCAACTATAAATAAGGTGTAAGTTAAGAAGACTATATGAAAAATAGAAATAGTAAAACAATATGCTTAATTTCATGCAAGATATTTAATAATCCGAAGAGATGCCGTACAAATGCCGCTGTAGCAAACTTCTCTTGGATTCAAGTGGCGAAAGACACACTTTATGTGTCCCGGGTTCGAGTCCCGGCAGCGGAACTATAATTTTTATTAAACTAAATTATTTTATTTTATTTAATTTAATCTATAAACGAATGTGTTAAAAGAACTTTTGAGGTCTACGAATTGTTCTTATAATCTTTGCCACTTGTTGTTTGTAATTTCTCTTATACTTAAATTATAATTTCATCTATATAAAATTTTCAACTATAAATAAGGTGTAAGTTAATAACAGTATATGAATAATATAAATAGCAGAAAAATTAGCTTAGCTTCAAGCAAGATATTTAATAATACGAAGAGATACCGTACACATGAATCCGCTGTAGCAAACTTCTCTTGAATTCAAGTAGCAAAAGACACACTTTGTGTGTCCCGGGTTCGAGTCCCGGAAGCGGAATTATATTTTTTATAAAACTAAACTATTTTATTTTATTTAATTTAGTCTATAAATGAATGTGTTAAAAGAACTTTTGATGTCTAGTATTTGTTTTTATAATCTTCCCCACTTGTTGTTTGTAATTGCTCTTATAATATTTTCAACTATAAATAACGTGTAAGTTAATAAGACTAAATGAAAAATAGAAATAGCAAAAAATATGCTTAAATTCAAGCAAGATATATAATAATTCGAAGAGATGTCGTACACGTGAATCTGCTGTAGCAAACTTCTCCTGGATGCATGTGGCAAAAGACACACTTTGTGTGACCCGGGTTCGAGTCCCGACAGCGCAACTATAATTTTTATGAAACTTGTTGGTCCTGAATGCACCAAACAAGGAATCAAAGAGGCTTTGATGGAATGAAAAAGGGAGGATTTCTCACCTTCAAGTGTGTGTAGTGTGTGAAAATTAGGGTTAGTCTTTTGATCTTTGATTACCTTTCAAATGGTGTTGGTAATACCTTATATACCACATTAACCCTAGGTATATTAAGGCCCAAACACCAAAAATTAAATAATTACATTCTAGTCCAAAGCCCAAAACCAAGGGATAATTACAATCTTAATCACAAGACTTAAACTATTGACACAATCTATAAATATCCTAACAATCTCCCCCTTTGTGTCAATTGTTGGGAGTCTTGGATCTTGGGCGTTGTGGTGGTGGATCAACGAGTGTGTGTTTCACGAAGTCCTAACTTGAACTCGAAGGCACGGAGATTCCTTCGAAGCACGATTCGATCAGCTATGGCGTCAATAAACTTCGCGAACTTGGAGCGGCCGTGTGGGTCTTCTTCCGAAAGTATGCGGCAAATTCTCATGAGCTTGTCTTGAATGATGGTGAGTGTTCCATCCGAGAATTTTGCCACTGCGGAGCAGCGTAGTAGCCTCATCTTTCCCTTGTAGTTCGAGTAGGTGACCGCTGGATCATCTCTGTCGATCACATCGCCCTCTCGGTAGTCGTCCGCGTTCTTGAAAGATGGGCGAGTCAGGTTCACCTTCTTCAGGTTGTGCTCTACCGCCATCTGCAGGTCGTGGGTGGCGTAGAATCTGACTTGTCGGAGCATGTGGCGCTTGAGAGCCACATAACCCATGGTGACCGGTTCAGCCCGTACGAGATGTCCCGAACTTCTGAGGACGAGTCTGAACTGCTTCATAGATTCCAGCATGTTGTACAGATCACCTAAGCGCAGATATTTGAAGTCCGCCTCGCTTACTTCACAGCAGCTCTCGTCCTGCCTCATCACCGTGAACACTGGATAGTGAACACGTCCTTTCGATTCTTGGCGAAGGTCAGTGACTTTGCAGATGGGGGCCCGACTCATTTCCAGAGCGAGGTTTTCTTCATCGGACATCGTCCTCTTTGTGCACTTGTGGCAAAGAAGGCTCCATCGATAGAGCTTCTTCTTTTCCTCGCTCCAGTTTTGAATGTTCATCAGCTCATATTCGTTGAAGGTCGTGATGATTTGCTCCTTGCGCCGCCAGATCCTCTTCCTGATCTCCTCTTGAAATGGCGCGGTGATCTTCTTATTTTCCCACGGTGCTTCTGGTATATCCGCCGTGGGCACATCCGGTTGAGCAGCAGGAGCCTCAGCTTGCTGCGCTTGAAATTGTAGGATGTTTTCGAGTTCGGCAGGTTCAGCATCGTACTCCTCTCCGTTCTCGTTGTCTGCAGTGTTGTTAGCGTGAGCGAGGCTTCCTTTAGCAGACGTCGAGCATTTTCCACTAACTTCCTGGCTGCTACTGCATCGGCGGGTGTGTACAGCCATTCATCGTTGAAGATGTAGGCCTCGATCTCGTTCTGTGCGCAGTAGACATCCTCGGAAGCTACATTGGAATCGGTGTTGAGAGGGGTATGGCTGTGTGGTGGCGAAGGTGTTGCGTCGGAGGAGTTTGAGGATTGTGGGGATGGTTGTGGTGGAGATTCTGGTGGTTCGGATGAGGTGATGGTTTAGTATGATTTGGGCGTCGGTTAGTGTAGATGTGGTGGTTGTGGTCTCTAATGCCGATGTGACAGTTAGAGTTTCGGAGACGGTAGTAGGTGGAGGTGAGGGTGATTTGGCTGGTGACTCGGGGTTGATAGGGTGGGCTTTTTGGCTAGTGGGGTGTGAGGTTTCTGCGGGCGTTGTTTCAGGTGCAGAGGAGGAGGGCGGCGTCGATTGTATGGGCCCTTGAGTTTGTGAGGCTTGCGGCCTATTCTCCCCCTCGCGGCGATCTTGATCATCGTCTTGATCGTCGCGCCTGATCCCGCTCGACTCGCCTTGAGTGCGGCAAGTCATCGGTTGAGTCATTATCCTCTTCATTTGCTGTTCCTCCTCGTCGAGTTCCGTCATTGACTCGAATCTTGCTCGTAGGATGTAGAAGAGTTCCTTGGCGGAGATGGAGGAGAGAACAGCTTCAGCGTCCACATTTTGAGTTGGTGGTGGCGTCTCCGGGGCCACACCTTTGCCTTTGTCGATGGTGGACGCATCGAGACGCGCGTAGACTTTATCGAGGATAGACGTCTCAAGAGTCTTTGCAAACTCTTGAAGACGAGTCTCTAACGCGGTCTCTGTCACGAACTGGGGTAAGTTTAACAAGTTAGAATCACGAAGAATTCCAACTGTCACCGAATCGGAGAAGATAGCCGATCGGCCGCCCGTTTGCACAGGACGGGAAAAGACGGGGTCACTCAGACTTCCCGTTGGCATCATCGATGAGACAGACTCAATCGAATGATGGCCTAGGCTCACGGTTGTTGTGATGTTGGCCGTGCTAGGTCTTCCGCTCTCAGTCACAGAGACATCACCGAGCGTTCTGACAGAATCACGAAGACTCTGTAGTGCGGTAAAAGGTGTATGTGTCCTAGAAACGTAAGAAATTATGGGGAGTGAGGGCACTACACTCGATGTGCATGAAGAGGATGCAGTCTGAGGCGAGGGACTGCTTGATTCAACATCGACTATCTCCAAGTGGGATGTCGATGGCATACGTGGCTCCTCGTGGAATGAAATATCTTCCCGTAGAGAGGAAGATAAGTGGATTGGTGGGGTCGTTTGCGTGGTTGAGCCAGATGCCACGTCTTCTACTCGGGAGGTGAACACATCACCTCCTGTACCTATTGGTTCGGCTCGGCTTATTTGTGGCTGAGGAGGTCGATCGTGTTTTTGTTTCGATCGACGCTCCGTGGGGTGGCTTACGTCATCCTCTCGCGACCGTTTTTTCGGAGCGTGGGTGGAAGAGGATGCGGCGCGACTCGATGACTTTTTGGAGGTGGTGGTGGGGTTTTGGCTAGTCCCGGGGTTAGGAGCAGTGGGATTGATCTGCGCCGTAGGGACAGTGGATAGTGGATGAGGGCTTTCGCGGAAAGAGGCTGTAGAGGCACGGTATTCTTGGACGTGCAGGTTGGTCGGGTCGGCGTAGGCGAGGACGTCGTCTGGGATTATCATTGCGTGTCGATCTTTCGCCGGAGTGTTTTTCTTGGCGAACTTCTCGACAGTGGGGATTTGGAAGTGTTCCGTTGCCGGGCGGAGGCGAATGTTGGTGGAGTGCAAGCGGAAATGTCTGATGAGAGCTGGGAGCCACCGCATGTAGGGGACGAAGCGGTTTGTGACTCCCTTGGCGATTTCCCGGTCGCGACGTTGAATCATGGAGATGAGATCCATCCATATGATGTCGGCGTAGTTGTACTTGCGGTTGTGGGCGATGCCGGTGAGGATAGTGAGGATTTGAAAGTTCCCGCGGTCCTGACCGGCATGCTTCCCTGACATGCATTTGTTTACCAGCAGGTACAACGTTCGCCACGGTTGAGGTAGATTTCGGGTCTTCACTGAGGACAAGTGGCCCCTTCTTCTTCTTGGTTTCTGGTTGATAGCCCAGCCGGTCTATGTCCTCGATGAGTTGTTCATGGGTTGGTAGCGGGTCGTATGGGGAGTAGACAGGGAGTTGAAGCACTTCTTGGAGTATCTTTCGAGTGAGGACCACCGTTTCTTGATCAATTATGGCGGATAAGTTTTTTGCAAGGTGGAGTGGTCCAGCTATCTGCAACGTGTGCCAGAATTGTTGAAGATACACTTGTGCTTCTGGCTCGCCATGAGTGAGGGCGTGTCGAAGCGGGTGCCCTTTGAGGATTTCTATAATGATTGGGGCATCGCATCGAAAGCTGTCTAAGTCCACCATGTAATTGTTGGGAATCAAGGCCGCCCATTGACTTGTTGGGAAGATCTGCTGGATTGGTGGGACATAGGTACGCGTGTTGAGCTCGATGCGAGCGATGTCCCTTTGGATTGCAGCCGCCTCAAGTGCTTCAATTGTGCCTTGATCTTTGTTTGTCATATCTGTGCTTGACAGTAATTGTAATATGATTAGTACGGATTAAATCGTGAGAACATGAACATGAAAGCAGCCTTAAATTGTAAACGAAAGCATCGACAAAAGGTTGATAAGTGAGCTAGCCGAAGACAATTCTCGCATGTAGTGTAGAATTTCGCATGGAAAAAAAAAATTTCGCACGTTAAGAAGCTTCGCAAGTTGTTCAAAATTTTGCACGCAATGGGAAAATTCACTGATTATACACATAGCCATGTCGAGAGAAAATTCACATTTAGAGTATCATTTCGCATGTATGAAAATTTTCGCAGGTTATGGACTTTTATAAGTTGTTCAAAAATTTTGGCATGTAATGTTAATTTTCACATATCAAGGAAATTTCGCATTCAGAGTAAGTATTCGCATGTAGCAAGGAAATTTCGCATCCAGAGTAGGTTTTCACATATAGCAAGGAAATTTCGCATTCAGAGGACATTTCGCATGTAGTGGTGATGTTTCGCAGGTTATAATATCTAGGCATGCCGAGAAAATTTTCACGTATAGAGTAGGTATGCGCATGTATTGGGAAATTTTCGCAAGTTATAGCACAGAGACATGTCGTGAGAATTTACGCATTTAGTGTAATTTTTTCGCATGTAATCCAAAAATTTCGCGGGGAAAATTTGTTCTAAAAACGGTATTAAATTTCGCAGGTGGAAAGAGTTTTTAAGTTAGCAATCGCAAGTTTTGAATTTTCTCAAGTGATATAGAAGTTTCGCAGAGTGATGGAGCTTTGAAGAAAATCTGCTTAAGTGATAAAAATTCTCGGGTTGAAATTTTGGGTCACTGTAGTTGCGAAATAGTGAAGATGCGAAAATATGTAATGTGAAGTGATGTGTATGAGAATTTCGCGGGGCTTCACATACTGTAGCAGCGAAAAAATTTTTTAACACACGTAAATTCTCGGATGAAAGTTTTCGTAGGACCTTAGTCACTGTAGCAGCGAGAAAATTTTAACACTAGAGATTTCTCGGATAAAATTTCGCAGGACCTCACTTACTGTAGCACAAGAAATTTCTCGGAAAGAAAAAAAATTTTCGCGGGGCCTTGCTCACTGTAGCAGCTAAATCTAACGTTTAAAGCATTTTCTGAAAAATTTTCTCGGTGAAGAACACTGTGAGAAAACGTGCGAAACGACGCAATGATTTTTTGCTTTAGACCTACTCAAATCTTAACCAAAATGCAATAGTCTGGACTTAATCGACTCGAAATTGGACGGGCAATGCATATTTGGGGGTTTTAAACACCAAAAACCTAACATGCGTCCTATTCAAAGCCGAGAAAAATTAATTTTAACCTAACAAATTTAACAAAACGGGGCAAAAACAGGATAGAACGAACGGAAAATTGGTTTATGTGAGGTGTATTCATACCGAAAAGCTGATTTGCGACAATGGAGTTAGCAGGAAACAGATTTTGAATGCAGATTTGACGACGACGACGATGCGAGGAGTTGAGAAATTTTTGAAAGAGGGTTGCGAAAGTTTTGAAATTTTCTCGGGTATTTGTAAGAATGTGAAAAACGTTAAGGGTTTTGGGGTTTTAGGGATTTTGTTACTGTTTATGCGAAATTTTTGAGTTAATGGGCCGAAATTTGTGGGCTTGGTCAAGATTGGCCCTGATTCAATTTTTCGCGGGCTTGGTCAAAATTGCGTACTGATTCAATTTTTCGCGGGCTTGGTCAAAATTGGGTCCAATTGGTGTTCAATTGGTCCAATTTTGACTTTGTTTTGACCAATTGGTCCAGTTTTGACTCTGGTTTGACCAAGGAGTTAAAATTTCAACCCCCTTTTTTTATTTTTTATTTTATTTATTTTATTTTTATTTTTAAATTGAAAAGACATAATCAGAAACTCCCCCTTAACCTAACGCTTTCCTTTTTAAATTGAGAGAGAAAAAAAATAACCAGAAACTCCCCCTTAATCGAAAACTCCCCCTTGAGAGATATAATTTAGAAGACACATAGAGAATGAAGTGAAGTGAAAAGGAAATATGTACACTTTATCAAAGTTCATGTAGGGTCGATTGATCACAACTGAATATTCAGCATGCCCAACATAGTCACTAGGTGTTGGAATCGTTTGACATCCAACGGTTTCGTGAAAATGTCGGCCAGTTGATCTTCGGTTGTGACGTAGTGCAATTCAATCATCCCTTGTTCGACATGTTCTTTGATGAAGTGGTGACGAATATCTATGTGTTTCGTTCTCGAGTGATGTACCGGATTACTCGTCATCGCAATCGCACTCTTTGAGTCACAGTAAATGGGAAATTTATCAGCATGAAAATTAAAATCTCGTAGTTGGGTTCTCATCCACAAAAGCTGTGCGCAACAACTAGCCGCGGCGACATATTCTGCCTCCATCGACGATGTTGAGACACAATTTTGTTTTCGAGAAGACCAACTCACGAGTTTACCGCCCAGAAAGTGTGCAGCTCCAGAGGTGCTTTTTCTGTCCATCTTGCATCCTGCATAGTCCGAGTCAGAGAATCCAACCAGTTTGAAGTCCGATCGAGTGGGGTACCACAAACCCAGATTGGGTGTTCCTTTGAGATAGCGGAGAATCCTTTTGACAGCAGTGAGATGGGATTCCTTAGGTGTAGCCTGGAAACGAGCGCAGATTCCTGTTGAGAGAACGATATCCGGTCGACTAGCAGTGAGGTACAGAAGAGATCCTATTATCCCTCGATAGATGGTTTGATCAACGGGAGCACCAGATGGGTCCGCGTCGGGTCGGCAAGAGGGAGACATAGGTGTAGCAGCAGTCTTAGCATCCTTCATTCCATATTTCTCGAGGATGTCATGGATGTATTTGGACTGGTTGATGAAGATTCCGTCGGGGAGTTGTTTTACTTGAAGACCAAGAAAGAAATTTAGCTCACCCATCATACTCATTTCAAACTTCTCTTTCATCAATTCTGCAAACTCTTCACATAGTTGTGGTTTAGTCGATCCAAAAATTATGTCATCGACATATATCTGCACAATCATGATGTCCGAGCCACTCCGCTTGGTGAAGAGGGTTGTATCCAGAGATCCTTTCTCGAACCCAGACTGAACAAGGAAGTCTGAAAGGACGTCGTACCAAGCTCGGGGAGCCTGTTTTATTCCGTAGAGGGCCTTGTAGAGTCGATATACGTGATGAGGAAACTCTTCGCTCAAGAACCCTTCCGGTTGATCAACGTACACTTCTTCTTTGAGAAATCCATTCAGAAATGCAGTCTTCACGTCCATTTGGTAAACTTTAAAGTTCTTGTGAGCAGCAAAGGTAAGAAAAATCCGTATAGCTTCGATCCTGGCAACGGGGGCGAAAGTTTCATCGTAGTCGATGCCTTCTTGTTGGTTGTACCCCTTAGCCACAAGTCTTGCTTTATTGCGGATGACAACACCGTCTTCATTCTTTTTGTTCTTGAAGATCCACTTCGTGCCGATAATGGATCTGTTGTGAGGGCGTGGTACGAGTTCCCAGACTTGTAAACGTTCAAACTGATTTATTTCCTCCTGCATTGCAATCAGCCAATCAGGATCATTGAGAGCTTCAGCTACTCGTGATGGTTCGGCTTGACTGAGGTAGCAGGCTAACAGACTTTCATTCATCGTAGCCGAACGCGTCGAAACACCGGATGTGGGATCCCCAATAATCTGATCGGTAGGATGAGAGCGAGCCCAAAGTGGTACATTGGTTTGTGAGGAGCTGGCCGCATTTGTATCGACTGGAGGCTCGTTAGATTGGGGTCCGGTGTCTGAAGAAGAGATCTCACCCGTAGTAGATTGAGAAGGTTCAGCATCAGGATCAGCAATGTTCCCAGGGTTGGGTAAAATGTCGTCTTCGTTGAGATTGAGATCATCCAAGTTTGGCGGGACGACATCATCGCCGATAGCTGGTGGTGTAGGTGGGGTAGGTGCAGCGGTAGTTTGAGTGGTGGCGACGGGAGTCTTGGGGACTGGATAGAAGTACTCGAAGAGTAGATCGAGATCCAGTTCACCAGAATTGCCCTCAGATGAGGAAATTCCCGTCGTTGAAGGTTGACCTTTTGTCAACGACTGTAGAAGACCTGGTTCTGGACTGATATGAGCAGAAGCCATGAGGTCGCCTTCGCTTTCGTCAAATGTGACATTTGTGCTCTCTATTATTGATCGTTTCTCCCTAAGATAGACTCTGTATGCCTTCGAGTTCAGCGAATATCCAACAAAGATTCCTTCAAGTGCTTTTGGATCAAGCTTCCCAAGATGTTGGCGATCATTGGCCACAAAACATTGGCAACGAAGACCCTTAGATAAGATATATCTGGGATACGACGGTTATTCAGCATCTCGTATGGGGTGCGGTTGAATCTCTTGTGGATAGAAGCCCTGTTCTGCGTGTAACAGGCCGTTTGAATAGCTTCGCCCCAAAGAGAGTGAGGAAGTCCGGATTGGATGAGGAGTGTCCTAGCTGCTTCAACTAGTGTCCTATTCTTACGCTCAACGACACCATTCTGTTCTGGTGTCTTCACAGCTGAGAACTGCTGGGTGATGCCCTGAGTAGCATAGAAATCACTGAGCTTCTTGTTCTTAAACTCAGTTCCATTGTCAGTTCTGATAATCCGAACCTTCTGTTGATGAAGAGTTTGGGATGTAACAACAAACTCGATGATTATATCAGGAACTTCATCCTTTGTACGAATGAGTTTCGTCCATGTATAGCGTGAGAAGTCGTCGACAATCACAAGAATGTATCGTCTTCCTCCGAGTGTAGCCGTAGGCATTGGGTCACATAGATCCATGTGTAAGAGCTCAAGGATAAGTTTAGAGGACGGTGTTTCCTTGGAGATGTGAGACGATCGCTTCATCTTCCCCAATTCGCAGGCAGAGCAGAGGTGTTCCTTATGATATGTCAATTGGGGTAGACCGTTGACGAGTTTATTCTGACGCAGTTTGTTGATGGTCTTGAAGTTGAGATGTGAAAGACGCCGGTGCCATAGATCGTTCAACTTGGGTGCGGCTCGAGAGAGAAGGCATATTGGTCGAGAGGTCGTAAGATTGAGTACGTAAAGGTGAGACGTGCGCGTTCCAGAAAGAAGAGGCATTCCCGAGGCATCTATAATGCTGCAGATGTCAGATTCGAAGAGAACCTTGTATCCTTTGTCGCAGAAACGGCCAATGCTGAAGAGATTGTAGCTCAAACCCTCGACATAAGAGATGCCCTTAATCGTCAGCTTGTCATGGATGAGATCACCAGTTCCGAGAATTGGCGCCATTTGACTGTTTCCGAAGGAGACCCTTCCGAGATAGCGCTCGGAGAAGTTGCTCAACAGCTCCTTGTTCCCCGTCATGTGTGTGGAGCAACCCGAGTCTAGATACCACACATGACAGACCTGCAATCATCAGCAAACGTTGGGTCCCGTTTACGGACGGGACCTTCTTGTGATACAAGTAAAATTTTCATGCGCTTAATGGGAAATGTGGTTTCTAAATCAGATTGTGTCGGTTCTAATTTAGCTTTCCCTTTGTGATTTGATTGAGGAGGTGGGATTATGGTTTTTCTAACCCATATTTGCCTAACTTGCGCTTGCATATACGTTGTCTTATTCGTGAATTGACGTGAAGGTTTTGGTTGTTGTTGTTGTCGCCTTTTGGTTTTAGTCGTCTTTTGCTTGCGAGCAGTAGTTGACTTTGTATTCAGCGTTGGATGCCGTTTTTGCTTAACCGTGGGCGTAGATGAACTGGGAGAATGCAGGGACGTCGTAGAGGAGGTCTGCCTTTTTGGTCGGGGTGTTGCGTGTTCGTGTGCCTCATATTCATGAAAGCGTGGAAGAATGAAGTCATTGCAGCAACACATAGACATTAGTTTGGGAAAGGAAAGATAAGTTTTGGCAGCATAAGTGTCTACGTCCTTAAGATGTTGGGAATCAGTACATAGATTGGAAATACAAATATAGGATGGTCTTTTCTTCTTGTCATCGAAGAGCGGGTCCTCCTTTACTTCAGATGAACTCCCTCCCGGAGACGTCGAACTCACATTCCCTGTATCCATAGGAATACGAGAGTTAGTGTTTGAGCAAGTTTCAGCTTCAGGAGTCATCTTCGCCGTCCTCTTACATTTACATGTTTGAGAATCGGGTACTTGACTTGATGTAGAGGGATTGTTTGTACTGTGAAATTGTTCTAGTGTAGAGATTTTGCTAAGTAGTTCATCTCGCTCCTTTGCGAAGGTCTTCCGCTCTAATTCTAGTGTTCGTTCTAGTTCTGCTATGAGCAGAAGTTTCTCTGGGATGTAGGTGCGAGAGATCGCTTCTTGGAAAGCAATTTCCTGTTCTTTGGTTGGGAGTGGAGTTTCGACATCCTCCGAAAGTGAAGGTATCTTAGTCTTATCTCTATCATTCAATTCTGTGTAGTCATACGCGATTTCTGCCCAATGAATGTTCTGTACCCTTTTTTCTTCCGAGATGACAGCGGAGGATGATCTCACAAATGGCTTAAGTTGCGGGGGGAGCACCATTTTTTGTTTGCAGGAACGTAGTGTTACACATGTTATACCTTTTAACTGTTAGCGGTGTTGGATTGCAATTGCTGGTCAGGCCAATTTCCTCCCGGGCATTGTAGAATTCTGTTTCAACTGGTTGGTTCAATAGGCATAGGATGCGTGTGTTTTCGTTTCTAAGGTGAAGTTGCTCTTCAAGTTCTTTCACCTTTCGGTACAGCCTAACCCTCTCCTTTGTAAGCAGTTCGTATTGGGATGCCGTCAGAAGACGAGATGTTTCGCATGAACTGATGGCCAGTGTGGTTTCCTTCACCTTATTCTCACTTTGCTTGTTCTTGCTTTGCAGACGTTTGACTAACGCTTCGAGGCCATTAGACGTTCATTTGCACAAGCGAGCTCTTCTACTTTTAAGCTAAGTAATGTATAGTTGTTTTCAAATTTTAGCTTAAGTTCTTCATACTCCCTAGCGTCTACGGTGGGTTTCTTAATGGTGTGATGGTGATTGAACACATCATCGAGTTGCGAAATTCGTACCTCAGACTCGGCGTTGGTGGGAGTCTTAGCTGTGTTCTCACCGATGTCAACCATCTCCTCGTCCTCATCCTGTTCGACCAGCCTTGCCATGCAGCAATCTTCATCCTTAGGCTCCTCGTCTTCTGAAGTGTCGTTCACCCACTCAGCCTCTTCGGTGAGAAGAACTTTCCCACTTTCCATTTTTGCGGGTCAATCTGGCCTTACGGGCGTAGTAGCCAGAGTCCTTGACGCGTGGTGCGTGGCATTCCTTGGCAAAGTGGCCTGGCTTTCCACATCGAAAGCACTTCACAGACTTCTGAGGTGCTGATTCCTCCTCTTTCTTTGTCGGCTTGGCTTCCTCCGTGGGGGTGGTCTTTTTGGTGCCGCTATAGGTTCTTTGGCGATTGGAGGAGGATGAGGATTTTTTCCCGATCTTCTTTGAGACCAGCTTAGTGAGCATTGCCAGTTGCTTGCGTAGATCACGAACATCTTCATCAGACTCTGTATCAGCTTCGGATCCTGAAGAGGTGTCAGATACAGCAGCTGGTAGCTTCCCTTTGTTCTGTTTGGTCTTAGTGGCGGAAGATCGTTCATTGGTCTTGTTCGAGAGGAGGGCCAGTGGGTCGACTCGAGTGTTAGTGGACTGGGGTTGCACGTAAGGAGCATAGACTGACAGACTGTCATAGAGAGCATGGATGGAAGTGTTGGAGAGGTCCTTACTCTGAATCATCATCACGATTGCATTGCCCCAATGTGGTTTGAGGCTACCAAGGAAGCGGTTGTTAATATCGAATTTGTCCCTATCCTAGCTTTCTTGAGTTCATTGATGACCTTCAAGTATCGGAGGTATGTGTCACGCAGTTCCTCTCCTTGATAGGCCTGGAAGTGTTCATACTGCGAGAGACATGCTGATTTCCTCCCTTGAGCACTCTCAGTTGTGCCTGCCATAATTTCCACGAGTTCATCCCATATTTCCTTAGCAGTTGTACAGCACTCAATGTGAGCGTAGACCTCGTTTCCCATAGCTTGGAAGAGATATCCTTTGGCAGTCTCATCGGCCTGTACGCGAGCCTGTTCATCCTCATTAATGGGACCTCTTGGAGTGCGGCGTTCATCCATGGGAGGGTTTGCGTTTGGCTGTGCAGGGATGATTGTCCAGAACTGTGCTGGGCCGTTGAAGATGGAGTCCAGAAGGTATTGAGAGAGTGGTGCGCCTTTGTTCCTGATGAACGTGAGGAACCGGTTTGTCCATATGCTGTAGTCGCCTTGTCGCAGCATCGGAGGCCTGGTGTCGAAGCCCACTGTTGAGATGTCATTCGTGGTAGACATGGTTGGTGCAGTCGAATCGTCCGTGGTTTTGATCTTGTATAGACAAGAGAGTTAGTAACGAACGAACGAGATGAGAAATATAAGTTTTGAGAAAGAAAAAAAAAATGTTTAAAGAATTTCTTAGAACTAAGTGAGCGTGTGTGATGGTCGTTTATGTATGAAGGGAAAATGTATCTTGAAATTAGGAGAAGTTCTAGAAATTTTAAAAACGAGATTTTGAGGCGGGAAAAAAAATTATGTCAAAAGTGGTCTAGGGTGAAAAGACTAAAGTGTAAGGATCAAATCTTAAATAAGTTTGAGAAAAATTTACCCCGAGAAAATTTTACCACGAGGAAAAATATTTAACACGTCAGAAAAATTCGCAGGTAGAGACGTGATTGCGTGAAGGATTATCCGAGAAATTATGTGTTGAGAAATTTCGGTGTTTTGTGAGTTTTAAAGAGAAATTCTCGGAAGAAAAATTCTCAGTTGAAAAATTTCTCGGATTTTAAAATTTCGCATGTGAGAAAGATTCTGAGTTGAGAATTTTAAAGCTTCGCAAGAAAATTTCGCAAGTTATAAAAATTTCGCATCGAGAGTTGAAGTGTGGTTTTGAAAGACTTTCTCAATTTCAAAAATTTTGACTTAGAAATATTTCTTAGCTTTTGAAAGTGAGCTGTTGAGAAAATCCTTGAGATGAAATTTCGCAAGTTATGAAAATTTCGCGGTTTAAATGAATTCTTGAAATGAAATTTCTCGCATATAAAGTTTCTCGGATTTTATAAGGTGTCGCGTGTTGTAATGTGATTTGAGAAAGTTTCTCGGAAAAAAATTTCGCGGCTTAGAAAAATTCGCGGAATAAGCTTTCTCGGATATGGAATTTCTCGGATTAAGAAGAGTAAGCAAATTTCGCGTGTTAGAAAAATTCTCGGAATCAAATTTCTCGTATATGAAGTTTCTCGGATTTTAAAGGGTACGTGGTCGAGAAAAATGAAGCGACAGTGAGGTAAAAACAGAGAAATTTTCGCGGTTTAAAAATTCTCGGGATCAACTTTCGCGGATATGGAAATTTCGCGGACTTGAACGATTAAGCAAAAATTTCGCGCTCAAGAACGAGCTTTCACTGTTCCATTGCTTACACGCGTTTTGCCAGAAAATCGTCTCGTTCTTGCTCAAATCTCAACCAAAATCGCTCAAACTTGATCCTAAACTTCAGAAATTCTTCCCTAAACACATAATCGACCGTTTTGTGAGCTAAAAACAACAGAAAATAGGTCAAATCGACCAAAAACAGAGAATGACCGAGATGTCCTTTTCTGAAGAGTTTTTTGCTCAAAACTCGTTAAAACTCGTTAAAACTGATCTTGCTCAAAACTCGTTAAAACTGATCCAAAAGTGTTTTAAAAACATTTTAGGCATAGAATCGATCTGGGGGAAGGTTTTAAACACAAAAACAAGGCATTAATACCCCAAAACGAGCTCAAAATGCCCGAATGCGATTTTTACCCAAAAACACCTTTGATCTTTCTCGGAATCGAACGAAACTGGATTCAAATCAATGCAGATCGATCCACGTTTGCTCTGATACCACTTGTTGGTCCCGAATGCACCAAACAAGGAATCAAAGAGGCTTTGATGGAATGAAAACGGGAGGATTTCTCACCTTCAAGTGTGTGTAGTGTGTGAAAACTAGGGTTAGCCTTTTGATCTTTGATTACCTTTCAAATGGTGTTGGTAATACTTATATACCACATTAACCCTAGGTATATTAAGGCCCAAACACCAAAAATTAAATAATTACATTCTAGTCCAAAGCCCAAAACCAAGGGATAATTACAATCTTAATCACAAGACTTAAACTATTGACACAATCTATAAATATCCTAACAAAACTAAACTATTTTATTTTATTTAATTTAGTCTATAAACGAACGTGTTAAAAAAACCTTTATTGTCTAGTAATTGTTCTTATTATTTTCCCTACTTGCTGTATGCAATTGCTTTATAAATTAAATTTTAATTTCATCGATATATTATTTTTTTCAACTATAAAAAGGTGTAAGTTAATAATACTATATCAAAAATAGAAATAGCAAAAATAGTATGCTTAATTTCTAGCAATATATTTAATAATCCGAATAGATGTAGTACACATGAATCCGCTGTAGCAAACTTCTCTTGGATGCAAGTGGCAAAAAGACACAGTTTGTGTGTCCCGGGTTCGAGTCCCGGTAGCGGAACAATAATTATTATAAAACTAAACTATTTTATTTTATTTAATTTAATCTATAAACGAATGTGTTAAAAGAACTTTATGTCTAGTAATTGTTCTTATAATCTTCCCCACTTGCTGTTTGTAATTGCTCTTATCATTAAATTATAATTTCATCTATATATAATTTTTTCAACTATAAAAAGGTGTAAGTTAATAAGACTAAATGAAAAATATAAATAGCAAAAATTTATACTAAAATTCAAGCAAGATATTTAATAATCCGAAGAGATGTCGTACACATGAATCCGCTGTAGCAAACTTCTCTTGGATGCAAGTGGCAAAAGACACACTCTGTGTCTCTCGGGTTCGAGTCCCGGCAGCGGAATTATAATTTTTATAAAACTAATCTATTTTATTTTATTTAATTTAGTCTATAAACGAATGTGTTGATAAAACTTTTGTTGTCTAGTAATTGTTCTTATTATCTTCCCCACTTGCTATTTGTAATTGCTCTATTAATTAAATTATAATTTCATCTATATATTATGATAGGTCCTACGATTAACATCTCTATGATCCTGGGCATGAATTCTAAGTAATTCGATGATAATGATCGACATTAAGATTCGATCGAAAAACTCAAATGAAGAACAAGAGAGAGAATTCGAGTAGAGTGAGAAAGTTACTATTGTTCTCTCTCTAGAAATAGAATTGCAAGCCTTTCGGTGCGATTGATTATAAAGTATTTATACCAAAAACACACTTGGTATAAATATCTATCTAGTCCTGATCTACGGACTGATACAAATAAAGCCCCCAATTACAAGGACAACTAATGAAATCAAAGCACAATTAGAATTGATCTTCTACATTCTCCCCTTTGTGCTTGATTGCGTCTCTGCGCTGTTTGTCCTCGTCGGGCGTAGTACGATCTGCGCAATCCCAGCGCATGCTCAAAGTTCCTGAGCGAGTTTCTCAGCTCCAGTTGCTCCTCGATATCTTCTAATAGTTCCATTAGGAGCGGCTGTTCTCTCACAAACCTGTGGATCCTCAGCATCGTTTCTCGATTGATTTCGTCCACCCTCTGCTCGATATTTTTCCTGACGACCTTGAGCGTCCCATCGCAAAACTTATGAATCTCAGTCTTCAGCATCAACCTATTCTTCTTGGCTATTGGATTGCGGTAGGTGATGCCTAGGACTGAGCTGATGTGCACGTGATTGTTGGGAAGCCCTTCGATCTCAGGTCCTTTGTTGAGCGGAGCGGTCATGTTAACTTTCTTCTTGTTGCTCTCCAGAGCCATCCGAAGGTCGTGTGCGGCGAAGTACTTGACTTGGCGTATCATGAACCGGTAGAGTCCCTCGAGTCCTTCTTTCTTGATGAAGCCGTGATGACCTTTGTACTTATCCGCGTACATCTGATAGAGATGATATACCTCATCAGCAGGGATGTACGGTAGGTCGCTCTCGCTTAGATCTTCACGAGTTCTATCTACTCGCTCGATGTTGTAGTGAGGTGTTGGAAGTCCTCCTTTTGCACAATGTACGCTGAGTAGTAGGCATATTGGGGAGAGACTCTTATAATGGCTTTTGACTTGTTCTTTGTCATTCCCAGCCTTACATCAGGTCCAAGCTTGGTCAGCATCCAAAGGTAGGTCATCCTCTTCTGCTGATCCCAATGAGAGATCCCTCTCAGCTCGAACTCGTTTGGCTTCTTAACTCTCTCCGGTGACCTCCAAATGTTTTCACGAACTTCTTCAAGGAAGGGGATTTCTATTTGGATATTCTCCCACGGCGTGTCGATCCGAACGGTCCTTGGCGTTAGCCTTGTAGAGGGAGCCGCTTGTTGCGCGATCAACTCTGGTAGCCTTGGGATGTCTTGCTCGTAGTCTTCACCTTCCAGAAGCTCGTCATTTTCTATGATCACGAGGTCTATGGAGGCTTGTTGTAGATAACATCGAACGTCTTGAAGCCGTCGTCTTTGATGCTCCTCGGGCATGGAATGGGTCATCCACTGTCCATCGAAGATATACTTATCTAGGATCTCGTGTGGATTGACGCCATGTCCTGAGGGGCCCGATTGGTCTGGAGCGACCGTGGGAGTAGCTTGAGTAGCTGCTAGAGCTATGAGCATCGCGGCACTTGCTTCTTCTTCCGGAAGCAAGGGGCTTGTCAGAATCGATGGTGTGGGAAGAGGCGTCCTTAGGTGAAAGGTTGGTGGGTCGATATAGGTTAGAGTGGTGGTGCGGTGCGTGGTATGGGTAGTTTGGGTGTGGGTGGTTTCTCCGGCTCCAGTTCCTGTCTGTGCAGAGCCCGAGCCTTGGCCTTGTTCTTGACCACTCGTAGATGTCCGTGGCCTCTTCTCCCCCTAATGAGGGTCCTGATTGTCAGGATCGTCATGTCTGCGTCTTGAGTGGGAGCTTTGGCCTCGACAGGTTTCAGGAGGTGGCTCAGGATGATCCACAAATCGCCTATAGAGAGACTCCTCTTGAGGCGACCGGATGGAGAGGCCGATCAGGCGGGCGAGTAGGATGTCGTGGAGCTCGGTTATGGGTATGGTGTATGGGTTGATGAGGATGGATGAATTGGCTAAAGGGTCGGTGGGTGTGGGTTGTGGAGGTGTGAGGTTGGGCTGTGACGAGGTGCCTTCGGAGACAGGTGCTTTCCCGGTGTCTCTGCGGGATGTCTCTATGGCAGTAAGAACTCTCTCCGTTATTTTGCCTTCAAGCGATTGAACAGCAGCGGAGAGAGCAGCTTGGAATTGCTCGTTCGTCAAAAATGGTGCGGACGCCTCCGTAGAAGGATCAGGACGACTGATGTCGCCTGTTAACAACCATTGAGCAGACACTGGCTCCTCAGGTTGGCTCACAGTCACTTGAGGTTGTGACTGTATGAGACTTCCATCCAATCCTTGACTTGAATCTAGAAGATTCGCGTCTATGGATGTTATGACAGGCTCAGATTGAAACTGTACGTCAGACATTTCGACGTCGAGGCCGGTAGTGATAGTCTGATCCTCGGCCCCGACCGCCGCTGTGATAGTGGGATGCGGCCCTAGATTGAGCGGTGAAGGGTCCTCAGTCCTAGAAGGTATGACAAGCGGCGTGTCTGACGTGGTGGAGACGACGGTGAAGAGGGACTCGATCTGAAAGCTCAGTCGACGTGGAGTCCATCTTATAAGTTGGATCTCCTCATCAGACTCAGTGTCTGACGAGGAAGCCGTGTGAGGTGTCGGTTCTCGTGCTTCTTCCTCACCGCGTGTTCCGTCGTCTCAGGTGGTGAGTTGTGCCCCGTTTACGCCTCGGACTGTGCCTCCTGAATTAGAACCTCCTCAATGGGCTCTTGGAGCATGCCTACATGTACGGGCACCTCCACCTGATATTCGTGTTCAGGAGCCTCAAGCGCCATCTCAGTAGCCACGACGTCTATTAGTGTATCATCTACGTCGGGCATTTGCTCTTCGACCAAAGGAGACTCCTGTTGAAGCTCCTGAGCGACGATATCTATCATCATGTCCTCAGGGTTTGGTTGGTGTTGCGGTTGGAGAGGGCTAACTCCAAAATCTGTCGGGGGCCCTCGAATCATCTCCTCGGTGAGGTGATTTTCCCGGCAGTAATTTCGATATACGTCTCCTTGGGGGTCGGCGAGACGTAGCAGCTCAAAAGAAATCGGCATCGACGGTTGGTCCAAGTCCGTGAGCCGTGGATTGTGGAAGAATTTGAGCCTTGGTGGTTGATAATTTCCTCCAGGAGGTAGATGAGGGATGGACTCGTGCAACTCCATGAGTTCCCTTATGATCACATTAAACCACCGAGCGTAAGGCACATTCTTCGATCTCCGATTCTCCTTTTGCCGAATCTGGTCTGCAAGGTCATTCCAGATCAGCTGTGTGAAATCGTAATTTCTGGAGAATGCGTCCGTGAAAGATCCGTAGTATGTTGCCATTGCCCTTGTCGAAGCCAGCATGCTTGGGCGATAGACACTTGTTCACGATCCCGAACAGTGTCTTCCACGGATGAGGGATACCGCTGCTCTGGACTTGAGCTAGCTTGGTGAGCTGCAGTTGATATCCCATCTGCATGAAATCATGCACCATTTCTGCATCAGATGGGAGCGGGTCGTAGTTTGCGCTGTATGGCAAGTCCAGAATCATCCCGAACCGGTTCTTGTCCATATGTATGTGCCGCGTCCCAATAATGGTTGAGAAGGAGAATGCTCCATTATCCACTGCTCCTTGTATACATCCCCAGAATTGCTGGAGATAGACCATTGGCACCGGTGCGGTGACTGTCAATGCATACCAGATGGGGTGGCCTTGCAGGATAGATATTATGATCTCGTCTGGACACCGAAAGATGCTCAGATCGAGCTGAAAATTCGTATCCTGGACCTTCAAATACAAGTTGTGGTCATATATGTGATTATAATGAGTAGCGATCCATATGAAAAATAAGAGATATAAAAGTTCATTAGTTCATAAATTTGATTTAAGTCGAAAGTTGATTTAATTTCATCAAACTATAATATTGTAACAAGTCATAACATGTTTGATGAATTTTGAATTGAAATCGTGTAGTATGCATATAGTATAATCGATTTGGAAAAAATGTAATGGCATGTTTGTAATTTCGAATGAACATATAATGCGTGGAAGAAACTTCGAAATTTTCTAAGTGTTTGATCGTGGAAAATGTCACTGCTCATGCCGAGATATTTTACGCTCGAAAATTTGATTTTCAAATTGATTTCCTATGCATTGATTTCAATTGAAATAACTCCGTTTAATTTTGCGATCGAGAAAATTTTATTCGCTAATGTTCGCTACAGTGTAAAAGACTTAGAGAAAAAATCTTCTAAGTGTTGAAGTTGGAATCGTGAGACAGAAGTCGATCAATTTTACGATCGAGAAGAATTCCGCGTAAATTTACGATCGAGAAATTATTTCTCAGGTAAATTTATTATCGAAAAATTTTCCTCGATTGAATAAAATGTTCGATTTGAAATTTGTCGAGCGTTACGTGATTTCCGATCCTAAGTAAAATTTTCTTTGCGATAAAATTTTTCTATCGAGAAATTAGTCAACGAAAGAGAAACTAAGTCAATCGTCGAGAAATTTTTCGATCAATTAAATCCTAAGCTGCGAATTTACGATTGAAAAATTAAGCGTTGAAATATTAATTTTTCGCTGCTAAATTTTTGCGTCCGAAATAAAATGAAATCGAAAATTCTATTTTGCGATAGTAACTTTTGCGCTTGATCTAATTTGCATCTAAATTGTCTATTCAGCGCTTAAATTCTTTCGCTCGCAGAAAATCCTAATTAGATTTCTCGACGGTAAGTGATTTGTCGGTCAAAATCTTCTTTCTTAGCGACTAAGTCAGAATTTAGTGATCGAAAACTAATTCGAGACAAACTATATCTCAATTGAATCGGAATTCAATTAAGACTCTTTGCAATCGACAAAGTTCTTCGATGGCTTCAAACATTCAAATACCCAGTTTCTTTCAAAGCTCAACTTAGTCTAAGATGCAGATTTTTTGAAAGTTTAAACTAACAAAAAAACATGTTAATTCCAGATTATCCAAAAAGCACAGATTAACTTCAATGGATTAAAGCTTTGAGATTTTCAGTGAATAGTGCTTTGGAGGCGTATGTGTCTTTTTAGAGTTTTGAATAATGGAAAACTTGATTAGTGATGGTTAGGGTTTAAGCTTAAATACCTTGTAAGGTATTTAAGCCCATTGGGCCTCTAACAAACCCATTACAACTACAACCCATCTAACCGAAGTGTAATGTATAAAAACATAGTAAAGAACTAACAAGACTTAGAACAAATATTTTGGACACTTCTAAAATATTCCTAACATTCCCTAAGTGTCCAAATTGCAAATAAACCTATCTAAGTCTTCAAGTCTTCTTTTTCTTCGAGCAAGGAGGAGGCCGAGGTTCCAGAAGTTCGTAGGCTGATCTTCTGAGTCCAAGTCTTAATTCATATGATCTCAATCTTCTACGAAAGGAGATTTTGTCGGAGATGATTTCGATCATCTTATGATACTTCTCTTGTACTTCAGATTCTACTTCTCTCATTTCCTCTACGATCCTCTTGAGCTTAGCAAGAATAATACGGAGAGTTCCATCACATAACTTGTGGATTTTTGATCTTCTCATCAGTCTCTTCTCTCCCTTGTAATTGATGTAGATTACTGAAGAGTCTTCTCCATCAAAGATATGGCCTTCTCCGTAGCTCTCTGACTCAGGTGCTTCAAAGGAGGGCTTCGTGAGATTCACTCTTTTTATGTTGCTTTCAAGTGCCATTTGGAGGTTATGTGTAGAGTTGAACTTGACTTGACGCAACATGAACCTTTTTAATGAAGCATAGCCCATTCTTAATTCTGGAGTCCTGAGTACTCCAAGCCTCCTATAATCCCCTACAAATTGATCAATGTCTTCACCTCTGAGATAGGAGAGATCCCCTTCATTCAGTTCTTCAGCTGAATTATCTTCACGTCGTACAATGTAAATAGGGAAATCAATGTCTCCAAATCACTCCTTTCGAACAGTCAGAATTTGTTTGATTCTGGGTCATTTTGCCTCAAGTCTTCGGAGATCATCGAAGTTCGTTCCTTTTCCTCTGAACATCAGTGTTCGACAGATAGACAGCAGGTACTGAACGACTTTTGATCGTGGGAAATGCATTAAACCTCTGAGGTCAAGCTCATCCACCTTCAAGATCTTATTTCCCTCCTCCAGATTTTCCTTCGTATTTCTTCTTGATAAGGAGCATTAACCTTCACATTTTTCCATGGAAGTTGTAGCTCGTCAATTCCTTTGTGTGTATCTGGAGGGCAATCCTCGTCCATGACCGTGTGTTGTAGAAGTTCTGGAAGTTCGGGTATCTCTGCTTCGTAGTCTTCTCCTTCCTCGAGCTCCTCATCTTCAAGACGAATTAGACTAATGTTAGCTTTCGAGAGAAAGTATCTAGAATTGTCCATAAGGTTTCTGGCCATAATCGGATTAACAGGATGAGTTCTCCATTCTTCGCCAAAGATGTACCTCTCCACAACATTATGTGGATTGTAAAGATCTTCGACTAAGGTGTCTGGATTGTCGATCTGAAGGGATGGGATGGAAGTTTGGGGACTTATCTGACTTGTGAGATGTGGGGTTGTGGTTGTTTGGACTGATTGGGTGGAAATCCTCAAGGAGCCAGATTCGACTTCGCCAAGGGAAATTGTCTGGTTCGGCCCTGGCGTAGCTTTTCTGCCCCTAGTGGACCTTGGTGGTGGGTTGGATTGTCGGGAAGAACCGCCTCCACGAGTTAGAACCCCACGCCCTCGTCCGCCGCGAGTGACCGGATACATGACTCTTGGTCTCTTCTCCCCCTCAAGGCGATCTTGGTCGTGAGGATCGTCATGACGACGTTTCTGTCTTGAGCCTTCCTGACTACATGTGGATGGGTCAGGTATGATTCCGCCTTTAATCAGCTTTTTGTAGAAATATTCTTCGTCCGGAGTCCGCTGATTGTCGAGTTCGAAAATTCGGGAGATACCTACGTCGAAGAGCTCAAGTAGAGGCATGTTGTATGGACTGGGTTCAGGAGTGACTCGTGGTGGTGGTAGTGAGATGAGACGAGGCTGTGACGGCTGTTCTCCCACGGGTGCCTTTCCTTTGTCCGTGGAGGCTGATTGCATGGCATCCTTAATGAGTCCTCGAACCCGTGGTAAGGTCACGGATTCAAGGAACGCAAAAAGGCGATTCTCCAGGTAAGGCACGTCACAGCTTGAGGAGTTGAGGATGGTGCTCCGGCGCTTGTTGGGTTAGCCGTTATCACACGTTCAGAACTAGGTTCTGGACGGTGGCCCTTGTCAACCGAAGTCCGGTGGACTTCAGTTTCCACGGGTCTTCCGACCTCTCCTTGCGGCACATCTTTAGAAGATGGTGCTCGGGTCGTTATAGGCACATCGATAAGATGGGCTAGAGTGGAGCTTTCACCGGGGCCACTTCCCGTTAGCACTCGTCCAGAACTAGGTTCTGGTCGGTGGCTCTCGGATGCTGTGCTGCTGAGATCATCATCATACGTGAGGCTTCCGTCCAATCCTCGAAGGGCCTCAATCTGAGGCTCTTCTATGGGCGTTGATGCCTGAAGGACAGGCAGAGACTCGGGCTGTGTCGTAGGGATGGTGATTATTTGTTGTGGAGTGGACTCAGGAGCCGAGGTGACAGATATTTGAGGAGGTTCTGGGGATTTTGAGACACGTGCCTGTTGGGAGGCAGGTGAATGGTCTGGTGCATGTTGCATTTGCTCAGTTGGGTCGACTGCGGCGTCTCCTATCCTAGGGGGTGACCCGGCTGTATCTGACTGGGTAGTTTGGATAGTTTCTAACACGGGAAAGACAATTTGTGGTGGTTCTGGTTGCTCTTTTGATGGTCATTCCTCGTGAGGTTGATCAGTAATGAGTAGTTATTGGGTCGGTTGGGATGGTTGAGGTACTATCTGTTGTTCTATGGGTTCTCTCAGGCCCTCACTCGTTCCCTCTCTCTCTCTCTCTCTCACTATCCCCTGGGACAGACTCGGGGGGGGGGGGGGGGGTTCCAGAGTCGTAGGGATATACACATTGTATTTGTGTCTGTAGGCTTCGATTTTGTCTGAGCTGGCTAGGGACAATAAATTAGTGGAATTGGCATGGCTGTTCTAGAGTATTTCTCGTCGGTCTTCCCTTTCTGCAGAAATTTTAGTTTGGGTGGACTGTAGTTCTCTTCTGCTGGTCTTGGAGGTATCCCCGGTGTTGTGATCAGAAAATAGTGGATCATTAGTGAGAACCACCGGGGATAGGGCAGATTCTGTGTCTTCTTTGCTTTGGACTTCGATCTTTGGTGAAGTTGATCATCCAAATCCGACATGATCAGTTTGGCATAGTCGTAATTCTTCCTGAAGGGGATTCCATGAAAGATCCGAAGGATCGTGAGATTGCATCTGTCCCATCCGGAGTGCTTTGGTGAGAAGCACTTGTTGACAATTGCAAAAAGAGTCCGCCATGGGTGCGGAATCATTGATTGTTGAAAACGGGAAACAAACTCGAGTGAGGAGTAGTAACCCATTCGGAGCATATCAATGATGAGCTGATCCTCAGATGCCTAATGCTCGTACTCTGGTTGACTGGGTAAGCGAAGGATTTGTCGGAGTCTTTTGTGATTCAGACAGTTTCACTTGCAAGCTGAGCTTCATAGTAGATGCTGTTGTCCTGAGCGATCTTAGTCGTCATTGTTCCCCAGAAGTGTTGAAGGTAGACTGTGGGGACTTGAACAGAAGCTGAGAAAGCATATCCAAGGTGATGATTCCTCAAAATGGATGGAATGATCTCGTCCTGACATTTGAAGGTACTTAAGTCAAGTTGAAAATTGTTGTCCTTGATCACGATCCATTTTGAGGTTGGAAATACAAGATCGACCGGTTGGAAATACAAAATCCTGCTACACCTGCAGCACGAGAGAAAAACGGATTAGGATAATAGATAAAACATGTGTATGGCTCATGAATAGTGTGGACTTGTTTATGTGTATGAAAATGAGATTGAGGTCGGCCCATCACTATTTGGCCCAAATTGTGATTTGAGAAAGTTGTCGAAATTTTCTTAAGTGTTTTTCGCGAATCAGTTTAAAAGAGGTTTTGAGAAATGTTCGCGAACTATCTTCAAGAAAAAATTGATTAAGGGGTTTTGCGAATTACGTATGCAATTTGCGGGTTAACAAAACGATTCTGCGAATTCTATTGGGAAAATGACAATTCGCGAAATGACTTGGTCAACAAAGCAGCGAAAAGCGTCAGTTCGCGAATTGGTCAAACAAGTCAAAAGTGAGTTTTAAAATTGAAGGATTCGCAAAAAGCACTTCGCAAATTTGGTTTTGGCAAAAGTTAAAGAAATTTGGGGAACTTAACAATCTGCGAATTGGTTTGGTCAAATGGCGAACTTGACGATTTTTTGCGAATTGACTTGGAAAATGTTTTCGCGAATTGGTCAAAAAGTCAGATTCGCGAAACTTAAAATTGGAATTCGCAGTCCTATTGAAGTAGTGAAAGACAGTTCGCAAGTTTGACTTGGTCAAGAGCTGACGGAATTCGCAAAACACATTTCTGATTCGCAAAACAGACTTTGAAAGATCAAAAACTGGTTTTTCTTTAAAACTGTTTGAACCTAATATTTTAAATTTGACGATTATCCGACAGAACCCAGATTTTCAAACATCGAAATTAAAAAGGATGAAAATTTTCCAAACAAAACAAGGATCGTCCTAACGAAAAAAACAGAGCCGATTGTTCCTCATTTTTTACTTCAGAAACACATCGTGATTTGTTTTTTTTCTTCCCGGACGAAATCGACACCTGCAAAATTCTCTGAAAAAAAACGTTAGCTGTTTGGTTACGACGAAGTTGGTGAGTGTGTTAGAAGAGATTTTGAGGCGAATCTGGTGAGGTGTTGAAAGGAATTTTTGAAGAGAGGTTGTAGATTTTTTTTTGAGTTCGTGAAATTGGATTTGGGAATTTGGCGAATTAGGTTTTAAGTAAGTTTTGCAGGCTGAGAAAATTTAGATTTGGGCCGCAAAATTTTTTAGGTGAAGGCCCACTTTTGATTTGCGAATTTCGAATTTGTGCGAACTGTAGATTTCGAAATCTTAGATTCGCGAACTTGCGTTGCCAATTTTGACTGGTCAGCATTTGAACCGATTTGCGAAGTGTACTGCGAATCAGTGAATTCGCGAATTGAAGGTTCAAAGTTCGCAAAAAAAATTCTTTGACAAGTCGAAGTTTGAGAGGATTCGCGAATTTAGCACTTCGCGGAAAAAGAATTAAATAACATTCATAAATTTCCCAAAACTGAAAATGCGAATTTTTATTTTTTTTTAAATCAAAAAAATTAGAGAAGAAAAAATAAAAAAACAACTTAGCCTAAAGACATTAATTTGACTATAAAATCATAAAATTTCAGATCTACGAGTTTCTCAAAAATGATTTATCTGAGCCAAATTTCGAAAATCGACAAAGAAACCATCACTTTCTTTTGCGGCGATGAACCCTTAAGTCAAAAATTCGTCTTCCTGTTGATTATGTTGATTGGAGCATTAATGATGTTATCGTTCATTTTATGTCTATAAATAGTCAGAACTCGAACCAACTTCGTAATTCCATAATTTTTCGCATACTAACTCTCACATTATCATCATTCTCGCAGGGATAAATGGACTGGATGCAGCAGCAAGTATATGAATCTGAGGAACATGTGGAGTTAAGGCATAACTTTGAGCACAATATGGATAAACTAGCGTTTCTTATTTTTCTTCTGTTGGGCTTAATCGTCGTCTTACTAGCTGTTCTGTTTTGGGCACTCGTTGGTCGTGCTAGCTTGATTGTTTTGAGTATTTTGAGAGTTCATGAAAGCTCGTTGAGAATGTTTTGAGAGCTTATCCTCTTTGTATTATGTATTTGGAGATTGTTTTTCGCATTTCTGAGAGACTTGTGTAACTCTGGAAGATCAATTTAAGCGAAAATAATTACTTCCCCTCAATGTTTTGGAACTTTGGAATAGTTACCCCAAACTCCCCCTAAATAATATGCATATCGAGAATCTTAAAGCATTTAATTAGTAGATAACTTACTCCCCCTCGATGCATGGATATCGCATTTCTCCCCCTCGATGTAATGCCATCAACAGTGGCTTTACATTGACTTATTGGAAAGCAAGAAACAAAAATAATTAGTGAAAATAAACTAAAACCTAGAAAGAGAAAAAGAGAGAAAAGAAAAAAAAATAATTAACAAAGAGACACGCACAGAGTTGTAAAACTGAAAACAGAGCAGATGGACACATGATGAACCGTAGGGAAGCATAATCGAAATTAGAGATTGAGATTCAACCTTCCCAGTTTTGCCACCAAGAATTGGAATCGTTTCTCATCCAATGCTTTTGTAAACAAATCGGCTAGTTGAATCTCTGTATTGACAAATACATTCCTATTATGCCTCTTTCTACTTGGTCTTTTATGAAATGATAACGTAGGTCTACGTACTTAGTGCGTGAATGATGAACAGGATTGCAAGTAATCGCTATGGCACTTTTAGAATCACAATAAATAGGAATTTTATTGAAATCAAACCCGTAGTCTCGTAGTTGGGTTCGAATCCACAAAATTTGGGAGCAACAACTGGTGGCAACCACATATTCTGCTTCTGCCGTGGAAGTTGACACACAATTTTGTTTCTTGGAAGCCCAACAGACAAGTTTATCTCCAAGAAATTGGATGTTGCCTGATGTGCTTTTCCTATCCAGTCTGCATCCTGCGAAATCGGCATCAGAATATCCTATTAGTTTCATACCTGAGTTTTTAAGATACCAGAGTCCAAGGTCTGGTGTGCCTTTCAGATACTTCAATATTCTCTTGACAGCATGGAGACGTGACTCCTTTGGATTGGCTTGGAATCGAGCACATAAACATGTGGAAAAGAGAATATCTGGTCGGCTGGCAGTGAGATAGAGCAGAGATCCAATAATGCCTCTATAATGCGTTGGATCAACAGGCTCGCCCAAGTGATCTGCATCGAGGGTGCATGAGGTTGACATTGGAGTGCTGGAAGATTTGCTCTTGTCAATCCCATATTTTCTTACGATGTCGTGAATGTACTTCGACTGGTTAATAAATATCCCATCCTGAAGTTGCTTAATTTGCAGTCCAAGGAAAAAGGTCATTTTGCCCATCATACTCATCTCAAATTGTGATTTCATCAACGTGCTGAATTCGACACAGAGTTCTGGATTTGTAGAGCCGAAGATGATGTCATCCACGTAAATCTGCACAAGCATGATTTCGGGACCAGCTCTTTTGACAAACAGTGTGGTGTCAATTTTTCCTTTAGTGAAGCCTGAGTTGATAAGGGAGTCAGACAAGACTTCGTACCAAGCTCTTAGTGCTTGCTTTAGTCCATAGAGAGCCTTGTCGAATTTGTAGACGAAATCTGGATGTTCTTGATTGAGAAATCCGTCTGGCTGTGAGACATATACTTTTTCCTTCAAAATTCCATTCAAGAAGGCAGTCTTTACGTCCATTTGATAGACAGTAAAGTCTTTGTGTGCCGCATATGCAAGAAACAGTCTGATGGCTTCAATTCTTGCTACAGGGGCAAAAGTCTCATCATAGTCAATTCCTTCTTGCTGACTGTATCCTTTAGCTACAAGTCTGGCCTTGTTACGAATTACCACACCTTCCTCGTCTTTCTTGTTCTTAAATACCCATTTCGTTCCGATTATTTTCTTACCTTTTGGACGAGGAACTAGGTTCCAGACCTTGAGATGTTCGAACTGATTGATTTTCTCTTGCATGGCTACTATCCAGTTTGGATCATGTAGTGCATCAATTACTCTTGTAGGTTCTGTTTGACTCAAAAAACAAGTAAAGTTACATTCATTTGAGAGAACCTCTGGTGTTTACTCCAGTAGTGGGATCCCCAATGATTTGATTTGCTGGATGACTTCGAATCCATTTCTTTTCATGAGGTAGTGGTGGAACATCTGTTTCTGATCCCTCATTTAATGGATACTCAATCACAGAAGTAGTAGGGTTGCATGCGGAAGTGGATGAGTCCTCTGGTTGTGTTTCTGGGATTGAGGTTTCAACGTTTGTAGTTGGAAACGATTGATCAGGAATAGGGTCGAATTCAGGAGGTGATGGACAAGCACTAGTTTCTGTATTTGAAAAAGAATTGGGGATTGGCCTGTTTAAAGAGATGTATATGTGTTCAAATAGTTGGTCCAGATCTTCTTGAGCTTGTTGACTGAAATACGTTGGGTTTCTGTGTCCAGATTCATCAGTTGTATGTTGTTGATCTTGCCTGCATTGTTTAATGCTGGTTCTAAAGCAGTGTATTCAGAAACTCTCTGTGAGAACTCGCCTAATTCCATCTGTGGTTGAATAGCACCTTGTTGTGTGTGGTTTGGTCCTGAGCTGTTTAGTCCGGATTGAGTTTCTGGACCCTCGTCAAATGTAACATTTGTACTTTCAATGATCATTCTCCTTGTACGAAGATATACCTTATATGCCTTAGATTGCAAAGAGTAGCCCACAAAAATTCCTTCAAAAGCTTTTGGATCAAGCTTAGCTTTGTCTTCTCGGTCATTAGCAACGAAGCATTTGCATCCAAAAATCCTCAAGTGAGCAATGTTGGGTAATCTGTTGTTCATTAATTCATAAGATGTCTTTCCAAATCTTAGGTGAATGTTGGTGCGATTCTGAGTATAGCAGGCGGTGTTCATGGCTTCTGCCCAAAGAAAATGAGGTAGTGCAGATTGTATAAGCATTGTTCGGGCAGCTTCTACAAGTGTTCGATTTCGCCTTTCTACGACTCCATTCTGTTGAGGGGTGTGGATGGCAGAGAATTGTTGGGTAATCCCTAGAGAGTCATAAAATTCACTAAGTTGTTGATTTTTGAATTCTCTACCATTGTCAGATCGAATCACTCGAACATTGCGCTGTAGCAAATTCTGTGTTGTCCTGATGAGATTTGGAATATGGTCAACTGTCTCTGATTTTGTCCGGAGAAATCGGACCCAAGTATAGCGTGAGTAGTCGTCTACAACAACCAGCATATAATGCTTTCCACTGATACTGTCTGTTCTCATTGGACCACATAGGTCGATGTGTAAAAGCTCTAGTGGATGTTGAGTGGATGCTGTGTGTTTTGTAGGGTGAGTTGCCTTTTTCATTTTTCCTTTCTCACAAGCCGGGCACAAATGTTCCTTTTGATATTTCAGTGGTGGAATTCCAATAGCCAATTTGTTAGTCGCCAGCTTGTTGAGAGTTTTGAAATTTAGATGGGATAGCCGCTGGTGCCATAAGTTATTCTGAGCTGATGTTGCGCGGGAGATCAGACATATATTCGTCTTTGGTCTGACTGTTCTAACGTCAATGGTGTATAGATTTGTTCTGCGAGTTCCAGTGAGTAGTTCGTTACCATTGGCATTGAGAATTTTGCATGTTCTCTTCTGAAACATGACTTGGAGTCCTATATCACTGAACTGTCCGATAGAGAGAAGGTTGTGTGTTAGTCCTTTTACGTACGAAACTTCCTTGATTGTGAGTCGATTGCATATGAGATCGCCATAACCAAGAATTCTGGCTCCATTGCTATTACCAAAGCGTACCAGTCCTCCTGGTTTATCAACGTAGTTGCTCAACATTTCCTTTGTCCCAGTCATGTGTGTGGAGCAACCAGAATCTAAGTACCACACATGAAGGGCCTGCAAAATAAAACTAGAGGGTTTTAGGTACCCATTGAAATATGGGTCCACCTCTATTATGTTTATTAGTCCGTTTAGACTCCCTAGATTTTCCTTTGTTAGTGGATGACACAGAGTCACTAATTATTTCTAGGGTTGGGATTTGTGTTCCTGCAGTCTGAAGCTTTGGAACCCATTTGTGCTCTAGTAAGGGTCTCTTTGTCTTAAGCTTAGACATGAATTTTTTGGGTTTAGCAGGTTTGACAGGTTCTTTGATAGCTTTTGGTTTGATTCGTGTCTTGACTTTGTAGTTTTGTTTTTAGGAATTGATTTGTGAGTTTGCTTGGTGACATGATCATGCACGGAAAGCTTTGGTTTTGATTGAGAAGATAATTTTTTCGATACATGGCGAAATAAAGAAGGTACAAAGGTTTTGGAAGGAAAATACTCAATGACAAAAGGTGCATTGAGATCGCTATTCTCCTTCAAGATATCTTCCTTTTTAACCCATACTTGACCCTTCAATGGCTCTTTTGTGGGTCCTGAAAATTTCAATGTATTAGTGCAGGAAATTTTGTCATGCGAAACTAAGGTGTATGAAATTGTGTGTAATTTTAATTTTTCTTTAAGTGAAGATATTTCCTGAAGAAGTTTCTGCCTTTCTTCATCAAATGACTTTCTCTTACATTCGAGATTGGAGTGAAGATCACTGATTTTCTTTATGCAATCAGGCATATATCCTGTTGCATATGTAGCCATCGGTGTCTTACTTTCCGGAACACCTGAGGTATCTCCTTCATTTGGGCGTGGAATATCTGATTCAAATTCAGTTATTGCTGGACAACTTCTTTCTTTATAACTATCATTTAATTCTGTGTAGTTAAATGATGTTTGAGTTTTACTGTGTGTTGATGTCTCATTTTCACTGACAAAAGGCATGAAATTTGCCAGGCAACCTGTCTGCATGAATTTGAGACATATAGATAAGGTGAACTTGATATGCCTTGTTTTAACTTACATGGGTTTCCAAAACCTAGTCCTTTATGGGGATTACAGAAATCAACATTAGCTGGTTTGTTCAAGAAGATCGTTTGTTCTGACTGATCTCGTCGGGTTAAACTGTCCTCCAACTTTTTGATTTTGGAGTACAGTCATTCCCGTTCTTTACATAGTAAGTCATATTTAGTTGTAGCGTCATATTTTCGTTTGCTACAATTACACGATTCTTCTCACATGCATAATCATATCTAAACTTATCTAATACTACTAAATTCTACTCTAAGTTAGCTTCTAGTTCCTTGATTTTTCTTTTCCCCAATTTGTTAGATTTATACAAGGATAAAAATCCATTTTTCATCGTAAGTAAAGAATCATATTCTGCTTCACTTACCTCCACTATGTCTGAATTGTTAGAGGTTTCCCTGTCTGACTCGCTTCCTTCAGCTCCAGCTCCATCTTCTTCGTCATCTTTGGCCATCAGTGCCACGTTCTCATTCTCGCTGTCTGAGGTATCTTCAAGCCAATGATCCTCTTCTGCAATTAAGACCAGTCCTTTTTCTTTTTGTTCAGCTAATTGACCTTTTCGGCGGTAGTAGTTAACATCCTTTTTGTTGGGCATTCTGCACTCTCTGGCAAAGTGTCCATTCTTACCATAGTTGAAGCATTTGCCACCTTGATGAGGAGTTTCAGAGTTGTTTTCCTCATCCGAGTCTTTCCTTTAGAGTTGGAGGAAGTTCTTTGACGATTGGAGGAGGATCCAGTCTTCTTATAATATTTCTTCTGCACGAAATTCGAGACCTGTTGGTCCCGAAATGCACCAAACAAGGAATCAAAGAGGCTAAATGGAATGAAGAAGGGAGAGTTTCTCACCTTTGAGTGTGTGTAGTGTGTGAAAATAAGAGTAAGCCTTTTTATCTTTGATTACCATTCAAAGTGAGTTGGTAAAACCTTATATACCACATTAACCCTAGGTATATTTAGGCCCAATCACTAATAATACAAAAATTACTATCTAGTCCAAAGCCCAAGCTAAAGATAATTACATAATTAATCCCAAGACTTAAACTATTGACACAACCAATTAAATATCCTAACAATCTCCCCCTTTGTGTCAATTGTTGGGAGTCTTGAGTCTTGGGCGTTGGGATGGTGGATTACCGTGTGAGTGTTTCGCGAAGCCCTAGCTTGAACTCGAAGGCGCGGAGATTCCTTCGAAGAACCATTCTATCAGCTATAGCGCCAATGAGCTTCGCGAACTTGGATCGGCAGAGGGGATCTTCTTCTGAAAGTATGCGGCAGATCTTCATTAGTTTGTCTTGGATGATGGTGAGCGTTCCATCCGAGAACTTTGCCACTTCAGAGCAGCGCAGCATCCTCATCTTTCCCTTATAGTTCGAGTAGACGACCTCCGGATCGTCTCCGTCGATCACATCGCCCTCTCGATAGTCGTCCGCGTTTTTGAAAGATGGGCGAGTCAGATTCACCTTCTTTAGGTTGTGCTCCACCGCCATCTGCAGATCATGGGTGGCGAAGAATCTGACCTGTCGGAGCATGTGGCGTTTGATAGCCACATATCCCATGGTGACCGGTTCAGCAGGTATGAGATGTCCAGAACTTCTGAGGACGAGTCTGAACTGCTTCATGGATTCCAGCATGCTGTACAGGTCGCCCAGGCGCAGAAACTTGAAGTCCGCCTCACTGACTTCACAGTAGCTCTCATCTTGCCTCATTACCGTGAATACTGGGTAATGGACAGGTCCTTTGGATTCTTGGCGAAGGTCAGTGACTTTGCAGATGGGGGCCCGACTCATTTCCTGAGCGATGTTTTCCTCATCGGATAGCGTCCTATTTGTGCATTTGTGGCACAGAAGGCTCCATCGATAGAGTTGCTTCTTTCTCTCGCTCCAACTTTGGATGTTCATCAGCTCATACTCGTCGAAGGTGGTGATGATCTGCTCCTTGCGTCGCCAGATCCTCTTCCTGATCTCTTCTTGAAACGGTGCGGTGATCTTTTTGTTTTCCCACGGTGCTTCCGGTATATCCACCGTGGGTGCATCCGTTTGAGCAGCAGGGGCCTCAGTTTGCTGCGCTTGGAATTGCAGGATGTCCTCAAGCTCGGCCGGTTCAGCGTCGTACTCCTCTCCGTCCTCGTTGTCTGCTGTGTTGATCAGCGTTAGTGAGGCTTCCATTAGCAGACGTCGAGCGTTTTCCACCAGCTTCCTGGCTGCTACTGCATCGACGGGTGTGTACAGCCATTCATCGTTGAAGATGTAGGCTTCGATCTCGTTCTGTGCGCAGTAGACGTCCTCGGGAGCTATGTTGGGGTCGGTGTTGAGAGGAGTGTCGCTGTGTGGTGGCGAGGGCGTTGTTTCGGAGGAGTTTGTGGATTGTGGGGATGGTTGTGGTGGAGATTCAGGTAGTTCAGTTGATGAGATGGTTTTGGCGAGGATGATTTGGGTAACGGGTGGTATAGATGTGGTGGTGGCCTCTAATGTCGATGTGACAGTTAGAGGTTTTGTGTTGGTGGGTGGAGACGGTGTGGAGATGGTCTCTAACGCCGATGTGACGATTAGAGTTTCGGAGACGGTGATGGGTAGTGGTGAGGGTGATTTGGTTAATGACTCGGGGTTAATGGGATGGGATTTTTGGCTAGTGGGGTGTGAGGTTTCTGTTGCGGGTGTCGTTTCAGGTCCAGAGGAGGAGATCGGCGTCGATTGTATGAGTCCTTGAGATTGTGCGCCTAGCTGCCTATTTATCTCCCCCTCGCGGCGATCTTGATCATCGTCTTGATCGTCGCGCCTGATCCCGCTAGTCTCGCCTTGAGCGCGGCAAGACAGTGGTTGCGTCATTATCTTCTTCATCTGCTGTTCCTCCTCGTCAAGTTCCGTCATTGACTCGAAGCGAGCTCTGAGGATGTAGAAGAGCTCCTTGGCGGAAATGGAGGAGAGAACAGCTTCTGCGTCCTCATTTTGCTTTGGTGGTGGCGTCTCCGGGGCCACACCTTTGCCTTTATCGACCGTGGACGCTTCGAGACGCGCGTAGACTTTATCTAAAATTGACGCCTCAAGAGTCTTTGCAAACTCTTGAAGACGTGTCTCTAGCGCTGTCTCGGTGACGAATTGGGGTAAAGTAACCAGGTTGGAATCACGGAGAAATCCAACTGACACCGACTCGGTGAATATCGCCGATCGGCCGCCCGTTTGCACAGGTCTGGAAAAGACGGGGTCACTCAGACTTCCCGTTAGCATCGTCGATGAGACAGACTCAATCGAATGATGGCCTAGGCTCACGGTTGTTGTGATGTTGGCCGTGCTAGGTCTTCTGCTCTCAGTCACAGAGACATCAGCGAGCGTTCTGACAGAGTCACGAAGACTCTGTGGTGCGGTAAGAGGTGTATGTGTCCTAGAAATGGGAGAAATTATGGGGAGTGAGGGCACTAGACTCGATGTGCCTGAAGAGGATGCAGTCTGAGGCGAGAGACTGCTTGTTTCAACATCGATCACCTCCAAGTGGGATGTCGATGGTATAAGTGGCTCCTCGTGCAATGAAATATCTTCCTGTAGAGAGGAAGATAAGTGGATTGGTGGGGACGTTTGCGTGGTTGAGCCAGATGCCACGACTTCTACTCGGGAGGTGAACACATCACCTCCTGTACCTAATGGTTCGGCTCGGCTTATTTGTGGCTGAGGAGGTCGATCGTGTTTTTGTTTCGATCGACGCTCCGTGGGACGGCTTACGTCATCCTTACGCGCCCGTTTTTTCGGAACGCGGGTGGAAGAGGATGCGGCGTGACTTGATGACTCTTTGGTGGCGGTGGTGGGGGTTTGGCTAGTCCCGAGGTTAGGAGCAGGGGGGTTTATCTGCTCCGTAGGGACAGTGGAGAGAGGGTGCGGGGTTTCACGGAAGGATGCGGTTGAGGCTCGGTATTCTTGGACGTGCGGGTTGGTCTGGTCGGCGTAGGCGAGCACGTCGTCCGGAATCACCATTGCGTGTCGATCCTTCGCCGGTGTGTTCTTCTTGGCGAACTTCTCGACAGTTGGGATTTGGAAGTGCTCTGCTGCCGGACGGATGCGGATGTTGGTTGAGTGCAGGCGGAAGTGCTTGATCAGAGCTGGGAGCCATCGCATGTATGGGACGAAGCGGTTCGGGACTCCCTTGGCGACTTCCCGGTCGCGTCGCTGGATCATTGAGACTAGGTCCACCCAGATGATGTCGGCGTAGTTGTATTTGCGGTTGTGAGCGATGCCGGTCATGATTGTGAGGATTTGAATGTTTCCGCGGTCCTGACCAGCATGTTTTCCTGACATACACTTGTTCACCAGCAGGTACAGTGTCCGCCAGGGTTGTGGTAGATTGCGGGTGGTGACTTCACTGAGGACAAGTGGGCCTTTCTTCTTCTTGGTATCTGGTTGATAGCCCAGTCTGTCTATGTCTTCAATGAGTTGGTCGTGTGTTGGTGGTGGATCGTAGGGTGAGTAGACCGGGAGTTGAAGAACATCTTGGAGTATTTTGGGTGTGAGGACCACCGTTTCTTGATCGATATGGGCGGATAATGTCTTGGCAAGGCGCATTGGTCCAGCTATCTGCAGCGTATGCCAGAATTGTTGAAGGTACACCTGTGCTTCTGGTTCGCCATGAGTGAGGGCGTGGCGAAGTGGGTGCCCTTTGAGAATTTCTATGATAACGGGGGCATCGCACCGAAAACTGTTCAAGTCCACCATATAGTTGTTGGGAATCAGGGCCGCCCATTGACTTAGTGGGAAGATCTCTTCGGGTGGTGGGACATAAGTGCGCGTGTGGAGTTCGATGCGAGCAACCTCTCTTTGAATGGCAGCCGCCTCAAGTGCTTCAAGTGTATTTTGATCCTTGTCAGTCATATCTGTGCTATACAGTAATCGTAATAAGATTAGTACTGACTAAGTCACGAAAATGATAAAAATAGACATAGAATTGCCCAAGATTATATATAAGAAAATTTTCACATTTTGCGTAAATTTAGCAAGTATGGAAAATTTTCGCAAGTTAAGAAATCTCGCACGTTGTCAAAATTTTCGTAGGTAATGAGGAGAAATTCGCAACTTATCTTTGTTTCAAGGAATTTTCTCATGTTTCAAGGAAATTTGCACTTAGCATATAATGAAAGTTTCGCACGTTGATGTGTTTTCTCATTCAGAGTGAATTTTCGCATGCATCTAGCTGTAATGAAATTTTCGCACTCAGCATATAATGAATTTTCGCACTTAAGGAAAAACTTCGCAGGTTATGGAAGTTTCGCGGATTGAAAAAAATTTGTTCACTGTAGATGCGAGAAAAGTGAAAATGCGAAAATCTGGATTATGAAGTGAAGTATATGAAATTTTCGCGGGAGTTCACTTGCTGTAGCAGCGAAATTTTAACATATGTAAATTCTCGTATGTAACTTCCTCAGATAAAATTTCGCGAGACCTCACTCACTGTAGTCCAAGAATTTTCTCGGGTAAAATAAAAGTTTCGCGGGGCCTATCTAACTGTAGCAGCGAATTTTAACACTTAAAGCAATTTTTCTGAGAATTTTTCGCGGTGAAGAACACAGTTGAAAAAGTGCGAGACAGCGCAATCAATTTTTTTGCCTTAGACCTACTCAAATCTTAACCAAAATGCAATAATTTGGACTCAATCGACTCGTAATAGGATGGGAAATACATATTTGTTGGATTTAAACATTAAAAGCCTAATATTCGTTCGATTCAGAACCGAGAAAGTTTTAACCCTAACCAAGCAGGTTTAATCAAAACGGGCAAAACAGGGTAAAATCGAACAGAAATTGGGTTATTTAAGTTGTATTCATACCGAAAAGCTGATTTGCGATGGTGGAGTTAGCAGGAAACGAAGTTTGAATGCAGATTTTGACGATGACGAAGATGCGGGGAGTTGCGAATTTTTTGAAAGAGGGGTTGCGAATTTTTGAATTTTCTCGGGATTTTTAGGAAAGTGAAAAACGTTAAGGGTTTTGGGGTTTTACGATTGTAGACACTGTACATGCGAAATTTTTGAGTAAATGGGCCGAAATTTCGCGGGCTTGGTTAAAAATTCAGCGTAGCTGAATTTCGCGGACTTGGACCCAATTTTGACTTATTTTGGGTTGAAATTTGAAATTCACCCCAAATGTTTTGATCGGTCCGATTTTGACTCCCCCTTAATCGTAAAACTTCCCGTTCTAAATAATGAAATATCAGACGCTACCCCTTAATCGAAAAACTCCCGTTTTAAATAATGAAATATCAGACGCTCCCCCTTAATCTAAAAACTCCCCCTCAACAGACATAATCCAGAAGACACATAGACAATGAAGTGAAGTGAAAATGAAATATGTACATTTCATCAAAGTTCATGTAGGGTCGATTGATCACAACTGAATATTCAACATACCCAACATAGTCACTAGGTGTTGGAATCGTTTGACATCCAACGGTTTTGTGAAAATGTCGGCCAGTTGATCTTCAGTTGTGATGTAGTGCAACTCAATCGTGCCTTGCTCGACATGTTCTTTGATGAAGTGATGACGAATATCTATGTGTTTTGTTCTTGAGTGATGTACAGGATTGCTCGTCATCGCGATGGCACTTTTTGAGTCACAATAGATGGGAATTTTATCAATATGTAAATTAAAATCTCGTAGTTGGGTTCTCATCCACAAAAGCTGTGAGCAGCAACTAGCGGCGGCGACATATTCTGCCTCCGTCGACGAAGTTGAGACACAGTTTTGTTTTCGAGACGACCAACTTACGAGTTTACCGCCCAAGAAGTGTGCAGCTCCAGAGGTGCTTTTTCGGTCCATCTTGCATCCTGCATAATCCGAGTCGGAGAATCCAACCAATTTGAAGTCCGATAGAGTGGGGTACCACAAACCCAGATTGGATGTTCCCTTGAGATAGCGGAGAATCCTTTTGACAGCAGTGAGATGGGATTCCTTTGGTGTGGCCTGAAAACGAGCGCGGATTCCTGTCGAGAGGACGATATCCGGTCGACTAGCAGTAAGGTACAGAAGAGATCCTATTATCCCTCGATAAACGGTTTGGTCAACGGGAACACCAGATGGGTCCGCGTCGGGTCGGCCAGAGGGTGACATAGGTGTAGCAGCAGTCTTAGCATCCTTCATTCCATACTTCTCGAGGATGTCATGGATGTATTTGGACTGATTGATGAAGATTCCGTTGGGGAGTTGCTTTACTTGAAGACCAAGAAAGAAATTCAGTTCACCCATCATACTCATTTCGAATTTCTCTTTCATCAATTCTGCGAACTCTTCGCACAGTTGAGGTTTAGTCGATCCAAAAATGATGTCATCGACATAAATCTGTACAATCATGATGTCCGGGTCACTCCGCTTTGTGAAGAGAGTTGTATCCAGAGATCCTTTCTTGAATCCAGACTGAACAAGGAAATCTGAAAGGACGTCATACCAAGCTCGGGGAGCCTGTTTTAGTCCATAGAGGGCCTTGTAGAGTCGATAAACGTGATGAGGAAACTCTTCGCTCAAGAACCCTTCAGGTTGATCAACGTACACTTCTTCTTTGAGAAATCCATTCAGAAATGCAGTCTTTACGTCCATTTGGTAGACTTTGAAGTTCTTGTGAGCAGCAAAGGCAAGGAACATTCGTATGGTTTCGATCCTGGCAACTGGGGCGAAAGTTTCATCGTAGTCGATCCCTTCTTGTTGGTTGTACCCCTTAGCCACTAGTCTTGCTTTATTGCGAATAACAACACCATCTTCATCCTTTTTGTTCTTAAAGATCCATTTTGTGCCGATAATGGATCTATTGTGAGGTCGTGGTACGAGTTCCCAAACTTGTAAGCGTTCAAACTGATTTATTTCCTCCTGCATTGCAATCAGCCAATCAGGATCGTTGAGAGCTTCTGCTACTCGTGATGGTTCGACTTGACCGAGATAGCAAGCAAACAAACTTTCATTCATCGTAGCCGAACGTGTCGAAACACCGGATGTGGGATCCCCAATAATCTGATTGGTAGGGTGAGAGCGAGCCCAAAGTGGTACGTTGGTTTGTGAGGAGCTGGCCGCATTTGTGTCTATTTGAAACTCATTAGGTTGGGGCCCGGTGTCCGAAGAAGAGATCTCAATTGTATTAAATTGAGAGGGTTCTGCGTCAGAGTCAGCAATATTCCCAGGGTTGGGTAGTATGTCGTCTTCGTTGAGATTGAGTGCATTCAAGTTTGGAGGGATGACGTTATTGACGGTAGCTGGTGGTGTAGGTGGAGTGGGTGCAGCAGTAGGTTGAGTGGTGGCGACGGGAGTCCTAGGAACTGGGTAGAAGTACTCGAAGAGCAGATCAAGATCTAGTTCACCACAATTGCCCTCAGATGAGGAAGTTCCCGCCGTTGAAGGTTGACCTTTTGTCAACGTCTGTAGAAGACCTGGTTCTGGACTGATATGGCCAGAAGCTGTGAGATCGCCTTCGCTTTCGTCAAAAGTGACATTCGTGCTTTCTATTACTGACCGTTTCTCCTTCAGATAGACTCTGTATGCCTTTGAGTTTAGTGAGTATCCAACAAAGATGCCTTCAAGAGCTTTTGGATCAAGCTTCCCAAGATGTTGACGATCATTGGCCACAAAACATCGGCAACCGAAGGCCCTTAGATAAGATATATCGGGGATACGACGGTTATTCAGCATCTCGTATGGGGTGCGGTTGAATCTCTTGTGGATGGAAGCCCGGTTCTGTGTGTAGCAAGCCGTTTGAATAGCTTCGCCCCAAAGAGAATGAGGAAGTCTGGATTGTATGAGAAGAGTCCTAGCTGCTTCAACTAGTGTCCTGTTCCTGCGCTCAACAACACCATTCTGTTCCGGTGTCTTCACAGCTGAGAACTGTTGAGTGATGCCCTGAGTGGCATAGAAATCACTGAGCTTTTTGTTCTTAAACTCAGTTCCGTTGTCAGTTCTGATAATCCGAACCTTCTGTCGATGAAGAGTTTGGGACGTAACAACAAACTCAATGATTATATCAGGAACTTCATCCTTTGTGCGAATGAGTTTCGTCCACGTGTAGCGTGAAAAATCGTCGACTATCACCAGAATATACCGTCTTCCTCCGAGTGTGGCCGTAGGCATTGGGCCACATAGATCCATATGTAAGAGCTCGAGGATGAGCTTAGAGGACGGTGTTTCCTTAGAGACATGAGACGATCGCTTCATCTTTCCCAATTCACAGGCAGAGCAGAGCTGTTCCTTATGATATGTCAGTTGGGGTAGACCGTTGACGAGTTTATTCTGACGCAGTTTGTTGATGGTCTTGAAATTGAGATGTGAAAGACGTCGGTGCCATAAATCATTCAACTTGGGTGCGGCTCGAGAGAGAAGGCATATTGGTCGAGAGGTCGTAAGGTTGAGTACATAGAGGTGGGACGTGCGCATTCCAGAAAGAAGAGATTGTCCTGAGGCATCTATAATGCTGCAGATGTCAGATTCGAAGAGAACCTTGTATCCTTTGCCGCAGAATTGACCAATGCTGAAGAGATTGTAGCTCAAACCCTCGACATAGGAGATGCCCTTGATTGTCAGTTTATCGTGCACGAGATCGCCAGTTCCTAGAATCGGCGCCATTTGACTGTTTCCGAAGGAGACCCTTCCGAGATAGCGCTCGGTGAAGTTGCTCAATAGCTCCTTATTCCCTGTCATGTGTGTGGAGCAACCTGAGTCTAGATAGCACACATGACAGACCTGCAAACATTTAGCAAACGTTGGGTCCCCGTTTACAAACGGGACATTCTTGTGATATATGTAAAGTTTTTATGCGCTTTAAGGGAAATGTGTTTTGTAAATCAGATTGTGTTGTTTCTAATTTAGCTTTCCCTTTGTCGTTTGTTTGATTAGGCGGGATTATGGTTTTTCTAACCCATATTTTCCTAATATGTGCTTGCATGTGTGGTGCCTTATACATGAAATGGCGTGTGGAATGTGTTTTCGTTTTGTGCGTCGGTTTTGGTCGCCTTTGGCTTGCGAGTAGTAGGTGAGCTTGCGTTTGACGACGAGAGGCGTTTTCGCTTGACCTTTGGTTTAGGCGAGATGGGAGAATTCAAAGATGTCGTAGATGAAGTTCGCTTGCGTGGTCGGAGTGTTGCGTGTTCATGTGTTTCATATTCGTGGAAGCGTGGGAGGACAAATTCATTGCAGCAGCACATAGACATAAGCTTGGTAAAAGAAAGATGAGTTTTGGTACCATAATTGTCTACGACCTTAGGACATTGGGATTCAGTACATAGAGAGGTAGAATGGATATAGGATGGGCTTTGCTTCTTGTCATTGAAGAGCGGATTCTCCTTTATTTGGTACGAACTCCCTTCCAGAGACATCGAGCTCACATTCCCTGTATCCATAAGAATACTAGAGTTAGTGTTAGAACATGTGTCGGCTTCAGGAGTCATCTTCGCCGTCCTCTTACATTTACATGTTTGAGAGTCGGGTACTTGACTTGACGTAGAAGGTTTGTTCGTATTATGAGCTTGTTCTAGGGTAAAGATTTTGTAAATTAGATCTTCTCGCTCTTTTGCAAAGGCTTTTCGCTCTACTTCTATGGTTCGTTCTAGTTCTGCTATGACTAGAAGTTTCTCTGGGACATAGATGCGAGAAAGTGATTCTCGGAGAGCGATTTCCTGTTCTTCGGTTGGGAGTTGAGATTTGATGTCTTCAGAGAGTGAGGGCTTTCTAGTCTTATCACTAGCATTCAGTTCTGTGTAGTCGTATGCGATTTCTGCCCAAAGTATGTTCTGTTTCCTCTTTTCTTCTGACAGCACAGTAGAAGAGGATCTTACAAATGGCATGAGTTGTGAGGGAGTCCCTTTCCTCGTTTTTAGGAATGCTGTACTGTACATGTTATACCTTTTGACAATTAGCGGCGTTGGATCGCAGTTGCTGGCCAGTCCGATTCCCATCCGGGCGTCGTAGAATTCGGTTTCAACTGGTTGGTTTAATAGACATAAGATGTTTGCTGCCTTTTTCCTAAGGTGAAGTTGCTCCTCAAGTTCTTTCACCTTGCGGTATAGTCTAATTCTTTCCTTCGTAAGGAGTTCATATTGGGCGGCCGTCAGGAGGCGAGAAGTTTCACATGAACTAATGGCTAGTGTAGATTCCTTAACCTTAGTCTCACTTTGTTTGTTCTTACTTTGCAGACGTTTGACTAACGCTTCAGAGGCCATTAGACGTTCGTTTGCGCAAGCAAGTTCTTCTACTTTTAGACTAAGTAAGGCATAGTTGTTTTCAAATTTTAGTCTAAGTTCATCATAATCTCTAGCGTCTACGGTGGGTTTCTTAATGGTGTGTCGGTGATTAAACACATCATCGAGTTGCGAGATTCGTACCTCAGACTCAGCGTTGGTAGGAGTCTTAGCTGTGTTTTCACCGTGTGACCCATCTCCTCGTCCTCGTCATGTTCGACCAGCCTTGCCATGCAGCAATCTTCATCCTTAGGCTCCTCGTCTTCTGAAGTGTCATTCACCCATTCAGCTTCTTCGGTGAGTAGGGCTTTCCCACTTTCCATCTTGCGGGTCATTCTGGCCTTTCGGTCGTAGTACCCGGAGTCCTTCACGCGTGGGGCGTGGCATTCTTTGGCAAAGTGGCCTGTCTTTCCACACCGAAAGCACTTCACAGACTTTTGAGGTGCGGAGTCCTCTGCTTTCTTTGTCGGCTTAGTTTCCTCTGTGGGAGTGGTTTTTGTGGTGCCGCTATAGGTTCTTTGGCGATTGGAGGAGGATGAGGATTTTTTTCCGATCTTTTTGAGACCAACTTAGTGAGCATTGCCAGTTGCTTGCGTATATCACGAACATCTTCATCTGATTCTGTATCGGCTTCGGATCCTGAAGAGGTGTCAGATACAACAGCTGGTAGCTTCCCTTTGTTCTGTTTGATCTTAGTGGTGGAAGATCGTTCATTGGTTTTGTTCGAGAGGAGTGCCAGTGGGTCGACTCGAGTGTTGGTGGACTGAGGTTGCACGTAAGGAGCATAGGCAGACAAACTGTCATAGAGAGCATGGATGGAAGTGTTGGAGAGGTCCTTACTCTGAATCATCATCACGATTGCATTGCCCCAATGTGGTTTGAGGCTACCAAGGAAGCGATTGTTGATATCGAATTTGTCCCTCGAGATCCTGGCTTTCTTGAGTTCATTGATGATCTTCAAGTATCGGAGGTATGTGTCACGCAGTTCCTCTCCTTCATAGGCCTGGAAGAGTTCATACTGCGAGAGACATGCTGATTTCCTCGCCTGTGCACTTTCAGTTGTGCCTGCCATAATTTCTGCAAGTTCATCCCATATCTCCTTAGCAGTTGTGCAGCACTCAACGTGACCGTAGACCTCGTTTCCAAAAGCCTGGAAGAGGTATCCTTTGGCAGTCTCGTCGGCCTGTGCACGAGCCAGTTCATCCTCATTGATGGGACCTCTTGGAGTGCGGCGTTCATCCATGGGAGGGTTTGCGTTTGGCTGTGCAGGGATGGTTGTCCAGAACTGTGCTGGGCCGTTGAAGATGGAGTCCAGAAGGTAATGAGAGAGTGGTGCGCCTTTGTTCCTGATGAACGTGAGGAACCGGTTTGTCCATATGCTGTAGTCGCCTTGTCGCAGCATCGGAGGCCTGGTGTCGGAGCCCACCATGGAGATGTCATTCGTGGTAGACATGGTTGGTGCAGTCGAATCGTCCGTGGTATTGATCTTGCGTAGATAAGAAAGTTAGTAACGAACGATATGAGAAATACGAGTTTGATGAGTAGAGTTTTGAGAATAAAATTGTTTAAAGAATTTCTTAGAACTAAGTGAGCATGTGTGATGGTCGATAATGTATGAAAGAGAAATATATCTTGAAATTTGGAGTAGTTCTAGAAATTTAAATTGAGACTTGGGGAGCAAAAACAAATTTTATCTCAAAAGTGGTCTAGGGAGATAGTTCTAAAGTGTGAGGATCAAATCTTAAAAAGTTTGAAAAAAAAAAATTTAACCCAAGAAGATTTTAACACTAGAAAGACTTAACACGAAAGAGGAAAAAAAAATTCGCAGCTCAAGGAGACGTGATTAGTGAAATGTTATCCGAGAAATCACAGGTGAAAATTTTCTCGGATTTAAAAGTTTCGCGTGTGGGAATGATTCTAAGTTGAGAGTTTTAAATTCTTCACACGAAAATTTCGCAAGTTAAATAGAATCGCATCGAGTGGTGAAGTGTGATTTTTAGGAAATTTTCTCGGATTTGGGAGAGACGTGGTTTTGAAAGACTTTCTCAGATGAGATAAACTTTCTCGGCTTAGAAAAACTTTCTCGGATGTGAAGATTTTCAACAAGATGCCTTCCTGTTGATTGTAGCCCTTCGCATTTGGTTCATTCTTCTTATTTTTGAATACCCATTTGGTTCAGATTATTGTTTTCCCATGTGGATGGGGTACTAAGGTCCACACTTGAAGACGTTCGAATTGATGAAATTTTTCTTGCATCGCAATTATTCAATCCGAGTCTCGTAGTGCATCTGCTACTTTAGTAGGCTCATTTTGGCTTAAGACGCAGCTGAAAAGATTGAGCTGACAACGTGTCCTTACTCCGCTCGAAAGATCGCCAATTATTTGATCAAACCAGATGGGAACTAGTCCACTTATGCTCATGCGGCAGGGCTAAGGAAGATACTTCAGCCAGTTGCGGTTCTAGATTTCCAATGATCTCCGATTGTTCAATTGTTTGAGGAAGTTCAACTTCTGCACTAGGAACGATCGTCTTTGATAATTCTTCCTCAGTAACCATTGTAGGTTCTTCGTTATTCTGTGGCAATTCTAAATCGGGTGAGGTAGGGACGTGAGAAATACTTGGTACATCGGTCTCGTTAGGTGGAGAATCCACTATAGGTGTGTATGACCGATATACGGGCTCGAAGAGAGAGTCCTCTGATCGTCTAATGCGAGTCTTAATGCTTCTTGTGACGTCGATTTCGAAGTTGTTGCCATTTCCTGTTTGTTTTCTGCCAACACACCAGTGAAAACAGGTTCTGAACTTTTGTATTCAGAAGCTATTTGGTTGGATACGGGTCCTGAACTGAGGTGTGCAGGAGCCGTCGGGTTAAGCACGGGTCCTGGACTATCTTGACCAGAAGCCATATCCGCCACTTCGTGGAAAGTGACGTTGTAGCTTTCTTTGATTGTGTTGTTGGACTTGATATATACTCGGTACGCTTTCGAGGTTGAAGAATACCCGACGAAAGTCGCTTCGAATGCTTTAGGGTCGAACTTGGCACGTTGCTCTCGGTCGTTCGCCACAAAGCACTTGCACCCGAAGACTTTAAAGAAAGAGATATTGGGTACTCTATTATTCACAATCTCGTACGGAGTCTTGTTGAACCTTTTGTGAACCACCGTCGTGTTTTGAGTAAAACAGGCGGTATTAACTGCTTCAGCCCATAGAAAGTGTGGAAGTCCGGAATGAATCAGCATTGTCCGAGCTGCTTCCACTATTGTTCGATTTTTCCTTTCAACGACCCCATTTTGTTGTGGTGTTTTTGCGGCTGAGAATTGTTGACTTATCCCAATTTTCTGATGAAATTCACTGAGACGTCTGTTCTTGAACTCAGTTCCATTGTCTGTTCGAATGACTTGGATAGTCTGTTGCAGCAGATTTTGAGTAGTGTTCACAAAGTTAATGATCAAGTCCCCGGTCTCATCTTTGGTTCGGAGGAACTTTGTCCAAGTGTAGCGAGAGTAGTCATCGACGATCTCTAGCACGTATTTTCTTCCATTTATGCTTTGTGTCTGCATCGGCCCACAGAGATCCATGTGGAATAGTTCCAGTGGTCGAGATGTAGACGCAAGTTGCTTGATGTGATGGGATGCTCGCTTCATTTTTCCTAATTGGCATGCCCAACACTGATGCTCCCTTTGTAGTAGTATAGTTGGCAGACCATGAACCAACTTTTTCGTAGAAAGACGTTGGAGAGCTTTCATATTCAGATGAGACAGTAGTTGATGCCATAAGCTGTTCCTCTGTAAATCAATCTGAGATATGAGGCATACAACTCTCGAGGGCCGCACGGACGTCAGGTTAATCGTGTAAAGATTTGATTTCCAAAGTCCATAGAGGAGTTCTATGTCCTGACTGTCCAAAATTTTGCACCGGTCAGCATGAAAGACCACCTGGAAGCCTTTGTCAGAGAATTGGCCTATGCTGAACAAGTTATGGCGGAGGCCTTCGACGTATGAGACATCTTTTATACTCAGATTCTTCAGAATGATATCCCCAAGTCCTAGAATCGGGGCTGAATCATTGTTCCCAAATCTGACTTTGCCATTTGGCTGGTCATTGTAGTTGCTCAGCACTTCTTGATTTCCCGTCATGTGTGTGGAGCAACCCGAGTCAAGGTACCACACATGATGTATCTGCAAAAACAGATTAGAGAGCTTCAGGTACCCATTTAAACATGGGTCCTCTCAGATTAGCAGAATTTTTTGGTTCTGATATGGTTCCAAAATAATTATTTGGGGGAGTTTTGATAACCCGAGCCACTTTCGGAGAAGTGGATTTGGGTTTGACCTCTTTAGGTGACTTGGGGCTTTTCGGCTTTTGTCGACCTAGGCGGAGATTTAGAACCCATTTGGGTTGAACCTTGCAGGGAAGGTTAATTTCAGCACGTACAAATGCTTTGTTAGGTTTGATTGAGGAAAAGATCTTTTCTTGATGTAATCTCCTAAGGTGTTTGGGGGATTTAATCTCTACGGGATACCTTAGGTGAGTACAAGCATGTACAGTGCTATAACCGTTCTTTATGGCTGGATCTTGTTTCCTACGAGTCTTCCTAGTGGCATTTGTTTCAGAATGATTAATTTTTGACGTAGAGCCTATTTCGAAGTTGGTGCTTCTAAAGGTGATCGGCTGAAGTGAACAAGTAGAAGCAACTATTTTAAATGTGGAAATAGCTCTTTATTTCTACGAGTGTTTTTTATTGTAACAGAAGGAGTAGCATGCTCAGAAACATTTAAATCTAATGGCTCCTTCTTTATCTTAGTGCTAGACACTCTCGCCTTTGTTTTTGGTGCTGACGCTACGCCCCCTGTAGACGTAGGTAAAGTAAAATCATAGCACTTTTAACAGAATTATTTTTACAGTTTTTATCTTTCAAAGGCGATTTTTCATTTTTCACGCTTTTTGTAATAGCGTGAGAGGTAGTTTGGGAGACGAGGAAGCCTTGAGATTTTCCATCACCTTAAAGAATTTTTTCTTTTCAGCTTCGAAATTCTCTCGTTCTTTTTCTAACTTTGCCTGTGACTCCTCTATCTGTTTTATGATAGGGGGTTTGTAGAGAGAATTTTTATAATTAACGGCTTTAACTTCCTCGTGGTGTGTTTGAGAGTCAGGAGGTAGAACTTGAACTAAATTGCAGACCTGTGTTAGAGTTTCTTTCCTATTTTTGTCCCTTTCATTTAGTTCTTTGTAGTCAAAGGGGATTTCTGGACCATGTGAACCTTGTCTGGTGGATGAATCGAAAGTATTTTCATATGACGATTCAGTAAAATTTCTAAGAGAGGTTATTCCTAAGCCCATGTGTTTAACATCGTATATTTCTTTCTTTTGTAAAACACGCGGGTTAGTGAAACCGATGCCTTCTATAGGATTATAGAACTCTATATCCTTGGGCTTGTTCAAAAATATCGTCTGTTCGGATTGTCCCCTACGCGTAACTATATCGTCTAATTTCTTTACTTTGGCATATAGTTTCTTGCGTTCCTCACCTAGGAGAGCATAATTATTTTCCACGGTTAGTTTAGCGGCTTGACAGGCGTCCAAATCCTTACTAAGCTCACTAATCTTAGCATTTGATGTTTCTAATTGAGCTTCTAAGTTACTGATCTTAGAGGTAGCTTCGGTTATCCTACAATTTAAAATGGCTTTCTCGTTGAGATTTCTAACCAAGCAATTGTAGTTATTTGCTAGCCTATCTTCTAATTCCTTAATCTTTCGCTCTTTTGTCCTAGTTGAGGTTGACTAGTCTCTCTAGAATGGAGGCTCTTAGTAAGTTCACCTATTTTTGCACTAGAGCTCCTAAGTTCTAATTCGAGACTATTTATCTTCTCCTGTGATCTCGCAAGTTTATCCTCTACTTCCTTAATACTTTTCTGCTCACGTTTCATGTTAGCATATTGTTTTTTATATGAATCTAACATGGTCAATAATGTGGAGGAAGAGACTACCTCTTGTGACGAAGTGGATGCGTTGTCGTCGTCCGTACGATTGGATGTCCCGGCGTCTGATTCGTTGTCGAGATGGTCCATGAGAGTTAAATTCTCTTCTTCAGAACTCGACGTGTCCTCGAGCCATTGGTCCTGTTCGGCCATGAGAGCTACTCCAGCTTCTTCCTGTTTTGTCAATTGGAGCTTTCTGGAGTAGTAGGTGGCATCTCTCTTCTTCGGAAGAGTGCACTCTCTGGCGAAGTGACCTGGCTTGCCACAGTTGAAGCATTTGTTAGCCTTCTTAGGATTCTTGACATCGGAGCACGTTCTTTGTTTTTAAAGCTTGTAGTCCGAAGTCGGTTGGCTAAGGTTGAAGACTTATTCTTGAAGTAATTCTTGCTCATGATTTGTCCAGAGCTAACTGCTTTCCTAGAGCTTTCAGATTTGGTTCAACGTCGGAGTCCGATTCTTCTTCCGACTCTGAAGGTGAAGGAGGCCTGACGGTCTTTTCCTTTCTTGATCTTGTGCTCCTCTTCTCCGAGACTAAGGCAACAGTGTCTTCGTTTTGTTTGCCTTTCTGCTCCTTGAGAATCTCGCTTATATCATCCTCATGCTGTGCGAGATTGTCAAACACGGCATGGACATCCAACTCCTCTAAATCTTTATTTTGTCGAATCTGAGTGGATATCTTCTTCCATTCCGCGGGCAGAGAAGATAGAAATCTGATGTTTGTCTCCATGTTGGTCTTCATGATCTCTATCTTCCTCATCTATGGTAGATCTCGTATAGACTCTCCTCAGGCTTTACTTTGAAGGAGTCGTAAGCGGTGAGAATGTTCGCCTTTTTGGCCTTTATGCCAACTTCCGTCTTGTGCATCTTCCTATGCAGTTCATCCCACATTCCTTTAGCCGATGAAAGGCTATCTATCTCTCGGTATATGTCGTTGGGGATGCCCTGCATGAGGGTGTTCATGGCTACTAGATCTGCCTTAGCTCAAGCTCTCTCCTCAATTGTGTACTCCCTAGGCTCCTTCAGTCGCCTAGATGCAGGAATTTGAGGAGTTGCCGTTTCGTCACCGAGGACATGTACCCAAAACTGTGCGGGTCCCTCTTCTAGTGACTTCAGTAAATTCTCGGCCTGATCTTTTAGAGCGATGAAATTGAGGAAGCGGCTCCTCCACACGGTATATTCGCCTCGTTGCAAAATCGGTGGACGGTTGTCATTTCCGAGCGAGTATGCATCCATTTTGTTTTGTAGTCGAGTTGTTGAAGGATCTTCGTTAGGTGTTTTGAATTTTTGAAGATGATGTAATGTGCTTCACAAGTGACAAAGTTCGTTAGTAGCGTTTGATTCGAAAAATGGATCGAGTATTTTCGATTCAATCTTAAAACTTTGATCAAAAATAATTTCGTCAATATAGAATATAGTGTGTACTGTTTACGTGCGAGATAGTTTGTCAGTGAAATTTTTTTCGAGCGAAAGAAATTGCCCAAAATCGTTCGGTCGAGAAAAATTTCCGGATCGTGAATTTAGTTTGATCGTAAAGAAACAGGACGTTAGTAAGTTTCTCGACAAGTCAAAATAAATCGGTTGACTGGAAAATTTTCTCGCATGTAAATGATTTTTAGCTTGGTCAAACTTTAAATGTGTGACCGAAAATGATTCTCAAGAGAAAGTTTTTACGCGTGTAAAGTCAAAATTGGTCTCCCTCGAAAAAGATTTTCGCTAAATAATGCTCGAGAAATATTTCTAACTAAAATCGTTTCTAGTGTTGATGATTTTAGCACCGACTTCATATTCTGATCGAGAAAAATTATCGCGCCAAGTTTTTCGATCGAGAAATTAATCCGATCGCAAAACCTAGAGAGAAAAATTAGAACGATCGAAAAAAATCACAGAATACAGTTATCACAGATTCAAGCAAAAACAAGGAATTAGACACTGAAATTTCAGGTAATTGCTCGCAATCCTTTACTGACTACGCACGAACAAGCAATTAAACACGTTATGAAGCAAAATATGTCAGATTTGATCAAAATCAGAACGTGTTCTTCATGTTCATCGCAAACAGCCACTTCGCATAATCGATTTAATCCTGAAAATCGAAGTTCAAACAGCTACAGAACTGATCGCAATCATGATCTAGCACTTAAACAAGCACAGAAACATCAAATTCAAGTCAATTAAGCACAGAATTATGCTATTGGATCGAAAACAGATTTCGCGCCAAACTGTTCTTCGATGAACAGTAAACAGAATTAAATTTTCGATTCAAATCTAACAATTTTTGATTCAAAACAGAACGAATCTGCTCTGATACCAACTGTTAGGTCATACGATTAACAAACTCTAATTCGTCATACGATGGCCCTGGCATTGGCGGCGACCTCGGCGGCGTATGGAAGTTGCCTCCATGCATGGACGGCGACCTCGGCGGCTCGTAGTTACAGCCCATGCCCCTCTCTTCGTCTTGCCCTGATCTGATAGAGAGCTGAGGGACGGACTCTGCTTCGTAATTGGGTTCGGTTGCCGCCCGCCGGCCAAGATGTCCTCGTACCGCACGACGACTGCACCTAACTTCTTCCCCTTGCATCAGTAGAGATTCGATCGAAAAACTCATTGGAAGAACGAGAGAGAGATTCGATTAGAGTGAGAAAGTTACTGTTGTTTCTCTCTCTAGAAATTGAATTGTAAGCCTTTCGGATCAATCTTCAAAACTTTCTCTATTAAGCTCAATTGATTTACATGTATTTATACCAAACAAACTTGGTATAAATATCAAACTAGTCCTAATCTAAGGACTACTATACAAAACGCCCCTAATTACAAGGACAACTAATAATATCAGGCACAATTAAACGTATACTCTACAGATATACTGGCTCGAATAGAGAGTCCAAATCGTCCAATGCAAGTCTCGTTGCTTCTTCTGACGTTGAATCCGGAGTTGTTGCCATCTTCTGTTGGTTTTGTGCCAACACACCAGTGAAAACAGGTTCTGAAATGTTATATTCAGAAGCTATCTGGTTAGGTACGGGTCCTGAACTGAGGTGTGCAGGAGCCATCGGGTTGAGCACGGGTTCTGGACTGAAGTGACCAGAAGCCATCTCCGCCACTTCGTGGAAAGTGACATTGCAGCTTTCTTTGATTGTGTGGTTGGACTTGATGTATAATCGGTACGCTTTCGAGGTTGAGGAATACCCGACGAAAGTGGCTTCGAATGCTTTAGGGTCGAACTTAGCATGTTGCTCTCGGTCGTTCGCCACAAAGCACTTGCACCCAAAGACTTTAAAGAATGAGATGTTGGGTACTCGTTTGTTGATAATTTCGTACGGAGTCTTGTCAAAGAGCTTGTGAACCACCGTCCTGTTTTGAGTGAAACAGGCGGTATTTACTGCTTCCGCCCAGAGAAAATGTGGAAGACCAGAGTGGATGAGCATCGTACGCGCGGCTTCCACTATTGTTCTTTCGTTCGACTACCCCGTTCTGTTGAGGAGTCTTGGCGGCTGAAAATTGTTGACTCATTCCAAGTTTCTGATAAAATTCACTGAGACATTTGTTCTTGAACTCAGTGTCATTGTCTGTTCGAATGAATTGGCTAGTCTGCTGCAGCAAATTTTGAGTAGAGTTCACGAAATTGACGATCAAGTCCCCTGTCTCATCTTTTGTTCGGAGAAACCTTGTCCATGTGTAGCGAGAGTAGTCATCGACTATGAACAGCAGATACTTGCGTCCATTTATGCTCTGTTTCTTCATCGGTCCACAGTGGTCCATATGTAGCAGTTCTAGAGGACGTGAAGTAGAGGCCACTTGTTTGATATGATGAGATGCTCGCTTCATTTTTCCTAATTGGCACGCCGAACAGTGATGCTCTTTTTGTAAAGTTATAGTTGGAAGACCATGAACCAACTTTTTCGTTGAGAGACGTTGAAGAGCTTTATGTTGAGATGAGACATGAGTTGATGCCATAAACTGTTCCTCTGAATTATAGTATGAGATATGAGGCAAACAGCTGTCGAGGGCCGCACGGATGTCAGGTTTATCGTGCATAGATTTGATTTCGGAAGTCCTTGTACGAGTTTTGTGTCCAGACTATCCAAAATTCTGCACCGGTCAGCGTGAAAGACCACCTGGAACCCTTTGTCACAGAACTGGCCTATGCTGAACAAGTTATGGCGGAGGCCTTCGACGTATGAGACATCTTTTATAGTCAGATTCTCCAGAATGATATTCCCAAGTCCTTGAATCGGGGCTGAATCGTTGTTTCCAAACCTGACTTTTCCATTCAGTCGGTCTTGATAGTTGCTCAGCAGCTCTTGATTTCACGTCATGTATGTGGAGCAACCAGAGTCGAGGTACCACACATGATGCATCTACAAAAACAAGTTAGAGAGCTTTAGGTACCCACTTAAGCATGGGTCCTTTCAGATTAGCAGATTTAGTTTTAGGTTCAGATATGATTCCTAAATTATTTTCGATAGGAACTTTAGCGACCCCAGTTGCCTTCAAGGAAGTAACTTTGGGTTTGGCTTTAACAGACTTAGCCTTTATGACTTTTGTCATCTTAGGAGATGTTTCAGGAACCCAAGTGGATTGAACCTGGCAGGGAAGTTGAATTACAGCACGTACAAATGTTTTGGTAGGCTTGACTTAGGAGAAAAAATCTTTCCTTTTGATAATCTCCTAAGGTGCTTGGGGGATTCAATCTTTACAGGATACCTTAGGTGAGTACAAGCATGTACGGCTCCATAAGCTTTCTTTATGGCTGGATCTTGTTTCCTCCGAGTCTTCCTTGTTGTATTTGTTTCAGAATGACTAATTTTAGCTTTAGATGTAGAGCCTATTTCGTAAATTGGTGCTTCTAAAGGTGATGGGTTGAAGAGTACACGTAGAAGCAATTACTCTAAGCGAAGAATTGACTCTTTTATTTCTACGAGTGTCATTTATTCGTACAGAAGGAGTAACATTCTTAAGCTTACTCAAATCTACTTGCTCCTTCTTAAGGCTAGACACTCTCGCCTTCGATTTAGTGCTTGCCCTACGTTCCCTGTAGACGTAGGTAAAGTAATTTTAGTCTTAGCACTCTTAATAGAATTATTAATAAACTTTTGATCTTTCGAAGGTGATTTTTCAATTTTCACGCTTTGAAGTATAGCGTGAGAGGTAGCTTGGGAGGATGAGGAAGCTTTGAGGTTTTTCATCTCTTTGAATAACTTTTTCTTTTCAGCTTCGAAATTCTCTCTTCCTTTGTCTAATTTAGCTTGAGATTCCTCTATCTGTTTTATTAGAGGAGGTATGTATAGAGAATTTTTATAATGAACGTCTTTGACTTCCTCGTTGTGTGCTTGAGATTCAGGAGGTAGGACTTGAACTAAATCACAGATAGGGTTAAAGAAGGTTTCATATTTCCGTCTCTTTCATTTAGTTCAGTGTAGTCAAAGGGGATCTCAGGCCCATGTGAGGCTTTTCTCATAGATGAATCATAATTATTTTGAGACGTCGATTCAGTAAATTCTCTAAGAGAGGTTACTCCTAAACCCATGTTCTTAATATCATAAATTTCCTTTTTCCGTAGAACTCGTGGGTTAGTAAAACATATGCCTTCTATAGGATTATAGAACTCTATATCATTGGGCTTGTTCAAAAATATCGTCTGTTCGGATTGTCCCCTACGCGTAACTATATCATCTAATTTCTTAATTTTAGCATATAGTTTCTTGCGTTCCTCACCTAGGAGAGCATAATTTTTTTCTATCGTCAGTTTGGCGGCTTGAAAGGCGTCTAGTTCTTTACTAAGCTCACTAATCTTAGCATTTTATATTTCTAATTGAGCTTCTAAGTTAGTGATCTTAGTGGTAGCTTCGTTTATCCTACAATTTAGGGTGGCTTTATCATTGAGATTTTAACCAAGCTATTGTAGTTATTTGCTAGCCTATCTTCTAACTCCTTAATTTTTTCGCTATGCTGTCCTATTTGAGGTTGACTAGTCTCCCTAGAATGTGTGCTCTTAGTAAGTTCTTTTATCTTAGCACTAGAGCTCCTAACTTCTGATTCGAGACTTTTTATCCTCTCCTGAGACCTAGAAAGTTTGTCCTCTACTTCCTTCTGCTCACGTTTCATGTTAGCATATTGTTTTTGATATGAATCTAACATGGTCAATAATGTGAAAGAAGAGACTACCTCTTGTGAAGAGGTGAATTCGTTTTCGTCGTCCGTATGATTGGCAGTTTCAGCGTCCGATTCATTGTCGAGACGGGCCATGAGGCTAAATTCTCTTCTTCAGAACTCGATGTGTCATCGAGCCATTGGTCTTGTTTGGCCATGAGAGCTACTCCAGCTTCCTTCTGTTTTAGTCAATTGGAGCTTCCTGGAGTAGTAGTTGGCATCTCTCTTCTTCGGAAGAGTGCACTCTCTAGCAAAGTGACCTGGCTTGCAGCTGAAGCATTTGTTAGCTCTTTTGGGTTATTGACTTCGGAGCTCTTTGGTGCACGTTCTTTGTTTTTAGAGCTTGTAGTCCGAAGTCTGTTGGCTGAGGTTGAAGTCTTCTTCTTGAAGTACTTTTTGCTCATCATCTTTCCTATCAAGGCCAACTGCTTCCCTAGGGCATTTATATTTGGCTCAACGTCGGAGTCCGATTCTTTTTCCGACTCTAAAGGTGAAGGAGGCCTAACGATCTTTTCTTTTCTTGGCTTTGAGCTCATCTTCTCTGAGACTAAGGCAACCGTGTCTTCGATCTGTTTTTCTGTTTCTTTTGAATCTCGCTTATGTCATCCTCATGTTGTGTGAGATTGTCAAACACGACATGGATATCCAGCTCTCTAGATCTTTATTCTGTCGAATTTGAGTGGATATCTTTTTCCATTCCGCGGGCATGGAAGAGAGAAATCTGATGTTTGTCTCCATGTTGTTCTTCGTGATTTCTATCTTCCTCATCTCGTTGAGAAGAGTGAGGTATCTTTGGTAGATCTCATATAGTCTTTCCTCCGGCTTTGCTTTGAAGGAGTCGTAAGCAGTGAGAATGTTCGCCTATTTGGCCTTTATGCCAACTTCCGTCCTCTGCATCATCCTATGCAATTCATCTCACATTCCTTTAGCCGATGAAAGGCTATCAATCTGTCTATATATGTGGTTGGGGATACCCTGCATGAGGGTATTCATGGCTACTAGATCAGCCTTAGCTCGAGCCCTTTCCTCGATTGAGTACTCCCTAGGCTCCTTCAGTCGCCTAGATGCGGGAATTTGAGGAGTTTCCTATTCATCACCGGGGACATTCACCCAAAACTGTGCGGGTCCCTCTTCTAGTGATTTCAGCAAATTCTCGGCTTGATCTTTTAAAGCGATGAAATTGAGGAAGCGGCTTCTCCAAACGGTGTATTCGCCACGTAGCAAGATCGGCGGACGATTGTCATTTCCAAGCGGGTATGCATCCATCTTGTTTTGTGGTAGAGTTGTTGAAGGATCTTCGTTAAGTGTTTTGAAGGTTTTGAAGATGATGTAATGTGCTTCACAAGTGACAAAGTTCGTTAGTAGCGTTTGATTCGTAAAATAGTTCGAGAATTATTTTCGATTCAATCTTTAAAGTTTGATCGAAATTAATTTCGTCGAAATTGAGTATAATGTGTACTGTTCTCGTGCGAGAAGTTCTGTCAGTGAAATATTTTTCGAGCGAAATAAATTGCCGAAAATCGTTCGGTCGAGAAAAATTTCCAGATCGTGAATTTATTTCGATCGTAAAGAAACAGTACGTTAGTAAGTTTCTCGACAAGTCAAAATAAATCTGTTGACTAGAAAAGTTTTTCGCCTGTAAATGATTTTTAGCTTGGTCAAACTTTAAAGGTCTGACCGAAAATGTTTCTCGAGAGAACGTTTTTACTCATGCAAAGTCAAAATTGGTCTCTCTCGAAAAAGATTTCCGCTGAATAATGCTCGAGAAATATTTCTAACTAAAATCGTTTCTAGTGTTGACGATTCTAGCGCTGAATTCATATTCTAACCGAGAAAAATTCTCGCGCCAAGTTTTTCGATCGAGAAATTAATCTGATCGTAAACCTAGCGAGAAAAATTAGAACGATCGAGAAAAATTACAGAAAACGATTAACACAGATTCAAGCAAAAACAACAAATTACACAGTGAAATTTCAGGTAATTGCTCGCAATCATTTACTAACTACGCACGAACAAGCGATTAAACACGTTATGAAGCAAAGTATCGAATTTGATCAAAACTAGAACGTGTTCTTCATGTTCTTTGCAAACAGTAAATCACAGAATCGATTTAATCCTAAAAACAAAGTTCAAACAGCTACAAATCTGCTCGCAATCATCATTTAACACTTAAGCGAGCACAGAAACACAAATTCAATCTCAATTAAGCACAGAATTAAGCTATCGATCGAAAATAATTTTTCGCGCCAAACTGTTCTTCGATGAACAGTAATCAGAAAAAGATTTTCAATCCAATTCTAACAATTTTTGATTCAAAACAGAACGAATCTGCTCTGATACCAATTGTTAGGTCCTACGATTAACAACTCTATTATCGTAGGCATGAACTCTAAGTAATTGGATGATAATGATCGACATTAAGATTCGATCGAAAAACTCAAATGAAGAACAAGAGAGAGAATTCGAGTAGAGTGAGAAAGTTACTATTGTTTCTCTCTCTAGAAATAGAATTGCAAGCCTTTCGGATCAATTTCCAAAACTTTCTCTATTGATTGCGATTGATTACAAAGTATTTGTACCAAACACACTTGGTATAAATATCTATCTAGTCCTAATCTACAGACTAATACAAATAAGCCCCTAATTACAAGGACAACTAATGAAATCAAAGCACAATTAGAATTGATCTTCTACATATTATTTTTTGCAACTATAAAAAGGTGTAAGTTAATAAGACTACATGAAAATATAAATAGCTAAAAAAAGTATGCTTAATTTCTAGCAATATATTTAATAATCCGAATAGATGCCGTACACATGAATCCGCTGTAGCAAACTTCTCTTGGATGCAAGTGGCAAAAGACACTGTTGGTCCCTATTTGATCCAACAACACTGACCTAGGACGATTTACCACGCTAATAATGAAAGTTTTAAAGATCGAACGTGGGGTGGGTTAGTGTAGACGATGGGTGCTTTGAAAATGCTTTGTTTTACTATTCAACACACACGCACTCACATATACTACACCAAAAACACACACCCTAATGAATTAGGGTTTGAGGGTATATATACCACATAAGTTGATATATTATACCCCTAATAACTAAGAACTAGAATATTACAAACTAGCCCAAAGTTAATTAAGTATAAACCAACTAAGATAAACATATTGAAATTGAACACTATAAAATATTCCTAACAATCTCCCCCCTTAGTGTTCAATCTTCAATTCAGCACGAGTTATCTTTGTTGGGCACATGGAGAATCTCTCGAGTCCTAGCAATCTCCCCCTTGCTCCCCCTGCAAAGGCTATCTCCTTTCTTGTGGAGGATTTGAATGCACTTTCAGCTAGAACTCTCTTGTCTTGACGCTATACGTTGTAGATCGGACGTATGCTGTGATCCACGCCCCGATATTCGTTTCTTGATGATGTCGCAGATCTTTGAAATTTTGTTTGCATCTTGTCCTTGTCTTTTTCCGTTGTCTTTTTCCGTATTTTGAAGTCGTCAAGTCTTCTCCAATCTTCTTCTTCTCAGCGCCAGATTCGTCTTCGTCGAAGGAAGTTATCTAGTTCGGCCTCGAAGAAGCTTGTCTGGCTCCAGAAGAAGATATGTGTGGGATGTCTTTTAACATGTGCCAAAGCTCCTCCGGAATGTGACATTGTAGGTACCAGTGGAGTTCAGCTTCATCGTGGTAAGCGCGGCGGAATTTGATGGTGAGTGTGGGATGTGTTCTAAAATGTGCCAAGGCTCCTTCTGAATTAGCGTTTGAGTGCAGCAGAGCCCGGCTCCATAGTGGTACGCACGGCGGAAATGGTGGGTGGTCCGACCTGGTTGTTTATACGTATCCCCTTCTCCCCCCTCATGGCGATTCGTGTTAACGAGATCGGCATGCTTGTATAGGAGTCGAGAAAATATACAAACGACAGGTCGGTGCGGGTAATATCCAGACGGAGCAACTAAGGCAATCCGTCGACACGAGTTCAGAGTTAAACTCTGAGACGCGGCCTGTGAGAACAGGGCTTAGAACCGGAACCACATAGGCGTTCCGTTAACATCGATCTAGGAGTGTAGCTCGCAGACGATGGTCTGATGCCGTTGTTGTTTTGATGTTGCAACGGTAGGACTTCCTTCCGATCATTGAAGCATGTCTTAGAATGACATGTCTACGGAAGTTCAGATCTGGTCACAAAGTCCATATGAGAAAAGGTGTATGTGTCCTAAAAAAATATAAAATATTATGGAAGTGAGGACACCTAGACTCGATGTGTTCAAGAAAGTTCAGTGATGTGGGGCTAACTACCACTTAATTCAATATCTCCCGCTTCCAAGTGAAGCAGTGATAGCATACGTGGCTCCCCCGTGATTTGATGAAACACCGGTCTTTTGGGAGATCGATGAGTGGATAAGGCTCGGTTGTGCATGCGCCATTGGACCAAATGAGGCGACTTCTACCCGGGAGCTGATAAAAATCAGCTCCTGCACCTATATGGGATGGCCCGAAAATTTTGTGAGGTGAGGATTTTTTGTATCTTTCGTTCTTCGGTATTGTCAAGAATTGCCAAATGGGAATGTGGCTTATGGACTATCTTCACTAACACTTGGCTACGTTCCGGGGTTAGGTTCAGTTTGGTCTGACTGAACCATGGGAACCTAGAATCCATGCGTCCGTCAATTTTGGTGTGTGCTGCTTCATCAGCAAGTCGGAGCAGGGTGGTTGAGAGCATCTTTGTGTTTGTGTATGGATGTCATGCCTTTTGTAATTCTTGAACTCTCGAGGGTCGAGTTTTCAAGTGAAGTCCGTCTTGGGAGGTGGAAGCGTCTGAGAGGGTTTTTCTTTCTTTTCCCCCTTTTTTTTTGCTTTTCTTTTTTTTTACTATGTATACATATATATATATTATCGTAATAGTAGTAGATAAGTAGTATCATAGTAATAATAGATATAGGAATATGTATACGTATATGTATATAGGTTAAATGAAGTTTCTCCCCCTCAAATCGTGCACCTAAGATGTGCTCCCCCTAAAAATGTACTCTCCCCTCACAAATAGGAGTGATACTCCCCCTCAATGCATGCACGTTTAAACAGGTAAGTTATCTCCCAATTAAACAAGCGTGAACGTATTTATCTATTTTCAGATCAGATGCAAACTAAAGAATTAATGTTCTTTAAAAATGCATTAGAATGTACGTTTTTCGCTATTTTAACACTTAAAATAGGTATTTTAACGATTCAGCTTATATGCATACGTGAATGTTTAAGCCTGTAGTTCTTTAAGATATATGCAGTTAAAATGTACCTATCATGGGGTATTAGACATTTCAGCACATATGCATGCGAAAATTTAATATTTAAAGTACATTTGAGTCATGCATGTTTATAATGTACCCTCGGGTTTTCAAAATAGGTATATTATCTTTACAGCTCGAGATGCATGTCAAATTTATTATGGTATGCATATAGAATTTTCCTACAAGTAGCTCGCATCGCTTACCAGTCGTGTATGTGGAGCAACCCAAGATACCATACACGCTGGGATGTTTGGCTGCCCTCTTCGCATACCAGTCAAGAGTGTGGAGCAGCTCTCTTAGTACCTACCCATGCTGGGAATCTGCAAAAACTTTATTCGGACTTTGGTACCCATTTGTGGATGGGTCCTCCCTTGTTAGCAGAAAACAAGTTACGCACATTTGGTTCATGTATTGATCCTAAATCATCCTTTAAAGTCCCATTAAATTTGATTAGTGATTTAGGAATCCAGGTTTGGTGAACCTTAGAGGGAAATGACAATTCAGCGCCGGTGAATGTATGTCTAGGTTTAGAAGACCTAAAGATTTTCTCCCTAACCAGTCGTATAACATGCTTTCTGGAACGAATTTGGACTGGGTATTTCAAGTAGGAATATGAGCTTATGGCGCTATATGCGTCATTGGATGATGAGTATTGCCTACGAGAGTTCACATCATTCACTATATAATGATGAGCGTGCGGGATTTGAGAAGTTCGTCTACGTAAGCTTGGAACTTCTTCGTTGCACGCTTCCCTTTTGATAGGAATGAGAGAGGAAAAACCTTGAACATTCTCTGCTTTAATTTTGGAAGATAATACTGATTTTCCTTTCTCCTTCCTAATCTTTATTTGTTCCTTAGCTATTTTTAGCGCTTTGCTTTTACTTAACGTTTCAGCTTCAGTCAAAATTGATTTAGAATGATTAGTAAAAGCCTTTTCAGTTTTAGGAACAAGGATGCTTCTTTTAGTTTTTGTTTTATTTACCTGTTTCGAGGAATATGTATTACTTGACAAATTATTGGAAACAGATAAAGACGGGGAATTTTTGAGATATAAAATTTCCTTTAAAAGCTTTTCCTTTTCAGCGCCAAAACCTATCCTTTCAGAGTCCAAAGTATCTTGTAAATCTTTCAATTTACGAAGAGTATCTGGAGTATCACATAGGGTAAGTTTTTTATGATATAAAATATTTTCCCCGTTAGGAATTAAGTTAGAAGGAGATTTTTGACCTGCTGGACCTATATTCGAAATAACATTCTCTAATCGTTTAATCTCAGAGTAAAGCATACGCTGCTCCTCTAAGACGGTCTCATATTTTGATGAGATTTCATTTCGCTCAGCTTCGCAAGAACGTAAATTTTTACTCATCTCACAGACCCTATTTTCACTATCTTCTAACTTAGTTTCTAAGCTAATTATATTTGACTTTGCGTTTGTCAAATCTAAGATAGGCTTTCTTGTTGCTTAAGCAACACAGAGTAATTATTAGCAAGACGTGCTTCTAATTCCTCAATCTTCCTAGCTTGAGCATCCATTTTTTGATTTTATATTTAATTAAAAAGTTGAAATTGGCTTTTGAAATTTCAGTGACGAAAAGTTTGGTTTACTCGAGAAATATTGTGAAGTATCGAAGAAAGTCGGCGTCGAAAATATTTTTGGCGTGCACCGAAAAATTTTGTGATGATTTCGAAAACTTCGAGAAAATGACCAAAAATTTCTCTATAATTTGCCAATTGTCCTAAGTAGATTATTGGATGATTGATCGTTGTCACGTGGGATTTGATTTCAAAAATTTGACAGAAAGGTAGTCTACACCGAAAATTTTTGGACTGGAAGGAAAATTATAAACGGGCGTTAGGACTGACTATGTATCGGGCGAAACTAGTAATTGGTACTGCAGCCTTTCGGGCGAAACTAGTAATTTTGGTACTGTAGATGATTTTAAATATTTGAATATTTCAATTTCGATGGAAATGAGTTTCGAGCGAAAGTCAGTTCGCTGAGAGAATTATAAAAGGTACTAAAATGCAGTTTCGATCGAAACGTACTCCGCGATTTATCAAATCAATTTGAAGGATTTAGGCAAAATTTTCAATTTCAATTGAACAGTTTCGATCGAAACGTACTTCGTGCGATTATCAAATCAATTTAAGGAAGTTCCGGCGATGATTAGTTTCGCCGTGTAAAATTAGAAATGCCTTTTGAAAATGTAAGTTTCGATCAATGAAAATGAGTTTCGGGCGAAACTCAAATGTGGCGAAAATACAAAATCAAGTAAAATCAAATCCGGCGAAACTCAAATCAGCTGAAATTAAATGTTTACTACAGTGCACATTCGCCCGATTGTGTGTTTCAATCTGAAAGATTTCTGGGCAGAATGACGAACTTCAGACTCGATTTCCACCTAAAACTCACTCAAATCAACTAATAAATGTTGGGTAAACTCTTCAGATCACTCAAAATCAACCTATTTAGCTCTTGAGCTTGCAAAATCAGCAGAATCAACTCAAAAACTCAAGAGCAAGCTGAAATTCGACCAAGAAAAAAAAATACCCAAAAATTTCAGAAATCCCACTCAAATCCGAACGTGATTGCTCTGATGCCACTTGTTGGTCCCTATTTGATCCAACAACACTGACCTAGGACGATTTACCACGCTAATAATGAAAGTTTTAAAGATCGAACGTGGGGTGGGTTAGTGTAGACGATGGGTGCTTTGAAAATGCTTTGTTTTACTATTCAACACACACGCACTCACATATACTACACCAAAAACACACCCTAATGAATTAGGGTTTGAGGGTATATATACCACATAAGTTGATATATTATACCCCTAATAACTAAGAACTAGAATATTACAAACTAGCCCAAAGTTAATTAATAATAACCAACTAAGATAAACATATTGAAATTGAACACTATAAAATATTCCTAAAAAGACACACTTTGTGTGTCCCGAGTTCGACTCCCGGCAGCGGAACAATAATTTTTATAAAACTGAACTATTCTATTTTATTTATTTAAATCTATAAACGAATGTGTTAAAAAAAATTTTGATGTCTAGTAATTGTTCTTTTAATCTTCCCCACTTGCTGTTTGTAATTGCTCATATAGTTAAATTATAATTTCATTTATATATTATTTTTCTCAACTATAAATATGGTGTAAGTTAATAAGACTATATGAAAAATAGAAATAGTAAAAAGATATGCTTAATCAAGCAAGATATTTAATAATCCGAAGAGATGTCGTACACATGAATCCGTTGTAGCAAACTTCTCTTGGATTTAAGTGGCAAAAGACACTTTGTGTGTCCCGGGTTTGAGTCTCGGAATCGCAACTATAGTTTTTATACAACTAAACTATTTTATTTTATTGAATTTAGTCTATAAACGAATGTGTTAAAAAACTTTTATTGTCTAGTAATTGTTCTTATTATCTTCCCCACTTGCTGTTTATAATTGCTCTATTAATTAAATTTTAATTTCATCTATATTATTTTTTTCAACTATAAAAAAGGTGTAAGTTAATAAGACTATATGAAAAATAGAAATAGCAAAAATAGTATGCTTAATTTCTAGCAATATATTTAATAATCCGAATAGATGTCGTACACATGAATCCGCTGTAGCAAACTTCTCTTGGATGCAAGTGGCAAAGACACTTTGTGTGTTCCCATGTTTGAGTCCCGGTAGCGGAACTAAAATTTTTATAAAACAAAACTATTTTATTTTATTTAATTTAATCTATAAACGAAGGTGTTAAAAGAACTTTTAATGTTTAGTAATTGTTCTTATAATCTTCCCCACTTGCTGTTTGTAATTGCTCTATTAATTAAATTTTAATTTCAACTATATATATTATTTTTTTCAACTATAAAAAGGTGTAAGTTAATAAGACTATATGTAAAGTAGAAATAGCAAAAATAGTATGCTTAATTTCTAGCAATATATTTAATAATACGAATAGATGTAGTACACATGAATCTGCTGTAGCAAACTTCTCTTGGATGCAAGTGGCAAAAGACACACTTTGTGTGTCTCGGGTTCGAGTCCCGGCAGCGGAACTATAATTTTTATAAAACTAAAGTATTTTATTTTATTTAATTTAATCTATAAACGAATGTGTTAAAAGAACTTTTGATGTCTAGTAATTGTTCTTATAATCTTCCCCACTTGCTGTTTGTAATTGCTCGTATAATTAAATTATAATTTCATCTATATATTATGTTTTTCAACTATAAAAAGGTGTAAGTTAATAAGATTAAATGAAAGATAGAAATAGCAAAAAATTATGCTTAATTCAAGCAAGATATTTAATAATCCGAAGAGATGTCGTACACATGAATCTGCTGTAGCAAACTTCTCTTGGATGCAAGTGGCAAAAGACACACTTTGTGTGTCCCGGGTTCGAGTCTCGGCAGCGGAACTATAATTTTTATAAAACTGAACTATTTTATTTTCTTTAATTTAATCTATAGAAGAATGTGTTAAAAGAACTTTTGATGTCTATTAATTTTCTTTAAATCTTCCCCACTTGCTGCTTGTAAGTGCCCTTATAATTAAATTATAATTTCATCAATATATTATTTTTCTCAACTAAAAATGGTGTAAGTTAATAATAGAATATGAAATATTGAAATGGCAAAAAAATATGCTTAATTTCAAGCAAGATATTTAATACTCCGAAGAGATGCCGTACAAATGAATCCGCTGTAGCAAACTTCTCTTGGATTCAAATGGCAAAAGACACACTTTGTGTGTCCCGGGCTCGAGTCCCGGCAGCGGAACTATATTTTTTTTATAAAACTAAACTATTTTATTTTATTAATTTAATCTATAAACTAATGTGTAAAAGAACTATTGATTTCTAGTAATTGTTCGTGTAATATTCCCCACTTGCCATTTGTAATTGCTCTTATAATTAAATTAAAAGTTCATCTATATAGTATTTTCAACTATAAATAAGGTGTAAGTTAATAAGACTAAATGAAAAATAGAAATAGCAAAACAATATGCTTAAATTCCTGCGATATATTTAATAATCCGAATAGATATAGTACACATGAATCTGCTATAGCAAACTTCTCTTGGATGCAAGTGGCAAAAGACACACTTTGTGTGGCTCGGGTTCGAGTCCCGGCAGCGGAACTATAATTTTTATAAAATTAAACTATTTTATTTTATTTTATTTGATAAACGTATTTTAATACGTTTATTATTGTATTTATTTGGGTTATAATAGGATTTTTTGGTCATTCCATGCATCTCTTGGCTCTATTTACACTCATTTAAATATTGTACGACCTTTGAAGGGTTATCGAGCGAAGAGGAACGAAACGAGGCAAAAACGATTCAAAACGGAGCGAGAATAATTTGCCAGTGAATCCTCACGGCCGTGAACATCTTGCAATAGGCCGTGAACGTCAACAGAAAAACAAATTACATGTACTGTAGGTTGTCACGGCCGTGACGCCTCATGTAAGAGGCCGTGACATTGGGCAGAAGCTTAGATAATAGACACTGTCCCTCGTCACGGCCGTGACACCTTATGCACGAAGCCGTGAACGACGACAGAGAGTTGGAGGTGAATTCACGGCCGTGACTCAACATGCAAATTGCCGTGACTCTCGACAGAAACAAAGCAACGCAACACTGGCCATTGTCACGGCCGTGACTTAGGATGCAAGAGGGCATGACTCTCTCCAGAGAGTCAATATTTAGGTTTTAAGCCGCCATCAAGGCCGTGAATCCTTATGCAAGAGGCCGTGAAAGGTTTAAGAAAGACGAAAAGTCAGCCTAATTTCATCTGTCACGGCCGTGAAGGCTCGTTAAGTGGCCGTAAACATGCCAAATTTCAGGGTTAAGGCCCAAATTCGAACCATAGGGGCGTTCTTCTCAGAACTCAGATATAACCCCATAGAGCCGAATACCTAGAGAAAAGAAGAGGAAGAAGAACACTAGAAACAGCCCCTTGATTCGGAGAAGCTCAAGGGACGATCCAACAGAATAGTCACGCTCATTCGATCGAGGAACGAGAGCTCCACCTCAGAACTGCCATACTCACTTATTAGGGAAGATTTTATGAGTTATCTATCCTCGTTTCCTTTAAATCTCGTTGTTGTTTTGCCTAATATGAGTAGCTAAATCCTCTTATGTGTTCGGGAATAGATGAACGTTGGGTTATGCCGTAGTTAAGGCGTAGGATAATCGTGAATACGTGTATTCGACTATTTATTGTTCTATGATATTGCTTCTTTGTCTCAATATGTCTATGTGTTGATATGAATGTGTGGTACATCGTTTAGGGCGACAGCTAAATAACGACTAGGCCATTCGTAGACGTTAGGATTCGAGTATAGGGCGACAGCAAATACTCGATCCTCGCCGTCTAGTAATTGCTAAACTTAGATTTCCACGAGCGTTTAGAGCGACAGCAAATCCGTGAGTGGGTAGGAAATTACTGTGATTTAGTCGATAATCATGTAGGAGCGATATTCCGTAGCCTTAGCCGATAACACCCAGCGGGATTTTAATCCCGAACACATATTTGTCATCTTAAGTCACTCGTATTATTTCTAGTTGTGCTCCCTTAGTCTTCTAATCCTTTAGGTTGCTCTGCTAAATTTGTCCGTAGCATAAACAAATCCTGCTATTTTATTTTGGTTATATATCGAGTCGATAGGTCAATACTAGTAATCAATTTATTCATCGTGTTCGATACTCGGATATTCACTCTAGCTATATTACAACGATAGGTACACTGCCTATCGCGCGTGGTTCTAGTTATAATATATTCGTTTTAATTATTACTTGACGTACTTGCACGAACCTATAATATATTAACGTACACGCACGCGATCAAGTTTTTGACACCGTTGCCGGGGAAAAAATTGATATTAGGAACATCGTAGTTCGGTACTTTAGCCACGTTTATTTGTTAAATTTTTGTGTCAATTATTTGCATTTTAAGTGTTCAAGTGGATTAAGTTAGTTGTTCTTTGTTCACTCGTTGGCGTTTCCAAGTAATTTTTATTCCTTCAAATTGTCTATCATTCCTTAACTAATTTCGCTTCCGCTCATTGAAGGTACTGTTTGACAGTGGATGACCCGAAGCCACCCATCAGGTCCCATTGTTGAAGGAGATCCAGATTTCGAGCGAAAGTTACGAAGGCAACTCATATACAATTCTGAAGGCACGGCTAGCAACTATCAGGAAGCGCTGCTTAGCTACTCAGAGGACAACTCTCAGGAGTCGGCATTCAATTCTCGAACAGAGACGTCCGCAGACAATCGAGAGACAGAAGTCGAGATGGTAAACCGCAGAGTACCCGTCCACCATGACCAAGAAGAAGAACAATCTCTACAAGATCTACTCAAGAGCGCCTCTCTAGGCCGTACCGAATCGGCTATTGTTATTCCACTGATCGAGAACAACAATTTCGAGTTGAAGCACGATTGGCTTCAGATGATCTTTCAGACGGCCCAGTTTGAGGGGAATCCTGACGATGATCCGTACTCCCACCTGAAGGTTTTTCTGACAGTAACAGACACCATCAAGATTAATGGGGTCCCGAGCGATGCTATCAAGCTGATGTTTTTTCCATTCTCACTCAAGTACAGGGCGAAGGACTAGTTGGAGATGCTATCGCCCAGATCAATCACTACGTGGGAAGAGCTACGAGCAGCATTGATCGGCCATTACTTCCCATTGGCAAAGGTGTTAAGGTTGAAGACGGAAATCTCCCCTTTCACCAGAAAGATTCAGAGAATCTTTACGAGGTGTGGGAGAGGTACAAGTCACGGTTGAAGAAATGCCCACAACACGGGATGTCGAAGGCCGCCATGATCAATCGATTTCACGAGGGCCTCAATGATCAAACCGTTCATATGCTAGACGGAGCCGCGAGAGGAGGGCTCGTGAAGCTCAATGCAACAGACGCTTGGAATCTAATCGAAAACTACTCAAGGAACAACTTCATGAGAGGCAATACGAGGATAAAGACTCCAGGAGTGTTTGGGGTGAGCGAGGAGACCGCTACAAATGCCAACTTTGAGGCGCTCCAATAAAAAATTGCAACTACTAATTCCCAGCTCCAGACGGTGATCAACACCATACTTCCAAAGGCCGGGCAAACACAGCCCGTGCATGCCGTGATGACCACCACATCACCTCAGAAGCCATACACAACACAGTGTGAGATTTGTGGCGCAACTCATGGGACCTCAAAGTGTCAATTAGGGCAATCATTAGAGCACGTGGACTATGTGGGGAATTACCAAGGCCAGCGGAGTTTTCAACCTCGAGCGCATCCAAATCTGGCGTATGGTAACCAAAACCACCATGGCCTAGGGCCACCAGGATTCATACCTAGACCATCTGGTTTCCAAGGGGGAACATCACGTCTGTATCAGAAGCGTCTGCAGGGTCGGGATCCGATGATATGAGGGAAATGAAGGATATGATGAAGACGCTCCTCACAAATTTCAGCAACACCACTCAAGCCCACGAGAGTCGAATGACTAAGATGGAGGAGTACATGGAAGTACGTGCCCAGAACACCGATGCCTCTATCAAGAAATTGGAGCAACAAGTGGGTCAGATGGCGAAACAGTTGGCTGAGCGAACTCAGGGATCACTTCCAAGTTACATCGAGCCAAACCCTAAGGAATATTGCAAAGCAGTGACCCTGAGGAACGGAGGAGAGTTGCAAGAGGTACCTCCCAAAAAGAAGTCGACTGAGAAGGCCAGTTTTGAGGTCAATGACAAACCAGAAGTGGAGGAAAGCAAAGGCAACGATGTCGAGAAGAACGAGGCTGAAAAGGAGAAGGTCGAGCCTGAAAAAGGAAAGGCAAAGGAGATCGAGCGACCACCGGTGAAGCCATACCAGCCAAAGATCCCCTACCCAGCTCGGCTGAAGAATGACAGAGACAAGGCACAGTTTGGTAAGTTTATGAACATGTGCAAAGAATTACATGTTAACTTACCGTTTGTTGAAGTTATTACGCAGATACCCAGCTTCGCCAAGTTCTTGAAAGACCTATTGACGAACAGGAGGAAGCTCGAACATGTTTCCACGGTATGTCTACGAGGGGAATGCTCGGCGATACTTCAGAACAAGATGCCGAAGAAGCTCAAAGACCCAGGGAGTTTTACGATTCCCTGCCTTATAGGAGATTTAGTTGTTGAACGTGCTTTAGCTGATCTAGGAGCTAGCAATTTAATGCCGTATTCCATGTTTAAGCGCTTAGGAATAGGTGAACCACGACCCACTAGGATGAGCCTTCAATTAGCTGATCGATCGTTAAAATAACCTAGAGGAGTTATTGAGGATGTCCTAGTTAAGGTAGGTAAATTCGTGATTCCGGTCGATTTTGTTATCTTAGATATGGAGAGGATGATAATGCCCCATTGATACTAGGTAGACTATTCTTAGCTACCGGTGAGACTATGATAGATGTTAGAAATTGGACGTTAACTTTGACGGTAGATGGCGAGAAGGTTACGTTCAATATGGCTGAATCGCTGAAGAAGAGTAATGAGCATGGCGATAAGTGCTACTACTTAGACGCTTTTGAGCATGATTTTTTTTTCTGTGCAAGGTCTATCACAGTTTCCCTACGAGCAGGATACATAGAAAATTTTGGCAATCGACGAGTGTGGGGAGGAATTCGACGAGCCCATCATAGCTTCGACGAGAGTAGCGAAGAAGAAAAGGAAAATAGCTCGGTCGAGGAGCCACCGGTCCTAGAATTGAAGCTGCTACCCGACCACTCGAGTATGCGTTTCTTGGCAGCAACGGAGGGTTACCAGTCATCATCTCATCGAGCCTCGACGACGGACAAAAGGGATAGCTCTTGGATGTGTTGAAAGCGCACAAGAAGGCCTTGGCGTGGAAGATATCCGACATAAGGGGTATCAGCCCGAGCTACTGCACGCATAAGATTCTCATGGAGGATGATTTCAAGCCCGTCGCTCAAAGTCAAAGGCGACTCAATCCCAATATGAAGGACGTCGTTAAGAAGGAGGTGATTAAATTGCTAGATGCAAGGATGATTTACCACATTTCAGATAGTGCGTGGGTAAGTCCGGTCCAAGTGGTTCCTAAGAAGGGTGGTATGATGGTCGTCACGAACGACAAGAATGAGTTGATTCCAACAAGGACCATTACTGGGTGGCGTGTGTGCATCGACTACAGAAAATTAAACGACGCCACGAGAAAGGACCAGTTTCCCCTACCATTTATCGACCAAATGTTAGAAAAATTATCTGGTCACTCATTTTATTGTTTTCTTGATGGTTTATCAGGATACCTGCAGATCCGTATTGCGCCTGAGGACAAGGAGAAGACCACAATCACCTGCCCCTTCGGCACATTTGCGTACCGAAGGATGCCATTTGGTCTGTGCGGTGCTCCAGCCACCTTCCAGCGATGTATGATGGCTATATTCGACGAGTTGGTAGGTGAGGTAATGGAGGTGTTTATGGGTGATTTTTCTATATTTGGGTCGTCATTAGATGCTTGTCTTGCTAATCTGAAGCTCGTACCCGCACGTTGCGAGGATACGAACTTGGCACTTAATTGGAAAAAAGTGCCACTTTATGGTTCGAGAGGGTATAGTTTTGGGACACAAGATTTCCTCTAAAGGAATCGAAGTGGACCGAGCTAAGTTAGAGACGATGGAAAACTACCTATTCCCTCGAACGTATGGTCAATTAGAAGTTTTCTAGGACATGCTGGATTTATCGTAGGTTCATTAAGGACTTCTCTAAGATTGCACAACCCATGTCTAGACTACTTGAAAAAGACGCCCCGTTTGAGTTTAATGATGAATGCCTACATGCATTTAATTTACTTAAGGAGCGACTTATCGCATCGCCTATTATGGTTGCCCCCGACTGGGGGTTACCATTTGAACTAATGTGCGATGCGAGTGATTACGCAGTGGGAGCCGTGCTAGGGCAGCGCAAAGACAACCATTTCAGGCCGATTTACTATGCCAGTAAGATGTTAGATGCAGCCCAAGCCAATACGACCATGGAAAAGGAGCTTTTAGCTGTCGTGTCCGCCTTCGATAAATTCAGGTCATACCTTATTTTATCGAAAGTTATTGTTTTCACTGACCACTCTGCCCTTAAGTTTACTATCGAAGCCGGACGCCAAGCCTCGGTTAATCAGATGGATCCTGCTCCTTCAAGAGTTCGACATAGAGATCCGAGACAAGAAAGGCACAGAGAATCTGGCTGCGGATCACCTCTCTCGACTAGAGGAGTCCGAAATCCATAACAAGGACGACAAAGCGATTCAGAACACATTCCCAGACGAGCACTTGTACTCAATACAAATGATAGGTGATGATACTCCTTGGTTTGCAGATTTTGCTAATTATCTTGTTGCAATGGTTCTACCAAAGGGGTACACAAGTCAGCAAAAGAAGAAATTCTTTTCTAGCTTGAAGTACTATTTTTGGGAAGATCCGTATCTTTTCATGCGATGTGCAGACCAAGTGATACGACGATGTATTGCTTCTAATTTGCTTGAGGACAAGCAAAAGCTTAAGTGTGGGGAGGTTTGATAAACGTATTTTAATACTTTTATTATTGTATTTATTTGGCTTATAATAGGATATTTTTGGTCATTCCATACATCTCTTGGCTCTATTGACACTCATTTAAATATGATAGGACCTTTCAACGGTTATCCAGCGAAGAGGAACGAAAATGAGGCAAAAACGACGCAAAACGGAGCGAGAATGAATCTGCCAGTGAATCCCCACGGCCGTGAACATCTTGCAAGAGGCCGTGAACGTCAACGGAAAAAGGAATTACATGTACTGTAGGTTGTCACGGCCGTGACACCTCATGTAAGAGGCCGTGACATTGGGCAGAAGCTTAAATAATAGACACTGTCCCTCGTCACGGCCGTGACACCTTATGCAAGAAGCCGTGAACGACGACAGAGAGTTGGAGAAGGTGAATTCACAGCCGTGCAACATGCAATTGGCCATGACTCTCGACAGAAACTAAGCAACGCAACACTGCCCATTGTCACGGCCGTGACTTAGGATGCAAGAGGCTGTGACTCTCTCCAGAAAGTCAATATTTAGGATTTAAGCCGCCGTCACGGCCGTGAATCCTTATGCAAGAGGCCGTGAATGGTTTAAGAAAGACGAAAAGTCAGCCTAATTTCATCTGTCACGGCCGTGAAGGCCCGTTAAGTAGCCGTGAACTTGCCAAATTTCAAAGTTAACGCCCAAATTCGAAGCATAAAAGGTTGCTCTGCTAAATTTGTCCGTAGCATAAACAAATCCTGCTATTTTATTTGGGTTAAATATCGAGTCGATAGGTCAATACTAGTAATCAATTTATTCCTCGTGTTCGATACTCGGATATTCACTATAGCTATATTACAAACGATAGGTACACTGCCTATCGCGCGTGGTTCGAGTTATAATATATTCATTATAATTATTACGTGACGTACTTGCACGAACCTATAATATATTAACGTACACGCACGCGATCAAATTTAATCTATAAACGAATGTGTTAAAAGAACTTTTGATGTCTAGTAATTGTTCTTATAATCTTCCCCGTTGTTGTTTGTAATTGCTCTTATAATTAAATATAATTTCATCTATATATTATTTTTTTCAACTATAAAAAGGTGTAAGTTAATAAGACTAAATGAAAAATAGAAATAGCAAAAAATTATGCTTAAATTCAAGCAAGATATTTAATAATACGAAGAGATATGTCGTACACATGAATCCGCTGTAGCAAACTTCTCCTGGATGCAACTGGCAAAAGACACACTTTGTGTGTCCCGGGTCCGAGTCCCGGCAGCGGAACTATAATTTTAATAAAACTAAACTTTTTATTTTATTTAATTTAGTCTATAAACGAATGTGTTAAAAAAACTTTTATTGTCTAGTAATTGTTCTTATTATCCTCCCCACTTACTGTTTGTAATTGCTCTATTAATTAAATTATAATTTCATCAATATATTATTTTTTCAACTATAAAAAAGGTGTAAGTTCATAAGACTATATGAAAAATAGAAATAGCAAAAAAAGTATGCTTAATTTCTAGCAATATATTTAATAATCCAAATAGATGTCGTACACATGAATCCGCTGTAGCAAACTTCTCTTGGATGCAAGTGGCAAAAGACGCACTTTGTGTGTCCCGGGTTCGAGTCCCGGCAGCGGAACTGTAATTTTTGTAAAACTGAACTATTTTATTTTATTTAATTTAATCTATAAACGAATGTGTTGAAAGAACTTTCGATGTCTAGTAATTGTTCTTTTAATCTTCCTCACTTGCTGTTTGTAATTGCTCTTATAATTAAATTATAATTTCATCTATATATTATTTTTCTCAACTATAAATATGGTGTATGTTAATAATACTATATGAAAAATAGAAATAGCAAAAAAATATGCTTAATTTCAAGCAAGATATTTAATAATCCGAAAGAGATGCCGTACAGATGAATTCGCTGTAGCAAACTTCTCTTGGATTCAAGTGGCAAAAGACATACTTTGTGTGTCCCGGGTTCGAGTCCCGGTAGCGGAACTATATTTTTTTGTAAAACTATACTATTTTATTTTATTTAATTTAATCTATAAACTAATGTGTTAAAAGAGCTTTTGATTTCTAGTAATTGTTCTTGTAATATTCCCCACTTTCCGTTTGTAATTGCACTTATAATTAAATTAAAAGTTCATCTATATAACATTTTCAACTATAAATAAGGTGCAAGTTAATAAGACTAAATGAAAATAGAAATAGCAAAAAATTATGATTAAATTCATGCAAGATATTTATTAATCCGAAGAGATGCCGTACAAATGAATCCGCTGTAGCAAACTTCTCTTGGATTCAAGTGGCAAAAGACACACTTTGTGTGTGCCGGGTTCGAGTTGCGGCAGCGGAACTATATTTTTTTATAAAACTAAACTATTTTATTTCATTTAATTTAGTCTATAAACGAATGTGTTAAAAAAAACTTTTATTGTATAGTAATAGTTCTTATTATCTTCCCCACTTGCTGTTTGTAATTGCTCTATTAATTAAATTATAATTTCATCTATATATTATTTTTTTCAACTATAAAAAAGGTGTAAGTTCATAAGACTATATGAAAAATAGAAATAGCAAAAAAAGTATGCTTAATTTCTAGCAATATATTTAATAATTCGAATAGATGTCGTACACATGAATCCGCTGTAGCAAACTTCTCTTGGATGCAAGTGGCAAAAGACACACTTTGTGTGTCCCGGGTTCGAGTCCCGGTAGCGGAACTATAATTTTTGTAAAACTGAACTATTTTATTTTTTTAATTTAATCTATAAACGAATGTGTTCAAAGAACTTTCGATGTCTAGTAATTGTTCTTTTAATCTTCCTCACTTGCTGTTTGTAATTGCTCTTATAATTAAATTATAATTTCATCTATATATTATTTTTCTCAACTATAAATATGGTGTAAGTTAATAATACTATATGAAAAATAGAAATAGCAAAAAAAATATGCTTAATTTCAAGTAAGATATTTAATAATCCGAAAGAGATGCCGTACAAATGAATCGTTGTAGCAAACTTCTCTTGGATTCAAGTGGCAAAAGACACACTTTGTGTGTCCCGGGTTCCAGTCCCGGCAGCGGAACCATATTTTTTTTTGTAAAACTATACTATTTTATTTTATTTAATTTAATCTCTAAACTAATGTGTTAAAAGAACTTTTGATTTCTAGTAATTGTTCTTGCAATATTCCCAACTTTCCGTTTGTAATTGCACTTATAATTAAATTACAAGTTCATCTATATAACATTTTCAACTATAAATAAGGTGCAAGTTAATAAGACTAAATGAAAATAGAAATAGCAAAAAATTATGATTAAATTCATGCAAGATATTTATTTATCCGAAGAGATGCCGTACAAATGAATCCGCTGTAGCAAACTTCTCTTGGATTGAAGTGGCAAAAGACACACTTTGTGTGTGCCGGGTTCTAGTTGCGGCAGCGGAACTATATTTTTTTATAAAACTAAACTATTTTATTTCATTTAATTTAGTCTATAAACGAATGTGTTAAAAAAAACTTTTATTGTCTAGTAATAGTTCTTATTATCTTCCCCACTTGCTGTTTGTAATTGCTCTATTAATTAAATTATAATTTAATCTATATATTATTTTTTCAACTATAAAAAAGGTGTAAGTTCGTAAGACTATATGAAAAATAGAAATAGAAAAAAAGTATGCTTAATTTCTAGCAATATATTTAATAATTCGAATAGATGTCGTAAACATGAATCCGCTGTAGCAAACTTCTCTTGGATGCAAGTGGCAAAAGACACACGTTGTGTGTCCCGGGTTCGAGTCCCGGCAGCGGAACTATAATTTTTGTAAAACTGAACTATTTTATTTTTTTTAATTTAATCTATAAACGAATGTGTTCAAAGAACTTTCGATGTCTAGTAATTGTTCTTTTAATCTTCCTCACTTGCTGTTTGTAATTGCTCTTATAATTAAATTATAATTTCATCTATATATTATTTTTCTCAACTATAAATATGGTGTAAGTTAATAATACTATATGAAAAATAGAAATAGCAAAAAAAATATGCTTAATTTCAAGTAAGATATTTAATAATCCGAAAGAGATGCCGTACAAATGATTCGTTGTAGCAAACTTCTCTTGGATTCAAGTGGCAAAAGACACACTTTGTGTGTCCCGGGTTCCAGTCCCGGCAGCGGAACCATATTTTTTTTAGTAAAACTATACTATTTTATTTTATTTAATTTAATCTCTAAACTAATGTGTTAAAAGAACTTTTGATTTCTAGTAATTGTTCTTGCAATATTCCCAACTTTCCGTTTGTAATTGCACTTATAATTAAATTAAAATTTCATCTATATAACATTTTCAACTATAAATAAGGTGAAAGTTAATAAGACTAAATGAAAATAGAAATAGCAAAAAAATATGATTAAATTCATGCAAGATATTTAATAATCCGAAGAGATGCCGTACAAATGAATCCGCTGTAGCAAACTTCTCTTGAATTCAAGTGGCAAAAGACACACTTTGTGTGTGACGGGTTTGAGTTCCGGCAGCGGAACTATATTTTTTTTATAAAACTAAACTATTTTATTTTATTTAATTTAGTCTATAAACGAATGTGTTAAAAAAAACTTTTATTGTCTAGTAATTGTTCTTATTATCTTCCCGACTTGTGTTTGTAATTTCTCTATTAATTAAATTATAATTTCATCTATATGTTATTTTTTCAACTATAAAAAGGTGTAAGTTCATAAGACTATATGAAAAATAGAAATAGCAAAAAAAGTATGCTTAATTTCTAGCAATATATTTAATAATCCGAATACATGTCGTACACATGAATCCGCTGTAGCAAACTTCTCTTGGATGATGCAAGTGGCAAAAGACACACTTTGTGTGTCCCGGGTTCGAGTCCCGGCAGCGGAACTATAATTTTTGTAAAACTTAACTATTTTATTTTATTTAATTTAATCTATAAACGAATGTGTTGAAAGAACTTTTGATGTCTAGTAATTGTTCTTTAATCTTCCTCACTTGGTGTTTGTAGTTGCTCTTATAATTAAATTATAATTTCATCTGTATATTATTTTTCTCAACTATAATATGTTGTAAGTTAATAATACTATATGAAAAATAGAAAATAGCAAAAAAAAATATGCTTAATTTTAAGCAAGATATTTAATAATCCGAAAGAGATGCCGTACAAATGAATTCGCTGTAGCAAACTTCTCTTGGATTCAAGTGGCAAAAGACACACTTTGTGTGTCCCGGTTCGAGTCCCGGCAGCGGAACTATATTTTGTTTTGTAAAACTATACTATTTTATTTTATTTAATTTAATCTATAAACTAATGTGTTAAAAGAACTTTTGATTTCTATTCATTGTTCTTGTAATATTCCCCACTTTCCGTTTGTAATTGCACTTATAATTAAACTAAAAGTTCATCTATCTAATATTTTCAACTATAAATAAGGTGCAAGTTAATAAGACTAAATGAAAATAGATATAGCAAAAAAATATGATTAAATTCATGCAAGATATTTAATAATCCGAAGAGATGCCGTACAAATGAATCCGCTGTAGCAAACTTCTCTTGGATTCAAGTGGCAAAAGACACACTTTGTGTGTGCCGGGTTAGAGTTCCGACAGCGGAACTATATTTTTTTATAAAACTAAACTATTTTATTTTATTTTATTTAATCTATAAACTAATGTGTTAAAAGAACTTTTGATGTCTATTAATTATTCTTGTAACATTTCCCACTTGCCATTTGCAATTGCTCTTATAATTAAATTAAAAGTTCAATTATATGATATTTTCAACTACAAATAAGGTGTAAGTTAATAAGACTAAATGAAAAATAGATATAGCAAAAATATGCTTAATTTCAAGCAAATTATTTAATAATCCGAAGAGATGTCATACACATGAATCCGCTGTAGCAAACTTCTCTTGGATTCAAGTGGCAAAAGACACTTTGTGTGTCCCAGGTTTGAGTCCCGGCAGCGCAACTATAATTTTTATAAAACTATACTATTTTATTTAATTTAATTTAGTCTATAAACGAATGTGTTAAATAAACTTTTATTGTCTAGTAACTGTTCTTATGAAAAATAGAAATAGCAAAAATAGTATGCTTAACTAGCAATATATTTAATAATCCGAATACACATGAATCTGCTGTAGCAAACTTCTCTTAGATGCAAGTGGCAAAAGACACACTTTGTGCGTCCCGGGTTCGAGTCCCGTCAGCGGAACTATAATTTTTATAAAACTAAACTATTTTATTTTATTTTATTTGATAAACGTATTTTAATACATTTATTATTCTATTTATTTGGGTTATAATAGGAGTTTTTGGTCATTACATGCATCTCTTGGCTCTGTTTACACTCATTTAAATATTGTAGGACCTTTGAACGGTTATCGAGCGAAGAGGAACGAAAACGAGGCAAAAATGACGCCAAACGGAGCGAGAATGAATCTGCCAGTGAATCCTCACGGCCGTGAACATCTTACAAGAGGCCGTGAATGTCAACGGAAAAAGGAAGTACTTGTACTGTAGGTTGTCACGGCCGTGACGCCTCATGTAAGAGGTCGTGACATTGGGCAGAATCTTAGATAATAGACACTGTCCCTCGTCACGGCCGTGACACCTTATACAAGAAGCCGTGAACGACGACAGAGAGTTGGAGATGGTGAATTCACGGCCGTGACTCAACATGCAAATGGCCGTGACTCTCGATAGAAACTAAGCAATGCAACACTGCCCATTGTCACGGCCGTGACTTAGGATGCAAGAGGCCGTGACTCGCTCCAGAAAGTCAATATTTAGGATTTAAGCCGCCGTCACGGCCGTGAATCCTTATGCAAGAGGCCGTGAATGGTTTAAAAAAGACGAAAAGTCAGCCTAATTTCATCTGTCACGGCCATGAAGGCCCGTTAAGTGGCCGTGAACGTGCCAAATTTCAGGGTTAAGGCCCAAATTCGAAGCATAAAAGGGGAGTTCTTCTCAGAACTCAGATATAACCCCATAGAGCCGAAAACCTAGAGAAAAGAAGAGCACTAGAAGCAGCCCCTGGATTCGGAGAAGCTCAACGGACTATCCAACAACGTAGTCACGCTCATTCGATCGAGGAACGAGAGCTCCACCTCAGAATTGCCATACTAACTTATTAGGGAGGATTTTATGAGTTATCTATCCTCGTTTCCTTTAAATCTCGTTGTTGTTTTGCCTAATATGAGTAGCTAAATCCTCTTATGTGTTCGGGAATAGATGAACGTTGGGTTATGTCGTAGTTAAGGCGTAGGATAATCGTGAATACGTGTATTCGACTATTTATTGTTCTATGATATTGCTTCTTTGTCTCAATATGTCTATCTGTTGATATGAATGTGTGGTACATCGTTTAGGGCGACAGCTAAATAACGAATAGGCCATTCGTAGACGTTAGGATTCGAGTATAGGGCGACAGCAAATACTCGATCCTCGCCGTCTAGTAATTGCTAAATTTAGATTTTCACGAGCGTTTAGAGCATCCGTGAGTGGGTAGGAAATTACTGCGATTTAGTCGATAATCACGTAGGAGCGATATTCCGTAGCCTTAGCCGACAACACCCAGCGGAATTTGAATCCCGAACACATATTTGTCATCTTAAGTCACTCGTATTATTTCTAGTTGTGCTTCCTTAGTCTGCTAATCCTTTAGGTTGCTCTGCTAAATTTGTCCGTAGCCTAAACAAATCCTGCTATTTTATTTAGGTTAAATATCGAGTCGATATGTCAATACTAGTAATCAATTTATTCCTCGTGTTCGATACTCGGATATTCACTATAGCTATATAACAAACGATAGGTATACTGCCTGTCGCGCGTGATTCGAGTTATAATATATTCGTTTTAATTATTACTTGACGTACTTGCACGAACCTATAATATATTAACGTACGCGCACGCGATCAAATTTAATCTATAAACGAATGTGTTAAAAGAACTTTTGATATCTAGTAATTGTTCTTATAATCTTCCCCACTTGTTGTTTGTAATTGCTCTTATATTAAAATTATAATTTCATCTATATATTCTTTTTTTCAACTATAAAAAAAGTGTAAGTTCATAAGACTAAATGAAAAATAGAAATAGCAAAAAATTATGCTTAAATTCATGCAAGATATTTAATAATACGAAGAGATGTCGTACACCTGAATCCGTTGTAGCAAACTTCTCCTGGATGCAACTGGCAAATGACACACTTTGTGTGTCTCGGGTTCGAGTCCCGCAGCGGAACTATAATTTTTTAAAAAACTAAACTATTTTATTTCATTTAATTTAGTCTATAAACGAATGTGTTAAGAAAAACATTTATTGTCTAGTAATTGTTCTTATTATCTTCGCCACTTGCTATTTGTAATTGCTCTATTAATTAAATTTTAATTTCATCTATATATTATTTTTTTCAACTACAAAAAAGTGTAAGTTAATAAGACTATATGAAAACTAGAAATAGCAAAAATAGTATGCTTAATTCTAGCAATATATTTAATAATCCGAACGAGATGCCGTACAAATGAATTCGCTGTAGCAAACTTCTCTTGGATTCAAGTGGCAAAAGACACACTTTATTGAAAATTTAGAGAGAAGATTTTCGCCTCCCTTGAGTGCTCTCAACGTTGCTTCTCTCCCAGACTTTCTTCGTAAGCAAATCTCAATCGTAAGCTCTCAAATTCTTAGATTTGCTATTCAATTCTTAGTAATTCGATCTAGGTTCGATATTAGGGGTCCTAACAATTGGTATCAAAGTCGAGCGTGTTAGGATTTGAATTGAAATTAGGATCGAATTTTAAAAATCTAAAAAAAAATTCACGAGTTACTTTTCATCGCGAGTTACTGTTCATCGCTTATTTTCTTAATTCGACTTGTTTTGATGTTATTGGGGTTCGTTTCTGTGTTTCTAATTGATCTGAGCTTGTTTTCGATCGAACCACACATGTTAGCAAATTTTGAAGGTTTAATTGAAAAGTGTTCTTCAAGCTCTTAATGTGATTTTTCAAAAATCGAATCGATTTTGCTTTGATTGTGCTAAATTGAGTGTTTGTTCTTGTCAATTGCATGATTTTGATCAATTACCCAGAGTTTTACAGATTAATTTGTTGTTTTCGATCGGATTCGTGACAAATTGTGTTCTTCGTGTTCTTAGTGAAATTCATCAAATTCTGGAAAAATTCATCATATTTTGCTGTTTTAGGTTTAATCATGTGTTAGAAACTGATTTCGATAATTTCTATGTGATTACCCGTGCTTAATATGCATCATTAGTTGTTATGATTGATTTTATATTTGTGAAGTTCTCGTATTGTTTCAGTGAAATACTTTCTCGATGTTATCATCGTAAAAACATATAATGACATATTAGGATAGTAACCATCGAAAAAGTTATACGCTGAGAAACTATTAATTGAAAATAGTAACAATCGATAAATTATATCGAGAACTTCTTAATTGCTATTGGTCGAAAAAGACCTGATCGAAAAAGTACACATTATCGAGAAAGTGATCGAGAAAGTGTAATAGAGAAGTTCTTATGCAAAAGTCAAATTAATAATCATTGCAAAGCATTAAGTCATCATTGCATAATCATTCACGTGGCATTGCTTTGAAATTCCATAGCTGTCGAAATATTTTCTCTCAAATGATTGCATACACGTGGTTACACTACTCCACTAACACATCATTGAATACCATTTTCATTCTTATCCTTTGAAAAGTGAACTGCCACTTGCCTCATGAAAATTATTTTTGCTAACATTAGCATCTAAAACAGTAAATTTCACTCGAGAAACTATCTCGATCGAGAAACTTTGACCGAGAAAGAGTTTCAATTAGAACACTGTTCAATTTTGATCAACTTTACTGTTCGCGCACTTACGCACGAGAAACTTTCAATTTTTGGTCAAAGATCTTACTTTGACTAGTGAAAAGTTTCACGATTATAAGTTTACTGTTTGAGCGATCGAGAAAAATCAATTTCAATTTTAGCTCGCGCGAAACTTTATCAGTCAACACAACATAGTTGACCAAGTGATGAAATTTACTCCCGAGAAATTTTTTAACTGTTAGCACACGAGAAACTTTCGCAAACGAGAAAAATCAATTTTAAACTTTCTCGCGCGTTGACTATGTCAAAATTTTAAACTTTCTCGATCGTTAAAATTGCTTTTACAGGTAGTCGTCGCAAAACTTGTTTCTCGCCCGCAAAACCTTCTGCGGTCCAAAAATTTGATTTTGAAGGTTTAGATATTAAAGTCTCAAAACGACGACGTTTTATCAAATGGCAAAACTTTTACGATCGTAAATCTAACTGTTTGAAATTCAAAACTATTTTCTAGAAACAGTACCTTGTCGAAAGAAAATTAAAACTAACAATCGAAAACAGTGCTCCACGTATTCACTAGAAAAACTTTTAATCGAGAATTATTTTCGATCGAAAACAGTGCTTTATATTGACATTAAAAAAAACTTAATAAATTTTTTTTTGATCAAAAACAATAACAATTGGCACATTATAGAAAAACTTTTGGTATATACTATTAAATTTTTAAAATCAAACTTCAAAAACCAAAATATTTTCGAAACTGAAATTTTAGAAGCCAAATAGTTTAATCAGTATTAAAAAAAATCCAAATCACAAAACACGTCAACGATCAAAATATCCAACCAAAATTTAGACTACAATAAAACATCATGGATCCAAATATAAAGATTTTACAAGACCAAGTAACAATCAATTTTAATTCGGTAGTGAGACATTATGAAAAATATAATAATGAACTTGAAATGTTAGAACACTCGAGGCTAAGATAGAAACCTTAGAAATTAAGGTTAAGGAACTTAGCAAAAATTCTGATGTAGTCCAAGTAGAGGAAAATCAGGGGGCATGTAGAGCTACAAATTCCATAGAAGAATGCAAAGTCAAACTAGAGTTAGAATTAAGACTAGCTAGTGCTCTCGATATGGTTTCTTGTCTTGAATCTAAGCTAGAAACTTCTGAATCTAACCTTGGGAGCTCTAGTGCGGAAATAGATGAACTAATTAAGAGCTCAAATCTTAGCGAGGCTAAGCATATTTCGTTAGAGAAACATAGCTCGGTAGTTAAGGAATTAGAGGACAGGCTAGACAACAACCATAAATGTCTACTTAGGAATCTAGACGAGAAAAGTCTTCTTACATGTACACTAGAGGGTGTGAACAAAAAGGTCACTAGTCTCGAAGCTCAAATAGAAAAATCTAATTCTAAGATAAGTGAGTTAACTAAGAGTCTAGACACCTGTCAAGCCGAGAAGAGCACGGCTCAAAATAACTATGCTTTCTTAGGAGAAGAACGTGGGAAGCTCTGTTCTAAGATTAATCAATTAGAAAATCTTCTTACGATTTCGAAGACCAAGGAAGCACAATCTCATCATTCTGAAAATTCTTCTTCCGTCGATATACCTTCTATTCTTAAGAAAATAGAGGATTTAAATTCTACACTAGAAACAGAAAGAAAGAATTTTGAAGTAGAAAATAATACACTTCTAACGGAGATATCTAATCTCAAAGCTTCCTCATCTTCAAAACATGATCCAAGTAACGCAAACGGATGATCTCGTTCCTACCACCGAAACGACTTCTACTAATTCTACGTCAATCTTGACCAGAGCTGAAATTCAAAGTAAAAGTCCCGCACTTTCTGTACTCAAGGAACAAGTCCCGCGGAAACGAGAGAACAGAAAAGCTCCAAGACTGAATAATAAAGATCAAACGTCTTCCTCTCCTGCTCTCGAAAAGAAAAATGTTCACGAAAATATTTCAAGTTCTAGCGCACAAACTTCATTGTGTGCTTCAAATGATTCTACTAATTTTTCATTTGAAAAGCCTAGACTTGAAAATAATTTTCGAAATTCTTATTAACATGTGAAAAATGTGCATTCTCCACGTAGGAATTACGACACTTCTACTTTACATGTTTATCACTCTATTTGCTCGTATTCTTACATGAAGTACCAAGTCAACATTCGTTCCGAAAAGCATTTATTACGACTAGGTACTGAGAAGACCTTTACAAGTACACATTCTAGGAGCACATATTCACATGCTAGAATTACTTATCCGTGTAAAATCAAGCAAAAATGGATTCTGAAGTTGGATATCAAGTCACAAAGTCCTAGTCAAATATGGGCTCCAAAAAGAAGAAAGTAATAAAAAAAAAGAAGTTAAAAAAAAGGGATATAAAAGAAAAAAAAAGGAAAAAAAAGGATAAAGTAAAAAAAAGAAAAATTATTAAAAAAAAACCTCTCCTTTCTATTTTTCAATATGCTTCTCGGATTTATTCTCCCACAGCCAAAGATTGACGTACCACGAAGAATCTCGAGCTTTCAAACGGACAAAATTTTCCAAAGACGACGGGGACGATCTAAGTGAAGATCAAATGCTCATTATTTTCGTCGACCAGCTCCGGCTTGCTAATTCAACTAGAGCAACACTTCTCACGTACCCCGGAAGCACGGATTTCATGTTCCTATGGTTCAGTCTAATCCGACTTCATCCTAACCCCGGAACGCGTTCGAGCATTTGAGACCAAGCAAGATTATTTCGATGATGCCTAGGAAGTCTTTGAAGATACATCACTCCCTTATCTCACATAATTTTCGGACCCAACCACCATAGGTACATATGCTAATTTTAATTAGCTCCCGGGTAGAAGTCGTCGCATTAGGTCCAACGGTGCATGCACAACCGAGCATTACCCACTTGTCTATCTCTCAAAAGATAGGTGTTTCATAAATCATGGGAACCACGTATGCCATCACCACTTCACTCGGAAACAGGAGATATTGAACTAAGTGGTATTCCTCCCCGTACCACGCTTATATTGAATCACTCGCGTCTAGTGTGTCCTCACTCCCCAAAATTTTCAAATTTTTAGGACACATACACTTTTTAATACACCTAATCTTTGTGATTACGTTAGAACTTCCGTAGACATGTTCTTTTAAAAGACATGCTTCAAGGATCGGAAGGAAGTCTGGCCGTTGCAACATCAAAGCAACAACGGTTTCGGCCATCTTCTACGAGTTTTGCTCCTAGTTGATGTGAACGGGACGCCTATGTGGCCCCGGTGCTCATTTCGACGGATTGCCTTTGTGGCTCCGTCCGGTTATTACCCGCACCGACCTTTTGGTATTGTCCTTACCTACCTCGAAATTAACATGCCGACATCGTTCACACGATTCGCCATGAGGGGGAGAAGGGGCTATGCATACACAATCGGTCGGTCCACCCACCAAATTCCGCCGTGCTTACCACTCTGAAATCGGGATCTCTCATAACGCCACATTCAAAGGAAGCTCGGTACAACCAAAAAAAAACAAAGAAAGAGACGGCCTACCTTCTTCTGGAACTAGAGATGCTTCTTCGAGGCCGAACCAGACAACTTCCATTCGGAGAAGACGAATCTGGCGAAACGGAGAAGATGGCTAAAACCCCGAGCCCCCTCCTCGACTTTCTCATGACCCTTGCTTCCGGAAGAAGAAACAAGGCAGGATCGAACGACACGTGACTCAAGCATCATCAAGGACTGAAGTTGCCAAACGTGTTCACCTCTCCAAACATCACATCGGATTCCCCGATCTCAACACAAGGTTGACCCAAATAGAAGGAGTTTCGAGTTTCGTGTGCTTTCAATGGGAGAAATGGAACACGGACTTTCTAAATCCGGCAAGAATACTTCATACATCTTACGACATTTAGGAGAAGAACTTTAAAGGAAGATTCGAAGTAAAAGCCGATGCCTAGAAGACCGGGTGAGCTTGAAGATATTCTAAAGAGGAGATTTCGAGGACTCGAGGAATCTTTCCATTTGCAAGACGAAGACAACCCGCGCTATATTGAAAATAGAATACAAAGGGGGAGATTGTTGGAACTATTTAATTGTATTCAATTAATATAGTTGTCATAGTCCTGCTATGCAAATTAGTAGTCTTGGGCTAAATGTAATTAGGCATTTTGTAGGACTACTTGTGTAAATATACCACGAGGTGGTATATATAAGTGAACTCCTTAGGAAGTAAGGAGTGTGTTGTACAAGGGAATTCAGATCGAAAAATAAAATTGAAAATTTAGAGAGAAGATTTTCGCCTCCCTTGAGTGCTCTCAACGTTGCTTCTCTCCCAAGCTTTCTTCGTAAGAAAATCTCAATCGTAAGCTCTCAAATTCTCAGATTGCTATTCAATACTTAGTAATTCGATCTAGGTTGGATATTAGTAGTCCTAACATTATTTAATAATCCGAAGAGATGCCGTACACATGAATCCGCTGTAGCAAACTTCTCTTGGATTCAAGTGGCAAAAGACACTTTGTGTGTCCCAGGTTTGAGTCCCGGCAGCGCAACTATAATTTTTATAAATCTAAACTATTTTATTTAATTTAATTTGGTCTATAAACGAATGTGTTAAATAAACTTTTATTGTCTAGTAACTGTTCTTATTATCTTCCCCACTTGCTGTTTGTAATTGCTCTATTAATTAAATTTTAATTTCATCTATATATTTTTTTTTCAACTACAAAAAAGGTGTAAGTTAATAATACTATATGAAAAATAGAAATAGCAAAAATAGTATGCTTAATTTCTAGCAATATATTTAATAATCCGAATAGATATAGTACACATGAATCCGCTGTAGCAAACTTCTCTTGGATGCAAGTGGCAAAAGACACTTTGTGTGTCCCGGGTTCGAGTCCCGGCAGCGGAACTATAATTTTTATAAAACTTAACTATTTTATTTTACTTAATTTGATAAACATATTTTAATACGTTTATTATTATATTTATTTGGGTTAAAATAGGATATTTTTGGTCATTTCATGCATCTCCTGGCTCTATTTACACTCATTTAAATATTGTAGGACCTTTGAAAGGTTATCGAGCGAAGAGGAACAAAAACGAGGCAAAAACGACGCAAAACGGTGCGAGAATGAATCTGCCAGTGAATCCTCACGGCCGTGAACATCTTGCAAGAGGCCGTGAACGTCAACAAGAAAAAGAATTACATGTACTGTAGGTTCTCACGGCCGTGACGTCTCATGTAAGAGGCCGTGACATTGGGCAGAAGCTTAGATAATAGACACTGTCCCTCATCACGGCCGTGACACCTTATGCAAGAAGCCGTGAACGACGACAGAGAGTTGGAGAAGGTGAATTCACGGCCGTGACTCAACATGCAATTGGTCGTGACTCTCGACAGAAACTAAGCAACGCAACACTGCCCATTGTCACGGCCGTGACTTAGGATGCAAGAGGTCGTGACTCTCTCCAGAAAGTCAATATTTAGGATTTAAGCCGCCGTCACGGCCGTGAATCGTTATGCAAGAGGCCGTGAATGGTTTAGGAAAGACGAAAAGTCAGCCTAATTTCATCTGTCACGGCCGTGAAGGCCCGTTAAGTGGCCGTGAACGTGCCAAATTTCAGGGTTAAGGCCCAAATTCGAAGCATAAAAGGGGAGTTCTTCTCAGAATTGCAAGCCTTTCGGATCAATTCTCAAAACTTTTTCTCTATTCAGCTCAATTAGTTTACAAGTATTTATACCAAACAAACTTGGTATAAATATCAAACTAGTACTAATCTAAGGACTACTATGCAAAACGCCCCTAATTACTAGGACAACTAATGAAATCAAGCACAATTACAAATAGTATTCTACAAATTACAAACAGCAAGTGGGAAAGATTATAAGAACAATTACTAGACATTAAAAGTTCTTTTAACACCTTCGTTTATAGATTAAATTAAATAAAATAAAATCGTTTAGTTTTATAAAAATTATAGTTCCGCTGTCGGGACTCAAACCCGGGACACACAAAGTGTCTTTTGCCACTTGCATCCAAGAGAAGTTTGCTACAGCGGATTCATGTGTGCGGCATCTATTCGGATTATTAAATATATTGCTAGAAATTAAGCATACTATTTTTGCTATTTCTATTTTTCATGTAGTGTCATTAACTTACACCTTTTTTATAGTTGAAAAAACTAATATATAGATGAAATTAGAATTTAATTAATAGAGCAATTACAAACAGCAAGTGGCGAAGATAATAAGAACAATTACTAGACAATAAAAGTTTTCTTATCACATTCGTTTATAGACGAAATAAAATAAAATAAATAGTTTAGTTTTATAAAAATTATAGTTGCGCTGCCGGGACTCAAACCCGGGACACACAAAATGTCTTTTGCCACTGGAATCCAAGAGAAGTTTGCTACAGCGGATTCATGTGTACGGCATCTCTTCGGATTATTATATATTTGCTTGAAATTAAGCATATTTTTTGCTGTTTCTATTTTTCATTTAGTCTTATGAACTTACACCTTATTTATAGTTGAGAAGATGAAATTATAATTTAATTATAAGAGCAATTACAAACAGCAAGTGGGAAGATTATAAGAACAATTACTAGACATCAAATGTTCTTCTAACACATTCGTTTATAGATTAAATTTGATCGGGTGCGTGTATGTTAATATATTATAGGTTCATGCAAGTACGTCAAGTAATTAGTAAAACGAATATATTATAGCTAGAACCACGCCCGATAGGCAGTGTACATATCGTTTGTAATATAGCTATAGTGAATATCCGAGTATCGAACACGAGGAATAAATTGATTACTAGTATTGACCTATCGACTCGATATTTAACCTAAATAAAATAGCAGGATTTGTTTATGCTACGGACAAATTTAGCAGAGCAACCTAAAGGATTATAAGACTAAGGAAGCACAACTAGAAATAATACGAGTGACTTAAGATGACAAATATGTGTTCGGGATTCAAATCCCGCTGGGTGTTGTAGGCTAAGGCTACGGAATATCGCTCCTACGTGATTATCGACTAAATCGCAGTAATTTCCTACCCACTCACGGATTTGCTGTCGCTCTAAACGCTCGTGGAAATCTAAGTTTAGCAATTACTAGACGGAGAGGATCGAGTATTTGCTGTCGCCCTATACTCGAATCCTAACGTCTACGAATGGCCTAGTCGTTATTTAGCTGTCGCCCTAAACGATGTACCACACATTCATATCAACACATAGAGATATTGAGACAAACAAGCAATATCATAGAACAATAAATAGTCGAATACATGTGTTCACGATTATTCTACGCCTTAACTACGACATAACCCAACGTTCATCTATTCGCGAACACATAAGAGGATTTAGCTACTCATATTAGGCAAAACAACACCGAGATTTAAAGGAACGGGGATAGAGAACTCATAAAATCTTCCCTAATAAGTGAGTATGGCAGTTCTGAGGTGGAGATCTCGTTCCTCGATCGAATGAGCGTGACTACGTTGTTGGATCGTCCGTTGAGCTTCTCCGAATCAAGGGGCTGCTTCTAGTGTTCTTCTTCCTCTTCTTTTCTCTAGGTTTTCGGCTCTATGGGGTTATATCCGAGTTCGATTTCTAGAGAGAGAAACAACAGTAACTTTCTCACTCTACTCGAACTCTCTCTCTTGTTATTCATTTGAGTTTTTCGATCGAATTCAATTGCTTATCTAAACGATCGAATTACTATCAATTCTAGCCTAGGATTGTAGAGTTATTAATCGTAGGACCTAACAATTGGTATCAGAGCAGATTTGTTCTGTTTTGGATCGAAAATTGTTAGAATTGGATCGAAAATTTAATTCTGTTCACTGTTCATCGAAGAACAGTTTGGCGCGAAATCTGTTTTCGATCCAATAGCTTAATTCTGTGCTTAATTGACTTGAATTTTGTGTCTCTGTGCTTGTTTAAGTGATAGATCATCATTGCGATCGGTTTTGTAGCGTTTTAAACTTCGATTTCTAGGATTGAATTGCCTCTGCGTGTTACTGTGTGCGAAGAACATGAAGAACATGTTCTGATTTTGATCAAATTCGATATATTTTGCTTCATAACGTGTTTAATTGCTTGTTCGTGCGTGATTAGAACTTAATTGCGAGCTATTGCCTCAAATTTCACTATCTGATTCTTTGTTTTTGCTCGAATTAGTGTTAATCGCATTCTGTTAATTTTTCTCGATTGCTCAAATTTTTCTCGCTAAGTTTTGCGATCGGATTAGTTTCTCGATCGATAAACTTTGCGCGAGAATTTTTCTCGGTCAGAATAGGTAGTCAGCGCCAGAATCGTCATCAGTAGAAACGATTTTAGTTAAAGAAAATTTCTCGAGCATTATACAGCGAAAAACTTTTTTGAGGAAGACTTATTTTGACTTTGCATGCGTAAAAACTTTCACTCGAAAAACTTTTTCAGTCAAACCTTTTAACGTTTGACCAGGCAAAAATCATTTATACGCGAGAAACTTTTCTAGTCATCAGATTTATTTTGACTTGTCGAGAAACTTACTAACGTACTATTTCTTTAGGATCGAAATAAATTCACGATCAAGAAATTTTTCTCGACCGAATGATTTGGAGCAATTTTTCTCTCTCGTAAAATATCTCGCTGACAAAATTTTTCGCACGAGAACAGTACCCAGTACACTCTATCTCAACGGAATTAATTTCGATCAAACTTTAAAGATTGAATCGAAAATAATTCTCGATCTAATTTTCGAATCAAACGCTACTAACGAATTTCTTCACTTGTGAAGCACATTACATCATCTTCAACCTTCAAAACTATTAACGAAGATCCTTCAACAACTCGACTGCAATACAAACATGGATGCATACTCACTCGGAAATGACAACCGTCCGCCGATCTTGCAAAGAGGAGAATACACAGTTTGGAGAAGCCGCTTTCTGAATTTCATTGCTCTAAAGGATGAAGCCGAAAATCTACTGAAGTCCCTTGAAGAGGGACCGGCACAGTTCTGGGTCCATGTACCCGGGGACGAAACAGCTACTCCAGCAATTCCAGCTTCTAGGCGATTAAAGGAGCCTAGAGAATACTCTCTGGAGGAAAGAGCTCGAGCTAAGGCTGATCTAGTAGCCATGAATACCCTTATGCAGGGCATCCCCAACGATATATACAGACAAATCGACAGCCTGACATCGGCCAAAGGGATGTGGGATGAACTGCATAGGATGATGCAAAGAACGGAAGTTGGCATAAAGGCCAAGAAGGCGAACATTCTCACCGCTTACGACTCATTCAAAGCAAAGCCGGAGGAGAGTCTAAATGAGATCAACCAACGATACCTCACTCTTCTCAATGAGATGAGGAAGATAGAAATAACGAAGACAAACATGGAGACAAACATTAGATTTCTATCTTCTCTGCCCACGGAATGGAAAAAAATATCCACTCAAATACGACAAAACAAAGATCTAGATGAGTTGGAAGAAAATATCCACTCAAATCTCGCTCAGCATGAGGAAGATATCCGCGAGATCACCAAAGAGCAGAAAGGCAAACAAACCGATGACATGGTTGCCTTAGTCTCGGAGAAGAGGAGCACAAGATCAAGAAAGGATAAGATCGTTAGGCCACCTTCATCATCGGAGTTGGAAAAGGAATCGGACTCCGACATCGAGCAGAACATGAAAGCCCTTGGAAAACAGTTAGCTCTCATTGGACAAATGATGAGCAAGAAGTACTTCAAGAAGAAGTCTTCAACCTCAGCCAATAGACTTCGGACTACAAGCTCCAAGAACAAAGAACGTGCTCCGGAGAGTTCCGATGTCAAGAGTCCCTAAGAGACTAATAAATGTGTTAGGAATATTTCTGTTCAAATAATTATTTTATCTTAGTCTTGTATTTTATTTAAGTGAACTGGGCTTTAATGTTTTAGAGCCCAGTGAGCTTAGAATTGTAATGGGCTTACAAGGGCCCAAGTATTATATACCAAAATGTGGTATAAATACTAAAACCCTAACACATAGTTAGGAGGCTTGTGTGTGTGAGAAACACACAGAAATTAATTTTTGTGAGAGAAGCTTCAAACCCCTCGCAAGAACACACACGCACGCCCCCACGATAAGTTAAATTCTTCCCATTATTTTCGTGGTTAAAATGCTAGAAATGTGTTTTAGTTGGATATACTAGGAATAACAATTGGTCAGAGCAAACACGTTAGGATTTGAGCAAGTTTCTGAAATTTTTGGGTTTTTTTTCAGTTTCTAATTTCTACCATTTCTTGAGCTTTTGAGTTGATTTTACTGATTTTGCAAGCTCAAGTGGTAATTAGGTTATTTTCGAGTGATTTGAAGTGATTACCTAACATTTTCCAGTTGATTTGAGTGAGTTTTGGGTAGAAATCTGATCTGTTTTTCGTCAGTTTTCGGTTCAGAATCGGGTAGATGAACAAATCGCCCGATTACTGTAGCAATGTCACTGTAGCGGTAATCGCCCGATTTCACAAATTCATTGTAGCATTCGTGCGAGTTACTGTAGCAAAATTACTGTAGGACTCGATAATCGCCGATTTCAAAATTCACTGTAGCGACAAAATCGGACGATTCACTTAGCAAAGTCACTGTAGCAAATTTTAATCGATCACAAAGAATCGCCCTATTACTAGCAAAGTTACTGTAGCGATTTTACTGTAGCAAATTCGCTGTAGCCAATTTACTGTAGCAAATCTTATCAATCACAGGCAATCGCCCGATTAAAATAATTTTTGACAGTTGAAACTAGCCACCTCACAAACAATCGGCCGATTTCTCATATTTACTTGGTCAAAACAATTTCTTTTCGGTCAAAAAGCACTCACTGGGCTTGCAAGCATAAAAACAAAAATATTTATAATAAAATAAAACAAATCGCCCCTTCCTAAACAATCGGCCATTCCTTTGTTCTTGGTCAAACAATTCCTTTTTGGTCAAAAAGTAGAAGCAACATGGTGAGTTGTCGGTGAGTCACAATTTCTTAATTGTTCCACTCACACATTCGATAGTGACATTTAATCAAAACACAATCGGCCGATTTCTTTTATTGGTGATCTCCCATCGATTTGTCACTCATTCAATAGGCTACTTCTTTAAATACTCATAAATCGGCCGATTAGTTTTATTTTCAGTACACCACTTTATAAATCGGTCGATCCCAACTTAGACACTCAAAACAACTGCACGATTTTAATCAATTCACTGTAGCAAAGCCTGCACTTGTTTCTCAAATAGCAAATCGACCGATTCTAATAGATTCATTATAGCAAGTTCAAATTGGACGATTCAATGTAGCGATTCGCTGTAGCAAGTTCAAATCGGACGATTTCACTGTAGCAAATTCGCCCGATTTGCAACTCTCGGCGAATTTCAGTCCTTTGACAAACAATCGCCCGATTCTGATCTCTTTGAACATCAATTCGCCCGAATTAAATTCGGTGAATCTTCACTTTGCAAATTCGCCCGATTTTTGCTATCGATTTCAAAACTTAAATTTTTTAGTAAAAAAAAAACTTCATCATTCGAAACTTTAATCGGGAAATCCAATTCTCACTAAATCATCCTTTGAAATTCACACTTAAACTTTCTTGATCCCAAAAAAAAAAGAGAGAGAAAATTTGAACCCAACAGTTACACTCTGTTTTAGGCCTTTTTCGAAAATTTTCAAAATATGTTTTTCCGGGTCCAAATTTATCGGTGAAACGACGTTTTTGTAAAAATTTGAAAGCAAATCCACAAACGTGTCAACGGTCACATATCCAACGATCTACTTAGAACATTCAAGCATCTTATAGGAAAAGACTTGGCACTTTTTCGAAGTTTCGAAATCATCACACAGTCTTTGGGTGTACACCAAAAGTTTTCAACGCTTAAATTCTGAAAACTTCGAATCAATCAATGGCACCCTTCCACAACTCCCATAGTAAGAAAGGCGCCGAGCCAATCAAATGTTATAATTGCAACAAACCTGGGCACACAGCTATAGACTGCTTCCTACCCAAAAAGAAGGGTGAAGAGTACTACTCTAGGAAATTACGATAGAACAAAACAGAAGCTGGAGTGGGCTTGATGGGAGAACAAGACAGCTGGCTCGATGAAACATCTGAAAGCGAGCAAGAGAATGTAGCCAAAATAACCATGGTGAAAGGAGATAAATCGGAGCCGAATGACATGGAAGCAGTCGATGATGGTAAAAACGAGGAAGCATATTCAGAAAGGGAGGTAGAATCTATAGACCCCCTTTTGTATTTCGAACTCCAAAAAAAATTTACGGCTCTTCATAGCAAGTTTAGGTCAGTAGAAAATGAACTAGCTAAGACTATAGTCGATCTAGATATGACACGTGAAAACGTAGATAGACTAGAAACTAGCTTAGCTAATTCCGAAGTCATTTTAGCTGAATCAGCTTCAAAAGTCATTGACTTAACTAACAAAGTCTCAAACTACGAGCAAACAATAAGCAAATGTGTTGATCACGAGAGGACAATCAACGACTTGCAAGCTCGGTTTCATAACAATTATCAATGTCTGCTCAGGCAACTTCAAGAGATGAGTAATCTTGATTGCCTGCTGGAAGTAGCGCAATCAAAAGTTGACAGTCGCGACGCTGAAATAGTTAAGTTGAAGACACAGGTTAGCGAGCTAAACGCTAAATTGACAACTTGCATCGACGAGCGAATCAATAAAACATGCGAGTTCGATCTCCTGAATAAAGAACGTGTAAAACTGTATGCTAGGATTAAAAAGCTAGAGGACCTCCTAACAAAAAGAGGACAAACAGATCGAACGATCTTCTTGAACAAGCCAAAGGACACAAAATTCTACGATCCACGTGCAGGTCTAGGCTTTGTTCCAAACCCTACTCTAGCTGTGAAGAAATCCCTAAACCCATATGATCCGTATGATATTAGCTATTTAGGGATTAACATACCTAAATTAATGGCCTTCACACCAGAAAGTGATGGAGATAGGAAGACAGGAGTAGAAATTCCACTTGACTATGAAGCTATGAATAATAGCTACAAGACAAGGGAAATACCTTTGTCTGATGACTACTTAGATGCTCTTATTCCCCCTTCAACACCAATCATCCTCGAGAACACGTCCTGTGACTTAGCACAGTCCAGCCCCTCTAGTGCATATATCCCACCAGCAATTAAGGAAATATCTGACTTGCGCTCGACCCTAGAGTCCGAAAAGATTGTTTTTAAGGTAGAAAATGACGTGCTATTGACAATAATTTCCTCACTCGAAAAACATATCAATAACATTATAGCTTCAACGTCTCCACAAATGTCTCTAGCTGAGTCCAAAATAGAAACTCTAACCAAGCCTAGGACACTAAGGAAGCAGAATGCATCGAGAAAATCAATGCGTACCAACTTATCCTCGCATGCACCTACAACTAAAATTTTAAATAGAATGAAAGGAAAGGAGATAGCCACAGGCGACGACCTATTATTTGAAAATTGTGCTCCTTCTTTTAAAAAGAAGGAGGCAATTAAATTTAGAGCATCATGTTCAAATTCGCATAGTAGGCATCAGTCACAAGCTAAATCTAACATTGCCACATCCCCATCCATGATTTCATTGTCTGAACCTGTACGAACATCTATGCTCTCTAATTTTCACTATTCTTATGATGATGCACTAGCCTTAAATTCTCGTTTTAGATTAGCAAATGCACGTACAACCAAGAACGACGAACGCTTCTTTGCTAAGCTAGGCTCACAAACTCAATCGGAGAAAATTCAAACGAACAGAAAGATAAAGCCTACACATTCGTCTCCCAACTCCAGTTCTAAACTTGACAAACAAGAAGATCACAAAAGCATCCAGTCAAAGCACCATAAGACTGAAGCTAAAGCTAAAGTTTTGGGAATTAAGAAAATTTGGATTACAAAACAAGAACTTAGGGCAAGCACTAGCCTCTGTTATCCCTTAGGAATTAGAAAGATTTGGGTTCCTAAATCAACAATTAACGGTATAGATATACCTAAAGTTGACTTAGGACATAAATCTATGAAAGACGCATGCATAAACTCTAGATCTAATACGAAAGGACCCATTCTTAGATGGGTACCAAAATCTGCTTGAGATGTTTTGCAGTTTCCAGCATGGGTAGGTACTCATAGAGCTGCTCCATACCCGTGACTGGTTTGCGACGAGAGTGGCCACAAGATTCCTCACGTATGGTACCTGAAGCAGCCCCACAGATGTGATCAAGGGATGAGATACGGACAGCTAAAACCAACTGACAAATTTGGTAAATTTTAAATATGCATAAGAGATTACATGTTCGTAATTTATTGTATTTTCAATATGCATATGTGCTCAAATGACTAACATACCTACTATGTTAGTAAAATCTAGGAATAAATGCATTTTATTCAGAAAAACATTTTCCATCCTAGTACACATGATTAAGTAAGGTCCCCTGAAGTTCGTAAAATGCTTATATTTAGGGGAAAGCTTTATTTGTAAACTTAAGGGGGAGAAATTTTACAAATGAAATTAAAATTGCCAACATTATTGAATTTTTGAAATATTTTCATCAATTTTACCTTGCCCGAAATCGCTTTGGATTTAATTTTAATTACTTTACCGAACCTATGAATCGCCCGAAACTGAGCATCGCTCAAACGTCCTTTGCAACTTTTGAATCGCGCAAACTTAAGAATCGGGAAAATATTTTATTTATTAAAATGTTTCTTTTCTTTAAGTTTTTATCTTTGAAGTTCAAATTCCCAAGACTTCAAATATTGAGGGGGGTAGATGTGTTTCGCGAACTAGTCTTTAAACGATTCGTCATCCTTTCAAATGAAAAAAAGAAAAACAAAAAAAAACACTTACAACTCAAATACGCAAAACACCTTCAAAATGCGGAAAACACTTTCATCACACAAATCACGAAAATTACATCACCAAATACATAGATCATTCTCAAAAGCCAGTACGCTTTGTAAGGACCCAAAACAGAACAGCCATTAGAGCAACAGATAAACACGAAAGAAGAAAGAGCTCGAGCACCAACATATCTAAATTGCGTTTAAAACGACGCCTTAACTCCGCATGATCCTCGTTCTCTTCATCGTCTTGCTTCTGATTCCAGTTCATTTCCGTCAGCTAGATTTTTTTGTTATGGCATTACTGTGCTGCTCGAATCGTGTCTATTTATAGGTGTAAATCGACCAACGAAATCATAGTAGTCCCGACAAACATGATAAATGATCGACGGATCTTTGACTTGAGAGCTCAGCGCCGCGAGTGAAAGCGATGCTTTCGTTGTTGCTTATTGGATTTTGCGTCAAATAAATCGACTTTGAAAAACTAAGTTGATTTGACATTTAATTTGGGAAAAATTTTGAACTCTGTATTACATATTAATTGAAGATCTCGCATATGTCAGTGTTAGGGTGATTTTACTCATATTTTCTTTAATTGATTTTTTTGAGACAAATTTTTTTTAAATAAAAAATAAAAAATTGATCATTCTCAAAATCGCCAATTTCAACTTAGTCTCTCGGCGATTTCAACTACTTCTAAATATCCTCGGCGATTCTTCAAATCGCCCGATTCCTCAATTCGCCCGATTTCTCAATCGATTCAATTCATCGGATCTATCAAACTTGCCTGACACAATCACTTTCCATCAAATACTAGAATCGGCCGAATTGTCCAATCGCCCGATTCATCAAAATTGCCCGATTTCGGAATCGACAAAATCACTTTGTTAAAATACCTCTCGGCGATTCTTCAAAATCGCCCGATTTATCAAATCGCTGGATTCTCCAATCACCCGATTCCTCAATCGATCGAACGTACTACAGTACATCTTATATATATATATATATATATATATATATATATATATACCAAATTCGCCCGATTTTCATCACTTTTCCCAAAATCGTGTACACGAATCATTCTCATAAGGTAATCAAGCTTCGCGGGTCATCTCAAGAACTAGAGCTTTGCGAGTTCAGTTCCCGTGTCATTAAAATTCAACTTTTACGAACCCTCTTCAGTTCGAGAACCACAGCTCAATTCGCGGGCCAAGCCAAATTCCAATTTGCGACTCAAAGACTTCAAATTGTTTCGAAGACATACATCTTAGAAAATCATTTTTGCATACGGGATTTTTGGCGCACTTTTAAATCTTTGAAACTAACAGCACCACACATCTTCGAACTCCTCATTTCATGAACTCGGTATCCTACTTTGAAAATTCTTCCAAACCACCTAGTGGTCAACCACACCTCCCAGCATGCATGGTATTTCGGGTTGCTCCACATTCAGGACAGGTAAGAGATGCGAGCAACCACACCTCCCAGCGTGTATGGTATCTCGGGTTGCTGCACAGACACGACTGGTTAACGATGCAAGCAACCAAACGTAGGTAAATTTTATATGCATCATTTTGTAATTTTTGCATGCATATCAAGTTGTAACTTCAAATTGCCTACCTTAAAAACAATAGGGTATATTATAGTTATGCATGCTTCAAAAAGACTTTATATTCCAACTTTTCGCATGCATAAATGAGCTGAAATGTATTAAAAATACCATGTTATAGGTACATTTTCATTATGAATACATCTTAAAGAATTTTCGAGCTTAAACTTTTACGTATGCATATAAGCTGAATTGATAAATGTCATTTTTCCTATTTGAGCTAAATTTGAGAGGGAGCAAATCTTTATTTTAAAGAGAAACAACTCCTATATTTGTGTTAAAGGGAGCAATAATTAAATTTTTGAGGGGGAGCGAACTTAATGTGTGAACTTAGGGAAAGAGACTTTCGAACAATAATTTTACCTAATATGCATCTTTTGAGGGGGAGTAATTCTAAGATAATACATATATATAAAAAAATATATATCTCTATCTATATATACATATATAATAATATAATATATAATTACTATTACATTATTAATAAGATTATACATATACATAAAAAAAAAAGAAAGGCAAAAAAAAGGCCTCATACTCTCGTAATTTTGCTTCAAAAGAATTCTCCTGCCTTCCAAAGATAAACTTCAAGGACGAATTTCAAGCCTACAACGGTCAACTCTCTTCAAAAGGCGATAGTGGCTTATAGTGCTAACTCGGCAATGGCCTCAACAGACCTGCTCCGAACCGCTGACCAAAATCAAGCAGCACGCAACACTTCGTACCGGATGTATGGATTTTAAGTTCCCATGGTTGAGTTAGACCAAACTGAATCTATCCCCGGAACACAGTCGAGTGTTAATGACGATCTCAAACACATAAAGCTACCCCTATATGGAAATTCTTGACAAGACCGAAGAGCGGACGATACAAAATTCCCTTAGTCACAAATTACTCGGACCAACCCCCACAGGTACAGGTGCTAATCTATTAGCCCCCGGGTAGAAGTCGCCGCATTAGGTCCAACGGCGCATGCACAATCGAGCCTTACCCACTCATCGATCTCCCAATAGATTGATGTTCACTAAATCACGGGGAGCCCCGTTAGCTATCACTGCTTCACTTGGAAGCAAGAGATATTGAACTAAGTGGTAGTCAGCCCCACACCACTGAACTTTCCTGAACACATCGAGTCTAGATGTCCTTACTACCTTAATCTTTTATATTATTTTTAGGACACATACACCTTGTCTTATCGGGACTTCGTGAACAGATCAGAACTTCCGTAGACATGTCATTCTAAGACATGCTTCGATGATCGGAAGGAAGTCCTACCGTTGCAACATCAAAACAACAACGGTTCAGGCCATCGTCTTCGAGCTAGTCTCAAGAACAATGTTAACGAGCTGCCTATATGGCCCCGGTTCATCAAGTCCTGTTCTCACAGGCCACGTCTCAGAGTTTGTCTCTGAAGCCGTGTGATGGATCGCCTTAGTGGCTCCATCTGGTTTTTACCCTAACCGACATGTCTTTTGTGTCCTACTTAGCCTGCTATACAAGCATGCCGATCTTGTTCACACGAATCGCCATGAGGGGGAGAAGGGGATACGTACAAATAAACATCAAATAAACAGGTCGGAGTACCCACCAAATTTCAGCCGAGCATACCACTCTAAAACCAGGCTCTAAGGCATTTGAAAGGAACATTCCAAAGAAGCATCGGTACAACTTAAAACACACCCCACGTACACCTTCTTCAGGAGCCAGACGAGCTTCACCGAAGCCGAACCAGACAACTTCCTTTGGCGATGACGAATCTGGAGCCGTGAAGAAGAAGATTCACCATGTTTCAAGTCCAGCGTAGGAGAAGACTAACCAGAGTATCCACTATTTCTGCCACGCCAACCACTATGAGGCCGGGCTCTCATGCAATTGAATGGATAATCTCAAGGAGCACTGGAGCCGTGAAGAAGAAGATTCACCATGTTTCAAGTCCAGCGTAGGAGAAGACTAACCAGAGTATCCACTATTTCTACCACGCCAACCACTATGAGGCCGGGCTCTCATGCAATTGAATGGATAATCTCAAGGAGCCCAAACACATTGTCACAAAACACACTCCACGCCTACCTTCTTCTAGAGCCAGATGAGCTTCTTCGAGGCCGAACCAGACAACTTCCTTCGAAGATGGCGAATCTGACACCAAGAAGTAGAGTAATCGTGACCACCAATCAACTCCATTATCTTGTCCCGACAACACAATCTTCTTGCCAAAGATATTTTGACCCATCGCATGACAATCTCCCTAGCTCGATCTTGAGGGGGATGGTTACCAAAGCAAAATGGGAGCAACACCACGACAAAGTGCAGTACCAATTAGAAAATGCCAAATATCAAGCATCGTCTAAGAATCAAGCAACGACCGTAGAGTCCAACGACTGATGTTAACGCCTCAATCGAACGAAGAGATCAGACTCAAATAACAAGATACGACCAACAACTTCAGCATGGACTTCAAGCATCAAAGCTGCCGACTCGTGTACAGCTCTTCGAGTTTAAAGAAAACTCTCAATCCCAATACAAGGTTGAACAAATGTAGGGGGAATTGCGACAAGTGAAGGGAGAGCTGGAACACCTAAAGAGAATATTCGACTAGTGTATGCCTCTCCAAATTTAAAGAGAAATCCACAACCCAAAGCTTGATCAAATGCAGGGGGAGTGGTGACTGTCCAAGGGAGAGTTCGAACACAAAAAGTAATGATCCAACAAGCAGCTTTCAACACTTAAGAGAAGGGAAGTTCAAGAGACGGTGAGCTTGAAGATCTTTTAAGGAGGAGGTCACAAGACAAGACAAAGGAGGATGTGATTGAAGAAGAACACGCATGCACACACTTTCGCATATGCAACTCTGATACGTATTCTTTGATGACTCAGGACGATTACAAGACCAAGATAACCAGCGCTTAACTGTAAATTGAACACAAAGGGGGAGATTGTTAAGAATATTTTATTGTGTTCAAATAATTAGTTTATCTTAGTCTTGTATTTTATTTAAGTGAACTGGGCTTTTATGTTTTAGAGCCGAGTGAGCTTAGAATTGTAATGGGCTTACAAGGGCCCAAGTATTATATACCAAAATGTGGTATAAATACTAAAACCCTAACACAAAGTTAGGAGGCTTGTGTGTGTGAGAAACACACAGAAATTAATTTTTGTGAGAGAAGCTTCAAACCCCTCGCAAGAACACGCACGCACGCCCCCACGATAAGTTAAATTCTTCCCATTATTTTCGTGGTTAAAATGCTAGAAATGTGTTTTAGTTGGATATACTTGGAATAACAAAATGTTTTAATTGTGGCAAAGCAGTCACTTCGCCTGAGAGTGCACTCTCCCGAAGAAAAGATATGCAAACTACTACTCCAAGAAGCTTCAATTGACAAAACAAAAGGAAGCCGGAGTAGCTCTCATGGCCGAACAGGACCAATGGCTCGAGGACACGTCGAGCTCCGAAGAAGAGAACTTAACTCTCATGGCCCGTCTCGACACGAATTGGACGCCGAAACATCCACTCGTTCGGACGATGACAATGCATCCACGTCTGCAAATGAGGTAGTCACTCCTTCCACACTATTGACCATGTTAGAATCATATCAAAAGCAATATGCTAACATGAAATGTGAGCAGAAAAGTATAAAGGAAGTAGAGAACGAACTTGAGAGAGCTCAGGAGAAGATAGATAGTCTCGAACAAGAACTTAGGAGCTCTAGTGCAAAAATAGATGAACTTACCAAGAGCCTCCATTCTAGAGAGACTAGTCAACCTCAACTAGGACAACAGAGCGAAAAGATTAAGGAATTAGAAGATAGGCTAGCAAATAACTACAATTGCTTGGTTAGAAATCTCAACAAGAAAGCCATTTTAAATTGTTGGATAACCGAAGCTACCTCTAAGATCACTAACTTAGAAGCTCAATTAGAAACATCGAATGCCAAGATTAGTGAGCTTAGTAAGGATTTCGATGCCTGTCAAGCCGCGAAACTAACCGTGGAAAATAATTACGCTCTCCTAGGTGAGGAACGCAAGAAACTATATGGCAAAGTAAAGAAATTAGACGATATAGTTACGCGTAGGGGACAGTCCGAACAGACGATATTTTTGAACAAGCCCAAGGATATAGAGTTCTATAATCCTATAGAAGGCATAGGTTTCACTAACCCGTGTGTTTTACAAAAGAAAGAAATATATGATGTTAAACACATGCGCTTAGGAATAACCTCTCTTAGAAATTTTACTGAATCGTCTTATGCAAATACTTTCGATTCGTCCATTAGACAAGGTCCACATGGTCCAGAAATCCCCTTTGACTACAAAGAACTAAATGAAAGGGACAAAAATAGGAAAGAAACTCTAACTCCTGTCTGCAATTTAGTTCAAATTCTACCTCCTGATTCTCAAACACACCACGAGGAAGTTAAAGCCATTAATTATAAAAATTCTCTGTACAAACCTCCTATTATAAAACAGATAGAGGAGTCACAGGCTAAGTTAGAAAAAGAACGAGAGAATTTCGAAGCTGAAAAGAAAAAAATTTTTAAGGAGATGAAAAATCTCAAGGCTTCCTCGTCCTCCCAAGCTACCTCTCACGCTATTACAAAAAGCGTGAAAAATGAAAAATCGCCTTTGAAAGATAAATATTGTAATAATAATTTTGTTAAAAGTGCTATGACTAATTTCACTTTACCTACGTCTACAGGGAGCGTAGCGTCAGCACTAAAAACAAAGGCGAGAGTGTCTAGTACTAAGATAAAGAAGGAGCCATTAGATTTAAATGTTTCTGAGCATGCTACTCCTTCTGTTATGATAAAAGACATTCGTAGAAATAAAATAGCTATTTCCACTTTTGAGATAGTTGCTTCTACTTATTCACTTCAGCCGATCACTTTTAGAAGCACCAACTTCGAAATAGGCTCTACGTCAAAAATTAATCATTCTGAAACAAATGCCACAAGAAAGACACATAGGAAACAAGATCCAGCCATAAAGAAAGCTTATGGCGCTATACATGAATGTGCTCACCTAAGGTATCCCGTAGAAATTAAATCCCCCAATCACCTTAGGAGACTATCACAAAAAGATCTTTTCCTCAGTCAAACCCTCCAAAGTATTTGTACGTGCTGAAATTAACCTTCCCTGTAAGGTTCAACCCAAATGGGTTCCTAAATCTCCGCCTAGGACGATAAAAGCCAAAAGAGCCAAGTCTCCTATAGAGGCAAAACCCAAACCCACTTTTTCAAAAGTGCAATGGGTTATTAAGACTCTTCCAAAAATAGATTTAGGAGTCATATCTGAACCCGAAATTAAATCTGCTAATCTGAGAGGACCCATGTTTAAGTGGGTACCTAAAGCTCTCTAAATTCTTTTTGCAGATCCATCATGTGTGGTATCTCGACTCTGGTTGCTCCACACACATGACTGGTAGTCAAGAGCTGCTGAGCAACTACAAAGACCGACCAAACGGCAAAGTCAGATTTGGGAACAACGATTCAGCCCCGATTCTAGGACTTGGGGATATCACTCTGAAGAATCTAACCATCAAAGATGTCTTGTACGTCGAAGGCCTCCGCCATAACTTGTTCAGCATAGGCCAATCTGTGACAAAGGCTTCCAGGTGGTCTTCCATGCTGACCGGTGCAGAATTTTGGATAGTCAGGACACAGAACTCCTTCAAGGACTTCGGAGATCCAATCTTTACACGATCAACCTGACGTCTGTGCGGCCCTCGACAGCTGTATGCGTCATTTCTCAGACGGATTTACAGAGGAACAGCTTATGGCATCAACGACTGTCTCATCTGAATAGGAAAGCTCTCCAACGTCTTTCTACGAAAAAGTTGGTTCACGGTCTTCCAACTATACAACTACAAAGGGAGCATCACTATTCGGCATGTCAATTAGGAAAAATGAAGCGAGCATCTCATCACGTCAAGCAAATCGCGTCTACTTCTCGACCATTGGAACTAATTCACATGGATCTTTGTGGTCCGATGCAGACTCAGAGTATCAATGGACGAAAGTACGTCCTAGTGATTGTGGATGACTATTCTCGCTACACGTGGACTAGGTTCCTCCGAACGAAAGATGAGACCGGTGACTTGATTATCAATTTTGTGAACACAACTCAAAATCTGCTGCAACAGACTATTCAAGTAGTTCGAACAAACAACGTCACTGAGTTCAAGAACAGTCACCTCAGTGAATTTTATCAGAAACTTGGAATAAGTCAACAATTTCAGCCACCAAAACACCTCAACAAAATGGAGTCATTGAAAGGAAAAATCGAACACTAGTGGAAGCCGCTCGTACGATGCTGATCCAATCGAAACTTCCACACTTTCTATGGGCTGAAGAAGTCAATACCGCTTGTTTTACTCAAAACAGGACGGTGGTTCACAAACGGTTCAACAAGACTCCGTACGAGATTGTGAATAATAGAGTGCCCAACATCTCTTTCCTTAAAGTCTTCGGGTGCAAGTGCTTTGTGGCGAACGACCGAGAGCAACGTGTAAAGTTCGACCCTAAAGCATTCGAAGCTACATTTTTCGGGTATTCTTCAACATCAAAAGCGTACCGAGTATACATCAAGTCCAACCGAACTATTAAGGAAAGCTATAAGTCACTTTCCACGAAGTGGCAGAAGTGGTTCCTGCTCAATTCAGTTCAGGACCCGTGCCTAACGCGGTGGTTCCTGCTCAATTCAGTTCAGGACCCGTGCCTAACCCGATGGTTTCTGCTCAATTCAGTTCAGGACCCGTGCCTAACCCGATGGCTTCTGGTCAATTCAGTCCAGGACCCGTGCCTAATCCGTTGGCTTCTGAAGACAACATTTCAGAACCCGTAATCACTGGTGTGTTGGCACAAAACCAACAGAAGATGGCAACAACTTCAGGATCAGTGTCAGACGAAGCAACGAGACTTGCAATAGACGACTTGGATTCTCTCTTCGAACCGGTATATCAGTCATACACGCCTGATTATCAACCGAACGAGACCGAAATACGAAGTTCATCTCACACCTCTACCCCACCCGATTCAGAATTGCCACAGAACACCGAAGAACCTACAGTGGTCGTCGAGGAAGTATCATCTGAGACGATCAATCCAAGTGCAGTATTAGAACTCCCTCAGACAAATTATCAATCTGAGACTATAGGCAATCTAGATCCACAGATGGCTGACGCATCGACTTCAGCCTTGCCTCATGAGCGCAAGTGGACGAGAGGTCACTCGGTTGATCAGAAAATTGGCGATCCTTCGGTTGGTGTGAGGACACGTCGTCAACATAGTCTTTTTAGTTGCTTCCTGAGCCAAAACGAGCCTACCAAAGTAGCAGACGCACTTCGAGACCCGGATTGGACAATTGCAATGCAAGAGGAAATCAATCAATTCGAACGTCTTCAAGTGTGGACCTTGGTACCCCGTCCACATGGGAAAACAGTGGTCGGAACTAAATGGGTGTTGGTCCCCATTTGATCCAACAACACTGACCTAGGACGATTTACCACGCTAATAATGAAAGTTTTAAAGATCGAATGTGGGGTGGGTTAGTGTAGACGATGGGTGCTTTGAAAATGCTTTGTTTTACTATTCAACACACACGCACTCACACATACTACACCAAAAACACACACCCTAATGAATTAGGGTTTGGGGGTATATATACCACATTAGTTGGTATATTATACCCCTAGTAACTAAGAACTAGAATATTACAAACTAGCCCAAACTTAATTAAATACAAACCAACTAAGATAAACACATTGAAATTGAACACTATAAAATATTCCTAACAATCTCCCCCTTAGTGTTCAATCTTCAATTCAGCGCGGGTTATCTTGTTGGGTACATGGAGAATCTCTCGAGTCCTAACAATCTCCCATTGCTCCCCCTGCAAAGGCTGTCTCCTCTTCTTGTGGAGGTTTGAATGCACTTCCAGCTAGAACTCTCTTGTCTTGACGCTATACGTTGTAGATCGGATGTAAGCTGTGATCCACGCCCCGATATTCGTTTCTTGATGATGTCGCAGATCTTTGAATTCTGTTTGCATCTTGTCCGTGTCTTTTTCCGTATTTTCAAGTCGTCAAGTCTTCTCCAGTCTTCTTCTCGGCGCTAGATTCGTCTTCGTCGAAGGAATTTGTCTGGTTCGGCCTCGAGGAAGCTTGTCTGGCTCCAGAAGAAGATATGTGTGGGGTGTCTTTTAACATGTGCCAAAGCTCCTTTCGAATGTGACATTGTAGGTTCCAGTGGAGTTCGGCTTCATCGTGGAAAGCGCGGTGGAATATTGATGATGAGCGTGGGATGTGTTATAACATGTGCCAAGGCTCCTTCTGAATTGACGTTTGAGTGAAGGAGAGCCCTGCTTCATAGTGGTACGCGAGGCGGAAGTTGGCGGGTGGTCCGACCTATTTGTTTATACGTATCCCCTTCTCCCCCTCATGGCGATTCGTGTTAACGAGATCGGCATGCTTGTATAGGAGTCGAAGGAATAAACAAACGACAGGTCGGTGTGGGTAATAACCAGACGGAGCCACTAAGGCAATCCATCGACACGAGTTCAGAGTTAAACTCTGAGACGCGGCCTGTAAGCACAGGGCTTAGAACCGGAGCACATAGGCGTTCCGTTAACATCGATCTAGGAGCGTAGCTCGCAAACGATGGCCTGATGCCGTTGTTGTTTTGATGTTGCAACGGTAGGACTTCCTTCCAATCATGGAATCACATCTAAGAGGATGTGTCTATGGAAGTTCTGCTCTGGTCACGAAGTCCAGATAAGAAAAAGTGTATGTGTCTTAAAAATTATAAAACATTTAGGTAGTAAGGACACCTAGACTCGATGTGTTCAAGGAAGTTCAGTGGTGTGGGGTTAACTACCACTTAAGTCAATATCTCCCGCTTCCAAGTGAAGCGGTGATAGCATGCGTGGCTCCCCGTTATTTGATGAAACATCGATCTTTAGGGAGATCGATGAGTGTGTAAGGCTCGGTTGTGCATGCGCCATTTGACCAAATGAGGCGACTTCTACCCGGGAGCTGATAGAAATCAACTCCTGCACCTATATGGGATGGCCCGAGTAATTTGTGAGCTCAGGGAATTTTGTATCTTCCGCTCTTTGGTCTTATCAAGAAATGCCAAATAGGGATGTGGCTTATGGACTTGAATTCTTCACTGACAATCGGCTATGTTCCGGGGTTAGGTTAAGTTTGGTCTGACTGAACCATGGGAACCTAGAATCCATGCGTCCGTCACTTTTGGTGAGTGCTGCTTCATCAGCAAGTCGGAGCAGGGCAGTTGAGATCGTTTTCGTGTTTGTGTATGGATGTCACGCCTTTTCGAATTCTCGAGCTCTTTAGGGTCGAGTTTTCAGGTGAAGTCCGTCTTGTGAGGTGGAAGCATCTGAGAGGGTTTTTCTTTCTTTCTTTTTTGCTTTTCTTTTCTCATTTTTTTATGTATATATATATATATATATATATTATCGTAATAGTAGTAGATAAGTAGTATCATAGTAATAATAGATATAGGTATATGTATACGTATATGTATATAGGTTAAATGAAGTTTCTCCCCCTCAAATAGTGCACCTAAGATGTGCTTCCCCTAAAAATGTACTCTCCCCTCGTAAATATGGAGTGATACTCCCCTCAATGCATGCACGTTAAAACATATAAGTTCTCTCCCAATAAAATAAGCGTGAACGTATTTATCTATTTTCGGATCAGATGCAAAAAGAATTATTATTCTTTAAAAATTGCATATTAGAATGTACGTTTTTCACTTTTTATTGCTCCCAAAAAGTAGGTATTTTTGAGAATTCAGCTCATATGCATACGTGATTGTTTAAGCTTGAAAATTTTTAATATGTATGCATAATGAAAATGTACCTATAATAGGGTATTTATGCATTTCAGCTCATGTTTACATGCAAAAATTTGGAATTTAATGTCTTTTTGAAGCATGTGTAAATATAACGTACCCTCGTGTGGTCGCTCGCCTCGCTAGCCACCCGTGTATGTGGAGCAACCCGAGATACCATACACGCTGGGATGTTTGGCTGCCCTCTTCGCATACCAGTCATGAGTGTGGAGCAGCTCTCTTAGTACCTACCCATGCTGGGAATCTGCAAAACTTATCGGGACTTTGGTACCCATTTTTGGATGGGTCCTCCCTTGTTAGCAGAAAACAAGTTAAGCACATTTGGTTCAGATATTGATCCTAAATCATCCTTTAAAGTCCAATTCAATTTGATTTGTGATTTAGGAATCCAGGTTTGGTGAAGCTTAGAGGGAAATGACATATCAGTGCCAGTGAACGTGTGCCTAGGTCTAGAAGATCTAAAGATTTTCTCCCTAGCCAGTCGCAGAAGGTGTCTTTCGGACTTAATCTGAACTGGATATTGCATGTAAGAATACGAGCATAGAGCATTATAAGCATCAGTAACAGGAGAACTGGTATTCCTACGACAGTAACGCACGTCATTCACATTATAATGATAAATGTGCGGGATTTGAGAAGTTCGTTTGCTTAAGCTTGGAACTTCTTCTTTGCACGCTTCCCTTTTGATAGGAATGGGAGAGGAAAAATCTTGAACATTTTCGACTTTAATTTTCGAAGATAATATTGATTTTCCTTTCTCCTTCCTAATCTTTATTTGTTCCTTAGCTATTTTTAGCGCTTTGCTTTTACTTAACGTTTCAGCTTCAGTCAAAATTGACTTAGAATGATTATTAAAAGCTTTCTCAGTTTTAGGAACAAGGATGCTTCTTTTAGTTTTTGTTTTATTTATATGTTTCGAGGAAGATGTATCACTTGACAAATTATTGGAACCAGATAAAGACGGGGAATTTTTGAGATATAAAATCTCCTTTAAAAGCCTTTCCTTTTCAGCGCCAAAACCTATCCTTTCAGAGTTCAAAGTATCTTGTAAATCTTTCAATTTACGAAGAGTCTCTGGAGTATCACATAGAGTAGGTTTTTGATCATGTAAAATATTTTCCCCGTTAGGAATTAAGTTAGAAGGAGAGTTTTGACCCGCTTGACCTATATTCGAAACAACATTCTCTAATCGTTTAATCTTAGAGTAAAGCGTAAGCTGTTCCTCTAAGACTGTCTCATATTTTGATGAGATTTCATTTCGCTCAGTTTCCCAAGAACGTAAATTTTTTGCCATCTCGCAGACCCTATATTCACTATCTTCTAACTTAGTTTCTAAGCTAATTATATTTGACTTTGCGTTTGTCAAATCTTCATTAGCATAAGCTAGGCTTTCTTGTTGCTTAAGCAACACAGAGTAATTATTAGCAAGTCTTGCTTCTAATTCCTCAATTTTCCTAGCTTGAGCATCCATTTTAATTAATATAATATTTAATTGAAAATAGAAATTGGCTTTTAAAATTTCAGTGACGAAAAGTTTGGTTTACTCGAGTAGTATCGTGAAGTATCGAAGAAAGTCGACGTCGAAAATTTTTTTTTGGCGTGCACCGAAAAATTTTGTGATGATTTCGAAAACTTCGAGAAAATGACCAAAAGTTTCTCTATAATTTGCCAAATTGTCCTAAGTAGATTATTGGATGATTGATCGTTGTCACGTTTAGGGATTTGATTTCAAAAATTTGACAGAAAGGCAGTCTACACCGAAAACTTTTGGACTGGAAGGAAAATTATAAACGGGCGTTAGGACTGACTATGCCCGTTGGACTCAGAATGTTCTTCTCATCGAATGATGAAAAAATAATTTTGAAACTTAAAATATTTTTATTTAAAGGGTCCAATTGTTTTGGTGATTGAAAACGTTTATGTGTGATTTTGAAGAGTGAGTTTGGATCGCCAAATGAGTTTTGATCGATGCAGATGAGTTTCGGCCGATACTCAGTTTCGCCGAGTAAAGTTTTAATTTCAAAGAAATGCTCAGTTTCGATCGATTGTGGGTTTCGCGTGATTTGATGAGAAATTATTGAGTTTTGGGCGAAATACTATATATTGGATGAGTTTCGATCGAAACTGGTTTCGGGCGATTATCAGTTTCGCCGAGAAATGTATCGGGCGAAACTAGTAATTGGTACTGTAGCTTTTCGGGCGAAACTAGTAATTTTGGTACTGTAGATGATTTTAAATATTTGAACATTTCAGTTTCGATGGAAATGAGTTTCGAGCGAAAGTCAGTTCGCTGAGAGAATTATAAAAGGTACTAAAATGAGTTTCGATCGAAACGTACTCCGCGATTTATCAAATCAATTTGCAGGATTTAGGCAAAATTTTCAATTTCAATTGAACAGTTTCGATCGAAACGTACTTCGTGCGATTATCAAATCAATTTAAGGAAGTTCCGGCGATGATTAGTTTCGCCGGTAAAATTAGAAATGCCTTTTGAAAATGTAAGTTTCGATCAATGAAAATGAGTTTCGGGCGAAACTCAAATGTATCAAGTAAAATCAAATCCGGCGAAACTCAAATCAGCTGAAATTAAATGTTTACTACAGTGCACATTCGCCCGATTGCGTGTTTCAATCTGAAAGATTTCTGGGCAGAATGACGAACTTCAGACTCGATTTCCACCTAAAACTCACTCAAATCAACTAAGAAATGTTGGGTAAACACTTCAGATCACTCGGTTGATCAGAAAATTGGCGATCCTTCGGTTGGTGTGAGGACACGTCGTCAACATAGTCTTTTTAGTTGCTTCCTGAGCCAAAACGAGCCTACCAAAGTAGCAGACGCACTTCGAGACCCGGATTGGACAATTGCAATGCAAGAGGAAATCAATCAATTCGAACGTCTTCAAGTGTGGACCTTGGTACCCCGTCCACATGGGAAAACAGTGGTCGGAACTAAATGGGTGTTGGTCCCCATTGGATCCAACAACACTGACCTAGGACGATTTACCACGCTAATAATGAAAGTTTTAAAGATCGAACGTGGGGTGGGTTAGTGTAGACGATGGGTGCTTTGAAAATGCTTTGTTTTACTATTCAACACACACGCACTCACACATACTACACCAAAAACACACACCCTAATGAATTAGGGTTTGGGGGTATATATACCACATTAGTTGGTATATTATACCCCTAGTAACTAAGAACTAGAATATTACAAACTAGCCCAAAGTTAATTAAATACAAACCAACTAAGATAAACACATTGAAATTGAACACTATAAAATATTCCTAACAAATCCTACGTCCGTCTCTTTTTTTTTTCGGCGTCTTTCTTCTTTTCAATCTTTTCTCCCTCTTTTTCTTTTAAGAACTATCCCTTTTTATGTTATCTCAAGCTGAAGCTCCGCTTCTCCATGAGGCTCTAGGAGATTATCGTAAGCGAAGTTCTTCTTATTGGTTCTCGGGGCGATACTGAGCTCCTCTTCTCTTAATCCCTATTGAGGTTTCAGAGATTATCAATTTGGAGAAGTTCTCGGTTATGGTATTCGTACCCGAGGCTGCACTCCTCTTCTCGTTTCCCGATATAAGACCGGATTATCGTTGGAGAAGTTCACTTCGTGGTGCTCCTCTTCCAGCCGTTCTGACGAGCGTACGAGATTATCGATGGAGAAGTTCACAGCAGGATCCATGCCACTTTCTACAAGGTAGTCGGAAGGCCGGTTCATTTGGTCTGTTTGTTGCGCGTTGAGCAATGCCTTCTTTTGTCATCATCTTACTTTTTCTTTCGTTATCTCCCCCTCCTTTTCTCGTTTGAACAACCATTCGAAGAGTATAGAGTTCGGTTGAAGGCTGAGAACGGGTTTCAAATGAAGAAAAGGACATCGGAGAAGGCTCAAATGGATTGACTAAGGGCTAACGTGGGGAAATTTATATAAGACCGAATGAGGAATATCCTAAACTCCCTTATCATTTTCCTAACGATCTAACGCAAGATGAGTGTGAAGCCAAGTATCACTAGTTAAGCCAAGCAATTGATGTGTGACTCACTCGAGAAATAGATCCAAAGAAAGGGAAATAGAACAAGGCTTGAATCCTCACATTTATAGTGTCTTTGTGTCTAGTGGAGCAACCTAATGACCTTTAGACACAAGAATGCGACTTAGACTGACAAAATTAAGCAATTAAATCAATCGCATGTTGGGGTAAAATTCTAAGTGACTTTAGATCAAAGCATCCTAAAGGATTTCGTCATACCCCTTTATATTATATATAGAAATATATATATTATTAATATTATATTTTTATTTATTTTTGTCATGAAAGATAAGAACAAATAAGCATAGAAAACACATAGAATAGAGCATGTGATAGCACAGAAGATCAGGTAATGCACATATTACGGAAGATTCAACATGCCTAATTTTCCGACAAGGAATTGAAATCGTTTCTCATCCAATGCCTTGGTGAAAATGTCGGCTAGTTGAAACTCCGTGTTCACAAAGTACATCTCTGTCGTACCTTTTTCTACGTGATCTTTGATAAAATGATATCTAATGTCTATGTGTTTTGTACGTGAATGATGAACAGGATTGCAAGTAATGGCGATTGCACTCTGACTATCACTATATATGGGTATATTATTCAGATTGTACCCATAGTCGCGAAGCTGTGTCCGCATCCACAGCATCTGTGAGCAACAGCTGGCAGCAGCTACGTATTTTGCTTCGCCCGTCGAAGTTGACACACAGTTTTGCTTTTTGGATGACCAGCAAACCAGCTTTTCGCCTACAAATTGAGCGCCACCGGACGTGCGTTTCCTGTCCATTCGGCAACCTGCATAGTCAGCGTCAGTGTAGCCGATAAGTTTAAAATTCGTAACCTTTGGATACCATAGGCCAAGGGTAGATGTGCCCTTAAGGTAGCGTAGAATTCTTTTGACCGCGAGCATATGGGATTCTTTGGGATCGGCTTGAAAACGGGCACACAAGCATGTGGCAAACATGATGTCCGGCCGGCTCGAAGTAAGGTCGAGAAGAGATCCAATGATACTGCGATACAGTGTGATGTCGACCGACTTGCCAGAGAAATCGGCATCCAACTTGCAGCTTGGTGACATAGGAGTGCTGAGAGGCTTGCTCTGGTCTTGATGAAATTTCTTCAGAATATCCTTGATGTATTTTGTCTGACTGATGAAAATTCCATCATCGAGCTGCCTGACTTGGAGTCCTAGGAAAAACTGCATCTCTCCCATGCGACTCACCTCGAATTTGCTCTTCATGAGATCTCCAAACTTCTTGCAGAGCCGAGGATTTGTTGATCCGAATGATGTGTTAGGAATTATTTATTGTGTTCAATTATTTATTTTATCTTAGCCTTGTAATTTTATTTAAGTGAATTTGGCTTTTATTTGTAAAGCCTAGTGAACTTATTTGTAATGGGCTTTTATGAAGCCCATGTACAATATACCAACATGTGGTATATGTACGAAAACCCTAACACACATTAAGTGTGTCTTGTGTGTGAAATTATTACAGAAAGAGAAAATTTTAAGAATGCTCTCAACCCTATCAAGAACAAACGCACGCACAACACCCCACGGATTCAATTCTTCCATCTCAAAATCGTGGTAAACTCTCTTAATCTTTATATTGTTGGATAAACTAGGAACTACAATTGGTATCAGAGCTAAACGCGCTCGAATTTGAGAAAATTTTTGAAATTCTTTTTTTTGGGTGTTCTTCGAGTTCTTAACTTATTTCGAAAATTTTGATATGTTTTGGTGTTTTGGATGATGCTTGAGTGTTTAGGATTGTAGATATAAGTGTTAAAGATCATTACTCAAACCTTTCTTGAACAATTTTCTGGGTTTGAAGATCGGTTTTCTGATATTTGTGCGTGAGAAAGCAGTTCATGATTACTGTAGCAATTCGCGAACTGTAAGCAATTCGCGAACTCTAGCAATTAAAAAAATAATAATAAAAGGTCTGCAAATTCACTTTGCAAATTCACTTTGCGAATTCACATTGCGAATGTACTATAGCATTTTTTTGCGAATTAATGTAGCAATTCGCGAACTGTAGCAGTTCGAAAAACAAATAAATAAATAAAATAAATAAATAAAAGGTCTGCGAATGCACTTTGCGAATTCACATAGCAACTTTGCGAATTCACTATAGCAGTTCTTGCGAATTCACTGTAGCAATTTCGCACTGTAGCAATTTTCGCACTGTAGCAATTCGCTGACACTGTAACTTGCGAAGTTTCATCCCAATGTAAAAGTTTTGCGGGTTGGCACTGTAGCATACACTGTAGCAGTTTTGCGGGTCGGCACTGTAGCAGACACTGTAGCTCGCGAATTCACTGTAGCAGTTTTGCGAATACACTGTAGCAGTTTTGCGTAGCAATTCGTAATCACTGTACGAGTTCGTGAAACCTTTGAAACACAGTTACTGTAGTAGTTCAGAAATTCCAGTTCACGAACTTAATGTAGCTCGCAAATTGTGATTCGTGAAATTATTTTAAAAAAAAGGTAACATATATAAATAAAAAATTAATAAAAAAATATAATAATTAAAAAAATAATTATTTATTAAATTAATTAATAGCTCACAAGTCACAAAGGCACTATTGCTCGCGAAGTCACTGTAGCTCATGAAGCTACTGTAGCAATTCACGAAATATATTAAATATATATACATATATTTATATATAGTAATAAAAGAAATTAATTATAACACTAAAGCCTTTTTGTACTGATTAAAAAAAAATTCTTCAAATCCACAAAGCGTGTCAACGATCACGTATCCAACAATCAACTAAAGACATTATTGGCAAATTTAGAGAAGCTTTAGTAATCTTCACGCAATTGTCGAAATTATCTCAAATTTTTCAGTGCACACAAAAACTTCAAGCTATCTTTTGACAAAATAAATTTTTCAGGAATTGAACGTTCAAAAGTCATTTTTGAAGAAAATAATAAACTTAAATTAATAATTTATTATGGATGCTCAAGCTAAGGAAATTGAGGAATTAAAGTATAAAATAAATGAGCTAAATCATCTTGAACTCAAAGCAACTGTGTGGAATGCAAACACTGAACAATATGAGATTAGCCTAGATTACCGCAATAACTGTTACACTAGAGCTATCCCTTTATAGAAAATTATTGCGAAACTAGTCAACCAAAATTCTTTCTCAGCGCTTGATGGGGAAAACAATTTATATCGTAATAAACCTATCTCATGGTTGGAAATTCCGATGGTTGCTAGTAAAATTTCCGAATTAAACGCAGCCCTGGAATCGGAAAGAGTAGGTTTTCAAGCGGAAAAGGAAAAACTTTTAGAGGAAATTTCAAATCTCGAAAACTCCCAGCCCTTACATGTTCCAAATGATCGTGCTATAGAAATATCTTTCTCTAGACAGGATAAGAGTATTCAAACAAACGATCTTGTTCCCAAACCTCAAAAGGCTAATACTCATTCTAAGTCACATGTGACAACTTTAAAGTCCATGGTGTCCCAAACGGAAACGATAATTAAAGGCCTTAAGCATAATACTTCCAAGGAACTGAAGAAAAACAGGAAGGAGAAGGGAATGGTCTGGATGGGTGAACAGGATTATTGGCTTGAGGACACCTTAGACAGTGAGGAAGAGAATATGGCACTGATGGCTAGGTTGGACGACGAAGAAGATGCAGCTGAAGCTGAAGAAAGTGACTCAGAAAGGGAGATCGCCAGCAACTCTGATATAGTTGAGTTAAGCGAAGCAGATTATGACTCGTTACTTAAGATGAAAAATGAATTTTTATCTTTATATAAATCTAATAAACAAGAAAAAAGAAAAATCAAGGAACTAGAAGCTAACCTAGAAAAGAATTTAGTGGTATTAGATAAATTTACATATGATTATGCATGTGAGAAAAATCGTGTAATTGTAGCAAATGAAAAAGTTGCTAAGCTAGAAGTACAAGTGCAAAAATTCGAAGCTAAAGCCAAGGATTTGGAAAAAGAAATGAAATCTCATAGAAATCAGGCAATGGACGCTACAATAAAATATGACTTACGCTGTAAAGAACGGGAAAGATTGTACTCCAAAATAAAAAAATTAGAGGACATCTTACCCCGACGAGATCAGTCAGAACAAACGATCTTCTTGAACAAACCAGCCAATGTAGATTTCTACAATCCTTATAAGGGACTAGGTTTTGAAAACCCATGTAAGTTAAAACAAGGCATATCAAGTGCACCTTATCTATATGATCTCAAATTCATGCAGACAGGTTGCCTGGCAAATCTCATGTCTTTCGTAAGTAAAGATGAGACACCAACACACAGTAAAACTGAAACATCATTTGATTATACAGAGTTAAATGACAGTTATAAAGATCGAAATTGTCCAGCAATAATAGAATTTGAGTCCGATATCCCACGTCCAAGTGAAGGAAACACCTCAGAAGATTCAACGAGTGAGTCACCGATGACTAATTATGCAACAGGGTATATGCCTGACTGCATAAAGAAAATTAGTGATCTACACTCCACTCTCGAAAGAGAGAGAAAGTCCTTCAATGAAGAAAGACAGAAACTTCTAGAGGAAATATCTTCACTAAAAGAAAAATTATGATTACACTCACTTTCTTATACCTTTACTTCGCATGACAAAATCTTTTGCACAAATACTTTGAAATTTTCACGACCCATAAAATAGTCACTGAAAAGTCAAGTCTCGATTAAAAAGGAAGATATTTTGAAGGAGACCAGCGATTTTAACGAGTCTTTTGTTATAGATTGTTTCCCTCCAAAAATTTCTCTACCGTTTTTATTTCCTTACGTATCGCAAAACTCATCCTTTCATTCCAAAAATCATTCTCCCACGTATAACCGTTTCTACAAACCAGCTCACAAAACTACTTCAAAAGACACGTCTTTAAAGAAAAAGAAACAATCAAAAATAAAAACTGCTAAGGAACTCACAAAACAAGAGAAAACTCCAAAATGCGTCTCTAAAGCCAAAACAAAGAGAGATCCACTCCTACAAAAATGGGTTCCAAAGCTTAAGATTGAGGAAACCCAAATTCAAGCCCTAGAAACACTTAATGACTCTGTGCGTGATAGTAAGTCTTCCGTTGACTATGATAAATTTAGGCTAGGTGAGAGTCTTTATGGACTAACAAGTACAACAGAGGTGTACCCATTTTTAAATGGGTACCTAAAACCCTTTAGTTTGATTTTGCAATTCCCTCATGTACGGTACACGAAGCTGCTCCACATACATGATCAAGGGATGAGACGCTAGCAACTAATTCACGCTAACAAATTTGGTAAAATTCTAAATATGCATAAAATTTCATGATCTATTCAATATGCATACGTGCTCAAATGAATAACATACCTAATACGTTGGTGATATCTAGGATGAACTGCACTTAGTTCCTGCTTTCCTCAGCCTAGTAGACATGCTAAAATAAGGTTCCAAAAAAAAATCGTAGATAATTATAATCAGAGGACCTTTCTTTAGAAAAACAAGGGGGAATACTGAAAGCCCAACGTGAGTCCAAACTCTTAAAATTCGTGACTGATCGTTAAATAAATCTTATCTTACAATTCGCGAATTAACTTTTTCACTCTTTCAACATCTAGTTTCGCGAATCCAATTGAGATTCAATTCAGCAATTTTGACTCGCTAACATTTAGTTCGCGAACCAATACTTCAATTTTTCAATCATCTGATTCGAAAACTATATTTCATGAAGTCGACATGAAATCAATTTGCGAACCCCATTAGGCCTGTCATTCAAAACTTTAACAGCCCTGTTTCAATCTCATTTATTCTTTATTCGACCCGCGAAGTTCAATAGTTTAATCTACTCTAATTCGCGAACTGCCCACTTAATGTATCGAACTCGCCAAATTCTCTCGCGCAAAACAGATTTTCAACCTTTACAGATTTCACAAATGTTAGTCGACTATCGACAAATTTTCGCAACTTTAATTTAAATTACCAAAATGGTGATTTCATAATTTTGCTGATGTTTAATCGACTTTAAATGTTGTTGCTAGGCGTTTAATCGAGTTTGAGTCAGTGATTTATCAAATGTTTTAAGACTCTCGATAGGCATCTTATTTGAGGGAGTTTATTCCAAATTTCCAAACACTGAGGGGGGGTAAGTGTTCTTCGCAAACTGATCTTTCAAAGTTACAAGAACCACTCCAAAATGCAAAAAACAATCGCAAAATATGTAATACAAGCTGGATAAGCTCACAAAAGACTCATAAATACTTGAAACAATCTCAAAAGCTAACACGCCCAGTGAGAACCCAGAACATAACAGCTAGAAAAGCGGCGAATAAGCACAACAGAAAGAAAAGCTCAAACGCCAACATATTCAAATTGTGCTCAAAATTACGCCTCAAGTCTGCCTGCTCTTTGAGCTTCTTCTCTTCCTCTTACTTCTGCCAATTCATCTCTTTGTGCGAAAACGAGAAAATATGAGATGAGTAAGTTCTAGAATTTTGATACTTAGATATGGTTTGAGGCATATCTATTTATAAGTACGAAAGGGAACTTACGTCATTTATTATCCCGACATTAAGACGAATTTTTGACCAAAGAGCCGTAAAAGAAAAATGATGTTTTTCTTCTTCGACTATCGGACCCTGCATCAGGAAAATCGATCTTGAAAAACTCATAGATTTGATATTATCCTGGTAATTGATCGAGTCCAAATGGTGATTTTTGGCTAATTTCTAAATTTTTAGATATCTTAGGTAATTTGAAAATTTCGCACATTAGACTTGCATTTTTGTTCACTGTCAAAATTTTCTCGCAAATCTATTCTTAGATCTTTCTTGAAACCAATTTTCAAATTTTCCTATTGGATTCGCAAATTCTTCTGTGGAGTCTAGATCCTCTGCCGTTTTCTGTTTGCGAAGCCTACATTCGCGAATCCTTCCATATTCATTATTTTGCGAACCAACTGTTCAAATGCATATCGTCTTATTCGCAAAACTTCACTTTATAAATTTGAGGGGGAGCGAACTTAAATACTTGAACTTGAGGAAAGAGATTCGAAAGATAACTTTGATCCGTCTTTTGTTGCATCTATTGAGGGGGAGGTATTCAGTTTTAAGACGCATGGTCGAAAATATATATATATATATATATATATATATATATACATATATACGTAGTATAATATATAATATACTATTACATTATTAATACGATAATACATATATATATATATATATATATATATAAAGAGGAAAAGAAAAAAAAGAGGGAAAAGAAATACGAAAAAAAAAGAAGACGAAGAAGAACAAAGAAAGAAACTGCCCCCTCAAGCACTTCGATCTCCAAGACGGACTCCAACAAAAAAAAACAAGCAACTCTCGAGAGTTCAAGAAATCCAAAAGGCGACGGTGGCTTCTAGTGCTAACTCGGGAATAACCTCAACCGACCTGCCCCGAACTGCTGACCAAAATCAAGCAGCACACATCACTTTGTACCGTATGTATGGATTTCAAGTTCCCATGGTTCAGTCAGATCAAACCAAACTGAACCTAACCCCGGAACACAGCCGAGTGTTAGCGACGATCTCAAACTCATATAGCTACCCATATTTGAAAAATCTTGACAAGACCGAAAAACGGTAGATACAAAATTTTCTTACCTCACAAATTGTCGGACCAAGCCCCATAGGTACAGGTGCTAATTTTATTAGCTCCCGGGTAGAAGTCGCCGCATTAGGTCCAACGGCGCTTGCACAACCGAGCCTTACCCACTCATCGATCTCCCAACAGACCGATGTTTCATTAAATCACGGGGAGCCACGTATGCTATCACTGCTTCACTTGGAAGCGCAAGATATTGAATTAAGTGGTACTTAGCCCCACACCACTGAACGTTCTTGAACACATCGAGTCTAGGTGTCCTCACTATCTAAATGTTTTATATTTGTCTAGAACACATACACTTTTCTTTATCTGGACTTTGTGATCAGATTAGAACTTTCGTAGACATGTCCTACTATGACATGCTTCGATGATCGAAAGGAAGTCCTACTGTTGCAAGGTCAAAACGACAACGTTTTTAGGCCATCGTTCTTCGAGCTAGTCTCAATAGCGATGCAAACAGAATGCCTATGTGGCTTCGGTTTCTCAAGCCCTGTCATTATAGGCCACGTCTCAGAGTTTGTCTCTGAAGCAGTGTTGACGGATTGCCTTAGTGTCCTTCTTGCCTATGTGGCTTCCGTCTGGTTATTACCTTTACCGACCTGTCGTTTGTGTCCTTCTTGGTCTCCGATACAGGCATACCGATTTTGTTAACACGAATCGCCATGAGTGGGAGAAGGGACTACGTATAAACAAACAGATCGGACCACCATCAATTTTCGCCGAGCGTACCACTCTGAAGCCAAACTCTACAACACTTAAAATATATATATTCCAAAGGAGCCGGCACAACTTAGAACACACCCCACGTACACCTTCTTCGAAAACCAGATAAGCTTCGCCGAGGCCGAACCAGACAACTTCCTTCGGCGATGAAGAATCTGGAGCCACGAAGAAGAAGATTCACCATGTTTCAACTCCATTGAAGGAGAAGATTAACCTGAGTATCCACCATTTCTACCGCGCCAACCACTCTGAAGACAAGCTCTCATGCAATTGAATGAATAATCATAAGGAGCCCAAACACATTTGCAGAAAGTACACCTCACAACTGCCTTCTTTCGGAACCAGATAAAATTCTTCGAGGCCGAACCAGACAACTTCTTTCGAAGACGACGTATCTGACACCGAGAAGTAGAGTAATCGTGACTACTAATCAACTCCATTATCTTGTCCCGACAATGCGATCTTCTTGCCAAGGACGATGTCCCTTTTTTTTCCCATGAAGATTTCCCCAGCTCGATGTTCTTGGGGGAATGGAATACTAAAGCAAAAGGGGGGTAACATCACGACGAAAGTACAATATAGATCAGAAAATGCCAAATCTCAAGCGTTGTCAAAGAATCATGCCGAGACCACATAGTCCAACGATTGAAGTTGTCACCTCAAGTACGACTCTCCGATTTTAAGGAAACACCGCAATCACAACTTAGAAAGGTTGAACAAAAGAAGGGGAGTTGTACCAGTGTTGTAGGGAGAGATCAGACACGAAAATTTAGGATACAACCAACAACTTCAGCATGGACTTCAAGCATCAAAGCTGTTGACTCGTGTACAGCTCTTCGAGTTTAATGAAAACTCCCAATCCCAACACAAGGTGGAGCAAATATAGGGGGAGTTGCGACAAGTGATGGTAGAGCTGGCCTAAAGAGAAGATTCGACTCGTGTCCGTCTCTCTAAGCTTAAAGAGAAATCCTCAATCCCAACTAAAGGTTGAATAAGCGTAGGGGGAGTGGTGACTATCCAACGGAGAGATTGAACACAAAAAGATACGATCCAACAAGCAGCTTTGAACAGTTAAAAGAAAACAAGTTCACGAGACGGTGAGCTTGAAGATCTTTGAAAGAAGAGGTCAGAAGACAAGACAAATGGGGATGTGATTGAAGAAGAACACGCATGCAAACGCTTTTGCGAACGCAACTCTGATACGTGTTCTTTAAGGGCTCAGGACGATTACAAGACGAAGATAACCAGCGCTAAATTGCAAATTGAATACAAAGGGGGAGATTGTTAGGAATTATTTATTATGTTCAATTATTTATTTTATCGTAGCCTTGTAATTTTATTTAAGTGAACTGGGCTTTTATTTGTAAAGCCTAGTGAACTTATTTGTAATGGGCTTTCATGAAGCCCATTACAATATACCAACATGTGGTATATGTACGAAAACCCTAACACACATTAAGTGTGTCTTGTGTGTGGAATTACAGAAAGAGAAAATTTTAAGAATGCTCTCAACCCTATCAAGAACAAACGCACGCATAACACCCCACGGATTCAATTCTTCCATCTCAAAATCTTGGTAAACTCTCTTAATCTTTATATTGTTGGATAAACTAGGAATTACATGATGTCGTCGACGTATACTTAGACGACCATCAGATCTTTGTCATGCCATTTAATGAAGAGGGTTGTGTCTATCGTTCCTCGTATGAAGCCAGACTTCACGAGGAAATCACTCAGGACATCGTACCAAGCACGAGGGGCTTGTTTTAGTCCATAGAGAGCTTTGTCCAAGCGATAGACATGATCGGGATGTTCTTGATCAACGAAACCTTCCGGCTGAGCGACGTAGACTTCTTCTTTTAACACGCCGTTGAGAAAGGCGGTTTTGACATCTATCTGATAGACTTTGAAGTCTTTGTGAGCCGCATAATCCAGCAGGAGGCGGATAGCTTCGATACGAGCAACAGGAGCATAAGTCTCGTCGTAGTCGATGCCTTCCTGTTGATTGTATCCCTTAGCAACTAGCCTAACTTTGTTCCGGATCACTTCACCATCTTCATTCTTCTTATTCTTGAAAACCCATTGTTAGGAATATTTTATAGTGTTCAATTTCAATGTGTTTATCTTAGTTGGTTTGTATTTAATTAACTTTGGGCTAGTTTGTAATATTCTAGTTCTTAGTTACTAGGGGTATAATATACCAACTAATGTGGTATATATACCCCCAAACCCTAATTCATTAGGCTGTGTGTTTTTGGTGTAGTATGTGTGAGTGCGTGTGTGTTGAATAGTAAAACAAAGCATTTTCAAAGCACCCATCGTCTACACTAACCCACCCCACGTTCGATCTTTAAAACTTTCATTATTAGCGTGGTAAATCGTCCTAGGGCAGTGTTGTTGGATCAAATAGGGACCAACAAGTGGTATCAGAGCAAACACGTTCGGATTTGAGTGAGATTTCTGAAATTTTTGGGTATTTTTTTTCTTGGTCGAATTTCAGCTTGCTCTTGAGTTTTTGAGTTGATTCTGCTGATTTTGCAAGCTCAAGAGCTAAATAGGTTGATTTTGAGTGATCTGAAGTGTTTACCCAACATTTCTTAGTTGATTTGAGTGAGTTTTAGGTGGAAATCGAGTCTGAAGTTCGTCATTCTGCCCAGAAATCTTTCAGATTGAAACACACAATCGGGCGAATGTGCACTGTAGTAAACAATTAATTTCAGCTGATTTGAGTTTCGCCGGATTTGATTTTACTTGATTTTGTATTTTCGCCACATTTGAGTTTCGCCCGAAACTCATTTTCATTGATCGAAACTTACATTTTCAAAAGGCATTTCTAATTTTACACGGCGAAACTAATCATCACCGGAAATTCCTTAAATTGATTTGATAATCGCACGAAGTACGTTTCGATCGAAACTGTTCAATTGAAATTGAAAATTTTGCCTAAATCCTTCAAATTGATTTGATAAATCGCGGAGTACGTTTCGATCGAAACTTCATTTTAGTACCTTTTATAATTCTCTCAGCGAACTGACTTTCGCTCGAAACTCATTTCCATCGAAACTGAAATGTTCAAATATTTAAAATCATCTACAGTACCAAAATTACTAGTTTCGCCCGGAAAGCTACAGTACCAATTACTAGTTTCGCCCGATACATTTCTCGGCGAAACTGATAATCGCCCGAAACCAGTTTCGATCGAAACTCATCCAATATATAGTGTTTCGCCCAAAACTCAATAATTTCTCATCAAATCACGCAAAACCCACAATCGATCGAAACTGAGCATTTCTTTGAAATTAAAACTTTACTCGGCGAAACTGAGTATCGGCCGAAACTCATCTGCATCAATCAAAACTCATTTGGCGATCCAAACTCACTCTTCAAAATCACACATAAACGTTTTCAATCACCAAAACAATTGGACCCTTTAAATAAAAATATTTTAAGTTTCAAAATTATTTTTTCATCATTCGATGAGAAGAACATTCTGAGTCCAACGGGGATAGTCAGTCCTAACGCCCGTTTATAATTTTCCTTCCAGTCCAAAAATTTTCGGTGTAGACTGCCTTTCTGTCAAATTTTTGAAATCAAATCCCTAAACGTGACAACGATCAATCATCCAATAATCTACTTAGGATAATTTGGCAAATTATAGAGAAAGTTTTGGTCATTTTCTCGAAGTTTTCGAAATCATCACAAAATTTTTCGGTGCACGCCAAAAAAAAAATTTAGGATCAATATCTGAACCAAATGTGCTTAACTTGTTTTCTGCTAACAAGGGAGGACCCATCCAAAAATGGGTACCAAAGTCCCGATAAGTTTTGCAGATTCCCAGCATGGGTAGGTACTAAGAGAGCTGCTCCACACTCATGACTGGTATGCGAAGAGGGCAGCCAAACATCCCAGCGTGTATGGTATCTCGGGTTGCTCCACATACACGGGTGGCTAGCGAGGCGAGCGACCACACGAGGGTACGTTATATTTACACATGCTTCAAAAAGACATTAAATTCCAAATTTTTGCATGTAAACATGAGCTGAAATGCATAAACACCCTATTATAGGTACATTTTCATTATGCATACATATTAAAAATTTTCAAGCTTAAACAATCACGTATGCATATGAGGTGAATTCTCAAAAATACCTACTTTTTGGGAGCAATAAAAAGTGAAAAACGTACATTCTAATATGCAATTTTTAAAGAATAATAATTCTTTTTGCATCTGATCCGAAAATAGATAAATACGTTCACGCTTATTTTATTGGGAGAGAACTTATATGTTTTAACGTGCATGCATTGAGGGGAGTATCACTCCATATTTACGAGGAGAGAGTACATTTTTAGGGGAAGCACATCTTAGGTGCACTATTTGAGGGGGAGAAACTTCATTTAACCTATATACATATACGTATACATATACCTATATCTATTATTACTATGATACTACTTATCTTCTACTATTACGATAATATATATATATATATATATATATATATATACATAAAAAAAATGAGAAAAGAAAAGCAAAAAAGAAAGAAAGAAAAACCCTCTCAGATGCTTCCACCTCACAAGACGGACTTCACCTGAAAACTCGACCCTCAAGAGCTCGAGAATTCGAAAAGGCATGGCATCCATACACAAACACGAAAACGATCTCAACCGCCCTGCTCCGACTTGCTGATGAAGCAGCACTCACCAAAAGTGACGGACGCATGGATTCTAGGTTCCCATGGTTCAGTCAGACCAAACTTAACCTAACCCCGGAACATAGCCGATTGTCAGTGAAGAATTCAAGTCCATAAGCCACATCCCTATTTGGCATTTCTTGATAAGACCAAAGAGCGGAAGATACAAAATTCCCTGAGCTCACAAATTACTCGGGCCGTCCCATATAGGTGCAGGAGTTGATTTCTATCAGCTCCCGGGTAGAAGTCGCCTCATTTGGTCAAATGGCGCATGCACAACCGAGCCTTACCCACTCATCGATCTCCCTAAAGACCGATGTTTCATCAAATAACGGGGAGCCACGCATGCTATCACCGCTTCACTTGGAAGCGGGAGATATTGACTTAAGTGGTAGTTAACCCCACACCACTGAACTTCCTTGAACACATCGAGTCTAGGTGTCCTCACTACCTAAATGTTTTATAATTTTTAGGACACATACACTTTTTCTTATCTGGACTTCGTGACCGGAGCAAAACTTCCATAGACACATCCTCTTAGATGTGATTCCATGATTGGAAGGAAGTCCTACCGTTGCAACATCAAAACAACAACGGCATCAGGCCATCGTTTGCGAGCTACGCTCCTAGATCGATGTTAACGGAACGCCTATGTGGCTCCGGTTCTAAGCCCCGTGCTTACAGGCCGCGTCTCAGAGTTTAACTCTGAACTCGTGTCGATGGATTGCCTTAGTGGCTCCGTCTGGTTATTACCCACACCGACCTGTCGTTTGTTTATTCCTTCGACTCCTATACAAGCATGTCGATCTCGTTAACACGAATCGCCATGAGGGGGAGAAGGGGATACGTATAAACAAATAGGTCGGACCACCCGCCAACTTCCGCCTCGCGTACCACTATGAAGCAGGGCTCTCCTTCACTCAAACGTCAATTCAGAAGGAGCCTTGGCACATGTTATAACACATCCCACGCTCACCATCAATATTCCACCGCGCTTTCCACGATGAAGCCGAACTCCACTGGAACCTACAATGTCACATTCGAAAGAAGCTTTGGCACATGTTAAAAGACACCCCACACATATCTTCTTCTGGAGCCAGACAAGCTTCCTCGAGGCCGAACCAGACAAATTCCTTCGACGAAGACGAATCTAGCGCCGAGAAGAAGACTGGAGAAGACTTGACGACTTCAAAATACAGAAAAAGACACGGACAAGATGCAAACAGAATTCAAAGATCTGCGACATCATCAAGAAACGAATATCGGGGCGTGGATCACAGCTTACATCCGATCTACAACGTATAGCGTCAAGACAAGAGAGTTCTAGCTGGAAGTGCATTCAAACCTCCACAAGAAGAGGAGACAGCCTTTGCAGGGGGAGCAATGGGAGATTGTTAGGACTCGAGAGATTCTCCATGTACCCAACAAAGATAACCCGCGCTGAATTGAAGATTGAACACTAAGGGGGAGATTGTTAGGAATATTTTATAGTGTTCAATTTCAATGTGTTTATCTTAGTTGGTTTGTATTTAATTAACTTTGGGCTAGTTTGTAATATTCTAGTTCTTAGTTACTATGGGTATAATATACCAACTAATGTGGTATATATACCCCCAAACCCTAATTCATTAGGGTGTGTGTTTTTGGTGTAGTATGTGTGAATGCGTGTGTGTTGAATAGTAAAACAAAGCATTTTCAAAGCACCCATCGTCTACACTAACCCACCCCACGTTCGATCTTTAAAACTTTCATTATTAGCGTGGTAAATCGTCCTAGGTCAGTGTTGTTGGATCAAATAGGGACCAACAAGATTGGAAGACGGTGAAGAGATAAGCTCATTTTCCTTTAAATTCCTTCTGTTCTAAGTCCTAGCCAAATTATAACCCTTACAACCCTTTGATTCCACATAGACGGTCTCTCGCTTAGGAGAAATGATTAAAAATGCCTCGATCACAGGTAAATTGACATAAAATTGCTTGTGTTGCGTTGAGTGATAAAAATATAAAAATCCCAAGATAGCTAATTGAGAGCAAGAGCGAACCTGGTGAGAGTTGTCGACATGGACCAGTCTATGAACTTAGGACTTTAAGTTTGACGACATGACTTGACGGCATTTTCTTCTTTCAAATGTCTCGTAAAATTTTAGGCGTGACGATTGATCGAAGCAAAATAATCTGACCCCATCCCATAAAAAAATAATTCGCACATTTTGACATGAAATGTTATGTTTCATATGCATTAATTGAATAAATGCGAATTTATTTAGTAAATCGCACGTTCTAAATGCAATTTTAGATTGCATTGGTGCTCAATTGTTTAAATGCGATAAATTTGTCATTGCTTCTACCCTCACACAATATTTTAAAGTACATGTTCTCGGGGACCATGTACACATGCTTACTTGGTAAATTTGTGTGCTCGTGACTTGAATTGATTTCATATGCTTGCATAATTAATCAATTCGTGTGCATCATTTGAGCGGGAGCAAGACTTGTAGCTTAGCTCCAAATATTTTTGACGTTTTTCTCTGAGTATTTCAGATCTTTCAAAATTAAGGAGCAAGACGTCGACACTACAAAGAAGGGAGCAGACCAAATATTTCAAAGATAAAATTGCCAAAAATAATTGTTGATTAACTCCATCATTATTAACGCTTATCTCTGAGTGGTATAGATTTTTAAATTTCTGCCAGGGGAGCTAGACGTTACTACACGGAAAATACAGAGAGTTAATTGCATTTATTTTAATTACTAAGGGGGAGTCTTACAAAAGGTTTTATTTTGAAATAGGGGTCAATCTGAAAATTTTAAAAGTACTTACTATCGAGAAACTAGTTAGAAGACTTAATTCACGATCATAAGTTTCTCGATCGTAAACAGTGTTCGGAAAAATTTTGATTGGCCGCGATAATTTGCGATCGAAAAATTTGAATTGAGAGCAATTTTCGATTTCAAAAATTTCTCGAACGCAAATAGTAATGGGCCTGATCCATTTAATCGCAAAACGTCCAATCGCAAACCCAACATTGAATTAATGCTAGTTAATAAAAGTTAACTTTTGTCAGTCGAAAAACTTTTTCTCACGCAAAACCTAATCGATAGAAAAAAATTCTCTCTCGCAAAACTTTCTCAGACGATACACAATCCTTCAAAAGTCTTTCAAATTTTCACTTCAAATCGTCTGATTAAGGTAGAAATTCGATTCGATTAACGATTGCGAATGTTATAACTTGATTTGCATTTCCATTCTGTAGTTTTTCGCATATTTAGTTAAGATTTTTCGACTGTTCTTCAAAAACCATTTAAACGTATACTGTTTACTAAATCTAGGCATGCTTCTTAGATTTTCTGAGTTAAATGCCTGTTATTTAGACAGATTCGGGGTTTTTGATGAAACAGATAGCGTAAATCATTGGAAAATTTCCATCTGTGATGATAAAATGAGTTTCGATGAAACTGGGTATTTTGAAGTTTTGAAGCTGTCGAAGAACTTTGTCAATCGCAAATAGACTTAATTTGAATTGAGAACCTATTTGTGTTGATTTAGTTTTCGATCGCAAAATTTTGACTTTGTCATCACGATAAAAGATTTTAACCGTTACACTTACCATCGAGAAATCCAATTATAATTTTCAGCGACCGAAAAACTTATGCACTGACTAGACAATTTAAGATGCAAATTATATCGAGCGTAAAACTTACTATCGCAAAACAGAATTTTCGATTTAATTTCAATTTGGTCGCAAAAATTTTAACAGTGAAAAATTAATTTTTCAACACTTAATTTTTCGATCATAAAATTTCTTGATGGAGTGACTTAGTCTTTCGTTGACAAATTTCTCGATCGAAAAATATTGAAGCGACAATTTTTACTTAGGATCGAAAATCACATTTTGCTCGACAAATTCAAATCGAAAAATTTTATTCAATTGAGGAAAATTTCTCGATAGCAAATTTACCTGAGAAATAATTTCTCGATCGTAAATTTACACGGAATTTTTCTCGATCGTAAAATTAATCGACTACAGTCTAGATTCCAACTTCAACGCTTAGAAAATTTTTCTCTAAGTCTTTTACTCTGTAGCGAAAATCGCAAATAAAATTTCTCGATCGAAAAAAAAATACACGGAAACGTTTCAATTGAAATCAGTGTATAGGAAATCAAATTGCAAATCAATTTTATCAACCGAAAATTTTCTCGGCATGATCAGTGACTTACTGATTTAACACTTAGCGAAATTTCAAACGATTTTTCACGCGACAAATATTTTATTCGAAATTACAATAATGTCATCACGATTTTGAAATTGAACATACACTATGCATTTCATATGATTTCAATTCAAAATTCATCAAACATGCTATTATTTGCTATATTACTATAGTTTGATGACATTTATTCATATTTCGACTGAAAATAAAATTAAACTAATAAACTTTTACATATCTTATATTTCAGATGGATCGCTAACCAAGATACAACCACATTTACGATCACAATATGTACTTGAAGGTTCAGGATACGAACTTTCAGCTCGATCTGAACACATTTCGGTGCCCGGACGAGATCATCGTATCCATCCTCAGAGGCCACCCCATCTGGCATGCGTTAACTGTCACCGCATCGGTGCCGATGGTCTATCTCCTGCAGTTCTGGGGATGCATACAAGGAGTCGTAGCAGATGGGACATTCTCCTTCATGACTCGAATCGGGACGCGGCATATTCACATGAGCAAGAGCCAGTTCGGCATGATACTAAACTTGCCTCACAACGATAACTACGACCCGCTTTCGACGGACGCAGAGATGATTCAGGACTTTCTGCACATGGGATACCAACAGCCGCTCACAAGATTGGCCCAGGTCCAGAGCAGCGGAATCCCACACCCGTGGAAGACACTATTCGGAATAGTGAATAAGTGTCTCTCGCCCAAGCACGCAGGATTCGATAAGGGCAACAGCAATATTTTGAAGATCTTCCACGGGATCGCCTTCTCAAGAAACTATGACTACTCACAGCTGATCTGGAACGACCTCACGGACCAGATTCGGCTAAAGGAGAATCGAAGGTCAATGAACGTGCCCTATGCTCGATGGTTCAGTGTAATCATCAGGGAGTTCATCGAGCTACATGCAGAGAACATTCCTCGGCTGCCTCCTCGTGGAAACTACCAGCCGCCAAGGCTTAAGTTTTTCCACAACCCACGGCTCACGGACCTGGACCAACCGTCGATGCCGATTCCACTCAACTTACTCAGGCTTGCCGACCCTGCGGGAGCTGAGTATCAGAGATTCTGCCGCGAACACAACTTAACGGAGCAGATGATTAGAGGGCCCCCGACAGATGTACATGTGAGCCCTCCCCAACCACAACAACAGGTGAGCCCTGAGGACGCGATGATTGATGATGTCGCTCAGGAGCTTGCTCAGGAGCCACCATTGGTCGAAGAGCCAATGCCCGACGTTGAAGATACTTTGATAGACGTCGTGGCTACAGAGATGGAACTCGAGGCTCCTGCACTCGAACTGCAAGTGGAAGTGCCCTTACATGTTGGCGTGCTCGAATATACTTTTGAGGAAGTTCTTCAACAAGAGGCAATGCCCGAAACGGAAATGGGGCAAAGCTCTCTTCCACCGGTGACGGATCAGGCACTGGAGGACGTCTACCGAGACCTCACTCCTCACACGGCCACCCCGTCTGACACAGAGTCTGACGATGAAATCAGTCTGATCAGGAGGACTCCCAGAAGACTGAGCATTCAACTGGAGTCTCTCTTTCCGGCCGTCACCGTCGCACCAGATACTCCGCTACCCACAACGACAAGTGTTGCTGGCACTTCATCGCTCAATCTTGAGCCGTAACCAACTCACATAGTATCTGGTTCGCAGGCACAACCCGAGCCTGCAACAACACCCATAGAGACGAATCCTCAGGATTCGACTCGAGGATTGGGTGGAAGTCTCATACAGTCACAACCTCAAGTGACTGTGAGCCAACCCCAAGAGTCGGTGTCTACTCAAGGGTTGATAACAGGCGACATCAGTCGTCCTGGTCCATCGATGGAGGCGTCCACTCCCTTCGTGACGAACGAACAATTCCAGGCCGCTCTCTCTGCCGCTGTACAGTCAATGGAAGAAAAGATCACAGAGAGAGTACTCCAAGCACTCGAGGCATCCCGAAGAGATACCGGGAAAGCACCTGCCTCTGAAAGCCCTTCGTCACGAATCAACCCTACACCTCCACAACCCACACCCACCGACCCTCTAGCCACTTCCTCCATCCTCATCAACCCATACACAATCCCAATCACCGAGCTCCACGACATACTCCTCGCCCGTTTGATAGGCCTGTTCATCCGATCGCCTCAAGAAGAATCCCTCTATCGGCGATTGGTGGATCATCCTGAGCCACCGACCGACTCCTGCCGCGGCCAAAGCTCTCACTCACGGCGCAGACATGACGATCCTGACGATCAGGACCCTCATGAGGGGGAGAAGAGGCCAAGGACATCTACAAGTGGCCAAGGACAAGGCTCGGGCGCTACACAGACAAGCGCTGGAGCCGGTGAAACCCAAACAACCCAAACACAAACCCAAACAACCCAAACACAAACTCACCATACCCAAACACAAACCACCCAAACCGCCCACACCACGCACCGCATCGCCCACATCGACCCACCAACCTTTCACCTCAGGACGCCTCCGTCCACCCCACTGATCTACTCAAGCCCCTTGCTTCCGAAAGAAGAAGCAAGTGCTGTGATGCTTGTAGCTCTCGCAGCTACCCAAGCCACTCCCTCTGTCGCTCCAGACCAACCGGGACCCTCTGGACGTGGCGTCAATCCACACGAGGCCCTAGACAAGTACATATTCGAGGGACAGTGGATGACCCATTCCATGCCCGAAGAGCATCAAAGACAACCGCTTCACGACGTTCGGCGCTTTCTACAACAAGCGTCCATAGATCTCGTAATCATAGAAGACGACGAGCTTCAGGAAGGTGAAGACTACGAGCGAGTTATCCCAAGGCTACCAGAGTTAATAGCTCAACAGGCGGTTCCCTCTCCAAGGCTAACGCTAGGGACCGTCCGGATCGACACGCAATGGGAAAACATTTAAATTGAAATTCCCTTCCTCGAAGAAGTTCGTGAGAATATTTGGAGGTCTCCGGACAGAGTGAAGAAGCCTAACGAGTTCGAGCTCAGAGGGATCTCTCATTGGGACCAGCAGAAGAGGATGACCTACCTCTGGATGCTGACCAAACTAGGACCTGACGTTATGCTGGTGATGACTAAGACACAAGCCAAGAGCCATTATAAGAGTCTCTCCCCAATAAGCCAACTACTCAGCGTCTACTGTGCCAAAGGAGGACTTCCAACACCTCACCACATCATCGAACGAGTGGACAGGACCCGAGAGGAACTGAGCGAGAGCGACCTGCCGTACCTCCCCGCCGATGAAGTTTACCGACTTTATCAACTATGCGCGGAGAGAAGGGCTTCATCAAGACAGAAGGCCTCGAAGGGCTCTACCGGTTCATGTTGCGTCAGGTCAAGTACTATGCCCCACACGACCTTCAGATGGCTCTGGAGAGCAATATGAAGAAGGTCAACATGGCCGCTCCACTCAACAAAGGACCTGAGATCGAAGGGCTTCTCAACAATCACGTGCACATCAGCTCAGTCATAGGCATCACCTACCACAATCCAATAGCAAAGAAGAATATGTTGACGCTGAAGACTGAGATTCATAAGTTATGCGATGAGACGCTCAAGGTCATCAGGAAAAACATCGAGCAGAGGTTGGAAGAAATCAACAGAGACACTATGCTGAGGATCCACAGGTTCGTGAGAGAACAGCCGCTCCTAATGGAATTGCTTGAAGATATCGTAGAGCGACCGGAGCTTAGGATCACTCTGAGGAACTATGAGCATGCGCTGGGCTTGCGCAGATCATATTACGCCCGACAAGGACAAACGGCGCGGAGACGCAATCAAGCACAAAGGGGGAGATTGTAGAATAATTGTAATTGTGCTTGATTTCATTAGTTGTCCTTGTAATTAGGGGCGTTTTGTATAGTATTCCTTAGATTAGGACTAGTTTGATATTTATACCAAGTTTGTTTGGTATAAATACTTGTAAACTAATTGAGCTGAATAGAGAAAGTTTTGAGAATTGATCCGACTTGCAATTCGATTTCTAGAGAGAGAAACAACAGTAACTTTCTCACTCTACTCGAATTCTCTCTCTTGTTCTTCATTTGAGTTTTTCGATCGAATTCAATTGCTTACCTAAACGATCGAATACTATGAATTCTAGCCTAAGATCGTAGAGTTGTTAATCGTAGGACCTAACATAATTGCTCTTATAATTAATTATAATTTCAACTTTATTTTTTTCAACTATAAAAAGGTGTAAGCTAATTAGACTATGTGAAAAATAGAAATAGCAAAAGTAGTATGCTTAATTTCTAGCAATATATTTAATAATCCGAATAGATGCCGCACACATGAATCCGCTGTAGCAAACTTCTCTTGGATGCAAGTGGTAAAAGACACACTTTGTGTGTCCCAGGTTCAAGTCCTAGCAGCGGAACTATAATTTTTATAAAACTAAACTATTTTATTTTATTTAATTTAATCTATGAACGAAGGTGTTAAAAGAACTTTTGTTGTCTAGTAATTGTTCTTATAATCTTCTCCACTTGCTTTTTGTAATTGCTCTTATAATTAAATTATAATTTCAACTATATATTATTTATTTTACTATAAAAATGTGTAAGTTAATAAGGTTAAATGAAAAATAGAAATAGCAAAAATTATGCTTAAATTCAAGCAAGATATTTAATAATCCGAAGAGATGTCGTACACATGAATCCGCTGTAGCAAACTTCTCTTGGATTCAAGTGGCAAAAGACACTTTGTCTGTCACGGGTTTGAGTCCCGCAGCGGAACTATATTTTTTATAAAATAAACTATTTTATTTTTTAATTTAATCTATAAACGAATGTGTTAAAAGAACTTTTGATGTCTAGGAATTGTTCTTATAATCTTCTCTACTTGCTGTTTGTAATTGTTCTATTAATTAAATTATAATTTCATCTTTATATTATTGTTTTCAACTATAAATAAGGTGTAAGTTAATAAGACTATATGAAAAATAGAAATAGCAAAAAAAGTATGCTTAATTTCTAGCAATATATTTAATAATCCGAATAGATGTCGTACACATAGTACCGTCAAAACGGGCTGGGGGCGGGCCGGCCCGTAGCCCGCCAGTGGCGGGGCCGGCACGGGTAAGCCCGCCTCCTGGAGAGCCTGGATATTTAAGGCCCGTCCCGGCTGCGGGGGTAGCGAGCCTGGCGGGCTTAGCCCGCCAATTTCAAAAAAAAAATATAAAATCAGAAAAAAATAAAAATTAAAGAAAAAGTAGGAGAAAATAATAAAAAAAATAGGAAAAAATAATATAAATATGTAAAAAAATAAGCAAAAATTAAGAATGTAAGTTGGAAAAAATATCTAATTTTATAAACTTTTTTAATATCAATTTATTTATGTTATAAATTACCAATTATAGTTAAAAAATATAAAAATAATCATAATTTATTTATAAATCTTATATTTTAAAAAATAATATGATATTTATTTTTCCGGCGGGCTTGCCTGCGGCCCGCCGCGGCCCGCGCGGGCATTCTCGCTTAGGCCCGCCCTCAGTCGGGCCTAAAAAATTAGGGCCCCGCCCCGCCAACGGGCCCGTTTGACAGCTCCACGTACACATGAATCCGCTGTAGCAAACTTCTCTTGGATGCAAGTGGCAAAAGACACACTTTGTGTGTCCCGGGTTCGAGTCCCGGCAGCGGAACAATAATTTTTATAAAACTGAACTATTTTATTTTATTTAATTTAACCTATAAACGAATGTGTTAAAAGAACTTTTGATGTCTAGTAATTGTTCTTATAATCTTCCCCACTTGCTGTTTGTAATTGCTCTTATAATTAAATTATAATTTCATCTATATATTATTTTTCTCAACTATAAATAAGGTGTAAGTTAATAAGGGTAAATGAAAAATAGAAATAGCAAAAGAATATGCTTAATTTCAAGCAAGATATTTAATAATCCGAAGAGATGTTGTACACATGAATCCGCTGTAGCAAACTTCTCTTGGATTGAAGTGACAAAAGGCACACTTTGTGTGTCCCGGGTTCGAGTCCCGGCGGCGAAACTATATTTTTTTATAAAATTAAACTATTTTATTTTATTTAATTAATCTATAAACTAATGTGTTAAAAGAACTTTTGATGTCTAGTAATTGTTCTTATAATCTTCGCCACTTGCTGTTTGTAGTTGCTCTTAAAAAAATATTATTTCATCTATATACTACTTTTTTCAAAAAGGTGTAAGTTAATAAAACTATATGAAAACTAGAAATAGCAAAAAAATATGCTTAATTTCAAGGAAGATATTTAATAATCTTAACACATACCATACAAATGAATCCGTTATAGCAAACTTCTCTTGGATGCAAGTGGCAAAAAGACACACTTTGTGTGTCCCGGGTTCGAGTCCCGACAGCAGAACTATATTTTTTACAAATCTAAACTTATTTAATTTATTTAATTTAATCTATAAACGAATGTGTTGAACTTTTGATGTGTAGTTATTGTTCTTATAATCTTCTGCACTTGTTCTTTGTCATTGAAGTTATAATTAAATTACAATTTCATCTATATAATATTTTCAACTGTAATAAGGTGAAGTTAATAGACTATACCAAAAATAAAAGTAACCAAAAAATACGCTTAAATCTAAGCAAGATATTTAACAATCCGAAGAGATGTCTTACACATGAATCTGCTGTAGCAAACTTCTCTTGAATTCAAGTGGCAAAGAGACACACTTTGTGTGTCCCGGGTTCGAGTCCCCGCATTTTGTAAAACTAAACTATTTTATTTTATTAAACGAATGTGTTAAAACAAGTTTTGATGTCTACTAATTGTTCTTATAATCTTCGCCACTTGTTTGTAATTGCTCTTATACTTAAATTATAATTTCATCTACATAATATTTTCGCCTATAAATAAGGTGTAAGTTAATAAGACTATATGAAAAATAGAAATAGCATACGCTTAATTTCAAGCAAGATATTTAACAATCCGTAGAGATGTTGTACACATGAATCCGATGTAGGAAACTTCTCTTGGATGCAAGTGGCAAAAGACACTCTTTGTTGTCCCAGCAGCGGATTATATTTTTTATAAAACTAAACTATTTTATTTAATTTAATGTATAAATGAATGTGTTAAAAGAACTTTTGATGTCTAGAAATTGTTCTTATAATCTTCCCCACTTGTTTTTTGTAATTGCTTGTATAATAAATTATAACTTCATCTATGTATAATTTTTCACTATAAATAAGGTGTAAGTTAATAAGACTATATAAAAAAATAGAAATAGCAAAAATACGCTTAATTTCAAGCAAGATATTTTAATAATTCGAAGAGATGTTGTACACATGAATCCGCTGTAGCAAACTTCTCTTGAATTCAAGTGGCAAAAGATATACTTTGTGTGTCCCGGGTTCGAGTCCCGGCAGCGGAATTATATTTTTTATGAAATTAAACAATTTAATTTAATTTAGTTTAATCTATTAACGAATGTGTTAAAAGAACTTTTTGATGTCTAATAATTGTTCTTACAATCTTCCCCACTTGCCATTTGTATTTGCTCCTATAAATAAATTAAAAGTTCATCTATATAATATTTTTAACTATAAATAAGGTGTAAGTTAATAAGACTAAACGAGAAATAGAAATAGCAAAAAAATATGCTTAAATTCATGCAGGATATTTAATAATCCGAAGAGATGTCGTACACATGAATCCGATGTAGCAAACTTCTCTTGAACTCTGTTGGTCCCGAATGCACCAAACAAGGAATCAAAGAGGCTTTAATGGAATGAAAAGGGAGTATTCTCACCTTTGAGTGTGTGTAGTGTGTGAAAAATTTGGATAAGCCTTTTATCTTTGATTACTTTCAAAAGTGAGTTGGTAACACCTTATATACCACATTAACCCTAGGTATATCAAGGCCCAATCACTAAATATTAACTAATTACAATCTTGTCTAAAGCCCAAGCTAAAGATAATTACAAAATTAATCCCAAGACTTAAACTATTGACACAATCAATTAAATATCCTAACAATCTCCCCCTTTGTGTCAATTGTTGGGAGTCTTGAGTCTTGAGCGTAGCGGTGGTGGATTAGCGTGTGAGTGTGTCGCGAAGCCCTAGCTTGAACTCGAAGGCGCGGAGGTTCCTTCGAAGTACCAATCGATTAGCTATAGCGTCAATGAGCTTCGCGAACTTGGATCGGCAGAGAGGATCTTCTTCTGAAAGTATGCGGCAGATCTTCATTAGTTTGTCTTGGATGATGGTGAGCGTTCCATCCGAGAACTTTGCCACTTCAGAGCAGCGCAGCATCCTCATCTTTCCCTTATAGTTCGAGTAGGCGACCGCCGGATCGTCTCCGTCGATCACATCGCCCTCTCGGTAGTCGTCCGCGTTCTTGAAAGATGGGCGAGTCAGATTCACCTTCTTCAGGTTGTGCTCCACCGCCATCTGCAGATCGTGGGTGGCGAAGAATCTGACCTGTCGGAGCATGTGGCATTTGATAGCCACATATCCCATGGTGATCGGCTCAGCACGTATGAGATGTCCAGAACTTCTGAGGACGAGTCTGAACTGCTTCATGGATTCCAGCATGCTGTACAGGTCGCCCAGGCGCAGAAACTTGAAGTCCGCCTCACTGACTTCACAGTAGCTCTCATCCTGTCTCATTACCGTGAATACTGGGTAATGGACAGGTCCTTTGGACTCTTGGCGGAGGTCAGTGACTTTGCAGATGGGAGCCCGACTCATTTCCTGAGCGATGTTTTCCTCATCGGATAGCGTCCTATTTGTGCATTTGTGGCACAGAAGGCTCCATCGATAGAGTTGCTTCTTTCTCTCGCTCCAACTTTGGATGTTCATCAGTTCATACTCGTCGAAGGTGGTGATGATCTGCTCCTTGCGTCGCCAGATCCTCTTCCTGATCTCTTCTTGAAACGGTGCGGTGATCTTTTTGTTTTCCCACGGTGCTTCCGGTATATCCACCGTGGGTACCTCCGTTTGAGCAGCAGGGGCCTCAGTTTGCTGCGCTTGGAATTGCAGGATGTCCTCAAGCTCGGCCGGTTCAGCGTCGTACTCCTCTCCGTCCTCGTTGTCTGCTGTGTTGATCAGCGTTAGTGCGGCTTCCATCAGCAGACGTCGAGCGTTTTCCACCAGCTTCCTGGCTGCTACTGCATCGACGGGTGTGTACAGCCATTCATCGTTGAAGATGTAGGCTTCGATCTCGTTCTGTGCGCAGTAGACGTCTTCGGGAGCTACGTTGGGGTCGGTGTTGAGAGGAGTGTCGCTGTGTGGTGGCGAGGGTGTTGCGTCGGAAGAGTTTGTGGATTGTGGGGATGGTTGTGGTGGAGATTCTGGTGGTTCAGTTGTGGTGATGGTTTTGGCAAGGATGATTTGGGTGTCGGGTGGTGTAGGTGTGGTGGTGGCCTCTAACATCGATGTGATAGTTAAAGGTTCGGAGACTGTGGGTGGAGACGGTGTGGGGGTGGTCTCTAACGTCGATGTGACGATTAGAGTTTTGGAGACGGTAGTGGATGGTGGTGAGGGTGATTTGGCTAGTGACTCAGGGTTAATAAGGTGGGATTTTTGGCTAGTGGGGTGTGAGGTTTCTGTTACGGGCGTTGTTTCAGGCCCGGAGGAGGAGGACGGCGTCGAGTGAGTGAGTCCTTGGGATTGTTGGCCTAGCTGCCTATTCTCCCCCTCGCGGCGATCTTGATCATCGTCTTGATCGTCGCGCCTGATCCCGCTGGACTCGCCCTGAGCGCGGCAAGTCATGGGCTGAGTCATCATTCTCTTCATCTGCCGTTCCTCGTCGTCGAGTTCCGTCATCGACTCGAATCTTGCTCGTAGGAGGTAGAAGAGCTCCTTCGCGGAGATGGCAGAGAGAATGGCTTCAGCGTCCACATCTTGAGTCGGTGGTGGCGTCTCCGGGGCCACACCTTTCCCTTTGTCGGCGGTGGACGCATCGAGACGCGCGTAGACTTTATCGAGAATCGACGTCTCAAGAGTCTTTGCAAACTCTTGAAGACGTGTCTCTAGCGCGGTCTCGGTGATGAATTGGGGTTAATTTAACAAGTTGGAATCACGAATAACTCCAACTGACACCGAATCGGAGAATATAGCCGATCGGCCGCCCGTTTGCACAGGACTGGAAAAGACGGGGTCACTTAGACTTCCCGTTGGCATCATCGATGAGACAGACTCAATCGTATGATGGCCTAGGCTCACGGTTGTTGTGATGTTGGCCGTGCTAGGTCTTCCGCCCTCAGTCACAGAGACATCAGCGAGCGTTCTGACAGAGTCACGAAGACTCTGTGGTGCGGTGGAAGGTGTATGTGTCCTAGAAACGTATGAAACTATGGGGAGTGAGGGCACTAGACTCGAGGTGCATGAAGAGGATGCAGTCTGAGGCGAGGGACTGCTTGTTTCAACATCGACTATCTCCAAGTGGGATGTCGATGGTATACGTGGCTCCTCGTGGAATGAAATATCTTCCTGTAGAGAGGAAGATAAGTGGGTTGGTGGGGTAGTTTGCGTGGTTGAGCCAGATGCCACGACTTCTACTCGGGAGGTGAACACATCACCTCCTGTACCTACTGGTTCGGCTCGGCTTATCTGTGGCTGAGGAGGTCGATCGTGCTTTTTGTTTCGATCGACGCTCCGTGGGGCGGCTTACGTCATCCTCTCGCGACCGTTTTTTCGGAGCGCGGGTGGAAGAGGATGCGGCGCGACTCGAGGACTTTTTGGAGGTGGTGGTGGGGTTTTGGCTAGTCCCGGGGTTGGGAGCAGTGGGGTTGATCTGCTCCGTAGGGACAGAAGATAGTGGTCTGGGGCTTTCTCGGAATGAGGCGGTTGACATGCGATATTCGCGGACGTGTGGATTTGTCTGGTCGGCGTAGGCGAGAACTTCGTCCGGAATTATCATTGCGTTTCGATCCTTCGCCGGAGTGTTTTTCTTGGCGAACTTCTCGACTGTGGGGATGGGGAAGTGTTCGGCTGCCGGCCGCATGCGAATGCTGGTGGAGTGCATGCGGAAGTGTTTGATGAAGGCTGGGAGCCACCGCATGTAAGGTATGAAGCGGTTAGTGACTCCCTTTGCGACTTCCCGATCGCGACGTTGGATCATCGCGACAAGATCCATCCAGATGATGTCCGCGTAGTTGTACTTCCGGTTGTGGGCGATGCCGGTTAGGATGGTGAGGATCTGAAGGTTTCCGCGGTCCTGACCGGCATGCTTTCCTGACATGCACTTGTTCACCAGCAGATACAGTGTTCGCCAAGGTTGAGGTAGGTTGCGGGTGGTGACTTCACTGAGGACAAGTGGGCCCTTCTTCTTCTTGGTATCTGGTTGATAGCCTAGTCGGTCAATGTCTTCAATGAGTTGATCGTGCGTTGGAAGTGGGTCATAGGGTGAGTAGACGGGGAGTTGAAGCACTTCTTGCACTATTTTGCGATTGAGGACCACCGTTTCTTGATCAATTTGTGCGGATAGGTTTTTGGCAAGATGGAGTGGTCCCGCTATCTGCAGTGTATGCCAGAATTGTTGAAGGTACACTTGTGCTTCTGGCTCGCCATGTGTGAGGGCGTGGCGAAGTGGGTGCCCTTTGAGGATTTCTATGATGACGGGGGCATCGCATCGAAAGCTCTGCAGGTCCACCATGAAGTTGTTGGGAATCAGGGCCGCCCATTGACTCAGTGGGAAGATCTGCTCGGGTGGTAGGACATAGAGACGTGTGTTGAGTTCGATGCGAGCAATATCCCGTTGGATTGCAGCCGCCTCAAGTGCTTCAATTGTGCTTTGATCTTTTTCCGTCATATCTGTTGTTTCAAAAAAATTTCGCATGCAAAAGGATTTAGCACTTAGTAATTATGAATTGAAGACAATTTTCGCATGTAGTCAAAAATTTCGTATCTAAGGAGAATTGTCACAAGTAAAGAAAATTTCGCATGTAATGTTACTTCTCGCATATTGGGTAAATTTCGCAGATGAGAAAATTTTCGCATGCATTAGGAAATTTTCGCAAGTGATTGCACATAGACATGTCATGAGAATTTTTCGTACAGTGAGTAAAATTTCGCGAGTATGGAAAATTTTCGCAAGTTGAGAAATCGCGCAAGTTGCCCAAATTTTCGCATGTAATGAGAAAATTCGCAAGTTATCATACATAGACAAGTTGAGACACATTTTCGCATATATCAAGGAAATTTCGCAGATAGAGATAATTTTCGCATGTGTTAGAAAATTTCGCAAGTGATAGCACATTGTCATGTCGTGAGAAAATTTTCGCAAACCGAGTAAAATTTCGCAAGTATGGAAGATTTTCGCAAGTGAAGTGTTTTCGCATTCAGAGTGAATTTTCGCATGTAAGGTAAATTTTCGCAAGTTCTATGAAAGTTTCGCGGAGGGAAAAGGCTTTGTGGACTGAGAAAATTTTTGTTCACTGTAGTTGCGAAAAATATGTAATATGAAGTGAAGTGTATTAGAATTTCGCGGGGCTTAACATGCTGTAGCAGCGAGAAAAATTTTAACATATGTAATTTCTCGGAGAAATTTTCGCGGAACCTGACTCACTGTAGCGCAAGAAATTTCTCGGATAAAATAAAGTTTCGCGGGGCTTAGCTCACTGTAGCAGCGAAATTTAACGTTTTAAAGCAATTAGTGCGATATCGTGCGAAACTACGCAATGTTTTAGCCTTAGACCTACGCAAATCTCAACCAAAATGCAATAATCTGGACTCAATCAACTCGAAATTGGATGGGCAATGCATATTTGAGGGTATTAAACATCAATAATCTAACATGCGTTTGATTTAGAGCCGAGAAAAATTAATTCAAACCTAACAGATTTAATTAAAATGGGGCAAAACAGGATAAGACGAACAGATATTTGGATTATTTAAGGTGTATTCATACCGAAAAAGCTTGATTTTGAAGTCGAAGAATGCAGATAAGTGGATTTTGAATGCAGATTGGACGTCGACAATGATGCGAGGGGTTGCGAAATTTTGAAAGAGGGGGGTTGCGAAAATTTTGAATTTTTCTCGGGAATTTAGGATTGTAAAATGTGTTAAGTGTTTAGGGTTTTAGGGGTTTTAGTCACTGTATATGCGAAAGTTTGAGTTAATGGGTCGAAATTTCGTGGGCTTGGTCAAAGCCTCAACTGAGCTGAATTTTCGCGGGTTTGGTCAAAGTTGGGTCCAATTGAGGTTCAATTGGTCCAATTTTGACCCTTTTTGACCAGAAAAATTAGAAATTCAACCCAAAATATTTTAATCGGTCCAATTTTTTTTTTAAAAATAAAATAAATAGAAAAAATCAGAAGCTCCCCCTTAATCGAGAAACTTCCCGTTTTAAATAATGGAAGAAAAAATAGATGCTCCCCCTTAATCGAAAACTCCCCCTCAAAAGACATAATTCAGAAGACACATAGATAATGAAGTGAAGTGGAAAAAATATGTACACTTTATCAAAGTTCATGTAGGGTCGATTGATCACAACTGAATATTCAACATGCCCAACATAGTCACTAGGTGTTGGAATCGTTTGACATCCAACGGTTTTGTGAAGATGTCGGCCAGTTGATCTTCGGTTGTGATGTAGTGCAATTCAATCGTGCCTTGTTCGACATGTTCTTTGATGAAGTGGTGACGAATATCTATGTGTTTCGTTCTTGAGTGATGTACTGGATTACTCGTCATCGCAATAGCACTTTTTGAGTCACAGTAAATGGGAATTTTATCAACATGAAAATTAAAATCTCGTAGTTGGGTTCTCATCCACAAAAGTTGTGAACAGCAACTAGCGGCGGCGACATATTCTGCCTCCGTCGATGAAGTTGAGACACAGTTTTGTTTTCGAGACGACCAACTTACGAGTTTACCTCCCAAGAAGTGTGCAGCTCCAGAGGTGCTTTTTCGGTCCATCTTGCATCCTGCGTAATCCGAGTCAGAGAATCCAACTAGTTTGAAGTCCGATAGAGTGGGGTACCACAAACCCAGATTGGGTGTTCCTTTGAGATAGCGGAGGATCCTTTTGACAGCAGTGAGATGGGATTCCTTTGGTGTTGCCTGAAAACGAGCGCAGATTCCTGTCGAGAGAACGATGTCCGGTCGACTAGCAGTAAGATACAAAAGAGAACCTATTATCCCTCGATAGATGGTTTGGTCAACGGGAACACCAGATGGGTCCGCGTCGGGTCGGCCAGAGGGTGACATAGGTGTAGCAGCAGTCTTGGCATCCTTCATTCCATATTTCTCGAGAATGTCATGGATGTATTTGGACTGATTGATGAAGATTCCGTTGGGAAGTTGCTTTACTTGAAGAACAAGAAAGAAGTTCAGCTCACCCATCATACTCATTTCGAATTTCTCTTTCATCAATTCTGCGAACTCTTCACACAGTTGTGGTTTAGTCGATCCAAAAATGATATCATCGACATAAATCTGTACAATCATTATGTCCGGGCCACTCCGCTGGTGAAGAGAGTTGTATCCAGAGATCCTTTCTTGAATCCAGACTGAACAAGGAAGTCTGAAAGGACGTCATACCAAGCTCTGGGAGCCTGTTTTAGTCCGTAGAGGGCCTTGTAGAGTCGATATACGTGATGAGGAAACTCTTCGCTCAAGAACCCTTCAGGTTGATCAACGTACACTTCTTCTTTGAGAAATCAATTCAGAAATGCAGTCTTCACGTCCATTTGGTAGACTTTAAAGTTCTTGTGAGCAGCAAAGGCAAGAAAAATTCGTATGGCTTCGATCCTGGCAACTGGGGCGAAAGTTTCATCGTAGTCGATACCTTCTTGTTGGTTGTACCCCTTAGCCACAAGTCTTGCTTTATTGCGAATAACAACACCGTCTTCATCCTTTTTGTTCTTAAAGATCCATTTTGTGCCGACAATGGATCTATTGCGAGGTCGTGGTACGAGTTCCCAAACTTGTAAACGTTCAAACTGATTTATTTCCTCCTGCATTGCAATCAGCCAATCGGGATCGTTGAGAGCTTCAGCTACTCGTGATGGTTCGACTTGACTGAGATAGCAAGCAAACAGACTTTCATTCATCGTAGCCGAACGTGTCGAAACACCGGATGTGAGGTCTCCAATAATCTGGTCTGTAGGATGAGACCGAGTCCAGAGTGGTACATTGGTCTGTGAGGAGCTAGCCGCATTTGTGTCTATTGGAGGCTCATTAGATTGGGGTCCGGTGTCCGTAGAAGAGATCTCAACCGTAGTGGATGGAGAGGGTTCATCATCAGGATCAGCAATGTTCCCAAGGTTGGGTAAAATGTCGTCTTCATTGAGATTGAGTGCATCCAAGTTTGGAGGGACGACGTCATTGCCGATAACTGGTGGTGTAGGTGGAGTGGGTGCAGCGGTAGGTTCAGTGGTGGCGGCGGGAGTCTTGGGAACTGGATAGAAGTACTCGAAAAGTAGATCGAGATCCAGCTCACCAGAGTTGCCCTCAGATGAGGAAGTTCCCGCCGTTGAAGGTTGACCTTTTGTCAACGAATGTAGAAGACCTGGTTCTGGACTAATATGAGCAGAAGCCATGAGGTCGCCTTCGCTTTCGTCAAAGGTGACATTTGTGCTCTCAATGACAGATCGTTTCTCCTTAAGATAGACTCTGTATGCCTTCGAGTTTAGCGAATAACCAACAAAGATTCCTTCGAGTGCTTTTGGATCAAGCTTCCCAAGATGTTGGCGATCATTGGCAACAAAACATCGGCATCCGAAAACCCTTAGATACGATATATCTGGTATACGACGGTTGTTCAACATCTCGTATGGAGTGCGGTTGAATCTCTTGTGGATGGAAGCCCGGTTCTGCGTGTAACAGACTGTTTGAATAGCTTCGCCCCAAAGAGAGTGAGGAAGGCCGGATTGGATGAGGAGAGTCCTAGCTGCTTCAACTAGTGTTCTGTTCTTACGCTCAACGACACCATTCTGTTCCGGTGTCTTCACAGCTGAGAACTGCTGAGTGATGCCCTGAGTGGCATAGAAATCACTGAGCTTCTTGTTCTTAAACTCAGTTCCGTTGTCAGTTCTGATAATCCGAACCTTCTGTTGATGGAGAGTTTGGGACGTAACAACAAACTCGATAATTATATCAGGAACTTCATCCTTTGTACGAATGAGTTTCGTCCATGTGTAGCGTGAAAAATCGTCGACAATCACAAGAATATACCGTCTTCCTCCGAGTGTGGCCGTAGGCATTGGGCCACATAGATCCATATGTAAGAGCTTGAGGATTAGCTTAGAGGACGGTGTTTCCTTGGATATGTGAGACGATCGCTTCATCTTCCCCAATTCACAGGCAGAGCAGAGGTGTTCCTTATGATATGTTAGTTGGGGTAGACCGTTGACGAGTTTATCTTGACGCAGTTTGTTGATAGTCTTGAAATTGAGATGAGAAAGACGTCGGTGCCATAGATCATTCAACTTGGGTGCAGCCCGAGAGAGAAGGCATACTGGTCGAGAGGTCGTGAGATTGAGTACGTAGAGGTGAGACGTGCGCGTTCCAGAAAGAAGTGGCAGTCCCGAGGCATCTATAATGCTGCAGATGTCAGATTCGAAGAGAACCTTGTATCCTTTGTCGCAGAAACGATCAATGCTGAAGAGATTGTAGCTCAAACCCTCAATGTAAGAGATGCCCTTGATCGTCAGTTTGTCATGGACGAGATCACCAGTTCCGAGAATTGGCGCCATTTGACTGTTTCCGAAGGAGACCCTTCCGAGATAGCGCTCGGAGAAGTTGCTCAGCAGCTCCTTGTTCCCCGTCATGTGTGTGGAGCAACCCGAGTCTAGATACCACACATGACAGACCTGCAATCATTAGCAAATGTTGGGTCCCCGTTTACTGACGGGGCATTCTTGTGATACAAGTAAAATTTTCATGCGCTTAATGGGAAATGTGGATTCTAAATCAGATTGTGTTGATTCTAATTTAGCTTTCCCTTTGTCGTTTGTTTGATTAGGCGGGATTGTGGTTTTCCTAACCCATATTTTCCTAATTCGTGCTTGCATGTTTGGCGCCGTATACATGAATTGACGTGGGTAACGTTGTTGTTGTTTTCGTGCTTCGGTTTTGGTCGCCTTTGGCTTGCGAGTAGTAGGTGAGTTTGCGTTTGACGATGAGAGACGTTTTCGCTTGACCTTAGGTTTTGGCGAGATGGGAGAATTCCAAGACGTCGTAGAGAAGGTTCGCTTCCGAGGTCGGAGTGTTGCGTGTTCATGTGTTTCATATTCATGAAATCGTGGGAGAACAAAATCATTGCAACAGCACATAGACATAAGTTTGGTAAAAGAAAGATAAGTTTTGGCAACATAATTGTCTACGACCTTAGGATATTGGGATTCAGTACATAGAGAGGAAGGACGAATATAGGATGGTTTTTTCTTCTTGTCATCGAAGAGTGGATTCGCCTTTGTCTGATACGTACTGCCTTCCAGAGACGTCGAACTCACATTCCCTGTATCCATAAGAATACTAGAGTTAGTGTTAGAACATATGTCAGCTTCAGGAGTCATTTTCGCCGTCCTCTTACATTTACATGTTTGAGAATCGGGTACTTGACTCGATGTGGAGGGATAGTTCGTATTGGGAAATTTTTCTAGTGTGTAGATTTTGCTAAGTAGCTCATCTCGCTCTTTTGCAAAGGCCTTCCTTTCTACTTCTAGTTGTCGTTCTAGTTCTGCTATGAGTAGTAGTTTCTTTGGGATGTAAGTGCGAGAGAGCACATCTTGAAAAGCGACTTCCTGTTCTTTGTTTGGGAGTAAGGTTTCGACATCCTCCGAGAGTGAGGATACCTGAGTCTTATCTCTATTGTTCAACTCTGTGTAGTCATACGCGATTTCTGCCTAATGAATGTTCTGTTCTCTTGTTTCTTCTGAGATGGCAGCGGAGGATGATCTCACAAATGGCTTAAGCTGCGGGGGAGCACCATTTCTTGTTTGCAAGAATGCAGTGTTGCACATGTTGTATCTTTTAACTGTTAGCGGTGTTGGATTGCAATTGCTAGACAGTCCGATCCCCCCCCCCCCGTGCGTTGTAGAATTCTGTTTCCACTGGTTGGTTCAATAGGCATATAATGCGTGAGTTTTCGTTTCTAAGGTGAAGTTGCTCTTCAAGTTCTTTCACCTTGTGGTAGCCTAACTCTTTCCTTCGTAAGCAGTTCATATTGGGAGGCCGTCAGGAGGCGAGAAGTTTCACATGAACTAATGGCTAGTGTAGTTTCCTTAACCTTAGTCTCACTTTGTTTGTTCTTGCTTTGCAGACGTTTGACTAAAGCTTCAGAGGCCATTAGACGTTCGTTTGCACAGGCAAGTTCTTCTACTTTTAGACTAAGTAAGGCATAGTTGTTTTCAAATTTTAGCTTAAGTTCATCATAATCCCTAGCGTCTACGGTGGGTTTCTTAATGGCATGTCGGTGAGTAAACACATCATCGAGGTATGAGATTCGTACCTCAGACTCAGCGTTGGTAGGAGTATTAGCTGTGTTTTCACCGGTGTGACCCATCTCCTTGTCCTCGTCATGTTCGACCAGCCTTGCCATGCAGCAATCTTCATCCTTAGGCTCCTCGTCTTCTGAAGTGTCATTCACCCGTTCAGCCTCCTCGGTGAGTAGAGCTTTCCCACTTTCCACCTTGCGGGTCATTCTGGCCTTACGGTCGTAGTAACCGGAGTCCTTCACGCGTGGGGCGTGGCATTCTTTGGAAAAGTGGCCTATCTTTCCACACCGAAAGCACTTCACAGACTTTTGAGGTGTGGAGTCCTCTTCTTTCTTTGTTGGCTTGGCTTCCTCTGTGGGAGTGGTCCTTTTGGTGCCGCTATAGGTTCTTTGGCAATTGGAAGAGGATGAGGATTTTTTCCCGATCTTCTTTGAGACCAACTTAGTGAGCATTGCCAGTTGCTTGCGTATATCACGAACATCTTCGTCTGATTCTGTATCAGCTTCGGATCCTGAAGAAGTGTCAGATACAACAGCTGGTAGCTTTCCTTTGTTCTGTTTGGTCTTAGTGGTGGAAGATCGATCATTGGTTTTGTTCGAGAGGAGGGCCAGTGGGTCGACTCGAGTGTTGGTGGACTGAGGTTGCACGTATGGAGCATAGGCAGACAGACTGTCATAAAGAGCATGGATGGAAGTGTTGGAGAGGTCCTTACTCTGAATCATCATCACGATTGCATTGCCCCACTGTGGTTTGAGGCTTCCAAGAAAGCGGTTGTTGATATCGAATTTGTCCCTCGAGATCCTGGCTTTCTTGAGTTCATTGATGACCTTCAGGTATCTGAGGTACGTGTCACGCAGCTCCTCTCCTTCGTAGGCTTGGAAGTGTTCATACTGTGAGAGACAGGCTGATTTCCTCCCTTGAGCACTTTCAGTTGTGCCTGCCATGATTTCTACGAGTTCATCCCATATTTCTTTAGCAGTTGTGCAGCACTCGATGTGAGCATAGACTTCGTTGCCCATAGCCTGGAAGAGGTATCCTTTGGCAGTCTCGTCGGCCTGTACGCAAGCCAGTTCATCCTCATTGATGGGACCTCTTGGAGTGCGGCGTTCATCCATGGGAGGGTTTGCGTTTGGCTGTGCAGGGATGATTGTCCAGAACTGTGCTGGGCCGTTAAGTATGGAGTCCAGAAGGTATTGAGAGAGTGGTGCGCCTTTGTTCCTGATGAACGTGAGGAACCGGTTTGTCCATATGCTGTAGTCGCCTTGTCGCAGCATCGGGGGCCTGGTGTCGGAGCCCACTGTGGAGATGTCATTCGTGGTAGACATGGTTGGTGCAGTCGAATCGTCCGTGGTTTTGATCTTGTATAGATAAGAGAGTTAGTAACGAACGATAAGAGAAATACGAGTAAGAGAATTTCGCACGTTAAAAAAAAATTTCGCATCGAGAGTTGACGTGTGGTCTTAGAAAATTTTCTCGGATTTGAAAGAGGTGTGGTATTGAAAAAAAACTTTCTCAAATTAGATAAATTTTCTCGGCTCTGAAAACTTTCTCGGATGTAAAAATTTTCGCAAAGTTCAAAATTTTCTCGGTCTTGAAAGAAAAATTTCGCAGCTCAGAAAGATTCGCGGAATCAGCTTTCAAGGGTATAAAGTTTCTCGGATTTTAAAGAGTACGAAGTTGAGAAAAATTGGGTCTAAGTGAAATTTTCGCGGTTTAAAAAATTCTCGGCTGAAAATTTCTCGACCTGCGAAAATTTCTCAGATTTTTGGAAAGTTTCGCGGCTTAGAAAAATTCTTGAATAGACTTTCTCGCATATAAAGTTTCTCGGATTTTAAGCATAGGCCGTTGCGAAAAATGCAGTGAACGTAAAATTTTCGCGGTTTTGAAAATTCTCGGATTTGAGCATAGGCCGTTGCGAAAAATGCAGTGAAAGTGAATTTTCGCGGTTTAAAAAATTCTCGGATTTAAATTCGCGGATATGAAACTTTCGCGGATTTGAACGATTCAGAAAGTTTCGCGGGCAAGAACACCGAAGTACTGTTCCATTGCTTGTCGCGAATCTTTCCCAGAAAACCGTCCGTTTTCACTCAAATCTCAACCAAAATCGCTCAAACTTGATCCTAAACTTCAGAAATTCTTCCCTAAACACATAATCGACCGATTTGTGAGCTAAAAACATCAAAAAAATAGGTCAAATCGACCAAAAACAGAGAATAGCCGAGATGTCCTTTTCTGAAAAGTTTTTGCTTCAATCTTGCTCAAAACTCGTTAAAACTGATCCAAAAGTGTTCTAAAAACATTTTAGGCATATACTCGATCTGGGGGAAGGTTTTAAACACAAAAACGAAGCATCAAAACCCCAAACAAGCTCGAAATGCCGAAATAATTTTTTGCCCAAAAACACCTTTGATCTTTCTTGGAATCGAACGAAACTGGATTCAAATCAATGCAGATCGATCCAAGTTTGCTCTGATACCACTTGTTGGTCCCGAATGCACCAAACAAGGAATCAAAGAGGCTTTAATGGAATGAAAAGGAAGTATTCTCACCTTTGAGTGTGTGTAGTGTGTGAAAAATTTGGATAAGCCTTTTATCTTTGATTACTTTCAAAAGTGAGTTGGTAACACCTTATATACCACATTAACCCTAGGTATATCAAGGCCCAATCACTAAATATTAACTAATTACAATCTTGTCTAAAGCCCAAGCTAAAGATAATTACAAAATTAATCCCAAGACTTAAACTATTGACACAATCAATTAAATATCCTAACAAACTCAAGTGGAAAAAGACACACTATTTGTGTCCTGGGTTTGAGTCTCGGCAGGGGAATAATAGTTTTTTATAAAACTAAACTACTTTTTAGTTTAATCTATAAACGAATGTGTTAAAAGAACTATTGATGTCTAGTAATTGTTCTTATAATCTTCCCCACTTGTTATTTGTAATTGCTCTTATAATTAAATTATAATTTCATCCGTATAATATTTCCAAATATAAATAAAGTGATGACAAATAGAAATAGGAAAAAAAATATGCTTAATTTCAAGCAAGATATTTAATAATCCGAAGAGATGTCGTACATATGAATCCGCTGTAGCAAACTTCTCTTGAATTCATGTGGCAAAAGAGACACACTTTGGGTGTCCTGGGTTCGAGTCCTGGCAGCGGAATTATAGCTTTTATAAAACTAAACTATTTTATTAAATTTAATTTAATCCATATACGATTGTGTTAAAAGAGCTTTTGATGTCTACTGTATGTTCTTATCATCTTCGCCATTTGTTGTTTGTAGTTGTTGTTATAATTAAATTATAATTTCATCTATATAATATTTTCAACTACAAATTAGGTGTAAGTTAATAAGACTATATGAAAATAGAAATTGCACAAAATATGCTTAGTTTCAAGTAAGATATTTAATAATCCGAAGAAATATATCGTACACATGAATCTAGCAACTTCTTTTTTATAAAACTAAACTATTGTTTAGTTTAATCTATAAACGAATGTGTTAAAAGAACTTTTGATGTCTAGTAATTGTTCTTATAATCTTCCCCACTTGTTATTTGTAATTGCTCTTATAATTAAATTATAATTTCATCTGTATAATATTTCCAAATATAAAGTGATGACAAATAGAAATAGGAATGCTTAATTTCAAGTAAATTATTTAATAATCCGAAGAGATGTCGTACACATGAATCCGTACACATGAATCCGCTGTAGCGAACTTCTCTTGGATTCAAGTGGCAAAAGACACTTTGTGTGTCCCGTGTTTGAGTCCCGGCAGCACAACTATAATTTTTATAAAACTAAACTATTTTATTTTATTTTATTTAGTCTATAAACGAATGTGTTAAAAAAAACTTTTATTGTCTAGTAATTTTAGTGTATACTAAATTAGGGGGTATATAGTAGCTTTGCATATAGAATTTCCCGGTCAAATAGTATACCACCAGCCTTTTTACAATCTGATGATTTTTAAATTCACGCACCGATCTAACTAAATGGACCAAACTAGAGGTTAGGTATACTCCAAATTGATCAGAAAATAACACTAGAGAAAATTTCAGTAACGCTATTATCAAAATATTGTCTAGCCTGTAAACTCGATTAGACTATGTACATATATTTCTGAAAAATATAAATATGTTATAAAATATTTATATAACAATATATATATATATATATATATATATATATATATATATCAACGTGTGATTGCAAGGAGAAAAATTGCATTACTTCCTCTTTTACAAATGAGCAGTACGAGGCCATATTTATAGGCCAACATTTACACCAATCAACCAATCAAATTAATGCAAATCTAACAAATAAAATAAACATAGATCTAACCAATCATGGGCATCCATACCTTATTTATTTACTCCCCCTTGGATGCCCATTACAAAATATTTTCATCTGATTATATTAGTTGCCTCGTTAAAAACCTTATTAGGAAAAACCCAGTGGGATAAAAACCTAATGAAGGAAAAAAGAGTGCAGCGTATATTGTCTCCCCCTGATGTAAACATTACTCAAGATCTTTGAGCCTTCGGAGTCCAATTAAATCTACAAGTTTTTCGAATAATCTTGGAGGTAGCGCTTTTGTGAATAGATCTGCGAGGTTGTCACTTGATCGAACTTGTTGTACGTCAATTTCGCCGATCTTCTGAAGGTCGTGCGTATAGAAGAATTTAGGCGATATATGTTTGGTTCTATCGCCTTTGATGTAACCTTCTTTTAACTGAGCAATACATGCGGCATTGTCTTCATATAAGATCGTTGGAGGTAACTTTTCCGATAATAACCCACAAGTTTGTCGTATATGCTGGATTATCGATCGCAACCAAACGCATTCTCTGCTAGCTTCGTGAATTGCTAAAATTTCCGCATGATTAGATGAAGTGGCGGTTAAACTTTATTTAACTGACCGCCAAGAAATAGCAGTTCCACCATATGTAAATAGATAACCCGTTTGCGATCGAGCATTATGTGAGTTGGATAGAAAACCAGCATCTGCATACCCGATTAGATCTGACCTGGACTCATTTGAATAGAATAATCCCAAATCAGTTGTTCCTTTAAGGTATCGAAAAATTCGTTTAACACCGTTCCAATGTCTACGAGTTGGTGACGAACTATATCTCGCCAATAAATTTACAGCGAACGCTATATCAGGCCGCGTATGACTCGTAAGATACATTAGTGCTCCTATGGCACTAAGGTTCAGGACCAAGCAACTCTTCATCATTTTCTCGAGGTCTGAACGGGTCTTTATTAACATCTAGAGATCGAACAATCATCGGAGTATCCAACGGATATGCTTCATCCATATAAAATCTTCTCAATACCTTTTTCGTATATGTTTCTTGACATACAAATATTCCATTCTTCAAATATTCGATCTGCAAGCCAAGACAAAATTTCGTCTTTCCAAGATCTTTCATTTCGAACTCCTTTTTCAAACAATTAACGGCCTTTGACAACTCTTCAGGAGTTCCAATTATATTGATATCATCAACATATACTGCTATGATAACAAAATCATTTCTACATCTCATAAATATACAAGGGAAAATTTGATCATTTTTGTACCCCTCTTTAATAAATATTCACTTAGGCGATTATACCACATACGCCCAGATTACTCTAATCCATAAAGTGATTTGTTCAGTTTAATTGAGTACGCATCACAGGGCCCTGAATTTTCAGGCAATTGAAATCCCTCAGGAAGCTTCATATAAATGTCACTATCAAGTGAGTCATATAAATAGGCAGTGACAACATCCATTAGACGCATATCGAGTTTTTCACGTATTGCCAGACTTATTATATAACGAAAAGTTGTTGCATCCACCATAGGAGAGTATGTCTCCTCATAATCAATACCAGGTCTTTGCGAAAAACCTTGTGCAACAAGCCGGGCTTTGTATCTCATAATTTCGCCCTTTTCATTTCTCTTTCTGATAAAAACCCATTTATATCCAACCGGCTTTATATTCTCTGGTATACGGACTACAGGTCCAAAAACTTTTCGTCTCTCAAGTGATTTTAATTCAGCATCGATTGCATCTTGGCCAATCATTTCTTTGTCTGCACTCTTTTACAGACCTTGGTTCATGATCCTCATTCTCATTAATCTCATTCATTTCTTGTAGCGCTACGTTAAATGAGAATATATCGTCAACGTTGACTTCATCTCGGTTCCATCTTATTCCATTCTGGGCGTAATTGATCGAGATCTCTTCATTATCATTATTTTCGATTTGTTCAGGTACCTGACTTTCATTCTTGTAATCATTTATGCCCATCGACTCTTCTCTAGTTGATAAATCCTCGATTGGACCATTCTTATTATTTTCTCATTTTCTTTTCCGAGGATTTTTTATCTTTAGAACCAGAGGGCCTACCACGCTTTAGTTGTGGTTTAAGCTCAATCGTATTATCTGTTTGTTCTGCAGGAACATCAATTTTAGCAGGAGCATTGACAGCTGGAATATGTGACTTTGTCACCCTTTTTGGGTCAGCAAAACTGTCTGGCAATTGGTTCGCTAGGCTTTGTAAATGAATTATCTTTTGAACTTCTAGTTCACATTCTTTTGTTCGAGGATCATAATGATTTAGTGATAATTCATTCCAACTAGTATTTCTCTCCAACTGTTTCTTTTCTCCCCCTGTCGGAAAATTTGTTTCATCAAAGTGACAGTCGGCAAATCTAGCTGTGAATCGATCCCCAGTTAAGGGTTTTAAATATTTTATAATTGATGGAGATTCAAATCCGACATATATTCCCAACCTTCTTTGAGGTCCCATCTTTGTGCGTTGTGGTGGTGCAATTGGAACATATACTGCACATCCAAAAATTCTTAGATGAGAAATATCTGGTTCCTGACCATAAACCATTTGTAACGGGGAGATACCATGATAACTTGTTGGCCTGATGCAGATCAGTGCTGCTGCATGTAATATAGCATGTCCCCAACAAGACGATGGAAGTTTCGACTTCATCAACAATGGCCTTGCAATTAATTGCAGGCGTTTAATCAACAATTCTGCAAGACCATTTTGTGTATGGACATGTGGCACATGATGCTCGACATCGATACCGATAGACATGCAATTATTAAATGCCTTGGAAGTAAATTCACCAGCATTATCAAGGCGTATTTTCTTTATCGGATAATCTGGGAAATGTGCTCTTAATCTAATTAGCTGTGCAAATAATCTCGCAAATGCCACATTTCTCGTAGATAATAAACATACATGGGACCATTTACTTGATGCATAAATTAATACCATGAAATATTTAAATGGTCCACATGATGGATGTATGGGTCCACAAATATCGCCATGTATACGCTCCAAAAATGCAATAGATTCAGTCTTTACTTTCGTTTGGGATGGTATAATAATTAACTTCCCTTTAGAACAAGCCATGCTAATTCTTTAGAGTGGAGAATCTTCGGGTTCCTCAACAAATTCCGCGTGAATTTTCAATTATTTTTCGCATTATAATTGTACCGGGATGGCCCAACCGGTCATGCCAAACATTAAATGTACTGTCATTGCTAAACTTTTAGATAGCATATGATTCAATCGTTCTAAGATATGTGTAGTATAGCCCAGAGTCAAAAGACGGTAATATTTCTATGATTCTCTTTTCATTCGAAATCACTTTTGTAATGTGCAGATATTCAATTATCTCCCTTTTGTGCAGTCTCAACATGATATCCGTTATTTCGAATTGCTTTAAAGCTTAATAAATTTCTTTGAGACTTAGGGGAATATAAAGCATTTTCAATAATCAGCCTTGTTCCTCTGGGCAATAGTAAATTAGCTCTTCCGGGGCCTTCAATTATATTTGTGCTACCCGATATAGTAATCACACTGGTTTCTTTCATATCAAGATGCTCGAAATATTTCTTATTTTTCAGAATTGTATTAGTCGTTGCACAGTCTGCAAGACATACTTCTCAACTGCACATGCTCGTGTCCATCATATAATATCTGTTAGGAAATATTTTGTAGTATTCAATTTCATTGTATTATCTTTGTTGATTTGCTTTATTAAACTTTGGGCTAGTTCTTAATTGGGTTAGTTCTTAGTTATTCATGTAATGGGCCTTCACAAGAGGCCCACCTATTATATACCAACTTGTGGTATAAATAGGAAAACCCTAACACATAGTTAGGAGTGCTTGTGTGTGTAGATCAAATAAACAATTTTAGAGTGAGAGAGCCTCCTCAAGAACACCACCAAGCCCCACACGCCCCGAACCTAAATCTCGATCATTCGGCGTGTTTAATCCGTCCGAAGTCGTATTGTTGGTGAAATTTCGGACCAACAATTGGTATCAGAGCCCAACGCGACCGGATTTGCGTGTTTTGAGCAAGATTTGAGTGAAAAATTGCTTGAAAATTATTTTCGGCCATTCTCTGATTTTGGGCGATTTCGACCTCGATTTGTTGTTTTTAGACATCCCAAAGGTTGATTATGTGTTTAGGAATGTTTTTCTGATGTTTTGGAACAAGTTTCGTCGATTTTGAGTGAGATATGAGCGAAAACGAGCCATTTTTCTGGTAAATGTCGCGCTGCCCATGCTTTGTTCTTGGCCGAGAAATTTTCTTACCCGAGAAAATTCTTAGCCGAGAAAATTTCGCTGGCCGAGAAACTTTCACTGAACGAGAAATTTTCTTACCCAAGAAAATTCTTAGCCGAGAAAATTTCGCTGGCCGAGAAACTTTTGCAATCCGAGAAATTTTCTAAGGCTGAGAAATTTCGAAACTGAGAAACTTTCTTTCTCAGGTTTAGAAATTTTTTGAAACCGCGAAATTTTGAAACCGCGAAATTTTCTAAGGCTGAGAAATTCAAAACCGAGAAACTTTCTTTCTCAGGCTGAGAAATTTCTATCCGAGAAACTTTTTAGTTGCGAAACTTTCTCAGTTCACACTTCACGATTTTTCGCGGTCTCTCTCACACAGCTGCTTTTTCTCAACCCGCGAATTTTTCAACCTGAGAAACTTTTAAAACTGAGAAATTTTTCAAATTGCGAAATTTTCCAGAACTTCGAAATTTTCGCGACTCACTCTCTCAACGAAATTTCTCGGGACAACATTTCTCGCACATTTTCACACATCATTTTTCGCACCCCCCGAGAAATTTGCACCCAACCTTTAAACTTGATCCAAACACACCTTTTAGCTTCAAATCTTGCAAAAATCACTCATTAAAAATACACTTAAGCGTTTTTTACCACCAAAATTTCTGGCCCCCCCCCGGATTAAATAAGGTTTTTTTTTTTAAAAAAAAAAAAAGGGTTTCTACCAATGGAAAATTTATATCATTGGATAGAGAAAAATTTTCTAAGGCCATTGGACTTTGTCTTTTTTACACTTTTAAAATTTTCCGAAATAAATTTTTCTGGGCCAAATTTTTCGGTATAGACGACGTTTTTGTAAAATTTTGAAGGCAAATCCAAAACGCGGCAACGATCACCGTACCCAACAATCGACCTAGGACGGTAATTGGCACATTATAGAAAAAGTTTAGGTCACCCCCAAACTTTTCGGAGCCGAATTTCCAAATGCCAATTTCACACCCAGCATGTATGGTACCCGGGTTGCTCCACATACATGACTAGTACACGACGTGAGCAACCACCCCCGGCATGAATGGTACATGGGTTGCTCCACATTCATGACCGGTATGCACTGCGAGCAACCAACCCCATCATGCACGTTACACGGGTTGCTCCACGTGCATGAAGGGATGTCAGAGAAGCGAGCAATCATCATGACTTCTGTACAAATCCGTGCAGAACCCGAACCTACAAAGAAGGGTTGACAAAAGTTCAACCAACCAGCAGTGGGCGCGCCATCCAATCTCGATGCTTAGGCGATGTGGATCTCATGTACCAGACTCCACCGTCCACCCACTGCCATCCATTCCACCATGGTGCGCTACATGGAGACGTCCTAAGCCACCGTGATCCTCTTTACGCCCTCACCACCACCACCACCTGACGAGTCTCAGAAGTGTCTGATCAACAGTTTTGGGCCACCCTCGTCGACATCACTCGTGGTCGCCTTTCAACGCGATCACGCCACGTCACCATAGTTCCCATGGATCAGTGAAACCCCCCTGATCCTAACCCAGGAACGAGCCTACCCTAGCCTCTCTAGTCTAGGTCTAGGTCGCGCGACATCTTTCTCCACGCAAAGATCCAATCAACGATCTCGGGAGGATGACGTAAGTCGCTTGCAGGAGTTGCGAACCAACGACGAGATGATCGCACTCCTCTATCATATCTCACCATAACCCGGACCTCGCCCATAGGTACAGGAGACGACCCGTTCGTTTCCCGAGTAGAAGTCGCGGCATCTGGTCCAACCGCGCAATTAACCCCCCAACCACTCAGCTATCCTTTCGCAGATAGCTGTTTCATTCGCACAAGAGGAACCACGTTAGCCATCACCGCCCCACTTGGAGACGGTTGATGTTGAACATGCAGTGTCCCGCCTCTCACTGCACCTCTTCCACTCACATAGAGTCTAGTGTCCTCACCCACCGAAATTTTCCACTTTCTAGGACACAAACACTCTTTACGCACCGCAGGTTCTTCGTGAACTTGCCCGAACGCTTGATGACGTCCTTGTGACCGAGAGCAGAAGACCCACGACAGCCACCCTCACCACAACTGTTGATGGGCCACGGATACGAGCTTGTCTCATCGTCCGTGCGAACGGAAAGCCTTTGTGGCTCTCCGGTTCTTTCTGACCTGTGCAAACAGGCGGCACATCGGACACATGTTTCGATGTTGTGACGACGGAGCGTCTTTGTGACCCCCGTCTGGCCCCGTTCGTGATGGAGCCCCGACTCATAGCAATCAGCGAGGAACTTACACATTCCATGCCGCGCTCAACGAGGATCTATGAAGGAAAAGGTCCCATCACCGACACCACTCCACCACGCCTACGCGTACGCCACCCACCACATGCTGCTCCGTCTCTCCAGTGTCCAAAACTGAACCCGGAGGAACATCAATTGCTGCTACTCCTGAGAATCCCACTTGATTGCCTAACTCAACACCACACCACATCACCATCACCACCATCAACGCCAGAGGAAGACTCGTCCCACGGACGACGTGACGATCCCAAAGACGGAGATCATCTCAAGGGGGAGTAAAGGAGAAGAACTGAGTTGAAGATCGTACAGCAGCATCAGCAGCAACCATCATCCACCTCCACTCACACCACCTATGCCACCTCTCACAACACCTACTCCACCACCTCCACCAACTACGCCCCGCCGGAGGCTTCCACTACCTCCGCGCACATTCTTATGTGTCAGGCTATTATGCTCATAATGGAACACTCAAAGGAGCCATGGCACATCTCATCCACCACATTCCGCCACTATTGCGCTGACCACTCTGACGACCGGGCTCCCTGCTCTTGAAAGTCACATTTCAATGGGGCCTTGGCACATTTTTTTACGCCCCACACCTACCTTCTTCTGGAGCCAGACGAGTCAACTTCGTGGCCGAACCAGACAACTTCCATTCGAAGACGACGAACCCGGCGTCGAGAAGAAGAAGATTGGAGAATCTTAACAAGTGAGTCCTAGCCGAGCCATCAATGCCTCCGCAAGAAGAGGAGATATCCCTTGTAGGGGGAGTTTGCTAGGAATCGAGATCTCCAATATGCCCAACAAAGATATCCCGCGCTGAACTGAAGATTGAACACTAAGGGGGAGATTGTTAGGAAATATTTTGTAGTATTCAATTTCATTGTATTATCTTTGTTGATTTGCTTTATTAAACTTTGGGCTAGTTCTTAATTGGGTTAGTTCTTAGTTATTCATGTAATGGGCCTTCACAAGAGGCCCACCTATTATATACCAACTTGTGGTATAAATAGGAAAACCCTAACACATAGTTAGGAGTGCTTGTGTGTGTAGATCAAATAAACAATTTTAGAGTGAGAGAGCCTCCTCAAGAACACCACCAAGCCCCACACGCCCCGAACCTAAATCTCGATCATTCGGCGTGTTTAATCCGTCCGAAGTCGTATTGTTGGTGAAATTTCGGACCAACAATATCCTTTATAAACGAACATAGAATTACCATTAATACATATAATTGCAAACAAACACATAGCAAACATAGGAATAGCATCCAAATAACAATCATAGCAAACATATTATTGAAAATAAACGATGCATAGCAAACACAGGAGTAACATCCAAACATAACGATAACTTTCAAACGATACATATCAAAGCACACAATAATAAAGCATTTAATTTATAAAATGATAGCATGTTAAATTTCTTCATTTATGAGCAGAAAATCGTCGGCGTCGAAATTAACACCTTCTTCATTAACACCAGAAGTGGAAGCAATTGTCCCCTGAACAAAATTCGTTTCAGTTTTCTTTCCTTTGCCCATTGATTCTTGATACAGCTCAACAAGATATTGGGATGTACGACAAGTGCGGGACCAATGGCCCGGACGACTGCATCGATAACATTTTTCGTCATTCCCTTTTTGTTCAGTTTGCTTCTTTTCATTTTTACCATCATAAACTTTCTTCTTCTGGGAAAGATTTTGATGACCACCACGATAATTATGATAACCACCACGGAAATATGGATAACCACCACCATGATAACTCCGGCCACGACCACGACCTTGACCACGGCCACGTCCACGACCACGATATCCCCCACGACCACGTCCACGACCATTACCTCGACTATTATCATTATTAACATTGACTGCATTCGCTTCAGGGAGTGCAGCAGCACCAGTCGGTCGGGACTCATGATTTTTCATCAGCAACTCATTGTTTTGCTCAGCCAACAGTAAGCAAGAAATAAGATCTGAGTACTTTTCAAAGTTTCTTTCTCGATATTGCTGTTGTAGAATAACACGGATGAAATGTGGTGTACGTTTTCTCTAACATACTTGCATCGGTAATAGTTTCTCCACATAATTTCAGTGTAGAAGTAATTCTATAAACAGCAGAATTATATTCGCTTACCGATTTAAAATCTTGCAAGCGTAAATTCACCCATTCATACCTTGCATTTGGGAGAATAACAGTCTTTAAGTGGTTATATCTGTCTTCCAAGTTTTTCCACAAATCTTTTGGGTCTTTCACTGTTAAGTACTCAATTTTGAGACTTTCATGAATGTGGTGGCGAATAAAAATCATTGCCTTCGCCTTGTCCTGCTCGGATGTCGCATTGGTCGATTTGATGGTATCACCTAGACCTTTTGCTTTCAAATGAATTTCGGCATCTAGTGCCCAAGATAGATAATTTCGGCCAGTGATATCGAGTGCAACAAACTCATGGCTCGCAAATTCGTCATAGTACTATAAAATACAAAAAGCATTTCAAAAATGATAATATAACAAAATATTACATGCATAACTAATCTTAATAAAAATAATATTCGAAAAATATAGTCGGTATAGCCAATTATTTCGAATATATAATTATGCGTAGTTATTGGCGGGAGTTACAAACCGGCGCATAATAGGCGGTATAAACCGGCACATATCAGGTGGTACAAATCATCACATGATAGGCGGTATAAACCAAGCTAGTCGGACAAACCGAACCAAGCTAGTCGGACAAACCGAACCAAGCTAGTCTGATAGAAAAAGAAAATTTAATATGCCACCGCTGGGGTTCGAAATCTGGACCTCCTATCAATTAGATTTTGACGGTATTCCGCGAAACCAGTCGGACTATGGCATTTTGTTATATATTGTGTATAAATGTTAAATGTGTATAATAAAATTATTATACCTTAATTATGCCCGTAAATCTTCGGCAGAAATTAGCGTCGTCGTCGGGGATCGGCGTTGTCGGTAGAGTCTCGTGCTGATAACGTGTTATAAAATATTTATATAACAATATATATATATATCAACGTGTGATTGCAAGGAGAAAAATTGCATTACTTCCTTTTTTACAAATGAGTAGTATGAGGCCATATTTATAGGCCAACATTTACACCAATCAACCAATCAAATTAATGCAAATCTAACAAATAAAATAACGGGTATCTACAGTTAATTACCTACTAGAAAACTAAAAAGACACATCAGTCCCTTGTCAGAGATCTTTTTAAGCTAGGTACCCATTAGAATAAACAGATACGTACCTAATCACCTAAGATTACCAATTTACCCTTTGATTTTACAATTTCATTTGACAATTTTCTCTGCAATTTCGAGCTCCATCACGCCTGACAAAATTTCAGCTCCATCTCTGCAATTGACGATCACCTTCCGCTCGTGGTGGCACCGGACGAAGAGCGACGAGCCTATTCCACATTGGGTTCTCGATTTAGGGTCTCGATTTTGTCATATAAGCTTTTATTTTGCTTTGAGTGTGGTTAATCGATTGCACTCGTGAGATCAAATTTAACCCAGATCTGGGAGCTGAATGCGATCTAAGAGCTCGATGTAAGGGTGAATGTCGATTATTGACAGTTATTGAGGCTAATCCATCGGGATTTGAGGTTTCTTTATATAACTGTTATTGCGTACCATTTGTTATGTTTATTACGTACCATTTTATGTGTCTATACGGTACCAAGATGTCCACGTACGCTGCACCATTGTAAACTATACAGGCGTACCATTTATACAGGTTGTCATATTATCTGAAAATATGCTGTCTACAAGTTCGGTTAGTGGCGGGACGTTATTTGCATTGTGTGAGTATAAAAGGGAATCATTCTTAGTATCGCTCATGAAGCAACGACGCATGAGATGAATGGTCAAACCGATGACGGGAATTTTATTCGTGACCCGGGCATTTGTGTTCTTCTTGGTTGCCGAAAGATGCGGATGATGCCTTCTCAGGTAGATAAAAGATCCAACAAGTGCAAAAGATGTGGAAAATACGGGAATAATCGTTGTACTTGGAGGCCGTATCGACGTAGGGTCCGTATTTGCCATGTATTTCGTTACTGCTTTTTTTCCAAAACCTTTTTTGTTGCACTTTTGTATGGTAATGGCACATTCTTTATCCAAATGATGCCAACAATGTACTGTAATATATGACAATAAGGTACTGTAATAAATGCCAATAAGGTACCGTAATATATACCAACAAGGTACTGTAATGTATGATTACAAGGTACTGTAATAAATGCCAATAAGGTACCGTAACATAGGCCAACAAGGTACTGTATTATATGACAACAAGGTACTGTAATATATGCCAATAAAGTACTGTCATATATGCCAAATGTGTCTAAATATGGTACTGTAATGACTGCCAGTTTGGTACAGTAAGATATGCACATTTGGTACCGTATTATATGTAAATTTGGTACTGTAATGAATGTCAGTTTGGTACAGTAATATATGCAGTTTTGGTAACGTAATATATGTAAATTTGGTACTGTAGTGACTGCTAGTTTGGTACCCTAAGCTATGCAAATTTGGCACCGTAATGTATGTCAGTTTGGTACCCTACGACATGCATGTTTCGTACCGCAACCTATGCCAGTTTGCTAATGTATGCACATTTGGCACCGTAATATATGTAATTTTGTTAATGTAAATACATGCCAGTTTGGTACCATAAGATATGCAAGTTTGGTACGGTAAGCTGTGCATGTTTGGTACTGTCATATATGCTAGTTTGGTACCCTACGACATGCAAATTTGGTACCGTAAACTATGCCAGTTTGCTAATGTATGCACATTTTGCACTGCAATATATGTAAATTTGGTACTGTAATATATGCCGGTTTGATACCCTACGACATACATGTTTAGTACTGTAATATACATATTTGGTACTGTAATATATGCCAATTTGGTACGTTAATATACGCAGCTTTGGTACTGTAATATAGGTAATATAGGTACTCTAAGTGTACGACATAGGGTACTGTATCCTTTCAGAAGTAGGTACCGTATAAATTAAAGTACAACTTTGAATTTAAGACCTAGCTATATTCCGTCCCAAACGAAGCATTTCACCATGTGTTGATGTGGATAAAGGATTAGACAATTTCTGACTTTTTTCAGTAATGATTGCACACTTTTCTGACATTTTTCAGTCATGAGTGGACAGATTTCTGACTTTTTCTATGTCATGTTTGGACAGCCTCTGACATACGAGGTTTTAAATAATAAAAGACAGCTCATCTGACATGTCAGTGACTTTAATAAAATGTTTCATGTCATATGTAATTTTGGGTACTGCAACCGTGGTTGCGTTGGTACGCTTTAAACAAAGCGACAGGTACCCCTACAAAGATATATAAGGTACAGCGTCCCTTATATATATGATACGTCATACTAGGGTTAGTATTTTTCGGGATCGATCGAATTACTTTTTCATCTCGAACCACCGTATACCAATAATATATAGTATTAAATACGTTTCAGATCAAATTCGGTGCATTACGTCATGCACGCATGAATTAAATCTTAGAATACCATGATTCATTATAGTATAAGAATACAAGCAAGAACATCTACAACATAATTTGAATAATGTGGTGAGTGCTACATCTGCAAATTCGGTGCATTAGGCTTTCACATTTTTTTTCATTCCGTTATTGTTAGGTATTGTCAAAATCACGCACGACACTGCGATTCGATTAGGAATGTATTTATTTCGATCGTATAAAAAATGGTACGATATACTTTAATAATTTGGTACTATATATGTGCAATTATAGATACGATAAACCTGCACATTATGGTACTATATAAGTAAATGTTAAGGTACCTTCTGTAAATCACAAAGTACCTTAGTGTACAACAGATGATACTTTATGTGAGATATATATGGTACGGTATACATTTACATATTGGTACGCTAAACCTGCAGGTTATGGTACTATATACGTAAATGATAAGGTACCTTATTGTACAAGACAATGTACCGTACTGTACAACTGATAAGGTACTTCATGTGCGATATATAAGGTACGACATATATTTACACAATGGTACGATTAACCTGCATATACGGTACTTTGTACGTAAACGATATGGTACGGTAATAAGAAAACCAAGGTACCTCATATCTTCTGTTTATGGTACGGTATATATTTACATGATGGTACGGTTATCCTTCATATCATGGTACTCTGTATGTAAAAGATATGGCCTAGTAATATCGTTTAGGGTTATGAACCTTCATAAATTCCATTTTGCTATGTTCAATAATGGTATGGTTAACATGCAAATTCTGGTACTCTGTAGGTAAAAGAAAAGATACGGTCATATAAAAACATATGGTACTGCATAAAGCACGGACACAACACATCACAACAATTGACACTAACCGTCCATGCACAAAAGAAAAACCAACATAAACAATCAGAGGTCTCCAAACAGTCTCATCCCCAACTCAAAACAGTCTCAATCCCAAACTAAACAACACAGTCTCCAAAGAGTCTCACAGCATATTCAAGAAACTTACTGAAAAAGATCTAGCATACAACTATGCTCGTCACGTATAATACGAGCAGCCATAGAAGCACGATAGACATCTATGTTGACTTCTTTGCCGTATTTGTTGAACTCTGGGGTGTCGACAACGTAGTCCTCTTTTGTTAAACAGACATGCACCCCGCGGTCTACATCTCAAAATTGGGACCGATTAAACTCTGGATCCACAGTCTTTGTACATATGTATATTTCCTGCTTCTAAGCCAACGAGGGGGGCACGTGATCATACACCCAAGTCTGAAAGTACCCAAAGCTTTGAATTCATCAATAAACACATAATCAAAAAGGTAAACTCATAACTTAATGAAGAGTATTACCATTAACCCAATAGTGCACCCGTTCATCATTAGGTCGGACGAGTCGATCCGTATCGAATTCGCACCGGTTGCTTTATCTCGACGACCAATGAAAATGAAACGGGGACCTTTCTATAGCTTCTTTTTTATCCGGGGTTATGCTACCATGCAAGTTGCTTATGGTAGATCGAAAGAGCGCATTATGACACCTGAAAGACAGCCCAGATCTGTTCCGCGGAGGCATTTCTGCAAAAAAGCCACTGTTAACAAGCAGTACCATTTTATTCGCACACGAGGTACCAATTTTCCCAAGCAGAGGGTACCAGATACAGTGATAATGTAGTACCAAAACAAATTGACCCCACTCGAAAAAACCCAAACGACCAATTCCAAAAAACCCAAATCAACAACAGACATATCACCCATTCAAAAATACACGCACACAAAACCCTAATCGAACAGCAAATCGATGTCATTCGAAACACGCAGGTATTGTTACGAACATTAACCGAAAATGCTTAAACCCAACGAATAACGGCAAAATCAAACTAAATACAAGCCTATTTATAAAGGAAATACCACGATGAAATCCACGGCGCATTGTAATGCTGCGAATACTTACCAATCGATTTCAGAAGGGGAATACCACGAGGAACCGAGAACCCACGACGTTGAATCTGAAGCAAAACAAACACGGGTCGATTTCAGGAAGAAGGTCGCGCGATTTGGATCTGGGATGGTGCGAATTTTTTTTTATGATCGAACATTACGTGAAATAAGAAACCAGGTAAGGGATGTAATAAAGTAATTTTAGCAGGAGTAAATCCGTCAGTTAGGTACCTATCAGTAAAATAAAATTCAAGTGGGTACCTAGCTTATAAAAATGTCTGACAGGGGACTGATCTGGTCTTTTTTTATCCATCTAGGTATTTAAGTGTTGAAGCCCCATAAAATAAACATAGATCTAACCAATCATGGGCATCCATACCTTATTTATTTATAATAAAATAGAATTTTTAAGGTCACTGACACACGAAAATGACATCAATTAAATTCACTCCGTCGGTTTACCCCCAATTGATTTGTGGCGCCGATAAACCTCCCAAATCTTCCGTCAACGTTCAATTTACTCGGCTTACTTCCGATGGTTAGCCTCAATTTTCGTTTTTCCGGCGTCGGTTTTCGGCCGAACACTTGCGCTACAACCTTCAATTGCAACCGTGGTATCAGCTGTGGTCTGAGAAACGGTCCTAGGAAGCCACTGTGGAGGAAAAGCGTGCTATCGACAGAGGCCATTCAAGCTGTTCAGGCTCTGAAATTGTCCGAAAACTCTCGCACTAAGCTGGAGAAGGTTTTCAGCAGTAAAATTTGCAGGCTTTTGAAGGCCGATATGCTGGACGTTTTGGCCGAGCTGCAGAGGCAAAATGAGTTGGATTTAGCTCTCAAGGTTTGATTTACTTATTAGGACAACCTATCTTTGGGCATTAAAACGATGAACTTCTTGTTGGCTTGGCTTCATTGTTGTTTTAGGTTGGTGCCTTATGTTAAGCTTATTCTGAGTTTTCTGCAGGTATTTAACTTCGTTAAAGACGAGGTATGGTACGTAGCAGATCTATCACTTTACAATCAGATGATGATGACGTTTGGGAAGAACAAAATGATAGAGATGGTCGAACTACTCTTGTTAGAATTGAGAAACGAAGGCCTAGATCCCGACGCCAGAACCTATACTGAATTGATAGGAGCATATTTTAAGGTGGATATGGTAACTAAAGCCATGGAAGCATACGATCTAATGAAGGCTTCAGGCCATGTGCCGGATAAGCTAACCCTGACGATCTTGATAAGGAATCTTGAGATAGCTGGCGAGGAATCTCTTTTGGAAAGTGTGAAGAAAGAATGCGCCGATCACTTTGATTACCCAGATAAATTTCTCGAAGAAGTTGAGAGGAAATTTGTGAGTCTCTGTGTTTTCCTTCGTCAGATTTTCACCATCTTTGTTAGGATTAATCGATTATAGGTAAATGTATCATTACGACGTCGAAATGATGATAAACTATCATCGATTCTTTCTATACATGGAATTAGACTAGTGCCACTTAGAACCTAATCTTCTTCATATGTGACGTGCTTGCAATTTGTTTTTCATTTTCTCTTTTCAATTTTGTTGTGTTTCAGCTGAAGCGTAGTTCAGTGGTTGTCATTTGAAGATTGCTAAAGGGAGTCTGCGTACCGATGGTTATATAGAGGTCAGTCAACTTCTATTCAAATGAATGGCCATATGTTAGATTCAGTTGTATGTATATCAACGACTTTTCACTCTTTCACAATACAAATTAATGAAATATTACACGTTTGGATCCTTGAGCAAACTCATTGGATAAAAAACCTTTTGAGGTCTTATTGTTGACATAGATTTAGATTGTTACACAATATACAGTGAAACCTTCACAGCGCGAGCCAAAAAAGACACCCCAGCCCTCTTACAACCTCAGCCCTGGATTGTCACTATTCGTGAAGCTGCAGTTTAGTCGAATCTCCCCTTGACTCCCCGTCAGAACTTTCAAGCCACCCATCCTATTAATAGACAAGGCGAATCTTCTCCTAAACTGCTCGTAAAAGCCCACAAACTCGAGAACCACCTGCGTGGTGTTATCGTTGTACAGAAGCTCTTGATCTACCCTAAGGACCGAATCATGGGATAGTACGTTTTTGTAGTAGTGATTGCCGAACCTATACTTATCCCCGTTATTCTCGGTCAGAAACACCGTGGAGTCGTTATGACCGTTCTTTAAGGTTTCTGGGCATTGTTTTCTGAGCTTTTTAAGCAAGGACTTGCTCATCATGGGATCGGGTTTCTTGGTGTTTTGGAAGTCGTAGATTCGATCGCGGATATATGCGCAATGCGCTTTACCCAAATTGTGGGCCCCTAAACACCAAAAATAGTCCATGTCTAGTTAGTTTCTGTACGTAAGAATTCGATAATCGAACATCTTACATGATCTAAAGTTAATTACCTAGAAGTGTGGCATAATCTTGATCATCTAATCCTTTCGACCTGAAGTATTCCAAGCCCTCATCGGCTGAAATTGAGGGCGGTGGTAAATCGATCCATGAAGCTTTCGATTCTAACCCGTCCCTTCTACCTAAGAACACGGGATATGAAGGTGCACCTGCCTATAGCAGGATACTACCATTAGTTAGATCCAAATTACATACGTACGATCAATCTACATAAGTTCCCCAGAGTTTGAGAGGGAAAAAACAGGGTTTTCGTAGATTCAATTCTTACCATATGAACAGCGTCACGAACAGCCAAGTTAAGAATATCAGCGCACGAAACTGCTCTAGGACATCTTATCTCTAACACCTTCTTAATCCTATTTAATACATCAAACCCTCCCAAATACGAACTCTGTGGAGCCTTCCTCTCCGTGGTATGACCGTCCAGCAAGATCGACGCGTCGCAGCCCTATTGTTTTATTTTTTTTCGGTTGTTAGAAACAGATGATAAACGTTATTTTCTTGAACATGGTTATGGAACTGCTCATACTTACGTTGACCATGCAATCTGCGTAGAGAAGCTTGAGTAGCTTTGCAGTGATGGACTTGTCCTTTTCCCAGGCGAGCTTGACTTGGTGCCTAACGAAGGGCTCGACGTTGGCGCAAGTGTTGTGCTTTTTGTAGTAATGCCTTATGAGTGGCTTGTCTTCGGGCGGCAGCGTAACCGCCGCCTGCATCTGCCCGGCGTACAAGCTCAGCCCTATGGCTAAGGAGATTGAAATGACAAGTAAATTACACACTTCTCTCTTCATTTTTTTCCCTGAACTTGTTAGTTAGGATTTCAAGAAACTGCTTGAATTGATAGGTGTGCGTGGGCTTTTATGTTTATATATAGAGGTTGGGTTTAGCGCTGAAGAGGGTATTTTGCTTAGCTGTATCAGAGGTTTATGGCCATGATCGAAGGCATTTGACTAGGATGGATTTTATTTGTTTGTTTCTTTTCTGTGTTGTAGTCTTGAAGCAATGAGTAGGATGTGTGTGTACTACAACTACTTGTGATTATTATAAGGCTTTCATCGTTTTGGTCAACTCTTGAACTCTGTTGACTTCGAAAATTGTATGTTAGCTTAATCTCTCGTTCTGTCTTTTTGTTTGTCTACATTACAATGAAACATGCAACTCGTTTATTATTTATTGCAGAATTAGTTGTAAGGTTTACTTTGCCATTTTGGGACTCCTTGCTAGACTTGAACTGAAGCAAGGAATTGCCAGTGTATATTATATATCTATCTAATGGGTGTGTGCTTTGATGAAGCATGAAGTTTAATCTACGCGGAGACATAATGTAGTAAAAATTTGCTAAAATAAATTTATTTCTTGGGAGGTCGCCGTCCGCGTTTTGGTTGCACAATTATGTTAGTCCATAATTTAGCTAACGCATATGATATATCGATATTAGGGTTGTAAATGTAAACAAGTCGATCAAACTTTTTCGGCTTCGAAATTTTTCAAATTTAGATGGCAAGATTACACCAAGTTACTAACAGTAATAAAATCAAATCCTCTGTTAGAATTTTTTCCTGTAGGTAACTTATAGAATAAAATTTTTACAACATATTTACTAGTTTGGTTGAAGGTACGTCCGCATGAGTAATTTTGGTACCATATGGAAACGAATTTTGCCACAAAGTGCATTGAAAAATGTACATCATGCTTACATGGATGTTACGCAACATATTTGGGTAGTAGATACCACATAAACACGTGATAGGATACAAATATGTATTAGTATAAAAGATTTGTAAATGTACTAACAACTAAACATGTAGTTATGGGTAAAAATTTTATTCTACTTGATACTTATATATAAAATTCGTCTGGCATGGTACTGAATTGACAATTTTGGATATTTAAGTGTAGGTTCACCAATTTATAATATAAAGTTAAAAAATTGGGTCATTTACAATTCATGCCCCATGTTAAGTTTCATTTAGCTTTTAGGACCCTGTTAGAAAATTCATAGTTTAAGGAACTGATTTCTGCAGAAACACTTAAGTTGTTCTGCTTAGAGCTGTCAAAACGGGCCGGCGGGGCGGGCCGGCCCGTAGCCCGCTAAAGCCCGTCAGTGGCGGGGTGGGCGCGGGCAAGCCCGCCTACTGGCGGGCCTGGAAATGAAGGCCCGCCTCGCCTGCGGGCCGGTAGCGGGCCTGGCGGGCTTAGCCCGTCAAATTTTTTTTAAAAAAAAAGAAAACTAATAAATATAGGAAAAAATGAGAAAATAGATAAAAATAATATAAAAATAGGAGAAAATAAAAAAAAATTAAAGAATTCAACTTGGAAAATATATCTAATTTAATCTATTTTTTAATATTAATTATTTATGTTATTAAAAAACTCAAAAAATATCAAAATCAATATAATTTATATATAAATCTTATTATTTAATATAATTATAAAATATATTATTTTTTGGCGGGCCTGCCCGCGGCCCGCGCGGGCCCCTTGGCAAAGCCCGTGGCCCGCGCGGGCATGCCCGCTCTGGCCCGCCGTCTGACGGGCCGAAAAATTAACAGCCCGCCCGCCACCCGTTTGACAGCTCTAATTCTGCTGTACCACTTCACTGTTCACCAGTACCACTTCATGGGCCTGCAGTACCGCTTCATGGGATCTCCGATACCAGTTCATGTACAATGCATAACACTTGCGTAAATTAGGTTCTTATCTCTAAATTTCATAAAAAAAATCGTGTCTTAAAACTATGAATTTTCTGACACGGGCCTGAAACCTAATTTAAAACATGTTTTTGGGCCAGAAACATAATTTACACTAAAAAATTTCGATACTATTCGCCTTCTTCATAAACACGATGTTTGAGCTGCCTCGAGAGATGTAAGTGGGCCTATTGGGTCATGTATAGTGTGGCCCAATAATGCAAAATTGTGGAAAAAAGCTCGGTATCATTGTTGGGTGAACTTACTCCAAAAGATAATGTTCTTTCTGAATTAATGAATCAATTGGTTCATGAAAAATGAAAATCAACGAAATACTGTAATCCTTCATAAACTGTAACTTCGTATAATCAATGTTGAATTGAATCAAGTAAAACATTCAAGACTGTAGCAGCCAAAGGAATGAAGTCTGCAAAATCATCCAGGTGAAGCAGAAGCTTGAGCCATGCAGGAAATGCTTGCTAGCTGTGTGACTTATGAAGTTGCAGTTCACAGCAGCAATTTCGAGGATGGGTGGCTCAGATTATACTTAATCTAACGGCTGAAATTCCAAGCTAGGCTGATGAGCTGGAATGTATTCACGTACACAGAATGAATTAGTTCTCATTCTAGTGCGTGCATGTGTGTGAGCTCATAGTGTGTAACTTGAGAGAGAAGAATCAAAATCTCTGAGCAAGTTGAGAGCTGATGAGCGTAGAAAAGAGTGTGTACTCTGTAATCAACATCATACATCAATAAAGAGCTGATCCTTTGGTCCGTGGACGTAGGATTCACATCGAATCCGAACCATGTAAATCGAGCGTGTTAATTTTCCATTTCTCTGCTGCGATTTGTGTTCTTATACCTGCTGTTAAATCTGAATCACAGTGATACCAAGTCTTAGATCTAGTAACCTCGAATCGGATCGATAGTTGAGCTTAATTCCTTAACAAGTGGTGCGGTGAGCGTGGAATCGAGCACGCCATGGGATCTAAGTTCGAGGTGGAGAAGTTCACTGGTTTAAATGATTTCGGTGTCTGGCGCATGAAGATGAGAGCATTGTTGACTCATCAAGGACTGATTGAAGCTTTGAAAGGAGAAAAGAAGCTACCAGCTACTATGAGCGACGATGAGAAGAAGCTGCTCGTTGAAAAGGCTCACTCAGCCATTGTTCTGGGCCTGGGTGATAGAGTGCTTCGAAAGGTGTCAAAAGAGACTACAGCTGCAGACTTATGGAATAAGCTGGAATCTCTGTATATGACTAAGTCGCTTGCTAATCGATTGTATCTTAAGCAAGCTCTCTACTCATTTAAGATGCACGATGATAAGACGATTGACGAGCAGATGGATCAGTTCAGCAATATCATTTTGGATCTTGAAAATATTGAAGTAGAAATTGCAGATGAAGATCAGGCTCTGTTGCTGCTGTGTTCATTGCCTAGAAGCTACAATACATTCAAAGAAACAATGCTTTATGGTAGAGAAGAGTTATCTCTTGAAGATGTACAATCTGCATTGTGTTCAAGGCAGCTCAACACAAGGCAGGAAGCTAAATCTGTGGCTGCTGCAGAGAGCTTGACAGTAAGGGGCAGATCTGTGAAAAGAGAATGAAAGAAGTTCAAGAAAAAGGATCATTCGAAGTCGAAAACACGCATTAAATGTTACCACTGCCACGAAGAAGGTCATATACGAAGGTTATGTCCATAGAGAATCAAAGATAATCAGCACTAAGGAACATGTTGGCGAATCCTCAATAGCATTTGATGGTTATGAGTCGGCGGAAGTTAACTGTGACCGACAGAAATATTAGAAAGGAGTGGGTGCTTGACTCAGGTTGTTCATTCCATATATCACCAAACAAAGAGTGGTTTGGTAGGCTATGCCCTGTAGATGAAGGCAGAGTATTGCTTGGAGATGACAAACCGTTGCGGATCGAAGGAATGGGATCAATTCGCTTAAAGCTGCATGGAGGAGACGAGTTGTTGCTAGAAGATGTCAGTTACATCCCTGATATGAGGAGAAATCTGATATCTGTTGGAGATGGATGATCTTGGTTACACAATAAAGGCTGAGAAAGGAGTCATGAAAGTATCTAGAGGCTCACGTGTGGTGTTGAAGGGAGTGAAGAGCAATGGAATTTACTCACTTACTGGTCCGATGTCTATACTGTCTGTTACCACTGCCGACATATCAAGAGACAATGCAGCAAGCCTGTGGCATAAGAGGCTAGGACATGTTAGCGAAAGGGGACTTATAGAGTTATCAAAACAACAGCTGCTGGGAAAAGACCAAATAACTAAACTCGAGTTTTGCGAGACTTGTGTGCTTGGGAAATCTCATCGTGTGAGGTTTGGGAAAGGCAAACACTGCTCACATGGCATTCTCGAGTACGTGCATTCTGATCTTTGGGGTCCAGCGAAGGTTACATCACACTCCGGAGGAAGATATTTCATGTCCTTGATCGATGATTACTCGAGGAAGGTGTGGATCATAATTCTTAAAACAAAGGATGAAGCCTTTGGTAAGTTCAGGAACTGGAAGCAAATGGTTGAGCTGCAGACCGATAAAAAGGTGAAGAAGCTTCGTACCGACAATGGTTTGGAGTTCTGCTCGAAAGAATTTCAAGAATTTTGCGATAAAGAAGGCATAATACGACACAAAACCATCCCACACACACCACAACAGAACGGGTTGGCTGAACGACTAAATCGTACGTTGCTTGAAAGAACCAGATGCATGCTACTAAATGCAGGGCTTCCCAAGTCGTTTTGGGCTGAGACCGTAACCACGGCTACCTACCTTGTTAACAGATGCCCCTCGACTGCTATTGGCTGCAAAACACCCGAAGAAATGTGGTCCGGGCATAAGCCAAAACTTGAAAACCTAAGGGTGTTTGGCTGCATTGCTTATGCGCATATTAGGCAGGACAAATTGCAACCAAGAGCAGTGAAATGTGTCTTTATTGGCTATCCTGAAGGGGTAAAGGGTTACAAGTTGTGGTGTCTTGAACCAGGCATGAAAAGGTGCATACTCAGTCGAGACGTCACATTTACTGAAGCTATAATGGCTGATATGGTTAAAGCACCGACGAAAGGCGAACTTGGTGGTGAGGATAGATCTTAGAATTAAAGAGGGTTCAACTTGAGGTGGAGCCTGTGAATGTGCCTGAAGATCAGATCACCCAAACAGAGGAAGGGAGTGATCATGATCAAACTAGCGAAGAATTCTTGAGATCTGATACACAATCAGATGTTAGAAATTATAACCTGATCCGTGATAGGTTTATAAGCTTGTGGGTTCACTCTCTCTATGGCCATGCTGATCTTATGGCATATGCACTGTTTATGGCAGAAGAGGAAGGAAATGAGCCGAAAACATATAAAGAAGCACTGAAAGATCGAGATAGAAATCAGTGGATGGCTGCGATGAGAGACGAAATGGCTTCTCTGGTAAAGAACGAGACCTGCAAGCTTGTTGAACGGCCTAAAAATCAGAACATTGTTAGCTGTAAATGGTTATTCAAGAAGAAATTTGAGGCTGGTGAGAAAAATCAAATAAGACATAAAGCACGATTAGTTGCAAGGGGATTTTCACAAAGAGAAGGGGTGGACTATAATGAGATTTTCTCCCCCGTGGTCAAGCATAGATCTATCAGATTTATGTTATCTCTTGTGGCTCATTATGACCTGGAACTAGAGCAGCTTGATGTAAAACAGCCTTCCTTTACGGAGATCTTGAAGAGACGATTTACATGCAACAACCGGAGGGATTTGAACAAGAGGGCAAAAAAGATCAAGTCTGTTTATTGAGAAGGTCTTTGTATGGTCTCAAGCAGAGCCCAAGGCAGTGGAATAGAAGATTCGACCAGTTCATGCTGAAGAATGGTTTCAGCCGAAGCTATCATGACAATTGCATCTACTTCAGAAAGTGCAAAAGTCAAAAAATGAGTTATCTACTCCTTTATGTGGATGACATGCTTGTGGCTAGCGAGGATAAGGGAGATTGCTGAGATCAAAGGCTTGCTTAAATCTGAATTTGAGATGAAAGACTTGGGCTCAGCAAGGAAAATTTTGGGAATGGAAATCACAAGAAATCGTGGGAAAAAAATTCTGCAGCTGTCACAAGTTGAGTATCTTACTGCAGTGCTGAAACGGTTTGGGATGTGGGATTCGAAAGTTGTGAATACTCCCTTAGCTGCGCTTTCAAGCTGCAAAAGGCTGATGGTATCTTAACAAAGGATGAAGAAGAGTTTATGAAGCATATTCCGTATGCGAATATTGTGGGATCGTTGATGTATGCAATGATCTGCACAAGGCCCGATCTTGCTTACGGCCTGAGTGTTGTGAGTCGCTTTATGGCTAAACTATGAAGGCGCATCGGTCTGCATTAAGGTGGCTTCTAACATACGTGAAGGGCTCAGTTAGCAAAGGTTTGGTATTCCAGGAAAACAAAGAAATTGAAGACAGCCGACTCATCATCAAAGGGTACGTGGATTCAGATTTTGCCGGTTGTATTGATACCAGAAGGTCACTTACGGGCTATGTTTTCACGTCCTATGGAACAGCGATAAGTTGGAAAGCTAGCTTACAGAAAGTTGTGGCTCTATCAATGACGGAGGCTGAATATATTGCGCTGACGGAAGCAATAAAGGAAGCAACCTGGTTAAAGGGAATGGCAAATGAACTTCAAGTGCAGCAGCAGCTTATTGAAGTGAATTGTGACAATCAAAGTACCATTCACCTATCGAAAAATAATGTGTTCTATGAGAGGACGAAGCACGTGGATGTTAGACTACATTTCATCCGAGATATACTTGAAAGGGAGATGTAAGTGTGAAGAAGATACACACGGATCACAACTCGGCGGATATGATCACCAAGTCAGTTTCGAACAAGAAATTTTCTTATTGTTTGGAGCTAATTAGGTGCTCTGATGTTCTCTGATGAAGAGGGCATGGAGGATCAAAGGATTAGCTGAAGTTTGATTGATTCAAGGTGGAGTTTTGTTGAATTGAATCAAGTAAAACATTCAAGACTGTAGCAGCCAAAGGAATGAAGTCTGCAAAATCATCCAAGTGAAGCAGAAGCTTGAGCCATGCAGGAAATGCTTGCTAGCTGTGTGACTTATGAAGTTGCAGTTCACAGCAGCAATTTCGAGGATGGGTGGCTCAGATTATACTTGATCTAACGGCTGAAATTCCAAGCTAGGCTGATGAGCTGGAATGTGTTAATGTTGACTAGCTCAGCTTTGACAATGTTGGGCTAGCATTTCAGCCAACATTGTTGTCTGTCAACATTCGATTTTATCTTTCATGTCCAAAACCGTTTAACTTTTTTTGTAGCTTTATTTACTGATATGCAGAACGTGGTAAAGTGTTGAAATGGGTCCAAACCGTGTGAAAAGCGTGTGGAGTTGCTTGAACGGATTTAGGAAGTGCAATTACTATAAATAGAAGATTTGAAGATCAAAGGAGATCAAGTCAAGCAATTACCATAATTAGAAGAACTGAATATCAAGGAGAATCAGTCAATCAGTTTACCATAAATAGAAGATAAGAGATCGACCAATGAGATGAGAAGATCGAACTAAATATATACTATATTTAGGGAGATCTTCGAAGAGATATTTGAAGAGATATTCAAGGGATCTTTTTACCAATTCAAGATGGAGCCAAGACCTTTAAATAAGAGTTATTTTTGAGCTGCAAAGCACGACTTTCGAGAGAGCTTTCAAGGAGTAACTTTGAGCGACATATTGAGCGAAAACGATGAGCGAAACACATATCGAGTTTGAGCGATTTTTACATCTTGCGAGAGTTGTCTTTTAGTCTAGCTTTTCAGAGGTCGAAAGATCTTGTAGTTTGCAGAATCCTTTTTGATTCGTTGGTTTTGCTAGACGTGTTTTTGACTATCATTGTTGATAGTTTGTAATCCATCTTTATAGTGGAGTTTTGCGCCTTGAGGCACGTAGCAAGTTATTTTGACTTGCTGCACAGATTTACATCTCGTGTTATTTCAATTTCATCACTAAGTACTTTATATTTCCGCTATGCGCTTTGAGTGACAGTGAGTGTTAGCCCAACATCACGTCCAACATCAGTTTCCAACTTAGTGATTTAACATCCATTTAGTACGGGACCACCTTCAAAGTGGTATCAGAGCCTCCGCTTGACATGACTAAGCGTTTATGATCCTTTTCCATGGATGTTACAAGCTCGAACTACATCGGCAAAGTTCCCTTGTTGGACGGCTCCAACTATGCCTATTGGAAGGTTCACGTGCGCCAATGCATCAAATACATAAATGTGCGAGCGTGGGAATCTGTTCTCAATGGATACACTCCACCTCGATCTCCTCTAGATGCTGATGGCGAAGTAGTCGAAAAACCGATCGAAGAGTGGTCTATTGCTGAAAAGAATGCGGCCGAGTATAACGACAAAGCTCTTAATGCCATCTTCTCTTCCGTGGATATTTTCATGTTCAAGATTATTCAGAATTGTTCGACGGCAAAGAATGCTTGGGAGCTACTTCAGAGGTACTGCGAAGGCGATGCGAGCGTGAGGGAAACCAAACTACGATATCTCCTCGATCAATTTAAAAATCTCAGAATGAAGGAAGACGAGGACATCATCACGTACTTTGGGAAGATTCTGACGATTTCGAGCGAGTGTGCTAGCCTCGGAGATGCAATTTCTAATAAGGTACTAGTTTCTAAAGCTTTACGTACGCTAACTGAAAAGTTTAATGTGAAGGTAGCTGCCGTCGAGGAAGCACATAATCTGGGCACGATGGAACTCAACACATTGGTGAACATCATGAAGAACTATGAGACCAATCTCGAAGTCCAAAAGAGAGCTTCACGTGGCAAAACCATTGCTCTAATCAGTCAGTCATCTAAGGTGCAAACTTGTTAGGAATATTTTGTAGCATCCTTTGATTTATGTAATCTTGGGTTTATTTAGTGGATTGTAGTAGTTTGGGGAGACATATGATATTAGTTAATAGTTTTGTATTGGGCTTTAATATTCCAAATAGTTGTGGTATATAAAGCCCCATTTACCCTAATTAGGGTTTTATCAAAAGAATTGAAAGGTAAGCCACCTTGTACGTTACATTAAGAAAACACACACTAACATACACTCAAGGTGTTCTTCACGTTTTACACATTCAAACCCTTCTTTTGATCCTTGTTTGGTAATAAAAGGACCAACAAGTGGTATCAGAGTCTAACGCGGATCAATATCTTCCATTTGAATCCAGTTTTGCTCGATTTCGACGTGATTTGACGAAGATTTTTGCTTGAAAACTCATTCTCTGTTTTTCACTGTTTTGGATGATTTCAAATCGTTTTTAGTGATTTTTCACTCCTAGGACATTAGAAAATTGATATTGAGTACATTTAGATTCTTTCATATCGATTCCAGTCAAGTTTGAGTCGGATTTAAGCAAAAACGAGTCTGAAAATCTGTTTTTCACTGAACTGGGCATCACTTTCGAGCAACAAATTGAACAGTACCATTGAGTTTGAAGGTTTCGACGAAACTCACTGTGAGGAGATTCGATCGATTTAAATTTCGGGGAACTTTTCGCTAATTTCACAGTTTCGCCCGAAAGTCGATCAATTTGAATTTAGGTCAATTTTTCGCTAATTTCACAGTTTCGCTCGAAAGATTTCTCGGCAAAAGTCCAATTGTTTCGCCCGAAAGTCGACCTATTTGAGTTTCGACGAATTTTCCACCAATTTCACAAGTTTTGATCGACACAATTCTCGACGAAAGCCCAATTCATTTCGCCCGAAACGCTACAGTGCAAATTTCATAGTTTCGATCGATACAATTCTCGGCGAAAGCCCAATCTTTTTCGCCCGAAACACTACAGTGGCCAATTTCACAGTTCGATCGATACACATCTCGGCGAAAGTCCAATATACTAACTGTTTCGCCTGAAACTCAGTTCTCCACTTAGTCAATTTCAATCTCAGACGATCAAAACTATTTTTTTCAAATCAAAATCGAATTCCATCTTTCGATCGAAACTAACATTTTCAAAACTCTTTCGCAATTCACACTTTCGCCCGAATCTTGAAATCTAAACTCAGTCTCGATTGCCCGATTCTCAATACTCAGGACCAATCGTCGAGCTTATTTTCATATCATACTAGAATCGATCAAGCACTCATATTGAGTAGAACAAAATTCTCAATCTCACTTAACACCAATCGTTCCATCCTCGAGCAGTACACTAAATTCATCAAACTCATATATCTCGACAGAATTCACTAAGTGAATTTACCTACTTAAACTCAACACTAGAAATTACTCAAACTTGACTATATCTCATTCAAAACTAAAGCGTTTCATTTCGCAGATATATCACGCGTTAACGATCATTACCAAACACAATCATGGACGGTCTTGCTATTGGATCTGACAACCACGCACCATTACTAAGATGGGGAGAGTACGCATATGGAAGCAACGATTCATCAATTTCATAGAAATCAAGGATGTAGACCTTGCAAACGACATGCTTTCCTCCATTTTTGAAGGACCTGCTCAATTTTGGATCATCATCCCTGCACAACCCGATGCAGTTCCTGCAATTCCAGAGAGGAGAACTCCTAAGGACCCTAGTCGATACAACGATGCCGAGAGGAGCACGAGTCAGAGCAGACAAACTTGCCCGACACTATGTACTTCAGGCTCTACCAAATGATGTCTACAAGCAAGTCGACGCAATGGTCACTGCAAATGAAATTTGGGATGAAGTCTGCGAGATGATGGTTGGAAGATAAGTTAGTAATTTGTCTAAGAAGTCCAGCATCCTTACTGCCTATGACTCCTTCAAAGCTAAGGAGAGGGAAGAACTTCGAGATGTTTACCTTCGCTTCTTGACCATCATCAATGAGATGAGAAAGATCAACATACAGCGCTCCAATCTCGAACACAACATCGAGTTCCTTTCCACACTTCAACCTGAGTGGGGACGGATTGCAGTTCTGGTTAAGCAACAGAACAAAGATCTGGACGCTATGGATATTCACTCCCTACACGATAATCTCTCACAATACTCGCAGTATGCCAAAGAAATCAAGAACGAAGGAAAACCAAGCGTCGACATGGAACCAATTGCACTCATGACTTCTAAGTCAAGCAACAGGAGCTCGAGGACCTCTAAAAGAAAGCAGGTCGTACAATCTGACACCTCTGACAACGCCGAATCTGACCAAGAATCTGAGGACGAACTCGAATCCATCAAAAAGGAACTGGCAATGATCTCAGATACGATCAATAAGATGAGTGCCAAGAAATCATCTTCTTCCTTCAACAAACAACGAACCTCGGGCGGGAAACAGAAGTACATTGCCCCTGAAGAGGCTGAAACTAAGAAATCTGAAGTAATGAAGAAGTTCTTCAACTGTGGCAAGCCGGGCCACTTTGCTTCTGAATGCTTCAGACCCAAGAAGAAAAATACTGAATACTACAAGAAAAAATTTCAGCTCTCACAGCGCAAGGAAGTAGGAATTGTCTTGGTGGCTGAGGAAGAGGAATGGCTGGAGGACACATCAGACGAGGAGGAAGAAGAAATGGCTTTCATGGTGAAAAGTATCGAGGATGACTCCGACGAGGATGAGCCAGCCATGGGATCAGACATGACGGATGTCTCTTCATCCGACCTGGAGGTATACACCCCATCCCTAAATGATTTCGTTAAACTTGAACGTAGGATAACCGAACTCTCCATGCATCGTAAAGATTACTCAGAGCTCCAAAGCAATTTCGACAAAAATTATGCCTTGTTAAACAAACAATAGGAAGAAATAGCTATCCTTAATGAATTCTTGATCTTGTCTACAACTAAAGTAAAGACTTTAGAAGATCTTAAGAAAACAAGGAAATACAAATTAACGATATGAATAGAAGATTGAAAGAACGTATTGTCTCAATACGAATTAATCACAAACGAACGTGTTCGTCTATACAAGAAAGTCAAAGAGTTAGAGGACATTAACAAAAAGAGGTCAATCTGAACGAACCGTCTTTCTTAGTCAACCTAAAGATGTAGAATTTTATGATCCCCGCGACGGTTTAGGATTTGAACCCACCACTAACCCTGAAAGAGAGAAAGTACACTCACTGTACAACATTAAACGTTTTGGGTTAAGCATTGAACAATTGAGGCCCTTCGTAAGCTCAAGAGAGGTGACTGAAACTGACGAACAGAAACAGAGGAACAAAGAATGGGCTTAAATCATGTGTGACTACAACGAACTCAATAATAGCTACAAAACTAGAGAGATAACACTCTCTGATGATTACATGTCACCATTTGGACCGGAAGACGCTGACGAACAGGCTAAACCTATTTATTCTTTTATCTATATTCCAGAGATTATACGCAAAATAGGTGACTTGACAGCCTCTCTAGAGTCAGAAAAGAAAGCTCACGAAGAGGAAAGAACTGTCCTGTTGAGCAAAATCTATACTCTCGAGAACTTTCCTGACGCATTCAAACCTTCCACCTCCAGACCTGTTCCGGAATCCTCTACATATAAATGCAAGCAAACCACAAAGGAAATTCCTTTATCTCACACTAACTCTGTATCACATGTACTCACAGACAAAGGCGTGAGATCTAAGGAAGCGAAGAAGGTTCGAGCTGGCTTAGCGAAGAAGACAACTATCCCTGATAAGAAGAAGAGACAAGTCTCCAACCTTTCTTCATTTGTTTCTAAATCTTTTACATTTCCAAAAGTGACTTCGTGTAACGTCGCAGAACGTGTTTCATTATTTCGTTCCCTAAAATCAAAATTCTGTCATGTAAACAATGATTTACTTTCCCATCCTCATGACAGTCATTTCAGCAAAAGCGCTTCCACATTGCATAGCACTCGTCCTAAGGACATATCTCCCACGCCGTCCAATCATACTATTAAATCTAAAGTAAAGCAACACACACTTCCAAGACCAAGCCGAACAAGAAATGAAGTCAAAAACAGATTTGGATTCCGAAATCTCAACTGTATCCTATAGGAAATCATCACGCTTGGATTCTTAAACCAGCTATCCAACAGTCTAGCAAAGAATTAAATCTAGCAACGAACAAGAAAGTTACTACACCTGCTATCAAAAGGGGACCCATCTATAAATGGGTGCCACAACTTACTTGATTCTTTTTGCAGGTTTGTCATGTGTGGTACTTAGATTCAGGTTGCTCCTCACACATGACTGGAAACAAAGAGCTGTTGAGCAACTTCTCTGAAGGATTCCTCGGGAAGGTCTACTTCGGAAATGGTCAATCTGCATCCATGCTAGGAACGGGTGATCTCATCCATGACAGGCTAACCATCAAAGGAGTGTCCTACGTCGAAGGACTGAGCTACAATTTATGCAGCATAGGTCGTTTCTGGGACAAAGGCTACAAGGTGAACTTCGAGACCAACAAATGTAGTGTCACAGATATCAATGGAAGAGAGCTACTCACTGGACACAGGAAGACGAATCTCTACTCCATTGACCTCAAGACTGTCCGACCGACATGCCTTATTTCTCGAGCCTCTCTACATCAGAATGATCTCTGGCATTAGCGACTTTCCCCACTCAACTTCAAAGACCTGAACAAACTGCGATCAGAAAACTTGGTAAAAGGGCTTCCCTCGTTCAGATATCACAAAGAGCATCTTTGCTCGGCGTGTGAAAAGGGAAAGATAAGGAAGGCCTCCCACCAGACCAAACACATAGCCTCAACTTCAAAACCTCTCGAACTCATTCATATGGATCTGTGTGGACCCATGCGCACTCAGACCATTAATGGGCGAAAATATGTGTTAGTCATTGTGGATGATTTCTCACGCTACACATGGACTAAATTTCTGAGAACCAAGGATGAAACTCCAGGTCTAATCATTGAGTTTATCAAAACCGCTCAAAACCTCTACCAACTAAGTGTACAAACCATCAGAACTGATAATGGGACAGAATTCAAGAACAGAAAACTCAGTGACTTCTATGCATCACTTGGAATCACCCAATAGTTCGCAGCAGCTAAAACACCTCAACAAAATGGGGTAGTTGAGCGCAAGAACAGAACCCTAGTTGAAGCAACTCGTAAACTCCTCATTCACTCTGGATTACCTCACTTCTTGTGGGCCGAAGCAATGAACACAGCTCGTTTCACTCAAAATCGTGGCTCACTTCACAAGAGGTTCAATAGGACTCCCTATGAGTTGATAAATCGTAGAGTGCCAGACGTCTCCTTCCTGAAAGTCTTTGGGTGCAAGTGCTACGTAGCAAATGATCGTGAAGATAGAGGCAAACTTGACCCAAAAGCATTTGAAGGCATACTGGTGGGATACTCAACAACATCAAAAGCCTATCGCATATATCTCAAGGAGAAAAGATCTGTTATGGAGAGCATTAACGTAACATTTGATGAAGTAGACCGAGTCGTTTCTGCACAAATCAGTCCAGAACCAGGACTTCTACGAGAATTGACAAAGGATCAACCTAGCACTTCCTCTGTGGGCGAAACTTCAAAAACAAATGCGTTAAGTGACATGGAACTCGATCTCTTATTTGAAGATCTCTTCCCAAAGCCGCCACCACCCACTGCTCCAACAATTTCTGCGGCACCAGAAAATATTGATCATGCGGAGACTAGCAATGACAATACCCCTCCTACAATGGAAAATCTTCACCTTGATGACGATAGTGAACCCCCAACAGATACAGAGATCATATCCAGCTCAGGCGCTGAAACTCCTCAGCCTTATGATACAACAATAGAAATTTCTTCAGGAGAGTCAGTAATGCCACAACTTGGAGAAGAAATAGAACATCAGGCTGATCAAGGTGGTGAAACAATACACGATACAAACACAGCTGGATCATCACAACCTAGTACCAGAAAGTGGACTCGAGCCCACCCAAACTCACAAATAATTGGAGATCCCTCCACTGGAGTAACCACTCGGGCATTAACGATAAACGAAAGCCTCTACTCCTGCTTTCTCAATCAAAAGGAACCCAGTAGAGTAGCTGAAGCAATCGCCGATCCAGACTGGATAATAGCAATGCAGGAGGAAATCAATCAGTTTGGGAGGTTGAAAGTTTGGAACCTAGTACCTAGACCAGCTGGGAAAACCATTATAGGGAGTAAATGGGTGTTTAAGAACAAAAAGGACGAGCAAGGAGTTGTCATCCGGAATAAAGCAAGGCTGGTGGCAAAAGGTTACAATCAACAAGAAGGAATCGACTATGATGAGACATATGCCCCAGTCGCAAGAATAGAAGCCATCAGGATTTTTTAGCTTTCGCTGCACACAAGTACTTCACAGTCTACCAGATGGATGTCAAAACTGCATTCCTCAACGGAATACTAAAAGAATAAGTTTGTATCCCAGCCTGAAGGTTTTGTAAACGAACAACTCCAAGACCACGTCTACAGACTCGATAAAGCTCTCTATGGACTTAAACAAGCTCCCAGAGCCTGGTACGAGGTCCTCTCGGATTTTCTCATCTCATCTGGTTTCACAAAAGGGAAGATTGATATGACTCTTTTTGTCAAGAAGGACGGCTCAGACATTATGCTAGTGCAGATCTACGTTGACGACATCATATTCGGGTCAACAGACTCACGAATGTGCAGGAACTTTGGGGATCTGATGAAGCAGAAATTCGAAATGAGCATGATGGGCGAACTAAGTTTCTTCTTAGGACTTCAGGTTAAACAGCTTCACGATGGAATCTTCATCAGTCAATCCAAGTACATTCACGACATACTCAAGAAGTACAACTTGGACAGCTCAAATACTGCATGACTCCCATGTCTACCTCATGCAAACTTGACGCAGATTCCTCAGGAAAATCTGTTAACCAGACAACTTATCGAGGCATGATAGGATCCTTGCTCTATCTTACATCCAGTAGGCCAGATATCATGTTCGCCACGTGTCTCTGTGCACGCTTTCAAGCTGATCCAAAGGAATCTCACATGCTCGCCATCAAGCGAATTTTCAAATATCTCAAGGGAACTCCGAATCTAGGTCTATGGTACCCGATGGAATCAAGCTTTGAACTCGTAGGATACACCGATGCTGCTTACGCAGGATGTAAGCTGGACAGAAAGAGCACTTATGGAGCCGCTCAATTTCTCGGGGGTAAACTCGTAAGCTGATCGTCTCGAAAGCAAAATTGTGTCTCAACATCGACAGCAGAGGCAGAATATGTCGCTGCTGCGAGTTGCTGCTCACAAATTTTGTGGATGAGAACCCAGCTGCGAGATTTTGGCATAACGTTAAATCATATCCCAATTTTTAGTGACTCTAAAAGTGTTATAGCTATAACAAGTAATCCAGTACATCTATCACGCACAAAACATATAGACATTAGATATCACTTTATCAAGGAACATGTGGAACAAAGATACAATCGAAATGCATTTTGTTCACACAGATCTTCAACTTGCTGACTTATTTACTAACGCATTGGATGAAAAGTGATTCCAATTCTTGGTATCTAGGTTAGGCATGTTGAACAATAAGACATGATCGATTGTCCCTACATGAACCTGATATTGTGTAAATAGATCATTCAATTTTTTTTCTATATGTTATGAATGTTAAAAAATCCTACTATTGAACTAATTTATGCATGGATCTAGGGGAGTCTTTCATTATTATGCACTAATTTAGGGGGAGTCATTGAACGCTTCGCACAAATCTAGGGGGAGTCTCTCAAAATTATACACTAAACAGTTCACACAAGGAGTTTTTATGACTTCTCATCAAATTTAAATAATATAGTATGATGAAACTCCTTAAATTTCTATCGAAATTAAATTATTCAAATATTTCAAATATCACAAATATTTCTCGGCGAAACTGAAAATTCTCTTGAAATTCATTTTGAAATTTACTCGGCGAAACTACATATCGCTCGAAAGTCATTTCAATTGAATTGGCTATCGCCCGAAACTCATCTCCAATTTAATTGACAATGAATTTTCAATTACTTCAAAACATGTCTCAGCGTAACTACATATCGCCCGAAACCCTTTCAAATTGATTTGCCAATCGCACTAAACAAGTTTCGATCGAAACTGAATTTTAACTCTTGTTATTATTTTCTCGGCGAAACTGACTTTCGCCCGAAACACGTTTCGATTGAAATTGCAATTTGATTAAATACTTTTATAATGCTATCGGCGAAACTGACTTTCGCCCGAAACACCTTTCGATTGAAATTGAAAATTTGATAACTTTTATAATTTTATTGGTGAAACTGACTTTCGCCCGAACTCAATTCAATCGATCGAAAATCAAAATTAACTCTTTGAAATTGTTCTCGGCGAAACTGAGACTCTGCTTATTTAAATAGTGTTTCGCCAGAAACACTGTTCTTCTTCATCGATTTTCAAATTCACTCTTAAACCCTCTCTGCAATCGCACACAAACTTATCACGGTCTCACTCTGTTTTACCGATTATTGCAACTCCAAATCCCTCATTGGTAAGGAGAAATGTTTAATCTACAGCTTTTAACTGATAATTTTCTCATTCTTGCAGGTTACGCAGATTAGGGTTGCGTGAGTTCGAGCGAATCACTATTAAAACGTGTTTTCATCTCGTCTAGATTCGCTCGAAACTAAACTCTAGTTTCAATTTCACATCACAATCGATCGATTGTTACTGAAAATCTTACTTATTCTGTGTTTTCAAATCGACGGATTCGAGGGTTTTACTACTGTCGATCGAAACAGGGCATTTCAATATTCAACATAATTTTAATCGTTTTGACTTAACCCTTTCGGCCGAAACTATTTCACAGTTTCGATCGAAACTGACGACAAAATTAATTTTAATCGATCGACACTATCTCACAGTTTTGCTCTATTCCACGGTTTCGATCGAAACTGAAGGATCAATTGAATCGATCGATTCGTGATTTAAATTGTACCACATTGGACTTTCGACGGAAACTAGTTATTTCAATTTGTATTTGGATTTCAATGGCTCGACTTAAGACTTTCGATCGAAACTCGTTAACAATATGATTTGAATTGCACACTTTACAATCTTGCTCGAAACTTGTAACAACTGATACACTTTAAATTGAAATTGAATTTTTGCTCGACACTGATTAACAAGTCATTGACTATGAATTGCTTCGCCGATTGATTACCAAAATTTCAACATTTATTCCTATCGACGAATTTACTCAAACGTTTTGCACAATTTCTCTAAGTCTTAATGAGTTGACTAAGTTTGACCTTGACCCATCCTTTGCTCTAATCTTGCGGATATACCAAAATGGTGCGACTAATTGATGAGATTTTCGCCTCCAATGACTGGGCACAGAGGCAACCAAATAACCTCCAACTCGACTTTGCCAATACCTCGTGCCTATATCCTATCATTATTAAAAACCTTGCAAACCACCCTCTAAAAACCGCCCTAAACATCACCGAGGTCGTCCCTGAAGTATATGTGCAATAATTCTGGTCTACCCTTCAAAAATCAATCAATAACCCAATAATAACCACCCTTTCCGCCAAAATCGACACCACCATAATTTTTTTTACTCCATCCATTCTCCGTTCCATACTAAACTACCTCATTCACTCCTATATGATCCCCACCCCTCCAATGACGACCTAATCAGGGACTTCCTATTCATGGGCCACAAACCTAACGCCCAAAACACCATACACTTACCTGACTTCACTGTCAAAGACATCCCTGCACCTTGGAGGACTCTGTTTCTCATTGTCAACAAGTGCCTCTCGCCAAAGCACTCCGGGTCCGACAAGTGCAACCGGAACATCATGCTTATCTTCCATGGGATCGTCTTCAACAGAAATTATGATGTCGTCCAACTCATCTGGTCGGACATCCTCGATCAACTACGAAGGCGAGGTCTGGGATCAACGAAGCCGGTGCTTCCTTACTTACGGTGGCTACCTGTCATCGTCCAACATTTCATGGATCTTCATCCCGAAATCGAAGGTCGACCAAGAGACGAGGGTTATCAATCTCCGAAGCTCACCAAAATCCAATCGACGAAGAACAAAATCGATCAGGAGGCCATGATCATCCCAGACCACTTACGTCGCCTCCTCGATCCGAATGAGCCGGAGCTACGCAAATATATGCGAGCCAACAACCTCGACGACGTCCCCATGGTTCAACACATCCCAGTTGAACCTAACCCAGGGACAAGCCAACGTCCACCACCGAATGTAGGTCTAGGAAGCTCTTCATCCCCAACGCCAAAACAAAAGCGAATATCCAAAGGGGATGACAGAGGCAGTCAGCAGGAACGGCGTACAAAACAAAAACACGACCGTCTTCCTCAGTCCACGAGTCCACTAATAAGCCGGACCGAGCCCATAGGTACAGGGGATGATTTTGTCTTCCCCCGAGTAGAAGTCGCGACATCAGGTCCAATCGCGCACACTACCCTTCCCAGCCACTCAATCATCTCCCAACAGATGTTTGTTTCACATACTCACGAGGTGCCACGTCATTCATCACCACCTCGCTCGGAGGTGGTTGATGTAACAAGTAGTCCTCCGCCTCAGACTGCACCTTATTTGATCACAACAAGTCTAGTGCCCTTACCATCCATAATTTTTCCACTTTCTAGGACACTACCATTATCTGCACCTCTAGATCTTAGTGATCTAGACCGAACGCTCTACGATGTCTCCGTACTAGAGTCTAGTACGGAACAGAGTGGAAGACCCAACGTAGTCAACATCACTGCAGCTACGACCTTGGGCCATCAATCTGAGTCAGTCTCAGCTTTGAGGTCAACGATGAGCCTACGTGGCCTCGGCTCTTCAAGTCCTGTGCAAACGGGCGGCACATCAGTACCCTCTACTGATGTTGTGACGACGGAACGTCTTAGTGACTCCGTCAGGTTAGTTTCCCCGTTCGTGATGGAGGCGAGAGAATCGACTCACAGAATTAGCAAAAGATCTCGAGGACACTATTATGACCCAGGTCTACAACGCCATTGGGACATCCTCTCAGAATAAAGGCAAAGCCCCCGTCAACGAAGAAGTACCCACGCAACCCGACCCAACTCCTGACTCTGAGGAAGGACCGTGGAACGTACCAATCTCGGAACTAATCGACGTTCTACTGGACAGACTCCGCACTGCACCGAAGCTCACTGCCTATGAAGCGGAGGTCCTCAGACGTCTGGAGCTTCCTTTCAACCCGCCTAACCCCGGCGCGGCCCAGTCATCAAGACAACCACGTGACGACCCTGACGGTGGTGGTCGTCCCGAGGGGGAGAAGACACAAGATACAGGGCCTCCGTCGCAGCCGCAGCCACAACATAGAACCACTCGAACACCCACCAGAACAGAACCACCTACACCCATCCAAACCAGAAAATCTACTCGAACTACTACCAAAACAACCCAAACGATCTCCTCATCAGCCGTGAGTCCATCACCGCCTAGCCTTACAAACCCAAGAACCTCCTCTGATCCTTCATCCTCACCTACTCTATCTCTGCAATCAAATGAACCGATCGTATCTCTCGAAACACTTTACAACCCACACACAGCGGTAGAAAAGTACATCTTCAACGACGATTGGTTAACAAAGCCGATGCATCCAGCCTTGGCCAAGGGCTTACTGGACAACGCCAGATACTTATGATGAAGGCAAATGTTAACCTAGCCCTTATCGACGATGATGAGCTCAAGGAAGGTGAAGACTACGAAACAGACATTCCAGAACTTCCAGAGCTTCTCAAACACGTTGTCGTCGATAAGGAGTGCCCCCCCTCGAAGTCGAAGATAGGAGAAGAACAGAAGCCACCTTGGGAAAATGTCAAAAATGATAGCTCCATATCAAGAAGAGATACGAAGAAGAATATGGAGGAAGGAGGATAGGATCAAGGAGTTAGACGAGCTGAATCTAAGAGGCCTAACTCATCTCCCGAGATCAACTGCTATACGATACCTGCTCTCTCTTCGTAGAGGGCTTGTGTGGAGAGCAAAAGATACAGATGTTGAAATTCTTAGAAGAGAAGAGAAGGAAAAGGCCAGAATCAGCAAAATCTTGGGAGTTCGGCGACGTCGTGTCGACTATTATGAATATCCTATCTATAAAGTGGAGCGAGAAGACGGAACCGTCGAGGAACTGACTGAAGGCGATCTCTCCTACATCAGAGGTGATGATGTTGATCGGATACTTATAAGCTTCAGATTTCTTGGAACACTCCAGAATCCAGACTTGAAAGTGGGCTACGTTGCTATTAAGCGATTCATGATGCGCCAAGTCAAGTTCAATTCGACTCACGATCTTCAAATGGCGGTGGAAAGCAACATAAAAAGGGTGAATCTCACAAAGCCATCCTTCGAAGTCCCCGACTCAAGTCTTGGTGAAGGCCACATAATCAATGATGACAACGATCCATCGGTGGTCTACATCAATTATAAGGGAGAAAAGAGGCTGATGAAAACATCCGAGATTGCCAAATTCAGCGATGGGACGCTGCTGATTATTCGGGTGAAACTCGAAAGGATTTTGGAGGAGCTAAGGTTCGAAGAAGCAGAAGTCCAGGAGAAGTACGAGAATCTGATCAACATCATCTCCGATCGATTATCCTTACGGAGAACGATACGATCATACGAGTTCAGACTTGGACTCAGGAAATCGATTGATGCTGTGGAGAAATCCAAGAAGAAGAAGACACAAAGGACGCCAAAGCGAAAAGGATGCTAAGGGGGATGAATATTTTGTAGCATCCTTTGATTTATGTAATCTTGGGTTTATTTAGTGGATTGTAGTAGTTTGGGGAGACATATGATATTAGTTAATAGTTTTGTATTGGGCTTTAATATACCAAATAGTTGTGGTATATAAAGCCCCATTTACCCTAATTAGGGTTTTATCAAAAGAATTGAAAGGTAAGCCACCTTGTACGTTACATTAAGAAAACACACACTAACACACACTCAAGGTGTTTTTCACGTTTTACACATTCAAACCCTTCTTTTGATCCTTGTTTGGTAATAAAAGGACCAACAAAACTGAAGTTGACCCTGACAATGATGAGGACATGGCTATGCTCGTGAAGAAATTCACAAAGTTCCTTCAGAAGAAGAATGTCGAGCAGAATGTTGGCCCAACATTCAGGAAGGGCCAGAATGCCAAAGCAGAACCTTCGTCTGCGCCTCCGTTTTTCAAACGCAATTCAGATGGAAAGAAGAAGAACATCGACTGGGAGACAGTGAGATGTCATGCGTGCTCGGGCTGGGGTCATTACGCCAACGAATGTGCCAATACACTTTGCAAGCACGGCAAAGCTCTTTGGATTGATCTCCCCGATGATGAAGATGATGAACCATGCCCAAAGGAGTCCAATCAATCATCTGTGACCATACAGTCCTTGACTTTCAGACTCTATTCTCGGGGTGCCTCTTTCAAAGAGTGTATCCTCCCTTTCCATATGTATTTATTGGTTCGAGAGATGCCTTCTCAGACGACGAAGAAGAGGAAGATCAACAAATCGGTTTCACTGCGGTAACTAATGTTGAGCCAACATCTGACTCAACATCTGAAAAGCATATCATTTTCGATTATGATGATTCAAACTGTTTTGATGGGTATTCTAGTTCTGATGATGCAGGTTTAGAAAATGATGTTTGTGAAGAAGTTCAAACGAATGAAGCGTTCAAACTACTGTCCACGGAGTATGCGAAGGAAAAGGCGAAAAACTCGAAACTTAAAGTAATCGTGAAAATGCTGACCCAGGAAAATGAGAAGAGCAAAAAGATGATCAAAAGCCTGCTTGAAGGGATGAACAAGGTGGAAGTCGTGTTGACGAGAAAAGACAAGGAGATCGATAAACTTCAGAAGCAAGTCGATAAGGCTGACGAGACGTTCTCAAAATTGAACAAGGGTAAATCGACTCTTGATGAGGTATTGTCGATAGGTATTTCTGATATTCATGGCTTAGGTTACAACTCACAGCATGTTTTAGATTCTGCCACTTACTATCGATCAAAGTTTGTTTTTAAAAATTCCCATGTTGCTAACGATCGATGTGAGACTGTGACTATTAAGAAAAGTATGAAGCATGCTGCTTGTAAGTCTAAGGATAGATCGTTTAAGTGTTATTATCGTATGCAGCCTGGTCACATTAAACCATACTGCTGGAAATTGAAGGGGGAGATTTCTGCAAAGAACTCGATGTCGGCTGAAATGCCATCCAACATTCCGCTCAATATTGAGAAATCAGTATTGAAAGGTGTGTCTGGAGAAAGTTCATCTGGCTCGCCTTCAAATTGTGGTGGTCCAAATGCTGTTTTACCATCTAAGAAAGTTTGGGTAGAGAAATCTGTGCATAAATACAATGTAGTATATACCTCTTTGCGAGCTAACGTGGCAGGACCTTGGTACTTCGATAGCGGGTGTTTCCGACATATGACGGGTACCAAACAGTATATAAGTGATTACATGCCTTTACGGAGTGGATCTGTGACGTTTGGAGAAGGTGCTAAAGGGCGGATTCTTGGTCGAGATGACCTCGATGACGTGTGTCAACTATCGAAAGACGAAGACGATGTCACACTTGGGCATTACAAACTGGGCCATGTTAACTACCGAACATTGGAGCAGCTTATCAAGCATGAGGCGATCAGAGGCGTTCCGAAGCTTAAGGAGTTTGGTAAGGTTGTATGTGAGTCATGTTTAAAGGGTAAGAAAGTGCATGCTAGCCATAATGTTAATCAACATGTTACTCAACATTTTAAAACTGATAACTGTTTTCAGTTAATACACATGGATTTGATGGGTACGATAGCAGTAGGTAGTATTAGTGGTCGAAAAGATGCTTATGTGCTGGTTGATGACTTGTCTAGATTTGCATGGATATTTTTTAGGGAAAAATCAGAACTGTTCGATATTTTCAAAAACTTTGTGATATGGTCAAGAATGATTTTCGTGGCTACATTTTTCATATTAGGACTGGTCATGATAGAGAGTTTGAGACTCAGTTATTCTATGATTTCTGTGATGAAAAGGGTGCGTTTTTAAATGGCTATATTGATAAAGATATTTATGTTGAGCACCCGAAAGGATTTGAAGATCCACATTTTCCTAATTATGCTTTTAAGTTGCAGAAAGTGCTTTATGGTCTAAGGCAGGCTTCTCGAGCTTGGTATGGTAGGTTGACTATGTTCATACTTGAATTTGGGTTCGTGCGAGGTGAAGCCGATCGAACACTCTTTGTAAAAAGAGTTGGTTCTGATATTTTGATAGCCCAGATTTATGTAGAAGATACTGTTTTTGGTTATAGATCTCAGTCTATGATAGACCAATTCGTACTAGTAATCCTACTTTCAAAATGAGTATGATTGGTGAACTAACATTTTTCTTAGGCCTACAGATTAAGCAAAGCAACGACGTTATTTTCATGTCTCAGGAGAAGTACGCTAAGAACACTGTGAAGAAATTTGGGAAAGATACTGCCAAGGTAATAAAAACACGGATGGGTTCAACTCAGAAGGTAAGTAAAGGTAATGTTGGACAGAATGTTGACCCCACATCGTATAGTTCCATGATAGGCAGTCTATTATATCTTTCAGTGAGTAGACCCGACATTATGTATAGTGTATGCGTATGTGCTAGATATCAGTCTGAGCCTACAGTTTCTCATCTTTATGTAGTTAAGCGTATTCTTCGTTATGTGAGTGGAACGTGTAGCCTAGGATTGTGGTTCTCCAAAGATACTAATATGAGTATTGTAGGCTATAGCGATGCTGATTGGGCAGGTGACGAGGATGATCGCAAGAGCACAAGTGGCGGCTGTTTTTTCTTAGGTAACAATTTAGTTGCATGGTATAGTAAGAAGCAAAATTGTGTGTCTTTATCTACTGCTGAGTCTGAGTATGTTGCGGCGGGTAGTTGCTGTACGCAATTAATATGGTTGAATAGCATGTTGTGTGACTATGGGATAGAGTGCGAATCTGCTCTCATGTATTGTGATAACCTTAGTGCCATAAACATCTCTAGGAACCCGATCCAGCATTCACGTACAAAGCATATAGATATAAGGCATCATTTTCTGAGAGATGTGGTCGAAAAAGAGTTAGTCCGCATTGAGCATATAGACACTAAGCATCAGTTAGCAGACATTTTCACGAAAGCATTGGATTTTGAAAGGTTCTCGGACCTGAATAAATCCATAGGATTGCACATGTCAGGTTAAATGTTGGTCCAACATTTGGATCAACATAGCATATGTCAAATTTGATGGTTACTGCTTAATGTTTGATTAAATATTCTTTTCTGTTTTCTTGTGAAATGACTTGATTCTATTCGACTGGTCCCTAAATGAACTCAATCCCTCTTTAAAGGCTCTTGGTAATACGTCCCTAGGTACACGGCATTCGCTGTGACGATGTACTTATTGCGACAAAAAGCCAATCCTTATTGTGCATAAGCATGTTCATAAACTCTCGGCTATCTTTAGGTATTTGGTAATAAGTTTCCTTAGGTACACGGCATTCACGGTGACGATGTATACTATGCGACAAAAAAACCGAACCACGAAGCTGAGGGTATAAGGGCAGTGCAAAAATTTGGTTTGTTATATGAGGTGAAAGGGTAATAAATGGAACTGGTCTTGAGAAGGATTAAGCAGAAAAGTCTAGGATTACGGATTCAGGATGTTGAGTCAAATGTTAGGGCAACATGTGTGACTGTCAGTTTGATATTGCTACATTTTATGCTTTCGTTTTATTCGTGTCTGCCTTTAGTACTGCATTTGTTAGTCATATGTGTCTAGTTTAGAAATCTCTCAGAATTGCATTAGAACTCTCGAAGAACAGCTTGTTACATTTGTCTCAAGTGCTCATCATCGTCGCTCGGTTAGTCTTGCTTGATTCTATCTTGACTTTTGACTTTGTGTCTTTGGGTTGAATCATGACCTGATGTGCTCATATTTGCTCGCATGACTAATACGTCCACACACAATATTTTAGCTCCATGTTTACTTAGACAGTTGTGACCTGATTCGACCTTATCCTCTAAACTGTCTAAATTATATTTGAGTGGCTCGCTTACATTACTCTCTGCCCCTACGTTTCTGATATAATTCACGGGTTATACATTCTGTGTTCATATCAATTTTTTTTGGATTTATCTTTGATTTCTTTATGGCGAACTAACTTGTTTCTGAGTCTCAGAATGTTGGGCCAGATGTTACCTCAACATCTGCAAGTTGGCTAACAGAGAAGTTCTCTGAGTCTTTTCTTTCTTCCCAAAAAGGGGGAGAAGGTTGTGCAGATAAAAAGGAGGAGATAAGGAAATTCAGGGGGAGCAGAATAAGGAGCCGAACAAACAGGGGGAGCTGACCAAGAAGGAGAAGCAGCCGAGAAAGCATCAGAAGGAAACTCCATACTCCATTGAGAGTGAAGCTCCGATTCTTTCTATTTTGCATGCATACTTGATTTTTTCTCTGACTTTTACTATATGCATGCTGATTTGCTTCTCCGATATGTCTACGTGATTGCCTGCTTACATGCCGGATATTTTTATTTTGCAGATTCGCCTAAAGATCGTTGCTTTTTACATGCTTTTCTTTATGGTTATTTTGTGCATGCTGATCTGGTTAATTCTGTTTGTGTGACTATGTGGTTTGCCGGCATGCGTATGAACAGTTTACTTTGAGCTGATGTTTAACTTAAGACCTCTTTATGGCTACGTACTATTTTCGTAGTACTTTGAATAGTTTAATCGCTATTCTGTTTACGTCTACTCTAACCATCTTTTAATGTTTTTGTGGTTGAATAGATTTTGCCTTCAGGGGGAGTTTTGGAACTTTTAAATCTGCACGGGTTTTGGGAAGAAAGATAAAAAGTGGGAGACTGTTAATGTTGAGTAGCTCAGCTTTGACAATGTTGGGCTAACATTTCAGCCAACATTGTTGTCTGTCAACATTCGATTTTATCTTTCATGCCCAAAACCGTTTAACTTTTTTTGTAGCTTTATTTACTGATATGCAGGACGTGGTAAAGTGTTGAAATGGGTCCAAACCGTGTGAAAAGCGTGTGGAGTTGCTTGAACGAATTTAGGAAGTGCAATTACTATAAATAGAAGATTTGAAGATCAAAGGAGATCAAGTCAATCAATTACCATAATTAGAAGATCTGAATATCAAGGAGAATCAGTCAATCAGTTTACCATAAATAGAAGATAAGAGATCGACCAATGAGATGAGAAGATCGAACTGAATATATACTATATTTAGGGAGATCTTCGAAGAGATATTTCAAGAGATATTCAAGGGATCTTTTTACCAATTCAAGATGGAGCCAAGACCTTTAAATAAGAGTTATTTTCGAGCTGCAAAGTACGACTTTCGAGAGAGCTTTCAAGGAGTAACTTTGAGCGACATATTGAGCGAAACTATGAGCGAAACACATATCGAGTTTGAGCGATTTTTACATCTTGCGAGAGTTGTCTTTTAGTCTAGCTTTTCAGAGGTCGAAAGATCTTGTAGTTTGCAGAATCCTTTTTGATTCGTAGGTTTTGCTAGACGTGTTTTTGACTATCATTTTGATAGTTTGTAATCCATCTTTATAGTGGAGTTTTGCGCCTTGAGGCACGTAGCAAGTTATTTTGACTTGCTGCACAGATTTACATCTCGTGTTATTTCAGTTTCGTCACTAAGTACTTTATATTTCCGCTGTGCGCTTTGAGTGATAGTGAGTGTTAGCCCAACATCACGTCCAACATCAGTTTCCAACTAAGTGATTTAACATCCATTTAGTACGGAACCACCTTCAGAATGTATTCACGTACACAGAATGAATCAGTTCTCATTCTAGTGCGTGCATGTGTGTGAACTCATAGTGTGTAACTTGAGAGAAAAGAAGCAAAATCTCTGAGCAAGTTGAGAGCTGATGAGCGTAGAGACGAGTGTGTACTCTGTAATCAACATCATACATCAATAAAGAGCTGATCCTTTGATCCGTGGACGTAGGATTCACATCGAATTCGAACCACGTAAATCGAGCGTGTTAATTTTCCATTTCTCTGCTGCGATTTGTGTTCTTATACCTGCTGTTAAATCTGTATCACAGTGATACCAAAGATCTTGTAACCTCGAATCGGATCGATAGTTGAGCTTAATTCCTTAACAATCAATTTGAGCTTCCTTATATATATTATAGTAACGTAGAAATGCCTCGTTGGTACCTCATTACAGGAACCACATATATTGCTCAATTTCGAAAAAACAAAATCACAATCGTGCCATCATTAAAGGGTGTCACATGTTGATATATAATACACAATTGAAAGCAACAAAAATGATGACAATGCCGTTGAAACTTGATGAAAAGGAATAACCATTATTAAACAACTAAACTTCGTGGAGTGGGACCAAAAAAAATTAAATATGTTTTTTTGATGGATCAATATAGGTAGGTACCACTTGATACGTACGACCGATCTACTCGAGAAAATTCCGCCCCAGTGCAGAAAAAATTACATCTTAGGAAGGTTTCTTATATAATAAATTTTAAATATTCCGTCACATGCAAGTCTCCATATATTATCAGACAAAACCAAATTAACAGCCCCGCATTAGTTATTTTCCATATGTAATTTAATTCTTTTGACAGGTGTTGTTGCTTATGTTCATCTCAGGGAGGTTTCATCTATATTTCCTTCGCTCTATCCTTCACACGCAATTCAAAGTCTATATATATGATAGCAACCTTAAATTATTCTCTCAACTTTGTAATCGATTCGTTCAATAAATGGCTGCATTCGAAAGTAATCATTATTGACTCCATCAATTCCTTCATCTTAATATTTAATGTTATTCATCGTAGTTATTAACAATTATTGTTTTTCTGATGATTATGTTATTATACCTAAAGACGGAATACAAGAGCCTCTTCTTACAGAAGTCCCAACGGCGGCGAAGATTGAGGTAAGAGATCTATCAAAACTCTCCGACAAGGAAGTTCACATACTCAACAAAGTCAACGTCGACATACCCAAAGGAGTCATCGTAGGTGTAATCGGGCCGAGTGGCAGCGGAAAGTCAACGTTCTTGCGGGCCCTCAACCGTTTATGGGAGCCTGGCCCAAACGCAGTGTTCTTGGACGGCCAAGACATTCGCGAAATTGACGTCCTCGTCCTCGCCCTTCGCCGGAGGGTCGGGATGCTCTTTCAGCTTCCCGTCCTCTTCGAAGGTTCGCTCGAATTCCTATTTTCTTTATTATTATTATTATTTTCGGGCCGCGTAGAAATCTTATTTTCATGTGTGTTGTAAAATTATTGCAAATGAGTAGAGAGCAGAGCATATGAGAGAGATTACCATCCACTAATTTTTCACTTGTACAAAAACCTAGTAAAGTCTTAACATTGATCACAAAAGATAATGGGGCAATTGATAATAGAGAATAGAGATTAAATAAAATCAAGAGGTGAGTGAATGAGTGATATTAGGGAGTTATGAGTTGAATAAGTTGAGTGGACATCCATATAACATAAAGTTTATAACAAGGCGTCGATATTTTTTTAATTTTTTTTCCTATTGTAGGGAACGTTGCGGATAATGTAAGATACGGGCCGCAACTGACGGGTAAGAAACTGAGCGATGAAGAAGTGTTTAAGCTGTTAGCGATCGCCGACCTTGATGGATCGTTCTTTAATAAGCCGGGCAGGGATTTATCCGTGGGCCAAGCCCAACGGGTTGCCCTAGCCCGAACCTTGGCTAACGAGCCCGAGGTAAATATATATGTATGTATATATTTGTTGTATATAAGAGTCGCTTAATAGTAATTGGTCATTTGGTACTCAGCGTAATTACTATTTTGTCAGAAATGCTTGAAAATGTATGTTTCTTATATCACAACTTGGGATGGAAATTTGAAATTTCGACGACCTTTTAAGAGTCGAAGATGTTGGATTGATGTATTTGGGTAGAGTAGGAGCGATAAAATAAATTTCATGTACAACTTGATATAAAAATCAAAATTTTATATGATATTTCAAATTAATTATTACTTTTCGTTGAACTTAATTGAAATCTTAAAAAAATTTCATGCTTCAATAGGGACATGCATAGAATGTGCATGAATTACCAGTATCTGTTTTCGGTGAATGAAGGTTTTGTTGCTCGACGAGCCGACAAGTGCGTTGGACCCGTTATCGACACAGAACATAGAAGATGCATTGGTGAGGCTGAAGAATGAACGAGGAATGACGATTGTTATGGTCTCCCACAGCATCAAACAGATGCAGAGGATCGCAGACGTCGTCTGCCTTCTCGTCAACGGAGAGATCGTCGAGATCTTAGAACCACATCGACTTTCCGAAGCTAAGCACCCCATGGCCCAGACATTCCTTCAGCTCAGCAATTAGCTTGTAATAATTGTTTCGTCATCGCTCAGATTTTTCGAATAATTTTTCGATTTCGCATCATAATCGTTGCGTTACGTCCTACGGCCCGAAGCATTTTAATGCTTGATTCCAAATAACAGTTAAGTCGTTTTCTTTTAGGCTCCGTTTGGTTTACAGATTTTGACGTGGAAAAAAAACGGAAAAGTGAAATGGTACGACACGTGGAGCGTAATGTACAATGATTCAATGCTTATGACCACATTTTTCTTTTCTTTTCCGCGTCGAATTCCACGGACCAAACGCACCCTTAGTCTTATGAACTCTTTTTGTTAAATTGAAACCTTAGGTTATTTTGTTTTCATGTTGTTTCGTACATTTTTTATTCGCATTCTTTCCTTCTCCTAGTTTTGGTTTAGTTGGTCAAAATAAATAATTAAGAAACTTCGTAATGGGAGATGCTGGTAAGGCAATAGCTTATACTTTATCTTATAATAAGCTTGTCTGAAGAGTCATGTAAACAGGAATTTGAAATTTAACAAATATTAATGATTCAATAGGAAAATATACACATATTTATAGTCTTATTCATATCATGCAACAATCCTTCATCCACAATACCACATAGCACTCATTCATCAACAGATCAAGTTCTGAACACAGTCACACAAGCATAGCATTCCATAAGTTCAATTCATCTTATTACACACTTAAAAAAAGAAAAAAATGCGTCCATTCAAAGCGCCAACACACACAAAAACACCATATATATATTAAAGATGATTCACCTCAGAATTCCCTGTCTGGGAACAGAATGGGTGCAACCAAAGACCAGACAAACAGAGCCGCTGTGGCCCAGCAAGTGACTATGCGCACCCAAACCGATGGCCAGCCAACGTCCACCAATTTCCCGCTCTCTCCAACTGACGTGGACCATCCCGTGAGCAGCATGGCTGAATACATGCTAGCCAAGGAGAAGATTAAGTGGAAGAAAGAGTATGAGTAACTCACGGGTTTCGCCTTCTCTTCTTCTTCGCGGTGCTTGTCCGCTTGGTCCATTGGTAGCAGAGGTTTTCCTGAGAGAGAGAGAGTAGGTCAATTCAATCGTAATGATAAACTATGTAACTTTGAAGATGGGCCTCTGAAGATTAAACTAAATTGAGTAGATGCCCATTAATACTGTTGGAGGGAATAAATCTTGATGTTATTTACAAGCAATTTGCTCTGTTTCTATGTAATAAAGAAAGTGCATGGTCTGAAGAAATAAAAGAGGGGCTAACTGACCAGCACGGGGCGAGCTAGGGGGAGACAGCAATGTAGTTGAAGAGCCAGCTCTGACAGCAGAGTACACGACAGATAGGACGGTTGTAAGAAGGCCAAGGGCGAGGCTACTTGAGGAAACTGCCCTAGAGTGTTTGTGAAGGCCATTGCATTCGTAATCCCTTGGTTCACTGGCCATTCCACTGTAGCAGAGGTACATGCAGTAAAGTGATATGACTGAAGATGGCAGAATGCTTCCACTTACCTGCATTTTTTGACAAAGGCTCCAATCACTTGAGGAATGAAAGCAATTGGATATATAAAGAAAGATGAAGGGGGGATACTTTCAACATTTGTGTTAAGAATTCAAGATTCGTACCGATGGATGAAGTGTGACGATGGCAAACACGATGACGAAGATCAGCGTCATAGTGATGAAGAAAGTGTTGAGCCCACAATCTTGTCCTGATGGGACGAAGAGGTAGAAGAGAAGCCCAGAGAAGGAAAATGTCAAGATGTAGCATACGATTGAAACGACTAGCAGGGCCATATACCTGCAGATCAAATCAAAGAGGAAAATTTGATGGTCGCCCCAAATCCTACATATCAGCCGACAATATGGATTAATTTAAAGAATATGGATTCATAGCTCACCAAAACTGTTCGTCGTATCCAACCCATTTGTCATTCCATCCATGAACGAAATCTAGCAGAAGTACGACTTGAACAAGAAGGAACAACCCCGATCCAAACTTTGAAATGGATTCTACACGATGAATCAAATTTGAATACTATGTCAGTCAAGAAAGCAAATGAAGCACGAGAAATTAAGCCTCCCCGCTAAGTCTAACCCCATTTGGGTCAAACCATTCAAACAGAAAACTGAAACATGAAACGCGAAGGCGAAGGATGACGCAGAAATATAATTGCTTACCGTAGAAGCTGATGAGCCCGTTGGGAACAAAGAACATGAGTATCACCAAAATAAACCAACAAATGACCTTCACCATCCAACCCCCGTGATGCATGCTGTCCCGAGGATCCCTCTGATTCTTTACACCAATCATGAAAATGGCAAAGATCGTGAAAAACAGGAAGTTACCCAAGCTCACTCGCAACACTGCATCGGTCTCAAACCATTCCCTATCTGGTGTTTGGTGAAAGTGATTGATCCCTTCAAAATCAACAAAAACAGATGTCGGATTAGATTTACATTAGATAGAATATAATAAGATAAACCACAAATCAATATCACGAGATTCATTTACATTTCTGATCATCTTTAAGGCCAATAGACTGAGTAATTTGTTTCTGTCACGCTAAGCTAAGTGAGAAACATTAAACACTCTATTATAGCCAACACCGATATAAAAAAAATACAGAACTCACATGGAATCTTCTCCATGAGGGGCGCAGCAACTTCTCTAAGAATCCATGAAACAATCAGAGAAAGAGCAAAGAGTCCGCAGTAAGCGATACGAGCCGAACGGCGGCTGATTCCCGACACCACTGTGCGGCATGCGTCACATGCACATGCTGCACAGCACGAAGCTAGGCATGAAGCTGCCCACATCTCTTAATTTTCAGTTGGAGATATCTCACGGATCAAGGATAAAGCTCCGATATTGTGCAGTACTCAAAACCCTAAGATAGTCAAATTAAACATCAGACCAGCCTAAAACCGCTAAGATGATGATAAAATCTTATAATCAAGGCCAAAATTAAGAAGATACTGCCATATTTCAAACCCCAGAAGCTTGAACTAAATCCGAAACAAATAATTAAAAGCGGCTAAAATCGCCGAATTACAAACTTAATGATAAAACCCGACCTCCTGCAGCTATTTTACACAATGAAATTGTTTAATCGAACAATCGTCATCAAATTAGGGCACGATAGTTTAAAAAACGAAAAGTCACTTATGATCGATCCTCCATAAATCATCGAAAAGCTCCAAAATTTCCACAATCCAGGCGTGCGAATTCAGATAATTCATTAAATTACAGAAGAATAAAGATGCGTACCTCGAGAAGAGGAATGCGTGATAAGACGACCGGGTTCAGCTGAAGACTAGAATAATATGGCATGAATGATCACAAATCAATTATTTAAACGAAAAATTTAAATATAGACACTTCAATAAATGCATTTGAACGCCTATATTTCCATATGTTATCAATCGACCCCATAATTTGACTTTTAAACCCAATCACTACACTAACGAGAACGCGCGCAGCACGCTGTTCCGCCGACCCATGCTGAGCTTCAACCAGACCCGAATTCTTTTGACCCACCGTTGACATTCAACCCGACCCGCCGATAAGAATTCATACGTCGAGTTAAGCAGCTGAAGTCTGAAGAAGAGAAGAGGCTTTAGATAAGCACAACTGCAACAGCTCTTCGAAGGTGCTTCGACCAAAACCTAATCATTATTTTCTTTTTGTCCCTGTATTTCAAATCACGTGAAGAGTTCTTTCCGACTGAAGCACTTTCTATGGTGTTCTGAGCTAATTAATCCGAAACAGTAGGTTTTTTTAGTGAAGTTACCTTCACTTGTAGCTGAAGTTTGCGTGAACAGCTTGTTCAGCTTGAATTCACGTCTATGTGTGGGGTGAGGCTTTGCAGACTGTGAGCTTCTGTGGAGAATGTTTTGTATAGCCGAGAATAGATTGATATGGTTCACGATTGTGGAACAATTGTCTGCTTTCTGCTCAAGTTTTGCATTTCATTTGTCAATGGCTTTGAAGTTTGACTGATTTTGGGTAACTTTGTTGGAGTAATTTTCCGTCGTTTGAGCCGTTGTCTTTTGCTATTTGCCACTGACGTTTTGTCTAATATCTTGTGTGTTAGTGAATTGCAGTTTTCCATGAAAGATCGGTATTTTTAACATCAAGGACAAAAACATTGGCGTGATCTGATGGCATGCTTTCATATGCCAAGCCAGCAGGTTCATTACATTTGGAGGACGTTTTGTTGTTGCAAGAATATTCCAGTAAAAAAAAGTGTGGTCTGCCGAAGCTTTACCTCATCTGTTTGCCCACAAAGGACTTACTCTTCATCTGCACTGTCTAAGAAGGCAAGCCCCTCACCTTTTTCTACGGTTGTACACACTTCAGTTCATCTGTATTATTTACATTGCTTCTAATAATGAATTTTTGCTTGTTATTTAGGACTTCTATAAAGCGAATTGTGGTTTTGATTCCAGACTATGTAAAATCATTCATCATATTCCTGCTAGTGCAATAAGTACATCTGTTGAAACTACTGTGATTAGCCAAAATGCACGTCTAGATCCTTCCATACTTGAAAATGAAGCAACTGAAGTTAGTTCACCAAGTGGTAGAGTTATGCTCATCGATGGGACGTCTATCATGTATAGAGCATATTACAAACTCCTTGGTATGTAAACCATCCATTAACGTTCGTCCATTTTATGTTTTCTTTTGTCAAATAATATCTTGTGACCTTGCTTGAGCTTGTTAACCTGCCATCGATATGGATTCCCTATTTTCAACAATCGTGCCTTTGTCTTTTGAGGTCCTTTTACATACTTAAGAATATAATTATAGAAAACTTAAAGCCGGACACTTTAAGGGAAAACTTTAAACTAATTATTTCCTCCATTGTATGCTTATACAACTCTTATTTCTTAAGTTAGCGAGGGAGGTAATAATTAATATTGCTTTTGTTATAATTAAAACTATTTTTTTCTATCATTTCTTTTCCTTCTTCATTTGTTGTTCGTTCTTTTCATATTTCAGCGAAATTGCATCATGGTCATCTCACTCATGCGGATGGAAATGGAGATTGGGTGCTCACGATCTTTAGTGCCTTATCTTTGGTTAGTTACATCTTAGATGAAATTACGATGTTGATGATGCTCTTTTATGCCTTCTCATTCGTTATCTTCTTGTTCCAAGTACACAAGAAACAGAACGTATCACACTATAGTTTGAATGAAAATATAGCCTAACACTATATTCTCCTCCAGTTGCTTCCTTTCCCCATGCAAGCTGATGCTAATTTGCCTAACACTATTATCGTCGTTTATGCTTACGACCACGCTTCTTTATCTTTCTTGCTGACAATATGTGGCCTTTTTGAGTAAATATGAGCTTATAGTTGCTCAAAACCTTGTTGCAGATAATTGATGTCTTGGAGTTCATCCCTTCCCATGTAGTGGTATGGCTTCCATTTTTCCTTTTGAAGTGGTTTATTAAGGATGTTTTGTTGCCTATCCATGCAAACTTTAGACTGCATCCTTTTTGCTCTTTGCATGCATCACATAACATGAGTCGTTCCCCTTGCCTTGCAGGTGGTTTTTGACCATGACGGTGAGGCTTTCGTTCTGCTTTGTGCGTGCTCTATCACTTCTAGTTTCCTTCTAATTCTACATTAGGTGTTTTCTCTGAAAGTTCACCAAAACTCCAAGGCTGTTGCAAAATGTTGTATTCTCAGTATTTGAATGCAATCAATTCTTGTTAGCAACCGTTAACTGATGCACAAAGGAAACACGCCACTTAAGAGCAATTTTTAGATGGAAAATTTCCTCAAAATTGTAGTACTTCTCCTCGATTTTTTAGTAGTCTCCACCTGAATACTGGTGAAAATATGTGATATGCATCTGATCTTTTTGGCTTATCCATAAAGTATTTTGTTATAGGTGAGATATTAGTCATATAATATTGATTAAAACAAAGTGACTTTTAACAGGAGTTCCTTATGGTCATGCTTCACTTTCATCCAAACAAAGTTTTGTTGCAAAAGGTATGCTTTTAGAGTAACAAGTCCAATGACACTATTGTTTCCTATATTACTAATGAATTGGAATTAGAGAAACATATTGGTTGATTAAGCTCTTTTCTGAAACTAACTGGATTCGGATTCTTAAGAGATAGATTCGTTGGTTTGCTTGCAGGCTTGAATTTCCGTCACACTCTTTATCCCGCTTACAAGAGCAACCGGCCTCCAACCCCAGATACCATAGTTCAAGGACTTCAGTATTTGAAAGCATCTCTAAAGGCGTTGTCCGTCAAAGTAGTTGAGGTACTAGCTGCTCCATAACATTAAGTTATTAGTAAAGCATCTCAGCTCAGGCGTTTAGTGGTCTTACTTTTGACAGGTTCCAGGTGTCGAGGCTGATGATGTAATTGGGACCCTTGCTGTTAGAAGCGTCAATGATGGATATAAGGTACTTTGACATCCTATACGGGGAATCATGCGCCTTTATGAAAATGAAAATGCTGCACAAAATACAGAGGAAAAGCTTTTCTTTGCTGGAGTGCAGATAGTAGTGACTTGTGAGTGATGGTGATGTCTTGATTTATCATGTCATCCTGGCACGGTAAATTTGAGTACTTATATGTGCATTCCGTGCAAGTTTTCATATAATTGCAATCCTTATTAGAGAATTGTCTAGTAATTGAAAGCTCAAATGAAATTATTTGTAATTGATTTATTTGATGGGCTGACTGTAGTGTAACTTTCATACCCTTTTTGCATAACCCTACACTATAGTTGTGTCTGCGAAAAGTGTGAGTCCTGGCTTTACATACTTTAAACATGATGGAAGGCTAAAATTTCCTCGTTATTCTAGTTTTAAGGCGGGATTAGTGAAGTATTGTGTATTTCATTGAGTAGGTTTCGCAATGTTTAGTTTCTTGCTCTTTTCCAGAAAAAGTACCAATAATCTTCAATTTTTAAGTGCGCAGAGTGTTTCTTCTATTTGTACCTTTGGCAGTTGGTGTTAGTGAGCTGTGTATGAAACATACAAGTCTTTATACTGAACTGCACAGGTGCGAGTTGTCTCCCCAGACAAGGATTTTTTTCAAATTCTATCTCCTTCATTGCGTCTGTTGCGAATTGCCCCTCGTGGATTTGAGTAAGTATCATTCTTTTAAATACCGTAAACTTCGCATGACCTTCCTTCTGTTTATTTTTCATATGCTAGTGAAACTTATCAATTATAACCCGAACAATTTTGGTATGCTATTGTGACAGATTCCCCTTCTCCGATGTGAAAGTTTATCATTGTTATAGTGTTAAAGTCTTTATCTACCATTTGCATTTTGGTGCTTGTTTTAGGATGTCCTCATTTGGGATGGAAGAATTCGCCCAGAAATATGGAATTTTGAAGCCATCTCAATTTGTTGATCTAATTGCACTCGTGGGAGACAAATCTGATAATATACCAGGTCAGATCAACTGTTCATTCAATGGTTAAGTGCCTCATATTGATGATAAAAGTAGTAAGAATAGCATGTAGATATTTCTAAGTGTTTCTGTGCTGTAGCTTATGGGGTGCGAAGTATGACAAATATTGCTTTCTGCACGACATCTTTAAGAATGTTAAAGACATTCATAGGCATGCTACATAATTCATGTCTACAGTCCATTTGAAAACCACCCACTGTTATGAACGAAAATGATCTGCCTGCCTAACGAATTTCCTTGTTTAGGATCCGAGTTTGTAATGATATTCCTGATTCATAGGGGTGCTAGACAATCTTTCAATTGATGACTAGAACTCTTGTTCAATATTGCAATGGGGTAATTTCCCTTCATGAAAGAAAACTTATTTTCTGCATTATGAGTTATGGCTATACAGTTTCAGAAACTTATCTTAAGTCTAAGCCATACATCACATGAATTATTATTATTTTCACTAGTGAACATTTACCAGGGTATAATAACTGTCCCGACGCATGATCGTATGTATATTTATTCATTTGTTTTGTTTCACAACAAAATCATAAAATTTTGATCGACTGCAGGAGTTGATGGAATAGGCAATGTCCATGGAGTTCAGCTGATTACAAGATTCGGTAGGTTCATAATGACACGTGCAGATTATTGCCACTTACCACGTCTAATATTCAATTGATCTTATCGTCGGTAATCCTTTTCCATCAATGATTCCTGAAAATGGTTCTTTTTTCTTTTCAGTATCTACCGTATTGCCCTCTTTAGTTTTCAGTTTAATTTCAGTTTTCTATCGATTTAGTATTCAAATTACAGAAGTATCGACGTCTCATCCTATATACCTCTAATCACTAGGTACTCTGGAAAATTTGTTGCAATGTGTCGATCAAATTGAGGAGGAGCGAATAAGAAAGGTAGTGTAATCATGGGCATGCTTCTTATGCTAGTAGCTTAATTTTAAAACTTCTTACAGATATGGCTCAAAAAGACAGGTTTGTGTTGTGCCTCTAGATTTGAAAATCGATGTATGACTAGCTGATACCTAATTCAATTATTTCAGACATTGATTTTGAACGCTGAGCAGGCCATCTTAAGCAAGAATCTGGTACGTTTTATATTCGTCTGACATTTGCTCATTCAACGACTTATTAGTTAATTTCTTAGTCTAAGCTACTCCATGGAAATGCAGGCGATGCTGCGTTCTGATCTTCCTTTCTACATGGTACCATTTGAGACCAAAGATTTAACGTTTGTCAAACCCGAGGTTAGTACTTGGAAGCTTTTGGATTTGTCGCGATATTTTGTTCATGTTTTATGAGATTGCAATAAATATTATTTGGAACAACTGTATATATATGTCCCTCGTAATACAGGACAATGGAGAGAAATTCACAAGCCTTCTCAGAGCCATCAGCGCTTACGCCGAAGGATTCTCTGCAGATTCTATCATCAGAAGAGTCTTCAATTTGTGGAAGAAGCTCGACGGCAAATGAAATAATCTTGCAGTAGCAGATAACATTTATTACACACACAAAAAACATCCCAAGTAGCATCAGATTTGTGCATTTGTCATGTTTTGGAAGTAGTTATTAGTCCATGGAGAGTTTTTCATATATGAAAAGTCACTTATGATCCGCCAGAAATCATCGAAAATTCCCAGGTATGCGAAATGCAGGGATAATTTATTAAAGGCTTAATTATTTTTTTAGTCCCGTAAGTTAGGGTAGTTGGCATTATAGGGACCTGTATTATACATGTTTGCATAGGGACTTTAAGTTTCGAAAATACTGCATTTTAGGACAATATACGTCCCGACCCGGTATTTTGACCCCAAACCCGCTGACATGGAACCCGACCCGCTGACATGGCTGCTTACTCGCTTTGCAGTTTTTGCGACGGTATTTCCGTCGCTAAAAGGGCCAAAATAATAAAAAAATAAAAAACATTTGCCACGGAAATTCCGACGGATTTTCCGTCGCTAATACCAAAAAATAAAAATAATAATAATTAAACAAAGTTCGCGACGGGATTTCCATCGCTACAGTAAAAATAAAACCTTTTGAACTGTAAGCCACGCCGCTCAGCCCACGATCTTTGTCGGAATTGGATTTGAGCAGTTTGGAATCGGACAAAATTGAAACTTTTCCGTTTTCATCGTTTATGTAAACGACGTTGTTAGCTGAGCCCGTGACGTGGGCGTTTCCCTCGGAGTGCGCCGCCACGTCGTTCGCTCTGGTCTCGGGGGGAAGCGGCACGAGGAACAACCTTCGTGGGTGTTTAGATCGTAGGCGGCGACGGCGGAGATGGGAGGATCAGGACTCTCACGACGGCGACGATGAGACGGACGCGGCGGTGAAGGTCGACGGATAGGCCCAGAAAGGAGGTGTTGGAAGGGAGCGAGGCGTCGGTGAGGAGTGTGGAGACCACGCTGGCGTCGGAGACGGAAACGAGCTTGTCGCTAAAGAGGGAAAATCCGAAATTTTTTTTTTTTCCGTTTTAGCGACGGAAAACCCGTCGGAAAGTCCGTCGCAAACTTTGTTTAATTATTATTTTTTTATTTTTCTTCCGTCGCAAATGTTTTTTATTTATATTTTTTGGCCCTTTTAGCGACGGAAGTACCGTCGCTAAAACTGCAAAGCGAGTAAGCAGCCATGTCAGCGGGTCGGGTTCCACGTCAGCGGATTTGGGTCAAAATACCGGGTCAGGTGTATATTGTCCTAAAAATGCCGTCTTTTCGAAACTTAAAGTCCATATATTGCAAACACGTATAATACAGGTCTCTATAATGTCAACTATCCTAACTTACGGGACTAAAATAATTAAGCCTTCATTAAATTACAGATGATAAAGAAAGATGCGTGCCTCGAGAAGACTAGAATAATATGGCATGACATGAATGATCACAGGTAAATTAATTTTTAGGGTTAAGGACCCGATTTTTAAATTTAGAGATAAGGACCTAAAATTTACGCAAGTGTTATACAGTGTATATAAACTGGTATCAGACTATCGTTTTGTATTATTATACAACAATGAAGTGGTACTGCAGAACGATGAATTGGTACTGCAAAACCATGACGTGATACTGCAGATCCATGAAATGGTACTACTGAAGTGGTACTGAAAAATACTGCTGTATCGGGCTCCTTTAAACTAAAATTTTTTTGACATAGCCTGAAACCTAAATGAAACTTATGTTGGGGCCTAAAACCTAATTGCCCCAAAGTATAAATAATAGATACTTTAATTAATGTACTTGAACGCCCTATATTTTCATATGTTATCAATCGACCCCCTAAATTTGACTTTCAGACAAAAGTCTCTCACTAATTGACTTTCAACCCGACTCGACTTTGACCCACCGGGAATAAAGGGGAGCCAAGTGAATAGCATCAGGATTGACAAATTAATTTATTGCTCTATCTATAGATCTTGGTTGGTCTTACGCGATTTCCATTATTTTACCTAATTTTGTTAAGATTTGGTCAAGAGCAGAGCAGCAGAAGGTAAGGTAGAGAGATTTGTGCTCCAATTGAAGTGTTATTGGTAGTTAATCAGCGGGAGAAGGGGGAGCTTGAAAGGAATATCAAAGCGTTGCTTTTTGCTCTGTATCTCCGTTGTTGGAACCTTGTTTGAGAGGCCTGTATCTTCTTTACTTGTAAGTTTGGTTATTGGCTGTGTGCTGCTTATTCGCAGATCCTTCGCTTTGATGCGTGATTTCTAGGTTAAATTCGATCAGCATTTTGTTCTAAATGCCTGAAATTTTTGATGGTTTGTTCTGCTCCTCTGTTCGTTGATAATTGGTTATTACATGGACATACGAAGTCTGATTGCTCTAGGTTTATGGAAATTTAGCAGCTGGTTCTTGCTTCACGTTACACAGTTCTAGAACCTTCGAATTTCGACATTGTGGCTTGCTCGTCTTTGTGGAAACAGTTTCAAGGTACAGATTCTTGAGGGATCAAATCATGGTGTATAGTAGGATAGACCAACAAATCGCTAATAAACTGTGTTTTTGTGTTGTTTCTTTTGCCTAACGCCACCCACCTTGCTTGTTCGAATTCTGTCGTGTCGTTTTATGCATCACTTCTGAACAGTAAACGTGAGCAGGTTACCGCATTTCAAGTTATTTAAGAGCCGAAAATCTGTTCTTTCCTTTCCTAGCAATAGAGCTATGTTATAATATTCCCAAATGGCTCTTCGCTATGACTTACTAGAGCTATACTACTGCACCACCAGCCATGTTTCATCTTTCCATTCGTCTGTGCGTGTGACTTCTCATCATCTTTTCATCCATAATCGTTCATAACATCGTTTAAGTTCAACACAGTCATTATCCAATAATCCTTGGCCTGTCCAAGTGTTCATTTCTTGTATCATGCCCAAAATCAGGCCATAAAATTCATTACGTCAGTGAAATCTCTTTTCTAATGCAGGGAACTCTTTTTTTCGCCCAATGGCAGCCATAGAAAACGCAGCGACAATAACTTCGCCCCATCGAAGATCTCAGCCTCAAACCGCCTTTTCTCAGTCCCCGCCGTCGACTACAAGGCAGCACCCGAAAATCGATGAGCTGGGCAGCTGCTCGACGCTCGTTCAGAGGCACCGTTTCCTTCTTACAGCGCTCTTCCTCCTTGCATTTCTGTGCACGGTCTATCTCTACTTTGCAGTGACGCTCGGTTCGAGCGATTCGTGCTCGGGCCTTAGTGGCGTCGAAAGAGCGACTTGTCGGTTGAAGGCGGGTGAAGCCCATTCGTCCAATGGGAAACTTAGGTTCCTTTAGGCTTCGTTTGGTTCGTGGATTTCGACGTGGAAAAGAAAAGAAAAAGCGTTATTGTACGACACGTGAACCGTAATGTACTCGATGCTTATCACCACACTTTTCTTTTCTTTTCCGCGTCGATTTCCGCGGACCAATCGCACCCTTAGTGTTTGAGATATTCAAGAATGTTGTTATTTTGGAGGTTATAGGCTATAGCACGTAGTTGACCCAAAAGAAGTGTTGTGTTTTCTTTTTTCTTTTTATGGATATCTTTGGTCTGATTCTTGTTTGTCGTAGCCTGTAGGATGAAAGCTTTACTGATTTTCTTTGTTGTTTTATTATTATTTTCTTTAATAAGTATGGATTTGTCAGTTAGGATGAATTTTTAAAGTTATAATTACTGTTTTGGCCTTTTATTTTTTCCATTAATTTTACTAATTTGATTTATCATCATTTTACCTTAAATGTTTTAGTTATTATATCATTTATTTTAATTAAAATGTTTTACAAAATAAAAATTGTAATTTTATAAATTAAACATTTAAATTACTCCCTCCGTCCCGCTAACTTTATCACATTTTTCGATTTCGGGCGTCCCACTAATTTTATCACATTTCCTTTTTGGTAAAAAACTATCATCAACAATTAATATAATAATATTAAATATTCTTAAAAGACGTGTCAAAATATACACTTTTTTACTTTTTGATTGTACTATATTATTATAATAATAGAACTTTAATATCCGTGCGACCAAGAAATGTGGTAAAAATGGTGGGACGGAGGGAGGATATATAACTTAAATATAAAGTTACATTATAGCACAATGTGCATAATTACTAATTAACAGTTAAGGCAACCAAGCGAAATCAAAACCATGACTTGATATATTATCATGAGGTCATGACCCAACAGCCTAACCCAACAACCCTTCATAAAATGAATTTTGGACTGCCTGAAATTTTGATTTTTGGATTAAATAAATTAAAATGAATGCAATTTTGACGTTGATAAATTATGATAATAACATTAAAATGTGATCGGGAAAAAAAAATCAACCGAAAAAAGCCAAATTCATAACCACATTGCGTTTTTTAATAATCTTTTAAATCTCTAACCATCTGTTAATAAGTAAAGCATAGGATATCAAAGCTCGCATTGAAACATAGGATGCATGTAAGTAGTAGTACCACAATCTCCAAGCACAATTTTCCCAATGATCAACATTATCTTCCTCAACCAATAATTTGCTCGAATAATCTCCCATGTCGAAAAACGTCTGAACGTCCTCGGGAAAACGACTCCTCCTCGAATGATCCTCGAACTTGTTTGAAGATCGTCACAAAAACCCCAATGCCGATGACTTGGCACTTTCCCGACCGAAGAGGCTTAGGTTTGGATCGGTAATAATACTACTGCCTTCAGGCTCGGGATTAGGGTTGGGATTATTCGAGGTGTTACGATGGCTGAGCCACTTTTCGTATCGACTTAGGTCGAAATTTGTGACTGCGGTAAGTCCTCAGTATTCGATCGCTGCGATATCGTAGGCCATCGCTGCTTCTTCTTGAGTACCTGCATTTAATTTGTGACGTTATCAAAAAAGAATTGAATAATTAAGTACGTAAATTCGAGGTGTTACTGCAGTATAATACTCATAAGTGTACAAAACTATCAGTCAGTCATCCGTCTGATAAATTTTATGAATATGTACCTCGTAGAATAATGCTTTTACTTATATATACATGTTTGGTTGAGAGCACCACATTTTTTACCATCGTTTACATATTATTTTATATGTATTACATACCATACCACGTGTCTGTGTGGTACCTAATTCCTAAATATTTTATGTGATATATTTGTAAGCATCACGTGCATGCAATATGTACCACAATACGTTTCTGTATATCAAAATTTCTTATATGATGTACCTTCGTCCAAGCAGGTTCCTTGTGTAAAAATTTTATTCCACAAGGTACTCATGACAAGGGACTAATCCGTCATGAGTTTTCATTCATGGCATTAAATCTTCCATTGATCAATTAAAATGATTGACTTAAAAGAAATGTCTTCAATAAACATTTTGTAAAATGGGGAACACACAATTATTGTGGTTCACCTAACTTACCAAAACATTTAAGGGGACTTTTCATTTCAGGCCCGTCGGAAGTTTCATTTATGATTCATGCACTGCCAGGAAAAATTTAGTTTTAAGGACCCAATTTCTGCAGTACCACTTCATTGCTCTGAAATAACAATACGTTGAAATTTTGTAACACAAAACGATCATCCGGTACCAGTTAATGATCATTCGATACCAGTTCATTTCTGCAGTACCACTACATTGTTCTCAAATAACAATATGTTGAAATTTTGCAATACAAAACGATCATCCTATACCAGTTCATATAACTTTTATATCACTTTTTTCAGTTAGGTCATTATTTACAGAAATTGGGTCATTTAATCTAAAGTTTTTTTGACAGGGCTTGAATCTTAAATTAAGCTTCCGACGGGCCTGAATTCAAATATACCCAACATTTATTCATTTTTCTTTTATATATAGCTGTCTTATCAGTATTAGATTTAGATACTCAAATCTGTCATATGCAAGCGATTTGACTTGCAATTGCAACAAGTTAAATATATACATATAATATAGACAAATATTTCCACGTTAGAAAGCTCTATCCATTGGTGAAGATAAGATGGACAGAACTGTAATGTTATGTCACCATGCATATGCTTTTGCATGTTGCCTTCCACGTCAGATATCATTTTCGAACCACACAAACACACAAATATATATATATATATATACTAGTGTACATGGCCTCACAATGTGCGGCCGATGTTAATAGCAGCCCGTCCATACTTGGGAATATGATTGTAGTATGTTTAATATTCACATTAAACTCAGAATTTATAGTTAACATAGTGAAGCTATCTTTAGAAAGCAAATTGAAGCATATAGTTAACATAGTAACAGAATACATAGAAGCACACGCTTAACCAATTTACTGATGTGAAGGTCCAAATAAAACATACTACATAAAGACTTACGCACCATAGATGATATTCAACCTTAAGACAAGGTCAAAATCTAACATACTACATAAAAACTTACACACCATAGATCGCATTGAACTTCATAAGACAGAGGGGTGTTACTTGTGCTATTTATAAACACAACAGCAGAACATGAAAACAGTTAAACCCTTGCACTTTTACTTTGGCATGATGTATCATGACCTGGGGAATCAATTGCTTTCCTTTTTCCTGATGATGATTCCGTTCGTTCGCCTAACGAAGACGGTTCTGAAGCTGTAGAAAGTCGAGCGATAACAGTATACAAAGTTGATGGTCCAGCTCTTGATGGGTATTGATATACTTTTATATGGTATAACGATTGCATGCCTTGCAATGTGCTATTGATCACTTGAGCGTCAAATTTACCTTCCTGAATAAATACGCGTAAATAATGAAAAAAAAATGTACTGAGAAGATTTAGTTGGTAAATAATTCATATGCCATATGTACCTTTTCTTCGTATTCGATTATGTCTTCAACTGTAAAACCTAACAGCATTTCAGCTTCATTTTCCTCAATCATTGCTAATATGCTATCCGTTTCATCAGATAAAGTAATCCGAAAGCGTAGCCTGCATAGACAATAGTGTATGCTAGAGTTACTCGGCACACAGGACATATATTTAGTACTCTTACCTTGGCAATGGTGATTGGAATTCTTTGTTGCAGTATAAACATGTGAAATCACATTTGTATAACGCTCCACAGTTTCTTCGACATTCTGGGCAAATCATGAGATATAGTGGTTGCTCTATATCCGCAATTTGTGCTGTAGCTGCTGTCCAGAAAGATTTAACCTACGAAAGATGTAAGAAGATTCAATTTGTAATAATAAGGATGGTTGAAAGGGTTCTATATCTTACTATTATGATGCAATGAATCGTTACCGGGTATTGTGAGCCCGTTATATGGTTCAACTTTTTAACCTGTGCTGATATTGGACGCTGAATAATTTGCTTTGCTTTTTCGTGCAATCGTTGAGAGATAGCTTCCTTCACATAATCTTTGTTATCGTCCAGCCTCGAAGAGAATTCAAATAGTCATATTACGTGTAAGATAATGCTTGATGGGTAAAAATTGGAAGGTAAGAAAATGTGTTACTTTACGGGTTACGTAGAGAACTCACCATTGCTACAATTCAATAGTTTCCAATATCGGAGGATTATATAGTATAGTAGTGCTACCTGTGGTGCCAACTGAGATTCCTGCATAAAGTGATAAAAATAATGAATATATTTTACAGAGTTCATGTTCGAATTTAGTGGTGCCTATACCTTTGAAGGTATTGACCGAAAGTCTCATAGCCAAGATAATTGGTAGTTCATGAACGTGCTCGACGAGGTAAGGTGCTTCAGACTCCAAATGTTCTTCCCACAAGGTTAGTCGCATAGGCCTTCGCCTACGTCAAGATATCACATTGTGTGTATTGGATATAGATTTGTATTGATAAAAATTTGTAAAGTTACTTACTCTTGATTGACAATTACAAATTCTTGCAATCTTCGGCCTTCGGATGTTGTGTGAGTTTCCAAAACATCAATCACTGAACTCAATATATCTGCATAAAAATTAATATAAATGCATTCGATGAATAATAGGATAATTGGTAAGATAATCATATATCAATAGTACAAGACTTGAATAATGTCTAAATAGTGATAACTTACTAATTCGATTAGCGACAACATCTGTGACTTCATAGCACGTTCTGAAAGGCGATATTTCATACATATTTTCGAGCGATAGTTGGCTTTCCTCTGGAGCCTTCTTGACATAAGAAGATCTGTTAGTAAGTATTCATATTGCGAATCTACAAGCGGTGACCAAGCTTGATTGAGATCGCAAATTTGGCTATGACCAATGTAGTACGTGTGGTAAAGCTGCAATAGATCGTTCATTCGGTCAATCTCTTGTTCGTAGATGATACACTGCATTTTTGTGCGCTGCGAAAAATATTAGTGTGACAGCATATAATCGAGAAAAAAGGAAAACATTATGTCCAAAGATTTAGATATCTACTTGCTCATCGGCAATAACAAGCTTGACATATCTAGTGTTTCGTCTCACTGTACGACGTATGGCGGTCTTTTCAAGAATTGCTACCTTTACGTTCCAATATTGGTCTTTCACTGGTAATGCAGCTAGCGAGACATAGTGCCTCAGCATCATCCTGAAAATGTAAATATGGGAATAATTAAAAATAATTATGAACAGATACTATAGGCAACAAAGCGTAATTCTCGATCTTTTATTTACCCTTTAAATGCTTACCATGTTTGTGGACTGTTTCATGTGCATAAGTTTCTTATATTTGTGATGTAAGTTGCAACACTTCATCGTACACAATGTTTTTTGTTCGATTAGTTGGATGATCTCCCGGTAATAATGGGCGGATTAAAATCTTCAAGTTTTGAATGGTTCTAGCTCTTGATAGTGCTACATATAATTGTCCATGTGAAAACACGGGTTCCTCTAAGTAATCCCAACATAATCTAATGTTTGTCCCTGAAATTTGTTAATTGTCATTGCAAAACATAAACGTATTGGAAATTGTTTGCGTTTGAAAGGAATTGATGATATTCTATTTACTGGACTTTCTAATGTTATTCTTGGAATGAAAACTACTTTTCCAGCAAAAGCGCATTCTGAAATTTGAGCATATATTTTCAAAGCCTTTACAAATAAGGTGAGTACCATTACATAAACCTTCGTTCGGATTAATCTTTCGAAGCAACATAATTGGAACGTTTCTTTTTAGTGTTAATTTGTAAGGCGGGAGTCCTGATGGAGTTAGAGAATGCAAAAGTTCTTCATGATCCGGCATGTTATATGAACTATCACTTGTATCCCTACTTATTTATATGAATTGTTCACCCGAAAATCTTTTTATCATAATATCGTTTATTTCATGCACAAATTCATTTCTTGAGGTTAATATTGCCCTTTTTGTAAGAATCTCTTCGCTTATAATGTTATCATATTCTGGAAACACGGCATTGATTAACGTATTCAACGAAGATTCATCATTTTCAAAAGCAATATTAGTAGACATCGGAATTTCTATGTTGCCATCTTCATCTACATCTTCAATACCATTTCCAACTCTTAAAAGATAATTTGAAAATTCCATATAGCTGCCCTCATATTTTTATGAAGTCTGATTTTTTGAAAGTGTTTCCATAATGGAGATGATACGATTGACGCTTCGATAATATCATCTTTAGAGCCTCCTGGAACAACTGGCAGTGTTTGGCGGAAATCTCCACCGAATACAATTATTTTACCTCCAAAGTGGTTATTATTATCCATGACGTCCCTTAAGATTTGATCAAATTTCTCAAGTGCATAACGCTTTGCCATCGTAACTTCGTCCCAGATGATTAGTCTTGCTATTTTTAATAGGTAAGCTAGTGCGCTTAGTTTACTAATATTGCAAGATTTTTCATCGTTTTCATCTAATGGAATTTTAAATCTTGAATGCGACGTCCGACCTCCTGGAAGAAGTAAAGCTGCTACACCTGAAGTTGCTGTTGCAAGGGCAATATGTTTTCTTGATCTGACTGTTGCTAGTAAAGATATATATAAAAATGTTTTCCCAGTACAGCAGGCCATCAAGGAAGAAAATTTTTTATATTCCATGGTCGACGCAAAACAATATTTGGTCATAGGCTTTTTTTTTTCCTCATTAAGCTTAGTGAATGATAAAATATCTTCGTTTGGGGTTGTAATATTTTGCTCAGCTTCTAATTCTCGGCTAAGATTACTTTGATTCATCATGATTATCTTAGCTATAAAAGGGAAATCTTCGATTTTTTCCCCATTGACTGAAGATGGCAAATGATAATATCTATGACTGCATTGTATTTCTGTTTTACTTAAATTGTTCGTAGTTGCAATATCTTCAGATAAGTGGTCTTCGAATGTAGTCCATAAGCTAGTCGGATTATTTGGAGAACAATATACAAGGATTGTAGCGAACAATTGTCTTAGCGCAGCTGGCATTAAATAATGTGTACTTTCATGTAAACATTGTTCAACCGTATCGTAGTTTTCTAACAAACCCATTGCACCGCTTGCTTCTCTAAATGTTTGGAATAGTTTTCCCTTTACAGTTTTTAAATTTTCGAAGGACGTGGGTCTTCGTGCATGCAATAATAAAAGCCTCAAGTAGAACCTTTCTCCTTCGGACGGATGACAAGCTACAAGACGACCAACTACTTCACGTTTTTGTCGTTGCTTCCATTTGCTTACATTTCGTATCCAAGTAAAGTATTCTGGGAACTCGACATACAAACAATTTCTGGATATTGCAAAATCATCGTAGGTATTCATATGGAAAAATTCAGTTAACATTGTTCGCTTAACTTTAGGGTTGGAAACCAATGTTCGTAGAGATTGATTTGGCGTAAACGATATTACTCGTTCATTCTCCAGGTGAATGGGTAAAGATATTATAGGCGGTTGTATATGATTCATATCGAAGCTAAAAATTCTCCAAACAGCTTCGGGTGGAGATATCCATCTTGCGCTCTGAAAATTTTTTATTTCATCTAATTTCATGTTCGTTCGAATCTAACGAATACAAAATTTTATCATGACCTTTATAAATATATTTGTAGATATATTTAATCGCCTGAATGGTTGAGCATATTTCAACATTAACATGACAATTAAATTTTTATAACAGATATGGGTTATATGGAACCACCCATCGATTGTCTAGATTTGAACCTCTAATATTAATGAAACGGCCATTATTTCGACGGCGGTACATAGGATATGCATTTTCGTTACACGTCGTCATTTCGGAGAAATTTTTCGGGTACTTAAATTTGCATTGGTTATTATTTTTCATGCAACTGCATGATGGATCAAGAATACCGCATGGACCATGTACCATATGTTTCCTTACGAGATGAAACAAATGCGGACTATCATTTGGGTCAGGTATTTCAACGCACACTATTTCATCAAATGCAGCAGGAGAAAATAGTTTCGAGGACTGATTTAATATGATTAAAAAGTGAACATGTGGTAAACCTCTCTTTTGGAATTCTATTACATACGTATATGCGATCACATTGCCAAATATATATTTTTTTAGTAACTCATTTTTTAGAACCTCAAGCTTTGCCCGGAATATTCTGGCCACAATATCTGGCCTATTTTGGACTTCGTCAGATGGTAAGCATAGAGCTTTTATTTCTGGCCAATTAGGATTCGTCGTCATGGTTAGAAAAATATCTGGTTTACCGAATCTTTGCACCAGAATTAAGGCATCTAAATATCGTTTTCGCATATCTCTTGGACCACCAATAAATGAGGTTGGCAATATTACACGCTTACCAATTTCTATGCCTCTCTTGTATCCATGAGAAATACTATCTAGCAAACCTTGGTAAACCTCTCGTCATAGACGACTTTGTATTTCCTCATTTTTATAGAAATCCAATCTTGAGGTTTCAATCTTTATGTACATATCAACAACATATTGTTGAAATAGTCTTCCAGTGTGAAGTAAATATGAGTGATCATTTTTTCTTATCTGTAATTTATAGCAATAGTATTCACGACATGATACATGCAAACTTCGATGCATCTGTGTTCCTGAACCTGTATCAACTCTTTTAGTTAGTATATACGTTTAAACCGATAAATTTATATTGTAGTTTATAACCGATAACTATACCAACCTTGAGATTCAGCCAACAAGTCGTCGTTAACGTCTCTGTAATCTGTTATATGAAAATTAACGTTTTTGCTGTCTAGCGGATGATCATTGCTACATCTATTTATTCTTGAAATATTACGATGCCAACCGGGTTCTCCGTTAGGAAACAATAGAGGATATTGTAAAGGATCATAGCAACCGTAATAATATTTGATAACTTGAGGCTGATTATTCATAGGATAAACTTGAATGTGTGGAGTGACATCCCTATTTTGGTTTTCTGATTCTAACCATATTCCTGCAACTTGCGAGGTAGTCGGTTTGTCATAAACACGCTGATCGATTAAGGGATCCATATGTAAAGTGATTTTATACGAATCTAGACTCTCTACGTTAATTAAGTTCTGGAAGAAATTTGCATATGGATTATTTTTCATGACACCAGTAAATACTTCAATAGCTTCCTTTTTAAAGCTCGAGTTAGTAGACAAGCGATTTGATATTTCATTGTCGGTGTCAAAAAAATATAACTGGAGGTGCCTCAAACCGTCACTACCAATTGGCAACAGGTGATTTATGAAATGATACAATTGTCCTTGTACCCGAAATGTGTATATACCATGATTTCGTTTTGCTAATGTTTTGTCGTAATGCACTCCCATTGAGGTGAATGCGAACATGTTATTATAGCAGCGTATGAAAGTACGTATATGTTTGCATAACTCTGTATCTTCTAAGTATAAGCTCACTAATTCGGGGGGCATTTCAGTTTCAAGCAATGTCACTTGTCCTAACGAACAACAAAAAGATGGTGGTTCCAAATATACTCGAATTGCACTGCAGTATAAGCATTCAGTGGTAGGAGGTAGCAAATCGGGTTCAATATTTTGAAGAATTGAATATTGATTTTGAGCATTTGCACTATTTCCTAATTTTCTCCTCTGAACGCGTAAACGGTGTTTTTTCCGCATCCTTTCTTCAACACTTATATGTTTTCTTTTCCGATGGTGTGAAATATTATTCATTTTCTATACTAAGTTGGCAATATTTAAACTAAATAATTGACGTAAGTATCAATGTTACGTCAATTACATACCTGATTTAATCCGAACGGAGCTTCGGACGTAGCAGTTATCGATACCTAAAACAATGGAAAATAATTCCGATAAATATGATTGGTTATAAGTAATGCAAATCGAATCGAACAATGTAGCCGTAGGCCAGAGCATAGCATATAAGTGGAAAATCAACAAATCTGAGTGATAAAGTTGAGAATTAAGATAGAATACTTTTTAATAACATGAGCCAATAATATCAATCTGAAGCGAACCTTGTCAGCAAACGTAGAAAACAAATGCTAAAACTGATAATCAGCAAATTATATGAGAGTTATCGAATTTTAGTTTACCCATCATATTGTTTCCCACCGTCTGGCCAACCAGTTTTCTCACTAATTACCAACTGAGATTTGATTATAAATATGTTAATGTTAGCCCTATAATTATAGAATTAAGCGAAGTTATGGAAGAAATAATTGAAATCACCGAAGCAACCAAACATAGAAAAGTTAACCTTTTTTTAAATTTTTTAAAAAATGGAGTCTTTGTTATAAAAAAACTAAGGCATAAACATGTCTCCTTCTTTATTATACATCTTTCATTGGAAGGATAAAGTCTTTCTTCCAGTTATATGGATAAAATGTTAACGTGGACCCTATGGGAAAATGAAACCCAAAAAATAAGAAGCAAACGTTAATATAAGTGCGTGGGTGGGAAAAAAATTCTACAATGACTGTGCAACGAAAACCTTCATTTGTAAATAAGAGTACAAATAAAACAAAACAAAGACCAAGTGGATTTCAAAACAAAGACCAAGTGGATTCGTCCTCAATTAATATATATTATATATGATATTAATATTTAATAACATTTTCATTTGACATGGCTTAACACATGTACAACAATCCATCACAGCATGCAAAGAAAACGATATAAAGAACCAGTATATTAGTGTATGTTATGCCAAACTAAAACAGTAAACAACTAACGAAATAATTTAATATTGCAACAGTTAGCACGGACTACTGGAGTGGAATATAATATCGATAATATGTGAAAGAATCTATCGTCCGCGCTTACCCATAGGAGGAATTTTAACAGTGAGTTGAATTGACTGAGACGATAGAATCTTATGTCCTAGTTAGGGTTTTTGTTCCTGAGCTTAGTGGGGTTCGGCCTTTTTAATTTAAGTTGGTGGAAAGAAGACTATTCTAGGTCATCCTTCAGTTTTCTTCCACGAGGCAACGGAGGCAACCGCCCCACAACTCTACGCCTTACAGTGACGGTCGCCTTGGAGCCGCCTCTGCCAAGGTAGCCGCCTCTAAGTGCTCAGAGACGATCTACCGTCACCTAGCGTGCCTCAAATTAGTATGGTGAAACCTCTTCAAATCGTCCTCTTACACTCATATAATGTTGTAAAAATTAGGCCGCCTAGGCGCTGGTCGGCAGCCACCGTGGCAAAAAGAGCCTAAACGGGCGAATTAATCGGCAACCTGACTAATCGGCTTATTATACCGATTAATCATTATTTATAAAAAAAATTAAAAATAAAATTTTTACTTAATGATAAATCGGGCTAAGCAGGCATAGGCCTGCTTATCTGATCCCAATTATACGAGGCAAGCACCTACTGCATGCGAAGATGTGGTATGCTTGATATAGAAAGCATTTTGGCTTTCTTTGCACTATCCATCCGGTGTGGTGACAACATCAAAGTTTGATACAATGCTTATTCATTGTTGGGTCGCTGCTTGTTGCTTTGTTGGGCCGATCACAAAAACATATTAGAATTGAAATAAAAATTGTTAAAACTGAAATAAAATATATTAAAACTGAAATATTAAACAATATAAACTAACATATACAAATTGAATATAAAAAATAGTAAACTGAAATAACACTTAATTAAACTAAAATATTCAATGGAAAATTTTATTTAGAATGTTTGGAAAATTTATAATATTGGTATATTTGTTCGGTAGAAAAACAAAAAAATTTAATATACCGACTAGTTTCCGCCTAGAAACCGCCTAGCCCGTTTAGGCGCTAGGCTCCCCTCGAGCGCCGACTAGCGCCGAGCAAATTTTATAACATTGCTCATATCCAAACCAAATCGCCGCCTCTCGACAGTACAGACAACACGTAATACATATTAATTCCATGTTGTTTATCCCAAATAAGAATTCCAAATACCCCAATTATCTAACTACTAATCTCATAGAAAACCCACAAGAGGTTATGTTAGCATAACAAAACACACATATTAAACCAAAGAAAAAATTAGCCAAAAGCATATATTATACCTTAAATTTTGAAGATGATATCGCCCCTAGTTTACGTAAAATATGGAGGATGCAAAGGCGAGGGAGCTACTGTTTTTTTTACCTTTCATGTATGTAAAATATGGAGAATGCAAAGGCGAGGGAGCTACTGTTTTACCTTTCATGTATATATCCAAATGAGGCACGAGTATTGAGTAAGCAAAGATGGGTACACGTATCGAACCTACTAAATAGAACAGGTAAACCTATGAAATAAATGAAGGACACGTGTACAAAGTCATCAACGTCAATAGTGACTAAGCCACTGATTTTTTACCTTTTCATGTACATATCTAATGAGGTACGGTTATTGAGTAAGCCAAAATAGCACACGTGTCCAACCTAGTAAATTAGTAAAATAAATAAGGGTTAATTATCAGTCAGGCTCCGTTAACATGTTTAAGTAGGGTTTAGGCCCCAATAAAATTTCAGTAAGAGTTAAGGACTTACTTTTATGCGATATGACATATATACCCTCTAACAGATGCGAAATTTACAAGCCTTTGCCATCGTCTTCTCCAACGAGCAATTTTCGCTGCAAGCTCGAATCCTTTTAAAAAAAACTTCAAGCTCTTGTTTTGCTAATTTGCAGCTTTAATTGTCAGAAATCGTTGATATTGTAGCAGAAAATGATAAACATAAATTGTTGAGATTGAAAAAAAATCTTCAAAAGATCTATGGAAGCTAGAAAAAAACTGCTACATACAAATAACAGAAATCGTTGAGACTGTAGCCGAAAATATCAAAGTTTATGACCAATATGTTGAAATTATTGTTAATTTGATCGTTGGTATGATTTGTATATCTAATTTGCAGCTTTAATCGTCAGAAATAACGAATATTAGTCAAAAATAACAAATGTCTTATGTTTAATAGCAAATGTTGACTTAGAAGTAACACGACGCTGAAAGGTAATAACGCATGCTTTGTCGTAAATAACGCATTCTGTATACAAGTAATGGATCGAAATGGATAAAACGAAAATCACAAACGACGCTAAAAAACAAATGAAAACTGCATAAATCTCCGCGTTATTGACTCAATAAGGTAAAATAGACTTCAATTTCTCATGGGTACCTCGAATTTATACCGATTAGTTGCAAGAAACGGATATTATATTTTCCCTAAATCGTATAAAAAGAAATACTTATAACATAGCCAAAAATAACAAATGTCTTATGTTTAATAACAAATGTTGACTTAGAAGTAACACGACGCATAAAGGTAATAACGCATGCTTTGTCGTAAATAACACATTCTGTATACAAGTAATGGATCGAAATGGATAAAACGAAAATCACAAACGACACTAAAAACAGATGAAAACTGCATAAATCTCAGCGTTTGTGATTGAATAAAGTTTTTCCGTCCTCAATTTCAGATGGGTCTTACTAATAAAGACGATTTTTTTATGATTGAATGAATCGTGCTTCCACTCCCAAATCAAAAATTTCATTCAGAAACCAATTCAAGGTAAGCCGAACAAGGTAAAAGCGACTAAATAAGATAAAATCGAATCAAACGAGTCTTAATATTAAAAGAAAAAAGCAAGTCGATAATTGAAATTGAGAAAAATTAGCTTTCTCCAAGACTAAAACGTTTTTTAAGTTAGTAACAATTTACCCAACAAATATAACACATATACATGTAAAAAAAACACTTTATTGAGAATATTCTAGAAGGTTCTGGACCGCAGAGAATTTAACAGAATTGTCAGAGAATATTTACAGGACTTTCTCAAAATTGTACTACGTTAATTGGAAATAATAACACATGTTACGTAAAAAAAACAACACGAACTCAACTAATAACACATTGATCAATACTGATACCTCATAAATGCTGTTCAGTACCACGTCAATAATTCGATTAATTCGTACAAAAATACACTTTTATTTTGGATGTTTAATATGAATGTTCATGTAAATATATAATTTGATGAAGTTTGATCACCACATTTCTTTAAAAAACATTAAGCGAAATTTGATGTCAATAGACGAATATTGATCTCAATAGATATATAAATATATAGTCCTTCATTGCAAACATAGACTATCACATCTTTCAATGGAACATAACATTATGAATTGCATTACGAACATGTTCAAACATCAATATTAAAGTACTAATAACATTTATAGACCACAAACACAAAATACTAAGTTCAAAACCCTAAATCCGAGGTCCGAAACCCTAAACCCTAAACCCTAAACCCCGAACCCAAAATTTTTTTAAGGTTGTAGAAATACCTGCACAAGTCGTGGATCGTTCTCCCAAAATTTCATGTCGTAAACCCTTAATCTTAACCTCGAACCCGTAAGTCCTAAACCCCAAAAAGTATCCAAAAACCCCAGCGCATAGACGATAACAAATTATCCAGAAACCCTAGTGCATAGACGGCAATTTTATAACAAATAACACTCTATTGGTGACAATTAAACCCTTACGGGTACCAAATTAAACTGTCCAAATTTTTTTTTAATTTCCCGCCGAACAGAGAAATTCTACGATGGCGCGAGAAACTTTAAGGCTATGGGTCTCTCGAATCTACGTGTATTACCTTCAATTTCAACTAGAAACATGCTTCGATTTGCAGATATTTTTATTGTTTGCGTCGACAAAATTTTAAGATTCCGTCCCGTCACCGTTGCGCTCGTGAGATCCACAACAGAAAAATCAATATTAATTTGTAAATGGGTCTTAACCAAGACAACTATCGATATTATTACATGTGATAAACCCGAATCAAAGAAATTGCTAAGATTGCAAATGCTATGACCGTATATGTTGAAATTATCGTCAATTTCATTTGAATGTTGATAAGTTTCACAAAAATAACAAATGTCTTCAGGGTAATAACAAACGTTGACTCAAAAATAACACATCGCTGAAAGGTAATAACGTCTTGTTCGTCGTAAATAACACATTCTGTATACAAATAATGGATTGGGATAAAAAGAACGAAAATCACAAACGACACTAAAAAACAAGATGAAAACTGCATAAATCACGTCGTCATTGACTCAATAAGGTCAAATAGACCTCAATTTCTCATGGGTAGCTCGAATTTATACCGATTAGTTGCAAGAAACGGATATTATATTTTTCCTAAATCGTGTAAAAAAGAAATACTTATAACATAGCAAAAAATAACAACTGTCTTATGGTTAATAACAAACTTTGACTTAGAAGTAACACGTCGCTGAAAGGTAATAACGCATTGTTTGTCGTAAATAATAAATCCTGTATACAAGTAATGGATCGAAATGAATAAAACGAAAATCACAAACGACACTAAAAAATGGATGAAAACTGTATAAATCTCGGCGTTATTGACTCAATAAGGTAAAATAGACCTCGATTTCTCATGGGTACCTCGAATTTATACCGATTACTTGCAATTTATGTCGACATCTAGATACGATTTATCATTATGTTTTCGAATTTGCACCCTAATTAGACAAGCAAATTCTACCTTGTGCATCGTAGATATCATAATGAATCCAACATGACATGTCGAATCGGTTGGATGGGTCAATCGAATTTTTTTGTGCTCGATTCAGTGTAAGAAAAATGAGTTCGAAAAAAAAATTCTGTTGATAACGTTTTGCAGTAGCAAAGTAACACTATATTGTTGAAAAATAATGTATTTGTTTTCTAAAGTAACAATATGTTGTAACTGTGTAACATATAATGAAATAAAAGTAACGCTTCATATAGTACCAAAAAAGCATGTCGTGACTTTCGCTGGAAAAAAGAGCAAAGGGTATTTTCGTCAAATTCTATTTTTGGGTCCTTTACTCGATTTTTACAAAAAAAGCATGTCTGTTAAACTTATTCAATTTCTGACAGGATCTGACGGATAAATGGAAACTTTAGGAGGGCCTGAACTAAAATCTTCCCAATAAATAAAGGGCACAGGTACAAAGTCATCAACGTGAATAGTGACTGACCAAACATACACAGTACATAAAATGTTAGATTCCGTCGGTTCTAGGTAATAGCCTCACTAACAATAATTTTTTTTTAAAATTCAACTAACGAATGAACGTACTGTCAACTTGAAAGATACCGAACAATTCGTACTTATATGTATTAAGATATATATATATATATATATATATGTATTAAGATATATATATATATATATATATCTGTTACTATTATAAAAGAGAGAATATGGCAGGTTTAACATAAGAGTAATTTGGAGAAAAATACCTAATTGAAGTTCAGTCTTATGAATCAGTCCCTCCGGCTTTTATTTTGGGAATAGGTACTGACACCAAGCACAGAGATAGTTTTAACTCCCTTGTGTTCAAGTTACAATATTACCCTTTCTTTCCCAAATAAAATTGCAGCATATGAAACGTGAGTAAAAATCCTTCACTGACTCAATACAAGCTCAATTTCATCACTGAGTAATCACATCTTCCGCTAGCTCAATTTCTCCTCGTCCGACTAGCTACCCACAACCACAGAATAAATATCAAGGAATTCGTTTATTTTCCCGAGTTTTGTTGGTTTTCCCCAAAAATGCGAAATTAATTGGCATTTGTATCTCAGCATATGGCTTGTTGGTTTATGATGAGTGTGCTGGAAACGAACTTTCTTTTTGCAATATGATTGAAGGTCCAGACTACGTAGCATGAGACTGGAGCTAAGTTTTCTTTGAGTTATTTCTGAGCTTTATATGGATGGCTTTATAGAATTAACTGGGGTGTTTCGTTATTCCATACCTTTGTTCAAATATATTTCAGTCATGAGGTGAAGATGTCAAGTTGGAAAATGTTTGATAACGAGTGGAAGATGTCAACGACGGGGGCACAATAGACGTTCGTGCAAATAACTAATGCCCTAGCGCTATTTAAAGATTGGCTCAGTTTGGATGCTAGCAAGAAATATAAAGATCAGATTTGGAACGTATTTTCATTCAGATTTGTGCAGACTTGATATGGTTTCTTTTGGGATTGTAATGGTGTTTTCCGCTGAAATTTAACTTGCAAATGCATCCATTCGCCAGAAATTACCTAAATTGAGAGTACAATACCTAATTTAAGGCAAAAAAAATACTTACATTTATGCATAAAATACTTGGGAATTGGGTCGAAGTATCCAGGTATAAAATGGTGAGTTTTATGAACATCTTACATAATAAGGACATTGATCTTCATCAACAATATAAAATGGTTCATTACAACAACAATTTTTGTGGAATGCATGCCGCCCCCTCTCAAAAGTATTTATTGTATGAGAATCTGTATTTATATGATAAATCAAGGATTTGAAGTGAAAATGTAAGTATTTTGTGTTCGAATTCAGGTATTCGACAGATTATGTAGGGCTACTAGAAAAATCCTAGTTTTTTCATGTTTTGGTGATTCATGTCCTTAACACTTGATATGGTTCATTAAAACAACAATTTTTGTGGAATGTATCTCGCCCCATTTCAAAAGTATTTTTCGTATGTAAATCTGTATTTTATTAAATCAAGTATTTATAGTCCAAATTTAAGTATTTTGGGTTCGAATACAGGTATTCGACAATTTGATTAAAAACCATCATTTTAGACTTAGATAACTCGACCATATACACGAGTAGTTAATGCATATAGATCAGTATTTGTGGCCTCAAATTAGATACTTCTGGTCTCGATTTAGGTATATTACTTAATTCAAGTATTTGACCGTGAATGAATGTGAAGTTGCTAGAAAACTCATTTTATGTTTTTTTATGATGGGTAATGCCCTTAATATGTAAGATGATTAAAAACCATCATTTTAGACGTAGATAACTCGACCACATACACAAGCATTTTATGCATAAAAATCAGTATTTGCTGCCTCAAATTAGGAACTTGCGGTCACGATTTAGGTATTTATTGCTGAATTCAAGTATTTGTGCGCGAATGAATGTGAAGTTACGAGAAAACTCATTTTATGTTGTTTAAGATGGGTAATGTCCTTAATATGTAAGATGTTGATTAAAAACCATCATTTTAGACGTGGACAACTCGACCACATACACAAATATTTTATGCATAAAAATCAGTATTTTCTGCCTCAAATTATGTACTTGTGGTCTCGATTTAGGTATTTTATTAGTGAAATCAAGTATTTGTGCGTGAATGAATGTGAAGTTGCTAGAAAACTCATTTTATGTTGTTTTTGATGAGTAATGTCCTTAATATGTTAAATGTTGATTAAAAACCATCATTTTAGACGTAGATAACTCGACCACATACACAAGTATTTTATGCATAAAAATCAGTATTTTCTGCCTCAAATTAGGTACTTATACTCTCGATTTAGGTATTTTATTGCTGAAATCAAGTATTTGTGCGTGAATAAATGTGAAGTTGCTAGAAAACTGATTTTATGTTGTTTATGATGAGTAACCCCACTTAATATGTTAAATGTTGATTAAAAAAATCATTTTAGACGTAGATAACTCGACCACTTACACAAGTATTTTATGCATAAAAATCAGTATTTTCTGCCTCAAATTGGGTACTTCTACTCTCGATTTAGGTATTTTATTGCTGAAATCAAGTATTTGTGAGTGAATGAATGTGAAGTTGCTAGAAAACTCATTTTATGTTGTTTATGATGGGTAATGTCCTTAATATGTAAGATGTTGATTAAAAACCATCATTTTAGACGTAGATAACTCGACCACAAACACAAGTAATAACAATTAGTATTTGCTGCCTTAAAATAGGTACTTCGGCTCTCTATTTAGGTATTATATTGCTGAATTCAAGTATTGGGGCGTGAATGAATGTGAAGTTGCTAGAAAACTCATTTTATGTTGTTTATGATGAGTAATGTCCTTAGTAAGATGTTGATTAAAAACCATCATTTTAGACGTAGATAACTCGACCACATACACAAGCATTTTATGCATAAAAATCAGCATTTGCTGCCTCAAATTAGGAACTTGTGGTCACGATTTAGGTATTTTATTGCTGAATTCAAGTATTTGTGCGTGAATGAATGTGAAGTTACTAGAAAACTCATTTTATGTTCTTTAAGATGTGTAATGTCCTTAATATGTAAGATGTTGATTAAAAATCATCACTTTAGACGTGGATAACTCGACCACATACACAAATATTTTATGCATAAAAATCAGTATTTTCTGCCTCAAAGTATGTACTTGTGGTCTCGATTTAGGTATTTATTAGTGAAATCAAGTTTTTGTGCGTGAATGAATGTGAAGTTGCTAGAAAACTCATTTTATGTTGTTTTTGATGAGTAATGTCCTTAATATGTTAAATGTTGATTAAAACCCATCATTTTAGACGTAGATAACTCGACCACATACACAAGTATTTTATGCATAAAAATCAGTATTTTCTGCCTCAAATTAGGTACTTATACTCTCGATTTAGGTATTTTATTGCTGAAATCAAGTATTTGTGCGTGAATGAATGTGAAGTTGCTAGAAAACTCATTTTATGTTGTTTATGATGAGTAACCCCACTTAATATGTTAAATGTTGATTAAAAAACATCATTTTAGACGTAGATAACTCGACCACTTACACAAGTATTTTATGCATAAAAATCAGTATTTTCTGCCTCAAATTAGGTACTTCTACTCTCGATTTAGGTATTTTATTGCTGAAATCAAGTATTTGTGAGTGAATGAATGTGAAGTTGCTAGAAAACTCATTTTATGTTGTTTATGATGGGTAATGTCCTTAATATGTAAGATGTTGATTAAAAACCATCATTTTAGACGTAGATAACTCGACCACATACACAAGTATTTTATGCATAACAATTAGTTTTTGCTGCCTTAAAATAGGTACTTCGGCTCTCTATTTAGGTATTATATTGCTGAATTCAAGTATTGGTGCGTGAATGAATGTGAAGTTGCTAGAAAACTCATTTTATGTTGTTTATGATGGGTAATGTCCTTAATATGTAAGATGTTGATTAAAAACCATCATTTTAGACGTAGATAACTCGACCACATACACAAGCATTTTATGCATAAAAATCAGTATTTGCTGCCTCAAATTAGGAACTTGTGGTCACGATTTAGGTATTTTATTGCTGAATTCAAGTATTTGTGCGTGAATGAATGTGAAGTTACTAGAAAACTCATTTTATGTTGTTTAAGATGGGTAATGTTCTTAATATGTAAGATGCTGATTAAAAACCATCATTTTAGACGTGGATAACTCGACCACATACACAAATATTTTATGCATAAAAATCAGTATTTTCTGCCTCAAATTATGTACTTGTGGTCTCGATTTAGGTATTTTATTATTGAAATCAAGTATTTGTGCGTGAATGAATGTGAAGTTGCTAGAAAACTCATTTTATGTTGTTTATGATGAGTAATGTCCTTAATATGTTAAATGTTGATTGAAAACCATCATTTTAGACGTAGATAACTCAACCACATACACAAGTATTTTATGAATAAAAATCGGTATTTTCTGCCTCAAATTAGGTACTTGTACTCTCGATTTAGGTATTTTATTGCTGAATTCAAAAATTTGTGCGTGAATAAATGTGAAGTTGCTAGAAAACTCATTTTATGTTGTTTATGACGGATAATGTTCTTAATATGTAAGATGCTGATTAAAAACCATCATTTTAGACTTAGATAACTCGACCACATACACAAGTAATTTATGCATAAAAATCAGTATTTGCTTCCTCAAATTAGGTACTTCTACTCTCGATTTATGTATGTTTTTGCTGAATTCAAGTATTTGTGCGTGAATGAATGTACTCAATATGTAAGATGTTTGATTAAAATTACAATTTTAGTCTTAGGTGTCTCACCCAATTTGCATGTATTTTTCACTTAAAAATTGGTATTTTAGGTACGAAATCAAGTACTTTTAGTTCGATTTAGGTATTTTTCCATCAAATTCAAGTAATCAACTTGGTACGAAGGTACGATGTTTGTGATGATAAATGTACTGAACAATATGTAAGGTGTTTGATTAGAACTACAATTTTAGTTTAGACGACTCATCCCTATCGCATGCAACAATAACAAAAAATTAGAACACGAGACTGCAACGAAATAAAGCAACAGAATAGCAACTAGCAGTAGTGGTACGTATACCATAAATTTAACTGATACAATATTGTAGCCACATACTAAATTATCAACCGAACAACCAAACCATAATACATTCACGTGTACCCCCCTTGCAACCTCATTTCAGACAAACAAGCAAGCAAGGAATCAAATGTATTTCGTAAAAAACACCAAAGTCTATATCGTAAACACTTCCAATGTCATACTACTCCACAATCTTCGTAGCTTGTAGCAGCGCATTCTCATTATTCTCCTTTGAGGCATTTCGTCGAACATCTGCTATGTCGGAGTCTACTATCATCTTCTCCAAGTGATTTTGATATTCTAAATCACCTAACCCACCCAAATCTGGTAGCGTTGGAAAGTCCACATCACCATCATCACTCTTTATTTCATTATTAGCACTTGGGGGACATCGATATAAAACAAGCGAGGTGCCATTGATGAACTTGTTGTTCTTGGATGCAAAGAGCTTGAGAAATTGCTTCAATACCACGGACTTGAAGAGAAAATAAAGATTTGGTATCAAATCGAACCTTAAATCGGGGTAGCGTTGTGGGGAGTTCCATATCTGGCACTGTGGTGGTTCTTGACATCGCAGGGAGCATGTGTAGAAGACCAAATGGAGGTTGAAGATGAAGTGCCATTGAAAACCCACTTTCCATCGGTCAAGCTTGTAGTCGAACTTTTTTATTCCAGCTTAGAATGCTTTTGGCTCGTCTCCATGGAGAAATAGTTCATTATTTTATTCTTTTTTTAATTTGGGAAAGAGAGGGTTATGTTGTAGATATGGTAGACGGGGAGTTAAAACATATTTTTTGCCTATTGTCAGTACCTCTTTATAAATTAAAACATTGAGGGACTGATCTCTAAGATTTATTTCATATCAGGTATTTTTCCCTAAAATCCCCTTTAACATAATGTCGTCGGTTGTAAAATACTCAGTGTCTTCCATGTTGGTTACTTTCATTTTCCAGTTGACGGTATATGTCATTGTGTCAGAAAAATTTATTTTCTTTCGACCAGGTATTATGGTGGTGGGGCGGCCACGACACGATAATTCAAAATTACTCACTGTATGTCACTCCCTAGAATACTATTGCTTAGATGCAAGTGTCTAAAAGTATAAAAAACTATTAAACTATGCATGTGCACCATTTGTGTATATGCATGATACACTATATAATATAGTACCACTATTCTTGTGTGTGTTGGTACTATTAGGGAAGATCATTTAATCAAACCTAGTAAGACACGTAAACTGACCAACTCCATCCATTGTCAACACGTAAGCATGCATCGGTTTACGAGTTGCTTTCTTTTAAGCTGGGGTGTGGCAAATTTTGATTTAGACCATTCTCATTGTCATTCACAGCCACAGCACGAGTTCCACAAACGGGAAAAATCTAATAAACTATGTTCTCGGCTAATTTTGGTTTTTTGAATTGTTAGCTCAATATAATAGCTCTAAGATGCTACTGATCTTCAGGTAAGGGCAAGCTTCCTTCTACAGTGTAATATATTCAAATTGGCTGAGGACGATCCGAACGAATATGTAAATGAAAGCTTCTAATTGTCAGGGAAGTTCCACGAACTTGAAATGTTAGAACCATAATAAAGTTTTAGAAGCTGCGTGTGAGGTGCAACGAAGATGTCATGATCTGCGATCTGGAAAAAACATTGGTTGCGGCTCAGACGGGGGTACGTTGCGCGGACAATATACAAGGATTACGAAATCCTTTTCCGTGACGGCATGGGCTCGAGCTCCACTGCAATTAGGTTCATCCTCTCCCCGTTAACCTGGTATGTATGAATTAGCTGTTTTCCCTTATCATTTGTTCTTGATTTGCAACCAATTATGCCGCGCATGCCTGGGTGGGTGAATTGAAGGCATGATTGTTGATGCTGTTACTCCCAGCTTAAGGAAATAGTATGCTTATTACTTTACTCTGTTATGGTTGCTGTCTTGTTAAAAGTAGGTCGTTTATGGTGTTTCGTTGAGATTGCATGCTTCAATGTAACTTCCACATGGATATAGGATTTTCAAGAGATGTGAGCAGAGTTAATCTTGCAAAAAGGTTTGATTTGATTAAGCTCTTTTCCTTGCAAACAATAGTGTAATACACAACCATGCTTTAGTTTCATGGCTAGAGTAGTGATTTCCTAATCGACCCATCTGCAACTACAAGCTTATATAGCTCATTGAGGGGTAATTCAAACAAGTTAATATCAGACCTATTTTCCTTATAAAAATGGCCCTTTAACTATTATTTCACATAATATCATTCATGTTTAAAATAAACGGTGCTTCCACTTGGACCCATTTTATGACATTGCGCCTTCATACTCTTTACCCCTCGGCTCTTTTCAGCGATAGGGCGAATTTTTCATTAAGGGTACAATATGCTTAAACTATGTTGCTCTTTCTTTCTTGCCGCTCTCACCATGTATAAATTATGTTTTCCTTTTTTTTTTGTTACTTGGTACGGTGACAGAGTTTTCCTTCTTCAGTTCAAACTGGGACACAAAGGTAAGTTTTAAGTTTGCCTATGATATGTAACTCGAGAGCACTTGGTTTTGCTGTTTGTTATTACTAACCAATTATCACCATATTTGTTATTTCCGTTAATGTGATTTGCCATTATCACCATGGATTAAGATTGCGCCTTAACACAAGATATTGAAACTTCCATTGAATCTGAACCATGTGTATTCGGAATAGTTGCGTAGCGAAAGGACTATAAATTGCAGCAGTTGGTTAGCTTCACAAATATTTATCTAAGCTCCAATTATACCTACGTAAAAAGAATGGTCCGAGCTCGGAAGAGAAAATATGCTTCATCTGAAGAAAAAAGACAAAAACGAAATGAGCGTCGTAATGAGATGAACAAAACATATATCAATATACTCCAACCTTGATCGCTTACGACACATAGTTTCAGAACCCGATGTTCTACCTAACGTGCCAAATTGTATATTTTGTAGCGCTAGACGTGTTTACCTAGAACCACCTGGGTTTTGTTGTTCATCTGGAGAAGTTAAATTATGCGAGACGAAATTGCCATCAGAGTTGGTAGATCTATACCTTGGTCGTTTTGAGGAAGCTAAGCATTTTCGCCAATATGTCCGCCATTACAATAATGTTTTTGGATTTACATCATTAGGGGTGCATTACGATAACTCTTTAGCGAAAAGAAACAATGGGATTTACACGTTTCGGGTGCAAGGTCAACTCTACCACTATTTGGACCCGTTAATTTCAGCGAATAATAATATCCCTAAAAACCTTCAATTGTATTTTTATGATACAGATCACGAAATTGTGAATCGTATGTTAGCTAATTCTAATTTTCAAGAATTAATTGTTGGAAAATTAGTTAGTATTTTGCAATCTAATCCTTACGCCAAATTCTTTAGAAATCTCAGTAGCTTTCCTGATTTAAGTGAGTATAAAATCGCTTTACACAGTGATCCCAATGTAGATGAACGTGTCTTTAATAGGCCAAACACGTCTCAAGTTGCCGGAGTATGGCTGGAATCAGAAAATGTCAATCAAGATGCAAGTCCTCACATACAAGTATATCCAAAAGACCATCCGACCCAAATTATTAAACATTATTATGGTTGTTATGATCCCCTGCAATATCCTCTTATCTTTCGTTGCGGCGAACCTGGATGGCATCGTAAAATAGAACGATTTAAGCGTCAAAATAAACGAGAATGTTCAAACGAAATACAATGTACTGAAGATATTCCGAGAATAGAATTATGTCGGGACGTTGACGATATTATGACGAGTGAACTTCAAGGTATCTTTAATTTGTGAGCTTAGGTTGTTACTTGTTTACTTTGGTCGATAAGTGCATAATTTTGATTTGCTTCATAGGTTCCACTGGAAAAGCCGCTGGGAAGGCAACTATATCTTGCCGTGAATATTATTGTTATAAGTTGCAAGTACGAGAAAATGACTTCTCGTACTTGTTACATGTTGGCAGACTTCTACAACAATATGCAATTGACATGTACATTAAAATAGAGACGTCAAGACTGGACTTCTATAGAAGTGAAGAAATGCAGAATCGTCTGCGTAAAGAAGTATATCAAGGTTTGTTGGTGTGGCTCAAGGTTGTCAGAGGGGATCTGAAGTCGGAAAGCGTATAATATTACCGACTTCATTCATCGACGGACCTAGAGATATGCGTAAAAGATACATGGATGCTCTATCTTTGGTGCAACGATATGGAAAACCAGATATCTTCTTAACCATAACTACGAATCCTAATTGGCCTGAAATAAAAGCATTATGTTTGTCTTCTGATGAAATACATAATAGGCCAGATGTTGTAGTAAGAATATTTCGTGCAAAAATCGAAGTCCTAAAAAAATGAGTTATTTAAAAACAAAATTTTTGGTACCATTGTCGCATATGCCTATGTAGTTGAGTTTCAAAAAAGGGGTCTACCTCATGCTCATTTCCTTTTAATTCTAAATCGTTCATCGAAAATATTTGCTCCAGAGGCGTTCGATACAGTAGTTTGTGCCGAGTTGCCTGATGCAGATACGAATGCTTATTTGTATCAGTTAGTAAAGAAACACATGATGCATGGGCCGTGTGGATCTTTGAATCCAAAATGTCCGTGTATGAAAAAGGATGTTTGCAAGTTTAAGTATCCTAAAGACTTCTCCGAAATAACAAAGTACGGAGAGAACTCTTACCCAATATATCGTCGAAGAGACGACAATCGTTGCGTTCATGTACGAGGATCCCGTCTTGATAATCGTTTGGTCGTACCATACAATCCATATTTACTTGCAAAATTTAATTGTCACATCAATGTAGAAATATGCTCCACAATTCAGGCTATCAAGTATATCTATAAGTATATCTACAAAGGTCATGATAAAATTTTATATACTTTGAACACAGCTGATGACGAACTAATACTTGATGAAATAAAAAATTACCAACGCGCAAGATGGATATCAGCACCAGAGGCGATGTGGAGAATTTTCAGTTTTGACCTTAACCAAGTACATCCTTCTGTCATATCTTTACCAATTCATCTAGATAATGAACAAATAGTATCATTCTCTCACGATCAGCAACTCCAAGCAGTTATCAATAAGCCGAAGATAAAGAATACCATGTTGACCCAATTTTTCTACATGAATGAGCACGACGACTATGCACGTTCCAAAAAATGTTTATATATTGAGTTTCCAGAATATTTTACTTGGCATGCTAATATAAAAGAATGGAAGCAACGTAAAAAACAAACTGTGATTGGACGTATCTTAACTTGTCATCCATCTGAAGGAGAGAGGTTTTATTTAAGGTTATTATTACATGTTAGAGGACCAACTTCTTTCGAAGATTGAGGACTATTAAAGGAAAGAAACTTAAAACATTCAGGGAAGCTGCACAGATGTTAGGATTAATGGAGGACAATAATACGTGTGAGGAATGTCTTGTAGAAAGTATAGCATACTTGATGCCTGCTGCTTTACGACAACTATTTGCCACATTACTTATTTATTGTTCTCCCAGCAATCCTAAAGACTTGTGTTGAAATTCGAACAATATCTTTCAGACGATTTTGCCAATGACAAGACTCTTACTCCTGTATTAATAAAACAAAAAACAATTGAGTCGATCACTTATCACCTATATTCAATGGGAAAAAGAATTGAAGATTTTTCTTTCTTAAGCGACGATGTAGAGTTAAGTTCCACTAATAGTCTAGCAAAGGAATGCAGGCTGAACAAAATATTATCGTAACTGATGAAGACATTTCGGCATTTACAAGACTAAATAAGGAACAACGTATCGCTTATGATAAAATACTATATCACGCCAACATTCCAAGAGTATTTTTTGTCAAAATTCCTTTAGGTGAGAATGGCTCAAAATCGTGTAATATAAGCAAAAATAGTGCGCTAGCTTACTTGCTTCGAGTTACAAAATTAATTATATGGGATGAAGCCACAATGGCAAAATGTGGTCATTGAGACGTTTGACAAAATGTTGAGAGATGTTATGGATTCGAACGATGTATTCGGTGGCAAGGTTATTGTGTTCGGAGGTGATTTCCGCCAAACATTACCGGTTGTTGCAAGGGGTATCAAAGAAGATATTATAGATGCTTCAATAGTTATGTCGCCCTTGTGGAATTGATTTGAAAAATTGAAGCTCCACCAAAATATGCGAGCATTACTTGATCGTCAGTTTTCATCCTATTTATTAAAAGTTGGCAACGGCATTGAGGATGTTGATGATAATGATCAGATTCAGATTCCATCGAAATCAAGCATATGCTTTGAGGATGACGAAACCTCCTTGAATAAGCTAATAAATACGGTTTTTCCAAGCATCGAAAATGACTTTGAACCCCAATCTTTCGTCAAGAGAGCGATATTAACTACGCGGAACGATTTTGTACACGACATAAATGATGTCTTACTCAGTAAATTTCTCGGGGAAGAAACAGTGTATCTAAGTAACGACGAGAATGTTGGTATTTGCTCTATCCCGGATCAAGAAGACCTATTCCACTCCTTGACACCAAATGGCCTCCCCCGCATAAGTTAGCACTAAAGAAAAATGCGCCTATCATCTTGCTTCGAAATCTTAATCCGACTGAAGGTCTTTGCAATGGAACGCGACTTTATGTAAAGACTTCCACAAAAATGTAATTTATGCCGAAATTTCAGTTGGAACACATATTGGAAAGCCGGTACTTATTCCACGTATAACCTTAGAAGCACCGCAAAATAATTTTTCATCTATCAATATCGAGAGGAAACAATTTCCGATTCGTCTGTGTTTTGCAGTGACAATTAATAAAGCACAGGGCCATACATTAGACTTTGTTGGAATCTATCTGAAAGAACCTGTATTTTCTCATGGACAACTCTATGTCGCATTATCAAGAGCTAAATCAGTCGATGAAATAAAAATACTCATTAGACCACCATCGCCACAGGCACAAACCAATAATTGTACAAAAAATATTTTTTACCACGAAGTCCTCAAAGCGGCAGAAGTCACCTAATTTTTGCTTATTTACTGTAGTATCGGGCAAATACTCATAGAGTCAAACAATCACATTTGCACATGCGCCGTTCATTATGAAAATGTTGGATTGCAATTCTCAATTACATGCAACAAGGCTTGTGTAGGAAGCTATACGTAGATGGCTTGGATAGTCTCACACAGTAGACCAAAATCGCCCAGCAGACAGGTATGTTTGATTGCAAAATTTTAAAAATGAATTTTGTTGGTCTTATGAGTTAATTCATTTTCTTAATAATTTTGCATATATTACTGAATAGGGGTGATAGTGCTTCGAATGTATTCTTCAGCTTGGATAGTAGTGTATCGTAGCTTTATTAAAAATCGTAAAACTACCGTTCATTTAGTTTTTTACTTTTACATAGATCGTACGCGTGTATGTATATGTCCCTACAACATATATCATCACATCTTCATATTAATTTATTACTATTTAATCAATCACCTGGAAGATGTGTACACGTCGCTTATTCTTTATATCAGAACACATACATCAGTACACGGGTTGTGGTAGCATCAAACCGCGCAACGCGCGGCTTCTGTTCCTAGTATATATAAACGCACAAAATTAGATATATTTAATAGCAGTATAATACATACCAAATGTCCCAAGGTAAAGATACTTGTTCCCAAAAACCCTTCCAATGCGAGCTTCCCATCTCCCGTTATTATGATGCCTGCTTATGTAACGCAACTTATAGTACATCAAATTCTAACTTAGGTAAAGCCGTGGAATTTATTGTTCCTTGAATATTTTGTCTACTTTGTCTTTACGGGTTAGGGTATACTATAATCAACGTGTGACAGTAATTAAATTCTAAGGGACCACCTTATAGGTAAATATGTATATTATATAGTTGGAAGTTGTAATAGCTCCAATATTTAAGATTTTCATATCTACTACATGACTTCTTATTACATGACACATTTAGTATATTTCTAAGTACTTCAACAAGTGCATGCGTACCTCGCCACACCTCTGTACTTTGATACACCCCGTGAAAACCCACTGCTTTTCCTGAATATATTACTTGCAAATGAATATTAAAAGGCAGCTAAATTAAGTTATATACTCTTTTTGTGTAGCCCACCTTCTTAATGAGCTAATGTACTCTTCTTTCGAGTGACTTTCCATGTCCTTTAGCTCCCTTTGATAGGTCGAAACCTAACATTGGCCAAAGCAAAATATATGCTTCTTAAACAGAAGTAATTAAGAAAGTTATTTCATATACTACTTAAAAAAATAGAGATTACGTTGAAATTAAGAACTGTCTTATGTCCCCAATACTTCAATGTTGCCAAATCATACGCATGTGCAGCTGCTGCTTCTTCATCGTAAGCCCCTTATAAAAAAACATAGTTTTTTTTAATACAAAAATACTTTACTTTTCATCTAAGAAAAATCTTATGTGTTATTACCAAGTTAAAGACATCAGAAAATACTTACCTAAATACACTTCATGTGTGTAATTAAGGAGGATCCACCACAAACAACAGTTTCAAATTTCAGAAAAATAAAATAAAATAAAAAAGACCATGAAACATAATAAACATAAGTATATAATCGAATTATGATGAAACCCGCCTTGTTTTCCTTTCTTGTAAAGTGACTCATTCCAGCTATCCTTGTCCCATAAATGAGCTTCATATCGACCAGTCCATCGATGCCTATATATATATATATATATATATATATATATATATATATATATATATTGTTGTTTCTTCGGTTGCGTCTGGTCCGTGGCAGATAGCTTTGGCAATAGATAAACTTCGACGTTAGATAGTCGGAAGATGGAGTGTCTTCAACCGCAAGTGCAGTTCGTGAGTACCCAGATGATGATGAGGGCATATGTGATAACTATAGTACACAGCATGAAGAATAAATACGCCTGGAGTTGATGAAGACTGTCCATAACAGTAGACGTAGTCGAGGCGTGTGTTGGACACACTGTCCGTAAGACGAAATCGCCCCGATATACAGTGCTTTCGGTTAGTAGCGATCGTCCCCAAGATACAACGACATTTACTTATTCATAATCGCAGCACAACGACTAGAATTTTCAGACGAATCGTACTCGAAACTGAGTTTTTCTTGCTTCGGAAAACTAGGGAGTATGTGTGTGAAATATGCAAATTCGTGGATTGGAATGAATAATCATTTCCATCTCAATGGGGGCCTATTTATAGATTTTATGTCGCAGGGACCTCTCCGCAAATTCAAGAACTTGCTAGGCTGCTTTTGTAATTTTCCAGGGACTATATTGCAACATTTTGCATCTATTGGACTGTCGGTTTATTTACCGGCCCGCGACAGGCCCGATTCTCGGGCCGACAGCCCGAATCTTAGGCGTGTCCCACCGGCGGCGGCCCGATTCTCTGACCTGACCCACCGGCGGCTCGACCGACACATCTTGTTGGGCCGACCGACACCTCTAGTTGGGCCGGATCAGCTCAACAGCCCAATGCGGCCCAGACGATCCCTTGGATCACGCCACCTCATCTGGACTGTCCAATTAGTGCTGACGCAGCGCCACCTCATCTTCACCTCAACTGCCACGTCACCGGCACCGTCGCCGTCGCCGCCCACCGGAGGAAAACTTTAAGTAGCTCCTCAATGCTCCTCGCTCCGATGCGTCGTGCGAAGTGCAAAGTGCGCGCCTCAAAGCGCCCATTGCGCACTTTGGCACGGCTCGGCCTCGGCCTCGGCCACGGGCACGGGCACGGGCACGGGCACGGGCACGGGCTCGGGCTCGGTGCTCGGTGCTCGGTGCTCGGTGCTCGGTGCTCGTCGGTGCGAGGCACCGACTCGCACCCGGGCTATTATTTGGGCCAAAACTCATACAAGTTTCTCAAGCCCACTTAAACCCACTTTAAACCCACAAGCCCATTTAAGCCCATACACATGGCAAGCCCTTTTGATTAAACCCACATGGGTTTCTATATATATAGTGAAGATTTTCTTAGTGTCTAACCAATGTGGGACACTTGATTTCCCACTTAAACACTACTAACCATTTTAATGGTTATTGGGCCAACTTCGAAAATTAATTTCTCATTCACCCGATATCGGTTTTGAGCGTATTAATATTCGTTAGAATCCCTGTGAAACATAGATTCGTAATCTTTCAACGATTTCTCATTTCGACATTCGATGGCTTTCCGATTTAATTAAAACCGAAACCGATTTTATTAATGGGTTAATACCCATTTGGGCCCAAAGCCCATTTGATTTAATAAAATCCAACAATCCCCCACATGAATGGAAATTAATGCAAATGCTATGCATGCTGACTCTTGCAAGAAAAACTCGACAACTCGTCACTGCATCGGGATAGGTAGCTTGTGGCTTTGAACCTTCCCTAGTGAAAACGCAATCGAATTTACTCGCTGTTCAGTGAACATGATGTCTTGAACTGACAGCTTTTGTGTAAATTAAGACAACAGCGTACACACGGTGACGAATCTTATTTCTTTCGATTCTCACGTTGTGTCCATTTCGGCCTTGGACCATATCTTGGATTCATAAGTGTTACTTTTGAAGCGGCCCCACTTCTCACTTATATAGGTGATTGACTATTAGGATTTTTTAATCCTAGAGTATCCCGAAATACTCCACCATCAGTTATAGCCATCATTAAAAGCAAAATTGCTTACCCTTTACCACACGTCTTCGGTTAATTACTTGGGCAGCTTATGAGAATGAGCTTCTTTTAAAAAAAAAAATTCCAAGCAAGCTACTGAACTACACTCAGCTTAGTTGTCTCATTGAACCAAGTTTGTGGGATCTCCACTCAACATGGTTGAGTTACCACCGAGCTCGTTCTTGGGTGTGTGGTTTTTAAGCCCATTCCCCTTACTGCGTTATAATGTTGATCTCTAGCAATACCTTTCGTCAAAGGATCTGCTATATTCTCTTTAGACTTCACATAGTCAATAGCAATTATTCCACTAGAAATCAGTTGTCGTACGGTATTATGTCTTCGACGTATATGTCGAGACTTACCGTTATACATACTATTCTGTGCCCTACCAATTGCGGCCATACTGTCGCAATGTATCATAATAGGCGGTACAGGCTTATTCCAAATAGGAATGTCCTCCAAAAAATTTCGAAGCCATTCTGCTTCTTCACCAGCTTTGTCTAATGCAATAAACTCCGATTCCATCGTAGATCGAGCTATGCACGTTTGTTTTGAGGATTTCCAGGAGATTGCTCCACCACCGATGGTAAATACATAATCACTCGTGGATTTGGAGTCTTTGCTGTCAGATATCCAGTTAGCATCGCAGTATCCTTCAAGAACTGCTGGATACCTCGTATAGAGTATGCCATGATTAATAGTGTGCTTCAGATATCTCAGCACCCTTCTCAAGGCTATCCAATGATTACTCCCAGGATTACTCGTAAACCTGCTGAGTTTACTTATTGAATATGCTATATCAGGTCGAGTGCAGTTCGATAAATACATTAGACTTCCAATCACTCGAGCATATTCATGTTGTGATATGGGTTCTCCTCTGTTTTTAGCCAAATGTAGATTTATATCTACAGGAGTCTTAGCCGGAGGATCATCGAAGGCATTAAATTTCTTTAACACGTTCTCAACATAATGAGATTATGTCAACACAATTCCTTCGGACGCCTTAAAGACGTTTATCCCTACTATTACTTTCGCCAAACCCATATCCTTCATATCGAAATGATTTTTCAACATAGTTTTCGTGTTTACAATCATTTTCTGATTGCTTCCCGTGATTAACATGTCGTCTACATAAAGACAGACAATCACGAATTCATCTGGTGTACCCTTAATGTAAACACATTTGTCACACTCATTGATTTTGAATCCATTCGATAACATAATCATATCGAATTTTTGGTGCCATTGTTTCGGTGCTTGTTTAAGCCCGTAAAGCGACTTCACGAGTCGGCACACTTTGTTTTCCTGTCCAGGTATTACAAACCCTTCAGGCTGATCCATGTAGATTTCTTCTTCAAGGTCTCCATTTAGAAATGCCGTTTTTACATCCATTTGATGTACCTCGAGATCATGCAATGCTGCAATAGCAAATAGAACCCGTATTGACGTAATTCTCGTCACGGGCGAATAGGTATCAAAGAAATCATATCCTTCCTTTTGAGAATATCCCTTGGCTACTAAACGAGCCTTATATTTTTCAATTGATCCATCGGTTTTATATTTCCTTTTAAGGACCCACTTGCATCCTAAAGGTTTACACCCCTTAGGGAGATCTACTAACTCCCAAGTGTGATTCTGCATGATGGATTCAATTTCACTGTTTACAGCTTCTTTCCAGAACGGAGCTTCTGGAGTCGACAGAGCTTCTTGCACTGTTCTAGGTTCGTCGTCTAACATAAATGTTAGGAAATCAGGCCCAAATGATTTGGCCACTTTTTTACGCTTACTTTGCCGTGGTTTCTCAACTTCTGGAGGCGAAACTTCAACGGCTTCAAAATTTCTTTTACAACTTATTTCATTTCTTTCCTTCATTGGAAAGATGTTCTCAAAGAAAACAGCATTTCTTGATTCAATAATCATCCCAGAATTCATGTCGGGAATTTCGGACTTATGCACCAGAAATCTGTATGCATTACTATTTTCTGCATATCCGATGAAAATGCAGTCAACCGTTTTCGGTCCTATCTTGACCTGTTTTGGTTTAGGTACTTCGACCTTTGCTAAACACCCCCACACTTTAAGATATCCGTAGGAAGGTTGTCTACCTTTCCACAATTCGTACGGTGTTTTATCCCGTTTCTTGTGTGGCAACATATTTAGAATGCGATTTGATGACAGTATGGCTTCCCCCCACAAATTCTGAGGTAGCCCTGAACTGATTAACATCGCATTCATCATCTCCTTAAGAGTTCTATTTTTTCGTTCAGCAACGCCATTTGATTGAGGTGAATATGGCGCCGTCGTCTGATGAATAATACCATGTTCTTGGCAAAATTCCACAAACGGTGCCACGTATTCTCCTCCTCTATCACTTCTTATTATTTTGATCTTAGAGTTAAGTTGATTCTCAACTTCATTCTTATATCTTTTGAAGGTATCAAGAGCTTCGTCTTTACCACTTAAAAGATACATGTGACAGTACTTCGTGCAATCGTCGATAAATGTTATGAAGTATTTCTTTCCACCTCTTGTTTGCACGAATTTCAGATCGCATATATCAGTATGTATCAATTCTAGAGGTGAACTATTTCTTTCGACAGAGAAAAATGGTGCCTTCGCCATTTTTGCTTCTACGCAGATTTCACACTTATGTTGTGAATCAATTTCCATTTCTGGAAGTAAGTTTAAACTTATTAACTTTTTCAGTTTGTTCAAACTCACGTGTCCTAATCTACCATGCCATAAATTAGACAACTCAACCAAGTACGAGGAACTGGCTTTATTATTATCAGCGATCTTAATATCGCGTTTTACAGGCATTACAGATAACTTGAAAAGGCCCTTCTCGAGGTAACCTTTACCAATAAAATGACCATTCTTGGTCAGTACATATTTTCCAGCTTCAAACACTTGTCTAAATCCAGCGTTACTTAGCAGAGCGCCGGACACCAGATTCTTGCGGATGTCTGGGACATGCAGCACGTCCACAAGCGTCACTTCCTTGCCTGAGGTCATCTTCAGCACCACTCGTCCCAATCCTACGATGTTGGACGTTGCCGCGTTCCCCATATAAAGTGTCCTACCCGAAATAGGCGTGTAAGTGGAGAACATATCTTTGTCGGAGCAGATGTGGCGCGTTGCTCCACTGTCGATGTACCAGTACCTCGGGTTTTCCACGACGTTCGCCTCGTACACGACTGCAGTCAGATCTAGCTCCGACGTATCCGTCACCAGCTGCTTCTCTTCAGCGAGATGCGCCCGAGTATTATTAACTCTCTTCTTTTTACGACAATCCTTGGCCATATGCCCTGGTTTATCACAATTATAACAGTTGCCCTTAATTCTTTTGGAATTCGGGTCATGCTTCTTTTGCGGCGGACCTGGCCTTTTACGCTTGTTTCCATAGCTTGGCTCGGCCAAGTTGGCTCCCGCCTCCATACCGCCCCTCTTGTTCTTGGCTTCGCTCTTTCGGTTATCTTCCTCGATCCGAAGCCGCACAATCAGGTCCTCAAGCCCCATTTCTTTTCGTTTGTGCTTGAGGTAATTCTTGAAATCCTTCCACAGAGGCGGCAGTTTCTCGATAATCGCAGCTACCTGGAAGTTTTCGCTGATCTGCATATTTTCGGCGTGAATATCGTGGATAATCAGCTGCAGATCACGGACTTGGTCCAGCACCGGCTTAGAGTCGGTCATCTTATAATCCAGAAATTTGCCAACGATGAATTTTTTCAGTCCGGCATCGTCGGTCTTATATTTCTTGTCCAACGAATCCCACAACTCTTTCGCAGTCGTAGCCACTGCATAGACGTTGTATAGGGAGTCGTCGAGGGCATTCAGAATATAATTGCGGCACATGAAATCATTATGATTCCATGCGTCTAACGCAGCCCTTTCTTGCTCAGATTGAGCGACACGAGCAGCATAACCTGCGTCGTTAGGGTTTTCACCCTCAGCTGGTGGAGTGACTTCAGTCATCGAAGGGGCAGTTTCTTTCAGAAATCGGACGAGGTGGAGAGTAGTGAGATAGAACATCATCTTTTGCTGCCAGCGTTTGAACTCCGTCCCATTGAACTTGGCAGGACGTTCGGCGTGACTGCTGGCAGGGATAGTTGGTGCGTTGGTTGCCATTGATCAGATCACGAACAAAGATTTCGTCTTACGATTGTTGTTTCTTCGGTTGCGTCTGGTCCGTGGCAGATAGCTTTGGCAATAGATAAACTTCGACGTTAGATAGTCGGAAGATGGAGTGTCTTCAACCGCAAGTGCAGTTCGTGAGTACCCAGATGATGATGAGGGCATATGTGATAACTATAGTACACAGCATGAAGAATAAATACGCCTGGAGTTGATGAAGACTGTCCATAACAGTAGACGTAGTCGAGGCGTGTGTTGGACACACTGTCCGTAAGACGAAATCGCCCCGATATACAGTGCTTTCGGTTAGTAGCGATCGTCCCCAAGATACAACGACATTTACTTATTCATAATCGCAGCACAACGACTAGAATTTTCAGACGAATCGTACTCGAAACTGAGTTTTTCTTGCTTCGGAAAACTAGGGAGTATGTGTGTGAAATATGCAAATTCGTGGATTGGAATGAATAATCATTTCCATCTCAATGGGGGCCTATTTATAGATTTTATGTCGCAGGGACCTCTCCGCAAATTCAAGAACTTGCTAGGCTGCTTTTGTAATTTTCCAGGGACTATATTGCAACATTTTGCATCTATTGGACTGTCGGTTTATTTACCGGCCCGCGACAGGCCCGATTCTCGGGCCGACAGCCCGAATCTTAGGCGTGTCCCACCGGCGGCGGCCCGATTCTCTGACCTGACCCACCGGCGGCTCGACCGACACATCTTGTTGGGCCGACCGACACCTCTAGTTGGGCCGGATCAGCTCAACAGCCCAATGCGGCCCAAACGATCCCTTGGATCACGCCACCTCATCTGGACTGTCCAATTAGTGCTGACGCAGCGCCACCTCATCTTCACCTCAACTGCCACGTCACCGGCACCGTCGCCGTCGCCGCCCACCGGAGGAAAACTTTAAGTAGCTCCTCAATGCTCCTCGCTCCGATGCGTCGTGCGAAGTGCAAAGTGCGCGCCTCAAAGCGCCCATTGCGCACTTTGGCACGGCTCGGCCTCGGCCTCGGCCACGGGCACGGGCACGGGCACGGGCACGGGCACGGGCTCGGGCTCGGTGCTCGGTGCTCGGTGCTCGGTGCTCGTCGGTGCGAGGCACCGACTCGCACCCGGGCTATTATTTGGGCCAAAACTCATACAAGTTTCTCAAGCCCACTTAAACCCACTTTAAACCCACAAGCCCATTTAAGCCCATACACATGGCAAGCCCTTTTGATTAAACCCACATGGGTTTCTATATATATAGTGAAGATTTTCTTAGTGTCTAACCAATGTGGGACACTTGATTTCCCACTTAAACACTACTAACCATTTTAATGGTTATTGGGCCAACTTCGAAAATTAATTTCTCATTCACCCGATATCGGTTTTGAGCGTATTAATATTCGTTAGAATCCCCGTGAAACATAGATTCGTAATCTTTCAACGATTTCTCATTTCGACATTCGATGGCTTTCCGATTTAATTAAAACCGAAACCGATTTTATTAATGGGTTAATACCCATTTGGGCCCAAAGCCCATTTGATTTAATAAAATCCAACATATATATATATATATATAAATAATGTAATAATACACTCTACATAAATCTTTATAATACACTCTACATAAATCTTATATATATATATATATATATATATATATATATATATATTATGTTTCAGACAACCTCGTAACGCCCCTGTAAATCGAACTACGTCTCCTCGAAGACTCGCCTTTTCGGGATGTTCGAACCTTTTCAGTGACGACGATGTTGCTGCCATCTTTGCAATCTTCTTTAATACTACTTTCATTAATTTGTGAAGGTATAATCGACATGTCAAAGCAGTATATTAAATGTTATGAGGGTAAAGAAAAAAAAGTTAGATAGGATATTGGCTTAACTGTTTTTGTGCTATTAGAAGAGATGATGGCAGCTGAGGAAAAAAGATTAGTTTCAAGTGTTGTATGGAAGTAAATATATATCCCAAGTTGGTATATATGTAGTTTAGATATATATTATATATCACACACCCACACACACACTGTTGAGCTCTTGAATCAATCGCTCGATAGTTTCTGTTGAGAGGAAAAATTCTATCCAGGAAAAATCCTTTTATTTCTGTATTACCAAATGTGTACGGTATACTCTACTATTTATACAAGATAAAAGCGTGAAACAATATCTAGCAACTACTTACCTATTCACAACTAATTATCTAGCGGCAAATAGAATAATATAAGATATTAGCTATGCAGTGTATCCCGTAAGGCTGTATCTTGAATATTTCCTAAAGCATAAGTGTCTAACTTCAACATCCCCCCTCAAGCTTGGACTGGTGAAAGTTCTGAAGGCCACAGACAGTAAACTGTGAAAATAAGCCGCGGACAAAGACTTAGTGAACAAGTCAGCTGGTTGTTGAGCTGAAGGAATGTAATAAGGTGCAATCAAGCCATCCTTATATTGATTGCGAACAATGTGGCAATCAATATCAAGGTGCTTGGTTCGTTCGTGGAAGACTGGGTTGGCCGTAATGTGAAGAGCTGATTTATTATCGCAAGCAAAAGGAATTGGCTGAGAGTGATCGATCTGCAAATCCTTGAGCAAATAAGAAATCCACATAAGCTCACAAACAGTTGAACCCATACTACGATATTCAGCTTCACAAGAAGATCGAGAAGCCGTACTCTGCTTCTTAGTTTTCCAAGAAATCAGCGAAGAGCCAATGAAGATGCAATAACCGGTGAGAAAGAACCTGGTTTCTAGGCAAGCGCCCCAGTCAGCATCACAGAAAGGGCGGATTTGTAATGAAGTATTAGACGGATAAAACAAACCAAGTGAGGCACAACCCTTCAGATAGCGAAGCACATGCATCCCAGCTGTCCAATGAACTGCTCTTGGAGTCTGAAGAAACTGGCTTAGCTGTTGTGTTGCATAAGAAATATCAGGCCTGGTGAAGCCAAGGTACAAAAGGCAGCCAACTAGTCTCCGATATGACTATGGATCAGATAGAGCAGGGCTTCTACAATCATAAAGATTCAAACCTTTTGGAAGAGGAGATGGGGCAGGCTTGCAACCAAGCAATTTCACACTTTGCAGAATGTCGAGGATGTATTTCCTTTGATTAAGGTATAGCCCAGCAGCTGTTCTAGCAATTTCTACCCCTATAAAATACTTAGCATGATGCAGGTCTTTAATGGTGAATTCTTTATCAAGAAAGCATTTTGTCTCGCTAATGGTTTGATAGGGTAAACATGCTCTCTGAAGACCACATCTCTTGAAACTGTGGCTTTATGGCCAGTGACGTTATACACTTTATACCCCTTTTGGCCTTCGGGGTAGCCAATGAATATGGCTTTATAGGATCTTGGTGAGAATTTGTCTTTGTGTGGGGTGGTATGGTTAACATAACAAAGGGAACCAAAAATTCTGAGTTGTGATAGGTCTGGTTTTTCAGAATGTAGTAGTTCATAGGGTGATTGCCACTTTAATTTGGTACTAGGCAGCCTGTTTATCAGGTAAGTGGCTGTTAGGATTGCATCTCCCCATAATTTCTTGGGAAGATGAGATTGAAATAAAAGGGCTCTAGCTATTTGTAGTAGATGCTGATGTTTTCTTTCTACGACCCCGTTTTGTTGGGGTGTATACATACAAGATTTTTGATGGATGATACCAAGGGATGAAAATAGGTTCTGACAGTCAAGGTTGGAGAATTCAGAACCATTGTCTGATCTGATCACCTTGACCGAGTCTTTATATTGGGTTTGTATATGTGATAAGAAGTGTTTGAGGATGTTTGGGACGTGTTTTGTATCGTATGAGGTAGGCCCATGTTGATCTGGTAAAATCATCAACCAAAGTGAGGAAATAATGGCAGTTTGTGTGAGTTGGTTGTGCATAAGGCCCCCACAAATCAGCATGAATCATCTCAAATCTGCAAGTGGTATTAATAGCACTGGTAGGAAAAGATTGTCTGCGTTGTTTAGCTAGTGGGCAAATATCACAGCTAGAATTCTCACAAGTAATAGAATCTATATGCTGCATTACAAAAATAGATGGATGGCCTAGTCTAGAATGCCAATTTATTGTAGAATTGGAAACATTGCCATTCAAAATATTATTCTCAGAAAAGCATCTGAGTAGAATTCTGGGAAGGTATGTGTCTAGCATGTGTTTGATAGTACGTGGCTCAAAAGATGACTGGTTGAGAATGTATAGTCCCTTGGTGATTAGGCCAAAACCAATGACTTCTTTAGTGAGATGGTCCTGTAAAATTGAGCAGTGAGCCAGGAAGATACAATAAATATTAGACTGCTCTGCCAATTTTCGAATAGAAAGTAGGTTATATTGAAAGGTGGGGACAAGAAGGCATTCTGTGAGTGTGATATTAGGACATAGTGTCACACTGCCTATGGATTTTATTTGTCTGGCTGTGCCATCAGGCTGTGTTACAGAGATGGTGTGGCTAGTTGGTCGAAGGTGATGCATAAGGTTTAGATCCATGCATGTATGATGTGGGCACCAGAATCCATAATCCAGCAATCCTTATTCTTAAAGTCAAGCAAACTAGACTGAGAAACAGAGTGTGTACCTGCAAAGTCCGAGTTGTGCAAAGTTGGTGTTACTCTGACCAAGCTGGTTGTTATATTTGCCTCTGCCCTTCACAGCTCTATGAAGCTCTTCCTGTAGGAGATTCATCTTCGTCAACAGCATGTTGAGATCGGGTTGAACATTTCCTTCATCCATTGCAAAAGGAGTCTCAGCCATTTCAGATAGGTTTGCCGCTCCTTTTTGAGTGTGAGTTTCTCGACTTCCCTTCCACCAGTCAGGAAATCCCTTTAGCTTGAAGCATCCCTCACGATCATGACCATTCTTATTGCAATAGTTACGGAACAACTTAGCATTTTCCTTCTTCCTCTTTTCAACTAAATTCATACCATGGCTGGTTTTCCTTTCTAGTGTTTGATGAGGCCTAGAAGCAAAGAGCGCTGTTTCAGATACATTGAGGATTGGTATGGCTGACTGAATCTGCTTCTCTACTCTTTGCACCATGGAGTATGCCTTGTTTACATTTGGAAGGGGGTCAAGCATCATGATATGATCCTTCACTGCCTGGAAAGATTCATTCAATCCAAGGATGAATTGCACCAGCTTATCCTCTTTTTCTCTATTTATCAGTATTTTGGCTACGTCGGGTGAACACTCAGGAATCGGCCTGAAGTGATCATACTGATCCCACAGCTTCTTCAAATCACTATAGTACTTAATCAAAGGCAAATCTCCTTGCTTGGTCGAAATCATTTCTTCTCTCATTCGCAGCAGCATTGACCTGTTCGTACCACCATATCTCTCAGCTAATTCGTCCCATAGCTCCTTCGCTGAGTCAACATCAGTGTTTTAAAAAGCGTCGGATCGCTCGCTTCCAGGCGCGCTATTGCGTATATTTTCATCAAAACGCTACATTGCGTAGTAAAAAAAGCGTACGTTTTTTTGCTTTTTCTATTTTTATAGAGGTGATGTGACATTGACATATGATGAGACAAAAGTAAAAAGTGTAAGGAAAAAGTAAAATGTTTGGCTGATAATGTTGCTTACGTAGGAACTAATTTCGGGAAACTTTCTTTTTTTTTTATTTAGTTTTAAATTTTATTGTTACATATTCTCATTAAATTAGGAAATGTCTTTATTTTAGGTGAGTTATGTATAATAATAAATAACCACATTTAATTCATTCATTGTTTCACGACGATCAAACGACATATATATCTTATATATATTTTTATATTTAAATTATTTTTAATTAGTAAATGGGAGGATACCACTATATAAATAGTATATGCAAAATATATGTGTGTTTAATTTTATAAATACATATTATAAATTGTGAAATATGATATCATAAATAGTATATATGTTATCTTTTCTATTAAAATTGACTTGCTCGTAATACTCACGCAATACGCTACGCTATTTACGCTACGCGCTGTTGGAAAAAAAACGCGACGGAGTGCGCAACACGCTATTTAAAACATTGGTCAACATACATGAAGTTATCCATGATATCAAGAGAAATAGACGCACTGATGACTTGACTGTGCTATCTACTCTCTTCCACCTCACATACTCAATAGTATCAACCTGAGGCTTCATACATGTCCCATCAATAAATCCGATCTTCATTTTTGATTCCAAGGCAGTAATCATCGCACAATTCCAGCTCCAATAGTTTGCCTCAGTAAATTGGAACGAGATTAGCATCATACCTAGATTGATGCCATCGTGCAAGTTGAACACATCAGGACAATTCATCAGTTGCTCTCTCAACGAGTTCTGATTGTTTCTCCCTTCCAAATCAGATTGATCTTCGATTTCCGTCGCCATTTCTGATATTGCAGCTAAAATCAAATGCTGATATGCGTATGGCTATCTTCAATTCGATCGATTGGAGCAACCTAAAGCTCTGATACCATGTTGAGCTCTTGAATCAATCGCTCGATAGTTTCTATTGAGAGGAAAAATTCTATCGAGGCAAAATCCTTTTATTTCTGTATTACCAAATGTGTACCACTCTACTATTTATACAAGATAAAAGCGTGAACAATATCTGGCAACTACTTACCTTTTCACAACTAATTATCTAGCGGCAAATAGAATAATATAAAATATTAGCTATTCAGTGTATCCCGTAAGGCTGTAACTTGAATATTTCCTAAAGCATAAGTGTCTAACTTCAAAAGAGAGAGAGAGAGATTTTGTCGAAAAGAAACGTAGTTATGGATTTGAGTACGCAAATGTGTAATAATAAGCCTACTTTGAAGATTTGATTAGATCTCGTAAAAAGCTATGTACTACTCCCTCCGTCCCGGTAATATATGGACATTTGGGATTGGGTTCGGTTTTTAAGAAATATAATATTTTAATAGTATAGAGGAAGAAAAGTGTATGTGTGTGGCACGTCTTTTAAGAATATTTTATATTATTATATTGATTGTGTGTGATAGTTTTTTACTAAATATGGAAATGTATAAAAGATAGTGGGACGCCCGATTTGGTAAAATGTACAAAAGTTACCGGGACGGAGGTAGTATGTTTTAATTATGGCAAGTGCAAGGGCCCATGTGAAAACCCAAAGCCCATCTCTTAAGGCCCGTAATTTCACTTGGGCCCATTAGCATCTTAACGAATCTTCCCATTTTGCCCCGAGTTGACGATGCATCTTCATCACCACATCCACGATTTGATTTGAGAACCGATCTGCTCTGCATCGCTGATTAAGAGATATATCCTCAGATTGATTTGCTTGAGAGGTGAGGAGAAAGGAAAAAGTATCAAGCGATTTTGCAGTATTGTAATTCTTATTCATTTGGTTCTCTGTCTGATAGCTAGTTTGGCTGTGGTGCAGGTAGTTGAGTTCCGTTGACGATGGCAGCTACTTGTTCGGCGATTTCAGCGGCGGCTTTCCTTGTTCTCATAGCTTGGATGCCGTTGGGATTGGGCTTCTCGCCGTCGATTCTATGGTCGCCTCATATAAATGGGTGATACTGCAAAGTCCATTAGCGTCGATTGATTGTTGATATTTTTAATTAATGGATTTTGTGATCGGTAATTCGGTATTGTTTTTCATTTTTGATTCCATAGATGGGTACTGTTTTTCCATCTTAATCCTGAAATCTAATGATTCATCTTCATCACTATTACCATAAACATATCTGTTCATGCTTAGAAGGTAACATATCATGTAGCGAATATAGTATATTGGTGACTTTACATTTGTCTCTGTCTATGATATCCGTATTTGTACGCTGGAAGTTGTCAAACTTACAATTTGACACTTACATCTGAGGCAGTGTGAAGGAAATCGTCGAATACCGAACTCTCTCCCCCCGGGAATTGGCCAATTATGCGATGAACAAAGGAGGATGGTCGGAATACCTGGTAATTCCCACTTTCGTAGCTAGAAATATCATTTAAGTTGAATCTTATATATGAATTTTCTTCTTATATGATTCAGCAGTTAGTTTTGAAGCATATAATTTAAACTTCTGATATTATCTTTCCCATTTTGTTTCAGTGCTCAAAGGCGGAATCCGAGGAAACTGTGAATTTTGTGTTTCTTTTTGTTGGGAAGGAGGTATGCAAGATAATTGCTCTGAAGTAATTCATTTGTGTGTCATCTGAGAAGTCCTCGCATGATTAACACATGCATCTTTAATATACAATTTCTGAACAGTTGCAGTCTTTGGATGGTCCGACATCCATGGAATCTGATCAAGCTATTGTACACTTCCTCAAGGTTAATTTGTTTCCTCGATGACGCTTAAAAAATCCGAATGTATTATTTTCTTTCAACCTGACTATCTTCTTTCAAATACAGGATGCCTTTTCAAACTCCAGCTCATCTTTGGCCTTCCCATACGTGACTCCTGGCAGTGAGGAAGAGGCGGTGGAGAACGCTTTGATATCCGAGTTCGAGAATAGTTGTCAGCGTAACTTTGGTTTGGGAAGTTTCACTTCGGTTGGGTCTTGTCACGTAGATGGTGAAAAATTCAATAAGCTGCAAGATATCCATGCAATTCATGTATGTTTTACGTGTAAATATCAAATTCATAATTGCTTTATATCTCCTTACATTAGTCTTTCTGACCATAGTTTGGTTTTCTAATAGGATTACGTGGACTCAAGGATGAAAAGAGCCAGGGGGAAAGCAGATCTGGTTATGCTCTGCAATAATGGAGGAGATGTTGATCAACATTCTGAAAGTATGTATGCCAATACAAGCCAGTAATGACGCTGTTAGGAAATTATCATTTCTTTTTACTGCAGCTTTTTCACAGACTCGATCTTATGAGCTTGACTGAAGAGTTCTCCAATAATATGCAGGCAGCATTTTGTCTCAACTCGTTGGTTCCTTGGCTGAGTTGGGTGCAAAATACTCAATTCTCTATGTGTCAGATCCACTTAAACCTACCGTTTCACACCATGGACTAGAAAGATTTCTCGCCGAAGGTGCTACAGCAAACATTTCGTCAACTTCTACTGCTCTCTGCGATGCCGTTTGCCAAATAAAGTCGTCGCTATTGGAAGGAATCTTAGTGGTACGACGACAGTTACCGTTTGATCGTTTTCTTCTATTCGCGCTGCATTTTTACTGAATATTTTCACTCAGCGTTAATATCATAGTACTCTTCTCAGTGATCGAAAAATGACATTTTACAGGGAGTTGTTTTGCTTTTGATTTTGATATCGGGGCTTTGCTGCATGATGGGAATCGACACCCCAACTAGATTCGAAACTCCGCAAGATTCTTGATGGCTTGTACTTTGAGTTGAGACCAACATTAGCAATGTAAGTTAAGAAATATGGTGAAGATGAAAACTTTTTTCTACAAGTCTTCCGTGGGATTTTTGTACATTTGTGGTGGCGGGCAGTGTGCACTTGTAATAAAATGATTTCCCTCGGATGCACTAAGCTGATGAATTGTTGTTATTTTGTGCTAAGCCAGCCTATGCTATACTTGATGATTCGGACAAACTTATATCTTGATTATTTTGATTCATATCTTGATTCGGACAACAAAACATGATGAAATATTTTGTGTTAAACGGTTGTGTGGCTGCTGCAGATTTTTTTTCTTGGTTTTGTTTTGAAATGAATTTTTCATGAATTTGAGCTTCTTGCTTCGGATTTTATCAACGTTTATTTTGGTTTGATTGATCCCAAAGGAAATTTATTTAGGCTCCATTTGGTCCGCAGAATTCGACGCGGAAAAGAAAAGAAAACTGTGATGCTACGCATCGAATCATCGTACATTATGCTTCACGTGTCGCACCATTACGCTTTTCCTTTTCTTTTTCACGTCGAAATCCGTAAACCAAACGGAGCCTTAAAGTTAACTTGGGCGTAGTTTGAGGATTCATTAAATCACGTCTGTGTCTCAGACAACATGAATCAGCTGGACCATGTTATTTATGATTAATAGAACGATAATAATCATTACTGATCCTGATATTTTACCCATCATGACATTAATGCTATTATTATTAGAGTGAAATGCCTATAACACCTTCGTGGTTTCGTCGAAATGCACATAAATTCCGTGGTTTTTTTTATTGCATGGTAGTCCCTCGTGGTTTAACTAATGTTGCACCATACCCGAGCAGCAATTTTTGCTCGAAATTGGATTACACGCGCTCTTACTGCAGGTGGGTTAAGCTTGATCATATTATTTACTGTTAAATGACCAAAAAGTGAATAATTGGGGTTATTATGGTCATTTAACAGTAAATAATATGGTCATTTAGCGCGTATAATCTAATTTCGGCAAAAAATTGCTGTCCCCGGGGGTTATCATTTGAAAAGAAGGTGAATATTTGAGGTTATTCTGATCAATTAACAGTAAATAATTGGTCCAAGCTTAACCCACCTGCAGTAGGAGCGCGTGTAATCCAATTTCGGACAAAAACTGCTGTCCTGAGCTAGGTGCAACATTAGTTAAATCAGGAGGGAGTACCGTGCAATAAAAACCACGCGATTGTATGTGGTTTCGGCGAAACCACGAGGGAGTTATATACATTTTACCCTTATTATTATTATTATCATTATTATTTATCATTCAGAGTAAGCAGTAGCTTCACTTCACTGTACCGTAAAATTACGAGCTATATTTAACATTAGAAGGCGAAGTCTTGACCTTTACGAGCATCGAAAAGACAGCGCGTGACGCTCACAGACGCTGGTAAGGGTTTTGGAACCTCGCTAAACGACAAAAACTCGATCATCATGGTTATCCACTCCTTTATAAAAATAAAAAATTACAAGGCATCGTATTCCTTCTGGTCTGGCGTGTCAAAATGTGAGCTTCGACACGTGTTCGTACAGTGAATCGCAGCCGTTGAAAGTGCCCAAGTGGTAGAAGCTTCAAGAACTAAGTGGGCCCACAATGATCGTCCAATAAAGCCGAGTGTCACAATCAATTGAAGCCCAAGGACCAACCAACGTTAAATGTTCTCACAAATAAAATAATGCGCGAGTATGTAATTTAATATATATTTATTCATTTTGTACCAATTACTCAAGTTTAAGTACATTTGATAACTTGTATAATGAATACAATACTAACCAATGATGTCCCACTAGTGATTAGGGCCGAGGCTTCTTTACTTTGCGAAGGTCATTACGTTTGGAACAAATTAAGTGAAACTATTACAAATAAGCTTGAATCCATAATACAGGATTTTTCGGGATTAGAAATAAAAATAATCGGTTGAATCACGTATTCCACTCTTTGTGTTCCACTCCGTATTCTAACGAAGGAAAATCGTTACACATCCCCCGTCAAGTGTTAAAACACCCGTAAACATCATTACCTATGAATTTCATTACAACAAGTGTTTAAACAAAAAAACTCATTATTACGTATTTTTCTAATATGGTGTAGAAAAAATCAGTACTATATATTAAAATAGAAAAATACGTAATAATGAGTTTTTTTTGTTTAAACTTGTTGTAATGAAATTCATAAGTGTAATGATGTTTACGGGTTTTTAACACTTAACGGGGGAGGTGTAACGATTTTCGTTCGTTGGAATACGGAGTGGAATACAAAGAGTGGAATAGGTGATCTCAATCGAAAAATAATGAGTTATATTATTATTCGAAGTACCTTTGTCGCGTCATGGATTACTAAAAATAGCTTTGCTATTTTAAACTAGTATCACAATAATAAAAAATGAAAAACAAAATATTTTTCCTACAAAGCCACAGACATGCAGTCAAGTTTCGCGTGGCACGTGCGAACGCCACCGAGCGCCCGCCGAAGCGCGTAGAGCTGCCACGTGTGACGCACCGTTTCAATAATTGAATGAAAAACTCTGTAATATATTATTTTTGGGTTAATTCCTTATCAGTCCCTTTCAATATTCAATCTCCTTTTAAATACCCATCGAATTATATCTTCCTTATAAGTACCCATTTGAAAATTTATTCCTGTTCAGTACCTAAAAAACCCTTTTCAGCATTAAATGGACGAAAATACCCCTGTCTCACATATTCAAAAAGCTGAATAATTATTTTCACATGACTTATACCAAAAAAATAGTTATTATACCAACAGAATTAGACATTGTACTAGAAAATGTTGAAATTATACCATATGTTTTCGTTATTATACCAGTAAATAGCGTTATTATAAATTACAGTGGAATTGGACGTAATTATACCAACTGATTTTAAAATTATACCAAAAACTGTAAAAGTTATACCAACTGTTGTCGTAACTATACCAACAGATGGTACACTATATCGGTTGGTATAATAACGACAACAGTTGGTATAATTTGAATAATAGTTGGTATAATAATCAAAACAGTTGGTATGATGTCCAATTTAAATAGCGTTTTATAATTTACAGCGAAATTGACGTTATATCAACTGGTTTTGCTATTATCCCAGAAATTGTAGAAATTATACCACATGTTTTGGTTATTGTACCAGTAAATAACGTTATTTGAATTTTATACAGTGAAATTGGACGATATGCGACTGCTTTTGAAATTATACCAGAAACTGTAGAAATTATACCAACTGTTGATGTAATTATACCAACAAAATTGTACACTATATCGTTTGGTATAATAATGATAACAGTTGGTATAATTAGAATAACAGTTGGTATAATCAAAACAGTTGGTATGATATCCAATTTAATTTCAGAAAAGGGTCGTCCTTTCATTGTTTGGGGTATTAATTACACAACGTTTTCGCAGAAGAGTATTGAAAAGGAAGATCTTTTATCAAAAGTAATGATAAGGAACTTGAAAATACGAATGGGCCTATAAGGAATTCCCTTTCAATTCCCAGTTCATATTATTAATAATTATTATCCTAAACAAAAGAAAAATTTGTACTTCCTACCAAACTTCGTTTGTACTACCTTTGAATACCCCCGTTAGGTAAACGGAGGCTCCAATAACAAAGCAAGCGCTGATTTAGGGTTTTTTGAACGGAGGTAAACTGCAAAAGCTAGATTGATATACAACGGATTTTCGTCTTAGTTCGTAATGGTGCAGATGATGAAGAATGGCAAATCGGTCAAGGTTGAAGTTGAGGATCACTTGGAAGAAGAGCACGGTCCTCTCAACAAGCGTCAGAAAGTATGATCAGATTTTGTGCTTCTTCTTTTTTCGCCTGAAATGGGTGGTAATTTTGGATCAGATCACATATATGGTGTTCGATTTTGGGCTTCATCTTTTTTCCTCCGATTGAAGTTTGATTCTGCCTAGTTGTTCAAAGCGAACGATTTTGACTTTGTATTGACCTACACTTTTTGCGATCTATTCATGTCGATTCAGTATTCAGCTTCTCAAATGATGATCTAACGTTGATCATTCTCTATTACGCTATTTTTACTGTATTTTTTCCATTTGCAGCAAAGCTTGAGAATGGGGGGTGTTGGAGCATCAGGTTCGCAGTACAACCCCCTCGATGAACCTAGTCCGCTGGGCTTGCGTCTGAGGAAAAGCCCTTCTCTTTTGGATTTGATACAAATGAAACTTTCTCAAGCGAGCACTGCAAAAACTGTAGGTCAGAGTCAGGGTAAAAAGCAGTCAACAGGCAGTGGTTCTTCTAGTGGTGATAAGTTGAAGGCATCGAATTTTCCTGGATCGATCCTACGCATTGGAACGTGGGAGGTAGAGTTGATTTCATGTTTTAGGATACGATGTTTTTCATTCAGCCATCAGAAGCTTTGGCTGAGGAGTGAAGGATTATGTTTTTTTTTTGCAGTACAAGTCGAGATATGAAGGTGATTTGGTAGCCAAATGTTACTTTGCGAAGCATAAATTGGTGTGGGAAGTTCTTGATGGGGGCCTCAAGAATAAAATTGAAATTCAATGGTCAGATATCATGGCACTGAAGGCAACTTACCCAGATGATGGTCCTGGGACTTTGGATGTCGTGGTAAAATAGAATTGCCTCCATCTTTTTACTTGTTCGTTATGCTGTTTTATATCTTTCTGCTTCATGATTTGTTAGTGTGTTCTGTCATTGTTACATTTGTAGAAGGCTCAAAATCCTTCGCTTTATTGCAGCTCGCACGACAGCCTCTTTTCTTTAGGGAGACAAATCCACAGCCCAGGAAGCACACGCTGTGGCAGGCAACCTCAGACTTCACTGGTGGTCAAGCTAGTATACAGAAGTAAGATTTTACTCATATCAGGTCTTTTGCTAATAATATTTTCATGCGCGTTGGAATATACGGAACTTTAGAAACATGACGAAGTTTGTGTTACCAACAATGTGATTTTGATCTTAAAAATTGACATTGATTGGGTGTTCCTTTCTTACATATGGTGTTGGAGGTATTTTTTTCCCTATATGCATTGTTTTAAGTCGATATGAATCTCATTACAGGCGGCATTACCTGGAGTGTCCACAGGGATTGCTGGGTAAGCATTTCGAGAAACTCATACAGTGTGATCCCCGTTTGAACTTCCTCAGTCAGCAAGGAGATATAGTGCTGGACTCACCCTTCTTCGAACCGAGAATCCCAGTGTTCGACGATCAAAACGAAGAAAAGAAAGAACACGACTTCAACAGAGAAGGAAGCCCGTCAATCTTCAGCTTGCATGAGACCACTTCTCCATCAGGCTTTCAGTCTTCATCCTCAAAAACAGACCAAGATGCCCTCAGCAGATACTCAACTGATACTTACCCTCATACACCATCACCATGCTCGGGTAAAAAAAAATCACCGTAAACTTCAAACTTCGTGCCTGATACTGTTAACCAATTGAAATCTTACCCTGTAAACTAATACAGGCATGAGCACGCTAACCATGGAAGACATAAAAAATGGGGGTGGGCTCGAACAGCTCAAAACCATCAGCAACTGGGATCAAATCAAAGTACCTGGGATTCGACCCTCTATGTCGATGACCGACTTGGTGAGCCACTTAGAGACTCGAATATCGGAGAAGGGCCCGTCCGAGCAGCCAAACCTCTCCTCCGAAGAATGGGAAAGCTTCCAAATCTTGGAAGACATAAACCGCTGCCTCTTTAGCGACTTTCAGAGCATGCCAGATTCAGACGAGAAGTCGCTCATGACTAGGGTTAATTCTCTCTGCTGCCTTTTACAGAAAGATCCTCTTGCCAAGACTGAGAACCAATCTACTTTGGTCCAAAACAGAGAAGCATATGAAACTGAAACTATAAATCTGATGAACAATGAGGATAAGATGGAGGGAAAAAAGAACACTCTGCCACCTAATGAATCGGGGAATGGAGTCACTTTCGATAACAATGAATCGGGTTCGATGTCGAGGAATGATTCTGTTGGGGATTTGCTGTTGAATCTGCCAAGAATAGCTTCTCTTCCTCAGTTTTTGTTCAACATCTCTGAAGATTATGAGAGCAAAGCTAGATGATAATAATGATGATGGTGATGAATTATGATCAGATTCTGGCTATATTGTGTATATATATATGTATGTGTGTGCTGCTGTTGGTAGTTTTATATGAATTTTGTTTGTGTTTAGTTTTAGGGTTCGGAGATTAATAGATTGATGATGGATCCTGTAAAAGTAATTTTAAGTGGTTGAATTATTGTCGCTAGTATTTTAAGCAGGAGGTTTAGTATGTAACGTGTAACTTCATTTTATATTTTAAGACCTTTAAAATATTTTTCAGTTATCAATGCTTGTTAAACTGGAAAGCGAACTCGCCTTGTTTATCTTAATAATACAGTGGACGCACACCTATCTAAATCTTACAACATCCGTACATGGGATGGATCCGATGTCCCATCTCCCTGTACGGCGGAATTTATGAACAAAGATAGTTATTATGAATATTGAAAATTATAAGATATGGATATCTATGATTAACACCCTGTACCGCGGAATTTATGAAAAAAGAGTTACTATGAATATTGAAAAATATAAAATATGAATATCTACGATCGGCAATATGAATATCTACGATCGGCAAGAAAAAAGGAAAACTCAGAAAAAGATACCCTACTTCATACGATTTTGTGGAGCCCTATATTCAAATCCGAGGAAATGGATATGAGTAGAGGAAGGGCGTGGTGCCAGGCGGCCTTAAACACTCGCTTGTGATGTGCCCTTATCGACTGGGACGGCCTCCGAGCGTTTTGCCTTATGTCGAAAACGTGTATGATGGGATCGGCCGAGCCCGAAGTGATGTAAAGGCCGTCGGGCGACCAAGATTGGTTTATGAGCGCCGACTGAGATTCGCTGCTCTCTTGCTTCCACCCGAAGGCGTGAACTTCCATCTGCCTAAGCCTCCGATCGAACAGTCGGAGTTGCTTCTCTGGCGTCCTGAGGGGGAGAAAAATCGAAAGTGGTTTTCGTAGGAAAGGAGCGAAAACAAAATTCAGTTTATTGTCATGTAACTCTCGCGAAATTCGCTTTTCGTTCTCGGTCTGAGAATAGTCCTCTAACTCTCGCGAAATTCACTTTTCGTCTTCTAACTTGACGTCCAGAATTTGGTCCAGTATGCCTACGCCATTTATCATAGATAGTCATTTTTTTGTAAATTTTTTCTTTTGCCGTTCTCTGGTTCACGAGAACGTTAGTTAGATTTATATAGAGTGAAGGGACTATTTACGATGAATGGCAACGGAAGCGAATATTTACCAGAAATGGTGTAAACATGCTGGACTGATTTTGGACATTACAAGTTAGTTAGATGATGAAACGCGGATTTCTTTAAATTTGAAGGACTAATTTCTCCTGTACTTGGATTAGTTTTGGACACCGACAAGTTAGGGGACGAAAAATTAATTTCGTTAAGAGTTATAGGACTAACATTTTATTACTCATAAACATACTGCGCTCACTAGCTCGGACGGACAAGTTATAGGACGAAACGCGAGTTTCGTAACAGTTACGTGACTAAAAGTTTTCACCGACTCCTAGGCATATACATACGAGACTACTTTTCGGACTGGGACATGCTATAAGACTAAAATTTCAGTTACCCCTAAACATACTGGACCAACTAGCTTTTGAACGAGGACAAGTTAGAATGGATGAAAAAAGAATTTCGGTAATGACTTACCCAGTCTGAACCATAAAGAGGTTGAAGTCGGACGGGTTAGGCAAAATGCTCATGCACTTGCTATCGATCTGATGAGTATAGTCCATTCGCCCGCTCTGGACGTCGAACCCTAAGATGCGCTTGTCCGCGCCGACGGACATCACTACGCTCTTATGAATCATCCCCGCGATTCCCATCACGGCCGAAGAATGGAAATTTCTGTGCAACGATTTGGGCTTCCAAGATTCTTCTTCTCCTTCTCCTTCGCCTTTCCAAATTACTACACCATGGTCGCTCCCGCCCGTAACAAAGGAAGGGCCGTTCCAAGGTATGAAAGATACGCTGTTTATGATTCCCTTCGTGTGAGGCTTTTCCTTCAGAAACTTCACGCGGGTTTTCTGCGATTGTTTCAAAGTGGAGATTTATACGCACTTTTTTTTTTCATTTCCGTTTTTGTATGTGTTGTTTGCTAACCTACCTCTTTTCCCTTGTTCAGGTCTAGGACTGATATCTGAGCATCTCCGCCGTCGGCGGTGTAGACTGAGATTATTTTTTTCCCGAGAGGATGAAAGGCTAAATCTTCGGGCCATCTCCTCTGCTTTTCAGACTGACAATCAGTAGTGCTGAGAAGGTTGGCAGTAGAACTGCGAAAAATTGACGCCAAGAAAGTGAATTACGAAGCAGTGTATTATGATACTAAGATGAAAGTGATAAAGATTAAGTGTAATTAATCACCCCTTCCCTTGAACTTGCCATAAGTTGATTGCTCCATCCAATGCACTGCAATAATCGACTTCAGGACAAATGGTGTTATGCTGGTAATAAAATTCACGGGACTGAGTAGATAAAAACGAGTTACCTTGTGACAAATAACTGATCGTTAGTTGGGCAGAGAGCAAGACATCGAAGCTTTCTATTGTGTCGACTTGACAAAAGACAGCCACTTTGGCATCTAATTGGCACTGGGGCAGAGCTTTTCGCTATCAAAGGGATCAAATCTCTGTGCTCTTCCTGCACTGCATTCGACAAACGGAGAAAAAAAGACACTACAGTATCAAAGAGTTGGAGCAAAATATTTTCATAGGCAGCGATTTATAGTAATCATAACAGCAAACTAAAGGACCAAGCAAAGAAAGTCAGACCAGGCTTCGCTTTTGTTTCCTTCAATCGACTTTCGAAGGTTTCCTTGCTTTGACGTTGAGCTTTATCTCCCTTCGTATTAGCACCACTCGCAACTTTGTTCGCAGATTCTTTAGCCTTTATTACAGTTTGAGAAGTATTTGGCGGCAGGGAAGGAACCACAAGCCTAGGCTTAGACTGCAACTGTTTTTCGGTGGGCTCTTCATCTCTATTCAAAGGGCTAGACGATCTCTTCTTACCAGACTTTGAATTATCGCCGGGCAGTTTATGGCGTACATTCGTGGGACTTGCAGAACATGTTTCCAAATTCACGTCTCTCATCTCATTTGCTACTACAGATTTTTCGGAGTCTTTTATGACTTCACAGCCTCGAAGATGAGCCAATTTAGTCTTTGTTTCTTCTAACGCCCTCTCTGTATATTGGAGCTGCGTATGAGATAAAATTGCTTCATGTAATATGATCTAAGCATGAAACTCACTTCCCAGATTATATGATCTAAGAAACATATCGTCGAGCAACATAAAGGCGAAGAAGCTATTACAAGCAACCTTCTCAAGAAAAGAAGCAAAACTTGTAATGAATTAAAAAAAAACCTTTGATTGATAGTAATCGACACGCTGGCGCAGGTGCTCGACTTCTTTGGTTCGATGCTCAATAAGGACCGAGAGAATCTCTTCTTCTCCGCTCTCTATCTGCTCTGCGAAATTGCTATTTCCACTCTTAGCCCCTTCCTTTCCAATTTCTTCTACTTCGATTTTGGGTCTCTTTGTAAGCGGCTGTTCGCTCATCATATGCTTGTAGTAATGATCAGAGAAGAGAAAACGATCGAAATTTTCTGTGTTCTTACAGACCGCAACAACAAAAGGCGTTAATCTGCTTCTGTTTTTGTTCGTTAAAGGAATTTATAACAGTAATCTAATCTCTCAGGTCAATTAGATCGTCAATCCACGTTTAATTAGGGCGCCATGATTTAATTTAGTATTAAGTTATGTAAAAATATTAATTAGGCATAATGTTTTGAGGCTCCATTATTTGTTTTGAGTAACCTAATAGTCCTTAATCTTGGACCAAGTAAACGCCGATGGCTGACGTGATAGCCTGCAAACTACGCTAACCAGGTTAACCACAATAGGGCATTCTATGTATGACATGCTCAACTCAAAATATTTAGTAACAGGGAGAGTCGAACCTTGACCTACCCCTCCAACGAGGTCCCAAAATTATAAAAACATATTATTTTATTTCTTTTAGTTAAATTAGGCCTTTTCACCTTCTCATTTGTCAGCTTTCACTTTCCTTTTTTCATTTTTTCCTTCTCTCGGGCCTTTAATATTTTATCTTTTCTGTATATTGGACCAGTCGTATTCCCCTTGTTAATTAGTTATAAAAGAACTTAAAAAAGTTAAAGTTAATTTTCTTATAAAACATTTGTTTTCTAAAAAGTTCCATTAACAGGAAATTTAAATTTAAAATTAACCTCACCTTCTATAAGCTTCAATATTATAATTACTTATCTTAGGGGAGTGTTGCGTTGGATTGACAAGTAAAAACTTTTGTTAGTACATAATATTTATTTTTTAAAAACAAAGGCCTCGTTTTAACATTTGCTTTAGGCCCCATATTATAATGGGCCGGCCCTGGCTAAACGACGATTTAGTGCGTGACGAAATATCTACATTTTGGATTTTATGTATTTGGTCTAGCGGGGATCCGCCCCGAACGGGGCGGGGAATCCCTGAGTTTTTATCCCCGCGGGGATCCCCGCCCCGTTCCCCGGCCCGCCCCGCCTTCTATATATATTATAATATATATATATATAATATTAAATTATAATTTAAATAATATTAAAATAATATTAAATATAGTTAATATTAAATTAATACAAATAATACATAAAACTATAATTTATATAAACTTTATAACGAAAATATAATTAAGTTCATTATTATATTTAAAATATTAATTTTTTTTAAAAAAATTGAATCCTCGCGGGGAATCCGATCCCCGCGGGGATCCGGCGAGGACGGGGACGGGGACATGTCCCCGAAAGCCTCGCGGGGCGGGAACGGGGATTAGGTCCCCGCCCCCGTCCCGCCCCGTTGCCAACCCTAATTTGGTCCATGTTATCAATGTTTGTGTTATTTAAGTCATCAAATAAAATAGGGCTCAGGACTTAGGGTTGGCAGTTGGGTGAGGAATCCCCGCGGGGCGGGGACGGGGAATGATTTTTCCCCTGGGGATCCCCGCTCCGCCCCGAACCTCCTTTTATATATTATAATATATATAATATTAAATTATAATCACTACAAAAAAAGTCATCTTATGCGACGATTTTCTTCCTCACAAAAGAGTAAATTTTCGTCACATAAATTTGATGTGAGGAAAAATTTTCGTCACCGGCTCGTCACCGAAGGCCCGTGGCATAAGATCAAATCACGCCTAATGTGACGATATTTTATTTCCTCACATTTGGCATATGTGAGGAATGCAATTTCCTCGCATAAAATTCTTATTGTGACGAAATATTTCTCACAGTAGATGTACTATTTTGTCACATATTTTGAACTTCCTCACATTTAAACGTATAAATGCAACAAAAAGTTCGTCACTTTAAATATATTTTTCGTCATAATTATCATGATATATACTACGAAAATATGCCTCACATTAAAACAATTTTCCACATAATAACCATGACATATAATACGAAAATATTCCTCACATTAAAAATATTTTTCTCACAATTACCATGATGTATTAATGGATGGCAACTGGGCCAGGTATGGGTCGGGTTTGGCCGGACCCGGGATTGGCGGGACCCGACCCGATTATTTTTTTAGCGGACCCGGGACCAGTCCGCCCCGGTTGGACCCGCCGCGCCCCGGGCTGGACCCGAGCGAACCGGGTCTGACCCGCCAGAGTCGGGTCCGACCCAAGCGAACCGGGTCTGACCCGCCGCCCCGGGCTGGACCCGAGCGAACCGGGCTCATTTTTCTTTTTGTTTAATTTTTTTAAAATATAAACTATATAAGTGCTCATTTTTCTTTTTGTTTAATTTTTTTAAAATATAAACTATATAAATGCATTGCTTCGGTCTCGAACCCAACCTTACCTTTGTAATATTCAACCTCTACCATTAGATCAACAGATCTTTTATTCATAATATTTACAATAACACTATATAACTTTAAGGGAAATTCTCACTGTTACCCTCAAGGTTTCGAGTTTTTCCGTTGGTACCCAAAGCTTTTTTCGATTTCCTCTGGTTACCCAAAACTGGATTTAAAATACTTAAAATAATTAGAAATTCTAAAATAATATTTTTCATTAAAAAATAATTATAATTATTTAAAAAAGTATATAGTTGGGAAAAATTATAGAAATATTTTTAAAAATATTTTCCAAAATATTTAAAATAATCATAAATTCAAAATCTTTTATTAAAAAATAATTTTAATTATAAAAGTAGTATATAAACTAAAAAATTAAACATGCAAAATATTTAAGATTAGATATGCGAAAAATCAAAAAATCAAACAAAACAAACACGACCCAAAGAACCCATAAAACAAGAACGAGAAGAACAGCGAAACTCCAAAAAGAAAAAGGAGAAAAAAAGACACCAGAAACTTACAAACTAAATATGCGGTGGTTCCTCCCCCATCCTCACCAAGCGATGAAGAGGGAAATCTGGATCTCATAGGTAAAGAAATTTCTGAAATGCCCGGTTGGTTTTTTTTGGGGAGAGTGGCGGCGCTTGGCTTGACTAGTTAAACTTAAAATTCAACTATTTTTCGATTATGTTTTTAGATTTTTTGAATATAGTGTTATTTTTTATAATTAATTTTTGCGAGTATTTGCATATTTAATTTTAGATTTTTGCATATTTAATTTTTTAGTTCATATACTACTAAAATTATTTTTAATAAAAAATATTTTATTTTTGAATTTATGATTATTTTAAATATTTTGGAAAATATTTTTTACAAATATTTATATAATTTTTCCCAACTATATACTATTTTTTATAATTAATTGTTTTTTAACAAAACATATTTTATTTTTTGAATTTATCATTATTTTAAGTATTTTAAGTCTAGTTTTGGGTACCAACGGGAAAAAGTCGAAACCTCGAGGGTACCAGAGGGAATCGAAAAAAACTTTGGGTACCAACGGAAAAACTCGAAACCTCGAGGGTACCAGTGGAAATTTCCCTAACTTTAATTACAAAACGAATTATAACACGTAAATATTCCTCAACATTAAAAAATTATTTATTATTAGGAAATTTATTAACTATATGTGAGGATTTTATCTATCACATTAATGTTTAGCTTTTGTGAGTAGGCTTGTCAACGGGGCGGGGCGGGGGTGGGGGCGGGGATTAGATCCCCATCCCGGTCCCCGCGTCGACGGGGAATCCACGTCCCCGTCCCCGCGAATTCAACGGGGAAAATTTCGTCCCCATCCCCGTCCCCGCCGGGTCCCCGCCCCCGCGGGGATTCCCCGTCCCCGCGACTGTTTTAAAAAAAATTATATTTATAATATATATAAATTGTAAATATTATTTAAATTATATTTTAATTAGTATTTTTATTAATATAAATCAGTTTTGTTAAAAAAAGTATTACTTAAATTTTATTTTGTATTATAATAATATAAAATTTGTATAAAAAATATTATTTAATATTTGTTTTAGGTATAATTTTATTTATTTAGATATTATATTTGGCGGGAAACGGGGCGGGGACTATAATCCCCGCCCCATTGACAAGCCTATTTCTGAGGAAATATATTACTATTATGTGATGAAAAAACAATTTCCACACATATTATATATTCACTTATGAGGAAAAAAATTTCATCACATTATATAATAGTTATTGTGAGAAAATATTATTTTCTCATATAATATAATTTTATGTGATGATTTTTAATGTTATCACAAAAACATGATGACATAAAATAACATTTTTTGTAGTGAATTTAAATAAGGGGATTCAACACTTAAATACCTACATCAATAAAAATTAAACAGTTCAGTCCCCTGTCAGACTTATTTTTAACTTAGTACCTACTTGAATTTTATTTTACTGATAGGTACCTAACTGACGGATTCACCCTTGATAAAACTGATTTATTACATCATTTACCTAGCTTCACCTTACGTTCGTTCTTTAAAAAAAATCTGCACCATCCCAAACCAACCCAAATCGCGCAATTTCTCCCAGAAATCGACCCGTGCTTATTTTTGCTTCAGATTCAACGTCGTGGGTTCTCGTTCATCGTGGTATTCCTCTTCTGAAATCGATAGGTAAGTCCTTCGCAGCATTGCAGTATGTCGTGGCATTTCGTCGTGGTATTACCGTTACCAATAGGCTTGTATCTAGTTTGATTTTGCCGTTATTCGTTGGGTTTAAGCATTTTCAGTTAATGTTCGTAACAATAGCTACGTGTTTTTCGAATGACATTGATTTGTTGTTCGATTAGGGTTTCTTTGGAATGGTTCAATTTAGTGTGGCAGCTTTGTGCGTGTATCTTCAAATGGGTGGACTGATTGTTGTCGATTTGGGGGTTTTGGAATGGGTCGATTTGGATTTTTCGAATGGGGTCAATTTGTTTTGGTACTACACGATCACTGTATTTGGTACCATCTGTTTGGGCAAATTGGTACGTCGTGTGTGTATAAAATGGTACTGCTTATTACGAGTTTTACTTTTTTGCAGAAATGCCAATAGAACAGATCTGAGGTTTCTTCCAGGTGCCATCTTGCGCTCTTTCGATCTACGTTCGAGATCCGATGGCCTCGCATAAGATGACCTGGGCCGCTAGAGCATTCGTAAGTTTTAACATTGTGCATATTCCACCGACTGTGTTGCAGTTCTGCGTTAATGTCGTTTTTATATTGTGCAAGCTCATTTTCTGACGAATTGTTGGGCACGGAAGTATGAGTATCTATGAAAGAAGACCGTGGATCCAGAGTTTAACCAGCCCCAATTTGGCGACTAGACTGTTTGGAGACTTTGTTGTTTAAGTTCAGTTATTTGACTTGGGGATGAGACTGTTTGGAGGCTGTATTGTTTATGTTCGTTAAGTTATTTGTAATGTGAATGGGACTGTTTGGAAACTCAGTGATGTCGTTTGTTGTGTAGTTGTATGAGACTTTGTCTGTATTTTATGCACTACCATAAGTTTTTATATTAGCGTACATTATCTTTTACATACAGAGTACCATAATGTGCAGGTTTACCGTACCATTATGTATATATATGGCGTACCATAACCAGAATATATGAAGTACCTTATATTTTATATTAGCGTACCTTATCTTTTACATACAGAGTACGATAATATGCAGGTTAACTGTGCCACTTATATATATAGCTTACCATAACAAGGATTTATGAAGTACCTTTTATTTTATATTAACATACCTTATCTTTTACAAACAGAGTATCATAATATGCAGGTTAACCGTACCATTATGTATATATAGCGTAGCATAACCATAATATATGAAGTACCTTATTGTTTACCTTAACGTACCATATCTTTTACATATATAGTACCATAATCTGCAAGTTTACCATACCATTATGTATAAATATAGTGTATAACCAGAATATACGAAGTACCTTATCTTTTACACGTATCATGTATAGTCACGTACCTTATCTTTTACATATATAGTACCATAATCTGCAGGTTTACCGTATCATTATGTATACTTATACAGTACCCTAATGTGCAAGTATACCGTACCAGTTGTTATACCATCGAAAATAAACAAATTCCTAAGCAAATCGCGTTGTTCTGCATGATTTTGATAAGACCTAACAATAATAAAATGACTAAAAAAGAAAAAAAAAATCACACATTTAGGAGTCACCTGATTTTTCAAAATATGTTGTAAGATGTTCTTACTTCTATCCTTATATTCTAATGTATGTTGGAGTTCGAAGGTTTAATTCATGCGTGTAAGGCCTAATGCACCTAATTTGATCTGAAACTTAACTAATACTCTATATTAGCGTTTTAGGGTGGTTTCAGATGAAAAACTAATTCGTACGACCTCGAAAAATACTAACCCTAGTATGACGTATCACATATTTAAGGGAACACGTACCTTACTTAGCTTTGTAGGGGTATGTGTTTTTTGTTTTAAGCGTACCATCTCAGACACGGTTGTAGTACCCAGAATTACATATGACATCAAACAATTTATGAAAGCCAACGACATGTCAGATGAGTTGTCTTTTTTATTTAATAGCTCGTATGTCAGAAATCTGTCCACTCATGATAGAAAAATGTCATAAATATGTCCAGTCATGACAAACGTCAGAAAGTGTCTGTTTCTTTTTCCACATCAACATCTTCTGAAATGCTTCATTTCTGACGAAATATACCCAAGTGTTAAATTCAAACTTACTTTAATTTATACGGTACCTATTTCTGAGACGATACAATACCCTCCGCGGTATGTTTAATGTACCTTATTTGCCTATATTACAGTACTTTGTTGGCAAATATTACAGTACCTTGTTTGGCTTATATTACAGTACTTTGCTGGCACATATTACAGTACCTTGTTGCTCTTATTACTGTACTTTGTTGGCATATATGCCCCCGTGGTATGTTTAATGTACCCTCCGTGGTATGTTTAATGTACTTTATTTGCCTATATTACAGTACTTTGTTGGCACATTACTTTAATTTAAACGGTACCTATTTCTGAAACGATACCGTATCCTCTATGGTATGTTTAGTGTACCTTATTTTTATATATTACAGTACTTTGTTGGCATATATTACAGTACCTTGTTGGCTTATATTACAGTGCCTTGTTGATATATATTACGCTACCTTGTTGGCATATATTACGGTTGCTTGTTGGCATATATTACAGTACATTGTTGGCATATATTACAGTACCTTGTTATCATATATTACGGTACCTTGTTGGCCTATATTACGGGACCTTGTTGGCATATATATTACAGTACGTTGTTGTAATATATTACAGTACCAAATTGGCATATATTACAGTACGTTGTTGTAATATATTACAGTACCAAATTGGCATATATTACAGTACCTTGTTAGGATATATATACGGCACCTTGTTGGCTTTTATTACAGTACCTTGTTGTCATATATTACAGTACCAAATTGGCATATATTACAGTACCTTATTGGTATATATTACTGAACCATTTTTGTCATAAATTACAGTACCTTGTTGACATATATTACGGTACCTTGTTGGCATTTATTACAGTACCTTGTTATCGTATATTACATTACCAAATTGACATACATTACAGTACATTGTTGGCATGTATTACAGTACCTTATTGGCATCATTTAAACATAAAAAGAATGAGTCATATCCTATTGACACTGGACAAAAGAATAACCTACTGGCATCATTTGGATAAAAGAATGTGACATTACCATTCAAAAGAGCAACAAAAAAGGTTGTTGGGACAAAAGCAGTAATAAAACACATGGCAAATACGGACCCTACGTCGATACGGCGTCTCTACAAGTATGACGATTATTCCCGTATTTCTGACATATTTTGCACTTGTTGGATCTTCTATTTACCTGAGAAGGAATCCTCCTCGTCTTTCGGCGATCAGGAAGAACACGAATGTTCGGGTCACGAATAAAATTCTCGTCATCGGTTTGAGCATTTATCTCGTGCGTCGTCGCTTCATTGATCAATAGTTGAATGACTCCCTTTTATACTCACACAATGTAAAAAAGTCCCGCCACCAACCGAACTTGTAGACGGCATATTTTCAGATAATATGATAACATTTATAAATGGTACGGCTGTATAGTTTGCAGTGGTATTGCGTATGCGTACATCTTTGGTACCGTATAGACACGTACAGTGGTACGTAATAAACATAACAAATGGTACGTAATATACATAAAAAAAATGGTATGTCGTAACAGTTATATAAAAAAATCAGAAATCACGACGGATTAGCCTAAAAAACTATCAAATCCTAATATTACACCCTTATTCGAGCTCGTGGATCGTATTCAGGTCCAGATTTGGGCTAAACCTTGAACAAACGAGTGCAATCGATTAACCAAACGCAAAGCAAAACAAAAGCTTACCTGACAAAATCGAGACCCAAAATCGAGAACCCAACGTTGAAGACGCTTGTCGATCGTTGTTCGTCACCGGCACAAGCGGAAGGAGGTGGTCGGCAAGAAGAAACTTCGTCGACGGCAGGATGGAGCTCGATAATTGCAGAGAAGAAAAAACTGAAATGGAATTGTAAATCAACTCATAAGGGTATTTTGGTAATCTTAGTGATTATGTACCTAAGTGTAAAAGTTTTATTCAAATGGGTACCTAGCTCAAAAACAAATCTGACAAGGGACTGAAGTGGCTTTTTAGTTTTCTATTAGGTATTTAAGTGTTTATTTCCGTTTAAATAATAGTGAAATAATATCAAATATAGATTACATAATATTAAATTAATACAAATAATATATTAATTATAATTTATATAATTATAACAAAAATATATTATTATATTAAAAATATTACTTTTTTAAGGGTGGAAAATCCCGCGGGGAATCCCGCCACGCGGGATCCCCGTGGGGACGGGGACGATTTCTTCCCCGAATGCATCACGGGGACGGGGATTGGATCCCCGCCCCGCCCCATTGCCATCCCTAGCTTAGGTTCTCTGCCCCATTTTTTGTCCCATTTTTTATCCTACAGCACGGATTCTTGACAAGTCCAATCAAGGGTTCAGATTTTCTTCCTTTGGTTTTATTTTAATTTATAATTTTCTAATATTCCACCAAATTTTAAAAATCTTAATTGTTTCATTAAATTTATATGATATAATCAAATAAACATATCTAATTTATTGTTTCGCTACGATCATATTGATATCCATATCTTATATTTTTCGATATTTATAAATATTATTTTATTTAAATATTATAAAACATGGCACAAATTGTGGGATAAAGTTGGGACAGGAGATCGAGTCCCATAAAATAAGGTTTATAATTGGCGAATCTACATATAAATCCCTACTCCCAAACTATTAATCAACTAACTCCCCCCTTCTAATTCATTTATCATTAAACTCCCCATTTCAAACTTTTATATCACATAGCTACCTAATTGACAATTTTAGAAAAACAATAATATTACCAAAAAACCTGTCAACACCCACGGACAATTGTAGTACCAAAATACGTATGTTTGTAGTACCAATATACATATGTTCGTGGTACCATTTCGTGACCCATGGACGGTTTTGCCCCTCTACTAATTTCCACACCCTTCTCTTTCCTTACCCAAACTTGCAGTACATATACGTATGTTTGTAGTACGAATGTATGGATGCTCGTGGTACCATTCCATGAGTTAGTGTAGTACCATATGTAGGTTTGTTGTAGTATCTTTTCCGTATCATGTGCTTAACTATCGCAACTCATATCCTAAATTGTAGTACCAATATACATATATATGTACTATCAATATACAGATTTTCGTGGTACCACATCGTAAGCTAGTGTGGTACTATGCCTAGGTTACTTGTAGTACCAATATTTATGGTAACAGTCACGGACCAAAATAATTCAGATGCCGTCGAAAAATTCCTTACCCAAACTTGAAGTACTAATATAAGTATGGTTGTAGTACCGATGTATAGATGTTCGGGATACCATAACGTGACCTAGTGTGGTACCATACGTGAGTTACTTGTGGTATCTTTTCCGTACCATGTATTTACTACAAGTAGCCTACGTATGGTACTATACTAGCTCACAGGTGTGGTACCACGAACATCTATACATTGGTACTACAAACAAACGTATATTGGTACTTCAAGTTTGGATAAGTAATTTTTCGACGCCATCTGAATTATTTGGGTCCGTGACTGTTATCATAGATATTGGTACTACAAGTAACCTACTCATGGTACTACACTAGCATATGATACGGTACCACGGACATCTATATATTGGTACTACAAATATATGAATAGTGGTACTACAATTTAGGGTATGAATTGCGATAGTTAAGCACATGGTACGGAAAAGATACGACAAGTAACCTACGTATGGTACTACAGTAGCTCATGGAGTGGTACCGAATATCCATAAATTTGTACTACAAACATACGTATATTGGTATTGCAAGTTTGGGTAAGGAAAAAGAAGGGTGTGAAAATTAGTAGAGGGGCAAAATTGTCCATGGTGGAAATTAGTAGAGGGGAAAAATCGTTCATGGGCTACGGAATGGTACCACGAACATCTATACATTGGTCGTACTACCAGTTTGGTAAGGGTGTGGAAATTACTAGAGGGGCAAAATCGTCCACGGGGAGTTATGTGTAAGATTGTTTGATTTAGGGAGTTTTCTAATAAATAATATGGAATGAGGAGTTAGTTGATAGAAAATAAGGGAAGTGAGATTTAATTGAAGTTGCCCATTTACAATTTCAGAACAAGGCAGACAAGAATATTTTTGTTTTACTTGTCAAATTATTCATAACGGAAAATGTAAGAACAAAATATAACAGGACCTATAGAAGACAAATAAGCGGAATGACAAGGCTGGGTGGAACATTCCTTGCTTGCTATAACAAGATTTGGCGCGGAAATAATTATATTAAATTAAATTAATCCCAAAACACTCTTATATCAAGAGCCAAGGCTAGTATTAATATATTGTTAAACATTGTAGTTTGTTGGCTTCCATTAATTCAAGTATATAATATGCATCGGCACGAAAATGCTCGTTCTCCCCATGACAATAACCCCACCACATATAGTTCCTCCATTTTCGCTCCTCAAACCAAGAAAAACCCCATATCTATTATTCATCCATCACGATAACCATTTTTCTTTTGTTGTTCGATGTAATATTTTTTTGTTTTGTTTCAGAGATCGCGCGTAATCCTGTGAGTTTCTTCTTCTCTGTTTCGAAGTCGCGATTTGTGAGGGAATAATGAGATCGAAGGATTGATAAATATTCTTTAGCGTCTGAACTTTTTTTTTTTTTTTGCAGGTAGGAATCATGTATTTTGCCAGACTCGATGACTCTCCTATGTTTCGGCAGCAGGTTGAGTTTTCTTCTTGCCGTAATTTCTCGTTTTATTTGTTGAAAACTGGTATGATTGTACATTATTTGATAGTTTGATGCATTTCCTGGTGATGCCGTCGATGTTGTATAGCGGCGTGGCTTCTCTATTGACTGTTAGTGATTTGTGATGTTTTATCAAATACCCTTTGAGACTCAGAGGGAAGTGATATGTTCTAGACAAGGCCAGTGGGTTGCTTTGTGGTTCTTGGTTTGTGGCTTAAGTTAGTAAAGGGAAAGTAGTTCTCTTAAAGTAGAGTGTTCATGAGCAAATGATTGGTTAGGTTGGTGTTTTTTCTTTGTATTCATTATATCAGCACTGAAGTTTCTTCCTCATTGTTAATATGCTTTAAGTAGTTACTTTCATTTTTGGACAATGTCAACGGCTCAACCCTTGGTAGACCTCATGCAGTGAAATCTTGTTCATGGAAAGCCCAAGTGATACTTCAATAGTGATTTTGCCAGGATTAAATATTGTCCTTTGGTATATTGAGATGTGATACTTGCATTATATTTTTCTGTTGCTAAAGGTAGCTTTAGGTAGAGGTTCCCGTGACTAAAGCTTATGTTGTTTGTATGATGCAGATCCAAGTTATGGAAGAAAGTGCTGAAACATTAAGGGAAAGGAGTCATAAATTTCACAAAGGCTGCCGAAAATACATGTAAATCCTGTTATATTTATCCTTTATCCATCCGCATTGCAATGCCTGTAATTTCTATGCTGATAACTTGTCGATGACAAATTTTGGACCATCACTCTTCACAGCCACTATGCTTCCATTGACTATACAGCTGCTAACACAGATATTATCGTTCTACTGCCCTAATTGCTTAGTAAACTTGAAAGATTATACTGAGTTGAAATATTGGCACTTACTTGCAGAGATGGGCTTGGAGATGCATATGATAGAGATATTGCTTTTGCAAGTGCTCTTGAAAATTTCTCAGGCGGGCACAATGATCCGATATCTGTCGCATTTGGAGGTATAGAACAAGATAGTGATGTAAACTTATCCGAAGGTGATTCCAGAAAATTTCTGATGACATAATTTCCAACTTAGGCTCATAAATTTCGTTTTTGGTTTAAGGCCCTGATATGGCTAAATTTGCAATTGCACTGAGAGAAATTGGAACGTACAAGGAAATTCTTCGGTCACAGGTAGAAGATCCTCCCATTAGTTATGTTGCTTACGTGTTTCGTCTGCTATGATCCGATTATATTTCTTTTCAATTTCAACACATTTCTTCTCTTGCATCTCTAGGTAGAGCATGTGCTTGATGGCACACTTCTCCAGTTTGCTAATGTTGATCTTCATGATGTCAAGGTACTCCTCATAGTTCGCTTATTGGGTTTCGATATCAAGTTGTTGTAAGTAGCAAATTTAAATATAAAATATTTGTGCTATGTGTTACAATATGGACATATAGTTCGCTTAATCTGTCTACAATTCAATTGTAGTAGAAAATGTCTCATCCATGTCAGAAAATACTTTCTACCTGTAATATTGATTAAATTTATGCATAAAAATATTTCTCTACTCATCCATCATCATAAACCTGTGAATCATGCAGGAAGCCCACAAGCGCTTCGACAAAGCCAGTATTGCATATGATCAGGTTTTCGATGAGTTCAATAATCCATACAAATCAAAACCCCTAATGTGATATACTGTGTTATCATTTTCCCTGTTATCCGTAGTAAATATATTCCATGTTGTTTGAGATGCTTATGTGTAAAACAGAAAACGAGCTTTCACTACTGAATATGATGTCTGATTAAACAATAAACTTCCAGGTTCGTGAGAAATTCCTCTCCTTAAGAAAAAGCACAAGGCTGGACATTGCCAGTGCCCTTGAGGAGGTATATGCTGATCATCTTAACCGTATATAACTATTATGTTACTCGCAAATGTATAACTTCCAAAAAGTTTCATATATATCCGTTCAATTGTAAAATCCTGATTTAATAGAGATGTTCCAGGAACTTCATAATGCAAGATCAACCTTCGAGCAGACTCGTTTTAATCTGGTGAAATTTATATCTATCTAGCATCTGGCAATTATATTCTCCTTTTCCAATCTCTGATCTAAATACTTCATTGAATCAGGTCGGTGCCCTGTCTGCTGTAGAGGCGAAAAAGAGGTTTGAGTTCTTAGAGGCTGTTGGTAATACAATGGATGCTCATCTTCGTTATTTTAAACAGGTATTTTTGTTGGGATACATGAATTTGAAATTTTCGTAGATTTATGAATCTTCGCTGGAGTTGAAGTTCCTCGTTGTCAGGGTTACGAGCTACTGCATCAAATGGAGCCGTATATCAACCAGGTCTATTTTTTATTTAATATTAAGGCTTTACGAATTATCCAGTACAGTAGATATGGTTGATGGTATTCATGGGAACAAACTCAAGAGAAGGATCACAGAAGCGAAAAGAGTATGCATACATCAACTATCCCCTGCTGATTTCTCATAACTTTTCTTTCTTTTGTTCTTCTGCAGGTGTTAGCTTATGCTCAACAGGCAAGACAAAATTCCAACTACGAACAGTCAGCGCTCCATGAACGTATGCAAGAGTATAAAAGACAGGTTGATCAAGAGACCCGCCGCTCTTTTAGTGGACCTCAAAGTTCACCAAATAAAGATTCGATAAATCAATTTCCAAGAACTTCCCATAAACTAATAGAGGCAGTTATGCATAATGCCGTTGAAGGAAAGGTACTACTTCGGTGTATTAAAATCCATGTTGAAATCTTCAGATTTCTTGTCGTTTCTGACTGTAACTAAGACTTCAATAGTTTAGGTACAAACTATTAAACAAGGATATTTATCTAAACGTTCCTCAAATTTGAGAGGAGACTGGAAAAGGAGATTTTTTGTTCTCGACAGCCGAGGAATGCTATACTATTATCGCAAGCAATGGAGCAAGCCAACGGTAAATTATAATATGCAAATTAAATTTATTTGCTTTGCATGCAAAACATTTTTCGTAATGTTTAACATCTGGAAACACAGTTTCATGCAACTAGTAGTCAGATGTCAACGCATAGAAGTTCTCCTGAACAAGGGTCTGGCCTTTTGAGTCGGTGGCTTTCATCTCATTATCACGGTGGTGTTCATGATGAAAAATCTGTGGCACGTCACACAGTCAACTTGCTGACGTCAACAATTAAAGTTGATGCTGAGCAGTCTGATCTGAGATTTTGCTTTCGGATTATTTCACCCGCAAAAAACTATACATTACAGGTGAATTTTAATTCTCCACCATTACTTGTTTATTTCAAACAACCTTGTCATCTACAGATTGGTTACTTCGAAATCTTGTTTGGAGACTAATGATCCAAGGTTCTTGATGGTACAGGCAGAAAGTGAAACAGATCGAATGGACTGGATAGAAAAGATAACTGGAGTTATTACCTCTTTACTGAGTTCACAGACACCTGATAGGGTAAACATTTGCATAAAAAGGGTTGGACTAGTATGAAGATCTTTGTTTCTGCATATGGCAAAACCATGATATAGTTGTGTCTGCAGTATTGTTTTAGCCCGATAAGTGAAGATAGTTCGATAGAAAGTCCCGATCATCATATGAAGAACATTCAAGAATATAGATCAGAGAAGGACCCCTCAGCAAGAAACATGATGCGAGCAACTAGAAGTGCCTTGCAAGTTCAATCCTCCTCGAAAAACGAAAAACCCATCGATGCATTGAAGAAGTTGGCTGGAAATGACAAATGTGCAGACTGTGGTGCACCAGAACCTGAGTGGGCTTCCCTGAATCTTGGCGTCCTCGTATGTATAGAGTGCTCTGGCGTTCATCGTAACCTTGGTGTGCATATATCCAAGGCATGTTGTCCCTAATAAAAAAAAGATGATTGCTTTGCACGTAAACATACATAGAATTTATACACAACAACTTTCTCTTATTTAAAATGGCAGGTGAGATCCTTAACACTTGATGTAAAAGTGTGGGAACCTTCGGTCATTGCCCTGTTTCAGTCCCTTGGCAACGTATTTGTCAATTCAATATGGGAAGGTTTGCTCCGATCTAACAGAACCGTGCAAGCAGATGAACTTCCAATACGGTGAGCATTTGCTTCAGAATGAAAAAATTCCAATGCCATTGATTGGTCGTCATAAACTCCTATTCCTTCGTAAAGGTCCTTCGGAGCTAGTAAATACAAACAGTTCTTCACCAAACCGAACCACAACGATCACATCTCAATCAAGGAGAAGTTCATCCATGCAAAGGTAGATTAGATTACTTTTAGTTGCTTCTTCTGTTACCTCTAACATTCCAACACACACTCAATCTCTCTTGTGATTTTCAGTACGAAGAAAGACGTTTCATTCACCAACTAAAGGACAGCCAGCAACTTCTCTCCGTCGCCGATCAACTGTGGGAAGGCGTTCGCTCGAACGACAAAAAATCAGTGTACCGCCTTATCATCACATGGAACGCAGACGTCAACGCAGTTTGCGGTACCTTTAACCTTAGCTAACGTAATAAAGAATCCACGAACTAAGCAGATACAGAATCTTGATCAGAACCTTCATGGTGCATAGGTGACAGCTCATCGAAGCCCTCGAATTCCCGAGAAGAAAGCTCAAAGGATGAGCTCTTCGACGGCTGCTCTCTGTTTCACCTTGCGTGCCAAACGTCTGATCTCGGCATGGTTGAGCTTCTTCTTCAGCACGGCGCAAACGTAGCTGCTTGTGATTCGAGGGGCTGCACTCCTCTGCATCACTGCATTTTGAGGGGTAGAATCGAAATCGCGAAACTTCTGCTCTCAAGGCGTGTGACTTCGTTCGACTTTTTCTTTTCTTGCATAAAGAAAATCTTTAACGTTTCGTTAGAGTTTTATGTGGATGGTCTCGTTATTACAGGGGAGCTGACCCTGAAGCTGCCGACGTTGAAGGGCGAACTCCTCTGAAGCTCGCCATTGAATCTGCCATTGATGACGTGGAGCTTCTTGCTATGATGAAATCCGCGAGATAAGTTAAACGCTGATATGTTTTCCTCATTTACATCTATATAACTTTCACCTGAAATGAGTGTTGATGAAACTCAGGCAGCGAAAGGTGATAATAGAGTAGGCATTTGTTAAGTGTACATAAGTATGTGGTTTGTTATTTATATTATTATTAGTAGTAGTAGTGGCAACAGTATTAATAATTATTGTGTGTATGGTGCTTACTTACCAGATTGCCTTTTATGTTTATTTTTATTTAAATTTACTTTATTTGATTAGTGATTAGCGCATTCAATGCACGTGCTACTATCTAAAAAAATAAATAAATCTTTGAATATATGACTTTAATATAATTTTCAACCTTTAGCATTTTAATGATAACTTGTATGATTTTGTGGTGTCGTGTTTAATGTTTAATATAATAGTGTTTAAATTAATAAATACTTCTTAGTTTATTCATTAATGGACAAAATGATAATTTTGACACAGGTTCTATATGATGCTCTCCTTTAATAAAAACTAGTATGTCCTGCACACTCTACGTGCGAAAAATATAATAATAGTTAATGTTATTTTATATGTTCATTTATTTATAATTTATAATGTTTGATGAAATATTAATTTTAAATATAAAAAATAGTGAGTGAAATGATAAATTATTTAAAAGTATATATTCCGAATAAAAAACAAATTAAAGCATTAAATTGTAATTATACGAAGGATAAAATTATAATTGAATAATAAAATTGACACATCAAAGGGAGAGCATCACATAGTAAATGCTATTTGGTGTGGTAATTTCATGTTAATTATCGTTTTGCCGTTAAGAATGCAATTAATAATATATTTATGATGTAAAAACTATTATATTAAACATGACACCAAATCATCTTAATTACAAAATGTCATTAAAACACTAAAAAAATTGAAATTGCATTATCTGAATTATATATTGAAATATTTATTTAATGTATTTAGATAGTAGCACATGCATCGAATATGGTGACGACGCTAGTAGAATGGAAAGATGAATAGATAGATGTTGGAAAGAACTCGTTTGATTATTTTGTCATAATTGGGTTCCCTTGAAGCTTTTGTTTGGAATTGGGCTAAGCAAGAAAAAAGCCCTATCTTTGGTACAGCGCAAAACCTCCCCATGACATCCACTATAATACACAGTCCCGAAATATATAAATAGTAAAAAAACATAGACTATGGTCCCATAAATTAAATACTAATCATAATATGGATTACTGTTACACCCCTAACTTGGGCGCGGTATGACGTGGCCGTGCGTCATCTTGGGCTAAGAACGCACGGGTCACGCATATGGGGCATTTGCTTGGTGGAATGCCCTATCTGGCCAGGGTCTGGCCAGAGCTTTGCGAAGCATAAGGCCCGTGTCGCATGCAGCGGCGGGCAGGACCGAGCAGCGCGCGCGGCAAGGTGCACTGACTCAACCTCGGTGGACGAGGTAGCTGTGCGCGAGAGGGCGCGCACATGGGGGCATTTGCTTGGTGGAATGCCCTGTCTGGCCAGGGTTTGGCCAGATCTTGCGAAGAACACGGCCCGCGTCGCATGCGGCGCGCGGCAGGACAGAGCAGCACGCGTGGCAAGGCACGCTGACTCAACCTCGGTGGGCGAGGTATGGGGTGCGCGAGGGGACGCGCGCGGCACTCGGCAACAGCTCCTGCGCGCAGCTCTCAGGCACAAGTTGGCATGATGTGCACGCACGGGGCGCAACACTTGGGCAGGACACGCACGACATTGGGGCACGAATCGGGGCGGAACATGTGCGACAATGGTGTGCGTCGCGCGCGGCCCTTGGGCGGGAGGCGCGCGGCATTAGGCCATAGTGGGCGGACATTGGCGCTGGCTTGGTGCAGCGCCTGATGGGGCGAGAATCTTGGCCAAGTCCCAACGTGGCTCGACCGGATTGGCGCGGGGGGCAGTTGTGGCGGTTTTCAGGGCGGTTTTGGCCTGGCCTGGTGAGGAGTTACCAGGGCAGTTAGGCCTGGCCTGGCGAGCAGTTCCAGGTGGCCTGACAGGAAAACTTCCCTGAGCTGGCAAGCAAGAAAACTATCTGGCGGTTAGGCAGTTACAGTCCGCATGGAAACCTCCCCGGAGCGGTTCCAACCCATTTGAACTCATCCAACTGTTGGCTTGGTTATATCTATAAGTAGATTATGTTGTCTTGTATTTGAGGCATCCGAAATAGTGCTGTAAAGTGTGTTCCTGTGAGTCCTTGTATCTTTTTGGGAATAAAAGAAAAAGGTTGGGCTTTGCCCGTATCTCTGTTGTCTGCTAACTTAATCAAACAAAAGGCACGCTTAAGCACCCAAATACGAGAGTTCTGTGAGGAAAAGAATTTGAGTGATTGCGAAGGGGTGACTAACTTGAACGGGAGGCACGAACCTCGAACACTTAGAAAAAATTCCAAGTCACTTGGGAGGGGCGTGACAATTACCATAATGATGAAAACATATATAATAAAATCATCCAAGTTGAAGCTCCAACAAACACACTATGTTTATTCAAAGTCTTTGAAACTCGTAAAAGAAACTCTTTTAACATAACTTGATCCCATGAAAGCCAGCAGCTTCAAGTAGCACAGCCTTGATTTGATCTGCATTCAGCTCTTGCCCTCCTTCACTTTGCTGAACACAAACACACAAAAACATCTCAGAATCTTACTAAAGAATCTCAGACCCAAACAATTAACTAATCTTTACTACCTCAGCCCTAAAAACATCCATCGAAAAACCATTGAAGCAGCTTATAACGGCCTGCTGCACGTCTAGCCCGAGATTATCCATAGCCCTGAGAGTCGACAGCAAAAGCCCCGGCCTACGACCGCAGAAGACGTGTATGTTCACAGCTCTCTCTTCTCTTACCCTAACCTCGACCTGCAATTTTTTCGTTATAGAATTGCAATAAAAACGATCGAACGAAAAAAATGATAGATGGTATATGGGATATCATACCCTTGCTGGCTGTGCAGTTGGGCTTGAGAGTGGGCTAGCTAGCGTGCTCGGGCAGACCTCTTCCTTGATTCGGGCAGCTGTAGGAGTCGGCGGGTAGAAATTTGAAGTCGGGGTCAGCGAAGAGCTGCCCGGCGGGCTTGACTCGAGCTCGTTGTGAAGGTCGTTGATCTTCTGAAGAAGCTCCTTTAGGTAATCAATGGCATCTCCTAGTATGGAAGCTCTGTCCATCTTTTGTAAAGAGAATCACATCATCGAAATAAATATTTAGCTGATGAAATAGTAACCAAAGTAGAAGAAATCTCCAACGTCTTCTTCTACGGATGCGAGAGAGTTATTACAGCTTAACATGTTGTGTGAAAATTCTGTGACTTGTCAAAGGCATATGCTGTACCTATCTTTCATTTCCTCTGTGTCTTACCATATATGTGTGGCCCATGTTTAGAGATGCGTTTCATATCATATCATAGATACCATGTGAGTGTAATAAATGCTACATCATACAACTGAAACTTTTGCCCACACATACGAATCAAGTAGGGCTTAAACTCATTAATGAAGAGAGGGGAGAGGAAAGAAAGACACACAAGATCAAGAAAGAACATGAGGAAATAATATCATCAGCAAACAAAGAAAACCATCATATACGAACGTGAAATCTGCTGAAAGAATTCAAGGAAAAACAGCACTTTATCTTCTTTAATTTCACGAGAAATAGCAACTGAAAGAATTTTTGAGCATTTATAGATATGTACCTTGCTGATCTTTGGCACGACTGACCTCAACATGTAAAGCCTATCGTTGAGTTTCTTCCTTCTCCTCCTTTCTGCCATCAGATTCTTTGCAGGCAAGCCCTTTATTTTCTTACCCTTTTGGTCTCCACCTTTCGCCGTGCTGTTGATGTTTGAGCCATCTTTCACACTCTCTTCTAACAAGTAATCATCAGAATCACAGTTCAAGTTTGAGCCGTCGATGCTCAGCACGTCTTCCACGTCATCAACAGCCTTTCTTTTCCTTGCATTCTCTTCAGAAACCTCGAACTTGTGCTCATTAGATGGAGACTCTTGGTTAATCATGGGAGGATGATGCATCATCATTGCATGACTCCCACCTATGTTCAGAGATCCCAGATTATTACAGCTACTGCTCCCAAGATTCTTCCTCAGAGCAGCCCTCTTCTGAAAAAGCGTCGGCTGAGACTCGCCGGCGGTGAAATTGTCGAGGGGCTTGAGAATCTTTGGCCTGTTGAACAACATTTGACTGTTGTTGTGATCGATTGAAGCCTCTCCGAAGTTAAATGTACCAAAACCTCCAACTACTTGAGGCAAATGAAGGAGATTAGCTCCACCGAACTCATTATTTCCGCTCAGATTAAGCTGAGAGTGAACGCCCAAATCGGCGAAGGCCATATCGTTTCCGTTCAAAGCACCGTCGAGGTAACCGCCGCCGCCGGGGAAGCTCAGATCGAGGCAGCCTTGAATTGGGTTGTTGAAATCAGCGCTGGTGAGAGACTTATAGTAGCCCAAGTGATGGTGGGTCGGATCTAGGGCGTCGAACGGAGAAGCTGAGATGGGCGGCGGCACGGAAGAAGAACCCATTTGATTCAACATCAGCTGATGGTGGCCGTGATTGGCGCCGCCGTGGGCGTGATGGTGGTGGTGGCCGGTGGCTGATTCGGCGAAGCTCGGTGGAAAGGAGATGCCGCTTACACCATGCATGGCGGCGGCGGTGGAGGACTTGCCGCCATTGTTGTTCAGGTACCACCCTTCGCCTTCAGCATCGAGCATAGATTTGAATGTCGATAGTCTGCCGCTTGCTTCGAGCTCTTCCTTGTTCATCGGCGCCGCTTCGATGTCGTCATTGTTTTCGCCGCCGGCGTTTTGAGCCCACGAAGCGTTTTGGTCGTTGGGATCTTCGTCACCACCTTCCATCCAACCCATGCTATTCATCCTTGATAACATCTTCTCAAGAATATCTATGTATACATGTATGTATTTCTGTATCTATTTAGTTCAAGAAGAGAGAGAGAGAGAGAGAGAGAGAGAGAGAGAGAGAGAGATAAGGTTGCAGAAGGTGAGTACTCTACAGCTTTCAGAGACGTTATATATACAAACACAGAGCTGCTGCTATCTTTATCTGCTCATGTCATGCTAAATAAATTTAGTGTTTGTATATATATTATTATCTTATACGTTGTATGTGTAATAAATATTTTAATTATAAATGGGGAACTTTTATGGAGGTTATTGTGGCTTTTTCACGTAGTTTATTAGGGGAAAAATAAATAAATGGCTTTTCTAAAATTAGGATATTAGCTAATGATTACATTTAGTAACAAAAGGACAAAATTGTGAAATCTTCTTTGTCACATAAATCAGCAGAAAATATTGCTTTCGGAAAAACAAAATATTAAAATTTTCCACAAATGAAATCCCTCAGTGCTTCACTTTGAGTTTGAGTGATATATATGGATATACATATTTAAATAAAGTAACATCTATTTGTTCACAGTTTGCGTACTACTTCTCCTTTTATTCCTATTTTTTGGCTTTTAATATATTGTTAAAAACTTGGCAATTTTCATGAGGCTTCTATTATTCTCGAACTATAATTCTATAATAATAGTTCATTTATCCCCCTCTAATTAATTTTAAAAAACTAAATTATAAAGTATTAAGTCCCTAACAAATATGTTAATACAGGTAAGTCGTGTCGGACTCATGTGAAGGGATATAGAAATCATAAGCAACGGCAAATTAGGTGAAGAAATAAACGTGATTACACGATAAATCTCGTGAAAATTTAATTATTAATAAGGAAACAAATAGGAAAGTATGAAAAGAACGACGTATATGGAAAACGTTTGATAGAGAGTTAATAGGGGCGTTTCTATATCAGGCCCCATTGAAAGTTTCTTTTTGAGTTCAGGCCCCTTTCACATTAAATATAGGTTTAAGGACCAAGTCTAAATTAAATTCAAAATAAAGGACATAAACAATGATTTGACGAAAATGCCCCTTGTAGGTATTAAATAAAGAGGTATGAATTGCTTTAATTATGTTACCAGATATTATTCAAATGGTATCAATCAAAAAAACTATTTTGACGATCGATTTGCCCCAAATTTTCGAGCATACTGGGCACAAAATCGATTTTGATGTGTAATCGACGATATCAATGATATTTACGTCGTCGTATTTAAGATCGGTGATGAATAATTTGTAGAAATTCATTTATGCAAATAAGATAAATCGAGCATGTTTTTGGTTGAAATTAAACCTAATATGCATAAATTCGAGAGACCCATAGCTTGAAAATTACGTCGCGCCTTGGTGGTGACTCAATCGTTCGTCCATCAAGATGAACGAACTGAAAGTGAAATCGCCAGAGAAAAAGAGTTTAAATGAGTATTCGTTATGTGGTATCAGAAAGGCTTAAGTGGTATAGTTTCCGTACGTTTCGTACAATAGTGGCATAAAGTGGTATAGTTACGATAAGAAGCATTACTCGAACTGATACGAGATATTATTCTAATTTAGTATTAATTTTATATGATGTGGTATACAAGAGGCGTAACGTGGTATAGAAACGATAAGAATGTTACTCGAACTGGTACGAGATATTACTTTTTCTCATTTGGTATTATTTTTGTAATATATGGTACAAGAGAAGCATTATGTGGTATAGAAGAGGCTTAAAGTTGTATAACAACGTTAACTGTTACTTGGTATTAGTTATATAAGAAGCGGTACCAAAATAGAGTGAAGTCATAAAACAGGTCGTAAAGTGGTATATTAGATACAGAAAGTGGTATAGCAACGAAAACTATTACTTATTCTCAATTGGTATCAATTTTATAAGATGCGGTACGATAAGAGCGTAAAGTGGTATGACAACCATAAGAAGTGGTTTTCAGAGTGGAATATTTTTCATTTGGCAGGTTGTGGTACCCGTTAGGGAGGAAGTGATACTGAATAAGCAAGTCACGCTATTTTGGGCGGGAAAGCTGAATCTCAGTATTATTTTGGGCGGAAACTTTTGTGTAGTATAAATTGGTACCAGAAGTGGTATGATAAACACATAAACTGGTATAATAATGGCATAAAGTGGTATCATATACGTGTTAGTTGTTTTTCCTGCAAAACTTAGTGTTTTATGACAGTACAGAAGTGGTATGATAATGGCATAAAGTGATATAACTACCATAAGAAGTGGTTTCCAGATGTTATGCAACTGGTATTAATGGAAAAGCTATTTCAACTATCGATTTACCGTAAAGTTTTTACACATACTGGCATAAAATCAATTTTGATGTGTATTTGACGATCTCAATGATATTTACGTCGTCAGACTTAAGATCTGTGAGGAATAGTTTCTAGAAATTAATTCGAGAATAAGATAAATCGAGCATATTTTGGTCGAAATTAAAGCTAATATCATAAATTCGAGAGACCCATAGCTTGTGCGTCGCGCCTTAGTGGTGACTCAATCGTTCGTCCCTTAAGATTAACGAATTGATAGTGAAATCGCAAAAAAAATATTTAAATGAGTGTTCGTTATGTGGTATCAGAAACGTGTAAGTTGTATAATTTCGATAAGATTAGGTACAATAGTGGCATGAAGTGGTATAATTTACATGTGATGTGGTATCATATAAAGATGGAGAGACCATATTCACTGACGGCCCATGAAGCTTCTGGAATGTTCTTATTTTTTGTTATGAATGTAGTATAAATTGGTACTAAAATACGCTGAAGTGGTATAATTTACATGTGATGTGGTATTATGTAGTATACATTCCTATAATAATGTGGTATCAGAAACACTTTATGTGTTACAGATTGCGGTTTATGCGCTAGGGTTTCCAGTTTTTTGGTTTAGAGTATCGGATCTTAGGGTAAACTGTTTCGGGGTTACGATTAAAGGTTTATTGTCGTAAGATTTGTTCTATGATTGACTTATAATGTTGTTTAGGGTACATTTGTTGTAATTCATAATGGTAAATATCAATGTGATGTAAATATAGTTGTCTACGATTTGCATTAGTATACATTTCACATTATCAAAACCTCCTTACTTGACTACTTACATCATATTTGCATAAAACGTAACAAAATCAAGGAACTTCGTGGATTATACATCAAATCATATATTTCCATGATTTTTATTCTTCGACACCGAAAAGACCAACTTTTATTTACGAAATTATCCGAATCATTAATATGGTACAGATAATATATTATCTAGTATCACTACAACTTAATGTGGTATCGATTCGAAATGTATTGTTACCAGGATAGTATAAATTGGTATGAAATTATGCTGAAGTGGTATAGTTTACACGCGATTTGGTATCATATAAAGATGGAGAGGCATATTCACTGTCGGCCCATGTAGCTTCTGGAATGTTCTTATATTTTGGTATGAAAAGAGTATAAATTGGTACTAAATCATGCTGAAGTGGTACAGTTTACACGTAATGTGGTATAAAAATGGAGAGGCATATTCACTGTCGGCCCATGTAGCTTCTGGAATGTTCTTATATTTTGGTATGAAAGGAGTATAAATTGGTACAAAATCATGCTAAAGTGGTACAGTTTACACGTGATGTGGTATCATATAAGATGGAGATGCATATTCACTGTCGGCCCATGTAGCTTCTGGAATGTTCTTATATTTTGGTATGAAAGGAGTATAAATTGGTACAAAATCATGCTGAAGTGGTACAGTTTACACGTGATGTGGTATCATATAAAGATGGAGAGACATATTCACTGTCGGTCCATATAGCTTCTTGAATGTTCTTATATTTTGGTATGAAAGGAGTATAAATTGGTACAAAATCATGCTGAAGTGGTACAGTTTACACGTGTTGTATCATATAAAGATGGAGAGACATATTCACTGTCGGTCCATATAGCTTCTGGAATGTTCTTATATTTTGGTATGAAAGGAGTATAAATTGGTACTAAATCATGCTGAAGTGGTACAGTTTACACGTGATGTGGTACAGTTTATTCATATGAAGCTTCCGGAATGTTCTTTATTTTCTGTTATGAATGCGTATAAATTGGTACCAGATTACGCTGAAGTGGTATAATTTACATGTGTTTTGGTATGGTATAAATATTGATCCATATTCATTGACGGATCATGAAGCTTCTGGAATGTTCTTTATTTTCTGTTATGAGTGGCGTATAAATTGGTACAAGTATAGTATAAAGTGGTATAACTTACATGAGTTTTGGTATGGTATAAATATGACGAAGCAGGTTTGAGGAGCATGAAGCTTCTGGAATGATCCTTTTTTTGGTATGATTGGAGTATGAAGTGGTACAAAACGATGCTAAAGTGGTATAACTTACATGTGATTTGGTATGGTATAAATATGACGAAACTGTTTGACAGAGCATGAAGCTTCTGGAATGATATTTTATTTTTGGTATGAATTGAGTATGAAGTGGTACAAAACTATGCTGAAGTGGTATAACTTACATGAGTTTTGGTATGGTATACATATGACGAAGCAGGTTTGAGGAGCATGAAACTTCTGGAATGTTTCTATTTTCTGTTACGAGTGGAGTATAAATTGGTACCAGAATATACTTAAGTGGCATAATTTACATATGATGTGGTATTTTATAGCTGAGACGGTAATAGGCCCATGGAGTTGGAATGTTCTTATTTTTTGTTACGAATAAAGTATAAATTGTTACCAGTATATTATTAAGTGGTATGATTTACATGTTATGTGGTATGAAAATAGAACTAGTTGAAAACGCAAAAAACAGAAGTAGAACCATCATTCGAAACACCAAAAGTGCTAAACACAGTCAAGCCACAAGCAGAGCCATCATTCAACGCTGTTGTTCTTCCCAGCAACTTCCTTCTCCTTCTTCCGGCCACTTTCTTGGCGATCGACGGGGTTCTTCTTCGAAATCACAAGATTCGTCGATGAAGTGTCGAAATCGGTCGGGTTTCGTCGATTAAGGGTTCAGATCTGTAGAAAATTCTTTGGGTTTTCTCGATTAAGGCTGGAAATTTTTAGGGTTTGTGGTACTGAAAATCGATTTTAGTCTCAGCGTCGTATTACAGATTATTGTTTTTATACCACTTCAATCAGAATAAATACCACTAAAATAGATTTATATACCACTTAATAACAGTAAAGATTTAAGTCTAAAAAGTTTGATGAAATTTCTGCAAAAAATAAGGGTAAACAAGTCTTTTCCGCCTGAATTGGTCCTTTTTCCTAACGTAACTATTTGATGGGTCCTTCTCCCTATTTAAAATACTAAAAGGGCCTGAAACCTACACCAACTTGTTAAAGGGGCCTGAAATCTAGTTAACCCGAGTTAATATACGTGAGCTGTCATTCTTACATTTTTTGTCGTATTCGACAACAGTCGAAAAGGGCTATTATGGACGTGTTTGGTGTGATACGTCGGTGTCCTGGAAGACGTGGTCGGAATGTTGGTGGGCCACTAGCAAAAAAGTCGAACCGTAAATTACATAACACACTTTGAAATGACGAATCTTAAGCAATGTGGCAGAAAACGGTAGTCGGAGAATTAGGGCTCGATCGCAGAAGCCGTCGAGCCACACCTTAGACCGTGGAAGGCATCCTCGAACTAAGAATATTCAAAATGAAACAATACATAAATTTAAATTTTTTATCTATACTAGTATATTAATGGTGACCATTTAATTTGATACGTATAGTAAATACTTTAAGTTAAAATAATTCTTAAAACATAAAATAATATTATATGTTGGAGCTGTTAAGATACTAATATTATTTATAAGGAAAAACACGACAAATTGGAATAATTAATTAATTATACATTTTGTTCAACTAATTTTTTGACAAACAAACTCTATATTTAGTCACAGCAATGACTGGCTTATATATCTAATAATAATAGTTGACATAACACTAGTAAACTGACAAACAATCATACTGAAATGATTAATCGACATACCCAATTTTTTTAAGGGAGGATTTCTGTTCAGGCCCCCTCTAAAGTTTTCATTTACCTGTCAGGCCCTGTCAGAAAATGATTAAGTTTAAGAGACCCACTTTTTGTAAAAATCTGAGTAAAGGACCTAAAAATAGAATTTGACGAAAATACCCTTTGCTCTTTTTTTCCAGCGAAAGTTACGACGTGCTTTTTGGTCTTATATGAAGCTTCACTTTTACTTCATTATATGTTATACAATTACAGCATAGTGTTACTATACAAAACAGATACGTTATTTTTCAACAACATTGTGTTACTTTGCTACTGCAAAACGTTATCAACAGAATTTTTTTTGAACTAATTTTTCTTACACTGAATCGAGCACAAAAAATCCGATTGACCAATCCAACCGATTCAACATGCCATGTTGGATTCATTATGATATTGACGATGCACGATGTAGATTTGACTGCCTAATTAGGGTGCAAATTCGAAAAAATAATGATAAATCGAATCTAGATGTCGACATAAATTGCAAGTAATCGGTATAAATTCGAGGTACCCATGAGAAATCGAGGTCTATTTTACCTTATTGAGTCAATAACGCCGAGATTTACGTAGTTTTCATCCGTTTTTAGCGTCGTTGTGACTTTCGTTATATTTCCCCGATCCATTGGTTGACTACAGAATGTGTTATTTACGACACACATAGCGTTATTACCTTTCAGCGACATGTTACTTCTAAGTCAAAATTTATTATTAACCATAAGACATTTGTTATTTTCTGCTATGTTATAAGTATTTATTTTTTCATGATTTAGGGAAAATATACAATCCGTTCTTGCAACAAATCGGTATAAATACGAGGTACCCATGAGAAATTGAGGTCTATTTGACCTTATTGAGTCAATGACGACGTGATTAATGCACTTTTCATCTTGTTTTTTATTTTCGTTTGTGATTTTCGTTTTATTCCTTTCGATCCATTACTTGTATACAGACTGTGTTATTTACGACTAACAATGTGTTATTACCTTTCAGCGACGTGTTACTTCTAAGTCAAAATTTGTTATTAACCAGAAGACATTTGTTATTTTTTGCTGTTATAAATATTTCTTTTTTACACGATTTAGGGAAAATATAATATACGTTTCTTGCAACTAATTGGTATAAATTCGAGGTACCCATGAGAAATTGAGGTCTATTTTACCTTATTGAGTCAATGACGACGTGATTAATGCACTTTTCATCTTGTTTTTTAGTGTCGTTTGTGATTTTCATTTTATTCCTTTCGATCCATTACTTGTATACAGACTGTGTTATTTACGATTAACAATGTGTTATTACCTTTCAACGACGTGTTACTTCTAAGTCAAAATTTGTTATTAACCATAAGACATTTGTTATTTTTTGCTATGTTATAAGTATTTCTTTTTACATGATTTAGGGAAAATATAATATAAGTTTCTTGCAACTAATTGGTATAAATTCGAGGTACCCATGAGAAATTGAGGTCTATTTTACCTTATTGAGTCAATGACGACGTGATTAATGCACTTTTGACCTTGTTTTTTAGTGTCGTTTGTGATTTTCGTTTTATTCCTTTCGATCCATTACTTGTATACAGACTGTGTTATTTACGACAAACAATGTGTTATTACCTTTCAGTGACGTGTTACTTCTAAATCAAAATTTGTTATTAACTATAAGACATTTGTTATTTTTTGCTATGTTATAAGTATTTCTTTTTTACACGGTTTAGGGAAAATAGAATATACGTTTCTTGCAACTAATCGGTATAAATTCGAGGTACCCGTGAGAAATTGAGGTCTATTTTACCTTATTGAGTCAATAACGACGTGATTTATGCAGTTTTCATCCGTTTTTTAGTGTCGTTTGTGATTTTTGTTCTTTTTATCTCGATTCATTATTTGTATACAGAATCTGTTATTTACGACAAACAATGCGTTATTACTTTTCAGTGCTGTGTTATTTCTGAGTCAACATTTGTTATTATCCTGAAGACATTTATTATTTTCTGGATAATTTGTTATCTTCTATGCGCTAGGGTTTTTGGGTAGTTTTTGGGGTTTAGGACTTACGGGTTCGAGGTTAAGATTAAGGGTTTACGACATGAAATTTTGGGAGAACGATCCACGAGTTGTGCATTATAAGATACAACCTTAAAAAAATTGGGGTTCGGGGTTTAGGGTTTAGGGTTTAGGGTTTCGGGCCTCGGATTTAGGGTTTTGAGCTTAGTATTTTTTATTTGTGGTCTATAAATGTTATTAGTACTTAATGTTGACGTTTGAACATGTTTGTGGTGCAATTTATAATGTTATGTTCCATTGAAAGAGGTGATAGTCTATGTTTTGCAATGGAGGACTACACGTTTATATATCTATTGAGATACATTCTTTTATTGACATCAAATTTCGTCTAATGTGTATTTTAAAGAAATGTGGTGATTAAACTTCATCATATTATATATTTACATGAACATCCATATTAAACATCCAAAATAAAAGTGTATTATTGTACGAATCAATCGAATTATTGACGTGGTACTAACTAACATTTACGAGGTATCAGTGATCGATCAATGTGTTATTAATTGAGTTCGAGTTGTTTTTTTTAACCTAACGTGTGTTATTATTTTCAATTAATGTAGTACAATGTTGAGAAAGTCCTGTAAATATGCTCTGACAATACTGTTAAATTCTCTGACGGTAGAACCTTCTAGAATATTCTCAATGAAGTGTTTTTTTTTACATGTATATGTGTTATATTTGTTGTGTAAACTGTTACTCACTTAAAAAACGTTTTAGTCTTAGAGAAAGCTAAAATTTCTCAATGTCATGGTTACCGACTTACTTTTTCTTTTAATATTAAGACTCGTTTGATTCGATTTTATCTTTATTCAGTCGCTTTTACCTTGTTCGGCATTTAAAGTTGCTATTGAATTGATTTCTGGACGAAATTTTTGATTTGGGGGTGGAAGCACGAATTCATTCGATACATAAAAAATTCGTCTTTATTAGAAAGACCCATCTGAAATTGAGGACGGGAAAACTTTATTTAGTCACAAACAATGAGATTTATGCAGTTTTCCATCTGTTTTTAGTGTCGTTTGTGATTTTTGTTTTATTCCTTTCGATCCATTACTTGTATACAGACTGTGTTATTTACGACAAACAATGCGTTATTACCTTTCAGCGACGTGTTACTTCTAAGTCAAAATTTGTTATTAACCATAAGAAATTTGTTATTTTTTGCTATGTTATAAGTATTTCTTTTTTACACGATTTAGGGAAAATATAATATACGTTTCTTGCAACTAATCGGTATAAATTCGAGGTACCCATGAGAAATTGGGGTCTATTTTTACCTTATTAAGTCAATGACGACGTGATTAATGCACTTTTCATCTTGTTTTTTAGTGTCGTTTGTCATTTTCGTTTTATTCCTCGATCCATTACTTGTATACAGACTGTGTTATTTACGACAAACAATTTGTTACTCAGCGACGTGTTACTTCTAAGTCAAAATTTGTTATTAACCATAAGCCATTTGTTATTTTTGCTATGTTATAAGTATTTATTTTTTACACGATTTAGGGAAAATATAATATCCTTTTCTTGCAACTAATCGGTATAAATTCGAGGTACCCATGATAAATTGAGGTCTATTTTATCTTATTGAGTCAATAACGACGTGATTTATGCAATTTTCATCTGTTTTTTAGTGTTGTGATTTTCATTCTTTTTCTCCCGATCCATTGGTTGTATACAGAATGTGTTATTTACGACAGACAATGCGTTATTACGTTTCAGCGACGTGTTACTTCTAAGTCAATATCAGTTATTAACCATAAGATATTTGTTATTTTTTATGTTATAAGTATTTCTTTTTTACACTATTTAGGGAAAATATAATATCCGTTTCTTGCAACTAATCGGTATAAATTCGAGGTACCCATGATAAATTGAGGTCTATTTTACCTTATTGAGTTAATAACGACATGATTTATGCAGTTTTCATCTGTTTTTAGTGTCGTTTTGTGATTTCGTTCTTTTTCTCCCGATCTATGGGTTGTATACAGACTGTGTTATTACAATATATGGATTGTTATTTCTAATGTAAGATGTGGTATTTATGTGTGACGATTTGTTATTTACTAGAAGAGATGTGTCATACGTCGCCAAGTGATTTGGAAAAACAAAAAAACTAAGTTAAGCTCCGACAGCTTGTCGCCTCGCCTGTGGCCTCCTTCGAGCCCTACTACAACGACAGGTCAGGGTCGGACCTCGTCTACTCACGAATATCGAGATTATAGGTGGAAATCGAGCTTGAAGTTTAGCTCGCTCGTTGGAGAAGATGATGGCAAAAGTTTGTAAAATTACGCATCTATTAGGGGTAAATATGTCATATCGCGTAGTTTGGGTATTTTTCTCTAAGAATTTGAAAAGCAGGTCCTTCATACTAAATGGAACTTGACTGGGGCCTGAACACTAGTTGAAAATATTACTAGAGCCTGACGCGTAATTAACCCTTTTTTTAAGCCGAAACAAACAATTAATCATCAAATGGGGTGGGGATTGCAATGTAACGTGTGTTTGGGCTGGGCCGTCGCTTAATTTTTCTCGTACAAAATATATAAAAATTACGAAAGGGGCTCAGCCCAGCTTTAGTTAATCTATACTCTTTTACTAGTATTATGTGTAGCTTGCAAATATATTAGCTCATCGATTCCGAAATTCGATTCGAAATTTTGATTTTCTTTAAATTATCTGCTTGGAAAATAAACGGATTTGTAATTCAATTTCGTCCAAATTCAAAGTTAAATCTAAACGTTTATTATTTGTGGGATTTGAATTTCATGTTAAATGATCCGTTTTCGAAATCCAAAGTTGAGCCCGTAATGATTTTTCGTTTAAATACACGAAGCACACTCTAAATTACTTTATATCTTCAACATTTTATATTATTAATTAAGTTATTAAATAAATTTTAGTTTAAAGACAAATTTTTAATAGATGAAAATATAAAGAGTGAAATTATAATTAAGCAATTAAGGGTAAAATTGTAAATTATTAATCAAATTGGCAGACCACTTTGACATGTTTTATCCACCTTACGCCCTTTATAGAAGAATATAGAAAGACGTAAGGTTGATAAAAATTGTAATTAGTTTATATATTGAGATTTTTTCTACAATAAAAAACATATTAAACCAGGTAGGCTAAAAGTCTTAATAACTATATCGGTCTATTTTTAATATACTAGTTATCAAAACCATCAACTAATATTTAATTCAATAGGTACTGATTTGTAAGTTTTTTATTCAATTTGGTTTTTTCTATTGATGTCACTATTTAATTTTATTTTATTGTAGGACGTGCTAAAAGTACTAATGTTTATACACACAGCATTAAATAGTTCTATCCTCAACACCAAAGAGGAAAAAACTCAAATCTTATCATAAAAAATTGGCCTCTTCTCTTCTGCATTAAAAAGCTTAGACTCACTTAATAACAATCTCCAACCGAAAATCGCATTCTCAAACTCAAACGCATTATCAAATTGAAAATGCAATAATTCTTCTTCAACCGAGAAACCAATCCCAAACTTAAAAGACCATTAATATTCTCTTCTCTCCGATTTTTTATATTACCCAAGAAACTTAACTTTAGAAATCAGACCATACTATTATTTTAAATTCGATTGAAAAAAATAATTTCACAAAATTAATAATAAACTCAATATCTTTTTCATATAAAAAACGTAAAAAAAAATGAAAACGCATTTTGAGTTTGCATTTGGTATACGGTTGGAAAACTTTTAGTATATATTTTGGGTTTTCGGTATCGATTGGAGATGCTCTAAGCACAGCCCAACAATGGCGTATTCATGCACCCTTTGTTTCACAGTAATAGCTTCGATGTGCATAGTAGACAACGTTATATCTTCCCTTCTACAGATCGAACACCACGCAACGCCAAACAGTCCCTTAAAATTCATAGCCCTCGGAGATTGGGGACGAAAGGGTCACTACAACCAATCAGCAGTCGCCCGAACCCATAAGAAAAAAAAGAAAAGAAACAAAAAGAAAAGAAAAGGACTGATTAATCTTATACTATATTCTTCGTACTCCTTACGTAGTAAAAAAAAATGCACGAAAAAACAGATGGGAGTGATCGGTTGGAAGCTTGGGGTCGATTTTATAGTCTCGACTGGCGATAACTTCTATCCTAACGGTTTAACCGCGGTTAACGACCCTTCATTTGCGCATTCGTTTACTAATATATACACGGCGAGGAGCCTTCAGAAGCCATGGTACAACGGTAAAAGGAATCCTATTGTTGCTTGAAATTTCATTATTCTCGAAAAATCAAAATCTATTACGTTTTTTTGTTTGTTTGTTTCCTTTCGTAACGATAATGCAGTACTGGGAAACCACGACTACCACGGCAACACGTTTGCCCAGCTTGATCCGTTCCTAAAACGCTTGGACAAGAGGGGGAACTGCTACCGATCGTATGCTGTTAGAGCAGGTTTCGTTAAATAATAATAATAATATTAATAATAATAATAATAAAGACATTAAATTACCCATTCATCCAAAAGCTTAAATTTACCGGGAGTGTGTATCATTTTTTCAATTTATATCCTAGTTTTTTACCTGTGCAATGCACGGTATTAATGATTTATTATTATTATTATTATTATTGTTATTATTATTATATATTAATAAAAATATTACAGTTTATGTTTGATAGTGCATAGTTATTGCAGAATTAACATGTGTAGTGAGTAGTTCTAATATTTTTGTACTATTTTTTAAACTTACAATAGTTAGTTATTATTGGACAAGTGGTGTAATACCCGGGTCCCGGGCGTAAGTTGGCCAATAAATTTGCATGTATATTATGTGGCTATATGATTGCATATTTAGTATTTATTTAATTTCGTGACTATATGATACTTAATATTATTTGGAAATTAGGTATGGAGTTTTAGAAATTTTGAAAAGAGAATTTCGAAATAGTATAATTTTGGAAACTTAGGGTTTCTTTTTGGATAATTTCAAAATTTTAGGATGTTGAATGGGGAAATCTGAAAGAAGGAATTTGACATAGCGATTGGGAGAATTCGAAATGGTATATTGAAATTTAGAAAGGGGATGTGAACTAGAATCTCGAAATGAGTAAAACTCATTTCGATATTTGGGTTCGAGGTCTAGGAGTAAGGCTTGCAATTGATTTCGACATTTTATTAGAGATCTTATGAATTTTGAGGTAGAATCTCGAGATTTGGTTTCGAGATCTTGAGAAGTCCAAACCAAAAATCTCGATATATTGTGTATGTAGATGCATCTCGAAATCTTTAATATATAGCTCGAAGAAATTTTAAAATGATGTCGAGATTTCTAAGATAGATCTCGAGATTTTATTAATAAAGAATAACTAATGCAAGGTATAAAATATTAACATGTGGCTTGAGATAGTATTAGGTAAACATATAATTATTTAGAAACTAATACATAATATGTATGAGAAGAAAAATCCAAAGTTTTAAAAAGCTAAAGACAAAATACAAAATCAATTAAGATTAAAGTAATGACAATAATTGAGGATTTGAGATATGAACGTAGAGGAGAACATCTCATTATCATTTACAAAGATTTGGGTGGAGTGAGAGTACAGAAAAACTTGGCACGAAGTTCACAAGTAATGTATGGAATTTACTAAGATATTTACGTTGTTGGTTAGGGTTTGGTATATATAAAGGTTATTAGGCATGAAATGATTTAGGGGTTCTTGTTTCATGAGGTTTTTTGAGTTATTAACGAGTTGAACATGTTTTCAAAAGTTCTTATGTTCTAGATAATTAAGGTTTTGGTCGAAAGATTATAAGGGTTTAGAATTAAATAGTGTTTTGTAAGGATTTCGAAATGTTTATATGTAGTTGGTTCGAGTTTTATGAAAATGTCGAAGAAGATGTCGAGGAAGATTTTGAAATTCTTATGAGGATGTCGAGATCTTGGTGTAAGGTTGTTTCGAGATTTATAAGAATGTCGATATGGGAACTCGAGTTTTGTCTTGAGAAATTATGGAACAATATCTCGACATAGGTCTTGTGGAGTTGAGAAAGTCGAATGAAAATCTCGAGTGTGTCTTAGGTGAAGTGGTTTCGAGTTTTATAAATTTTGAAGAGAAAGTCGAGATGGTGATGAAATAGAATGTCGAGATATTGATGTGAGTTTTGTCAAGTGGGAATATCAAATAGGATGTCGACATGATGTATGTGGAATTGAAAAAGTCGATACTTACCAAGATGTCGAAATAAATTATTGTGGGAATGTCGAAGTGCTTAGATGGGGTAGTGTCGAGATTTTGAAAAAATGTCGAAGAGGAACTCGAGGTTTGTATTTTTCATGTCGAAATCTTATATGCAATGTCGAGTGTTATTCGGAAAGTGTCGAAATCTATCCATACAATGAATATCGAGATATATATATATGTATATATATATATATATATATATATATATATATATATATATGTCGAGATGTTGATGTGAAGTGATTTCGACATTTACAAAGATTTCGACATGAAATCTCGAGGTGGTTTTATGATGTGAGGATTTCGAAATGTTTGTGTGGTTTTGAGTTATATGAATTTTAGATGATAATCTTGAGTAAGATGTCGATATGTTTTGTGAAATGGTTTCGATATTTATAAGAATTTTTGACATAGAATCTCGAGATACGTTGATGAATTTGAAACAAGATGTCGAACCTTTGTACATACATATCGAAATTTATTTTATTAATGATATCGAGATTTATGTATAATGTCGAGATATTAATATCTCGAAATCCTTAAGTGCTGTTCGAGATTTATTAACATGTCGAGTCTATCTCTGAAATGGTATTTCTCAATTTAGGTTAAGTTATAAATTTTAATTTCGAAATTTATAGAAGTCAAAAATTAGGGTTTTCAAATTAAGCAATTTCATGAAATTATAATTAAATTAACGAACTCTAATTTTATATGTTTCTATAATTAGGGTTTGAAGGTTAGCGATTTAACCGTACGATAAGCTAAGGATATCAGGTAAGTGGGAATTTCACCTACAACACATAAATTGCTTGATATGTGTAATGTTACGTGACTATGTGCTTCGATGAGAATATGTGACTTGAATTATTTGTTATATACGATGGTTTGGTAAGTATTTGTTGCATTATACATGGAGCATATTGCATGTGCACGCACGAATCATACTGAGTATGTTGAGGAATGAGCGTGCATTGTACTACTCGAGTTGAAAGCGAATTATATGTAATGCAGATGAATGAGAATATATCTACTTCTACAAAGGCACCATGACGGGGTAAAACCGTCGAATATATTTACCTAAGTTATTTAGGTAATGGAAAGGCATATAGTACAACTATTGTGCCAGGAAAGTGGTTTGATAGAGAGGCGACCTGGTGAATGATAAGACTGGAGATAAACCCTAGTTTTATCCTAGCCAGTGTGGGCCGACTATCGTATTTTATCCGTATTGGATTTGAGCTCATGATTTGATGGTGCGCTTAGTAGGTAGCTATGGGCCCTAATGAAGATGAGAAATAGATGAGTATAATGTAAGGATAAGAGTATTAGAAAGCATTGGCGCGGATGTCTTTGCTATTTTGGACACGTGCATACATGCATATTTCCACTTACTGAGCTTTATAGCTCATCCCATGTTTTTATGTGTTGTAGACGTAGTGAATCCGGTACGTAAATGTTTAGATGACGAGGCTGGTCCTTCTGGAACTTTCGGTGACTTTTGATGGTGGTGTGTACATGGATGCGACCTGTGAGGCGGGCGTCATGTTTAATTATGTGTGTTTTTGTAAAATACGTTTGTATTGTATGTAAAATCTGAACAATGTTTGTATTGTAAAATAGTGTGTGGTGTGCTTTGTAAAATCGAAAAATTCTATCGGTGTTTCATATGTAATATATTTTATATTCTATTTAGTCACGTAAGTTAGCGTAATAAAATAGTAGTAGATGGCGGGGCGTCACAAGTGGTAATGTTCTAAGCCGCCTACATTCTATAAGTGTATACGATATATTATGTTTCCAGTATTCTTCCTCACATTTAGACTGGTTTTTTTATTATCTAGCTTTAGACGTGCGATTTTATGGTCCAACAATTGTCATACTATGTTGATGACCAGTTTACCTAAAAGGAAAAGCTTGTAGGACCATATCATTTTTATAATATTTTCAATACGCCCCCTTTTCCAACATACGTTCTCGAAAATACCTGTCATTTCGACTTTTTCGAGCAGCAACATTAGCTTTTGACATGATTGCATTTTTTTTGCTTATGATAAATCCGTATATAGGGCTAACACACATTTTCTTCATAGACACCGCCTTTCGTCAGTAAGTACTTCAGTCGAATACGTCGACTACGGAGGGAAGTTCAACTGGCAAGGCGTGCTGCCCAGAAACAGATATATCTTTACCCTGAGAAAGGTGATAATTTTTTTTTGGCATACAAAACTTATGCACCATGGAATAAATAGGACAGACAGTTACCATTTTGGACAAAAAAAGCTTTTCTCCATGGGAGGGCTAAAATATGTAATACATAAATAGGACCTAAACACAGCCCTAAAGGAGTCGAATGCTACCTGGAAAATCGTCGTCTGACATCATCCTATTCGAACCATCGGCTACAGAGGAGACACCGAAGAACTTAAGCAGCACATCCTCCCAATCCTCGAGGTAATAATAATAATAATTAGTATTTCTAGCACACCGTAATCTGTACGTGTGTGCAATAAAATAAAGTTAGTCATTATTAAATAGTTTAATAAGTATTATACTAAAACTAACATTTGGTAGTTATTACGAGGTTATTGAAGGTACTTGGTTTAATAACTTTTTTTTTATTTTTTAATAGATGTAGAAAAAATTTGATTGGTCAATTGATACAGACCTATTGACGGTTTATCCTAGCACCTCACCCTTAATATAATAGAATAGATAATAATAATAATTCTACGGTGCATCCTACGTTTCGTTGTAATAATATAACTAATCATACAATATCGTATTTTTTCGACGATTTCTTTCGTTCTTTCTTCTTATGGAAAACAGAGTTCCCGACAAGTGGAGGGGGTTCGAAGGCATGGGCGAATGGACCTAATTATCGAAGGTATAAGAAGAACCTCAAGTTTTACTACGACGGACATGGTTTTATTTCGGTTCAGCTTAGCGGGAGAAAGGTCGTCGATGTAGACTTTTACCACATATAGGGAAGAATCATACACAGTTTCATGCTGATAAAGACGTGATAGAGGATGCATTAAAATGCAATGATAGAATTCGTCGTCGGCTTTTCGTATATAGGACGTCGAAAACGCTAGCTCCTATCGCCTTCCACTTCTCGTTTTATATTCCTCTTTTTTGGCTTTTAACATACTGTTCAAAAATTGAAATTTTCATGAGCATTCTATTATTCTAGAACTGTACTTCTGTAATATATAGCTCGTTTATCCAATCCATATAATATTTTTAGGGCGCGTTTAGTTCGTAACCCACTTAATACGAGGTCCAAGCACACTTTATGAGTTTGGGGCTCACATGTCTCGAAATCCAAGATAAAATAATAATGAGGATTCATTTGGAATTAATAATAAAGGGCCTGCCTACATGTGCAGGCTTCCTAATCTATTGACAAGATTCACTATGAAACCAAACGATATATAATAGGTTACTAATAATATTTACCATTATCTAGGCTTACCTTGGAAACCAAATGCAGCCTTAAAAGACTAAAATTTATAAAGACAGGTGAGTCGTGTCAGTCCTCATGTGAAGGAACCCGACAATACTAGGTGAAGAAAGAAACGTGATTACACGATTAATATCGTGAATGACTAATCTTATATATACAATGAAATTTAGTTTGCTTCCGTTTGCGGTACGCGTCCATTTTAATTATATTAAACAAATAAAAAATTAAAAAATATTGGAACAACCGCCCGCTAACAAAGTGGGAAACACTTTATTTTCACGTTAAACCATATAACTTATATTATATTGTTATACAAGAATGTTATATTAACTACACATATTTTTACACCCGTGAAGAGCACGAGCATAAAACTAGTAAGGGAACAAATAAGAAAGTATGAAAAGAATGACGTGCATGAAAATGGTTTGATAGAGAGTTAATATACGTGACCTGTCATTGTTACATTTTTTTGTCGTTTTTGAGGATATTCGAAAAGGGCTCTTATGGACGTGCTTGGTGTGATACGTCAGTGTCCTGAAATACGTGGTCGGAATGTTGGTGGGCCAATAACAAAGAAGTCCAACCGTAAATTACAGACACACTTTAAAATGACGACTCCTAAGCAATGTGGCAGAAAATCGGTGGTCCGAGAATTAGGGCTCGATCATGGAACCACCAAAGCGAGGAAATAAATACCTGTATTTTTCTTGTATGGTTGGCAAATAAGAGAATGTCAAAAGCAATTAAAATGAAATATACGTTTCAACCAATTTGGTAAAAAAACATTATTTGAACTTGGTCATACTTGTTTGAATAGTACGTTTGATACCCTAACTTATCATTAGTAATGATTGATTACATATAAACTCCAAAAGGAAACGTAATAACTTCTTTTTTTCATCTTAATGGAACTATATATTGATACCATTTACACTTCTAATTGGTAATAATGACAAACAAGCTACAAAATTTAGAAAATTAGCATAATAATTTCGTTTCAACCGCATCAACGGTAGGAGAAACATGCATTGAAAATTAAAATGAAGTTCTCCTTTTCACCATCAAAGAAATAATGAAAATTTCACTATTATTTAAAATAAATTGAGTAATTATTAACCGCTGGGAAAATCTATATAACATTCTTTCTTCTTGTTTAAACAATGCTAAGGAAAAAAAAATTAATCATTAAATACTTGAGCTTATTATAATATCTCAATCTAGATTATGAACGATGAATAAATATAAATGCTGAAATAGAAAGAAAAGTTTAGATTAGACATTAAGTAAAACATTAACAATTTAATTAGTAAAATAAATAATATAATAATTAAATACATGCATGGGTAAACATGTAACGATAACAATATCATTATTCATCACAATTTCCATTACTAAAACAATAAATATGAAGTGGTACCAGAGCATGAATAACTTACTAAAACGATAAATATGAAATGGTACAACATGATTTAATTAATCTCCCTACATAACTTGTGCGATTTTTCTTTGCCGAATTGGTAATATTCAACCGCAACAAACAAGATTATCTATTTCAAATAACTTTTCTTGGCTCACCTTGCAATTCGAGTGTTTTAACCATCCCCGAATATGACAAGTCTTCATGGATTGGCGGCGAAGGAATTCTAGAACAAATTGAACATCGTCTTTTCCGATGATTTCGGCTTCGAAATTATAAAGCTTCATTGGTTTGCCAGAAAAATCATTCTCAAGCCTGTTCAGATTCGATATAGCTTATAAAAATTACATTAACATATCATTATATAAGCCACAATTTATTCCAAAGTATAGGCAACATGGCTTTTATCATAAGAGAGAGAACGTGACTAAGTTACCTTCTCTACTCTCTTAATCGATTTCTTAGCATGATCATATTTTTTTTGCTTTTATCTTTAGTTCTCTGGACGTGTTTTAGCAAACTATTTTAACATTATCATGACTCTCTACATGATAACATTTGAAAAAAAAAACGAAAAACAAACACATATCATTTTACTTACCTTGCCTGAAAGGGCTGAAAATGTGAGGCACTGTTGTGAGAAAGATATTGACAAGATACATTGATGAGATATATCAGTGGCCTTAAAACACGAGAACGAAGTATCCGTGCATCTATTAGGAAGTAATGAGTGCTGCTTTTATTTATATCAGCAAGCCGGAGTAAGTCGGTTAAAGTGAGCACCGAGATAATGTGAAGATCAACATTTCGGTATGGAAATTTTGCAAAAACCTTTTGATGGTGAAAAGTCTTGGGGATCGATTTTAAAAAATGTCTTTCGAAAATGGATATCGAAAATGTTTTCCAAAATTTTGTTTTCGTAACAAAGAAGTGTGAAATTAAGATTTTCGAATCCAAAATTTTCGAAGTGTGATTTTCGAAATCCGAGATTTCTGTAACTTGACGATTAAATTTCTAAAGAGTTCATTTAATTTCTCCCAACATAACTTGTGCGAATTCTTTGCCGAATAATATTCCACCGCAACGAACGAGAACATCAAAGTTAATTGAAATAACTTGTCGCGACTCACCTTTAAATTCGAGTGTTTTAACCATTCCCGACTATTCCCATCCTTCTTGGATTGACCGCGAAGGAATTCTAGATCAAATTAAACATCATCATTTCCAACGATTTCGGCTTTCGAAATCTGAAGCTTCATTCGTTTGCTAGGTTAATTGTTCTCAAGCCTCTTCAGATTCGATATAGCCTACAAAATCACATTAAGACATCATTATATAAAATACATTATATTCCAAAGTATTGCAATGTGGCTTTATCCATCAGAAAAATGTTACTAAATTACGTTCTCTACTCTCTTAATCGGTTTCTTCGCGGGATCAAATTACTTTGCTTTTATCTTTATTTTAATGGATGTTTTTAGCAAGATGTTTTAACAATATCCTGGATCTCGACATAGTAATATTTGAAAAAAACAAAAAACAAACATACTATTTTACTTATCTTCCAGCATACATGACAACCTTGCCTGAAATTGTGAGTCATTGCGGTGAGAAAGACATTGTCGAGATACATTGATGAGATATACCAACGAGACTGAAACTGAGTACAAAGTATCCATGCACTAAGAAGTAACGAGTCTACTTTTATTTATATCAGCAAGCGAGAGTAGATTGGTTAAAGTGAGCGCCGAGATAGAGTAAAAATCCACATTACCGTATGGCAAATTTGCGAAATATTTTGATGGTGCAAAGTCTTGGGGCTAACCAATACATCTTCCAACAAAAGGTTTTTCCCGTAAATAATTCACATGCATAAGATAGATGTAACTAATGCCAAAACAACTCCTTGCCAAAACGTAATACTAATGTTGATTTAGTTAGTCTCCACGTCACCGAAGAGAACTTCTTCGATTTTGTCGTTGTCGAATTGGTAGTATTCGACGACCATCAATAAGACAATCAAAGTTATTTCAAATAATCTGTCTTAATTCACCTTGCAATTCGGGTGTTTCTTTTACCATCCCCAAATATTAGCAGCCTTCCTGGATTGACGGCGAAGGAATTCTAGATCAAATTGGGCGTCGTCTTTTCCGACGATTTCGGCTTCGGAACTCCGAAGCTTCATTAGTTTTCCTGGAAAGTTACTCTCAAGCCTTTACAGGTCTGACATAGCCTACAAAAATCACAAATCACATTAACAGATCATTATTCAAACCACAATATATTCCAAAGTATAGGCAATACATGACTTTTATCGTCATAAGAGAGAACGGGACTAAGTTACCTTATCGACCCTCCTAATCTGTTTCTTGGCAGGATCAAACTTCTTGGCTGTTATCTTCCCAGAAAGGACTAAAAGTGTGAGGAACTGATGTGACAAGACATTGAGGAGATATGACTTAGTTGTGAGGAGCTGAGATTGAAAATGTGGGCACTTGATTTTTCTTTTTTTCTTCTTAAAGAATTATCATGAACGTGTTGTGTGGAGGAGGTGGAGATATACGTCATTTTCTCTATCTGTATAAACAAGATACAAGCCATGGCGCAGACAAACTTTATTAGTACAATTACAAAATGAATAACTTTCATTAGCTTTAACTTTATACAAGTACTGAGAGTTACTTTCCAATACTAACACAACACACAACGTATAACGTTGATTTTTGTTTCATATGCTCATTAGACAATATATATTTATATTTCAAATTATCAACATTCATGCAAGTCCCAGAAAGAGAAAAAAATAACACAATCAAATGGTTCTCCCTCTAGCAAATGGTTCTCCCTCTAGCAAACTATTTTAACATTTGAAAAACAAAAATAGAAAACAAACACATACAATTTTACTTACCTTCCAGCATACATGAAAACCTTGTTAAATTGACGGCTAAGGAATTTCAAATACCATTGCGCATCGTCATTTTCTACGATCTCTCAATGGCTTCGAGAATTTCGAAGCTGCATGAATTTGCAGGAAGGCATTATCTGAAGCCTCTTCAAATCCGATTTAGCCTACAAAAATCACAAATTCTCATTAACAGATCATACCCAGATAATATCGGATACTGGAATCCGAATTTCAGACCAATTACTCTCCGGATCCGATCCGTTTTTTAAAGTCAGATACCCGTTTATTTGGATTTTGCAAACCGGATACCAGATCGGAATTTGGTTTCCATATATTTTGCTCACCACACCGTAACTTCCTCGGTTTCCCTAGATCCGTTTATTTTTTCTCACCCAACTCGCTCCGATCGATCCTCACATCGAATTACGGAATTTTGTGTCACCAATTTCTAACAACATAAATACTACCAAACTTACATGATAGAGAATGAGCATCTTAAAAACCAACACCGAATATCCTGAATTTATCTGATCCGAATTTTAAAATCCAATATTCGTTTATTCGGATTTTGAAAACCGAAAACCCATATATTTTGCTCACCACCACCGTAACGTGCCTGTTCCATATATCCGTTTATTTCTACTCACCCAACTTGCTCCAATCAATCCACACATTATGGAATTTTGGGTTACTATTTCCCAACAACATACATACTATCAGAATTACTAGAGAATGAATATCTTAAAAAGTAACATGGAGCTAATCATTACATCTTCCAACAATAAGTTTTTCCACTTAAGCATCTCACCATAACATCTTCCAACAAAATGTTTTAAAGTGACAAAACGAAATACGAAATGCGCATGCATGAGATAGATGTAACTAATGCTAAAACAACTCCTTGCCAAAACGAAATTCAATCCATTCTAAAAAGATAAAAAAATAAATAAAACTCAAAAGTTGTTATTTGAATTAAAATGTGTAAATAATAATAACAACTGGAGTTATTGATAATATCACAGTAAAATGATCATGTAGGTGAGCCGTTAAATGCCTGCTAAATTTCAAATAACCCCAAGCTATGTCGGGTCATTTTGTCGATCTTTATAATAGGAGCTATATTGTGAAAAGGAATAATGTTTTGCCAAGGCGGATGTGGAAAATTACGACCAAAGGGAAAGTAGAAGCATCTTTCCACTGGTTCATATTGTATGGTACTGACAAAATAATAATATTAAACTAAGTGTTGTAATATATGTGGGTCGTTTGGTAATCTGCAACAAAAAGAAAAAAACTAAGTTATATAAGTCAAAGGTAACAACAAAGAGTAGGTAATAGGTAAAAGCCATCATACGGTGAATCCGTCTATCTGATGAAGGAGATCCTCCATACCCTTGGCAACGAGGAGTTAAAATGAAATATCTGTCTTAGAAGCAAATAGATAAGACGAAAATCGTTCCTCATTGAAGCCATATCGGCTTGACGAAACGAAACTCGCCAATATTTCACATTTGGACCCTAAACTACGAAGTGTTGGTGCATATCGAGATGGTTGATTACCAAGGATTGACCCACATCATGCAGATAAAATACGAAAGAGAGAATCCTTTTTACTGGTTGTATGCTTCTCTGGTTTGCCAAGATGATAATTCAAGGATGGAACCTAGGGCTGATGAATCATATGTCCATGCTCGCTGTCGATGCAGTAGCAAAATAGATAACTTTCGTGATCTCATAGCAAACTCATTCGCCACCACGTCGTTGATGTCATGTACTGAAATAGGTGTGTTGTTGCTTTCTATCGTTCCCGACGTACTATTTCCTGTCGTGCGTATCGTAGGTTTGCAGGAAGGCATTATTTGAAGCCACTTCAAATCCGATTTAGCCTGCAAAAATCACAAATCACATTAACAGATCATACGCAGATAATATCGGATACTGGAATACGAATTTCAGACCAACTACTATCCGGATCCGATCCGATTTTAAAGTCGGATATCCGTTTATTTGGATTTTGGAAACCGGATACCAGATCGGAAATCGGTTTCCGTTTATTTTTGCCCACCACACCGTAACTTCTTCGCTTTCCATATATCCGTTTATTTTTGCTCACCCAACTCGCTCCGATCGATCCTCACACCAAATTACAGAATTTTGGGTCACCAATTTCCAACAACATACATACCATACTACCAAACTTACATAATAGAGAATGAGTATCTTAAAAAGAAACATATATATTAAGAATTTGTTGAAGGAGCTAATCTTCCAACAAAAGTTTCTCCCTGTTAAGCAGCTAACAATTACATCTTTCAACAAAATGTTTTTATTGTGACAAAACGAAATACAAAATGCACATGTCACCGAAGAGAACTTCTGCGATTTTGTCGTTATCGAATTGATTGTATCGACGTATTTGTAATAACCTGTCTTGGTTCACCTTGCAATTGGGGTACTTCTTTAACCATCCCCGAATATTAGCAGCCTTTTTGGATTGTCGGCGAAGGAGTTCAAGATCAAACTGGGTATCATCGTTTCCGACGAATTTGGCTTCGGATTTCCGAAGCTTCAATTTCCATGAAAGGTAATCTGATGCCTTTTCAAATTCGATATAGGCTACAAAAATCACAACACATTAACACATCATACCCAGATAAATCGGATACCGGATATCCTGGATTTTAGACGAACCACTATCCGAATTCAATCCGTTTTTTAAAATAGAGTATCCATTATTCGGATTTTGAAAATTGGACACCGGATCCGAATTCGGTTTCCATATATTTTTGCTCACCACACAGTTATGTGCCTGGTTTCCATATATCCGTTTATTTTTTCATGAACATACATACTACCAAACTGACGTAACAGAGAATGAGTATCTTAAAAAGCAATATATATTACGAATTTGTTGAAGGAGCTACCGATTACATCTTCCAATTGGTTTTTTCAGTTAAGCAGCTAACCATAGCATCTTCCAATAAAAGGTTTTACAGTGACAAATCGAAATACGAAATGCACATGCATGAGATAGATGTAAATAATGCCAAAAAAAACTCCTTGCCAAAACGAAATACTAAAATTGATTTAGTTACTCCCACGTCACCGAAGAGAACTTTTGCGATTTTGTCGTTGTCGAATTGGTAGTATTCGGCGGACACCAATAAGAAAATCTGCATTATTTCAGATAACCTATCTTTGTTCACCTTGCAATTGGGATATTTCTTTAACCATCCCCGAATATTAGCGGCCTTCTTGGATTCTTGGCGAAGGAGTTCCAGATCAAACTGGGCATAGTCGTCTACGACGATTTCAGCTTCGGATTTCGGATGCCTCAGTTTGCCAGGAAGACAATCTGTAGCCTTTTCAAATCCAATTTAGGCTACAAAAATCACAAATCACATTAACAGATTATACCCAGATAAAATTTGATACCGAATATCCTGAATTTTAGACGAACCACTATCCGATCCGATCCGAATTTTAAAATCCAATATTAGTTTATTCGGATTTTGAAAACCGGAAACCCATATATTTTGCTCACCACCACCGTAACGTGCCTGGTTTCCATATATCCGTTTATTTTTGCTCACCCAACTTGCTCCAATCGATCCTCACATTATGGAATTTTCAATCACTATTTCCCAACAACATACATACTACCAGAATTACTAGAGAATGAATATCTTAAAAAGCAACATTGAGCTAATAATTACATCTTCCAACAGTAGGTTTTTCCAGTTAAGCAGCTCACCATAACATCTTCCAACAAAATGTTTTTACGGTGACAAAACGAAATACGAAATGCACATGCATGAGATGATGTAACTAATGCTAAAACAACTCGTTGCCAAAACGAAATTCAATCCATTCTAAAAAGAAAAAAATCCAAAAAGTTGTTATTTGAATTAAAATATGTAAATAATAATAACAGTTGGAGTTATAGATTATATCACAGTAAATGATCATGTAGGTGAGCCGTTAAATGCATGCTAAATTTCAAATAACCCCAAGCTATGTCGGGGTCGTTTTGTCGATTTTATAATGGGAGCTATATTGTAAAAAGGAATAATGTTATGCCAAGGTGGATGTGGAAAATTATGACCGAATGGAAAGTAGAAGCATCTTTACACTGGTTCATATTGTAAGGTATTGACAAAATAATAATATGTCCATTGAACGTAGTTGGGATTTCAATTTGTCAACACGTTTGCATATTCTCTTCTAAGAAAGCCCGTCAATCTCAGTCTGATCTCTGTGTAGCCCCGGACACGAGTAATTCTTTGGCCATGTGTAAGTAACGCCAAGTGTTGTAATATATGTGGGTCTTTTGGTAATCTGCAACAAAAAAGATAAAAACTAAGCTATATAAGTCAAATATATTAAAGGTAACAACAAAAAGTAAGTAATAGGTTAAAGCCATCATACGGTGAATCCATCTTTCTGATGAAGGAGATCCTCCGCAACGGGGAGTTAAAACGAAATACCTGTCTTAGATGCAAATAGATAAGACGAAAATCGTCCTCATTGAAGCCATATCGGCTTGACGAAACGAAACTCGCCATCACATTTGAACCCTAAACTACGAAGTGTTGGTGCATATCGAAATGGTTGATTGACAAGGATTGACCCACATCATGCAGATAAAATACGAAAGGGAGAATCCCTTTTACTATTCCCTGATAATCATCGGGGACGTAATAAGAGTTGGGGAAGACATTTCGGTAACTTAAGAGAGCTTGATCTGGTGTATATACCATAACTAGCAGTATGCTTCTCTGGGTTAGGCTGCCAAGATGATAATTCAAGGATGGAACCTAGGGTTGATGAATCATATGTCCATGCTGGCAGTCGATGAAGTGGCAAAATAGATAATTTTCGTGATCTCATAGCAAACTCATTCGTCGCCTTGTCATTGATGTCATGTACTAAAACAGGTGTGTTGCTGCTTTCTATCGTTCCCGATGAACTATTTCCCTGCCGTGTGTATCATAGGTTTGCACCAAAACGCCTCATATGTATGTCGTGAGAGATAATTTTCATTTCTATCAAATATGAAAGAGTAGTTCCTGATGAAACCTATGTGTGTGCATATATGTAAGAGTAGTCGTGAGATATTTCATTCAAAGGATTGAACCCATCTTGAAGTCTTTGTTGGAATTTTATATTTAGTTTTATTTTTAGTGTATATTTGTGATTGTTTACATATGTTTTATGATTATATAAGAGTCTTTGACCGCGACAAAATGCAAAACACTATACAAACATATGCATCAGGAAATCTAATTAATTAATTTGAAATCCATAAATTTTTGAAAGTGACTGTAGCGCCCCGTTTCCTATGACCTTTTTACGCAGCTATAAAATATTCGTTTAAAATTTTTCGCGATTCCCATAACCATTTCCTTTAACAAAAACGGGTGCGTACATCTGGTTTAGTTCCTTCCACAATAATGTACATATATGTACCTATCATATGAGTCACAAAATGCGATAGTCTAAATTCGTTTCTATTCTATATGCTAACGATGAACCAGAGGGAAGCAGGAGGAGAGCGTAGTCGGCCAACCTTGAATCCATGCTTTATGTTGATGCTTTCTACGCAGTCTGCTAATTATCTACAACAACTGTGAAGACACCGATTCAGAGTATGATCGCAACATGTTAATTATTACAAGTAATAATAAAATAAACCGTAATTCATGCCTTTCCATTGATATCGTAACCATGCCATTTCAAATCACATAATCATCGTTCATATAATCAATGTTCATATAACGGTCATTCATAGGATCCGTAGATCACATGCCATTTCTATATGTCTATTATTTTGATACTCCCGTTATAGACTAGCTAGACTGTACTGTACGCCCAGTCGGCGCCCATGCATGGGACTCTGTAACCATGTCGTAATCCCCTATTTGTAGGGATACGTGTTGCCTGTACAGGACTCTGTAAGATCCCCCGATTTGTAGGGATATATGCCGTAGCATCCGTATCATACCATCTGTAGTCGTAGTAGTCATAACGGTTTCTCCCTCATTTTATATGTATGCAATGCTATATAAAATACCTTATATGACACATAAATCATATGAGAGCACGTTACGATCACATAGTTCACGTCGATTCAAAAATAGCACATATATCACGTACTAATCAATTAATCCATAGAAAGCATGTAAACATATAAGGCACATAGGGTACATGTTGCAAATCATACTCACAAGTTTCGCCTATTTTCCCGTTCGCTTAATCAGCTTTGCCCTTGCCTTTATCAGATTCCTGACCTATACAATTATTTTTATCCGTAAATATAAAATCCCTATAATGATATGCGTATGTGATATGCATGCTTTATTATTATGCATGTGCGTTCCTTATCCGTAGCCTTTATTAGAAACCCTAATTTATTTTATATCAAAACCCTAAATATTGAATACTTTATGTGATATTAAAATTCCTATTTTATATATATCACACTTCTCTTTATTTCTCAATCCTAATTAATTGCATTTCTAAATATCGAGTTATATCTCGAATTCTTCCTGATTTCACTCGAGATCTCACTTTGGAAAAATGTCGGGATCTTTCATTAAACAATCTCGAGTCATCAGTTGAGGAAAATGTCGAAACCTTTAATTTACTATCAAGTTCACATCCTATTCGACATCATGGCTCGAGATCTTATTTAATTGAGTTAGTATAGCTCGAGATTGAGCTCATTTGTCGAGGTCTTTAAATATACAACATGTCGACATCTCAAGGTATAATATAGACCATGTTTCGATATAATAACCTAACTCAACATTATAATTTAATAATCTATCCAACTAAATTGCTAAATCTCTCGACATTTATCTAACAAATACCAATTCATCTCCACATCATACTTCGACATTATACTCGACATTATATCCAATTAGATTTCAACATTTCGACATTCTATCCGACATTATAGCTTGAAATCCCATTTAATTGAGTTATCATAATTCGACATTTTATCTGAATAAATTTTCTAAATCTCGATGCCATAACATCATCTCATATCGAGATCCCTTCTCTTGAATTCTTAAGAACGGGATGGATTTCACAAGAACCTCATGCTACCTACTGTTCAAAACTTAACACAATTAAATAGAGCAATCTATGCATATAGATTCCAAAACAGTTAACTCATAACTTCTCTTACGAAAACCTTCCATCAATTTTAAATATGCAATCCATAGTTATTAATTCAAATATATATATATATTCTAACACCTAATAAAATCCTTTTAAGAAACTGATATGCAACCTTACTATTTTGCAGAAACCCTAATGTATCAAAAGTCATGAGATCCTTCAAGTACACTTTACTACAGTTTATAATTCTTTATATCTACATGTATATTATCGAATATCACAAAAGATCCTTACCCTTCCTTAGCTGGTTTAATCTGTTCACGTTCTCGTTTTCTCTGTTCTTAGCTTTCGTACCTTGCGAAAATAATATGCATTAGTCTTTCCCTCTTATCCTATATTTGCGTGTGTAAATGATCAAATGACATCGACACTTTGCTAATGTTTATCATAAGCTTATCTGATACATATTATATTATTATTATTAGACTTGTTTTTCCCTATTAACTAGGTTTTCTATCGAAAACTTTAAATTCATTTCACTAATACTTAAGTTAACGTGTAATGCTAACTCAATGGCATGGACATTACATCAATCATTATCATGATCTTATTTAAGATATGTTTATTCTATTATTAAAGTTATTTTCCTTCAATTGATATAAGTTATCATCTCTTCTCCTTTATCTTATGTAACGTGTTATAATAACCAAATGACATCGATAGTTTCATTCATGTCTATCCTAATTGTAAATAACATGAATTTTATTTATTACTTTTCTTCGCAATTAAGTTTTTGATATCTGTTAAGAATTGTTTAATTGATCGCATGTTTCATATTGAGAACTAAGGTTCTCGCAATCTCTATATTACGAAATCTTGAGATCTTAGTTAAAGAATCTCGAAATCTATATTGAATAAATTTCGAAGCCTTGGGTGAGGAGTTTTGAAATCTTATCCTTGACTCTTTCGAAATTCTCCAAGTTTTTTTTCATATTTTACTTAGGTTTCAAATTTCTTAGTCCTAATTTAATATTTCCGAAACCCTAACATTCCCAAGAACTTCAAGATATCACTAAACTTCCCAACTTATTTAATCGTTTAATTATTACATATATAAAATTTCTCAGAACATGAGAAAACCCTAGAAATTTTATACTTACAAAAATTCTAATTCCATATCATTTACTTCTTCACTACTTATCCCCTTGATAACCTAGAACTATCATACTTTAAATACCTTATCCTATCTATACCTCTGTTTTAAAATAACTTATATGAATGCATGAATTTATGTAAATGCATGAAATTATAATATGAGGTTTTGGTTCCTGACAATTCTCCCCCCTTTAAATATTTCGACCTCGAAATTTCGTACCTGTTTCGACTAATAACCATGGGTACTGGGTCTTTATACTTTCTATTGTTTCCCACGTAGCTTCACGAGCTGAATGATTCTTCCATCTCACTTTTACCATCGGAATTGTTTTATTTCGTAACTGCTTGTGAGCATATTCCAGGACTTCTGCTGGTTCTTCTACATAGCTCAATTCTTCAGAAACATTTATCGGTTCGTCACGTAGAACATGGGTGGGATCTGATCTGTATCGCCGTAACATACTAACGTGGAACACATTGTGTATCTGTGAAAGTTCAGGTGGTAGTGCTAACCGGTATGCTAACGCTCCAATTCTTTCAAGTATCTCGTATGGTCCGATATATCGCGGACTTAACTTTCCTTTCTTTCCAAATCGTAATACACCTTTCCAAGGTGATACTCGCAAAAATACCTTCTCCCCAACTTTATATTCCATTTCTCGTCGATGTTGGTCTATGTAACTCTTTTGTCTATCTTGGGCCGCTTTAAGTCGACTCTTTACTACTTTAATCTTTTCCATTGTATCCTGAATCAAATCTGGTCCTTCTAACACTTGTTCTCCTTCCATATCCCAACAAATCGGGTTTCGACATTTTCGGCCATATAGAGCTTCATACGGTGCCATTCCGATACTCGAATGATACTGATTGTTATAAGAAAATTCCATTAGCGCTATATAATCGTCCCATGAGCCTTTGAACTCGATTACGCATGATCGGAGCATATCTTCCAATGTTTGTATCGTTCTTTCTGACTGACCATCGGTTTGTGGATGAAACGCCGTACTAAAATGTAATTTAGTGCCGAGCGCTTCCTGTAAACTGCCCCAAAATCTGGAGGTAAATCGGGGATCACGATCAGATACAATGGAAATAGGTACCCCGTGTAACCGAACTATTTCGTTGACGTATCTTTTTGCCAAGTATTCTAATGTAGAACCCCATCTAAATGGTAGAAAATGGGCTGATTTCGTGAGCCTGTCGACAATTACCCACACGGCATCATTTTTCTTGGCCGTAGGAGGAAGACCATATAGGAAATCCATTGTTATACGCTCCCATTTCCAAACAGGTATGGGTAAAGGATGTAATTTACCCACTGGAGCTTGGTGTTCAGCTTTGATTTGCTGACACGTTAAACATTTCAGCACATATTCAGCCACATCCTTTTTCATCCTTGGCCACCAATAGTGAGATTTAAGGGTCCGATACATCTTCGTACTGCCTGGATGCATAGCATAAGGAGCGGTATGTGCCTCTTCCATTATCTCTTGTCGAAGATTGTCGATATCAGGAACACATATACGGCCATTTATCGTCAAAGTTCCATTATCGCCTATTACAAAAGACTTCCCTAACCCTTGTTTCACTTTATCAGCAATCTTAACTAGCTTTTCGTCTTTAAACTGTACTTGTCTGATTCGATCTAACATGATAGGTCGAACTACCATCGAGGCACAGATAGCACCAGTATCTTCTACTTTCATCTCCGTATTTATCTTTCTGAGATCAATCAAACTTGAGAAAGAGCAAATCGATAAATAAGAGACGGAACCATACGATTTCCGACTCAAAGCATCAGCAACGACGTTAGCCTTTCCAGGATGATACTCTATAGTACAGTCATAATCCTTTAGTAGTTCAATCCATCGTCTCTGTCTCATGTTTAGCTCTTTCTGGCTCAACAAATACTTTAGGCTCTTATGATCAGTAAATATCTGAAATGTTGTTCCGTATAAGTAGTGTCGCCATATCTTTAGTGCGAATACTACGGCTGCTAGCTCTAAGTCGTGGGTTGGGTAGGATGTTTCGTATGGCTTTAGTTGTCGAGATGCATACGCCACTACTTTCCCGTGTTGCATTAGTACGCATCCTAGTCCTTGATACGACGCGTCGCTATAAATCACAAAACCTTCAGTACCTGATGGAATAGTCAGTACAGGAGCTGTCGTTAATCGTTCCTTCAATTCTTCAAAACTCCTTTGGCATTCATCAGTCCACTTAAATACAACTCCTTTACGTAATAACTTCGTCATTGGAGCGGCTATCAGTGAGAAATTCTCTACGAATCGCCGATAATATCCGGCCAATCCCAGAAAACTACGAACTTCTGCTACATTTTAGGGCTCTCCCACTTGATCACTGCTTCAATTTTACTGGGATCGACTTGGATACCTTTACCAGAGACTACGTGCCCCAGAAACACTACTTGATCTAACCAAAATTCACATTTCGAGAGCTTTGCATATAACTTCCTTTCCCGTAAAGTCTGAAGTACAATCTTCAAATGTTCTTCGTGCTCCTCTTTTGACTTGGAATATATTAGAATATCATCAATAAAGACGATCACAAACTGGTCTAAATAGGGTCGGAAAACGTCATTCATTAATGCCATAAAGACTGCAGGAGCATTCGTCAATCCAAACGGCATAACTAGAAATTCGTAGTGTCCATATCTTGTTCTAAAGGCCGTCTTTGGAATATCACCATCCGCAATCTTCAATTGATGATATCCTGATCTCAAATCGATTTTTGAAAAGACCCTAGCACCTTGCAACTGATCAAATAGATCATCAATCCGAGGCAACGGATATTTATTTTTCACCGTTACCTTATTTAACTGTCGATAGTCGATACACAATCTGAGAGTTCCGTCTTTCTTTTTAACGAAAAGAACGGGTGCTCCCCATGGGGATACACTTGGCCGTATATAGCCTTTATCTAATAACTCCTTCAACTGTACCTTTAATTCACTTAATTCTATCGGTGCCATTCGATACGGTGGAATAGAAATCGGCGCCGTGCCCGGTTGAAGTTCTATTGTAAACTCTGTATCTCGATCAGGAGGTAATCCTGGTAACTCTTCAGGAAAAACATCAGGATATTCACTGACTACCGGAATATCTTCTATTTTTAGTCCACTTAACTGCGCATCTATAATATAGGCTATATATCCTTCGCATCCTTTCCTAATCATCTTAGAAGCTTCTAAACTTGATATCCGATGTGCCGTACGTACGCTCTTTTCTCCTTTAAGTATCAAGTGGATTTGATCTATAGGGGCCAATTCAATTTCCTTTTTGAAACAGTCAAGCTTCGCCCGGTATTTTGACAACCAGTCCATGCCCAATATTACGTCGAAATCCATTAAAGGAATAACGAACAAAGTTGCTCGCATCTCTATCCCTTTACTGACCATTTTGCATTCTAAGTATACTGTATTCACTATAATTACTTCACCTGTTGGAAGTCGAACATACAATTCCTCTTCTAGGGGTTCGGGTTTATCAGGTAATAATGATGCAAATGTTCGTGATATGAATGAATGAGTGGCACCTGGATCGAATAAAACATATGCATCAATATCACAGATAAATAATTTACCCGTAATCACGTGTGATCCTTCTTTGGTCTCCTCACGAGTCATAGTGAAAATTCTGGCTTGTGTTGGCGGTCTATAGGCTTGACCTCCTGAGCTTCCTCTTCCAAAACTCGTGTTAAACGGTCCTCGGCCCCTTCCTCTTCCACGGTTTGTGGAGGGTCCGCTTACTCTTGATTGATCTACTGTCGGTTCTGTTCGCAATGTTGGGCAATTCCTAGCTATATGTCCCCGTTGCCCACATTGAAAACATTCGCCTGTGAGCCATCTACAGACGCCTATATGGTTCTTTCCACAGTGTTCACATGTTGGTATAGTCTGTGAAATTCCTCGTCCGACCGGTCTCATTCCGCCCATATTGCCCCTTGCGAAACTACTTTGCGTGCTCATTGGTCTTGGTGCACTATACGTCTTCTTCATCTTTCCGCTTGACGATTCTTCTCCTGGTCTTCTTTTGTTACTCTGAAAGTTTCTTGATTCGGTTTCTAATCTTTCGGCGCGAATAGCCGCCGCCCTCAGTTTCCCATAGGACTCCATATCTGATGGTGTAATACGATTTCTAATAGTATAACGGAGTCCAGCTTCAAACCTTCGGCACTTATTTCTTTCAACTGCAACCATATGTGAAGCGTATCGAGACAACTGATTAAATAGTACTTCATACTCGCTTACAGACCGATTTCCTTGTTTAAGTTCTAAAAATTCTTTTTCTTTCTGATCCTTATAAACTTCAGGCATGTAAGCATCGCTGAACTCTTTCAGAAAATCTTCCCAGGTCAGCACTGGGGGTTGAACCATACTATCTGGGATAGTTTCCCACCATTCGTATGCATGTCCCTGAAGAAGTGAGACAGCATAGTCGAATCTCTCTTCCGGTGTACATTGCATCATGTTGAACACCCTTTCTGTTCTTTTTAACCACGTTTCTGCCTCAGCAGGATCTGTCGTACCCATGAAGTCCACAGCACCCATCTTCCTCAATTTGTCATATCGTCGTTCTCGGGGAATTGTCAGGGGGTGTTCAGATTCATGCTGTCTAAGAGTATGAGATGAATGGGATTCCGGTATGGCCGTTCTTCCTCCTCCCTCTATTGTTTGTTCATCATGTTCTAAATGCGTTCGTTCGCCTATTGCCCTTTGCCTATATATGCAAGAAAAGTTTAAGGGCAAACATAACATGTACCTACTATGCAAATGTCTACAGAACCTAAAGCCTAGGCTCTGATACCATTACATGTAGCGCCCCGTTTCCTATGACCTTTTTACGCAGCTATAAAATATTCGTTTAAAATTTTTCGCGATTCCCATAACCATTTCCTTTAACAAAAACGGGTGCGTACATCTGGTTTAGTTCCTTCCACAATAATGTACATATATGTACCTATCATATGAGTCACAAAATGCGATAGTCTAAATTCGTTTCTATTCTATATGCTAACGATGAACCAGAGGGAAGCAGGAGGAGAGCGTAGTCGGCCAACCTTGAATCCATGCTTTATGTTGATGCTTTCTACGCAGTCTGCTAATTATCTACAACAACTGTGAAGACACCGATTCAGAGTATGATCGCAACATGTTAATTATTACAAGTAATAATAAAATAAACCGTAATTCATGCCTTTCCATTGATATCGTAACCATGCCATTTCAAATCACATAATCATCGTTCATATAATCAATGTTCATATAACGGTCATTCATAGGATCCGTAGATCACATGCCATTTCTATATGTCTATTATTTTGATACTCCCGTTATAGACTAGCTAGACTGTACTGTACGCCCAGTCGGCGCCCATGCATGGGACTCTGTAACCATGTCGTAATCCCCCTATTTGTAGGGATACGTGTTGCCTGTACAGGACTCTGTAAGATCCCCCGATTTGTAGGGATATATGCCGTAGCATCCGTATCATACCATCTGTAGTCGTAGTAGTCATAACGGTTTCTCCCTCATTTTATATGTATGCAATGCTATATAAAATACCTTATATGACACATAAATCATATGAGAGCACGTTACGATCACATAGTTCACGTCGATTCAAAAATAGCACATATATCACGTACTAATCAATTAATCCATAGAAAGCATGTAAACATATAAGGCACATAGGGTACATGTTGCAAATCATACTCACAAGTTTCGCCTATTTTCCCGTTCGCTTAATCAGCTTTGCCCTTGCCTTTATCAGATTCCTGACCTATACAATTATTTTTATCCGTAAATATAAAATCCCTATAATGATATGCGTATGTGATATGCATGCTTTATTATTATGCATGTGCGTTCCTTATCCGTAGCCTTTATTAGAAACCCTAATTTATTTTATATCAAACCCTAAATATTGAATACTTTATGTGATATTAAAATTCCTATTTTATATATATCACACTTCTCTTTATTTCTCAATCCTAATTAATTGCATTTCTAAATATCGAGTTATATCTCGAATTCTTCCTGATTTCACTCGAGATCTCACTTTGGAAAAATGTCGGGATCTTTCATTAAACAATCTCGAGTCATCAGTTGAGGAAAATGTCGAAACCTTTAATTTACTATCAAGTTCACATCCTATTCGACATCATGGCTCGAGATCTTATTTAATTGAGTTAGTATAGCTCGAGATTGAGCTCATTTGTCGAGGTCTTTAAATATACAACATGTCGACATCTCAAGGTATAATATAGACCATGTTTCGATATAATAACCTAACTCAACATTATAATTTAATAATCTATCCAACTAAATTGCTAAATCTCTCGACATTTATCTAACAAATACCAATTCATCTCCACATCATACTTCGACATTATACTCGACATTATATCCAATTAGATTTCAACATTTCGACATTCTATCCGACATTATAGCTTGAAATCCCATTTAATTGAGTTATCATAATTCGACATTTTATCTGAATAAATTTTCTAAATCTCGATGCCATAACATCATCTCATATCGAGATCCCTTCTCTTGAATTCTTAAGAACGGGATGGATTTCACAAGAACCTCATGCTACCTACTGTTCAAAACTTAACACAATTAAATAGAGCAATCTATGCATATAGATTCCAAAACAGTTAACTCATAACTTCTCTTACGAAAACCTTCCATCAATTTTAAATATGCAATCCATAGTTATTAATTCAAATATATATATATATATTCTAACACCTAATAAAATCCTTTTAAGAAACTGATATGCAACCTTACTATTTTGCAGAAACCCTAATGTATCAAAAGTCATGAGATCCTTCAAGTACACTTTACTACAGTTTATAATTCTTTATATCTACATGTATATTATCGAATATCACAAAAGATCCTTACCCTTCCTTAGCTGGTTTAATCTGTTCACGTTCTCGTTTTCTCTGTTCTTAGCTTTCGTACCTTGCGAAAATAATATGCATTAGTCTTTCCCTCTTATCCTATATTTGCGTGTGTAAATGATCAAATGACATCGACACTTTGCTAATGTTTATCATAAGCTTATCTGATACATATTATATTATTATTATTAGACTTGTTTTTCCCTATTAACTAGGTTTTCTATCGAAAACTTTAAATTCATTTCACTAATACTTAAGTTAACGTGTAATGCTAACTCAATGGCATGGACATTACATCAATCATTATCATGATCTTATTTAAGATATGTTTATTCTATTATTAAAGTTATTTTCCTTCAATTGATATAAGTTATCATCTCTTCTCCTTTATCTTATGTAACGTGTTATAATAACCAAATGACATCGATAGTTTCATTCATGTCTATCCTAATTGTAAATAACATGAATTTTATTTATTACTTTTCTTCGCAATTAAGTTTTTGATATCTGTTAAGAATTGTTTAATTGATCGCATGTTTCATATTGAGAACTAAGGTTCTCGCAATCTCTATATTACGAAATCTTGAGATCTTAGTTAAAGAATCTCGAAATCTATATTGAATAAATTTCGAAGCCTTGGGTGAGGAGTTTTGAAATCTTATCCTTGACTCTTTCGAAATTCTCCAAGTTTTTTTTTCATATTTTACTTAGGTTTCAAATTTCTTAGTCCTAATTTAATATTTCCGAAACCCTAACATTCCCAAGAACTTCAAGATATCACTAAACTTCCCAACTTATTTAATCGTTTAATTATTACATATATAAAATTTCTCAGAACATGAGAAAACCCTAGAAATTTTATACTTACAAAAATTCTAATTCCATATCATTTACTTCTTCACTACTTATCCCCTTGATAACCTAGAACTATCATACTTTAAATACCTTATCCTATCTATACCTCTGTTTTAAAATAACTTATATGAATGCATGAATTTATGTAAATGCATGAAATTATAATATGAGGTTTTGGTTCCTGACAGTGACTTTCGAAATCGAAGATTTTCGTAAGTTGACGATTAAATTTCTAAAAAGATGATTTAATTTCTCCCAACATAACTTGTGCGAGTTCTTTGTTGAATTCGTAATATTCCCCCGCAACGAACAAGAATATCAAAGTCAAATAACTTGTCTCGACTCACCTTGCAATTCAGTGTTTTAACCATCGCCGAATATTACCAGCCTTCTTGGATTAACGGCGAAGGAATTCTAGATCAAATTAAACATCATCGTTTCCAACGTTTCTGCCTCGAAATTCTGTAGCTTCATCCGTTTGCTAGGTTAATCGCTTTGAAGCTTCTCTACTCTCTTAATCAGTTCCTTCGCAGGATCAAATTTCTTTGCATTGATCTTTAGTTTAATGGACGTCTTTTAGCAAAATATTTACCAGTATCCTAGATCTCGGCATAGTAACATTTGAAAAAAAACAAAAAAACAACACATATTATTTTACTTACCTTCCACCATACATGCCAACCTTGTCTGAAATGACTGAAAATGTGAGGCACTGCGGTGAGAAAGACATTGGCGAGACTTTGAGGAGATATACCAGCGAGACTGAAACATGAGAAAGAAGTATCATTGCATCTAGGTAATAATGAATGCTGCTTTTATTTATTTCAGCAAGCTGGAGTAGGTCGGTTTAAGTGAGCACCAAGATAGTTCAAAGATTCACATTTCCATATGGAATTTCGCGAAAATATTTTGCTGGAGCAAAGTCTTGGGGAGTTAACCATTACATCGTCCAACAAAAGTTTTTTTCAGTAAAAATACTAAATTCGCATGCATAAGATAGATGTAACAAATGCCAAAACGACTCATTGCCAAAACGAAATACTAAGGTTGATTTAGTTAGTCTCCACATCACCAAGAGAGCTTCTTCGATTTTGTCGTCGAATTAGAAGTATTCGATGATCACCAATAAGAAAATTATTTCAAATAACCTGTCCTGATTTGGCTTGCAATTCGGATGTTTCCCCATCCCGAAATATTAGAAGCCTTCCTGAATTGACGGCGAAGAATTCTAGATCAAATTGGGCGCCGTCGTTTCCTATGATTTTGGCTTCGGAACTCTGAAGCTTTCATTAGTTTTCCCGCAAAGTCACTCTCAAGCCTTTTCAAATCCGATATAGCCTACAAAATCACAAATCACATTAACATATCACTATTCAAACCACAATATATTCCAAAGTATTGCAACTGGCTTTTACCATAAGAAAGAAGGTTAATAAATTACATTATGTACTCTCTTAATTGGTTTCTTCGCAGGATCAAATTTCTTTGCTGTTATCTTTAGTTAATGGACGTGTTTTAGCAAAATATTTTAACAATATCCTTGACCTCGACATAGTAACATTTGAAAAAAAACAAAAAACAAACACATATTATTTTACTTACCTTGCAGCATACATGACAACCTTGCGTGAAATGACTAAAATGTGAGGCATTGCGGTGAGAAAGACATTGACGAGATACATTGAGGAGATATACCAACGAGAATGAAACATGGGAACGAACTATCCGTACATCTAGGAAGTAATGAGTGCTGCTTTTATTTATATCAGCAAGTCGGAGTAGGTCGGTTTAAGTGAGCACCGAGATAGTGTAAAGATCCACATTTGCGTATGGAAAATTTGCGAAAATATTTTGATGGTGCAAAGTCTAGGGGAGCTAACCATTACATCTTACAACAAAAGGTTTTTACAGTGACAAAACGAAATACTAAATTCACATGCATAAGATAGATGTAACTAACGCCAAAACAACTCCATGCCAAAACGAAACAATAAGGTTGTTTTAGTTAGTCTCCACACCACCGAAGAGAACTTCTTTGATTTTGTCGTTGTCGAATTGGAAGTCTTCGACGTCCACCAATAAGAAATCAGAGTTATTTCAAATAACATGTCATGATTCGCCTTGAAATTTGAATGTTTCTTTAACCATCCCCGGATATTACCAGCCTTCCTGGATTCGATGTTTAACTTTGTGTATGTGTGTGTGTGTGTTTAATGAGCATATGAATTCGACGTTAAACTTTGTGTATGTTAGGATTGGAAAGTAACTCCCTGTACTCATGTAAAGTTAAAGCTAAAGGGAATTTATTAATTTTGCCATTTTTCTAAAAAGTTTGTCTGCGCCATGGCTTAAATCTTCCTTATGCTAATGAGATAAATGGAAAATATGTCCACATCCTCCACACAACACGTTCATGATAACCCTTATAAGATGAAAAAGTTTTCAATCTCAGCTCCTCACAATCTCCTCACAGGTCTCAAATCAGTTCACACTTTATGTCTTCTCTTGCAAGATGACAGCCAAAACATTTTATCCTGCCAACGTGCCGAAGAGGAGGGTAAAGAAGGTATTGTAGTAAACCAGTATTATATTATATATTTGACTTTTGGGTGGTTTGAATAATGATCTGTTAACGTTAATCTTGTAGGCTAAAACAGATTTAAAAAGGCTTCAAAGAGACTTTCCGGGCAAACTGATGCTTCAGAGCTCCGTAGACGAAATCGTCGTAAACAAAGATGCTCAGTTTGACCTAGAGTTGCTCGGCAGCCAATCAAATAAAACAGCTGATATTTGCGGCCGGTTAAAGAACATCCTAACTGCAAGGTTAAGCAAGAGAGATTCGAAATAACACTACTTTTCTTATTGGTGGCCATGGATTATTACGAATTCCATACCGACAAAGTTGCAGAAGTTCTGTTCGGTGATGGGCAGACTAAATAGATTATTTTTAAATTTTTGTTTTGACAAGAGATTGTTTTGGCACTAGCTAAATATATTACATGTCCATTTTGCATTTTGTGTTTCGTTTTGGCAAGTGGTACTTGTTTGTCACTTCACTGATCTGAGCAAACTTTGAAGATTTGATCGAATATGTTCAAGGCATTCATTTGATTTTTCGAAAATTCAACCTATTTAGCTTTGATTATGCTTAATCGAGTGTTTACCTTTAATAATTTTGTGATTTATATTGATTACATGGACCTGCTTAATTTGCTGTTTTTCGATCGAAATCGTGAAAATTTTATGTTCAGAAGTTCTTTGCTAAGTTTTTCGAACGTGTTCTAACTTGCGAAAGTTAGTTTTGAAACCCCATTCGGAAAACACGTTCGAAAGTTTTTACATTCGAAAATCTCGTTCGAAATTATTTTCGATACCCAAAATTACCAAATTTCCATCGAGAATTTCATTCGAAAAGTTTTTTTCGATACTCAAATTTACCGAAATACCATCGAAAATTGATTTTCGATACTAATCTAGAAGCTATCGAAAACTCATTCGAAAAATTATATTCGAAAATCTCGTTCGAAAATTTTCTTCGATACTCATATTTACGATAATGCCATCGAAGTTTTTTTCGATATAGGAAATTACCAAATTGCCATCGAGATTTTCATTCGAATTTTTTTTTTCGATACCCAAATTTACATAAATGCATCGAAGAAGATTTTCGATACTAATAGTTTTCGTTATACTGACTTGCGAAAATTATTTTCCAAACATCATTCGAAAATCTTGTTCGAAATTAATTTTTGATACTCATCCGAGAAAAATTTTCAATTGCAAACCAAACCGAAAAACTTTTCATTCGAAAAAGGTTTTTGACCCTTAAAGTTTTTCAACTACCTACTTCAACAAGTTTCCGATAAAAAAGAGTACAAAAACTTTGAAATTTCGCTACGTCAAAATTTTTCTGTAGTCTTTTTATATCCCATACTTATCGAAAATTAAAAGTTGTCATAACCAATTTTTTGTTAAAATAAAAAATATTTCATTATTTTTATTTTCAATTTTTTGTCTCTTTCGAAAACTTTTGAACACACTCATTCGAAAAACTTTATCATAAGAAAATTTTCAATACAATTGGCACGTTTTAGTAAAAGTCTTTGGTTTATACTACAAAGTTACATACTACTGTATAAATCAAAGCTTTTCGGTACAGAAATTCTAGAAGCCAAAAGATTTTCGAGATTTCAAAGCAAAATATTTTGATACAAATGGCACATTCTAGGAAGTTTTGGTAATTTTTCAGAAGTCTTCGAAATAAATTTAGAACTTTTCGGTAAACATACAAATATTTTCAATACTACACAATTTTTGATCCCTAAAATTTTGGATACTACATTATTCGAACCTAAACATTTTCGATACCAAAACATTTCGATACTTAACATCACAACATAAAGTTTTTGGTATCCAATACAAATTCTTTTTCGATACTCAAAAGTTTTTTTTTTTCGATCAGTTCATTCGAAATTACATAACATTCAATCGAAAAACTATTCTACAAACGGAAAACTTATTTTTTGATCTCCAGGTTTCACGGTCACAAAAATTTTATTTTGATTGTTGGCATATCGGCTGGAATACCTTGTGTAGCCGTTAGTATATCAAGTTATATACAATTTGATTACTAGTTCGATATGTTTAACAACGCCTCGTACCTTCGATCCCAATTTTTCTTCGATCATAAAATCTACCGAAAAGTTTGTTATCGAAAAATTTTTAATCTCGAGATTTTCAATCACAAAATTTTTCAAAGACAAATATTTTCGATTGAGCTAGGCATATTTTAGAAAAGTTTTGACCAAATACAAAACTTGTCGGCTCACACCAAAAGCTTTCGATACACTTCAGATTTTCGATATTTCAAATATTATTTAACAGAAACTTTTCAAACTGAAATTATAAAAGCCAAATATTTCAATTAAAAATTTCAAATCTATATAAGACGTCAACGATGACTATCCAACCAACCAACCTAAACAAATAAAAGAAAATGGACATCAAGTCAGCTATCCAAAGAGATGAAACCAACTCCAAAATGGATCAAGACTTGAAAGACTTCGAACAACAACTGAAGTTAATAACAAAATGATACGAGAATTGCACGGACAGTAAAATATGAGACGAAAATTGTAACATCAAATAATATAGTGACGAAAATTGTATGAGCAGTAAAATATGAGGACGAAATTGTAACCTCAAATAATATATGGACGAACGGTGAACGGGCAGTAAACTATGAGGACGAAAATCGTAAATTCAGCCAATAATATACTTATGAAATTATCGATGATACTCTAAGTTTTCAGTATGATTGCAGTTTTTTATACCTGTTTTATTTTCCTTAGGATATAATTACCGCCCAAACTAACAATTAAGAGTATTTTGGAAATACGAAACTAAAATTTCCATCATGATATAATTTTTTATAATTTTATCTGTTGGATTTAAATATCTAAGCAATCCGGTTTGATGAACACAAAACTTAGTAATTATATTACTAACATATTTATTGAATGTGCAGATGAGCTCGGTTCGAAAAACAGATATCAAATATGAGCTCAGGGCAAAAAACTGGATCGGCCAACTGCCGGTCAATACTGGTCAACGCGGTCAACTGTCGGTCAACCCGGTTTCGATTGGTCAGACTGGACTGAACTGGTCCGGTATCGGTCTGGACTGATCCGGTTTCAGACTAACTGGTTGGTTTCGGTCTGAAGTGGTCTGGTTTCAGAGTGACCGGTCGGTTTCGGTGTGGACTAGTTCGGTTTCAGACTGACTGGTCGGTTTCGGTCTTGACTGGTTCGGTCAGTGACTGGTCCGGTCAATGACTGGATTGACTGGTCAACTGTTGACTGATGTACAGCTCTTTACTACAGCAATAGAGGTACAGGCAGATAAAGCTGACAGCATTGACCAAAGTCAACAAAGGCTCCCAACGGCTTTATTATTGAGTCTAACGGCTATATCAAGGTGGGAAGACCTATAAAAACAACAGTGACGGGCAGAAACAAGCTAAGGATCCTAGAGAAAATACATACACATCAAAAGAGAGATCCAATAAGAGAATAACAAGAGCATAGAGAAAAGAAAATAAAGAGAGTTCTTCCAAGTGTGTGGGTTACAAAAGAGAGAGTGCTACAATGTTCAAACCCACACACCTCACTCACACATGAGAGAGTTGAGCAAAAGTAGATTAGTTGAGTGAGAGTCTTAGCACATAGACTATAAACAAGTGTATGTAGTCTTCGCACCGAGAAGAAAGAATGGGTGCCGTCTTAGCTAAGAGACGTAAAATATCAAAGTGGTTGTGAGGTTGCGGCCTACAACGTTTACGGTTGACCTCGCGGGGTGCCGTAAGTTCCCAAGGGACTTTAAAAAGCTCTTGGAAGAGATGGACTGTAAAAAGCTGTCTAGGTGATTCACTAGATTAAGCTGAGGTCAGCGGGTAGGTTGTACTGTGAGTGTATAACTGAAGATCTAGTGAACCTTCCTTGCGAGGAAGAAGGGGAGACGTAGGAGAGTTAACTCTGAACTTCCATAACAAATATCGTGTCTCCACTTCTAAAAACCGAAACCACACATACCCCCGAACACCCACACTCAAAGTGTTCGACAAAATGCCTCAACCACCTCCATTCACCAAAACCGGATAAAGTTACCCACATATACAAACCACCTCACATAGTTCACAATCAAGTCTAATATATTCCGCACTTGGCCTTGATTGAAGATTGGAAACCGGTTTCACTCTCTAACCGGACGTGAAACCCATTAATGAGCGAAAAATGGTGACCGGTGTTATTCACCCCCCTCTAACACGCGGTCCACGATCCTAACATTATCTAATATAATAAATTAATAAAAGTTATTTTATATAAGTTATACTTACTCTCATCAATAAACTAATTCATTTAGTATTATTATTTACTATTGTATTTTCTATGATTTTTAAGAAACTTTACTATATTTCAAAAGAATATATTATAACTAAACATATTAAATAAAAGTTAAAATATAAAATATTATAACTGTATAACTTTTAAGAAATTCCGTTATTTTTTTATAATTAAGGCTTATCTCTATACTGGTCTAAAAATTTAAATGAAATCTGCGAGATATGCGGATGAACTTATTCTGATTGATAAATAAAATATAACTGGGTCTAGTCATGACCTAGTTTATTTTTTATTATAGTAACTCCTAATAAAAAAAATCTCCACTATTTAGTATTTATCACTATTATTATTATTATGCGAACGGCATAGTGAACCATAATGGCCAACCGTATATATAATACTGATATGGGGCTATCCCAATCAACAAGATTTATATGTGTGGGTAAAGAAATTTATATAGCCGGAGAATCGATAAAGTTACGTGCGTAAGGTGCTTATTTGTAAAGGAATTGGAAGGGACATGTTTGGGAGGTATTTAGAACATTGGGGGATCTATTTAGGGCGTTGGGGACCTGTTGGTGGCATATTTGGTAGTCGGGGACGTGTTGAGGAGTGTTTTAGGACATTGGGGGATCTGTTTGGGGACGTAGAACGTACTTGGGTACATATTGGGACGTGCTTGTCTGCAAAGACATCAAAGGAGGACGTAAAACCGAAAGAACACAAGATGTACGTGGTTCAGATCTTTGCAGATCCTACGTCCACGGGGGCTCTGAAACCTCTTTCACTATACTTCGATGATTACACACTCAAACAACTCACACTCTCTTGTTTATATCAAGAACACCTACTAGAACACTTAAGGACGTTATTTGTAGAGAGAGAATATTTTATAGACGTTTGGAAGTGTTGGAATGAGAATCCCTTGTGAAAATGATGAAGTCCCCCTTATATAGGCGACTCTCTGGATATTGCATGAAGGTACGTCCCCCAGTCCTTGGATATTGCCTGGAGGTCCGACCTTAGATTCCTGGGGATGGGATGCATTCCATCACATCGGTGAGCTGCAAGCAGTCTGTGTTACGTCCCCTAATTCCTGGTGATAGGACCTTTCAGTACAATGTAGGTTGTCTGTCAGCTTTGTACAGTCTGCAGTCCTTTCAGTGAACAGTGGTCGGCTGACAGCTTTTTGCAGTGGAGCTGCCCTCTCTCAATCGGACACGTGGCATCTTCAGTGGATATTCTTCTTACAAGATCCGGTGGCGTATCAGGGAAGCTTTGTTCGTCCTTGGGGGATGTCAGGTAGTTCCTCAGGTCCCCAGCACCTGTTGTTAGCTTCCTAAAACCTGTCGGAGGTCCTCGAAGGTCCCTATCTCTACTATTTACTCACTATAAGTATTTTCCAATGGGCCTAACGGGCCTTTTGATTTTGTTCAGGCCCATCTACTTTAGTCCGTATCAAATACATAAACCAACCTTTACTACTTCATTATAATTTATATATAAGATTTCATTCGAAACTATCATATCCTCTATATTATTTTGTAAGTTTATCCTTTTAATTACCATTTTAACAATTACTTTTTTTTGTCAATTCTAATTATATCTCACCTTTGATTTATTTTTATTACAGCTAGGGTGGGCAGTAGGGTTCGGGTTTTCGGCTAATACCCCCAATCGGATCGGGTCGGATAATTCGAGTCGGGTGGTTTTGGGGCTTATTCGTCGGATATCAGTTGTTCGTGGTCGAATATCAGGTAGTGATTTGCTGTGATCAGATTATTGGATAACGAGCATAATTATTTCAAATTTCTATTATACGAATTTTTCAAATATATATATAGAGGAATTTTATGGTGTTCACCTTATGTGAGCACCTTATGTGGGCACCTGTTGATGTGGCACCGATTCGTGCCACTTTAACATTTTACATCGACATCTAATCTTATGTTGTCTTAATTAACACCTTCTAGGTGACATTAATCGATATTTGAGATGCTGATGTGGCATATTGACACATAACATTTTACGTGTTTATGAAATATATCGCATCAATTTGCCACATCAGCATCCGAAATGTCGATTAATGTCACTTAGAAGGTGTTAATTAAGATGACCTAACCTTAGATATCGATGTGGAATGTTGAAATGGCACGAATCGGTGCCACGTCAACAGGTGTCCACATAAGGTGCTCACATAAGGTGAGCACCATAAGGTGAGCACCATAAAATTCCTATAGATAAAATACAACTAGATGGAATACATGTATCCAATTTGTGTGACATTATAGTTTTAAGCATATTATTGATCAGACTTAAATCGTATAATTAACCAGCGATATTATCAATGACCATATCATTTATGTTATATGCTCTTCTCACGATTACCCTAAAATTTCATTTTGTGGTAAATATTGTGTTGTATAAGTGGTGATATTTTTGTCATATGTATTGAATTTTAGTATTTTGTTTAGTTATTTTTAAAATAAAAATCGGCTACCTGATGTTGGGTATTAGAGTGGTTGGAATTAATTAATCCCGTGTTTGGTTGACAGGTTTATTTAAAAGGTGTGATTTAATTAATACGTCCTTATACCCCAATAATGTATTAGCTAAAGTTACTCCTCCCCTTACCTTGACATAAACCCGGCCCTTAATGACAAATTTACTCTTAATCTATAAAATATTAAATTTAAAATAAGGATAAAAATTGAATTTGGACGCATAATTAAACATAATACCATTTAAAATTATCTACCAAACACACCCAATAAAAATATTTAAATTGTCAACCAAAAACCTAAAATATTCAAACCTTCCATTATTTAAATTCAACTAAAGCTAACAACATCGCTGAGACTGAGAAGTTTGCTAATTGCATTACAAATCGTAGCCTGGTGGAAATGAGAAGTAAAGGCTGCAAGTTTACATGGAGCAACAAGCAAGTGGGTGACTCTAGGGTGTGGAGTAAATTAGATTGGGTTTTTGTGAGTTTGAAATGGACCCAATGCTTCCCGGATGTTGAGGCTTGGTTTTTTAGAGGAGGGAATCTCGGACCACTCACCTGTGGTCCTGAAAGACAACAAGTTGCAGTGTTCCTCGAAAAAGCGTTTCAGATTTTTTAACATGTGGACTCTATCTCCTAGATTCTTGGACACGGTGCAGAAGAATTAACTAAAATGTGGCAGCTTATCCAGAAGCCTAAGCAGTGTAGGATGCCTTTAAGAGAGCTTAATTCCTCACAGTTTGCCGATATTGTTAAAAAATCAGAAACTATGAGAGAATCTCTCCAAACTCTCCAAGAAGCACTACACAAAGACCCAAGGAATGAGGTTTAATTCAACAGGAGCGAGACTTTTAACTGGAATACAAATATGTTAGTTTGGCGGCTAACAAATTATTGCAACAAAAAGATCAAGTGAAATGGCAGGTGCATGGTGATCTTAACACAGCTTTCTTTCATTCTGTCATCAAACAAAGGGTGTATAAGAATAGGATTTCATCATTACTTGATGAGCAGAATTCTATCCTCTCTAAGCAGCAGGAAATCCTAGACCACCTCAAAGCTTACTATGTGGAAATCCTTGGGGTTGAAGGTCTTCAAACGGAGGTGATTGACCATGATGTGGCTAGACAAGGACACATCCTCAACATGGAGGAACAATTTTAGCTCATTCAGCCATTCTCTGATGGATTCTGCACCTGGACCAGATGGATTCGGGAGTTTCTTCTTCAAAAAGTCTTGGGGAGTGGTTGGGCAAGATGTGTTTTGAATTTTTTGAGACAGGGAAACTACTGAGGGAGATGAATGGTACTTCTCTCACCCTTATTTAGGGGTATGCATTATTCGGTTAACCGAGCCGAATAACCGAAAAACCGAAAATTCGGTACAAAACCGAACCGAACCGAAAAATTCGGTTCGGTATTCGGTTATTAAAAAACAAATTCGGTAATTCGGTTCGGTATAGGTTTTGGATTTTCGGTATTTCGGTATACCGAATTACCTAAATTGTAAAATTAAAATATATTATATTTTATTAATAATGAAAAATATAACTATATTTTATTAAATTATATATTAAAAACGAAATTTCAGTAATATCTAAATTAATATATATAATTTAATATAACTTTTTTTATAAACCCAAAAAAAATATATGAAATTATATAGATATTAATTTAATATAATTAAAATTCTTTTTTATTGAAAATTCGGTTAACTCGGTAAAAACCGAATTAATCGAAAAATTTCAGTAATAACCGAATACCGAACCGAGAAATTCGGTTTGGTATTCGGTTTTGGAAATGGACCGAAATTTCGGTTCGGTTCGGTTCGGTTTGTACCGAACGAACACCCCTACCCTTATTCCTAAAGTAGATCATCCTTCTACAGCGGCGGAGTTTAGGCCGATAGCATGTTGTAACTCTGTTTACAAATGCATATCTAAGCTCCTAGCTAGCAGATTAAAGATCATTCTACCCAAGATAATTAATGAGAATCAGAGTGCTTTTGTACAAGGCCGATCTGTTGTGCACAACATACTCATTAGTCAAGACTTGATGAGATTGTACGACAGAAAGAATGCCTCGGCTAGATGCTTCATGAAGATTGATTTAAGAAAAGCTTATGACATGGTCTCATGGAGATTTGTATGTAGTTGGTTGGTCAGCTTAGGTTCCCTCCCAAGTATATCAACTGGATTAAGGAGTGCATTACGACTACCTCTTTCACAATCTCTCTTAATGGGCAAATGGGACCCTTATTCCAAGGAAAGAGAGGGCTGAGGCAAGGTGACCCTTTATCACCATTGTTGTTTGTCATTATTATGGAGTACCTTTCTAGGAAATTCCAACAGGATTCACATCATAAAGATTTCAGATTTCACCATTTGTGTAAGGATCTAAAATTGATTAATTTGTGTTTCGCAGATGACCTATTGGTATTCTGCAAGGGGACTACACGAGCGGTGGCAGTTGTAAAACCATCATTGGAGCATTTTTACGCAGTTTCTGGGCTGCAGGCCAACTCCAACAAGTCCAACATCTACTGTGCTGGAGTCTCTCAAAGAACTTATCATGAAATGCAAGTTGTGTCAGGATTCCAGCGTGGTAGCTATCCAATGAAGTACCTTCGAGTCCCGATCACCCCGACTAAATGGACGAAAAGTACTTGTCAAATCTTGGTGGATAAAATTGCTGCACGGATAAAGGTATGGGCTACGAGGCATTTATCTTATGTGGGTAGGAGCTGTTTAATTAACTCCGTATTACTCTCATGTCATGGCTTCTGGGGTAGTATATTTGTGTTGCCTAAATCAGTGGTGAAAAAGGTGGATCGGATGTAGGGAGTTTCTATGGAATGGTAGTAGCAAATACACAGTTTGGTACGATAAGAATTAGTATGTAAACCAAAAAAGACAGGGTGTCTCAACTTAAAAAGCTGTGAGATTTGGAATAATGCTTTGATTGGGAATCAAATATGGGATCTAGCTTCCAAGGGGATAAACTGTGGGTGAGATGGATGAATGACATTTACTTAAAAAGAATCTGATTTTTGGGACCACAGCCCCCCACCAAACAGTTGTTGATTTTGGAGAAAAATCAATAAGACGAAATTGTTGTTTCAGAGTGGAGATCAACTGAATAGATGGATGGAGACGACGAATGGCATCTACACCACTAATTCAGCGTATAGATGGATGATGGGGGCGGCAACTCAATCGAATTTATGTTCTGTAATTTGGAACAGGATGAATGTGCCTAAGCACAGTTTCATAACATGGTTAGTCCTATGGAGAAAGCTTCTTACGCTTGACAGAATAAGATCGTGAAACATTTCTGAGGTAAATCTCCAATGTAGAATGTGCTCTAGGGAGGACGAATCGATCCCGCACCTATTCTTTGATTGTGCGTTTAGTCAACAAGTAATGGGAATCCTATCAAGGTGGATGAAGTCACATCCTGGGCCTATACAGCTGACCGTTTGGAGCTTTGGGTCCAGTCACTCACTCGTAGAAAAAGCACCAGATTCAAGATTGAGGCGGCATGTTACGTGGATGCCATCTACCATATTTGGAAGGAAAGGAATCGAAGGATTCATGATATGGAAGGCCGTGCGGGGCAGCCGTCAGATGTCGCCCAACCGGCATATCGAGACGTTCGATGGAGAGTTTCATTCTACTGTAAGTCTCTGAACTGCTAAAGACAAAGCGTTTCTAGATTTTTCTGTCATATGCCCTTGTCGTAGTTAGTGAGATGTTGATTGTTTTGAGTTTCTATGTTCGGATGAAAAGGTTGATGTAATGAGTCGGTGTTTAAACACTTGGTGGTGGTAATGAAATTTTCCTTACCAAAAAAAAAAGGTAACATCTAAACTCATTCTCCCTACAAAAAGTAATATATAATTAAAATTGAGATTTGTATAAAATACTAGTGGAAATAATCGGTCTAACCGACCCTTTGCCTAAAGATTTATGAAAGTAAAATCTCGATGGTGTGAAATAGAATTTCGATATATTGGCTCTACATATAAATATCCTCATGTAATTCATAGACATATCGGTTTGCATCACCGAGCAGATTTGTAAGTTCGAAAAGGAATACAGTAAAACCTCTATAAATTAATAACGTTGGGACCATGAAATTTTATTAATTTAGAGAGATATTAATATATCGATAAATTAATATTTTATTAATTAAAAGAGAGACCCTTTAAATTCAACAATTTAAAATGTATTGACGAAAAATGAATTCAAATATATTTCATTAATTATATTCATATACTCAAAACAATTTATAAGTGTGAATGAAAAGAATATCGTTTCAAAATTAGTCAAGATACGATAAAAATGCTCTCTGGATATCATTGAAACAGTGTTCAACCAACTTTCAGAAGGATGAGGATATTAATCGACACAAAATAGCGACAACAACGCTTCACAATTTTTGGTTGCAGCTATAAAACTCGACATCGGAATTATTGACTGTAGTTAAAAAAAGTTGACAATGAAATCCAATTAGATTAAAATTTAAGAAAATCTAGTAATAAATAGATTCTTATTTAGCAAATTAATATAATTTATAATTGTAATGTTTATGAATTATTAATTTAGAGTTTTAATAGACCTAATATTTATAAAGGAATTTTAAAAAAAGTTATTATCTTATTATCTTATCGAATTTGACATTTTTTAACAAAGGTCCAAGTCGGGACCGAAAGATTTTATTATTTTAGAGAGGTTATTAATTTATCGAGTATTAATTTATAGAGGTTTTACTGTATATAATATATATATATATATATATATATATATATGTATACTTATACCCTATTTTATAATCACGATACGGACTACGGTGCACTTACTCTATGATTCTACTATACCAAGTCAAATAATGAGTTGACATATACTCGTAGGATTTATTTCTTGTTTTAATTCGATTTCGTATCATAAATGGTAATAAACGGACCCATATAAAGCTTACTACACAAAAAACAAAACCTTAATTAAGCTTCGTATACCCCAAACACAAAACTTGGCCGATTCATCATGGCATGTTTTTATTCTTCTTCGACGATGTCGGCGGCATATCTTCATCCGAAACCTCGAGTTGTGTCCTTCTTCTTCACAGCATCTCATCAACAACAAAAAAAAAAGACAATAAGCGTAGCATCAACAATAGTAATGAATCATCGTCGTCGTAGTGATCCCATCATCGCGAAACCCTTTATTACACCGTCAATAGCTGTCCGGCCAATACGAAGAAGACAGACGTTATCTATTGAAGCTTCTTTTTCAGATCCTTCCTCGAAGACTGCTGTATCTTGCAGCTGTTGTCCATGGCTGATGCTAACTCCAGAGAACGAACGTGCGCAGTTGTCCCCCACAACCAGACAGACGATAACGTTGTTTTCAAGTTCTATTCGCTTGCAGAGGGCAAAGTCTTACGCATCTACACGAAAAACTTGCAAGAAAAAAAACTAAGGTATGACTTTTTTTACAAGGGTTCTTCTCATTGGTGGCTCGTCTTCTTCGAAGAAGAATCGCCCGACTTGTTTCTGTAGAATCCAATCTCCAAACGATACCTAAAACTTCCCAACATCGCCAAATTAAAGGCGATTTGAGAGGACGAGGACCTAATGTGGTTTGAGAGCGGTTGCGTGACTAAGGTGATCATCTCTATCCCTAATCCCGAGGACGACCTAAATTGCCGCGCTCTCATGCTCTACGGCGAAGACCAAAACCTTGCGTTCTGTTGTCCTTGTCCAGACAGCAGATACAGCAAGGACTGGATCGAGTCGGAGCGTAGGTACGACGATGTTGTCTGCGTAGACGACGATAATATGCTCTTCTTTGGGGTCGACGATTCGAACTTTCCTCACCCCGTGTTTGAGTGTTGGGATCTGAAAGATCATTCCCGCCTGAAGATGACTCGTTTCGAAGACCGTTTAGTTGGGAAGACGACGTTCACGTGGAAGGGGAACAAGGAGTTAGAGGTGCCGTATTATCGGGAGGCAAACTTCCTCGTCCCCTTTTCTGCATACGGAAACAGGGCCGGATTTGAGCATGTGCACACTGACCTGCTGCACGGGGCCCGAAAAGTCGTAGTGCCACCATTCAATTAATTTAACACTCCTAATTATTGTATGGTATATTATTTATTTGGGCCTGTGTTTTTTCACAGAACGGGACCATGGAAAATGAAACAATGGCACTGGACGAAAAGTTCCAACTGTCATGCACGGTCGCGCTCCGAGCGAAAATTGGCATATGAAGACGGAGAGGGACTTCCATTTCTACGTCCACAAGTTCGATTTTGAAAAGGGAGAGCTGGTCGAAATGGACCGCTCGCTGGACGGATTGGCATTCTTCGTCGACCTTAACCACTCGTTTGCACTGCGCCCGAGCGAGTGCTGCGACTACGAGCTGAAGCCCGATTCGATCTAGTCACCCATCCCGAAGACGGTTACAACAACACTCCGCCCCTCGGAACGAAGCGCGTAAAAGTTTACAACTACCGAGATGCGACTTACTCGCCTATCTATTACGTGCCGAAAGGCTTTGATCCGCCGATTTGGTACACTCCCACTTGTCCTGTTGTACGTCAGCCGTCCTCGTCGACGTAAGTCTATAGCGATGATATCACTTTGATGCTGGTTTTGGTATTTCGTAACATTTTTTTGAATAAATTAAAATTAAAACTATACGGTGTGTTCTTCGATTCGTGTGCTTACGGTTGCTTTCATTCTTCTATCTACTAATCAACTACTCATGTTTGTTATATGTCGGAATAATTTTGAGTCTTGGATTATTTTTTCCGCAAAAATAAATCGAAAATCCCAGCTGACTAGTATCGTATATTTTTCAATCATTTGGTAGGATGATTTATGTTTTTTGACATATTATTGCACATAAAGCAGTATAAAGAAGTAAATGGTTAATATTGAAAATAGGGAATCACATATCGGATATGAAAGTGCTAGGTACCCTATTTTTTAAATAATTTAAAAACCAGGGACTAAATCACAGTTTTCCCATTTTATGACATACTTCACCTTCCAGAAAATTTCAGTTCTTCCATGGAGAAAAATTATGGCGATAGCTGCTTACGCGTCTGTGCTCTCTCTCTTGCGCGTCATAGACAACATTCAACACCATTCTCGCCTTCGCCTTTTCCCAGATCCTAAACAGATCGATGCTTTGCGAGAGAAGTTATGTTCTCTGATGGAATTTTTCGAAGTTCACTCCTCAACAGTAACCGAGGATTTAGAGTTCACGGCGAGGAAAATCCCTCGAATTGCATACGACGCTGAAATCCTACTACTTGATGGATGTGTGGAGAACCGAAGCAACAGAGAATTTGAAGATCTTCAGAACGATGTTGGATGTGGGAATTTCGAGTCTTCCCGTGATGAAATGCACCTACTAATCATGGAGTCTGAGTCTGTGAACGAAGCGTTATTGAAGACAGCAAAGACGATTCAATTTGCTCAACAAGTTCCTGCTAGAGTTCGTCTGGGTAAGTGTAGAGAATCAGACTGAAATTGTAATGCCCAAGGTGAATCCTTGTGATTGAATCGAGTTTGAGACAAATCTGTAACGCACGAAAACAGAATAGAAAACCGACAAACGATATACGTGGTTCGATCTTTCGATCTACTCCACCGGACCAAGAAAAGTGTTATTCTCACTGAGTGAATCGAATACAAGCTTCCACAGTGCACTCTCAAGAATCAACTCTCAGTTCACTGTGTTTTCTACGCTCAAATCTCAACTGAAGAAGAAGAATATGTACAGTGCATTCCCGCGCCTATTTTAAGTTCTTTTGTTCCAACTGCATCGGCGCGTTTCTAACTGACTCAGCAGCCCTACAGAGCTTGGACGACTTCAGCACACTTGCATCAACGACTTCTGACTTGCTTTATAATTGGAATTCCCTATTCTAATTAGAATATGGAACTAGAATAAGGAATTCTAATTAAAATACGTAATTAGAATAGGAACACCTTTACCCAAGTTATCCTTCGTTGATTTGAACTTGCTCCTCACAATTCTCCACCACAAGTTTAAATCAACACACCCTCTCTTGGTCCTACTTCCCTGTTCTCAGACAGGCTTTGGACAGCCAGCCAGTTTCAGCTTCTTAGTATTGATGTCTGAAACTTTCATGACTGTTCTGCCATCAGAACTCGATCCTAAGCTCCACTTGTATTTACCAGCTTTCTTCCATTTGTAGCTCCTTTTCCTCTTCATACCTTGATCATATGAATGCGACTTTCCCAGATTAAACACTGTAGAAGCTGCAAATGCATAAGCCACATTATCTGCAAAACCAAACCGAGAAGGAGCTCTGGCTTCCCTCCTTGCTCTGTCCCTAACTAGGTTGTAATCTTGCTGATCTTCATTCATTTCCAGATCCTCATTAGCTCCACCTAGCCAGCTTCCTGTCTGATCAGTTTTCTCATTGTTTACATCACTGTCTGAACCTTGATGGTCCACCTGAAATTCCACAGAATCAGTTTTCTCAGAATAGGCTCTTGGACTGTTTTTCTTCTGTGTCTTGTATGTCATTTACTTCTCATTAAACACAACATCCCTACTAATAATACCCTTTCCCATGCCAACTTCTAAGCACCATAGCTTGTATCTCTTAACTCCCTCAGGATATCCCAGAAACATGCACTTAACAGCTCGAGCATCAGGCTTGTCTTTCCTTGTATGAGCATATGCAGTGCAGCCGAAAACTCTGAGGTGTGCCAAGCTCGGTGGATGCCCAGACCATTTTTCTTCTGGAGTCTTCATATCAATAGCAGTGGAGGGACTCTGATTTGTCAGATATGCAGCAGTAACCACAGCCTCAGCCCAAAACCTCTTAGGCAAACCTGCCGCAATCATCATGCATCGAGTCCTTTCTAGCAATGTTCTGTTGTATCTCTCTGCCAAGCCGTTCTGTTGTGGCGTGTATGGCACAGTCCTATGCCTAGCCAAGCCTTCAGACTTGTAGAAAACATCGAATTCCTTTGAGCAAAACTCCAACCCGTTGTCTGTTCAAAGCCTTTTAACCTTCTTCTCTGTCACGGTTTCCACCTGCAATTTCCAGGATTTAAATTTGCTCAGAGCTTGATCTTTCGATTTCAGTATCATCACCCACACCTTCCTTGAGTGATCATCAATGATGGACATGAAATACTTGCCACCTGACAGTGACTCCACCCTCGAAGGCCCCTACAGATCTACATGGATGTAGTCAAGAATTCCACATGTAACATGCTTTCCTGAACCAAACTTCAGCCTATGACTCTTCCCATATATGCAGTTTTCACAGAATTCTAACCCATTGATCTTGTCATTCGCAAGTAACCCTTGCTTAGACAATTGCATGAGTCCTTTCTCACTCACTTGGGCTAGCCTTTGGTGCCATAACCATGCCCTGTCATCATCAACCGTAGCAGCAACAAGGTCTGAAATAGTTGACCCCTGCAGAAAATAGATACCTCTCTTCTTTGATCCATTCATGATGATGTTTGCTCCTTCCAACACAGAAATCTGCCCTGCCTCCACCTTGACCGAGTATCCTTCATCATCAAGCATTCCTATGGAAATCAGATTCCTCCTAATACTAGGAACAAACCTCACATTTCTCAAAATCAGCTCACTACCATTCTGCAGCTTTACAGAAATACTCCCAATGCCTTTAACCTCGAGTGCTTCATCATTTCTCAGCAACACTGAGCCCCCATCCATCATTCTCAGACCCTTAAACCATTCCCTGTTGTGACTCATATGAAATGAACAGCCGGAATCAAGAATCCAAGATTTATCAGAAGCTCTTTCAACAACAGACAATACCTCTGCAGATTCATAACCTTCCATCAGAAATGAAGAATCTGCTCCTAAGTCTGTGTTTTTATATTCCTTCTGCCGGTTTGGACACTTCCTCTTGATGTGTCCCTCTTTATGGCAATTAAAACACTTGAACACCTTGCTCCTCACCACTGATTTCTCGGCACCATAGCCTTTCTTGTTGTGCATTTTAACTGGTTTGCCTCTGACAAACAGTCCCTCTGCAGCCTCAGACTCCACCTCAATCTTGCTGTCTATTTTGTTTTTCAAAACCTTCGAGCTAATGGCCGTTTGCACATCATCAAGAGTAACCGCATCCCTCCCATATAGCATCGAGTCTTTAAATGTTGAATAGCTCCTTGGCAGTGAACAAAGAAGTAACAGAGCCTTGTCCTCCTCTTCTTGCTTCACCCCCAATGTTTTGAAGATCAAGTAACAGCTTATTGAAGGTGTCCATTTGCTCTTCAATCGGTCTCTCTTCTACCATCTTGAAAGAGTATAATGCTTGCTTTAAATAAAGTCGATTGGCCATAGTTTTTGTCAAGTACAGGCTCTCCAACTTCTTCCACAGCTCCTTCGCTGTCTTCCCCTTCGAAACTTTCCTCAGTACATTGTCGCCAAGGCTCAAGATTATGATGCTTCGAGCCTTTTGAGATATCTTTGAATCCACCGGCTCGGATGCCGTCCCCACTTGCACCTCTGTTCCATTCGTCGTTACAGTCACAACTTCGACGTCCTTGAACGCATCTTCTAGCCCCTGATCGATCAGCAACGCCTCCATCTTCACTCGCCACAAGCCGAAATCATTCGATCCCTTGAACTTGTCTATATCCAATTTTGTTGAATTCATTTTAACCGTGCTTCGATCCACGACTCGCCCGCACCAATTGTAGAGAATCAGACTGAAATTGTAATGCCCACGGTGAATCCTTGTGATTGAATCGAGTTTGAGACAAATCTGTAACGACGAAAACAGAATAGAAAACCGACAAACGATATACGTGGTTCGATCTTTCGATCTACTCCACGGGACCAAGAAAAGTGTTTTATTCTCACTGAGGTGAATCGAATACAAGCTTCCACAGTTACAGAGCACTCTCAAGAATCAACTCTCAGCTCACTGTGTTTTCTACGCTCAAATCTCAACTGAAGAAGAAGAATATGTACAGTGCATTCTCGCGCCTATTTTAAGCTCTTTTGTTCCAACTGCATCGGCGCGTTCCTAACTGACTCAGCAGCCCTACAGAGCTTGGACGACTTCAGCACACTTGCATCAATGACTTCTGACTTGCTTTATAATTGGAATTCCCTATTCTAATTAGAATAGGGAACTAGAATAAGGAATTCTAATTAAAATACGGAATTAGAATAGGAACACCTTTACCCAAGTCATCCTTCGTTGATTTGAACTTGCTCCTCACAGTAAGTTCACTGCTGAGAAACCTCTGAAGCTCAAAATGGCTGGATTTGACGATCAGCTGAGCCAAGTCCTCGAGAAGCTAATTAGCAACCGACAAATCTTGTGATTGTACCCATCGTAGGTATGGCCGGGATAGGTAACACCACTCTTGCTAGGAGTCTTTTCGATCATCCGTATAACTTGCATCACTTTCAAGAGCGACTTTGGCTGACGATATCTCAGGATTACAGCGTCAAGAGAGTCCTTCGAGGGCTCTTGAAAGATGGCGTTCTTGGTGAAAAGGAGGGCAGTGATGGCGATGAAAGCGAGTCCGAGCTAACCACAAAATTGCATCTGAAGTTATTCGGTCAATATTTGATAGTTTTGGACGACGTATGGAGTTTAGAAGCATGGTATGATTTGAGACGGTGATTTCCCGACAGTGGAAAAGGAAGTCGTGTCGTGGTTACGACTAGGTTGTCTGACATAGCCAATTCTTTGGACTATTCGAACACTAGCCATTCGATGAAATTCCTAAATGAGGATTGGGATCTTTTTAGCGAGAAGGCATTCGAACAAGGCGGTCTATCTCTCGAGCTTAATAGGAAGACAGATTTCCAAGCGTTGCAATGGACTACCTCTCCTGCTTGTATTGATTGGTGGGCTGCTGGCGAGTTCGGAAAAGAAGGTGGAGTAATCGCAAACTGTCGAAGAAAATATAAACTCGTTTGCCAATTCTGTGAACGATGAGTACTGCTCGAGGATTTTATCGCTGAGCTACCATCACCTACCGATTCATCTGAAGTTGTGCTTTATCTACACGAGTCATTTCGAAGAAGATAGCAACGTTGGAGTGTCCCAACTGATCAAAACTTGGGTTTTCCATGGAATCGTAAAGCCAATCAGTGGTAAAAGCTTGGAAGGAGCTGCAAGAAAATACCTGGAAGATATCATCGGTGGAAACATGTTATTGATTCGTGACAGAAGTCGTCGCAGTGGGAATATCAAAATCTGCGGAATCCACGATCTTCTCAGGGATTTGAGCATTAGAGAGTCTAACAAAGAACAGTTTTTGGAACTTCTGGAGCATTTTCCATAGAGAATTACGACAGCGAAGACACAGAAGCTATGTGCGCTGTTTGTAACGAACGAAAATCTGACGTCTACGACAGTCGACTCTAAGCTCCCTCATTCGATGTTCGATACTTCGATCAAAGTGTGCAGTTCTTGCGAGAGTTCATTTCAAGAGTTTGCAAAATCAAGATTTACGACATATGCTAAAACATGGATCTCGAAATTTCCTGCTGCTGGCGACATGTCGATTGATTACTCTATACACTTACAGCACATCGGTTTTCAACACATTGCCCCTAATTCAGAATTTGGAATTCATAGATATCGGTTTGGACGAAGTCGTTTTACCCAAAGAAATCTGGGAACTGCCCCAGCTGAGAAATGTGAAAGCATGGAGCTTTACGCTGCCCAACACTTGTTAATAATTAAATTGTAACCCCAACTTATTTTACTGGATTACTATTCACCGCCCTCTTTTTCCTAGTCACCGCCCCCTGAAGGACTGTAAAAAGACGATTTTGCCCTTATGATATTTAAATTAATTTAGAAAGGAAAAACAAAATTCCGGTACGAAATACTGAAAAATACATACACAAATAAATTCTAACGATCGATGTAACGTAAAAAAAATTCGATTTAACATTTTTGGACCGACCGATCGAAATGTCGGCCCTGCAGTGCACGGCCTAACGAAATTTTCGGCCGGTCTGTGTGCGGGCCGATCGATTTTTCGGCCCAGACAGAGCCCGACCAAAAATCTTGTTCGGCCACGACGGCCGAACAGTATTTTCGGCCCTGACTGGCCCGGCCGAAAATACTAATCGGCCGTTACACTGCAGGGCCAAAAATACTGATCGGCCCTGACACAGCACCCAAAGTTCAATTTCGGGTACAATTTTGGGGTCGATGCGCTCCGAATCGGGCCAAACATAAAACATAAAAGTTGTAGATAATCAAATTGGATTTCTATAGGAATTTGAATAAGGGTCATCCGATTTGTTAATCGGAAGTTATTGTCAAAATCGTGCAGACTGCCAGTTTCGGTCGATTCCACTGGCAGATTGCACGATTTTGAGTATAACTTTCTATTTACAAATCAGACGATTCTGATTCACATTCCTGTGAAAAGCCAACTTAATTATATACAACTTTTGTGTTTTAATGGCGGCCTGATTCGAAGTCCATTGACCTCAAAAATTCGCCAGATTCTAACTTAGGGTTGTTGTCCGAGTGGAATCGGCCGAAACTGGCAATCTGCACAATTTTGACAACAACTTTCGATTTACAAATCGAACGACTCTGATTCAAATTCCTATGAAAATCCAATTTGATTATCTACAACTTTTGTTTTATGTTTGGCCCGATTCGGAGCGCATCGACCCCAAAATTGTACCCGAAATTGAACTTCGGGTGCTGTGTCAGGGCCGATCAGTATTTTCGGCCAGGCCAGTCAGGGCCAAAAATACTGTTCGGTCGTTACACTGCGCGGCCGAACAAGATTTTCGACCGGGCTTTGTCTGGGCCGAAAAAATCGATCGGCCCGCACACAGACCGGCCAAAAATTTCGTTAGGCCGTGCACTGCAGGGCCGAAAATTTCAATCGATCGGTCCTAAAATGTTAAATCGAATTTTTTTTACGTTACATCGATCGTTACAATTTATTTGTGTATGTATTTTTCAGTATTTCGTGCCGGAATTTGTTTTTCCTTTCTAAATTAATTTAAATGCCATAAGGCAAAATCGTCTTTTTACAGTTCTTTAGGGGGCGGTGACTAGGAAAAAGGGGGCGGTGAATAGTAATTCCCTTTTTACTCACATATATTAAAAATATATTACTTAAAGAAATAAGCAAAAGAAAAATAAAATTACTTGGCGTGCCCGTGACCTACTCTTTCCAACGATATCTAGAGCAGTCAAAACGGACCGGCAGGGCGGGACGACCTGTCGCTCGCCAAAGCCTGCCATGGGCAGGGCGGGCGCGGGTAAGCCCGCCGTTTGGCAGGCCTGGAGATTGAAGGCCCGCCTCGCCCAAATAAACAAATTCAAAAAAAGAAAAAATTCATAAAAATAAAGAAAACTATAAATATTAAATATTTAGGTTCGGAATTAATTCTAATTAAAGCTAATCTTGTAATAGTAATTTTTATATTATTAAACTTGAGTAAATTAAAATCGGAGCTAAAGAATACTATACCTATATAATTTATTTATGAATCAATATTTAATAAAAAAATATCATATTATATTTCCTGGCGGGCTCATATGATATTTTTTTATTAAATGATATATAATTAAATTATTTATGTATATAAATATTAATTTACTCAGGTTTAATAATATAAATAAATTATTATTACAATATTAGATTTGATTAGAATTAATTCCGAGCTATTTTTTATTGTTTTTTCTTTCTTTTTTCGAATTATTTCTTTTTGTTTTGAATTTGTTTTTATTTGGGCGGGGCGGGCCTACAATTTCTAGGCCTGCCAGACGGTGGGCTTACCCGCACCCGCCCGCCCAAGGCGGGGTTTGGCAGGCTACGGGCCAGCCTGACCCGTTTTGACATCTCTAGATTGGAGCTGGCAATTTTAATCGGCCCGCACCACCCCACCAAGTGCGGGGCGGGCTGTGAAATTTTAGGCGCGGGCCGCGGGCAGGCCCGCCTGAATTAAAAATATTAATTTTTAAATTAAATAATATATGTATATTAACTTATATAGTTTTTTAAATTATAATTTTAAGTGGGATTAAGTTTAAATAAAATAAATAGATTATTATTAAAGAGTTGCGATTAAAACACAAATGTTTCGAACTAAAAATCTTCTTTTTAAAATTTTTTTCATCTTTTTTTGAATTTTTTCTCTCTATTATTTATTTTTTCATCTTATTATGGCGGGCTAAGCCCGCAGGGCCCGCAGCCCGCCCAAGGGGCGGGGCGGGCCTCCCTTTCTCAAGCCCACCAGAACGCGGGCTTACCCGCGCCCGCCCCGCCTATCAGCGGGCTTTGGTGGGTAACGGGCCGGCCTGCCCCGCCGGCCCGTTTGACAGCTCTGCTCTAGATATTGAACTCACGTGGGAGGAGTATGTCACAGTCATGTCTAGAGATGGAAACGGGGCGGGGCGGGGGCGGGGAGTTAATCCCCATCCCCGCCCCGCGAAGCATTCGGGGAGGAAATTGCCCCCGTCCCCGGTAAAAAATATTATATTTTAAATATAATATATAAATGTAAATATATTTTCATTATAAATATTATATAAATTATAATTTTATATATTATTTGTATTAATTTAATATTATTTAATCTATATTTAATATTATTTTAATATTATTTAAATTATAATTTAATATTATATATATTTTAATATATAAATAGGTTTCGGGGCGGGGCGGGGAACGGGGCGAGGATCCCCGCGGGGAAAAATCAGTCCCTGTCCCCGCCCCGCGAGGATAAAACACCGGGGATTCCCCGCCACTTTCCGGGCGGATCCCCGCGGGGACGGTCCCCCCCTGCCCACCCTAGTCATGTCAAGTAATTTTATTTTTCTTGCTTATTTTTTTAAGTATTATATTCTTAATATATTTGAGTTAAAAGTTGGGGTAATATTTTAATGATTAACAAGTGTCGTGCTATGTGAAGATAACAATAGTGAAAATTTATAATTTTAAGTATTTTCGTGGTTAAAATGAAAATAAAAATAGTTAGAATTAAAAAAGTTGATTAGTTTTGTAATAGGTTTAAAAACTCAACAAGTGTTGTAACTCGATTCTCAAAATAATAATTCTCTCCAACATGTTGTGATTCGTAGGCCATCTCCAACCATTCCTCTATATATAGAGTTGAAACAGTACAATTCCTCTAAATTTACAGTTTAAACAGTGTTATCAGTTCCAACCATTCCTCTATATATTAATATATCTTATTACTAAATTAAGTAAATGATTGAAAATTATTTTAGTTACGAAAATAATAACAAACCTAAATTCACAAATAAAAATTTAAGAATACAAAAATTTTAAGTTATGAAATTTAAATACATATAAAATCTAAAATAACAAAATTAGATTATTTTTGAGAAAAAAATATTTTAAAAATTATCCAAATATAATATTAATTATTTCATAGTTGAATAAAATTATAATATAATTTTTTATAACACTATGTTTTAAATTAAAATTTTCAACAACTTTGTTATGTTCTTTCTTTAGAATTTTTTAAGGTTTTTACTAAATTATTGTACTTAATTTAAATATTTCATATTAACTTTTTTAATAAATAAATAAACGAATGAACAAAATAGAAAAGTGGGAACAGTGTCGTCTTCTTCCCATCGTCTTCTTCACAGACCCAATCGACTTTTCTCTTTTTTCCCCTAATTCTCGGGAACAGTGTCTTCATCATCTTCTTCACCAGACCAATCAACTTTCTCTCTTTTTCCCTAATTCTCATCAATCGACCAATTGCATGATTAAAAAAAACAAAAAAAAAAGAATAAGGGATAGCGGGTGAACAGTGCCCAGCTACAGATCGCGGGACACTGTACACTCCGCTCAGTTTGGCGTGGTGTTTAGCGTTGGATTGGAGAACCCAAAACGCCATACTTCCAGTGGAACGCCAACAATGGTGTGCCGTTTGGAGATGGCCTTAGCCGCCACTCTTGGTGTCTCTATGTGAATATGTATTAAAAAATATTTGGTTAAAGATTATATTATGTAGTTGTCGTTCGTCTTTTTCGAAGGTCTATTCTATTGTAATGAATGGAAAGGAGAACGAGATAGATAATTGCATGATTCATCTCCCCAAGGCAAGTTGCAAGTTGCACGTCACTACATGAAAAAGGGTAATTTATTATTAGACGCACCCATAGCTATACAAATCACCATTAGATTATAATATTATATTTGATATGGGGCTATCCCAATCAACGATATTTATAATATGGGGCTCTGGATACTTAGTCAGCGGTAGATTAATCGTTATGCGGTTCTCTAAGTATGCGAGGTGTTGTAGATGCTGGGACGTAAACAGAAAGAACAAAAGGATTTACGTGGTTCGAATCCTATTGGATTCTACGTCCACGGGGCGCTGGGAACTGTCTTTCACTAAGTAACAACACTTTACACACTCAAATAATCCTCACCTTCACTCCTTAAACTGTAGCAAATACGACCAAGATATCTAAAGAGAGAATACTGTGTGAGTACTTTTTTAAAAAGATGAGAGTCGTGGAAAATATGGCTAAGTCCTTATTTTATAGTAGCTCCCCGCCGTCTGTTTGCTGCTATGTTCCAGGATTTCCGAGGGACATACCACCTAGGGGCTGTAGGAAAAGTGACGGATTGCTTGATGGATTGACTTCTGTGGCGGCTACAGTGAGGTGCTCAGTGACATCTTCTTCTACTGAGACGACACGCGTCCCTGTAGTCTCTTCTCCCTTTCTTCTATTGTCTCTTCATCTTGATACACGAGGGTTTTTCCTCCTTTGCCCGGTCCATGCTAGTGACCGTCAGGTCCTTGCGGATCCCTCTTCCCAGACTTGTACTTTACCATGGGCTTTTCTTCTCGGTGGGCTTTGTTGGGCCTTTCTTTATTTTTCGTTTTTCTTGGCCCAGTTAATTGAGTCCACATCAACCACTCCCTTACTCTAATTTATATTTGAAGACAAAAGTGAATTAGAGTAAAATGATAAGTTAAACCTTACCTCCCCTTAAGGACCTTCTGTCATGATTCCCTGAAAGGACGTGTCTTTTGCCATTTCCTCTCAGTACCTCGGGACCCGCTTCTTTTTTAAGAGTTGCTTCTGGAAGTTCCTTAGGCTGTTTTTTCGAAGGGTTACTTCATTATTGCACAGGTATGTCTTTCTCTCTCTTTCTCCATTTTTATTTCATCTTCGTCTTCTGTGGTTATGGCTTCCCACATTTCAGATTCAACGAAACCTTCGTCTTCCCCCACTCATTCCTTCCAGTCCATTTCTTCTGATACGTCGTCCACCCCCATGCCTCACGGCCTATTTCCCAACCAGAAGCTCATAACCAAAATGCTGCCGCGCCTCAAACCATTAATCGACCGCGAACTCGTTCCGCCGTTGCTTCTGCTATGGCCTCCCTTCTTTCGGCGGAGCCGGATCTGCTGGTTCACCGGCCGCTTCTTCTGATTTGGTCGCGCTCTCTGAGCCGCCTCCTCTACCCTAAATCCGTCTCGTCTTCATCTGCTCAGGCTCTTCCCAACGCTTTTAAGGCCTCCACGTGTTTGCTGGCGGGTCTGGACAGTTTGGTGGAGGGGGGCTTCACCTTCGAGGGTTTTACGATGAGGGCGGCATCGCCGGATCAGAGGGCTGACCATCCGCCTCCCTATGTTTGGCGTTTTGGGAGGCCCAAATCAAGGCCGGGTTGCGTTTTCCTGTCCCCCTCTTTCTCTCAGAAGTATCTAGGGCTTTCAAGGTCCCCTTAAACCAATTCGAGCCCTCTGCCATTCGCCTTCTCATAGCCTTTTTTTGTGGCGGTGCGGGCCGCGGGGGGAGTCCCCTCACCTGACCTAGTGCTTTCCCAGTTTTCGCCTAAACTCCATGGTGCCTTCTTCTATCTCTCATCTATTTCTCTCGTCTGGGAGGAGAAACCCACTTTTTCGGCAAGAACCACAAGATGGACAAGGACTGCAGGGTCCCTACTTCTTTGTGGAGTCCCCAGGTGTTTTGTGGGACTTTCCTTGTGACAGATGGGTGACTGGAGCGCCACTTCATAGTTCGGGCAAGTGTTCGAAGAGGAACTCCAAAGCCTTAGCCTTTCTAAATGCTCATGCTGGGGAACATGGCTCTCTAAACCCTTTTTCCTTGGCTAAATTTTCCAGGGTTTTGTATCGTTTTGGGTTCTCACCCTCCCCCGCCAACTTTTCTCTTGAGGGTATTTACAGTCCTTATCGTATTTTTTCCTTAGCAATTCTATGGATTGATGTTTTGCTGACTCCTGATTTGTGGATTTTGGGCGCAGGGATGGCAGGCTCGTGGCTCAATCTGTTGGCGAACATAGAGGAAGGGAATTCTCCCCCACCTCCTGGTATGGAGAGGCCTACCCTAGTTTCTGACACTCCCCTGCTTCTGGGCGCCCCAGACATTCGTGCTGAGGTTCGTCAGTCCTCTTCCAAGGATTCGGGGACCTCCGATCTGCCCCCGGCTGCCCCAACTCCCCAGGCGAAGCGAAAAGTTGGACCCCCGGCGAAACCGGTCGGAAAGTCCAAGAAGCGGCTAGTTCTCTCGGAAAGCGAGGGTGGCGAGACTCAGGTTGAAGTCCCTCAGGAGGGGCTTGAGCGAGAGGGTCCACCTCCTTCTGGGGACTCCCGGGCTGGAGCAGGGATGGAGGTGTTAAGCCACCTGGTTCCTCCAGAAGACAAGGAGGTGTTTTCTAGCAGATCGGCCGCGGAGAACGAGGCGGAGCTAGCTCACCATCTTCTCAAGGTATGCTTTTTGCCCTTCTCTAGCAGGCGCTTTCTCCGTTTGTCTTGTTTTAGAGCCCCTCTTCATGGTATTCAGGTTATAGGCCCGGTGTCTACGAGGCCCCTGCTAGTTTATCGGTGTTGGATTTGGAGGAGCGCAATCGGTCTCTTCAGGAGCAGCTGGAGAAGGTCCACAGTTTGGCCGCACAAGAAAAGGTGGCCGAGGAAACTCATGCCAAATCTGAGCTTAAGCGTGAAAGCTTGGAGAGGGAGAAAGCTGAGCTGGCTAGGAAATATGAACAACTGCGCGCCTCCTCAGAGAAGGAGAAAGAAGATCATGCGGCCCTTCTGAAGCAGCGCGAGGATGAGCTTCAGCGTTCCTTTGCTCAGGAAAGAGCAAAATGGGATGAGGACTTTGTCCGCATGACGGAGGTTCATACAAAAGCCGAGCTAGAGGTTATGAAAGCTGAGGGCGCCCAAATCTGCCAGCGCCACCTCGTGTCAACTGTGGCTGGTCAGAAGTTCCTGGGGGATCTAGCGGAAGATTAGCGCCTGGCATATCTGGAGGATCCCGTTTCCCTTAGGGACTTCGTCCCCTTTATGCAGCACTATATTTTGGGGGGCCATCGCACAGGATCTGCCGGCATTGGAGCGGCTACCGCCCTCAAGGACCTTCCTCCCCCGCATCCTTTAAAGGGGATCCGATGGCTGAGGAGAACCCTTTGTTTTGGCGTCCCCTTGCTGAGAAGCATATGGCGACTCGCCCAGGCTGACATCTCTGACCTCCCTGGCGTCGTTTTTATCCTCCTGAAGATTCTTCTGTTTAGTTTTTCTTTTCAGGCACTGTTGTAACGAACTTTTTTCCTTTTTATGCTTTTGCGGATATTATTAGGATTTCGTCTTTCTGGTGGGGGAGCTTAACTCCCCTATGCTTTTGCCGAGGTCCCCCTTTTTCCCCTGTAATATAGGACCTCCTTATTAAGTATTCTTTTCTCTACATGCTTTACTCTGTTAAGTTTTGTCATGCTTTGTAGCACCTTGTTAAATTTGTAAGCCAAGTACGAGTTACACGCCTTTGGTTGTAAGGACCGTCGTCCTTATCCAAATGTGTCATTTTATGCGTTGGGCTCTCTTTGTCCTTAGCGAACTCAGTAATGTAGGCCCAAAGGTCCTAAGTATGAAGTGGGGAACTCTCCCACTGTTTTACCCTGATTATAGCGCCAGCTACGCTTAGGTACCTATTGAAGTCGCAGGCCCTACTAGGGACCTTTGATGTCCTGTACACCACAGCCCGTCAACGGTGGTATCTTGTACGCCCTTGTGGGCATCTTTCACGTCGCAAACCCGTGGCCTTTGATGTCGGGTACACCGCTGATCCGTCGGTTTTTGGCATCTCTCACGTCGCAGACGTTTAGTCTTTGATGTCTTTGTACGCCCCAGGTCCGTCGACCCTTGGTATCAAATATCAGCGCATTACTTGTTAAACAAAATGTCTATATTCCGCTGGAGAGGTACGCCTCGTAAAACCTTATCTGGGCAAAACCTCCCTTTGAGGCGAAAATCCCAGATGAAGGGAAAAGAGTACGTCCCCTCCCTATCTTACATAGTAGTACTACGCGTAAAACTTTTTTAAATTAGAGACGTTCCAAGGATGGGCAGGGACCTTCCGTCGGCATCTTCTAGTTCGTAGGCTCCGCCTCCTAGCACCTTTGTCACGGATAGGGCCCTTCCCAGGGCGCTTCCATCTTTTTAAGGGGCCGTAGGACATCAGCTCTTCGGAGTACTAGGTCCCCCTGCTGAAATCCCCTTGGCCGGATCCTTCGATCATACATCGCCTTTATCCAACTCTTGTATGTTTTCATTCTCACCTCGGCTTCTTCTCATATTTCATCAACCATATCTAGGTCCTCCCTCCTCAGTCGCGAATTTTCCTGTTCATTGTATGCCAACACTTGGTGTGTTTCTATGCCGATTTCTGCGGGTATGACGGCGGCCGACCCGTACACCAACTCAAATGGAGTTTCCCCGGTTGCTTCGCGGGGGCTAGTTCGATAAGCCCAAAGGACAGCATCTAGCGCTTCTACCCATTTGTTTCCGTCTTGCTCGAGCCGGGCCTTGATCCCCCTGAGGATGGTTCGATTTGAAATCTCAGCTTGCCCATTCGCCTGTGGGTGTCCGACAGCCACGAACCTCTGGATTATTATCCGCCTGGCCTGCGTTATCTCGCTCATCTCCCTTCCCTTGAACCGGCTCCCCAGACCCCACGTGCCTTCCGGGGCGCTTGGTGACTTCGGGAGATCCGACTCTCCTTTTTGACTCGTTTTCAGATTCCGACGACTGCCTAGGAATTTTGCTAGGTTCCGAGGGCATTCCCTGGGGTCGCATCTATGGTTCGTTCTTCCCAGTTACCTCTGTGAATCGACCGTCTACTCGCTCTGTTTCGTCATGCGACTTGGCCTTCTTTCGCTCCCTTCGTTTCTTCCTTCTCTCAGCGAGGGTGCTGTTGACGGTGTTACGCACTAAGAGATCTAGCTGTGCGGCGGTCAGAGTGATCGGCGTCTCCGGCGCTAGCACGACAGGAGTAGTTTGCTCTAACGGGTCATCCCCCGCTACTTCCTCGAATTGAGGATCCAAGTTCTTGGGTGTGGCTGAATCTTCCATCAGCGCCTTCACACACTTTGCTTCGCTTCTATAACACAGAGAAAATGCACCGGAAATTTTCGACGACACTTCGCACCTCGTCCAGAAAAATTACTCACGCCTTTTAACTCCAATTTCCCACAGACGAAGCCATTTGATATGGGGCTATCCCAATCAACGATATTTATAATGTGGGGGCTCTGGATACTTAGTTAGCGGTAGATTAATCGTTATGCGGTTCTCTAGGTATGCGAGGTGTTGTAGATGTTGGGACGTAACGGAAAGAACAAAAGGATTTACGTGGTTCGAATCCTATTGGATTCTACGTCCACGGGGCGCTGGGAACTGCCTTTCACTAAGTAACAACACTTTACACACTCAAATAATCCTCACCTTCACTCCTTAAAGTGTAGCAAATACGATCAAGATATCTAAAGAGATAATACTGTGTGAGTACTTTTTTAAAAAGATGAGAGTCGTGGAAAATATGGCTAAGTCTTTATTTTATTTTAGCTCCCCGTCGTCTGTTTGCTGCTATGTTCCAGGATTTCCGGGGGACGTACTACCTAGGGGCTGTAGGAAAAGTGACGGATTGCTTGATGGATTGACTTCTGTGGCGGCTACAGTGAGGTGCTCAGTGACATCTTCCTCTACTGAGACGACACGCGTCCCTGTAGTCTCTTTTCCCTTTCTTCTATTGTCTTTTCATCTTGATACACGAGGGTTTTTCCTCCTTTGCTCGGTCCATGCTAGTGACCGTCAGGTCCTTGCGGATCCCTCTTCCCAGACTTGTACTATACCATGGGCTTTTCTTCTCGGTGGGCTTTGTTGGGCCTTTCTTTATTTTTCGTTTTTCTTGGCCTAGTTAATTGAGTCCACATCAATATTAATTGTTAGGTGGCCATTTAGCCTAAGGATTCAACTTGATAAGATATCAGGAAAGGGGCATATTCGATAAAAACAAAAAAAAAATAGAAATGAAAATAAAGAGAAAAGGAAAATCTTCTTACCTACATCATCACGCTTATTATTATTTATTATAAATAAATACATTACGGATCACCATGTCGTCTACTGACGTGCTCGTCTAGTTTCCAATGCTAGTCTAATTATAGTTACTGATTCAAATAAATAATGTTAATGTTAATAAATTAAGTCATCACTCACTTCTCTCTTTCTTCCATAGAAGATTCTCGTGCCAATGATAAAGTATTTAGTCGATAATAATAACAATAATAATAAATAATAATCAATAATTGTCAGATCGCATGCATCAAGTTACTAAATATAATAAGGAATAGGGATTTTTACACATAAATACTCATTTAAAAAAAATTGTAAATCAGTATCCTGTCGGCTTTTTTTATATATAGGTACCTATCAGAATAAATTTTTTGCAGATAGGTACCCGATCCGCAGTAAGTACGCCATACAACAATCAACGTATTTTGGTACATCAATACAGGTAGTATTGGTACCCCGCTACAGCTTGCCGCAAGGTACCTTATGTAACGTATATAGGTACCATATATGAGTACCATATAGATGCGTAACGCGGTACGCAATACACATATGAAAAGGTACGTTAACACCAGGAAAATGGTACGCCCAATCGAACGGGTACTTAACTAAAAAAATTTCTGACATGGATACCTATGCGTAAAAATTTTATTCAATTAGGTATTTTTCTATAGATTTTACATATAATAATGGCCCATATTTTTCTTGTAGATGCATTATTAATAACGACAAAAAATATTAGGACACCCCCCCCCCGAAGGTTATGCGTCATTTTTAATTTAATATGTAATTTAAATTTTCGTATCCACGCCCACCACCTTCCACCCTTCTTCTGACCCAATCTAAAGAAATATGTGATATAAATCTACCTCACTCTCTCTATACACACTTGAAACAAAATACCTAATCAATCTAATCCCATATTCCACTCACGACCACACTTTCTCTCTCTAAACCTCCATGGCCGCCGCCGTACGCAACCGCCGCCACGTCAAACTCCGCCTACCCCTCCCCCTCCCACCACCTGCCCCGCCGGTCCCCTCCGCCACCACCACCTCCGCCGCCGACAGCACCTCAGTATTCTCCCTCTCCGATTTCGAAAAGCTCCAAGTCCTCGGCCACGGAAACGGCGGCACAGTCTACAAAGTCCTCCACAAACCAACCCTAAACACCTACGCCCTCAAAGTCATAAAAAACTCCGACCCATCCCTCCGCCGTCAGCTCCTCCGAGAAACGTCCATCCTCCGCCGCCTCTCCGCCTCCCCAGACTCCCCCCACGTCATCATCAAGTGCCACGGCGTCATAGATCTGCCCGCCGGCGACACCGCCGTCGTCATGGACTACATGGACATGGGCACCCTCGGCGACCTCCTCCGACAAAACCTCGCCGTCTTCGACGAGCGCCTCCTGTCGAAAATTTCCCGACAGATCCTAATCGGACTTCAGTACCTCCACGCCCACAAAATCATACACAGAGATCTCAAGCCCGACAATTTGCTTGTCGACAAGAATTTGCAGGTGAAGATTTCAGATTTCGGCGTGAGCAAGATTATGCAGAGGACACTTGACCCGTGCAATTCCTACATTGGCACGTGCGCCTACATGAGCCCGGAGCGGTTCGACCCAGATACCCACGGGTCGAACTACGACGGCTACGCCGGAGATGTATGGAGCCTGGGTTTGACGATCTTGGAGCTTTACATGGGTCATTTTCCGTTTCTGTCGCCGGGTCAGAGACCCGATTGGGCGACGCTGATGTTGGCCATATGCTTCGGCGAGCCGCCGGCGTTGCCGGCGAGTGCATCGGAGAATTTTAGGAGCTTCATTGAGTGCTGTCTGCAGAAGGATTCGAGCAAACGGTGGAGCGCTACGAAGCTTTTGGAACATCCTTTTGTTAATTAATTAATTAATTAATTTAGCCTTTTTTTCTGTTCAACCTAATCCAAGACCTAAAAGGATTGAGATTATGAGGTGTTGGCTGTTTTGTATAGAGAATTTTTTTTACTTATTTATTTAGTCCACTTTTTATATATTCTGAATCACAAATTCAGCTAAAATTGTACTGCGCAAAACGGAAGTAATCATTTATTCCATTTTTCTTTTAATAATAACAAAATTTATAGTCGTTTATGTTCATGATGACATAATTGTTGCTAAAATTATTGAAAACGTATGGGATTGTAAAGTATTTGTTCATGCCGTGGAATCTTCCACGAAATAAACAAATTAAGTGACAGTTTGAAATTCAATTTTTGTACGCCAAGAAAGTAATTAAATCTTAACGAGATTTCATGGTAGATTCCACTTTCGCTTTGAGAAGCTGCGCAGCCCATTCCCCAATCATTCATTCATTCATCGCCTTTGGCCCACGTGCTTTTATTACAAAACAGCATATGTCTTAATCTTGTGCCTAATTAAATATAGAAAAATACAAATTATAATAATTTAATAATTAACATTATCGTTAGGATATCGATTTCAAGTTTGCCCACATGCATGTTACCTTCCTAAAGGATAAGGGCAAATCAAGTTACTGGCTGCTTGCAACGAAAATGCTAGATTAAAAAATGTTAATCAGTAAATAATTTCGTATCATTATAATTTTTATACTAGTAGTTTTAAGCAAAATGATCTACCCTTTTCTGAAAATAAGATAAAAGAAACAGAAATTGACCTGAACAAATAAATGCTACACTTTGACAAGATAATAGATGAATAATCGAACGCCAAAAGGCGGCTTCTGCCACCATGAAAAACATTATCAATACCGTAAAACCTTTATAAATTAATACTACATAAATTAATAAACTCTCGGAAGTAATAAAATCTTCTGGTCCCAACTTGGATCTTGGTAAAATCATCAAAATCGATTAGATTATAAGATTAGTTTCTCTTTAGGTCCCACTAGATCTCTAAACTAATAAATTGGAGTAAATATTAATAGTTATAGATATTATGGTAATTTGCTAAATTATTTACAAAATAAAATATTCCTGAGCTTTATAGGGCCATCATGTCACATATTTAATAGATCGTTAAAACAAATAAAATGATCAATGTTTAGACATGATATAAATGTTACAATGTATAAATAAAATAATCAATGGTTAGACATGATATAAAATGTATGTAATATGAAGATATGTACTCACTTTTGTAATTTGATTCTTTCCGCCATTGACATGGACATAGCTAAATTTGAAAGATTTCTCTTCTAATTAAAAGATGTTATTTTTTCCATATATTAATATCTCTCTAATTAATAAATTTTAATAATCTAATTGTTATTAATTTAGAGTTGTTTTACTCTATATTCCGTCAGCCTCTGGGGCAGTTATGTAACACCCTTAGTTGGCTGGGCCACATTCTGTCCTCTATTGGGTTGGGCCACATTCAGTCCTCTATTGGGCTGGCCATCCTCTTACTATACAACCTAAGTCTGTTAGTTTTTATTATTATTTTTTAACAAAAGTTTCATTATTGTATTTTACAAGAGACGAGAAAATTCTCGGGCAATATTCGACCATTCAGAGTTAACACACCCTTTCTTCAAGAGTGGAACATGGAGACAAAGAAAAATAAGCTCGAAAGAAAGTAAAGGTTAAGAATTTGAGAAAATTGACCACATAACCTATATAAATCAGCTTTTAGTATTAATTGGAGGTTTTCTTATATTGGAGATGTTATAGCCCTAATGCATTTTTGGCTTTTGCTTACGACATGGAAAAATGTGTAGGTTTTTCTATTTTTATCCCAGTTTTTTTACTTAATTTTTTTCGATTTGAAACGAATTAATTGTACGTAGATAACAATTGTAGTTAATGTACAATTAATTGCTCACAAAACTACAAGAAGTTACTTTTCGATTTCCGAGCTCTCTCTCTCTATTAACAAAGAACCTTATCAATCAATCGATTTCTTTCGAAGATTTTAGCAATCGAACAAGAAATCAGCCATAGAGAGATAGACTCAGCTTCAGAACTCCATAAATTCGTACAATAATTGCTCTAACGGCGGATACTTCGGCGGCGTACACCACTGGAATGGAGGACGGCGGTGCAGACGCGAACCCGCCGCCGCCGCCGCCGAAGCGGATGCGGCGGCCGAACGTGAGGCTTCAGCAGCCGTACTACGACGACAATCCCAGGAGGTCCAAGGCGCAGCATCTGAACAGCAACAACAATCAAGAACAAGAAATCGCCAAGGGCTCGAATGTGGACGATGCAGCAATCGGCGATTGGGGGAGCTTCGATTCGGATAGGGTTGTCAGAAAGAAGAGAGTCAATAAGAAACGGTCTATCCAAAGGGGAGGAGGAGGAGAAGGGAATTTGGGTGCTAATAACGCTGACGATGAAAATAAAGAAATTGGGGATTCTAACGATAGGGTTAGCGAGGACTGTAACGGTGGTGATGGTGAAGCCAATTTAGGGTTTGAGAAGAGGGGTGAAAATTTGAGCGAAATGGAGGGGAATGATGACGACGACGATGATGGTGATGATGATGATCGCCATAATTTAGAGAATAAGGGTTTCGAGAGAGGTGGTCAAGAATCAAGCGAAGCTGAAAAGAACAACAGTGGAGTGATGGAATGGCTGAGTGAATTAGGGTTAGCAAAGTACGCGCCTTTGTTCGAGTTTAACGAGGTGGACGATGATGTTCTGCCATTGCTGACTCTCGAGGATCTCAAAGACATGGGGGTCACAGCCGTAGGAGCAAGGAGGAAAATGTACACGTCGATACAGAAGCTCAGAAGAAGCTTTTCTTGAACGAATCGACTTGGATTTAGTAGGTTAGTTACTCGCTTTCAATGGAAGTTGACTTGATAGTTGATAAATGTCGATCTGTGATCGTTTTTATTGCCCCGTTTTGGTATCTGGGTGTTCTGCGAAGAATTTTTGAAATGCGTTACAATGTAAGCCGTGTTAGATTCGATGATTATCGATTCTCTGTTAACTTTTGCCTCTTCTGTCTTGTCGGTTTGATATCCGAACTTTGAATGGTTTTAGCGCAGTTGATTAGTCGATGCACATCCCTTTTTTCCTGCCTTTTGGTTTGTTCTGATGTTCTTGGATGTAATAATAACTTCTGTAGAATGTCATATAGAGAACACTTGCAATGAGTTTTAGAACAATTGTAGCTTATTATGATCCAAAGCCAAAGCTATCACTTTTAGTCAATATATATACACCACACAATCCACTACTTAATCACTTAAGCCAAAACTAACAACTTTCCTCAAACATCTAAAGAACTGAAGCAGATGAATTCTAACATAAATGGCATGTCCTATAACTCTAGTCCACCTTCACTCTGTCTTCTTCTAGCTGCTGCTGCTTCTTGGGCTCGGCGGGGAAGTACTTTATGCCCACCATATCACCAACGGTGCTGATAACCTAATTGAAAAACACGATAAATTATATGGGTCCCAAGATTAATAATATCAAGGGTTAAGTTAAACAGACAAAGATAATGAAGAGAAATAGCAGAGTTAACATCTAAAGCCTTCAAAAGATCCTCCCTCGAATGAGCTGCAGAAATGCAAATGCGCGCACGGGCCAACAGCAGAGGTGTAGCTGGGAATGCCACCGTCACCACGGCAACCTATTAATAAGAACGAGAATGTAAGAACTGTGCAGTAATTGAAAGATCGAAAAATTGTTGATCGAATGACCATTTGTTTTCCTCATTACAAAGGCAAGACAGAGAACTTACGTTCCGCTTGAGGCATTCCCTCGAAAAGGCGGGAATCTTTGCGGGATTGTAGAGCATTATGGGCATTACGGGGGAATCGTTATCGCCAAGAACTTCAAAACCCATCTTCTGCAGCTCAGACCTAAAGAAGTTGCTGTTCTCTCGTATTCTGGCGAGTTTCTGAGCTCCTGCAATAAAAAAAAAAACAAATCAAGAGATGCAAAAGAACCTTTAAGAACTGATTGCGGACAAAAAAAAACAAAATTATACGTCAAAACTTCCCACCTCGACTCGAACCATCTTCTCCAAGAATGACCCTAATGGACGAAATAATCTGCTGCGCGGTGGGCGGAGATATAGAAGTAGCATAAAGATGTGCCGGACAATTATACTTCAAGTATTGAACAAGTTCCTGGGGAAGTATAGCAGGTTTTTACTAAGCTTAGAAAAAGATGGACGCAGAAAAAGAAGAAAAAAACACAAAATTGATGGAATGTCAAAGACAACCTTAGACCCCGTGATGTAACCACCGCAAGAACCGAATGATTTGGTAAAAGTTCCCATCATAATATCGATATCTGCCGTATCGACTCCTAAGAGTTCGCATACGCCCCTCCCGCTCTTTCCTATAGCTCCTATGCTGTGAGCTTCGTCCAGATAAACATAGGCCTGAGTGAATCCCATAAAAGAGCCAAATAAAACAGAGTAAAAGATAAGGTATGCAGTGCAAGAACACACGATGTCCAAATGGCTTTTAAGAATGGATGTTCAAGATTAGAATGCAAACATCATCTAAAATATTGGAACAAACGACCTTGTATTTCTTGCATATAGATACAATCTCGGGAAGCTTGCACAGTTCTCCTTCCATGCTGTAGATTCCCTCGACAACAACGATTATCTTCTTCCATGGCCTGTGTGTTCTTGGCTGTCCGAGGGTGATTTGATCCCTTAGAACATTCTCCAAATGCCAAGGTGCTAGAGATGAAACGTCGGCGGAAAAAGTTGAGTTTCGCTTCTTTTATGCGGTTTGTAATTTTTTAGAAAAAAAGAATTTGATTCTCACTGTTATGCTGGAAAATTCGAACGCTGGCGCCAGATCCTCGAGCACCATTAACGATCGAATTGTGGTTTAAAGAATCGCTGATAATTAAACCTCCCTTCAAAACCATTTTGATATAGGGTGGCCCATCAGAGAGGTGATGCAAATAGCATTAAAATCGATGGTGTTAGAGGAAAGAAACTTCTCAATGTCTTACCTTTCCAATTATTACAGGAATAATTGCAGCATTCGTCGCATAACCCATACCGAAAACAATAGCAGAGGGCTTCCCTACGAAATCTGCTACGCATTCTTCCATTTCAGCATGTAGAGATGTCGTCCCTGATATTCAGATCGACCCAACGAATATAAGGAAAGAAAAAAAAAAGAAGGCAAATGAATACAAACGTTGGTAAGTAAGAAAACCCATTAGACAGACCTCCATCGACCCGAGGACTGCAAGTGCTTGGCGAAAATTTCTTCAGCGTTTCAATTACACGGGGCGTGCAGTATTCATCTGCAGCAGCAAATCCCAGATAGTTATAAGATCCCAGATTCAGGCACCTATTAACTCTAGTGGTTCGCCTGCATATATGGTAAGCTTCAGCAAGACTAAGATCCACAAAATAGCATCCTTTTTGTAAGCCGAAAAAACTGATGGCGTTAGAATCTCACTTCAATGTCTTGTTATTGTCATTGGAGACACGCTCCACAACATCGAACCAAGCGTCTGGCGAGCTCGATATTGGTCTATTGAAGCAATCCTGGAGATCATACGGTCTTTTGTAAAGCACTTTCTTGCCATTTATAGATCAATGAACAACATTTCAAAACAAAGCATTTATGTTCCAACAACAGCAAATTCTATGGAAGACTCAAAGAACAACGTGGTACGTTAGCGGAGAACCAAAATCAGACCTGAATCCTTAAGTATAATCTTCGAATGTAGAAATCTTCCAATCCCAAACAGATCGGTGCATAACCCTAATCACAGCCGGGAAATGGCGAGCAACAAGAAAAAAGAAAAGGACAAAAAAACCCACGTCAAGAAAAGAATGATGAAACAGAGATGAAAATGCATACATACGCTGAGCTGCATTGCATCAATCGATACCTGAAGAGTACTCTTTGACCACCAATCGAAGATTTTCCTGAAGAAATCACGCATCTGACCAAATGCGAAGAGGAGGCCATAGCTGAAGTAGGTGGTCAACGCGGTGAGATATGGGATAGTGATCATCTTTGTACCAACTCACGGCTGAGACCTAATCTGCTGAGAGGAAATTGAATGAAGCAAAAAAGAGGCAAAACAGCAAAGAATGAATGAGGGAGAATGTTCGTTCTTTCATAACTCGTAAGACTAAACAATGAATGATTGGGCGGTATTTTTGGGACACTTTGATTCTCCTAACCAAGAAATGTGTTTGCGTTCATATGCCTCAGCTATTTTTAGACACTCTCCAACTTCATATGCACTCTTTTCATTGCAGATAAACAATTAATTCAAACGTACGTTTTTACAGTTGAATGTCTTATCAAGAACTTACCTATAAGTATTATACTGATGCTGGTATTCTCAAGGATGGTGAATATAAAAGAAAGTTGGAAACTTTTCATCAGAAATGGGATTTTTAAGCAATTCTTGGACGAACGAATCAAATATTTCGAAAAAGGTTTTCTTATTGCACGATGATACAAAAGCAACACTCGAATTGTCTCAAGCACAAACACTACTACACTTGTCATTACAACTACCAAATATTATTACCTCATATGCAGGGCAGGCACTAAATCTACATAACATAAAACTTCTCAACTTATTTTTCCAAAAGAGAGCTTCAAGCTGTATGAGACCAGATCACATTTTCAGACCCTACTATTCGCAGGAAGTGGCAACACCCCATCGAAGAAATCCCCAAAGTATCCCCGAGGCTCATGAACAAGCTTCGATATGATGTCCCTCAACGTAATAACACCTTCGAGGTCTCCCCTTTCGTCGACGACATAGATTCGGTGAATCTTCATCGCATCCAATTTCAAGATAACATCTTTGAGAGTGTCCTCTTTCTGGCAAGTGACCATCCCACTGATCAACGGCGATTCGCTGTGATGCTCGAGCAGGTAGCTTCTAACAGCTGTTAGGAAGTTCTTGGCAGTGATGGACCTTGTGATAACATAGGGTTCAAAGAAGGTAAACATTTTACACGTGGGATGTAAGGTTCGAGCTTCTTTCGTTTTGAGAAGAGAGTAAGAAAGTACCTGTATTCTTTGTAGATTTCTGGCGCAATGAGAAGGAACTGTATGTCTCTGATGCTTATGTTGCCGACTGCTTTAGTGCCCGAGCTTGCGACAACTGGCATTCCGCCGACGCCTCTCTGTCTCATTAGCTTAAAAGCCTGCAAAACTGGCTCGTCCTCGTACACCTTGTAAGAAGATAATGGATGCTAAAGTATGAGAACTGCTTTGGACAATGTAAAAGAAAGAAGAAGGATTTATTATACCTTTACAATGTGGCTTGATTTCATCAACGGAAGGCCAAGGTCGCATAGCTTCTTCGAGCCCCAGCTCTCGAACCAGTGTAGGCCCGCGCATTCCTTCAGCATGTGAATAACTGCGCTTTGGGTGATTATATGATCGATCTTCGATTCTCCCAAATCGACCACTGGGACGCTCTTCATTCTGTACTTTGAAAGCAATAGAAGCATTGTAAGGAAAGCGTTGTCTTTCTGCAACGCGAGAAAAGGGGCCCAGCGAAACGATCCCGATATGTCCCCGACCTGCGTTTTATACGATCGAGAAATGTAAGAGATGAGTATCGATGAATAAAGCTGAGAAAAAAACAGTAAAGTTTCTGCCTTTGTGTTCTTGTACAAGTCAGATGATGTAAGAGTCTCGAAAAATTCTCCACAAGTGGCTGTTGGTGAACTAGGATGCTTGCTTTTAAACCTCGGCGAGCACATTCCACTTGCAGCTGCAGCGATAGCGGGTCCCATGTCTTTTTCGGGATTGTCTATTGTTGAATCAAATGCAGAGGAACCTTCCATATTTTCAGACTGCATCGAAACAATTGAAATAAATCTGCATCGTTGAATTAAAGAGAATCACAACAATCGAGAAAGGTCACTAACTCATTTATGGTTCATTCGATCGTTCATCCATATGTTTATTGCACGAACAAAGGGAGTATCAAACTGATGTTAGGCAAAGCCAAAATACCGAAGAGTTTATGTATGTAATATCGAACATTAAAAAAAAAAAAAAAACCTGATGAAGTATCCACACGACAATGCCAGCAAACTCCACGATGCCTATATATCTATCGATCCAACTCGCATCTTCGGGTGCATCGACGTTCACCACTGGGGCGCTGAGTATACTGTGCCTTGACAGCAATTTAACAGCCTCTGCGATGCTCGTGTCTGAACGAATCTCAACAGCTGCACATAAATATCATCAGTAAATGTTTTTAAGTTCTGAGGACGGAGATTGAATCTGCAGGAAAATCAGTGTCTAAATGGCAAATGTTCCTTCAGTTTTCCTTTTTGGTAACGATCAACCATTCATGTGATAGAGCACATAAGGAAACATAACAAGAATCCACCATCACATCCATCAAGAACAGAAATGAATAAAGAAACAAAAAGGATGAAGAACGAAATCAAGCAAGAATCAGAACCTTGCGTGGAAGGAGCCTGTGGAAAAGCAGAGACCTTGATTTCCTCAAAGCAGGCGTTGAGCTTCTCAGTTGGGCTCAGCTGAGGCGATAAGCTTTCCCAAAGACCCTCGACTTCCATCCCCAGCTTAGCTTCTGGGCTCCTAGGCGATTCACTTTCTTCAACAACCATCTTTTTCCTTTTTCTTACAGTTTCCTCAAAACACACTCTACTACACTCACTCAGTCACTGCAGAAGGGTAGGAAAAAAACGCAGAGTCTTGATCACAATTTCCAATCACAAAAAGAATGATGCAAAAAGGATTCTAACTGAAGACCAATAATGAAGAAAAACGACAAGAGAGGAAAACCATGTACTTACTTGCGAGGGTTGTATGGATCTTGACCCTTGGATCTTAGGCAAGTGAATACGATGAATGCGGATTCGTGTCTTTATTTGTTATCCAGTCAGTGGGCTACTTTCAAGTTTTCGAGCTCAGACTTATCCGCTATTCCATTGCAATCCATTTGTCTGTTTGTTGTCTTAATCGATAAAAGAACGAAAAAGGAACCACCAATTTTTTTTTTGTATTTTCCGTTTACTATGATGATTATCATGATCGATGGATGACTCAGATTATTGATATTTTATCGACAAGTTGGCTCACTTGGGTTGTGCAAGTAAAGAAAAACAGTACCAATAAGAGATCCACACATCGATATCAAGAGCTTGTGCAAATAATATTAAGTAATATATTAGCTCTAGTTTTTTTTTTTTTTTTCGAAACGATTGTTTAATATAGCATACGTGACTAAATAGCCCAATAAAACCATCTGGATAAATCAACCATGCGGGAAGAATCAAACCAGGGCTTTTTAATTAAAATAGGGTTTTTTTAAGCCAAAATCGATAAAATGTGGTTAATTTGGTGAAAATTAACAAAATCGAGCGAAACGTGGCTATTAGAAGCGACGCCGCATCTATTGGTAGCGACGATGACGTGGAAATTAATAACCATCGCGAAAATACAGGTGGGCCCGGCTGGGCCCGCATGTGGCCCGCGTCGCATTTATTGGGCGCGACGACGCATTTAATAAGCGCGACGATTGACCTAGACACAGTAACGGCCACTAAACCCACCACTAAACCCACTAACGACCCACTAACGACGGGCCATACGATAATGGGACACCATCGCTGTTAATGGACGGGTCGTCGCGGCTATTGCCTGCGACGTCGCGTTTAATAAATGCGGCTTTCTCCCCTATTTAAAGCCGCTCGATTTTCGATTATCAATTCATAAAATTTCATACATATCCAATATGGTGTCTAGAAAAATTCAAATAGTTGTTTATTATGGCGGTGAAATCATACACGGATCAAACACCATACAGTATAGTCTTCAACCCATCGGTTATCGACGAATTCGTCGCGATACCAATTTCGAGCAATTTCTTAGTATGCTGTACGACATGACTTCTGTCGACAGCAATGCTTTCTTTTTAATCGTTCGTGCGAAGAACGAATACTATCAACACTCACAACTGTATCATAATCTCCTGCTATTGTCTAGTGATGCCGACCTGGCATACTTCTTGGATCCCGACAACGAGCTCGATTACATCGAGGTCTTTGTTGAGGCAACCGAGATCGTTCAGTCCGAGCGCAACGTATATCCTCCCGACGAGTACACGAATACCGCGCCGAGCTTTTCGATTCCTGACAACGGGAGTAAGGTCATGGACGTCGAGCTGCCGCTGGAGTCGGGGAACAAAACCGATCCCATGAGTAATAGCGCATATGCACATGCCCGCTGATCGACCTCATAATCTGAGCTGTGATCATCGATCTCGTTGGCTTCTAGCCAGTCTGCAAATTTCCTTAGCGACACCTTCGTCCCGGTGTACGCCCCCACAGCAGGTCTGTAACCAGTCAGCTCCTCCAAGTAATCGAGCCACTGATCCTGCGTCCTGTGCTGGATAACACCACTGACCGAGTGACCATCAACGGGGAGTCCCCACAGCACACCGACGTCCTCAAGAGTGACGGTGGCCTCACCCACAGGCAAGTGGAACGTATGCGTCTCCTTCCTTCACCTCTCTACGAGGGCCGTGATCAAGTGTGGATCTAACTTCTGAGATCCACAACTATACACGCCGTAGAAGGAGATAGTATCCAACCTCTCCAGAACACGACCGTGCAACCGCACCGGTCGTGAAAGCTTACCCCAGACGACACTCTCCAAACCCCTAACGGTCAAAGGTGTGTCGAGGGCACCATCAGCGTTGGATAGTACATCGTTACAACGATGACTATCCTGGAATATCAAAAGTGATCTATCGATCGGACCGTAATATTCGTTCGTATCCATCCTAAATTAGCGTTTCAAAGTCAATATCGCAACAAAAAACAATAAACAAACACATAAATTGACTCATGTACTAACAAACGAATCAAATAACCTAGAAACCCTAATTTCAAAATTAGGTTTCGAAATTAGGGGAAATTTCTAAATCGAATCAATTATGTAAAATTAGTGTGTTATATCAATCTATTAAACAACCCACAATATGTAAAGCACATATTATACCAAAAACACAAACTTAAACGCAAGAATTCGACGAAATTTAACGAAACATCAAAATCAAGATTTAAACAAATTAGGAGTTTCATACCCAAAAAAAGCTTAATAGAAGATGACGAGGAAGAATGGATCTATCACGTGGTGTTGGCCGCCGTCGTTCGCCGCTATAAATCGCCGGAATCGGTGGGGAGGAGAAGAGGAGAAATGGGGAGGAAAAAGAAGAGCTCGCGGCCTTTATTAAGCACGTCGTCGCGGCCATTAACCGCGACGTCGCGCCTAATAAGCGCGACGGCCTATTTACTGGGACAACGATCGGCCCAGGCAATTTTAATTTAAAAGTCAGGCCCGATTTTCAAATATCGGGCCCGACCAGGCCCGATCAGGCCCGCGCGAAGCCCATCGTCGTTGCCACGTCATCGCCGCGGGCAATGGATGCGGCGTCGCTATTAATAATCACGTTTCGCTCGATTTTATTAATTTCTGTCGAAGTAGCCCTATTTTAGCTAATTTGGCTTAAAAAAACCCTATTTTAATTAAAAACCCTCAAACCAGAACTAGAAACTCAAAATCAAATAACCCGTAAGTAAACTAAGTTTAAAGCTAAAAAAAACTAAAGAACCTACTAATGCAAATCTAGTCAAAACTCCAAAGTACGGCTCATGAACTCAGTTCTGTAATACTCTTTACTTTTCTTCAGTCTTCAACTTCAAAATCCCATCTTCTTCAGAACTGATACTCCCATAAAGGGGAAACGACTCCTACAGGAGGAGAAAGAGCTCCCACAGGAAGAGAGAAAAGAGTTCCTCGACGGGCTAAACAAAAAAAGTGAGAAAAACAGTAAGAAAGATGGCAGTGTTGCTCCCCCGACCTCTCTATGGAGAGGCAAGGGGCAGGGCAATGTATGTTTCGATAGGGTTTGGTCCCCGGCGGCTGTGGAGAGAAATGAAATAAAGAGAGAGAGAGAGAGAGAGAGAGAGAGATGATTTGATGCAGTAAAAGATTCATATATATGATATAGAAAAGGGTAAAAATAACAAGCTGAGTCAGTCTATGAATGAGCTAAAAATTCAAATGAAAACTGTTGGATAAGCTCAGCCGGTCGAGTCTTCCCATTTTTTCTTCCATTCTCAAGTCCCTCAACTTATGAAGTCTCGTTTCTGTAGTGGACCAATTCGTTAACATACCGCCGAGCCATTTTAAATTTGTTGGATTTTTTTCGTCTTTTTTTAATTAAGACAACAAAAATAAAAATTGGTTTATCATATTGGTCCAAGAAAAAAAAGATAAAAATGGCTGCCATGCAGCTGGAAGCTTACAAGGAAGTCAAAAACATATCGCATACCTAGTCGTAATAAGATCACGCGTGATAAGATTGAGATTTTTTGTTGACTAATGAGTTTGCTAGTAGACAAACTTGTACTTGTAGTATAGTACTATAAATATGTGAGCAAATGTACGTGATGGAGAGAGTAGGAGAGAAAAAGGAGAAATAAATATAGAAAGAGAGAGCGTGGGTTTGCATGTAATAGAAAGAGTAAGGAAGTCACACGTCGCCTTAGTTTGTATCAGAAATAAGAAAATATTTCTTCCTCTGTTAAGAAAAATATTGTTCTCCTCTCACACAACACTTTGATCCTCCTCACATATACAAACATATAAACTACAAAATGGTATCAGAGCTGTAGGTGTTAGCGGAGCGAACAGAGCCGATTTCGCCAGAGCCGAAAGAGCCGATGGTGCCGATGGTGTGGAAGCGGATATTATTAGCCCACTTGTTAATCCTGCAACTCACCGAGAATAACTACGCAAGGTGGAGCGTCGAAATGAAAGCTCTGTTCAAATCAAAAGGCTTATGGAAAATAGTCGAAGATGGATATCCAACAGATACGACGAAGAATACAAAGTCGCAACGGAAGACGTTGGGAGCCGCCGTCAGAGAAAATGGCCTCGCGCTCCTCGTCATCTTAGAGGCGTTAGATCTTACCGGTTTCGGAGCGATAGGCGCAACGAGAAAAGCCAAGGAAGCCTGAGATTTGTTGGAGAAAGCGTACAAAGACGCTGGTTACACCAATCAGTTCAGCCACAAAAACTGGGCGAACTTGCAACGACGAAGGAGGACGACAAGAACGTTGAAGGCGAACCCGTACAAGAAGAGGTAGCTCGTGACGTGGAAAGCGAGCGTGATAAAGATCACGCTGAGCCGGTGGTGGAGAAGAAAAATTATAACCACCACTAAAACCGGAGACGAAAAAAGAAGAAGGCGAATCATCAAAGATGAAAGCCGATGACGATGAAAAGGAGGAAAAATATCCAAAGGCCGAAGAGGCCGTGAAAGAAGAGAAAAAGGCTGAAGCATTGAAGTGATAAAAGAAAATATCACTCGTGAAGTATCCACCACCACTCCACCAACGGAACCTCCCTACGACGAGGAGCCCTCAAAGCTCGAGAAAGAAGAGGCGATTGAAGAAACGCCGCCACGCCAACCACCTGAGAAAGTCGAGGAGATCGACGCGAAGACATCGGAAGATGCCGATGAGATGAAAACAAGATCGCCGAAGCCATGCATGTGTTGCCGGAGAAGGCTAAAGATAATGCCTACAAGGAGAACGTAAAATCTATAGAGACATACGAGATGGTGCCAAAGAAAGACGATTATGCCGACAAAGAAATAAGAGAGAAGATGACGCCCGAGCAGGCTGAAGAAGCCGTGCGAGGAGAGAACCAGGAGCACGGTGTGAAAGAGACGACCGACTCAGCCACGACGGAGGCCCTGCGACATGTTGATCGCAAAGTCGCTAAACAAATGACTGGAGAACCTATCAAGGCCAGTCTTACCGACAAAGACTACGCTCACGAGGAAAAGGTCCGTGAGAAAGATAAGGAGGTGAAGCAGTGGATCATAGACAGTCTTGAGGCCTACATGAACAACTTGAAAAATCGAAGTAACGAGAAGTACAAGCTCGCTGGAAAATTAGAGGCGGACGATATCGCGACGACGACCAAGGAAGCCCCCAAGCTGATAGACGATAACCAAAGTATGGAAGAAAAAGAGATCGACGAAAACCGCAAAGAAGTCGCGGAGGTGGTCGTCCATCGATGTACTCACGATAAACAAGGCGGAGCAATACAAAATTGTTCCCGTACAGGGTATCAATGAGAAGGAGCTTGTTAAGGAGTACGAAAAATTCGACACGCTAGATGCTGGCGACGAGCCGACGGGCCTGACGAGCTACGTCCCGAAGATGGAGAAAAACATGCATATATTTATTACAGCACCGACGAAAGCAAAAAGGCTATAGATAGCTCTCTACACTTCGAACGCTCAATGAAGAAGTGCTACGAAGTTTTGCATGTGGTTGATGCGATCGACGAATATGCAGTCATGCAGTTGAAAGAATACGATAAAAGGAAGTTGGTTTTCATCACTAAAGCGCGGATGAAGCTAGACAACAAAACTAAGAAAATAGAAAGATGATCGTCTACGCTAAGGTCGCCGACTCACCCAACTATCTAGTAACTGGCGAGTACGGCTGGACAACAAATATGGAGATAATTACGAAGTCATTTAAAGACGGCAATGCCGCAACATACGATACACAAAAAGAGTTAAGTTTAAAGAGGGCTGAAAGACAGAAAGAAGATTGAGCTTAAGGGGGGAATTTGTTGGATAAGCTCAATCATATTGGTCCAAGAAAAAATAACAAAAAAGATAAAAATGGCTGCCATGCAGTTGGAAGCTTACAAGGAAGTCAAAAAGATATCGCATACCTAGTCGTAATAAGATCACTCGTGATAAGATTGAGATTTAGTTGACTAATGAGTTTGCTAGTAGACAAACTTGTACTTGTTGTATAGTACTATAAATATGTGAGCAAATGTACGTGATGGAGATAGTAGGAGAGAAAAAGGAGAAACAAATACAGAAAGAGAGAGCGTGGGTTTGCATGTAATAGAAAGAGTTGAAAGAAGGCACACGTCGCCTTAGTTTGTATCAGAAATAAGAAAAGATTTCTTCCTCTGTTAAGAAAAATATTGTTCTCCTCTCACACAACACTTTGATCCTCCTCACATATACAAACATATAAACTACAAAACTTCTATCTACAAAATCAAAGAGGCCAAGCAATCATCATGACTAGAGGTGCAAACACTACTTTCTTGACCAGCCCTGCAGCTTCAGACAACTATGGCCAGCTGATGCGAGCCAAAGATATCATGTTTATGGTAGGGGTGCGGTTTGGGCGGTTTTTATCGAAAATTTAACCCGACACAATGTAAGCGGTTTTCTAAAATATACCCAAACCCGATCAAAAAATCTTAACCCGATAGATTGCGGTTTGCTTATGTGCGGTTGGGTTGGGGCGATTTTTGCGGTTTTAATATTTATTTTTATCCTAACGAAAATTAAAGTAATATTCTAAAGTATAGATAGATCAAAAAGGTAATCATTAACCTATTTACAAATATAAAAGTTTATATACAGAAATGTTATTATCATATTAATAAATAATAGTAAGTTAATAACAAATAATAAAAGTCCGATAAGAAGTTTGATTAGAAGCTCATATTCCATGTTCACAGTCGGCTTTTGGTAAAGCAACTAAAACAGGTGCCTCATTTTGATTTAAAAATTTCCCTTATAAGAAATAAATTTTTTATTTTAAAAATTTAACTTGACTTCTATAAACATCAAGTGTTATAGTTCTTGATCTGAAGTCCGAATAAGGAAGGAGGGTTGCATTGGATAAATATGTAATTTTTTACTACATAATATTTAATTTCTTTTTAAAAAAAATCATCATTTAGAACTGAGCTTTACGCAATGTATTATGATTAGGCCATGTCTTTGTATCCAATTCCCATTTCGAAGAAGAAAATTATTTATTTCTGAATTTTAACTTGCCTTCCATAAACTTCAAGTGTATAATTGATCCATGTCCAAATATAGGAGGAGAGTTGCATTGGATTAACATATAAAAAATTTTCACTACATAATATCTATTTTTTTATGAAAAACTCATTTAGAGCTTAGCTTTACGCAACGTATTATGATGAGTCGATGTTCTTGTATTAATATTTTTGGCTCGCTACTATTATGAGTTATATATATTATTTTATGAAATATTGAATAAAATATAGTAAAATTTTAGTATATTTTTAAATGCGGTTGGGTGCGGTTTTAAAAATACAAAACCAAATCCGACTGCAAAATATACTGTTTTACTTTTTAAAACCCAAACCAACCCATCAAACCGTTAACCCGACACTTGCGGTCTGGGTTGGGTTGGGTCGATTGGGTGGGGCGGTCTGACGGGTTAAATGCTCAACCCTAGTTTATGGTACATATGAGCAAATCAATGATCAATTTCACGGAGATCGCTTGAAATCAACCCATTCCACTCCAAGAAGCCAATTTGAATCTTCTCGCGACACTTGCTTCTCTACTTAGTGTTCTTTGAAAAGAAAACGTCATTGTCGGGCATAAAATAACGGGGTTTCAGAGCTTTGATCGGTAAGGAAATTCTTGTGGAGATGCTAAAGTATATGACTTAGGCCATCTCCAGTGGATACCTAAATTAGGTTGCCAAATAGGTTTTTGTGTCCACTCGACACCCATTTCAATACGTAAAATGGGTATTGACCTATTTCTGTGACACAAAAACCCAAATTTGGGTTTGTACTGTTCATCAACCAAGAACTGTTTAACTCCTATAAAAAAGACCCATATTAAATTAATAATTTAATATTAGTACAAAGGTTTTCAATTTTTCATTTGTCTTGATTTTACTTTATTCTTTTATATTTATATAATAGGTCAATAATGTTTATGATTGTAAACTAAATACTTATGTTATTTTATAAATCTTTAAATAATATTTTAATTTGTTGTTTGGACTAGTTTGTTCGATTGTAAATATGTGGGTAATATTGAAAATTAATAAAAGTTGATGTGAAAGAGAATATTTTAAGAATATTCTTTTGAGTTTGAGAATGGGTTTAATGGTTGGAGAATAATTACTGCATTTGAGCTTGAGAATGAGTTTGAGTTTGAGAATAGGTCTTTTGGTTGGAGATGGTCTTAGATGTCCAATACACCAACATATTTCTTAATTCTATAAGAATATAAAGGAGAAAAATAGTGGAAAAAATACTGGGGATGTTGTTAGGTTTTGTGATTGTCGTTTACAAGTTACAACCAACATGTTTAAACAAGTGAGCTCAAACCAAATGAAATCAAATCAAATTAAATCAATCTATAAGCAGACAGAGGGTAATAGCTTGAAATCAAACTAACATTGCAGAAAAAAGTCAGGAATAAATCGGAAAGAAACGCTAGAGTCACTTTACGATTAACTTCAGGAACCGCCAACGATTATGTTGTTGATGGGTATGAAAATTAGCTTAACGATATACCCAACCAACCCCATCACCACGAAGCCAATCGTTGTTTGTGTAGCCACCTTCCTGAATTCTGCAAACCACATATACATACTATCATCATATCCCCCCATGGAAAAAAAAATCAAGTATACATCTGATTGACATCAATCACCTTTTCGATCGGGCTTGTGACAAGGAGGTCCGGGGTTTGAACCCTACCACCCACATGACTTTGAGAAAGTCTCCATGGGCCTTAGGCACATGGCTATCGTTGTTGGGTGGATTTGGGACGTATCCATCTGACCCCGGGGATTAGTCCCACCTCTGGAGTGTGTGGCGGTTAGCCCATAGCCGGGCTGTGTGGGGATACCTCGGGATCGTAAAAAAAATAAAAACCGTGGGATTAAGATATCTTCAAACGGGTACTTTATATATCTATAAAACACAAAAATAAAGTATGTTTGTGCTCTTCTATATCTAATTGAGATAGTGTTGATTAGCAGAAATACTCCTATATCAATTTTCAACACAATAGATTATGTTGTACTTATTTTTTATTTATTTTTATTTTATTTAATAAAAACATTTTATTTATATTTAAATATTTGATGTTATTATAATAATAAAAGTAAAAAATAATGTTAATTTCCTTTTTCTGTTGATATTTTCCTTCTAATTTAATTTCAAAGTCTCTTTTGGTATTCGTGTAAACAATTGCATATAGAAAGAATAAGTGTAATTTAAAAGATAACAATATAAATACATTAAACGAAGTCATGTGCTAAATACCAAGGCAATCCGTTGTTCGCTATGATTATTTCATATTAAAACCATAAAATTTCAATGATAACGATGAGTTGGTATCTTCCTACAAAACATAAGCATAAAATGATTCAATGCATTTTTCATGCATTGATTGACATAATTAACTTACTATGAAAACGTAAGATCAAAATTATTCTCTCACATATAAAAGAATGAATTATAAGCTATCAGTGAAAAAATCTTTAAAATGACATCATCACATATGAGATGTAAAAACATCTAAAATGAAAAAAAAAAAATTAGACAGTGCCTAGACATGCAAACCATATAAAAGATCTCAAATAAATTCAAACGTAAAAGAACTTTAATTTATGGCATAACGAAGACTAAACATAGATGGTAAACACAAAGTGTAGTCATATTATTACCCTTTCATGGTAATAACCCTGAAAAATTAAAACATGAAGAATGTGGGAAACTAAAAGTTTTGAAATATATACTATTTAAACCATAATTAAAGATTTACTTAATATTTTTAGATATAGCACCTGAATTTAATGTGCTAAATCACTAGTAATATTTGTAGACTTCAGACTGTACGCACAAGCCTCGTGAATTAGTGTCAATGATCGTCTCATGACTGATAACTAGTAGTGTTGGCACACCCTATGCGTATGCATAAAATAACAAATATAGTAGAGCGTGGTATTACTATTATTAATTTAATATTTATTTAATAAAAAGTAAATATAATAAATATATAATTATATGTGGCTAGGACATGAATCAGGTTGATCGAAAAAAAAACATGAATCATGTTGCTATGCTTATTTTTAATTAATATTTTTTAATATAAAAGTTGACACCCCACTCGATTTTGAAACTGTTAGTATGTGGTTTCTCGCTTAATAAAGTTCAGAATTTGAGATTTGTTTCATGGAATTGTATTTTCAATAAGGACATAAATATTTTTCTCCTTTTATGATGAAGATCCCTTTTTTTCTATATGGACATCATGTTTTCATTCCTAAACCTTTTTGGCTAATGAACAAAAGCTGTAGCGACTCACATGGGTTTCAGAATTCAGAGTGTTGTCCATATCACACTCTTATTTAGTGTTGCAACTGTTACGCTTTATCCTTTCTTTATTGTGTTATTATTTAGTTTTTATGATTTGTTAAAAAGGACAATAATTTGACTTGGACGTAATTTATTGCTGCTGATTTTAAATTCTACTTACTGTTTATTTTGTTCATACCTCAACTATTGGAATTTTCAGATTTCGAATCAACTTATTTTTTTATTAAAAAAATCAAAGTAATACATCATGTTTGCTTGTAAGCTGAACTAATCTTGTTATATAATTTTTTTTGAAGAAATCTTGTTATATAATTTTGAACAATTATATTTGCATCACCTAGCTTCAAATGCATGGCCTAATTTATTTTCGTTTCTTACACTTATAGCGTAAGTTATTTTTCTACAGATAATCTTGAGAACTCCCCTATTCATGACTTACACGAGTGAACATTTATATTATGTTAAATAAAAGATTCTTCTAGAAGCGTAAAAAGAGTGTCTTTCATCAGAGTTATATTTCCAACTAAAAACTACTCCCTCCGTCCCAAACCATTTTGGACATTTTACCATATCGGGCGTCCCAAGCCGTTTTGGACATTTCCTAAGCAAAAAACTACCACAAACAATCAATATAGTACTGTTAAATATTCTTAAAAGACGTGTCAAAATATACACATTTTTACCTTTTAATGGTACTATATTATTAAAATATTCAATTTCTTAAAAACCGTGCCATACCCCAAATGTCCAAAAACGTTTGGGACGGAAGTAGTATCATATAATCTCCCCCTTACTTCGTTAAAAGTCATCATATTACAATAACTCGTGAAATTAAATATTACATATATAATGTCCCAAGAAAACATATAAAAATCTTTTTTTTTTCAAAGAATCATTCTTTAAATAATTCTTACATAAAGGTAATATAAAAAAATTTCTGAAATAATAAATATGCAATATTTCAAGAAAGACACACACAATCGCTCCTATCTCCTTGTGAGTACAAGTCAAAATATAAACAAAACACCACGCAACGCATACGCAATCCCTCATTATTCTTCTTTATTAAAATTCAAATATTACCCGGATTTCACGAAGCAAATAATTATGACAATAATATCCTCCTTTCCTTTATAAAAGTCAAATATTACAAAAATTTCCCGAAATCAAATAATTATCCATAATGAAAAAACCACAATAAATTTTCTTCAGTCCCATACGAAACCACACGAAAGTCAAATCATAACAGTAAATTTCAACCCTATTTCTTCCCTATCCCATAATTCACTTTCCACATTAAACTTTAAAAAAACACCCAAAGCCAAAAACCCATCCAAACGTGAGGTGAAAAAGAAACTGTCCGGATTGCCGAAAATAAATATATAATTATATAACCGCAAACGACGGCGTTTTGCCTCCTTTTCGTCGCATTTGCCACCTCTACTATATATGAGCCACGTCACTTCCTACGATGACTACTCTCAACTCAACTTTCCCCAACAACGACATCATCTCCTCCTTCCCATCAACCCCTCGAATTAAAACAAAACAAAAAAAAACAAAAAAATCATTACATTACAACCTTAAAAAACACAAATCACCGTTCTCGGCAAAGCTATTCGTTGTTCTTGGCTGCTTTCGGCATAAATCAATGGGAGACGTAAGAACCCTTTTACCACTCTTTAACCGTTAGCTCTATGTTTAATTTAATCTCTCTTTAATTTCTACATAGGAAGGTAAGAAGATGGAAGATGTGAAGGAGAACAAACAAGAAACAAAGGCCGAGAAGCCATTAGAAGATGGTACGAAACCCGACGAAGCAAAGGCTGAGCCCTCTCCGGCGCCGGCGCCGGCGCCGCCTCAAGAAATCGTCCTAAGGGTTTTCATGCATTGTGAAGGCTGTGCTAGGAAAGTAAAGAGATGCCTTAAGGGCTTTGAGGGTAAAAAAATCACAAGAATTTTCTTATTTCTACAAAGTTTCCTTTTTTTTGCGGGTTTTATTTATTTAATTTTTTTCCGACAGGGGTCGAGGAGGTAACTACAGATTGCAAATCTAGTAAAGTAACAGTGAAAGGAGAGAAAGCAGATCCACTCAAGGTTTTGCAGAGGATTCAAAAGAAGAGCCATCGTAAGGCTGAGCTCATCTCTCCAATCCCTAACCCACAAAACGACGACGTGCCCAAGGCAACTCAGGAGAAAGAGGTCGTATTGGTCAAACCACCTTCTGAGAAAAAAGAGGAGGTTTTGTATTTTATTATATTCAGTTACATCATTGTAAATTTTATTTCAAAATTATTTCTTGTGAAGAATGTTGTCTTTGTTCATTTCGTCAACAATAGGAATCTGTGGTGGTCACCGTGGTGTTAGGAATATACATGCACTGCGATGCTTGTGCTCAAGAAATCAAAAAGAGGATAGAGAGGATGAAAGGTTTGATTTTTATTTTTTTGAATTTTGTGGCTGCAAATTTAATTGGGTTTCTTGAAAATGATATGGGGCGTTATTAATCACATTTACTGCAATTTAATTCTTTTCATTTAAATCGATGGGGCCCTTTATTCTTTTGATGGCTTTTGGCTCTTTTCAGCTGTATCTGCAAAGTGTGCTTGAATAATTCACTTCTTTTTACATACAAAGATATGTTGTGGAGTTTTATTGTTTAATAAAAATCTGATATTCTTATCCTGTGGGCCCTGTGACAATCTGTACATTCCTTATGATGTTTTTTTTTATGACGCACACATTGTATATGATAATAATCCCAGATTCTGTGTTTGAATTTCTTGATTCCTAGGTAAGTTCAAAGTCATTAGTTTACTCTTAAAAAAAAAGAATCACATGTCATTAGTCACAATGCAAGCTAGGCTGGCAATATTTAATTACATTCGTTCCTCCTAATTAATAATAATTCTCAACTACCTAAAGATGGCAATGATTAATTAATTATTTCTAATTTTTCTTATAGGTGTTGAAAATGCTGAAGCAGACCTTAAGAGCTCGCAAGTGAACGTAAAAGGCGCGTTCGAGCCCGAAAAATTAACCGAATACGTCTTCAAAAAGACGGGAAAACACGCCACGATACTCAAGGTAGTCGAGCCCGAGAAGGGCGAAAAGGGAAAAAACGGCGAAAATGAAGTGAAAAAAGGCGAAGAAGGCGAGAAGAGTAAGAAACACAAAGAAGGCGTCGAAGAAAACAAGGCAGAAGTCAAAGAGGTTGTTGAAACCGAGGATGGCGAACCTAAGCTAGAGATGAGAAGGAACGATTCCTACTATTACAACAATAATAATTATAATCCTCAGAATTATTACCAGCTTTATCCTCAGAGGTTCGTGCAAGAAATGAACGCTTATCCGCCGCAGATGTTCAGCGACGAAAACCCTAATGCGTGTTTTGTGATGTGAGAAAAGGATGCAATTGGAGACGATGAAGGAGAAGGATGGTGCAATATGGTATTTGTCTTGATTTATGGTAGCAAAGTGAAATATAGAGTCTCTTGTCTTAAGCTAAGGTACTATTTATGTAGTAGTACTTTTAACATGTGGTTCTGAGCATGTACATTGCAGTTTGGTGTTAGGTTTTGTTTGGATTGTAGCATGAGTTTCATTATGATTATGATGGTGCTTTTGACTATGGATTTTTTTTTTTCTTTAAGTTTTGTTTTGTTTATTTTGATGTTTAATTTGCTTCACTTTGTTGTACTTGGAAATTGTGAGTTTCGTGGGTGATTCAGTGGTTTGAGGGGTGTGGATAATATGCACTGGTTATGAATTTAAATTTCATGACTATTGAAGTTTATTCTGCTTGGGCCCATCTCAAGGGTCAAGGAAGGTAAGAATCGGTCTCATATTTCAGATTCAACTCCTAAGTTAAAGTTAAATTGTTAGGAATATCTATCTATTTTATCAAGGTTGTAAGGCTTATAATAACTTGCCTGGTATGTCAATTTTAATTTAATAAAATAAGTACCATTACACCCTTAATTTATTATCTATTTTTATTTAAATCAATATTCTCTCTTGCCCACTTAAATACGACCGTAAGTAATGTCTTTTTTGTTAAAATAAATAATCCATGATCTTTGATATGAATAAGTAATAATATCATCATAAAAACTAGCCACCACATACGTCTTTTTTTCCTTCACAATTATATAAATTGCACACGCATAAAGTATGCAACGGTGACTAGTTAAGTTGAATTGTAGGGAATCTTCCGATAAAGTAGAGAGCAAGGGTGACTATTAGATTAACCCCCGTCTCCACCCATTGCCGACCTATTTTGTAGATTTTTTTCTATAATAATTAATTTTTTTCGTACTTGCATAAGAAATTCTTAAATAGAAAAAAAAAGTTATATTTCTCTCTCTGCAGTTTTGATGTTCCTCATAAAGTCAGATAATATAACCTAGCCACTTTTGCACACTCTATGTATGTGTGCAATTCATGCAATTGTGAAGAAAAAAGCAGTTTATTCTACTTATATAGTGTAGTTTATAATATTAATTTAATTATTTAGTTTAGATTTTAATTAACAAAGAGCTAGTGGGTTATTTTTTAAACAAATTATCAATTGCTTATAAAATTAAATTGAGTAAGACATGTCCATTTTTGTAAGTGGGAGTAGAAATATTATTTTTTAAAAAATAGACAATTTAATATTGTATAATAATAATTGTCCTATAAAATTACAATTGACATATCATGACAGTTTTCTATAAGGCATGAGCCTTAATAAAATAGAAAGATATTATTAGCTAATATGGTGGTTGGTTTTATAAATTCTGGGCTGAGTTTGATCTTTCAACCGATTATAATTATAGGCCCGCAATTGATAATGAGATTTGATATTTATTATAACTTATAAGTGTGTGTGAGTGCTATGAATAGTGCTCTTCGTGGTAATCTATAACCAAGGTAATGATTGCCTACACTATCTTTCTAATCCTCCTTTATTTCCTTTTATTTTGAGATTGAGACGAGATTAAAGAAGGGGTGTTTAGGTCATTTGGCTTATTTTAATAAGAAAAAATAGTAATGAAAATTGCATCTTGACCTAAATAAAGGCCAACGGGCCAGTTATGGGCCTGGAGCCCCCCGAATATTTTTTAGTTATATTTCATCAATTTCAAATGACTTAATTAGTATTCAATTCATTAAATTAAGCATTATACGTCTAATCTAATATTTGTATGCTCCGTTTGGTTATAAGATCAGTAATAAGGCCCAATATAAATTTATTTTAGTAAGTCCAGTATTATTTATCTTACTCCATGTAACAAGTTATTTATGTGGCTTCGTGGGCGGATGAATTAATTCCGGGCCGTAATAAAGAGACCAAACACTCTATTATCTATAATTATTTCCATTATGTGGGCTTATATTAGATAGAAAACGGGCCCTTAATATACTGATTATGGTTGTTTCCAATAATTAGCGTAGTAATATTCTATTAATCTTATAAATCATATTATAGCATTCATTATAGTATATATATATATTATTGTATTATATAATATATTCGGTTATCGGCCAAAACTGGAACTGCGGAACCCACAATATGAAATTGCTAATCAGAACAGCTCATTATATGTGGACCTGTTTTCAGTTCTTGTAGTCGTTTGCAGCTATGCTAGTGGCAATGCCAATGGGATCGAATCGTTATATCAACAACATCGTATTGAAAATAACAATGACTTCTTTTCTCTGTAGATTTGTATATTCATTAACTCGGTTAATTTAAGGTTGTTAAAAACAACTGAGAACAAACTAATAGCCCCTTTGCATTTTCTTGACATTAATGCATGCTATTATAAATTGAATAATTTCGTTGAGTTTAGAAAAGAAATGTCTCTGCGTCATAAGAGAATTCCTGGTCATAGTTCAATAATACGAACTCCTTGATTGAAATAAATGAACAATATTGTATGTAACAATTCTCTTAGCATGAATTCTAGTTGTTGTTTTACTTTACTTTCTTTCTCAAATGTAAATTATTTATTATATTCGTTGGTGTTTCCTTTGTTGAAAACGCTTTAAGTGCTTACTTAAATGATTAAACGGTTAATTGATAAAATAGGTATATACGATAATATGGGCATTTATCGCCGCGCACGGCGCGGCTCCCATCATCTAGTTAAACTTATAAGTGTGTATAGCCAAATGAATAGGGAATTTTGTTCGTAATCTACTTATAGGGCCTATTAGGGGTAATGATTAGCCTAAGGAACCATTACATCTTTTTTACTCAGCCATACATATATATATTTATTAAGAACTTTTTCTACTACTGGTATATGAATTTCTATATTATATATTTCTTCAATATTAGTACATATCAAAATATTATCTTTGTTTTGTAGCCAAATGCTAGAGTTAACGGAGTTTATTATGGGCTCCAACCAACAAAAAGAAACCGTGCAAATTCAGTAAGAAATTCAATGGGGAGTAAATTTTTTATGAGAGACGCCAAATTTTATTTTAGTGACAAACTGTAATTAAGAAGATTTTGTGGTGTAACGTTTAATATAATGGTGTTTAAAATTAATAACTAATTTTAATTTATTCATTAATGACAAAATGGTAATTAATAAAATTGACACACCTAGCAGTTACTATGTGGTGCTCTCCCTTTATACTAGTATTTTCTGCACACTCTATGCGTGTGCTTAGAAATATAATTATATTGTTATTACTTCAATTTTGATATTTGTAATATTTAGTAAGTGAAATATAGTTTTAAAATATATAAAGTAAAAACTAATGTGTTGGGGTATAATTCAATAGCTAAAAAGTTTAGAAGTGAAATGAAAACTTATTAAATTAATTAAATTACAAATAGAGAACTAAATTGCAAATAAAGTGATAGACCAAATTGCTAGTTTTTAAGCCAAATTAGAACCATTGATATCAAAAAGTTATTTACTATTTTTAGTTAATTACTATTATATCTTTAAGCTTATAATTTAAACTATAATTACCAATAAAATATTAAACTAAAATTTAATACTATATTTATATATTATAATACACACATTGGTGTGCAAGGAGTACTAGTTTATGTGAAAATTGCGAAAAATGATTTCGTCTTAATAGGTCAAGTAGTCGAATTAAATATAGTAAATAGAGTGGTGATTTTTTATAATTTTATTATTATTATTTTTAGAAAAAATTGACAGGCCAAAATGGCGCTTAATATAATAGAATAGGTATTCCAATTTTTTCCTCTTTGAAGAATGTAGTATTGGGCCCTCGAGTAATGGGCTGGGCTTATCACGATAGGCCCAGCCCAACTAGTTCGGTGGATAAATTTCTCAAATATCTCTTGATAATTAAGTTTCAGCAATTAATTAATTAAAAGAAAATAAAAACGATCCCCGCCCGCCCAAACAAACTCATTTTTCCTGTAATCGGCAGTTGATTTTCTCTCATCCTCACACAAGTGTGTAATGGAGAGGCCTTCCCAAGAGATGGAGCTCTACACCATTCCCAGCTACTCAAGTAAGTTTCTTCCGAAACCCTAATCCCTGATTGTTCAGCCGTAGCGATCTGTGTCCAATCGGCTTCCTTTGCTTTTGCTGAAGGTTGGTTCTCATGGAACAACATCCACGAAGTCGAGAAATTCTCCCTCCGCGAATTCTTCGACGGAAGCTCGGTGACGCGCTCGCCGAGGATCTACAAGGAGTACAGAGACTTCATCATCTCCAAATACAGGGAGAACCCTTCTAGGAAGCTCATCTTCACCGAGGTTCGCAAGTCCCTGATAGGCGACGCCAGCGTCCTCCTGAAAGTGTTCACCTTTTTGGAGAAATGGGGCCTCATTAATTTCACAGGTGAGAATGAGGTTAAAACGGCGTCGTTTGATGAGGTGGAGGATGAGAATTGGAAGGTGAAGGTGGAGGAAGGGGCCCCACATGGGGTGAGGGTGGTGGCCGCGCCTAACTCGATGAAGCCCGTGGTGGTTCCTCCCGAGAATGTGGTGATTGATGGAATTGGAGGAGCTGAATTCAGATGGCCTCAGTTGGCTTCTTACTCAGATGTTTATGAGGAAAAGAAGAAGAAGATGAAGGGAGGATTCGTCTGTGGGAGTTGTAAGGAGGATTGTGAGGGGGCATGTTATGTGGATATAAAGGTAATAAAGATGGATTGATGCTCTTCTCTCTCTCTCTCTCTCTCTCTCTCTCTCTCTCTCTCTCTCTCTTTTCTGCGGATTTGCTGGTATTGTATAGCGCGATATTTTTTTTTCTGAATGAATTGTGTGCTTTTTGGAGTGGGTTGGTATTCGTTCTGAATTTGAAGTTCTTTTATTAGGTTCGTTGTAAGTGTGATATGTGATCCTATTTAGGTTGGGCTAGTCAGGTGACTTATGTCATTGGGATTTTTATGTTTCGAATAGGAAAGAAAAAATATAAAAGTTGCTAGGTTTTCAATTAAAGACGTAGATGCGTTTGAACGAAAAATCTGTGCCTGGCAATAACTTTCATTATCTTGCACTGCCTTTTGTTGGACTGTTTCATCATAGAACTGTGTTGCATTGCATATGATTTTCTGTATGTGTAGTTATGCTCCTTAGAAAACGGAACTGTTCATTGATTCGGTCCACTCATGTAACCAGGACGAGAGCTTCCTTTTATGTGACAAATGCTTTAAGAGTGGCAGCCACGACAAAAGCAAATCGCCTGATGATTTCAGATTAAAAGATGTTGATGGCCAAGCAGCTTCATGGACTGATGCAGAAACGTTGCTTCTTCTTGAATCTGTAATAAAACATGGAAACAACTGGGATCTCATAGCTAACAGTGTCAAGTCCAAAAGTAAACATGAGTGCATAGCAAAGCTTATACAGCTTCCCTTTGGCGATCTTATGATGGGTACTACCCAAGGAAACATTATACCTTCTTCGGATGTAACTGTAAGTGGTGGTGTTAATAATTCTGAACAAGAGAACAACGATTCGCAACAACCTGTGAAGGCAGAAGCTGCAAGCCCTATGTCCGAAAATAAGGATGAGCAGAAAGCTGATAATGAAGGTCCCCCGTTGAAAAAGGCTCGCCCAGAACCTTCTTCAGATATGGGTAATTCTTTGATGAGACAGGTAATTGTCATATTCTATTCTTCCAAGACTGCTCTGTCCACGATCTTTCTATGGGTTCCAAAGTTGTGGTGATTTTGGATGACTGAGGTTGTAGATCATCTTTATTTATTAAGCATCTTATAGATGTAAATACGTTCATTACATAACTTTCCTTTTAGCTGATGCAGAGAAGCGGTGTATGTGTGAAAAAGTCCAAATGCGACTAATTTGAACCCTAACTCACATTCAGGTAGCTCGAATCTCCACCATGTTGGGGCCTCACGTCTCAGCTTCTGCCGCCGACGCAGCCATTGCTGCACTCTGCTACGAAAATCAATGCTCGAAAGATGTGTTCGACGATGAGGGCAATTTTTTCAATCCTAAAGAATCTCCTTCAGAAACCCACGAGCCCATGGGGTAATCATCGTTGTTGCTTTTCTTGCCCATCTTCGTCAGAGTGCATCTTCCTTTTTTCTCTGCTTTTAACTCTTTGGCTGATAACTTACCTTTCGCACATCAGGGATGCCGATGCTAACGATGCGGAGAATCATGAAAATCACAATCAGTCGGGTAAGTAAGGTGTGCCATAAAACAATTTGGTGTGATTCGTTTTCTTGCCTGATCAATAGCAGTTTGTGTTGGAATGAAATTTTTTTCCGCAGGAAATCAAGAATTGCGGTCTTCAAAGAGCATAATACCTTTAAATTTGAGAGCAAGGGCTGCGACGGCGACTGCGCTCGGCGCAGCTGCTGCTAATGCTAAGCTGTTGGCTGATCAAGAGGAGAGGGAAATGGGGCATTTGGTGACTGCTATCATCGAAGCCCAGGTAAAAATCTGTCTTTTCCTTCAATGGGATTCTTTCTTTCTTTCTTTTTTTTGGGAGCCATGTGCTCACTCTATTGGGATTGTTTTTTTTTCTGTTTTGGAAAATACAGGTGAAGAAATTGCAGTGCAAGATGAAGTATGTTGATGAGTTGAAGGTGATTATGGAGAAGGAAGAAGAGCAGCTTTTGGAACTTGAAGAATCTCTAACCGCGGAGAGGATTAACACCTTGCAGAGAGTGTTTAGTGATGCTGATGGTTCTTCTATGCCCAAATCGGAAGAAGGGCTTACTGATTTGATCACTAATGAATAATTTTGGTGCCATTTGAATTTCACGATTATTGACAATATTTAAGGCGATGGGTTGGCTTCCTTTAATATTCGCTTCCTTCGACTCTTAAGCGGCAAACAGAATAATAACATCAGAGATGATCGACAATGACGAAGAGTTGGTGGTGTAAGGTCGATTCATGAGAGACGATAAAACAAATTTGTTCAATTCAAACTTCATACAGATAGAGATGATAAGTTAAAAATGCACAAAATTTATACAGTCAGAGTACGTCGAATGGGTTGAGATACCTTAAAACACTTTATGTTTGTTCGAAACATTACCGACCCGTAGATTGAAATCACCGAAGCCCTGCGATTTTTTCTACGTACTTTTCTTCCTCAAATGGTGCAAAATAAGGGGCGTGCCCTCGAACAGATTCGACAAGTAATCCTCTAAATCCTCGGGAGTATATTTAATGTACTTTCCAGAATGCCTCCCACTTTCAAGATGATTCCCGAACCTTCCCAAGAATGATCTGTACGCTGGGATAACTTTCTCAGAGATTGATATCCTAAGTTCTTCACGGAGCTGTGGGTCAGGGACCTTCCATGCCGTTTGAACCCTGTAAATCTCCTCGAAACAAGCGTTGAAATTCTTGAATCTATCCTTCAAAACCACCTTCGACGCGTTGTTGCCTGAGCTGCCACCGATCCCTTTATCCCTGAGAAAGTCTAGGGCATTGGTCCATGAGTTTCTAAGGTAGTGTGTGGCAAACTGTCGAACCAATCCTCTCCGCTTTCTGACCCAGTTATCGCCTAGAAGCTTCCGCAAGTCCGAGCCTTTCACTTTGTTCACAATGTATTGTATGTTGTTCATTCGAAATACGTACTGCATAGCAATATCGTCGTAGACTTTCGACTTCTCCTCAAGGTTAGATTCCAGGGAAGTGATCAGTGCAAGCAGACGCCTAGCAAATGGAGACATGGATTCTGCTTGTGTAACGTCATTAGCTACTATTTCGGCCTCATCCGACCCAATCTCTTCGTTCAATAGTGTGTTGAGGGTACCACAGTAATCCACGAGCAAAGTCCCATAATTCATTACATACCTAGTCAGAGGGTGTATCTCACCGTTCTGTATAGGCTTCTTCGAAGATTCCCCCTTGACAGCATTCTCAAACTCCATGAACGTCCCAATAGCAGCCTCGCCCAGCCCATGCAATACTCCCTTCGCCTCATCGCACACCATATCGCCAGCATCTTCGTCCATAAACAAATCTTGCAAATCGGGCAAAACCTGAGCCAGCACATCGTACATGCCTAGTATCCTGAACAATTTCTCAGCTGACCTCCTGCCAATAGCAACGGCCTCCCCGAAATTAAGCAACTGCATCACGCAACCCTTGGATGCCTCCAAAAAGCACACTTCTCTGATCAATTCAGACTCTGTGAAAATCTGCTCACACAAACGCTTCTCGCTCGTCAACAGCCCCCTAACAACAACCTTAACAGCCTGAGCCCATTTCCTCATCTTATCATCCAGTGATTTCCAATCAATATTCTGAACATCCTCGATGCTCAGCTTCTCCACCCCGAGAACTTCCACATACTCATCAAGAACGTCACGACGCACGCTACAATACACCTGGCAACACTCCTTCTCATAACCAGTCCTGATCATTCGATCTGCTATACCTTTGAGTTCATCCACTGCCTCCGGGCGGACCAATTCAATCACCAACTCATCACCGCCATAGCTGACACCTCTATTAAGAGTATCACCGTGCCTTCTATACCTGCAGCTACTGACATCCTCGATACTCACATTTCCTTCCTCGCCGTTAAGAAACTCCGTCGCTGCAACAGCTATTGCAGCAGCAGAAGAGGAAAGAGAAGAATGGTGAAGCCTATCCTGATCGAGTGGGACTGAGCTTCGAATCAAGATATGATGCATCTTCTCCTCGAGACAGGTCATCGCCAGCTGGATTGCATTGTGCACACGCTCCGCTTCATCGTCAGGAAGCTCATTCAAGTCTATTTCTTCCATCAAATTTATGATATCGTCAACAGCAGAATAATACTCATCAGACACGGACGATGAGTCCGTCTCATTCAATATTATCTCCTCCGCAGCATCAAATCTCGGATCAAGTCCTGATGAATTGATCTCGGGTGAAGCAAAGTTCGCCAGAAGATGTGGTACGGATGCAGAAACAGAATCGCTTTCATTACTATTGCTTTTCAAATTAAAACTAACGGCGCCGCTGTTATGACCGTTACCGTTGCCGTGATCAACGAAGGAAGATAGAGCTGAGAGGCGATTATCGAACGCCGAGAAGATCATGAGCATGTCGTCGGCGTCGGATGCGTTGGTCAGAGACTGAACGATCCGCTGCGCCGTCGCGAGCACTTTGTCTTCGCCTTCAACTGTGGTTGTCATCTTTATCCTCTTGAGCTTGAGATCTCTCCTCCTATACCTTCGTTGACGAGTGTGATGGCGAGAATTTGGTTGATTAGGGTTTTCAAAATTGGGAGAAGACGAAGAAGCGAGGGGAGGATGAAGACAAAACGCGGTAGCTGATCGACATTGAATTGAACGAGTGAAGGTTGAATTGAATGGAATGGTCTTCTATACACACTTGACTACAGCGCCGTCGGTTCGGGTGCTTGGTTTCGGTTCAAACGCGGGTCGGGTAGTTGTTTGTCAAATATAAGTTGTAATTCTTAGATGGGCCAAATCTTGGACTAGTTTGGTACATTTGGGCCTCAAAGCTTTTAATAGCGTAAATTACATAGAGCCTCATATAAAACAAGAAACTTGCCCAGTACCCATATATACACATCAATAACGTGAAAAAGTCCTGAAATAGCAGCTCTGTGGTATTTATAAGATAATATGGGGTCTCAGTAAAACATCAAATAGTAAAAGGACTAAAACTGTAAATTGGAGTTCCACCTCAAAACCTTTTTTTTTTCTTTTGTTAAAAACCCTAACCCACTCTGTACACAAAAGCTCGCTTTTTCATAAACCCTAATAAGAGGCTTGATCGCAAAACGGTGAGTGGGAAAATCACTAGGGATATGGCGTTGTATGTGCTGTACGAGTCTGCCTCAGGTTATGGGCTGTTCTTAGCCCATGGTATTGACGAAATCGGACAGAACACCGAGGCTGTTAGAAGCTCAGTTACGGATTTGAACAGGTTCGGCAAAGTTGTGAAGCTCGCTGCGTTTAATCCCTATGACTCCGCGGTGGATGCTCTCAATCAATGTAACGCTGTCTCTGAAGGTACAATGGCGATGACTTAGTTTCAGTTGCTATTTATTTTTATGGGAGTTGGATCTGTTTTTTTTTTTTTTGGTAAGAAACTTGTCATTACCACACCATCCAACGTTTCAACATCAGATACAACCCAACCACTCCAAGCTAAGCATTACGTGCTACAGCATTAATTGCAATATAACTGGTTCAGGAATTCCAGTCCTCCACGCGATGGCTTTGCAAATCGCATCCCAGACACTTGAGTCTTGAAGCATTTCTTGAAAACCAGAAATAATTCCATCGCAGTCTTGGCATTCGATCCATGGATACTCTCGTTTCGCTCCTTCCACAATAGATATGCAATGGCAGCCACACCTGCTACTTGCACCTTTGATATCATATTCTTCTGCTTCGCCATTCTAACTAGCTTGTAGCCCCAGCCCCCAAAGTGCATAGGGATGTCAGTTTGCAACCATCTGTTAGCCTCTGTCATTAAGACCCTGCTATAAGCATAATCAAACAGTAGATGATCAATACATTCCTCAGCCTGCCCACATAACACACAGCTTGTGTCAGTGATAGTGAGCCCCCATTGAGTTAGTCTGTCCCGTGTTAGCAAATTTTTATGCATAATGAGCCATAGGATGAATGCATGTTTAGGCACATTCCATCGGTTCCAGATTGCTGCAGCTGTGACCAACCTTTCCCGAGGTCCTTTCAACCATATGTAACCAGAATTTGCTGTGTAACAGCCATTCTTTGCATGCATCCATTCCCCATACACATATCCCTCCCTGAACACGTTTCGAACCTTGAGAAGCTGATTCCATTGCCAGCTACTGACCCCTGTTTTCTGGTACTCCCATATGCTAGTCTCTTTTAAGTAGTAGCAATGTAGCCATTTTATCCATAAGTTATCTTTCTTCCTTGATATGTCCCATATCTGTTTACCTTTGCTCGCCAGGTTCCATGTACCACAGTCCTTAATGTCCAAACCTCCCCATTCCTTCTTCATACACACTGTCTCCCATGCAACCAAGGCCCTTATTTTACCCCCAACACCTCTGCCCCACAGGAACCCCCGGCAGATTTGAGCAATTCTCTAATTCTCTTTACTACACTTATGGGGAGTATAAACATGGAACCCCAATAGTTATGCACTGCCATTAGGACAGAATTAATAAGGCAGCATCTACCCGCATAGGAAAGATGCCTAGAAGTCCAACAGTTAATCCTCTTCACTATTTTGCTTACCAGTGTCTCACAATCAGTCTTACCTAGTAGGGGATATAGGCACACCTAGATACTTCATGGGATAAGATCCTATAGTAAACCCAGTCAGATTCAGTATACTCTGCTTCACTTGGGGGGAGGTGCCCGCAATATATATGTTGGACTTCATCGAGTTGGCTGCGAGCCCAGAGGTTCTCTGAAAGTGCTTCAGGCAATCCATGATCAATGCTATAGATGGCAGATGGGCCTTACAGACAATCAGCAGATCATCAGCAAAGCAAAGACTGACAATATTGAGCTGCTTACATAGAGGGTGGAACTTAAACTCAGCTTGCTTCGATGCCAGCATTAGTTTTCTGGTCAGGTATTCCATGATCAAATAAGGGAGACATGGGGTCACCCTGCCGCAACCCCCTTGCCCCCTTAATCTGACCCTCCAAGTTCCCATTTATGGCTATCTGGTATGTGACAGTGGTAATGCATTCCTGGATCCAAGCCACAAACTTCACAGGGAAGCTGAGATGTTTGAGTAGTTTAAGCAGAAAGTCCCATTCAACGGAGTCATAGGCTTTCCTCAAGTCTATTTTCATCATGCATCGAGCTGACACCTGCCCTCTGTTATACAGCCTTAGTAGTTCTTGACTGAGCATGATATTATGTCCAATTGATCTACCAGGAATAAATGCTCCCTGGTTCGCCTGTACAATTCTGGGCAGAACAGTTCTCAGTCTGGTACATAATAATTTTGAGATACACTTATATACCGTATTGCAGCAAGCTATAGGCCTATAATCCCTTCCACTCCGAGGCTGCTCAACCTTAGGCACAAGAGTAATGGTGGTATAGTTCAGTGGTTTCGGCAGATGCCCTGATTGAAAGTTTTCCATCACAGCAGCCGATAAGTCCTCCCCTACAATTGGCCAGGCTGTTTTGAAGAACTCACTGTTATAGCCATCAGGGCCGGGAGCTTTGTCTTTGTGTATAGAGAACATCGCACTCTTAACCTCATCCTTAGTGAACGGCGCAATGAGGCCGAGCTGGTCCTCGATATTTAATATTGCTCCCTGTTTTATGGCCTCTGTATCAATGTTGTCCAGATTCCTTTTAGCACAGCCCAGGATGCTCTTGTAGTAGGCCACAAAATAGGAGACAATAGCTTGTGGATCCTCCAGTATCAGCCCCTCATCAGTTTCTACTGAGGTTATCCTATTCCTATACACTCTCTGTTTAATGATGCCATGGAAATACTTGGTATTCTTGTCCCCTTCCTTAAGCCAAGTAGCTTTGGCCTTCTGAGCCAAGTACTTTGTGCAAGCCTTACTGATAAATTGGAACTCTTCAGCAGCAGCCTTTTCATGCTCAATTAGCCCGGAGTTCATAGGGTCACTGCTTAATTCCCCTTGGGCAGCTTCAAGCCTTAGTCTAGCCTCCTCTGTTTTATGAACAATATTGGCAAACTATTCATGATTGAGCCTCTTTAGTCAGCCTTGCATTTTCCTCAGTTGTTGCACTAAGTGTCTCCCCTTAGCTGCCTCTAGAGAACCCTTGGTCCAGTTCTCTCCCACCACAGACATAAACTGGGGGCAATCTACCCACATGTTGAAGAACTTGAAATGTCTACTTTTATGAGGGGGGGCCCTACAGCTCTTAAGTAGAATGGGTGTATGATCAGAAATCCCTTCAGGTAGGTAGTGACCTCAATATCCTCATACTGCTGTATCCATGGAAGGTTCCCAAATGCCCAATCAATTCTACTATAAATGCGAGTGTCTACGCTTTGTTTGTTGGACCATGTATAGTGTTGGCCTTTCCTTCTTATCTCTTCCAGTCCACACTCACTGATACAAGATACAAAATTCTCATAATCTGAGGGCTGGACACTTGCACCTCCCAATCTATCGTCACTTGATAGTATATTATTGAAGTCTCCCCAGACAAGCCATGGGGCATCAGAACGGCTCAGCCTCCTGAGTTCTGCCCATAGGTCCTCTCGCTGGGAGCTATTGTTGTGCCCATACACACAGGTCATGAATAGAGCCTCCCGCTGTTTCTCCACTCTAGCATGGATTAGTTGGTCGGTCTGATGAATGACTTGGCAATGAATAAACCCGCTCGGACCTGCATTACCTTCTGCAAACCATGTTTTTTCCAGACATGGTTCAGGAAGCCATTCATTACGGCAAATGGTGGGTTGGAGCCCAGCACATAGCAGAGAAGTGCTGTGTTCCAATATTTGATCTCATCAGCAATGTCATCCATAACTATACGCCCAATTCCATGGTCACCTTCCTTCACCTTTGCTGGTTCAACATAATCAAGCTTCGTCCCAGCATTGCGTAATTTAGAGATGTCAAAGTTAGCCCAGACCGATTGGGGGTTTTCGATTGTCTGTTCAACCTTCTCCGTAGCTACCTGGGTGCTCGTTTGTTCCATTTCCTTTACAGCCCGAGCTAGGATTGCAGCGTCCTTTGGATTTTTCGTATTACTAATAAGATTGCCTATGATTTGAGTAATATTAGTTGTTTCAGACAGATTTAGGGCAGGGGGGGTTCGTGAGTTTGGGCCATCGTCAATCTCCCCGGTAGGCGTTCTCACCACCTCAACAGGTGGCGAAGAATCAGCCACTCGCGCCGGTCTCTTCTTCGCCATAGCACGGCGTCGCCGCCGAGAGAAGAAGATTCCGAGCAATGGAACAGTAACCGATCAATGAAACAGTGTCGCAACCCTGTGTGTGAAAATCAGTCTGTTTTTTGTTCTGCCTTTGTTTTACTATTTTCTTTGATGAGCTCAAATCGTAGTATTAGGCGCGAGGTTGATTTCTTGACATTTTTCTTATTCCCTCGCTGCAACAATTGGAGGATATTGCATTGAAGGCATTTGTTTTGACTACGACAAAAACCTTTTAAGCAGCATGGAAGTTGTGGCTTATTAAGCAAACCTTTACTTTACATATTGTTTATGTATCTGTGCGTGTCTATTTTGAGATTTGTCTGCACATTTCTTTGTGAGAGGGCAGAAGGTAAATTCTGTGGCCTTCTACTTGAGATATTTTTTTGAACTTTTTTCTGTTTCTGACAAATGCTGCTTTTTCTTGTTGGGATTCAGGTCAAATGACTGATGAACTTAGGAACTTCTTGGAACGTAGTCTTCCGAAAGTCAAAGAAGGGAAGAAGCCGAAGTTCAGTCTAGGAGTGGCAGAGCCAAAGCTTGGATCACATATTTTTGAAGTGACAAAAATACCTTGCCAAAGCAATGAGTTTGTTCTCGAGCTTCTTCGAGGTGTCCGCCTGCATTTTGATCGGCTCATCCAGAACTTAAAGGTTGGTAGTTTCTTATCACTTGTTCTAGCTGCACAGAAGTCTCATCTTTAGTTGATTTGATTAATAGATGCATATGTCTATGATTATTTATCTCGAACATGCAACAGTCTGGTGATTTGGAGAAAGCTCAACTTGGTCTTGCCCACAGTTATAGCAGAGCAAAGGTGAAGTTCAATGTCAATCGTGTGGACAACATGGTTATTCAGGCCATTTTCCTTCTTGATACTCTTGATAAAGACATCAATTCATTTTCGATGAGAGTAAGGTTAGTGTTTTTTCTCTCGTTGAACTGTGTTGAATCAGTTTCTGTCCACAATCTTTCTCATAAAAATTCTTCTCAGTGTCATAACTTTTTCGTGTTTACGTTTTATGCAGAGAGTGGTACTCATGGCATTTTCCCGAGTTAGTTAAGATTGTTAACGACAACTATCTATATGCAAAAACTGCAAAATATGTCGAGAACAAATCAACACTATCAGAGGACAAATTATCTGGTTTGATCGACATAGTTGGCGATGAAGATAAAGCAAAGGAGATTATTGAAGCTGCCAAGGCTTCTATGGGTATTTCTATCTACGTTTTCTTGTACACCTGCTGTTGTAGCACCTTTATTGAGTTATCCTTCACTCTTTCTGTTCCCAGGGCAAGACTTGTCAGAGATCGACTTGATTAACGTCAAGCAATTTGCCCAAAGAGTGATGGACCTTGCTGAATACAGGAAGAAGCTCTATGATTACCTTGTTGCCAAGATGAACGACATAGCACCTAATTTGGCTGCATTGATCGGTGAAGTTGTTGGTGCTCGCTTGATTTCTCATGCTGGCAGTCTCACTAACTTGGCAAAGTGTCCCTCTTCAACTCTTCAGATTCTTGGTGCTGAGAAAGCTCTATTTAGGTACTTTTAACTATGATATCGTGACTTATGATTCCCTTAAATGGTTTTGTTGACACTAATCTGTCCTCAGAGCTCTGAAAACCCGAGGAAACACTCCAAAGTATGGTATCATCTTCCATTCTTCCTTCATTGGTCGTGCATCGGCGAAAAACAAAGGTCGTATGGCTCGCTATCTGGCAAACAAGTGCTCTATTGCAACTCGTATTGACTGTTTCTTAGGTAACTGTGACTTCACTCTATAGAAATATACAACTCGTTATCGGGCAAACAAGTGTTCTATTATACATTTATTGCAGATCAGAACACAACTGCTTATGGAGAAAAGCTCAGGGAACAAGTTGAGGAGCGACTCGATTTTTACGATAAAGGAGTTGCTCCCCGTAAGAACATAGATGTGATGAAGTCCGCACTGGAAACTGTTGAAGGCAAAGGTTTGTCCATTTTTGAACGGTTTGTATGTGATTTATGGCAGATTCATCCATATTTTTACGGGTCACTGAATCATGACAGATGATAAACCTACTTCTGCTGCAAATGGAGATGCGGAAGTTCTTAAATCTGAGAAGAAGAAAAAGAAAGAGAAGCGAAAACTGGAGAAAGAAGCAGCGGCAGAGGAGAAGAACGTTGAAGATGGAACTGCAAAAAAGAAGAAAAAGAAGTCGAAGAGTAAAGACGATGAAGAAGATTACGAAGATGCTGCGCCATTAGTTGCCAGTGAGGGCAAAAAGAAGAAGAAGAAGTCGAAGAGCGATGAGTAAACTAATTTCATATGTGGCCTTTATACTTTTTCAGACTCAATATTATGTTTTTAATCATTTCATTTCAGTAGGACGGGTATCGATGCTTTGTTAAGTTCACTCGGAATTTGTGAGATTTTGTTTCCGTTACCTTCTAAATCAGTTTTTCTATTTATGATTGCTTTTCTAAATTCTTGAAAATTCTATGGAGTTGATATTTGCTATCATAAAGACATAGTTGGAGTTGACATCGATTTATGATTTACTTTTTCTTATCTTGTCCTATAAAGTGTTTATATGTATATTGACAATCTGAATATTAGAGAGCTTTTCCTATTCAGTTGTTTCAAATATGATCTTACAAAACATAATAAACTAATCCACAATGTAAAAATTACATTAATTATTTTAGTTGATATTATGTTACATTCTAATAAAATAATCACAATACTTCTCCGATTGCCTACTCCTAACCAATGTTTTAAAATGCGTGTTGCGTACTGCATCGCGTTTTGGTTCCAATAGCGCGTAGCGTAAATAGCGTAGCGTATTGCGTGAGTATTTCAAGCAAGTCGAGTTTAATAAAAAAGATAACATCTATACTATTTATGGTCTCATTTTCACAATTTATAAGTATATTTATAAAATTAAACACACATGTATTTACATTATGTAGTGTTATCTTCCCATTAACTAATTAAAAATAATTTAAATATCAAAATATATAAGATATATATGTCATTTTGATCGTTATGAAATAATAAATAAATTAGATGTGGTTATTTATCATTATACATAACTCACATCAAGTAAAGACGATTCCTAATTTAATGGGAATATATAATAAAATTTAAAACTAAATAAAAAATAAAGAGTTTTATTACTGAAGTTTTGCCTCGGCTGGCCACTTGCTTCTTTTCAATTTCGTCTCGAAAAGTCCACACATCACATCACTATCACCTATTTTGAAACAAATAAAAATATTAAAAAAAGAAAAAAAGGTAACGCTTTATTTATTACGCCTTGTAGCGTTTTGACGAAAAAAGTCGCGATAGCGCGTCTCGAAGCGCGCGATCCGACGCTTTTTAAAACACTGCTCCTAATTCAATAATCAACCTTACTCCACACTAGGGTTGGCAATGGGGCGGGGATTCCCCGTCCCCGCGGGAATCCGCCCCGAACGGAGCGGGGAATCCCCTAGATTTTATCCCCGCGGGGCGGGGACGGGGAATGATTTTTCCCCGTGGGGATCCCCGCCCCATCCCCGAATCTTTTTTTTCTATATTATAATATATATAATATTAAATTATAATTTAAATAATAGTAAAATAATATTAAATATAGATTAAATAATATTAAATTAATACAAATAATATATAAATATTAATTTATATAATATTTAAAACAAAAATATGTTCAAATTTATATATTATATTAAGAATATTATTTTTCAAAAAAAATTAAGAGGCGGAGAATCCCTGCCCCGCGTGGATCCCCGCGGGGACGGGGATGATTTCATCCCTGAATGCATCGCGGGGACGGGGATTAGATCCCCGCCCCCGCCCCGCCTCATTGCCATCCCTACTCCACACCAAGTTTTGAAACCGGGTTTTCGAACCGGACCGAAAGTTTTAGTGGTTTACGGTTTAGTGTTTTATCGCTATAAAACCGGAATCAAACCGGAGTAAAACCGGCATCTTAACTATAATAAATGTATATTTTATAAATGAGTCAATCAAATAATATAGAAAATATACATATTTTTATGAACTTTTTTCCAAATTATAATTTATAATATTATAGGGAACAATTAAATAAAGTAAATTGTGTTTGTGATTAAAAATTAATTCTACCATGGGATGTAAAAGTATTAACTCTATCAATTTGGGGTTAAAATTAATTAGAAGTAAACTATAGGGTAATGAGTTAATTAAAAATACAGTTATAAGGGGGTGTGTAGAAGTCAAACCCAGGCCCAACAAGATATTATTTAACACGTTTACCACTAGACCAACCCATTAGCTTGGTAATTTTATTCTTTTCTCGCTACTTATAGTATTTTCGTTTGTTTTTTTTTTAAAAAAACAAAGACCGAACCGGAACCGAACAGGATTTTCGGCCGGCTCACGGTTTTCCGATCCGAACCCGGCGGTCCGGTCCGGTCTTTAAAACCTTGCTCCACACTTAATCACCAATCTTTTATTTAACAGTCATTCTAAATAATATTCATCTACGTATTTATTTAATATTTCATAAGATTGCGTATAATATATGGAGAAACGAAGAATTCTCGAATTTAGCTAATGAAGCAGATAATCTACACGTGAGGTCAAATTAGACTTTTCAATCTGTTGGCCAACTGTTAACCGCTTCAGTTATACACCTTCTTCACTCCCTTGAGCTCAATATGTGAATCGCATCACCCATGCCAACGAAACACTACACACACACACAGTATATCAGAGTTTATCCATCGTCGTCTTCATCAAAACCCAAGAAGAACGCCATTAAAGCTCTGCTCAAGCAAGAATCAATCCACCAAATCGCTCCACACTCACCATTTTTCCACTTCAATGAAGACGTCAAGAAACTCAAAGAGCTCACTCATCACACTAACGAGCCCATCTCTCTTCGCCAGCCTCATTTCCCTCTCACCATTTTCATCCCCGAGAAAGAACTCGCCCAAAAACCATTCGCACGCCGCCTTTCACCTGCTATTCTTCTCCCTCCTAACCCTTGCCAGTCTCTCCATCGTCTTCCTCCTCGCCCTCCACCCCATAGCCCATAGCTCAATTCCATGCTCAGCCGTAGTCTCACCTTCTTCGCCATCATCCCCAATTCTATTCACATCTCTCTCATCCACCATGAACGAGAAAGAGCCCACCTTTTCGATGGTCCCATTGCCAGCTCAAGGAGTGGCTTCGAGCCTTCGACTCTCCCCAGAGGTGAGTGATTTTTGGAAGCAGCCCAGCGATGAGAACTATCGGCCATGCTTGGGTTTCAGCATAGATTATCGAAGGGCCTCGGCGAAGATCTCCAAAGAGAAGAACAAGTTCTTGGTGGTGGTGGTCTCGGGCGGGTTGAATCAGCAGAGGAATCAGATTGTAGACGCCGTTGTTATAGCGAGGATTCTTGAAGCTGCTTTAGTCGTGCCCGTTTTGCAGGTCAATCGCATATGGGGAGACGAAAGGTGGGCTGGAAGGTGTGATGAGAATCTTTGTTTTTTTCTTTCTTCTTCTCTTCTTCTGCTGATTTTGAGGAATTTAATGTGACGACAGCGAATTTTCGGACATATTCGATTTCGACCATTTCAAGAAGGTGCTAAGAGCTGATGTTCGAGTCGTTTCTTCCCTTCCCTCAACCCATTTGGTGTCGAAGCAGTCGGTAGAGAATCAGATGCCTTTTCACGTCAAGCCCGTGTGGATTCGAGCGAGGTTCTTTCGCCTGGTAAGAAAAGAAAAAAACATAAGAACTTTATACGTAATTCTGTATTTTTTCGACTTACCGTAAGCTTTCGTTTTACGAAGCTGAGTGAAGAAGGGCTCCTCATACTAAAAGGGCTCGATTCTAAACTGTCCAAGAATCTCCCGCCCGACCTCCAAAAGCTCCGCTGTAAGGTATTTTTCAAAAAACAAAAAAAAAAAAAAAGTCGATCGATCCTTTCATAGCGATTGTATTATTACCAGGCATATCAAATCCTTACATTTCTCTTCGTCTTAAAGGCTGCATTTCATGCTCTGAGGTTTGCCCCGCAAATTCAGAGCATAGGCAATCGACTGGCCCGAAGAATGTGGATCGAAGGCCCTTACGTGGCAGTCCATTTAAGGCTCGAAAAGGACGTATGGGTCAGGACGGGCTGCCCCACGGGTTTAGGACATCGATACGATGCTGTAATCGACAAAGAGCGAGAATCTAATCCCAACTTCTTAACAGACAAACTGAACGTTTCTAAATCTGCGAGGAGGCTATTGGGCTTGTGCCCTCTCAGCGCCCGAGAAGTAGCAAGGTATGCGAACCGTAAAAAAACCCTAACCATCATTCTCTTCCTCGGTGAATTCTGTACAAAAAAATCAAAACTTTCAGGCTTTTAATGGCATTAGGAGCGCCCCACGACGCCCGTGTGTACATAGCGGGAGGAGAGCCCTTTGGCGGGAACATAGCATTGCTGCCATTGAAGGAGAAGTTTCCAAATATAGTGACTAAGACTTCTCTAGCAAGGGACGATGAGCTCGGTCCTTACGCAGACAAGCCATCGGTCTTAGCAGCCATTGATTATATCGTCTCTCTGAGCAGCGACGTGTTTATGCCCTCGCATGGAGGCAACTTCGGCAGAGCCATGCAGGTAGTATAATTGCGAACGAATATCTCCGAAGAAGAATAAGCGTACACAGTCGTCTTCGTTTGGGCTTTTTTTCGAACACGATGCATGCTTATGATATGAATGTCTTTCTTTGTAGGGTCATCGTGCGTACGTTGGGCATCGGAAGTTCATCAAGCCCAACAAGAGGATGATGCTTCAGCTGTTAGAAGATGGGAGTTTATCGGAGGAAGCTTTTGAGAGAGCCATGAAGAAGCTGCATAAGTATTCAATTGGACAGCCTGAGATGAGGAACAAGAAGATAGATAGGGATGTAATAGCATACCCTGTCCCTGAGTGTATGTGTAGACGCTGATTATTCGCCTGTAGATCTTCTTTCTTGGACTGTTTGATGTCTTAAAGCTTGTTGTTTCTTGTGTTAATGTAATCTGTAGTTCGACCTTGGATTGAATTCTCCTTTTGAGCATGGAAAGGAAATAACAGTTGAAGCCCATGGTAAATCGTCTTATTACAGTCTTATCCGTTTTAAGCGTGAAGTACCCTAAACTAAACCTCAGTATATACTCTAAAACCCCGGCGCAAACGACGACAGAGAACCCATCAGAAATGCAATCTCTTCTCCAAACGACGGTGTTGACGGCGTTTCTTCATATTCCGTCGAGGCCATCGCCGAAGCTCGGCAAGCCCTCGTGCTTCAAGCCCCACAAGCTAACCGTACGGTCGAGCTACGCTTCCGATGAGTACCCAGTCGGCGACGACGACGAGGCTTTCCTGGCGAACTTCGGGCCGAAGGAGAAGGAATCGGAGGACGAAGCGCGGCGGCGCAATTGGATCGAACGCGGATGGGCGCCGTGGGAGGAAATCCTCACGGCAGAAGCAGATTTTGCGAGGAAATCGCTGAACGAAGGCGAAGAAGTGCCTCTTCAGAACCCTGAAGCTATAGAAGCTTTTCGAATGCTCAGTCCCAAGTATAGAAAGGAGAAGATTAAGGAAATGGGATTGACGGAAGATGAGTACTACGCAAAGCAGTTTGAGATTAAGGGCGAAATTCCCCAGCCGTTGGAGACCGAGTGGAGTGGGCCTATGGTGTTGGCTATGGTCCCACCTAGGGATTGGCCGCCGAGGGGTTGGGAAGTGAATAGGGAGGAATTGGAGTTCATGAGAGGGGCGCATAGAATCTATGGTGGGAAAAGGGTTGATTTTGAGAGCTTGGAGGAGAGTGTTGTTGATGAGACGAAGGAGAATGGGGAGCTGTGTGTGGAGAGGTATAATGTGTTCTTGAAGCAGTACAATGAGTGGGTTGAAGCTAACAGAGATAGGTTGGAGGAGGATTCGTATAAGGTGAGTTTGATCTTGAATGTTGGGTAAAAACCCCACATTTTTATGTGTTTTCCCGAGGAACTACACTATGTATTGGAAACTAAGTTCAAGTTGTGTGAATCTGTGTTAGCTCGACCAAGATTATTACCCGGGCAGGAGAAAGAGGGGAAAGGATTACAAGAAGGAGATGGTAAGTTTAAATGGCTTATTAGGTTGTCTTTTCTGAACAAATGAACTGAATTTTCCTTGTGGTTTCATGCAGTATGAACTTCCATATTATTACCCGGGTCAAGTAAGTTCGTGTCTAAATGCTCTTTTTCTTTCTTCAACTATTTGTTATAATCGATGTATCTATCGACTTGCAATGTAGAATTGATCTTTATTACACTTTCGATTCTTGAGTCTATGGTTTCTTCCTTTAGATATGCGCAGGTAAAGTAACTGGCGTACATCTCTATCAAGGAGCTTTCGTTGACATTGGAGGTGTCCACGATGGGTAAACATATGCTTTTAGTTCCCATCTTAGTATATCATACAGATATGATTGTTCATATTAATGCTTTCATTGCCTGATAAGTTCTCATCTCCATGTCTGAGAAATGAGTTTCCTATTTACTGTAATAAATTCGATCACATTTCAGGTGGGTTCCGATCAAGCGCAACGATTGGTATTGGATTCGCCATCACATCAAAGTTGGCATGCATGTCATGGTTGAAATCTTGGTAGGCCATTACTACAAGTGATAAAATTCTATGTATTGCCTCTGTGTCCAAGATTATTTATCTGTTCCTCGTATAAAAATGACAGTAAATAGTTTTCAATTGAGGGAATGATACGAGAGAATTGTCGCCAGTCTTCGTCTTGAATATCTAGTTTTTGCTGATCAATTCTTGTAAGCATAAAACTATTACTCGGGCATTTTATATTTAATGAACGATCTTCCTTTCATTTGCAGGCAAAGAGGGATCCCTATCGCTATCGATTTCCCATAGAGATGCGCTTCGTGTATCCCAATATCGATCATCTAATGTGAGGCTAATTATTTTTCCATTCCACGTTTCCTTCAAAGATTGCCTGCATAATTTAACCAGTTTTCCCCCGGATACTTTTATGTGATTCATGCAGCTTCAATAAGTTCGATTATCCACCGATCTTTCACCGCGACGAGGATACTAATCCTGATGAACTACGAGTGAGTAAAACTTATTTCCGTGGGCAAATCGAGATTTAAAATGTCTTTTCTCCCTAAACCTTAAATCCTAACCTTAAACGCACTGCTTTCTTTGCCTTTGTAGCGTGATTGTGGAAGACCTCCCATACCTAGAAAAGATCCTGGGATCAAATGGGAAGAGGAACCCTTATTATCGAATCATCCATACGTCGATAAGGTTCTTGTCTGAAGGGATACGTAACTAATATCCTCGTCTTTTTATTCGACAGCCAAGAACTTAAAAATGTCTTCTTTTTTATCCGCGGTTTGCGTACAGCTCTGGCAGATACACAACGCCGAACAAATGATATTGGACGACGTGGAGATAAATCCCAACAAGTACAAGGGCAAGAAATTATCGGAATTGTCCGACGACGAGGAGATCAACGAAGAAAACAGAGTCGAACATGGAAAAGCTTATTACAAGAAAGCGCTGGTTCCCAAATTGACTTTGGTAGTCCTCTTTCTTGGTCTTCAACTGTAATAGAAGATTCGATTCGATTCTTAAACAGTTGCTTGTGATTGCAGAGACTAAGCGTGAAAGAGCTCGACTTGGAATCTGCACTTGCCGAGCGTCAGGTTTGCAAACCGCTCGATTCGATGTTTGCTGTCAGCAGTTTCCTTACGAGCTTTCCTCTGTTTTCCTATGCTCTGTTTGGTTCGTTTCTGTGCAGCTTCATAATAAACTAAGAAAAGAAGCTGCAGAAAGAGGGGAGACGTACAAAATCACGAAGCTCAAGCGGAACGAAGAAATGGACGAGTACGATTTGATTCACTGGCGCAGATCCTTCGAAGAAAGAGAAGCTCTACTTCGCGACATAAGCTGGTAATTCCCGCAACCCTTTTTATAACTTCTTACAGAATCGGTCAGACAATTTCGCATTCGTGAGAATACCATTTTTTCGTCCAAAATGTATGGAGTATGAGCGTTTTTGGTCTATCATGATCATGTCTCTTTTGGTCCCCAATGTTACCGATTTGTGCAGTTGGTCATTGTTAATTTAACTGCCAGTCTTGACGGAATTTACGACTCGGGCCAAAGAACGTGGGATCAAAACGGCCCGTGGATTCCTTAAAAAACCAACGGTTAAATTGACCGTTGAAACAAAACTGCACAAAATCGATAACATTAAGAGCTAAAAGTGGCATCTCAGAACACGGGAACAAACAACGTCCATACCTCAAAATCGGGTCAGATACTTTCGTATTCGGGAGAAGACCGTTTTTTGTCCCCAATGTTTGGGGTATGAGCTTTTTGGGTCCTCCACGTTTCAAAATCCCACTTCTAGTTCCACAACATTATCGACTGTATGATGTTTTGGTCTCAGATTAATTTAACCATTAGTTTTGACGGAATTTGTGGACCAGACCAGCTCGAGTTTCTGCAAGCTGGACCAAAACGGCATGTAAACTCGGCCGAAACCAACAGTTAAATTAATCGAGAGACCAAAACGATACAAAATTGATAACAATACTAAAAGAAGCATCTCAAAACATGAAAGACGAAAAAAAAAAGGCTCATACCCCAAACATTCAGAACCAAAAACGGCATTCGTTCTTTAAATTTTTTTTACCCCCGTACAACTAGGGCTGTTCACGGTATAAACCGAACCGAACCGAAAATTCGGTTACTGAATTTTCAGTTTTTTTATTTTAATAACCGAAACGAACCGAAATTAATCGGTTCGGTTTCGGTTAAAACCGAATTTTTCGGTTCGATTTCGGTTACTGACCGAAAAACCGAAATTAAAAAAAAATTAAATTTTGGGGAAAAAATAAAATTTTAATACCAAAACCGAATTAAGTTATTTATATATATATTAATTAATTTATTAAATATATATATAAATATTGGGGAAAATAATATTTTAATACCCAAATCGAATTAATTTATATATATTAATTAATTTATTAAATATATATTACTTAATTTATTAAATTTCGGTTTTTTCGGTTTTTATTCGGTTAACAGAATTACCGAACCGAAAAAACCGAAATTTTCAGTTTTTCATTTTTAAGAACACCGTATTTTCGGTTCGGTAATTCGGTTAACCCGACTTTTGAACACCCCTACGTACAACTGCAGTCGCCAGGCTCTGGGACTTCCTTTGGAAGAGCTTGGAAGGTACGTGGACCCGAGCTTCTTCGGAAAGGACCAATACGACCCCGAGAGCGCACTGTACCGCTACGACTACTGGGGAGAGCCGAAGAACTCTGAGCTTAGCAAGCAAGAAAGGGTGACGGACGCACACAACAAGTCTATAGTGGGCAAAGGCACTGTTTGGTACGACATGTCCTACGAGGATGCCATCGAGCAACAAATGGATAGGGAGGCTCGGGGAATCAAGCCGAAAGAGTACGACGATGAAGACGAAGATTCTGACGACGACGGTGACGATGATGAGTACAACGAGTATCTTTACAGCATTTTGGGATCGTCGGGCTCTAATCTCTCGAGCCAGCCTCATGTTAACGGTACGGAATCTTTGAGGTTATCCGATGAAGGCATGTTTGAGTCTGATTAAGTTTGGAGTTTGGGAGAGATGAGTTTTTTGTTAGATTTGCGTTCTTGCAGATAATGAAAGTTAAAGAGTCGCCATCATAAATTCAGATTAAGTTTTGTTTGAGGTGAATTTGAAGTCCAACGTCGGACCTCGGAACTAATCTCATAGTGTATGTATCAACATGTTCATAAAGACGACATGTAATATAATCAATCTTTGCTATCAGAAATCTAGAAAATGGATAATAGTCATAACTTGGGTGACGTTACATTTTAAAATGTATTGCTGAATCTTCTGGTTCATTGTATGCGTGATTAACAAGTTTCACACAAAAAAGAATTCATCAATCCCATATTGCACGTTTCAATTTTTTGTTGTTAATTCAACAAATCTTTTCTTTCTATTAATGTCTCTCTTTTTCCACATTGTCCCATGGACGATGCTTACCACTTCACTTCTATCGTAAGGTACTCTTTTCAGACTGCTCAAGGTCTTAATCTGTAACAAAGGGCACAGAAAATACAAATTTATTTTTTTTCAATTTAAATTAAACAATGACTTACGAAAGGAAGATCACAGAGAACTTAAGCACCTTGGAGCTGAAAACCCTCATAGCTGCTGTGTTTCTCAGCTGCTTAGCAATGGCCTTCACGCTCGGAGGCTATTTCAAGCCATTCCATTATTACACCGTCGACAATCGTCGTAAGTCCCACCATCTTCATCCACCGCCATCATATTATCATTACACCATTTTTCTTATTTATTTTAATTTCATCAGATTACGACACGGAAAAGATCGTCAAACCGCCGATCATCCGCAACTTCTCCAACGCAAGATCCGACGGCTACGACATAACCGGCGACGTAAGAATCGACGGCAATAAATCCGCAATCTCAATTATAGCGTACGACGGTAATAACACGAACGTCGCTTTTTGGACAACAAAGGCCTACGCGAGAAAGGAAGATTGGACCGCAATGGGACGCACCACGGAGTTCGAGGTAAGCCTCCGTTCTCGGGACGACCTTCCGAAGTGCGAGAAATTTCTCGAAAATAACGACGTCCCGGGCGTGATTTTTTCGACGGGAGGGTACGCCGGGAACCACTTCCACGCGTTTGCCGACGTGCTGATTCCCCTCTTCCTGACGGCTCGGGATTTCGGGCGCGAGGTCGTTTTTCTCGTCGTGGATATGTATCCGGACTGGACCGACAAGTACAAGAAAGCGCTCGATGGGCTGTCGAGATACGACGTCTACGATATCGACAAGGTTTGTTGTTTCCTTTAGGATGTGTTTGGATCGACAAATCACTGAGGAAAACAAAACTAGATTGAAAACGATTTCCACTAACGTTTATGCCATTTTCACCATTTGGTGAGGAAGTCTGTTTACCAAGGTTTTTGCTTTAAACTTAATTGAGTTTTTTTGTCTTTCTTACTTTTGGCTAGTCAACCAACGGCATTGGGGTGGCAATTTATGTCATGAGTTCCACTCCACCAAATCACTGAAAATACCTTTTTTTTTTCTCTAATCTAAATATTCCGGTTTTTTTTCTACAACGTATCCCCACTCAACTAGCGATGGGCTTACGCCCACCGGCACACTCCGGGGACGAGACTAGATCTCCATGGGCTAGGTAAACAGGTCACCAATTGAATATCCCAATTCAATTGGTGAAAATTTACGCTCCGAAGATAATATTAATCTCTAGGAATTATGTGATCTCAAATTCATATAATACAGAAATCATGCGGTTTTAACGTATGAGTTAAGATGAAATACCATCCCTAAACCATTAGGCCAACTCAAGGAAGAAAAAAGGGACTATTTATGATAAACCCATAAATCAACCTCAATTATTCAAGCTATGATTATTTCTCCCCTCATTATAGGAAAAGAAAGTATTATGCTTCAAGAGACTCATCGTGGGCCTCAACGCCCACCAGAAAAGGGAGCTAAGCATCGACCCATCTCAGCCACCTCACTACACCGCCCGAGACTTCATCAAATTCCTCAGACAAGCTCATTCCCTTCCCAGAAACTCCCTCGACGACGACGGCGCCGGCAAAACACCGCCACAGCCATGGCGGCGGCGTCGGAGGCCTCGGATGATCATCATATGGAGGAGACGAACCCGCCTCCTACTGAACCGCGGCTCGGTCCTAAATCTGGCTCGAACACTAGGGTTCGACGCCGTCCTTAGGAAGATGGTGTGGAACACGACGGAGGACGCCGTGGTGGTCAACGATTTCGACGCCATGGTCGGCGTTCACGGCGCCGGGCTGACGAACATGGTCTTCCTCCCCGAGGGGGCGGTGGTGGTGCAGATTACGCCGTTTGGGCTGGAGGAGATGGCTAGGAGCTGCTTCGAGGGGCCGGCGGCGGATATGGGGCTGAGGTATTTGGAGTATAGGGTTGGTTTGAATGAGAGCTCTTTGCTCGGAAAGTATGGGGTCGGGGACGGCTCCGGCGAGTACGGCGATCCAACGGCGGTGATGAAGAAGGGTTTCGATGGGTTTAAGTCTGTTTACTTGGATCGTCAGGATATTAGTCTTGATTTGAGGAGGTTTCGTGGGACTCTTTTGCAGGCTTTGGCTTTGATTCGTGGTTAGGAGAGAGAAAAGTTTGATGGAGTTTGTGTTTTGGATTTTTTTTTCTTGAAAACTTAAATGAGTTATATCTCAAAGGTCGGTTGACAAAAATTTTGGGTTCCATTTTAATATTTTAATATATTATGAATAAATCATGATTCATCTAGGGGTGAAAAACGAGCCGAGCCCGAACATGGCCCAGCTCGAGCTCGGCTCGATTAAGCTTTATTGGGCTCGAGCTCGATTCGGTTAAATACATTAAAGCTTGGCTGGGCTTGATAAGCTCGGTAAGCTGGGGTATTTGAACTCGAATTCGGACTCGAGCTCGAATTCGATATGTATTATTAAATAAAATACGTATTTTAATTATTTAAAATATTAAAATATTTAAATTATCCGCTCGATAAGAGCCCGACGAGCTTCGAGCCCAGTTATGATAGGCTCGAAGCTCGGCTCGATTACTAACAAGCCAGCTCGAGCTCGGCTCGAGCTCGATTTTGACCAAGCTCGAATTAAGCTTTGACCGAACTGCTCGCGAGCAGCTCGGCTCGTTTACACCCCTAGATTCATCACAATTAATCATCAAAATATATGATGATTCATTGTGATGAATCATCAAAATTAAATCATGATTCATCACAATGAATAATCAAAATTGTATGATTAAATGAGATGTTTTTGGAATATTAATGACTATGAATTTATGATAAGATGATGTGTATAAAAAGATTGTATTTTTGTATGAGTTGTATAGATTACTAAATAGTATTTTAGTGTAAGATTTTAGTATAAGGTGTTTTGCGTTACATTGTAAAGATATTAAAAAGTATAGAAATTATATTACCTCCCTCTAAATTCTCTTCTTATATTATTATCAAAATAATCATAATATATATAAAATAATCTTAATATAATATAAATCATAATAAATATTTCATAGCACGTTATCAGCACGATCACGCTCCATTGTCAAGATCAACCTCCGCCGTAGAGATCAACTTCCACCTTCGACGTCTTTCGAAGTTCTTCAATTTGGTCAAGGATGTTGCTCTATCTGATGCTTGGAGAATATTTGCTTATGTGTATTATTATTACGTGAGCACTTATTTTGATGTTGGTAATGTTTTTCATAAGTTTTTTTTTTTTCAAAAGAAGATACTAAAGAAGAAACTAACGAGGATATTAAAGAAGAGTAGTAATGACCTCTTTTAATATTTTGTTGTGTCTTTTTATTGTTTTGTATTTTATAGTAATATGACGAACTTGGCAAGCCTCGAATTTGTTGCACTTGATATCAACGACAAGAACTATTTATCTTGTGCACTAGATGCCGAAATCCACCTGAAAAAGGTTTAGGTGACACCATCGTCGCTGCGAAAACCACAAGAAATCAGGACGCATACGCAACCGACGTCAGTGGCACAACAATATCCACCACTCCTCAGGATAAGGGAAAAGCCTTGATATTTCTTCGCCACCACATTCATGAAAGTTTGAAAACTAAATACTTAAACGAAAAAGGATTCGGCTGAGTTGTGGAAAAGTTTGAAAGAACTATACGACCACCTAACAACTGTTATCCTGCCGAGAGCAAGGTACGAGAGAATAAATTTACGACTGCAAGATTTTAAATCGGTGAATGAATATAACTATGCAGTTCATAGAATGTAGTGTTACAATAACAATATCGTGAAAGACAATCTAAAAGGTATGCAAAACTAATATATGTTCTATTGTTGGCTGAACAAAACAACGAACTGCTGATGAAAAACCATGAATCCCGACCAACTGGTGCGGCTGCGCTCCCTGAAGCGAATGCAGTAAGAGGAAATGATAATAATCGAGTTAACGGTCGTGGACGTGGACGTGGACGTAGCGGATATCGCCGTTGCGGACGCGGCCGTGGTCAAGGCCGAGGTCATGGCCGAGGATACTATGGTGGTGGTTATCATCACTTCCGTGGTGGTTATCATAACAATCGTGGTGGTCATCAAAATCTTCCCCAGAAGAGGAAAAGCAATGATAATAAAGATGAGAAGAGGCATATTAACAAAAGGATAACGATGAACGATGCTATCGTTGCGGTGGTCTGGGCCATTGGTCGAAAACTTGTTGCATGGCCAAGCATCTTGTTGAGTTATATCAACAAGCTCAAAAGGGAAAAAAGATTGAGGCAAATTTTGTTCAAGGTGACATTGCATCTACTTCTGGTGACGATAAAAATAATACGTATTTGGAGGCTGCAGATTTTGTCGCAGATGAGTAATAATGTGCTATAATGTTTTCTATGTTATATATTTTACTATTGCGTGTTTATGTGTTTGAGGTTGTTTAAACTTATATGTGTGCTTGTAATATATCATTTTGTTTCTTAAATAAATATTGAAGATTATGATATGTTTATAGGAAAAGGATATTTATCTGATGGATATGAGAATGTACAATGGAGAATTACGTCTTGCAGACTGTGCAACGACTCATACGATTATGAAGAAATACTTTGATCATCTCGATATGAAAGAAGCTAGTGTTCTCACTATATCGGGTAGCGCAAATGTAATTAAAGGCTCCGGAAGAGCTAATATCTTATTACCCAGAGGAAACAAATTGGTTATTAAAAGTGTCTCTCATGAGTCACAAAGAAATCTGTTAAGCTTTAAAACTATTCGAAATAATGGATATCAAGTTGAGACAGCGGTAAATGGAGGTGTTGAACATTTATACACCACAAAGGCAATTACGAATGATAAAAGAATTGTGTAAATATTACCTTCATTCGAGTCTGGGTTGTATTATACATATCTGAGAACAATTGAATCGTATGTTAACCAGAAGTTTACTGATGACAGTATATTCAAAGTTTGGCCCGGTTGGGCCATCCCGGTTCAACTATTGCGAAGAAAATTGAAAATTCACGTGGACATTCGATAAAGAACCAGTGGATTTTTCAACCTAATGAATTAGCATGTGCTGTTTGCTCTAGAGGGAAGTTAAATTCGGCCATCACAAATGAAAGTAAAGAATGAATCTATTGTATTTTTATAACGTATACAGGGTGATATTTGTGGGCCGATACATTCATCATGTAGACCATTTAAATATTTTATGGTGTTAATTGATGCTTCAAGTAGATGGTCCCATGTATGTTTATTATCCACGAGGAACGTGGCATTGCGAGATTACTTGCTCAGTTGATTCGTTTAAGAGCAATTTTCCAGATTATCCGATAAAGAAAATACGCCTTGATAATGCTGGTGAATTTACCTCAAAGGCATTTAATGATTATTGTATGTCTATCGGAATTGATGTTGAACATCTCGTGCCACATGTTCATACACAAAACGATCTTGCTGAATCATTAACTAAACGCCTGCAATTAATTGCAAGACCATTATTAATGAAAGCGAATCTTCCCTCGTCGTTTTGGGGAGATGCAAATTACATGCAGCAACACTAATTCACATCAGGCCAACAAGTTACCGTGATATCTCCTCGTTGCAAATGGTTTATGGTCATGAACTAGATATTTCCCACTAAGAATCTTTGGATATGCGGTATATGTTCCAGTTGCGTCACCACAACACAAAGATGGAACCTTAAAGGAGGTTTGGAATATATGTCGGATTTGAATCTCCATCGATAATAAAATATTTAGAACCTTTAACGGGAGATACGGCTACATTTGCCGATTGTCACTTTGACGTAACAAATTTCCAACATTAGGGGAGAAAAGAAACATCTGGAAAGGAATATTAGTTGGAATCGCTAAATCATTATGATCCTCGAATGAAAGAATGTGAACTAGAAGTTCAGAAGATACAAAGCTTACGAACCAATTGCCAGACAGCTTTACTGACCCAAAAGAGTGACTAAGTCACATATATCAGCTGTTAATGCTCCTGCACAAATTGATGTTCATGCAGAACATAATATTGACCCTAAGCGACAGCTAAAACGTGGTAGGCCCTCGGGTTCCAAAGATAAAAATTCTCGAAAAAAGAAAAGGAGCAAATAATAAGAATGGTCCAATCGAGGATTTATCGACTAGAGAAGAGTCGATGGTCTTAAATGATGATAAGAATGAAACTCAGGTACCTGAAGAAATTGAAAACAATGATAATGAAGAGATCTCGATCAATTACGCACAGAATGGAATTAGATGGAACCAAGATAAAGTCAACGTTGACGATGAATTCTCATTTAACGTAGCACTACATGAAATGAATGAGACGAATGAGAATGAGGATCATGATCCAAAGTGTGTAAAAGAATGCAGACAACAAAAAGATTGGCCAAAATGGAAAGATGAATCGAAGCAGAATTAAAATCACTTGATAAACGAAAAGTTTTCGGACCTGTAGTCCGCATACAAGAAAATGTAAAGCCGGTTGGATTTAAGTGGGTTTTATTAGAAAGAGAAATGAAAATGGAGAACTTGTAACATATAAAGCACGACTTGTTGCACAAGGTTTCTCGCAGAGACCTGGTATTGATTATAAGGAGACGTATTCTCCTGTAGTGGACGCAACTACTTTTCGTTATGTAATTAATCTGGCAGTACGTGAAGGACTCAATATGCATCTAATGGATGTTGTCACTGCTTATCTATATGGCTCACTTGACAGTGACATTTATATGAAGCTTCCGGAAGGATTTCAGCCGCCTGAAAATTCAGGGCCGCGAGTACTCAATTAAGTTAAATCGCTTTATGGATTGAAGCAATCCAGTTGTATGTGGTATAATCGCCTAACTGAATATTTATTGAAATAGGGCTATAAAAATGACAAATTTGCCCTTGTATATTTATGAGGAGATGTGAAAATGAGTTCATGATTATGGCAGTATATGTCGACGATGTGAATATAGTCGGAACTCCTGAAGAGTTATCGAAAGTGGTTAATTGTTTGAAAAAGAAGTTCGAAATGAAAGATCTCGGTAAAACGAAATATTGTCTCGGACTACAAATTGAATCTTTAAAGAATGTGATATTTGTACATCAAGAAATATATACGGAAAAAGGTGTTGAAAAGGTTTTACATGGACAAAGCACATCCACTGGATACTCCGATGGTTGTCCGTTCGTTAGACGTGAATAAAGATCCGTTCAGACCACGTGAAAATGATGAAGAGTTACTTGGTCATGAAGTACCATATCTTAGCGCTGTCTGAGCGCTAATGTATCTTACGAGTCATATGCGACCTGATGTAGCATTTGCAGTAAATTTAGTGGGAATATACAGTTCTTCGCCGACTCGTAGACCTTAGAACGGGGTTAAACGAATATTTCGATACCTTTAAGGAACACCTGATATGGCCTATGGGATTGTTCTACTCTAATGAGATGAAAGCAAATTTAATTGGGTATGCGGATGCTGGATTCTTATCCGACCCACATAATGCACGATCGCAAACGGGTTATTTATTTACGTATGGTGGAACTGCTATTTCGTGGCGGTCAGTTAAACAAAGTTTAATTGCCACTTCATCTAATCACGCTGAAATACTAGCATTCATGAAGCTAGCAGAGAATGTGTCTGTTGCTATCGATTATTCAGCATACAACAAACTTGTGGATTATTATTGAAAAATTACTTACGACGACATTATATGACGATAATGCGGCATGCATTGCCCAATAAAAGGAGCGATATATCAAAGGTGATAGAACAAAATATATATTGTAACGCCCCTTCTTTCTATTTCCTTATTTGCGCAGTTATTCAACTTTTCTCTTAAAATTTTTCGCTTTTCTCTTGAACATATACGAGAGCGTACATCTGGTACATTCCTTTTCATACGTTATTACTATCACATGTAAATATTTTCGTATCGTACAAAAATTATTAGTGTTCCTTAACTATATCCATACGATGAACTCCGGGGAGTAGGATGGAGCGCAGCTGACCGACCTTGAAGCCATGCTTTATGCGCTCTAAGTCGCCTGTTTAATATCTACAAAACTGTGGAACTAACTCACTGAGTATGATTGCAACATGTTATTCCATGATAAATAATAATAAAACTGTATACCACTCATCTACTTCCAATCAACATTCACGTAAACCTTTCTGTAATGTAAGCATCATTCAAAATTCGGTTAAAACGATTAATAAACTGTAAGAAATAATTCAATTCCTTTCCATGAACATTCAAGTAAATAATTCTCATATATTACTCTGTCATATAATCCGCCCATAAAATCATATAATTATTGTTCATAAATCATTATTCACAATTTCAAAAAATCATCGCTCATAAGAAATCATATAACCATCATTCGAAATCAGTAGACCAATCACATAACTAAGGCGGTAACAAATAAACAATTCTTTTTCCATAAACGTTCACGTAAATAATTCAGTCATATAATATTCCATCGTTCATATAATTCGTAGATCTGATATAATAAATAACACTGTAATCAATAATCAATTCCTTTCCATCTCCGTAACATTCCAACCATATGACCATTCCGTTCCATAATTGTCAATGTTCGCATTGACTTTTCCATAGCATATATTGTCTCACTTTTGACTGTAATTCAATCACGAAATCACATAATCCATGTACATTAAACATTTTGATCACATAACCATTGTCCGTAAGATCCATAGATCGTATACAATTCTATATGCTCGTGTACACTTGATACTCCCATTATGAACAGGCTAGATTTGTACTACTGACCCCGTAGGGACCCATGCATGGGACTCTGTAACCATAGATATATTTTTATATGCATGTACAGGACTCTGTAAACCCCCAATTTGTTGGGTATATATCCCCCGGTTTGTAGGGATGTAACCGTAGAATGTAGTCCGAAGCCGTAGCAATCATAACGGTTTCTCCTTCCGTTTCATGTATGAATGCGGTACTATACATGCAGTTTTGTATGAAACATATATCATAAATCCATTGAATAACATAAGTCACTTAAAGGCACATTATAACCATACCATTCAAATCACATATATCACGTAAAACCGCATTGTAGCCATACCGTTCAAGTCACATATCACATAAAATCACGTTACATCCGTACCATTCAAATCACGCCATATAGCATAAAATCACGTTTTAACCATACAGTTCCAATCAATTCCATATAGAACACAAATCACAAAGTCATAAATCATTCAATTAGTCGTTACTCCTTTCGTGTTTACATGTATACAATGCTATACTGACATCTTTATTTCACATAATACACATAGAAAGAACATTCGACTAATCATAACAATTTCTCCGTACTTTATTACATATATGCACATCCTATGTCTTTAACCTTGTATACATATATTCCATATAATATCATTCGCGTTTATCACATAGCTACCCTTTATAACAACATTGATCCCATCAACTTCATATAACACTTATGATATAATTATAAATTAATAACTCATACAAAGCATATATAAAACGGAACACATGTTGCATATCATACTCACAAATTCAGCTTAAAGCTCGTGCGTCACTCGACTTTGTCCTTTCCTTTTTCAGATTCTTCACCCTTCCTAAGCTTCCATTTGAGTATTTACGAGCTTCTCTCCCAAGCTTAATCTTAACAATTTCGTTATTGACATAAATTATTACCCTTTTGTTCTTTATCTCTTTAGAGACTAAATTAAATAATGGACATCAACGTTTCCATCTAGTGTCTCTTCTTAGCAATAATTCATATTACTTTATGACTTTTAGTCGTTTTCATGCCACCTAGAGATTCCAACTTTAACATATATGATTGTCCAAGTTTGTGAAATACTTGCCTCTCAATTCGTGACATCAATTCGTCAACTATATTATTATTCAAACTTGGCGAATTCCCTCACAATTCGTAACATCAATTCGTGAACTATAATGTTACAATTCGTGACCCTACTCTCAATTCGTGAAGTAGCTTTAATTCATGAACCTATTTAATCCACCAACCATTGTACACTTCATGAATTAATATTCTTCACAGGTCATCATTTCTTAATTGTCTCTACTTCACAAATTCATCAACCTTGCGAATCGTCATTTCGTAGCATCAATTCGTGAACTCTAATGTTACAATTCGTGACCCTACTCTCAATTCGTGAAGTAGCTTTAATTCATGAACCTATTTAATCCACCAACCATTGTACACTTCACGAATTAATATTCTTCACAAATCATCATTTCACTAACTGTCTCTACTTCACAAATTCATCAACCTTGCGAATCGTCATTTATCAACTAATGAAATTCATTCCAACAATTCATGGGCTTAGTTTCTATATTTCCCAATTCGTGAAATACTAAACCCTTAAGCACTTTTAGTTCACGAATCCAACATTCCACGAATTGACAACCTTACTAATCAACCTACATCACGACCTAACATTCTTCATAAATTCTTCACTTTACTAATTAATAAACTTCACGAATTAACACTAATTCATATTACTACTTTCATTCAACCATCCTAACCTATTATACCTTAGTACCTTCCGTAGTACATAGATACATATACCATGAAATTATTTATACAAATATATGACTTTTCATAAAACGATATATGATTTTGGTTTTGGTTCTTGACATATATCACCAAAATTTTTCTTTACAAACGGTGATATAATGTACAACAAGTGCGATCAAATGAAAATCTTGCAGATTTGTTCATAAAAGCACTTCCCCAAAAATTTTCAGAAGGTTAGTATATGAACGTTTGAAGACTTATAGAATTAAAATGATGTCATTATCAGGGGGAGTAAATACGCGTTGCACTCTTTTTCTAACCGTGGTTTTTCCCATGTGATTTTCCCAGTAAGGTTTTTAATGAGGCAACAAGCTAAAGCATATTCTTTCAAAAACATCCAAGGGGGAGTATTATGAATAAATTATGATTCATAAAATTAAATCATGATTCATCATAATGAATCATCAAAATTGTGTGATTAAATGTGGGTGTTTTTGGAATATTTACGACTCATGAATTTATGATAAGATGGGGTGTAAAAAAGATTGTATTGTATAGATCTAAATTGTATTTTAGTGTATGATTTTAGTATAAATAGGTGTTTTGAGTTACATTGTATAGATATTAAAAAGTATTGAAATTATATTACCCCCTCTAAATTCTCTCCTTATATTATTATCAAAATAATCATAATATATATAAAATAATTTAATAATATAAATCATAATAAATATTTCATAACACAATCTATGTTGCATTCGGCGGCAATTAGGGGTGTGTAAACGGGTTCGGGTAACGGGTATCCGACCCGACCCGATCGGGTATTTACCCGATTTTTTTAAAAAAATCGGATTTTTCGGGTATCGGGTTTAAACCCGATACCCGATTGATAATATCGGATCGGGTTTCGGGTAGCTTTGAGCTACCCGAAATACCCGATCGGGTACCCGAAAATCCGGCCCAGCAATATATCATATGTACTAACTATTCATTCCAAGTCCATACTTATCATTATTTGTTGGCCAAACATAATAAAATATGGCCGAAAGAAAACCAGCCCACAATCACATTAGACCAAACAAAACAAATAAAAAAAAGAACTTACCTCCCTCACCCCAACTCAACACACGACACACACAAACACATGAACTAGCAGAAGCAGACCCTCACGATTCACGAAAGCAGAAGACCCTCACGGCTCCCACCCACAGGCCGGCGACTCGCAGCTCACGACCTCACCACGCACCGGCCGCCGTATCCGACCTCAGCATCATCGTCCGCCCACCGATTCGCCGAGAAGGTCTAAATCTTAATTTTCTATTTTCGAAATTTTGTTGGTTGTTTTTTAATTTTTGGGTTTCAAAAGATGATTTTGAGTATGTATTAACATTTTATACACGTCTATATAAAATTCTCATCATTTCCCGGTGCTTTCTAAGATGGCTCGAGATATTTTGGCCGTTCCGGTCTCTACGGTTGCTTCCGAGTCCACTTTTAGTACGGGTGGTCGTGTGCTTGATGCTTTTAGGAGTTCATTGTCCTCTAAAATTGTGCAAGCTCTAATATGCGTCCAAGATTGGATTCGTCACGACTCGAAACCAATAAATCTTGAGGAGGACTTGAGCGAAATCGAGAACATCGAGAAGGGTATGTTATGTATACGTTATATTATATGCTTTACTTGATTTTTACAATTGCGCTTGTTTTGCTAATTTTTTGTAGAATTGGAGAGCACGGGCGTGGATACATCGTCAATCGCTATTGATATGTGAAATGTAATTGTGCGTTTGATGTTGGAGCTTTAGTTGTTGATGGTTGACCGACTTATTTTGTTTTGTAATATTTAGGATGGTGTTGACCTTATTCGTGATTTGTGTTGTGTTGTGAGCTCATTTTATCGTATTGTGTCGTGTCGTGACTTGTTGATCTTGACTTTATGGTGCTATTTGATTTTATATATGGGCGATGTTGTTGAATTTATTTATTTTTTATGGTGTTGAAATTATTTATTTTTATGGTGTTGAATTTATTTTATTGTTAATTGTGTTGAAATATTAATTTTTAATGGTTGATTATATTTTATTGTTGATTGTGTTGAAATTATTTGTTTTAATGGTGTTGAATTTATTTGTTGCTTTTGTTTAATTTATTTGGTGTTGGTATGAACTTTATTTTTCAAATTGAAGGAATTAAAATTAATGTTAGCATACTAATTTGTAAAAAAAAAAAACAAAACAAAACCCGAACCCGACCCTATCCGATCCGACGGGTATCGGGTACCCGATTGCCGGGTACCCGAACCTTAATCGGATCGGGTTCGATTTTCACTACCCGATTTTTTCGGGTACCCGACCCGAAATACCCGAAACCCGATTTATCCGATCCGATCCCACCCCTAGCGGCAATTGAGAATTTTCTTTTAAATACATGTGATCACAAAATCATCGTTATTTCAAGCTATTTATAAGATAAAAACAAATAAACATAACTGATTTGTTTTCCATGATGATCAAATTGATATACATATCTTGTACTCCCTCCGTCCCAATAGTTTTTGTACATTTTACTATATCGGGCGTCCCACTATCATTTGTACATTTCATTTTTTAGCAAAAAACTCTCACAAGCAATCAATATAATAATAAACATTTTTAAAACACGTGCCAAAATATACACTTTTTATGTTTTAGTTATATTATATTATTAAAATATTCAATTTCTTAATTTGTGTGACAAATTCCAAATGTACAGATGAAGTATTTTTCTTAATATACAAATCAATAATATAAAAGGTACGTTCATGGTGCGAGTTTCAAAGACATGATCTAATGGATATTTCTGTGACCTTTCGTTCGGGGATCTCGAGTTCGAATTTAGCTAGAGACTTTCATAATCGTTATTGGGACGTGCTCATATGATCTTAAGATTAATCACATTTTCAAAGTGTGTGGACCAAACTTATAGAGTGTGTTTGGTAGGGAGGATGGGTTTAGACCGTATTAGCTTTAGTTGGGATTATATAATGGAGGGTATGAGTTATTTGATATGTTTGGTTGATGGGTTTAAATAATAATTTCGGATGTGTTTGGTACATAAATTTATATGGTATTGGGTTTAATTAATTTCAATTACTAATTTACCCTTTGAATTTAAAATATATCCGCACCTCGTTATTAGGGTTTTTCTGATCGACTGCACACAATTCGCCCTCAGCTCATCTGCGCAGGTTCAATCTTCTATTCACCTTTGCTGCAACAAGTTTTAATTATAGTTCTTCACCTCCTCTGTTTGTTTGTTCTTGTTGTTCGTTAGTTGTTTATTAAATCGATGTTTTGTATTATCAATATTTCATCGGTTGTTCACTGTTATATGCTCTCAATCAATTGTTTATTGGTTTTTTCTTTTTGGGTATTTACACGTATAACTACGATGGCATGCTTCGTCTTTCCAAAAATTATGACAGCATGGAAGGGGCTAAGAATAATACCAAATGTTCATGGCTTTTGGAGGAGGAAGAATGTTTATTTTTGCTTTCAAAGATATCATCACAGATGGATGGAGGAGTGAAATGGCTTCAAACCGGGTTTTCACCATATATTGGAGAAGACGTTACGGAAGTATTTGCCAAACACTAATATCAAAGCTTTCCCCACATTGAGTCCAAGACAAAAACGTGGAAGAAGGATTATTACATGTTGCAGGACATGCTCAATAAGTCGGGGACCGGTTTCAATTCGGAAAAAAAAAAATGATAGATGCCACTGATGACCTTTGGAACGAGATAAGAGAGGTTAATTATAGTTAATTTATCATAGTCAATCATATTTCAAATACAAGATATGTACTTCATATTCCTTTTTGTTTTGTTGCAGCAATCTCCAAAACTATACAAGGCTATAAGACACAAAAAATGGCCAATGTACGAAGATTGATGTGAGATTTTTGGAAAAGATCGAGCTACAGGAGAAAACGCGATCGGAATTACTGATGAAAGAGGAATAGATGACGAGATATTGACCACGCAGGCTGAAGAAATTCCAAGTGCGCATAACCTCCCTAGACCTCCTGGTCAGTCACCTATATTTGATGGTCATTGTTCACTTGATGGCGTTGAACAGAATCAAAGAAGCAAGGTAAAAGGAAGCGACAACTACTTGAAGATCAAGATTTCATTAATGAAATGAGAGATATATCCCGTGAAACGACTAAATTATTAATGGAAGGAATGTCGAGAATTGGAACAGAGGCAGATAATCAAAGGAAGGCTGCTGCAATGATAAAAAATATGTCTCTGAACTTGTCACCAATGCAGTTGTTCGATGTTTCTGATGCCATTATTAACAATTCAGGAAAACTTCAGATTTTTCTAGCCATGACTGAAGTTGAACGCTTGGAACTAGTTAAGAGCATGGCCAGAGGTCGCATTTAGATGTTCTATTTCCTTGTTCGTTTAGAACTTGTCTTGTTTGGTGCTATTTTTATTTTTGTTCTTCTTTGATTATCGACAGTTCTTGTGTGGCTGAAAACTAATAAATATGATGTTTTTTCTATTTCATAGTTCAGGCTTTTTTCATGACCAAGTCGTATTTTTATGTTGATTATATTTCATTCTAATAAAATCAATCTGATGTAACATCAGTGTAAACATGACAGAATGTGATATTTGTTCAAGTATGATGTGAAATCGATGTTATAACAGAGTTTTAGCTTGTCTACATTCCACTTGGTGCTGATGGCAACTTTCATTTGTATGTAATTGGTTAAGGAGCTCGAGATTGCATTTACATATATTTTTCTCAAGGTGTTCTCTTTACACATGGCTAAGAAAATGTTCACCATAACATGGATGATGCACCTTCAAGCACAGCATTCAAGCACATCAGTTCAGTTCTATTTATTTTCATACGAAATCACAATACACATAAAGAAATTACAATGCAAATAAGACAAATTGCAAATAACTGCAATAAGGAAAACAACTTTCCTTCAACCATTCAGCCACTCAAGATACATGGTCGTTGCCATATTATCTCGCCAAGATGTCCATTCAGTAGATGCTTCTATCTCAAGCTCAATTCGTTCTCTTCATTTTCTTGATAACCTTCGGGCACCTCCCCCTCCCATGGGTCAACATCCATTTCCATACGTATGAAATTGTGAAGTAATGCACATGCAATGACAATTTTATTCTGTTTTGTTATAGGATAAAAAGAAGGGCTCCGTAATATACCCCATCTCTTTTTCATCAAACCCCAGGTTCTCTCTATAACATTTCTAGCTTTTGCATGCCTCATATTAAAATATTCTCTTTCATTTTGAGGAGTTTGAGTACCTGTTCCCCAATCCTTCAAATTATAGCGAACACCCCTATAAGGAGTTAAAAATCCCTCGCTATTGGTGTATCCATTATCGGCTAAATAGTAACACCCTGTATTTTAAAACAAAATTTTGAAGAATGCATATTGCGCTATCTCTATTTCTTCTACATGTAACTTAACAAATTACCTTTACGAATACGAAACTCATTTGGTCGTGAAAGAGCTCGAAGCACGCGTCCATCTGCAACTGAACCTTCCCAGCCTGCCAATAAATAGATAAATTTCATATCCTCATCACACACTCCCAAAACATTGGTTGTAATTTGTCCCTTGCGATTTCTATATCGTGGAATATCCGTTGACTTCACTGTAACATCGATGTAGGATCCATCTAAGGCTCCCAAGCAATTCTTACATAAGAAATAAAGACAAAGTTAGTGTTTGCCATGAATTCAATAAATTTTTTAATTAATTTACAAAGAGAAATCAATACCTGAAAATATTTAAATTTAGATGAAGGATTTTCATCACTAATGGCCCGAGGTTTGGCCAATAATTTCTCATGAAGTCTAAGAACCGCATCAAGTACAGAGTTGAAATGCTTACTAACTGTCCAAGTAGATATAGTAAACTGAAATTTTTGTTCTCTTGTTTTTGTATGATGCGCTAATATGCCAAGGAATATTGCCACCATTTCAGACACTTGTAGGTATTTGGAAGGTTGTAGACCTCCATGGTTCTCAAGAATAATGCATAATCGTCCAAATGCATTCCTACTAATCCTCAAATTTTCGTGTGAAGTATTACGAAAATCTGATATTAAATTTTTCAAGTAATCAACTTGCTTTGACATCCTTTCATACATAGAATAACTACACGGCTCTTTTCGCTTTTTGCAATTCATTCTCCTCCGGTAAACATATATAGCAAACTGCAGCATAAATAAATGATTCACTAACAATCCAAGAATCATTATTGCAGCAACATCATCATCGTTGGAGCCCATTTTGAATAAAAAAACCTACATGTTTGGCAATTCGAAGCAAAGAAAGTGATTAACATATGGTCATGCATAGTCATTTTCGATGAAATCAAACATGAAATGCATCAGTGTATGAAAGGCATCAAATAGGTTTCATTCCATAACTAAACTACTGATGGCTTTACTGAAGAATTCAGATACGTAGTTCTATTAAGCAGGATATTGCAAACAAGATGATGCTTTGCCTATCATTTACAAAATCAAACACAAGGTTGCCTTAACACATAAACCCATTACTGCCGTATCACTCGCCAATTGATAAACAAACTATTAAGTTATTTTTCAAGCAATTCAATCCACCCAATTATGAGAATCAAAATGGAAACACAATAAAACGTATCTTGGCATGATAAGAATTTGGTTTCAGAAAAAAATCGAACCTTTCAAGCTTAGTCAATGGTTAAATAATGCAATTGGGGATGTGGGCGATCTTCGCTAGGACAGTTGCCGACGCCGCCGATGATGCTGATGGAGACGCCTCGCCGGATGTTATACTTGGCGGACGATGATCTCTAGGGCATAGATGTTTGGTGGTGACTGATTGTTGTGCCGATGAAGATAAAAAGGAAAAAAAATTTAGGTTGAAGACGAGAGAGGGTAAAGATGGAAATAAATATTAAAATAGAGGATAAAATTGTACAAGGAGAACGGGATTAAATAAAGGGAGGGGGTGGGCTGATTTATTTAATACCTTATGTGAGGTATTAAGAAGGTATTATTTAAATCTTCCCTTTAAATAAAGATTCCAACCAAACACATCATTAACTAATGCTATCCCCCCTAATCCCCCTTAATAATCCCAACCAAACACACTCATAGTTAGGGCTGGAGAAAAATACCGAAATACCGAAATACCGTCCTTATCGTATCGAATCGTATCGAAAATATCGAAAATTTTGGTATACCGAAGTTTTTGGTAAGGTATGATACCGTACCGAAACTTTCGGTATGGTAATGGTATGAAAGTTTTTAAATTTAGGTATACCGATTATACCAATACCGAAATTCTAAAATTTTTAATATATTTTATATATATATATACACACCTATATATATTATATTATTTCAAAGAATATAAAATGGAAAATTAAGGATCTTCTCAAACTTATTTAGCCAATAAATTATTAACTTATACACAACTTTCTAATATTAGGCCCACCATATTTTACTTATGTAGGCTGATGCGGTTAAGAAGAAGATGGCTAATTGGAAATCGCAATTTCTCAGTGGTGCTGGAAAGGAAGTCCTCATCAAATATGTGATTAATTCTCTTCCTATCTATGTCATGTCTTGTTTCAAACTTCCCTTACAACTTTGCAAGGAACTTTCTAAGAATGCAGCTGATTTTTGGTGGGGCTTAAATGATCAAGGGGGGAGAAAACTCCATTGGAAGGCCTGGAACAAACTCTCAAAAGAAAAAGAATTTGGTGGACTTGGCTTCCATGAGATACAAACCTTCAATGAAGCGTTGCTTGCCAAACAATTGTGGAGAATCCTTACCAATCCAAATCTTCCGGTGGCCAAATTACTCAAAGCAAAATACTTTCCCAAAAATGACCTCTTTAAAGTCTCGGCAACAACCACATCATCATGGCTTTGGAAATGTTGGCTCAAGGCAAGGCATGTTTTGATCACTGGGGCCATTTACAACGCGGAAGATGGTTCATCCTTTAAGCTGTTGGACAACCTTTCTCCAACTCAAAGGATCGGATTGAAGCTTTCCTGGACCAACGACAAACGAGGTCAGTTCTCAGTTCATTCCGCCTATAAAATGTTAGTTGCGTGTGCCATGCAAAAATCTGAGGAGTCTGAAGGCAGTGATCGAGGCGCCAACATGAAAAAACTATGGCTCTTTGCGTGGAAGCTTCGCATCAAGAATAAACTTAAGCATTTCCTTTGGAGATGTGTGCATAATGTTCTTCCAACAAAGCTTAACCTGAGACGAAGGGGGGTTTCTCTCGATACCATTTGTTCATCATGTGGGGAAAGCGAAGAGTCTATGGAACAAATTTTCTTTCACTATCCTAGAGCGAGTAATATTTGGAGATTAGCACCCGTGTCTTGGAACGTTATGAAGAGCGGTATGAGAGGATTTAACGACTGGTGGGAATTTGTCTGTTCTGGTCCGCGAAAGGAAGTCTTTCAACATCGAGTTCAACTTTCAGTTTATATTCTGTGGATGTTATGGAAGACGCGTAACCTTTGGCTGTTCAAAGGTGAATGGAGAGATGATAGAACTGTTGTTGAACTCGCAGGGTTCGAATGGGCTGAATTCCTTGATACCTGTTGAACCTTGTTTTTCTTTTTGGCAGATTTGGGTTCCTGAAATGCTGTAGGGTGTTACACACCAATGCAGCGAGACCATCTTTAAACTGATTTTCTTCTTTTGTCATCTGATTTTCTTTGCAGTTGCTGTGTTTGACATTGCTTTTGGTGTTTTTTTGGCTCCTTGTGAGCATTGCCTATCTGTTTGATTTGTAAGCAGAAGGTTCATGGGCTATTTAGCCTTGTAAAACTCTTTTAATTTCAATGAGAAAAGCTATCGTTTCTGTTAAAAAAGAAACTCAAGTAACGTTTAATTGTTGCTTTTTTTCATGATTTTGAAAGCGTGAAGATGCAATGCAATTACTTTTTATTAATCTTCACTAATTTTTTAAATATAGCCGCTTCATTCTAATTAATCTGTATATAACGTTGTATTTTGTGGTTATGTAAAATTTTTTGTCTTACTAAGGAGACTAGCTAAAATATGTAAATTATTTAGGTTAAAAAATCTTTTTATTTTGAAAAATTTGCTATTAATAATCTATCTTATTAGGGCCTAAGGAGTTTGAATTGAGTAAAAATTCCAAAACAACGAATTAACGAGTTACGAGACATGCATGGTAAAAAACCCTCCGTGTAAATGGTTTAGAAGGTATGATACTGATACCATACCGAAATTTTGGTATGATACCGTATCGAAATTTAAGGTGTACCGAAATTTTGGTATGGTATTGGTATGCTTTTTTTGGATACCGAAATTTCGATACGGTATACGCTATCACAGTTTTGGTACGGTATACCGTACCGAACCACCCCTACTCATATCTTTTGAGGGTAGATATCCCAGTCTAAAAAAAGCTATACTAAATTACTAATGGTGTTGAGATATTGAGCTTGGGCTAATTAATTGAATTATATATTCGAATGGCCCAAGAAACTAAGCGGATATAGAATAATAATAATATAGGGAACGGATACACGCGCCAAGTCCGAGACTAATTCGCGCCAAAATAATCGATGTTTTTTTTACTTTTTTCGCGAACCAACATCTCATCATACACGTAGGCTGCAATTGGGTAAGAACCTAAGAAAACTTACTTGAAAACTTGATTCTCTTTTCGCAAGAGATTGCAAGGGTGATTCGAATCACGTTGAGGACACAGTCGGCGTAGGAGTTAGCTAGCATGGACGAAAGCTTTGGGGAGCAGAATAAGCTTCCTGAACTCAAACTCGGTACAGTCGAAAGCCCTAATTTGGCGTTTCAGTAATTGGTGCGCCTCTGGTTTACGAATTAATTTGTTTGTCTTATTACATGTGCTAGATGCCAAGCAAGCTCAAGGGTTTCTCTCTTTCTTCAAAACCCTACCCAAGGTAAGCATTTCGCTATTTATGCTGGGGAGTGTCATTAAGCTGGAATAGTTCGGCCTTAAGTTGATACACTTTCCATTGTTTGCAGGACACAAGGGCCATTCGGTTCTTTGACCGTAGGGTAAGTTTTTAAGATTCATGTATGACATCATAACAAACATGTAAAAAATTAGCTTTTGTAGATATTAAATGGCCAAGACTTAACATATTGTGGTTTTTGGGACAGGCGGTAGTTGCTCTCCGTTTTGTTGTTTGTTGAATTGCTAATGCAAGTCGTGATTTCATGTCAGGACTATTACACCGTGCATGGAGAGAATGCTATTTTTATTGCGAGGACCTATTATCACACTACCACTGCTGTTCGCCAAATAGGAAGTGGAGCTGAGGCCATTTCCAGTGTCACTGTGAGTAGGAGCATGTTTGAGACAGTTGTCCGAGACCTCCTATTGGAGAGGACGGATCACACCGTTGAATTGTATGGGGGCGTTGGAGCAAATTGGAAACTCATGAGAAGTGGTACCCCAGGAAATTTAGGCAGCTTTGATGATGTTTTATTTGCTAATAATGAAATGCAAGAGTCTCCTGTAATAATGGCTGTCGTCGTTAATTTTCGGGATAATGGATGCACTGTTGGGTTGGGTTATGTTGATATGACTAAAAGGGTACTTGGATTAGCTGAATTTCCTGATGATAACCACTTCGCTAATTTGGAGTCAGCTCTCGTTGCCCTTGGTTGCAAAGAGTGCCTTTTGCCTTCAGATATTGCCAAAACTACTGAGTATAGATTGCTGGATGATGTTTTTTCCAGGTGTGGTGCTATGGTTACTGATAGAAAGAAAACTGAGTTTAAAGGACTAAATTTAATTCAAGACCTTGGTAGGGTTGTTAAAGGTTCCATGGATCCTGTAAGAGACCTAATTGCAGCCTTTGAATTTGCACCTGGAGCTTTGGGCTCTGTGATAGCATATGCTGATCTTCTGGCAGATGAGATCAACTATAATAGCTACATCGTTGAGAGATATGACCTCGATAGATATATGAGACTGGATTCCGCTGCAATGAGAGCATTGAACGTCATGGAGAGCAAAACCGATGCAAACAAAAATTTCAGCTTATTCGGTTTATTGAATAGGACATGTACAGCGGGAATGGGCAAGCGTTTGCTGCACAAGTGGTTAAAACAACCGTTGCTGGACCTGACTGAGATAAACTGTAGGCTGGATTCTGTGCAAGCTTTTATTGAAGATGCTGCCGTTCGACAAGAACTAAGGCAGCATCTCAAAAGAATTTCTGACGTAGAGCGACTTACACGGTCCCTTGAGAAGAGGAAAGCGAGTCTTTTGCATGTTGTTAAACTTTATCAGGTACCCGATAGGTAATAGAATTACTTTGCTAGGAAGTTAGTTAACATGGAAATGACACTTCGTACTATAAGGATTCTGGTTTTTAAAGATGCATGGTATGGTATTGTGTTTATTCTTGAGCTTCACTATTAACGTTTTGCCTTTATTATCTCTCACTGTCCGTTATTTAGATTAATGCAAATCCAAAAAGAATTTATCAAGTATGTATATTTGTTGACTTCTTCATGTTCTCAGAATCTATGTGTTAGCTTCATATTCTTTTAACAACTAAACGAAGTGTCATTTTGTGAAAAAATGATAATACTTTTTCTCCTGGTTTTCTACTTTCCTCTTTGCTCGGTGCTACCGTACTCTTTAGATGATTAGCTTCTTCAATTTGTTCCAGGCAATATAATTTACTGGTGCATCTTTCTTAATGCAGTCCACCATCAGACTTCCGTTCATAAAAAATGCTTTAGAGCAGTACAGTGGCCAATTTTCATTGTCTATCAAGAAAAGATATGTGGAACCACTTGAAAAGTGGACAGATGATGATCATTTGAATAAGTTTATTGGTCTTGTCGAAGCCTCTGTTGACCTTGATCAACTTGATAATGGAGAATACATGATTTCAGCCAGCTATGATGAACAGTTGTCAGATTTGAAGAGCCAGCAAGTATCTCTGGAAAGTCAGATAAATGAGTTGCATATCAAAGCAGCTAATGAACTTGATCTACTACATGATAAGTCTCTGAAATTGGAAAAGGGGACACAATATGGACATGCTTTTAGAATCACGAAAAAGGAGGAACCGAAAGTGAGGAAGAAGTTGAATACCCATTTTATTGTTCTTGAAACTAGAAAGGATGGTGTGAAATTTACAAACAAAAAGCTGAAACAACTAAGTGATCAGTATCAAAAGGTATTCGAGGAATACAAAAGCTGCCAGAAAGAGTTGGTTGCCAGAGTAGTCCAAACATCTGCATCCTTTTCTGAGGTATCAATGTTTGAAAATTACTACCTGCAGTGGCGACAATATCAATCAGCATATATTGTTTTTACTATTATGGTATTTTTTGTTTTCCTGAATTTTTGTTAGTTTCTCCTATGCAGGTGTTTGACAAGGTGGCTTTTCTGATATCTGAATTGGATGTTTTACTGAGTTTTGCTGATTTGGCTGCTAGTTCTCCTTCTCCATACACGCGACCAACTATCACTCCATCAGTAAGAGTTGCTTTCTCATTCAAAATCTAGTAGCATGAAGCTGGAAAGTTCTTTTTCTCATGATAATGATTCCTTAGGATGTTGGAGACATTGTTCTAGAAGGGAGTCGACACCCGTGTGTTGAAGCTCAAGATTGGGTTAATTTTATCCCAAATGATTGTAGATTGGTAAGTTCCTGTCTATAAGGATACAGTATACCTTAGCATGGCCTGTATGTTTAGTGAGTCGATGCCTACACTTGTTCATCTTTCAGGTCAGGGGGGAAAGCTGGTTCCAGATCATCACTGGGCCTAATATGGGTGGAAAATCCACGTTCATACGACAGGTCTAACTCTTCAATTTGTAGAACTTTCTTCTTTTTCTAACATGTGTAGTCTGACTTGCTTCTCTGCAGGTTGGCATGAATATTCTTATGGCTCAAGTTGGTTCCTTTGTTCCTTGTAATGATGCCCATATTTCCATCCGAGATTGCATTTTTGCTCGTGTCGGTGCTGGTGACTGTCAGGTAAATTTACTTAGCTGGAGAACAGGTTCTGCAAAATGTGATGTTAATCTTCAATATTTGACTAACATGCTTTCCCCTCCCGACATAGCTGCGTGGAGTTTCTACTTTCATGCAGGAAATGCTTGAAACTGCATCAATCTTGAAAGGAGCAACTGAGAGGTCGCTCATAATAATTGATGAGTTAGGTCGTGGAACTTCAACATATGATGGATTTGGTATGTTTCATATGAACTTAATATGATTTGTGTCTAATGCATAGTTAGCTAAATGTTGCACCTAAACGTTTGACCCTTTTTCCTTTTAATCGAAACTTGTGTCTGGTCACATAGTTGGGTGAAGTAAAGAGCAATACAGTATAAGGGAAGTAAACACTACACCACACCCATGTGTTGATGCTACTGCGAGGAACATTTTGGGTTTAGATGATGTGCAATTTGATGATGGATGGCTTGAATAAATGAACAATTGAGGAGAGTGGCTCAATATAACAAGTTCTGACGGAACTTCTCTACATACATTATCCTATAGTGCTAACAATTCAAGTTATTGGGCCTTTTGTACCTAAGCATAGCATCCCTATAATGCATTAAATCTGTTTTAAATTAACATATCTTTTTGCATTCTTTATCCAGCTTAGATGTCATATGGTACTAAAAGCATATTGCATTATGTTTTGAAGACAGTTACTAGAAAAGATTTCTGATGGTGACTGGAATATGCTTTCCCTCCTCTGTCTACTGAAGACGTAATATCTCACCTGGCAAGAGGCATAGATATTCTTATTGCACTCATTTATTACTCGATATCATTTCATATGAGCTACATATTTCATTCAGTATGTGAATATTTCAAATTCCCTGCTACTTTAACTTATCCCCTCTCCGTTTACGTGAATTGTGAACTCTCAGTGCCTTACGTTTCTTTTAATGTATTCCCATTATACTTATTTGTCGTTATGCTGCTAAAAGGTCTAGCTTGGGCAATCTGTGAACACATTGTTGAAGTGATAAAAGCACCTACGCTATTTGCTACTCACTTTCATGAGCTGACAGCATTAGCTCATGAAAGTACCAGTGGCGGTGAAGGGAGATTATCGGATGGCCTTGTAGGAGTAGCCAACTACCACGTTAGTGCACACATTGACTCATCAAATCAGAAGCTCACCATGCTTTATAGGGTCTCTCTCTCTCTCTCTCTCATATTGTATATATCTGTGTGTGTGCGTGTGTGTATCTTCCAAATTTGATCTCGTTTTTAATCAGTTTACCAACGCGCGTCCAGCTGTTTTTTCTTTGAACGTCCTCAATTGAATTTTAATCTGATTTGCTTAACAATGTATTGCGGCTCATGTAGCAATTAGTAGCGTGCAATAATGTTCTTCAGGTTGAACAAGGGGCGTGCGATCAGAGCTTCGGCATACATGTTGCTGAATTTGCAAACTTCCCGGAAAGTGTCGTTGCCCTTGCCCGTGCTAAGGCTTTAGAGTTGGAAGATTTTTCGTCAGTTAATTCTACACCTGGTGAATCCAGTGAGGTATACAATCTCTGGTATCTATAGAGCTTGTTACTGAGCTTTTAAAACTCCAATTAAGTTCTGAATAGTAGAAAAGGTTTATGAAATTCGGTCACTCACTAGGCACAACAAAACAAAACAAAGAGTTTTGTTGCATAATGAAAATTCAGGACTAAGGAGTGCTATTGTTACCTTAAAAAGTCAAGGGCTTAAACATGATGTGCTTGGCAAACGCTGATAGGATCGTCAAAGAATTCAGATTTAGGCAAATATGTGGACATTCGATCACTCAGTCTCTATATTTTTCTTACGTTATTACATTGTTGTGATGTCTTAGACGGGATCTAAGCGATCGCGAGGGTGGGACTTAGACGACATGAAGAGAGGTTCAAAACGAGCTCACAGTTTCTTGAAGGACTTCTCGGAGTTACCACTCGACAAGATGGACATGAAAGAAGCGCTGCAACGCTTGAGAAATCTAAGAGATGACTTGTCGAAAGATGCTGTCAACAGCCAATGGCTACAGCAGTTTCTGCAGTAATTGTCTAAGCATAGTAGCGTCCGTCAACAGTTTTCTTGGCTGTGTTTAACTTAGTTGAAGGTTTACAAGGTAGTTGAAAAAATGGCATCTTTTTGTTTAGTCTAGTCGCTATATATATATGGTGCTTGGATGATGATATTCGACCTTATGTTTGTGCTTTGTGGAAATGCTTCATCTGAGTTTTGTATAATCTACCAGCGAATTGACGCATTTTTTCACGTTGCGGTATAGTTCAGTGGAAAACAAAATAAAGTCCATGTTGTAAATGCTAAACAATACTCTCTCTCTACATCCTCACAAACCCTAACCTAGCGCCGTCACCCTCATATCTTCCTCTTTCACCTCCTCCCCCCTCTTCGCCACTGTCCCCTTCCTGTTAACTTGCTCCGAGGTTGGGGGAGCCTTTTTATAGTCTTGTTTATTTTCTTCTCGTTGTTTTTGTAAAGAAATCACCATGCCGCCCACCTCCGTCGGTCACGCCGCTCCGCCTCCCACCGCCTACGATTGCCCCCAGCTTGCCCTGCCCCCAGCCTCCCACGGTCATCCCCCGCCCCACTGCTGTGCGCTTCCTCCGTACCCGCCGTCTCCCTTCTGACCGCCTGACCGCCTTCCGTCAGCCATCGGTGCCGCCGCCCACTTATGCCTCCCCATTGTCCGTCCAGGAGACTCATTTTCTCCTGACCATTTGGTCGGGAGCTTTCTCTCCCGTGTGGAGCCTCCAGTCCGATGAAGACAAAATTCAGAAGTCGAAGTCCTAAAAAGTGAAGGGTATCGTTGATTTAGTTTAAAATAGCTTTTTCTATTATAGATTCTTTAGTTGTTGGTGTTAGATAATGGATTTTGATTTGTCGGTTTTGTCCCTTGTGGACCTTTTTCTCCCCATGTGAGAGTGTTGTGCCCCTTATGTATTGTTTCCTCTATTGAGGACGTGTTTCGTTTGGATGTGACGAAACGGCTCTGTGTGCTGTTTAGCACGTTCGTACTTTTATTTTTTAATGGCAAACTTGGGAAAAATAATAATAAGAAATACTAAACAATATGGAGGGAGATTTTTTTAATGGAAGAATAATCTAGGCCGAAATGTAAGTTCGTTGCTTTGGGATTGAACTGAACTTAATTGCGGAGACCTACTACTAGTACTACTACTACGTCATTTTATTTGGAACAATTACGATAACTACAGGGGTATAAAGAGCATATTACGTACGACAGGGACTAATCGTAAGTAATTAGTTGCTCAACGGCTGCGGTTTATGAGCTCCACGAGAAGATACAAAACAACTGTGTGCTCTCATCTCAATTAGCCAGGAGGAAAAATAAAGACACGATTAGCCATTTCAAAGATCGAAATAGAGGGGAGGGGAGAGCAGAAATGGTGGGGGAATCGGAGAAGAGATTCGAAGCGTTGATGAACAGATTGTTTGGTTCTGATTCGAACCCAATATCCAAACCTAGCACCAGGTAGGCGACTCGTCGTTTTCTTTTTCCTATGGGCGTGCATATGCACCCAGAATTCAGGTTGCATTGTGTCGTTACGTCATCTGGCTTGTTTTGTTCTGTTATCTGTTGTCTTTTTTGGATTTTTCATCTGTTGTTTTTCCTTTATGCAAATCTGCCTTCGCCATATTTCATTTTTGTACTTACGTCGTAGCCAGGGTTGTAATCTGATTGTGTTTGACTGGAGTAAATTTAATCAAAACATTGTACTTTTTGAGAAGTTTTATCTTTTTGAGAAGTTTTATCTGAATCAGACTCATTGTAAACTGAGCTCAAGTAAAAACAGCTGGCTTGACTGGCTTCACTTGACCAAGTTCGTACAAAGTTCTAAATTGTATATAATGCGAACATGCCTGATATTACTGTGGAGTGCTTACTGTTTAGTAGTCTATTCTTCAACGATATTTGTGTGAATTCCTTCTCACTAAAAGAAACGGGTGATAATGTACTATTGTTTGTTTTCAATTGGTTTAGACAAGGTGGAGCTCATACATTAATTGGACAAAAGCGGTCACACGGATCTTTAGTATCACGCAATGTCTTTGAGGAACCACTGTCAGGCTTGGTAGCAAAAACATCTTCGAAGGAGCCATCATGCCAGCCTTGGAATCGGGATGATTTGTTAAGTAGGTTATCCACTTTCAAGGCCATGACCTGGTTTGCGAAGCCCCAGGTTGCATTGTCCTCTACCTCTTTCTTTATATCCATATCTGTTACTCAGATTTCTTAAATCTGAAGGTAGCGTTATGATCACAAAAACTGTTATTCCTTTAGATTCAATCAATGGAGCTCCAATACCAGGATTGTTATTGGATTGTGGTATGGAAATCTAATTGCAGAGCTGATGGGGTGTGATAGTTTTTCTGACAATTCCATGCACTGGGGTAGTTTTATATCTGCATGATTTACACCTTTTAGACCATGGAAGTTCGTCTTTATATATGTATACTGTCCAATTAACAAGCTACTGTTTGATATCTGCTTCTTTTATGTTCTGGCTGTTGATGCATCAACGTAGTTTTGTGTTAATAATTTCAAGAAGTATTTCATGACTATAGGCGTTGAGCCCCTTAGCCTGTGCTGGAAAGGGTTGGATCAATATCGACGTGGACACTATTTCGTGTGAATCATGTAATGCCCGTCTACTCTTTTCTACCCCGGCAGGTTGGACACAACAACAAGGCAAGTCATGCTTTTCTTGAAGTAGGTAGCTGTTACTCTTTCTCTAGTTAACTTTATATACTTTTGTTGAACTTCTGAATCCTTTTATCTTATGCAATCTCACCAGTTGAAAAGGCAGCCTTAGTATTCAGTCTGAAGCTGGAAAATGGACATAAATTACTATGCCCTTGGCTCAATAATGCCTGCAGTGAACAACTAGCTCAGTTTCCTGTTGCCTCACGGGCTGACTTGACCGACGATTACAAGAAACGGTTATATGCTTTGTCACAGATTAGAGCTCTTCCAGTTATTTTACCTAGAGCCATAAGTGGGACGGGAAACCCTCAGCTTGATCGATTTCTGAGTGAAGTTTCGGCATCTGAAGATGATCTACCTGATGGAGAGTCCAGGACAGAGGTCGTAAGAGATACACCTGGATCAACTTCTTCGCTGTCTTACCATCAGGTTTGCTCTCATCTAAATTTCTTTTTACGGAAACTTGCTTCCGGTTTTCTTTTTTTTTGTTTGACACGGAAGAATGGAAATTTACAACCATAATACTGAAGTGCACTGAGACTAAAATATATGCAGGTCCAAAAGCTCATAAGTCTATTTGGTTGGGAACCTTATGTTTTGCCATATAAAGTTGGCTTCACGGATGGACATCGAGTCGTGACCGATGTCGCGCTCACAAGTGGACAAAAGCAGAAATTAAGTGTCCATTCATTGTGTACTGGTGAAGGAACACATGATTCTAGCAAAAGACATTTGGATCCTAATTCGATTGTTCTTGATTGCAAGCTCTGCGGAGCTAGTGTTGGACTATGGACTTTCTCTACAATCCAACGGCCTCTAGAGTATTTGAGATTAGTTGGTTCTACAGAGGTTAACGATAAAAATACCTCTATTCAGGATGATCTCACTCCTCATCACACAATTGGTGGAAATGAGGTAGGTTCTACCAGCTCTGTGACCAATGCTTCAACATCATCCAGTACAATTGCAGGTGGTCCTCCACCTGCAAACCTGAACTACAGTGCAACCATATCTTTACCTGTCATTGGCCATAATTTGAGATCACGGTTATCACTAGATTTTGAGGATCGAGGTCTCTCAGCTATGCAATTGGTGACAGGGGCGGATAAAGATAAGCAACTAACAGCATTTGGGAATGCCTCTTCTGAAAGAGGCGTTGCAACCTATAGCCCAGATTCAGCAGCTACAAACCAGTTCCCTGAAACTGTCAATTCTGAGATCAACTTAACCGCACTGGATAATAGCCCGGCTACAAAGAATGGAGAGGGTGAGCCTAGCAGAGCAGAGACTGTGGCAAGTGACACTAATGCACAAGGGAATGCGAATCTAAATTCATCTCTATGTGTTGGTGGAGTAGGTCCAATCTTGAAGCATCAAACACGTGTTGGTATTGGTAAGTTGATTGATTCTGATGTTTAATGTTGCAATGGTTTATTATATCTGTGTGATTGATTTATGCTTATGCAAAGATGTTCACATGATTCAAGCCTGCCCCAAAGCCCAAAGATATCCGATATTGCATCGAATTTGTCTATGCACATCCTATCATCACCTATGCCTAGTTTCGAGGGCAAGTTGATTTTTGTTTGGTATGCCAAGTACACAAGTTGTGAAAAAATGTTATACTGTAGGTCATTGAAAAAAAAGAAAAAGAAAAATTAACAGTGGCATTTTTCATGTCTGTTTCAGTTTCTTTATTATTTACGTCAAGATTTTGAATTGATAGATAAAGCTGCTATTTTTATCAACCCAGGAGGACATGAGCCTATAGTATCACCATTTAGCAATGCAATTGAATTTGATCCAATCAAGCAGCACAGACATTTTTGCCCTTGGATTATGCCAGCTGAAAAGTCTGCTCCTGGATGGCAGCAGGTACTCTCAGCTTTAGAAGGGCACAAGGATTTCTCTTCTTCGCTTGGCAATCTGCCTTCATCTTTGTCGATTGAGGTAGGATTTATTAGAGCGCACGTTTCTTGAACTTTATTGTTAAATATCTGACTGAAAGTTGAATCAGCAATAGAAGAAAGAATATTCAGGATAGACTTCGATAGAATTTTCATCTACAGAGAAATCTGAGGTTGTCTGAGCTTAATGTTCTCTTAGATTCTAGAGACTAATGTAATCAAAGTGTCATCAATATAGACACGCTCTAATACCTGAAAGTTGCTAGCGTTCAATGATGTGCTATTGTTTTATTTGGCGATTTTCACCAAGTTATTCATGTTTATAATAAATGTTGTTGGTCCGTTGCAGCTGGACGATCCGGTCGAATCTGTAAGAAGGTTATTTCAATCTCCAAACAGCAAAAAGACCAAGATTGCCGCTGGTGGAAAGTAACCAAGTTTAGTTTCAGACTCTATTAAGGAGACAACATTAAAATATCAAGTACGCTGTAATGTTGTTGTTGCTGTTGTGGGATTTTTGCATTCATTTGATATGTAATTTCGCATAGTTTTGTGTCATTTTCACTTAATTTTCAACAACTAAGGTCCTAAAAATTCTGACAAGATCTGTTACTAATTTTAAATCCTGACAGGGCCTGAAATAAAATTTCCCCTTATATTTTCGACTTATCATATTTGCAAAAGACCTCCTCTGCCTTAAAATTACTTAAATTATAGTCCAGGATATTTTAAGACGACAAATCTCAGCAACCTCCTTTCCTTATCCATTTGTCTGGAAAAAATGTTGGTGCCATGCGCCGAAGCAGTACTCAGTTCAATCACACCTTCACCTTCTCCTCCAATGTTCCTCAGTGCCGCCGTATTGAGCCATAAAAATCCGACTCTCATCCACCGTGAACTGCATATCTTCGCCGCCTCGCCTTACTCCAGCCGCGCCCAGCGCCTTCTCATTTCTTCGCCGCTGCCTCATCCTCGTAGGCCCATTCTTCGGCTTCGCCGAGCCCGAGCCGAGCCGCCTACTTCTCAATCGGAAGGCGTCGAGGACGACGTGGAAGAAGACGTCCTGTCGAACAATACGAGGTTGCTTGCTCAGAACGTACCGTGGACCGCCACTGCAGACGATCTTAAGCCCTTGTTCCAGAAATACGGCACTTTTGTTGATATTGAGGTTCGTTGCTGGCTTTCTATCTGTTGAATGTAGCTGATTGTATAAATTTGTGAGGATTAGGGCAGAATTGGCGAGTCATCTCACTCTTTTATCAAGATGGTTGCTTTTACATGGTGTCAGCTTGCTGTTCTTATTCTATTGCGATTTGTGTTCTGATGCTTGTTTTCCTCTTTGCATTGGACATTCTTAGCTGTCGATGTACAACAGAAATAGAAACAGAGGGCTTGCCTTTGTGACAATGGCTTCACATGAGGAAGCTCTAGCGGCCATCAACAATCTTGAATCCAGTGTAAGTTTGTACCTTTAACCTACCGCTTAAGTTATTACCAACGCCCGAAACTCACTTGTTGTTTAACGACTTGTTCGTTCTCTCCAATTTCTGCTTTTAACATCCTTTAGGAATTTGAGGGTAGAGTATTGAAGCTAAACTGGGCTAAGCCGAAGAAGGAGAAAGATCCTCCTACTCCACCGCCCCAGCCCAAGCCAATGCCCGTACACAACCTATTCATTGCAAATTTGCCATTTCAAGCAAGGGCTAAAGACCTTAAGGAGTTCTTCATCGCCGGGGGTAGTAATGCTGTGTCTGCTGAGGTTATATTCCAAGACAAGCCTAGGAAATCCGCGGGATATGGTTTTGTCTCCTTTAACACCAAGGCCGAGGCTGAGGCTGCACTCACTGCTTTCCAAGGAAAGGTCAGCCCATGCTTATGTTTTGTTATTTGTATGATTGATTTGAGTCTTATGGTTTCTGCTAAATGCTCTGATCGATGGCGCACATGAGTAGATTTGTTTCTACATTGAGCTTTAAACGGTTATCGTTTGTTACAGGAGTTCATGGGAAGGCCGATCCGCGTGGCGCGTAGTAAGAAGTTTTTGAGACAGGAAACAAAGGCAGCTATTATTGAATCTGATGCTATTACTGATAACGTTCTTACTACGGCTTAGCTTAGGACTCAGTTTCTCATCTGCTTCTATTGCAAGAAGCAGAGAGGTTCCAGAAATTTTGTTTCCTCTAAAATTTTGTCAAAAAAATGTTTAAAATTGAGGTTGCTGATCAAATTAAGGTCAGTAGTGGAAGTTTGGCAAACGAAAAATACTGTAAAAACTTTTTGATCAAATATTATTTTTACTTAAAATCCCAATAATGTCTCTTTGTGTAGGTCACCGACCGAAATAGAACATCGAAATACTAGAGAAATCTACACATAATCCCTAATTCTAAACTATTAATCAACTAACTTCCCCTGCCCATTCATTTATCATCAAACTCCCCATTTCAAACTTTTATATCACATAGCTACCTAATGGATGATTTTAGCCTTATAAAAACAACAATATTATCAAAAAACCTGTCAACACCCACGGACCCCCTATCCAAAACTTGTAGTATCAATATACGTATTCTTGTAGTACCAATGTATAGATGTTCGTGGTACCATACCATGGTACCATTCCGTGAGATAATGCAGTACCATACGTAGGTTATTTGTAGTACCTTTTCCTTACCATTTGCTTAAATATCACAACTCCTACCCTAAAATTGTAGGACAAATATACATATATTTGTAGTACCAATATACAGATGTTTGTGGTACCATATCGTAAGCTAGTGTGGTACCATGAATAGGTTACTTGAGTACCAATATCTATGGCACCGTCACGGACCAAAAATAATTCAGATGTCTGAAAATTCCTTATCCAAACTTGAAGTACCAATATACGTATGGTTGTAGTACCAATGTATAGATGTTCGTGGTACCATAACGTGAGATAGTGTGTTACCATACGTAGGTTACTTGTGGTATCTTTTTCGGTACCATGTGCTCAGCACAAGTAACCTACCTGTGGTACCACACTAGCTGACGGTATGGTACCACGAACATCGATACAGTGGTACTACAAACATACGTATATTGGTACATTAGTTTTGATAACGAGTTTTTCGACGCCATCCGATTTTTTTTTTTGTCGTGACGATTACCATAGATATTGGTACTACAAGTAACCTAATCTTGGTACCACACTAGCATATAATACGGTACCACGAACATCTATATATTGGTACTCAAATATATGTGTATTAGTGCTACAATTTTAGGGTAGGAGTTGCGTAAGCACATGGTACGGAAAAGATACTACAAGTAACCTACATATGGTACTACACTAGCTCACGGAATGGTACCGCGAATATCCATACATTCGTACTACAATCATACGTATATTGGTACTGCAAGTTTGGCTAAGGAAAAGAAAAGGGTGTGGCAATTAGTAGAGTGGCAAAATCGTCCATGGGCTCATAGAATGGTACCACGAACATCTATACATTGGTACTACAAACATACGTAGATTGGTACTTCAAGTTGGGTGAGGGTGTGGAAATTAATAGAGGGAATCGTCACATGAAGTACTACAAATATACGTATATTGGTACTACAAAAATATAGGGGCAAAATTATGGGGAGTTATGTGTAAGCTTGTTTTGATTTAGGGAGTTTCTTAATAAATAAAATGGAATGAGAAGTTATGTGTAAGAAAATAGGGGTAGGGGGATTTAATTGAAGTTACTCCAAATACTAATTAATAAATTAAAAGACCAAATACTAATTAATAAATTAAAAAACCAAAATCTCTCTGAAAAGGCATCAATTTTAAAATGAAATGTTCGAATTCCTTTTAGTGTAATTACGATCCAGGCCCCATTTCAGTTTTAAATTGGATTCATATCCCTATCAGAAAATTTTTAGTTTTAAGGATTCGATTTCTGTAGTACCGCTTCATTGTTCTGCAGTACCACCTTATTGTTCTTCAGTACTATTCATTGTTCTGCAATATCACTTAATTGTTACTGCAGAAAAATGAAGTCGTACTGTAGAACAATGAAGTGGTACCGAAGAACAATGAAGTGATACGCATAACATGAAGTGGTATTGCAGAAATTGTGTTCGTAAGACTAAATTTTTTTTTACAGGAACCTAAAGCCTAAATAAAATTTATGTTGGGGTCCGACATCAAATTGCCTTTCTTTTATACCGGGACACTTAAAATTCTGAACAAAGGCATCAATCAAACCCAAGAGATAAAAATGGCATCTTCAAATTCAATGAAGAAGACGGCTTAGAGGGAAAGATATGCATTTCAAGTTATAGAACATTAAATTTGTTTGATTTGTAACTTGGGAAGATCCCCGAAGGAGCTTCTTTCTGCGATTCCGCCGTACAATTGGCGGATCTTTAGTTGACCTTGGGTTTCGGCTTTCTGTGCCGTTTAAGGTAATCATTCGGTTTCTGCGACCGTACTGAGCTTTCGTTAAGGCGGCGGTTTCATGTACAAGTTATTTGAGCTCGAGAATGGGGAAATATTACCTATTTTTCTTTAATGGTGGCGCATGTTACTGTAATGTTTTTCTCCCCATTGCTTATATATGTCGTGTAATTTAAGTTGGGATATGGATCTATAATTGCAAGTTAAAAGAAATGTTGGAACGTTTGTCGTTTTGAATTTTAGTTAATGTGTCAATAGAATATATGATATGATGGGTTTTAACAGCAAGAAACTTCTTGGGAAAAGAAGTGTTTTGTTAATGGGCGTTCTTTGATGGGATTCCTCACTTTTGATTAACTGATAAGCTTGTTCTTTCAATGTTGTAGTATGAAGCTAATATGAGGTTGAGCTATAGATCTTGTCAATGTGGAAATTAATTTCTAGATTGAGCATTCTGTGTTTACATTTCTGATTTGGGTTCTCGCAGTGTAGAGAGAACGTTGCGTGCATTCGGCCGTCGTTGATTCTTGAGCTAATTTCGTCTATTCTTCGTTTTCCTGTTCCATGTTTTTTTTACCTTGGATTCTATTCTATTGGTAATTTTGTTGTCTTTCATCGTTTCTTTAATTTCTGTTTACAGGTCATCGTTGCTTTTTTGTGATATGTGGATGGTAGTTGTCATTCTTACATGATTGAGCAATATACACTTTGAAAACACCAATAAATGAGCCGATCGCCCTCTGTCTCCATAGAGTCAGAGATTGCATCGGAAATTGGTGAAAAATCTTTGCACAATGGTATTGGGTAGTTGCATTCTGTATCATTAGATTCGATCTTGAGCAGGGCCAACTCATTGAGGATTGTTATCCACCTGATTGTCTTACTCAAAACGAGGAGCTAGAAGTTGCTTTTAGTTTATTCCCAGATTCAGTTTCCCAACACCATAACCGGTCCAGCATACATGATGGTATCTTTTTCTTCCGCACAAAGAGGCACATCAACTAGCGAATGGAGAGCCTGCCAGACGTTGGTACTGATATATCGCCCCAAATGGCAATGGGTGTAAGTGAACGAAAAGGGAAAACAGCCAATGATTACAACACAAAGTACTTTATGGGTTTGTGTTTAACAGACAGAGACACGATGAAAGGCTAAGGTGAGGAGGTGAACAGAAATCTGTGGTTAGTCTTTCTCATAGCCCATATACAAGTGTGTTTAGACGTTTGATACAATTATGGGGCCGTTATACTTCGACATTGGGAAAAATGCCCTTAATTATATCGCTGGATATGTATCGAATGGCCCAGTCCTGTGCCTGGTCAACATATGGAGCTTCCCATTGGGAATGCTCAGCCTATAGTTTACTTGCCACCGTCCCATAGTTTACCATCTGATCATGGATTCATTCAAGATTCTGCTTCTTCATTGGCTCCTCTTCTCCCTTCAAATTTATCTGTACCTCAAGGTCTGTTTCATGATTCTGATCTTTTCGGTACATTTAGGGGACTGCTAATGCAGCTTTGGAAATCTTGGGAACTAAAGGGGAGCCAATTTTAATTAAAGCCCCTACACCTCCACAATGTTGTGGAACTGCTGCTGGTCTAGTTAGTTTGATTTCCCCATTTCTCTACAGTGTTGACCTCAGGCCTTATTTCACAATTCATGACCAAGAATTTAAGAAACTGAACTCTCTTCAAGAGGGCTCTTCATTTCCTCCAATGCTATTAGGTGTGACGAATCTTTTTTCTTAAAAGCACTTCTTGACATGCCTCACACCGTTTCAGTTGGGAGCCCTGCTTCAGATTCAAGTCGTCTTGCTTTTTTAGGGATGTAATGGGCAAGGATCCTTGAAGCTTTGTGAATGCTGTCAAGTTTCGCAAAAAAGGACATTTGTGCCTCATGACAGAACCTAAGGAAGGTTTGTGGAGTAATTATGTACCAGTGATGAAGCCAAATACTTCGATACTGATTAGGCTTATTGATGCTGGAATGTCTCCTATGGTTGAGGAGTCAATGTCAGTAGTCAACAATGACATCTTACACCGCCATTTTCTGGAGCTGACGGCTACTTTCTTGGCACCTTTTGGCTCCTATTTTAGAGCTAATACGCCTTCAGAAGCATCAACCCTATTTGCAGATGCACCACCTCTGCCCTCATTCAATGCTGAAGAGTGCTTATCGAGCTTCTCTGCTCGAGTTCCTAGAAAATTTTTGCGAGTGTTTAAAATCAGTGTCACTTGCCTTTCGTTATTGAGCAGTTTCATTCTTTGTAAGGTATCATATTTTGTTCTGGGTCGATTATTACACTTCAATACTTTGTGACATATCCCATATAAATCCTTCGTCTGTCTAATGCAATTGTTGTTCGCAAGGCTGCAAAGTCTTGAGCAGTAACATAACCTCGACGTTTATTTTACCAAGGAAGCACTTGATGTCTGTAGCAACGTACCGACTTATCCTGGTACGTTCTCATAGCACGAGTAGAATTAGTTACGTTAATGCCATCTTATTATTCTTGCAGGCGAAATTGATGGAGTAACCTCCATGTTCTTCGAATTACTATGTTTTTAGAATGCTGTAATAACATGTTTATGCAGTTCAGAGGATTGCATCTTTTTCCCGCAAGAAAAAACTGCAGTCTCACTGTGGAAAGCTTCATCTGTACTCTGTTGCATGCGTTTTTGTGTTTTACTTTGTTGTAGTTTTACTTAAAAAATAATATTAAAAAAAAACCATGCAGTTTTTATATGAACAAGTTCTCTTTATCTTAATGAGGTAGTCATGAAAATTGGAGTCATCAAATGAAACCAATTTCCTACCGTACAAAGAGCTTCTACGTATTCCACAACCCTCATTGGTGGTTGTACCTGTTTGATATTTATAATAAATATATTAACAAAAAGAAAATAATTTATACTTTGTTATATATATGACAAAACAGCCCATCCCTTCACCCTCACCAATGGTCCTCTTCCATTAATTTTCTCTTATCTTTGCACTCTCTTCCATATTTCTCTTCCTCCATTTCCCACTCCAAAGGCTAACACACATTGCTGCAATAATTCAGTAAACACCACTTACCGTTAAGTTGACAATCTCATTACATATGTAATAAGAAGCATAACAGCAAAAAGAGCTACAATGTCTGGTCCAAGCAGTAGTAGCAGCAGCATTCTTGAATGGAGCAGAGAAGAAGAGAAAGCTTTCGAAAATGCCATAGCCACACATTGGGCTAAGGACGAAGAAGCCATGGAGAAGAAATGGAACAAGATAAGCAGCTTAGTCCCAAGCAAGACCATACAAGAGCTTAAGCATCACTATCAGCTTTTGCTCGAAGATGTGGCTGATATTGAAGCTGGCAATGTTCCATTGCCAAGTTACTATGGAGACCCTTCGGACACATCGTCCTCTGTAATAATAGACGGTAAGGACCAAAGCTATCACAACAACGACAAGGATAAGCGAATGTTCGGCAATAATCACAGCTCGAACTTCTCTAGAGAAGCCATTCATGGCTGCAGTAATAATGGCAGCAGTAAAGGGGCGAACAGCAAGTCAGAACAAGAGCGCCGTAAGGGCATTCCTTGGACAGAAGAAGAGCACAGGCATGTAATATCTTTATATATCTATAGAGAGAGATATATAGAGGGAGAGAGACTCAGAGAGAGAGAGAGAGACAGAGAGATAAGAGGAGAAACATTCACAAAATGAATTCTGCTGTTTTTTTTCCTTTTCTCTGTTTCAGGCTATTTCTGCTAGGACTGGATAAGTTTGGGAAAGGAGATTGGAGGAGCATATCGAGAAACTACGTAATTTCGAGGACCCCGACGCAAGTCGCCAGCCACGCCCAAAAGTACTTCATTCGCCTCAACTCTATAAACAGAGATAGGAGGAGATCGAGCATACACGACATAACCACGATCAACGGTGGAGATGCATCGGCAGCTTCTGCCCATCATCATCATCATCATCATCATCATCATCTGCCGCCCATTACCGGTCAGCAGCAGCTCCACCACCTGCCGCCGCCGGCGGCCAAGCAGCATCAGAGGCCAAGCATGCACCACCACCACCATGGGGTGGCTATGTATGGTGGCGGCGGCCAGCCGCCTATGGGCCACCCAGTGAGTGGTGGTGGTCAGCACATTGCACCGCCGGCGGTTGGTACTCCCATCATGATGGCTCCGGCGAACCACCACCACCATCAGCCGCCTCCGCCTTATGCAGTGCCAGTGGCTTACCCAGTGCCATCGCCGGCGATTCCGCCGCCACAACCTCAGCCGCCACCGGCCTAGCCTGAAAGACGTAAGAGAATGGAGATGAGAATTAGGTAGGGGCAAATGCTATTGCATATGAGTATGACCAAAGTAACTTACCGAGTATTTTGTTGAGATTGAGTTGTCTCTTTATGACTTCATCCCCTATCTGTAGCAGGTTTGTCTTAGGCCTTCTTACACAGATCCGTCCATTGTAGATCTTCGGAACAATCCGAAGCATGGATTCGTTGTATATCAGACATTTGAACAACTGTTTACCTTTCCAATGTATGACTATGTACACTTCATGTAATAAAAAAAGGCTGACCACATATAGAACTGGCGATAGCTTAACAAGGAAATGAAAGAGCAAACACCAGATTCTAGCAATAATCCAGTTTCCAGATAAATTTGTTAGGAGTCTGCTTAAGTAAAACAACGATAATAATCCTTCGTCAATATGATACGTTACAAACTGATATTGACACCCTAGAATTCATCAAAATAGAGTTAGCATCTTTCTAGAAGCTTTCTTGGTCCAGATCCGATATATCAGATTTCTTCTTCCCAGCTTCCACCATTTTGGAACCACAGCCAGTCTACGATTCTTCTTCGCCTTTCCTGCATTTCGAGTTTATATATAGGCATCGTAAGATGCATTAATATCATTTTAAGAAATGTCCAGCTTCAAGATATTATTGAATACTACACACTTTCTCCTATTCACGCCAAATCTGGAAGTGATAATAGATAAGACCATCGAGAGAAAACGATAACAAGAGCACCAAGAAGCATATATAAACATTCAGCATAAAACAGAGCAATTGACAAACGTCAGTACATGGACAGCCAAATTAACGGAAGCGTTGAGGTAAGGGATGATAAACTCACTTTTTTCCTCTAATGCATAAGATCCCCATTCTGAAATCACACTAGCGTACTTTGATGTCAGTGAAGGCCAGTAGTTCCTTTGACTTGCCAATACTTCCAGAACAGTACGTACTCCAGCCTTAGTTGGCAAGTGATCTTCCATTTTGTGTTCAGGATTTTCACCGAGTAAAACCTGAAAATTGACGAAATTAAAAGAAAAAATAAAATAAAGGGGTGAAGGGAAGGAACTGAGGAAAAAAATCATTTCTGGTTGACGTTGACCATAACATGACATCGCGAAAAATGCTACCTTAATCACTGCAGTAGCTGAGGATGAAATTGATCGTAGATTATACCTACGAAGGTACGAAAAGAAGATCAAGACCCATGAGGAACTAAAACACATAAAGAACAACTAGGCACTGCACCAAAAGGGAAGTTTTTTAATAGAAAAACCTGTCAAAAAACTAAGTAAAACTGAGAAATGCGTCGAGTATAGGACAAAGAAACACACCCGCCCTCAAGAATAACAAGTAGCTTCCCACCCGATAGTGCACTGCACATCTGTGTCATCTGAGCATAACCACCGGGAGTAACCTAAAAACAAATATTCACGAGAAATGATACGAGACAACAAATCAACAATGCTAAAGTGTAGCAAGTGAAACATTTCAAAATTGGAAGCTAAAATAGGATGCAGCTTATAATAATATGGGAGAAGCTCTATAATAGAGGCAGGTATTTCTTCAATATCATACTTGAAGATAATCAATGAGCATACTCCCATATAGAAATATAAGCTCTTTTCACCATTTAATAATAGATAACATTATTTTTCACATAATATAAAGCAGAATCTCAAAGGTAAGAAAAGCTAACATCACAGCAGCCAAGAGGGTCGCCTCGTGCCGCATCAAATCCAGCAGATATTATGGTAAAATCTGGATCAAACTCAGAAGCTGCAGTAATCAACAAGCGTTAATTCTTCAGCAGATATGATCTCATAAACTAGATTATTAGAGGGATTTAATGTTAAATGACCTATAGGAAGCACAATTTGCTGAAATGCAAAAATGTAATCATTGTCACCAACTCCTCCTCTACTCCATGGAATATTTACACAATAGCCTTCTGCACCCATAATACCCACCTGCAAAAGTAAAAAATAACAGAGAAACACACACATTTGCCTAAGGATTTCAATACATATATCGGCATAGGCGTAAGGAAACCCAAGGTTCCAATTTCTATTTGCATAAAGCGCATTGCAAACTTGTCGTGGTTTAACCCTTTATTGTTAATATTTATTGACTTTACTAGCCAGAGAAAATATATCGTAAAAAACCACTTACAAAATACAGTATATAAAACGAGAGATAACTCAAGAAAAGATGAATCAAGTGTACCTGATCAACAGCTCCAGTACCAGGATAAAACTTTCCACCCTCATGTCTGTGCAGGGATACATACAAAACCTGTGATAATATAAGTTCAACAAAAAGAGAAAGAGTTTAATATGCAGATGCTAAAAATTGATAAATGAAAAATAAAATGCGGCAACATCCAGTCAAATAAATCTAATACGAACACTTCTAAAGTTCCACCATCTCGTGATTTCATATTTACGAATGGAATTATAGAAAAAAATGGATATTTCCGCAAACTCACTGATTTGTCCATTTCGAATATTTCTTGAGTACCATTTCCATGATGAACATCCTGCCAAATATGCAATGAATTAAGAAAGAGTATCTTATGCTTTTTCCACACGCGCGCAAATAAAGAAGCATGATTAATATGCATTACCCAGTCAACGATCAAAATTCTCTTGGCTCCTGCTTTGCGAGCTGCTACTGCAGCGATGGCTGCGTTATTGTGAAGACAAAACCCCATGGCATGTTTAACACCAGCATGGTGACCAGGAGGACGAACCTGGGAGTGAAATGAGTCCGTAAAGATTTCTATCTGAAAGACTTACCACATGAGAATGCTAATACAATAATATCTTTTAAATTCTCTTACCAGCGCAAAACCATTTTTGGCTTTTCCAAAAAATATACTTTTTGCAAGATCAAAGCATAATCCTGCAGCCAACTTCGCGGCACACGCTGAATGCTGGTTGGCGTATGTGTCAGGTGTGAAATAACTGTCCCAGGAAAATTAGGAACTTGGTGAAAACACAAATAAGCATATTGATGTAGAGATTTATGGAAGTTATCTTCAAACAACGCATCAACTGTGATTATAATAATGCATATTTTACTGCACTTTCTGACACAAAGCATTAACATAATTTAAAAAGACAATCATGTCATGATCAATCAATATACATACCTGGACAGCATCTGGCTTGTTAATCGAACAGCTTCAATATTATCTGGGGAATGGACCTGACAAATCAAGGATGTAATATACGGAAAAATACTGGCAACTGACTTAAGAAGCCGAACAATTTTATTAATCATTAGTGAAGAAAGCATGAATTTCTAATCTACGAGAAAGAGAAGGGCACTAAAGAATATGCATGGCCCCATTGGTCTCACCATCTGAAGTTCCTCGAGGCTGATTTCTCTTGCAGGGATTGAAATGCATCTGCCAGGGAAGATACCTATGATATTTTCGAAGCACCGTCAATTTTTAGTCAATCATCTGCGAAAACAATTGGTTAAAGATATGCTTTGCACCTATGTTTTTTGTTAATGCCAAATTGATTATCATGTAAAAATGCTCTCATTGACAAGAAAATCACAATTCAAACTGTGATATTATGCTATAACATTTACACATGAATAGAAACGCAAAAAAAAAAAACCGTTTTACTTCCAGGTAGGCATAAACAGTAAGTTATCAGGAAGTACAAGAAATTAACCCGAACCTGCAGCAGCAAGACTAGCAGCAATTGCACGTAAGCGATTAGGCCTTTCAGGGTGAGGATGAGATTTCATTTCGACCTTTTCAGATGTGAAACAATTTTAAAAGTTTAGCTTAAATAGAAAATTATGAAGTTGATTCTTAATAATAAGAACTCCATTCTCCCATGGAACATGGGAAAGGAAAAGCATAAACATCATTTGTTCTTAAAGCTTGTCAATTCACTACGTAACTGAATGCAACAAAAACGACAGATAGTGATATTAACCAAAATAAAGTTTGAAGTTTGACGTAGGTAAGAACTTTCATACTTCTTCGTGAAGCAACATCCTCTCATCGTATCCGATAGCAGTAGTATTCTCTGATGCAATCTTATGCATCTTCAGACCTTCATAACATTAGCATAAAAAAAGATGAGCCGAGGGAACTTACGCCAGAAAAAGGGAACATTAAATAACCAGGTCAGACGGATATAGGTATACAAATCAATCAACGAGTATCATACACTTCAAGATAAGTTAATTTATCCCAAAATACTGGATGTATCATAGAGAAATGAATATATATATAGTACAAATTGATATGGTTTCCAGAAACAAGTTTCTAACCAATTTTGGCATACAACACATACATGACATTGTATGGACAAGATGCTCACCCGATAAAAAAAAGAAGAAAAAAAACTAACACAGACAATTATTGCATCTCTAATAAGAAACCAAAGCATCAAGTTGGACGGACATATCGCAAATAGAATCACTAAAATGTGTAGCATAAAATACTCCAACGACAAAGTTGCACCTAGATATAACCTTTTAATGAACGGTACAAACATGTGTTTCCATTTTATATATGCCACAATAAACGCATATTTTAAGCATTTACACATGGAAACATTAACGAATATAACGGTATATGATTGTAAGGTAACCAAGTAATGCTGCATACATGTAGACGTGCCAAACAGTTCTTCGTTCCAGCATTTACAGATGTTTAGCCACAACAGCTTTTAAAGGATCACAAATTCTTAGTCACGTTGATCATGCATATGGCAATAGATACACGTGAGGTGACTTCATGAACTATCTCGAACAAATGCATCAACGTTTAGTAAGATCAAATTAGAACCATAAGGATATAAAAAGGAAAAGCAGAAATGGAGAAATGAAATGTTCGAGGATTTAAAACCAAAACCTTTGACTCCATCAGCTGAATCGGGCAATATATCATCTTGTGCAGGAGCCAAGGGAGAAGCCAAAAACCCGTGCTTTAAGATTCCAGATTCTCTATGCTCACAGCAAACCTGCATAATGATTAAAACAATTTGCAGCTCCACCATGAATCAATCAGGAGAAAGAAGCAACCTAAGTAACCAAATGCAGTGTGCAACATCTAAGTCATAGGACAAATGTTCTTACATCACAATAAATGTCTGGTTCGACATTAACCATGGTGCAATTTTGACAAAACCACCGCTGAATTTCGATAATAGGGTTCTGATCCTTAAACCCAGGTTCCCAATCACTGTCTTCTTCATCGTCCTCGAGATCGAATTGAGCGTTGTACACGTCTTCCAAGGTCAAATCACTCTTCTTCTTCTCGTCTTCGTTCTGCTATTTTCAGTTTTGCATACGAAAAAGAAAAGGTTGAAAAATAAAATCATAACATTACCTCGAAGCAAAACCCCATTCAGATAGAAGCAACAAAACATAAAAATCCAGCAAAGTACGCAGAAGAAAACCTAGAGAAAAGCATGTGAAATTTTTAAAAGAAAGCACAGCAAAGAAAAGCGCTTACTTGTTCTTGAGAATGTTGGGGTACGCCGAGGGAGATAACAACCCCACTGGAAAAAGCAGTGGCTGCTTGACTCATTTTCCTGAGCGGAAAGAAGGTTATGTCTCAAGACAAAATTCAACGTCAAAGAGAGTCGACCTTCAGAACTATGATGAACAAAGGGAGTTCTTAGTAAAAAGAAATAGAAAACCTTGTGCGAAATTCTCTCCCCGAGATTTTATATATTTTTCTTTTCCTTCTACTACTATTCTTTTTTCTTATTATTACAGATATGTGAAAGAGTGTATTACAAATTTTGTATACTATATTACACTAGATTCGAATTAAATCCATTCAGTACCTTTATTACAAAAAGAGAATTATTAAAAAAATTATCATTGTAAAACGTATAAACATATTAAGAAAAAAAAACATTTGGCAGAGAAAATGTGAAAGCTTTAAACCAATAAAAGTCGCACACAAACCACATCGTTCATTCCAAAATTGAATATATTTGACATCATAATATCAAACGATGTAAGTTAGTATTGAACAACCACAAATCAGATATATGGAAATGGGTGAATCCTCTGAATTACACTCACAATTACGATCACAAAACAGTGTGTTGTGACTAAAAATAGGATAGAAGTTCAATTCTTCTTGTTCCTGAAGTTTTCTTTCAATGAAGCAACTTTTTTCTTGCAAGAATCCACAGATTTCCCAGGAACTGCTTCGGCGACACGCTCCCAGCGTTGGCTAGTTTCCTTAGGGATGGCTTTAAGAGCTTGAATCAACGCCTTTTCTTGAAACTCGGACCACAAATCTCCATCAGAGATCGAAGAAATCCCCCCATTCACTGCATCACTCTGTGGTAGGGAATCATTGGAAGTGCTGGAGCTGTTTTTCTCGGGCGCATTGCTGCTCCTAAAACTCTCCTTCATAAGCGTAAACTTTTTCTTGCATTGGGCCACGGTCTTGCCCGGGACAGCAGTAGCAACTCTTTCCCAACGTTGAGGCGTATCCTTAGGAAAGGTCTTCAAAGCTTGGACCAAAGCTCGTTCTTGAACGACGGACCAAGAGTCTTGGTCTGTAATGGAAGTGACGCTGCCATTGGCTGAATCTGAGCTTAGGCTGATTGGATTTTGACTTTGATTTGAAGGGTCTTGTGGGTTTCTTCCCGAGTTAGGAGGGTTTTTCTCAGATTTAGTGCTTCCATTTGATGAGCCAGTCGATTCCTCGCGGGTGGAGAGTGGAGAGGCTATTGTGGGAGCTGGTTTTCTTTTCTCGAGGAAGGAGTCGAAAGCTTTGGCAGAATCGGGCTTTTGGAGCAGAACTGTTTTAGTTGCTTTGAGAATCTCTTCTACTGATCGGCCGGTGCCTATATATTCAGATATCACTTCCCACCTTCGAGAGGTGCCTTTGGGATATTTCACCATTCCCTTTCTCAGAAGCTCTATCTCTTCTCTAGTCCACGGTTTCTCCTTTTTCTCATAGTTGTTAAAAGTGACTTGTCCATTCGTGGACGCAGAACCGTTCTGTTGAGAGCTCTTCTCATCTCCTCTTGCCTCGCTCTGTTTCTGATCGGCGTGGAGTGCTTCTTTGAGTATTGTAGCTTTCTGCAGCCCTTCAGCTCTTTCCATCCTATCACATAGATCCTGGAGCTGCTCTTTCTCGAGCGAAGAACAGAGGCTCTCCACGTCATTGTCGGTAAGATCAAGCAAGTCCTGGGACAAGAGAGCCGTTGCCAAGTTTCGAAGGCGGGTTTTTTCTTTTCGAAGCAGCTTTTTTTCTTTCTCCTTCAACTTTTTACGGTTTGAAGCCGCTTCAGCAGCCTCTTTCTCCTCCTCTTCCTTTCGCTGCTTCTCCTCCTCGGCAATCCTAGCTGCCTCTTCTTCCTGAAGTTTCTTTGCCAAGAACTTAGCCTCTTTTTTCCTCTGCTTCTCAGCCTTTTGTTCTTCTTTCCTTCTCAAGATCCTTGGGTCCCTCTTAATTGCATTATCGACAAGCGCACGAATGCGTGCGTATTCTTCCTTCCTTGCCTTCTCAGATAGCTTTGCATTTTGCCTCTCCATCCACCTCTTGTGATCTCGAGATTCAGCTTGCTCAAGGTCAAACTCGTCCGCGTGTGGAAACTCCCTCCAACTCTTGAAACTATACCAAAAGTCATAAAACTTGTCAACTTCGGCCAAACTAGTATCATCATCTCCCAAAGTAGGAACCGGCTGGTTCACAGACCACCGCCCGTTCCTCAAGAATGCAGGCCCAAAGACCTTGAAAAAGTCACTTGGCGAGCAATCACTAGGGATCTCATCGTCAAACTCATCAGTTGAATCGTAGATTCTTCTCCTCACTGGATCGCTCAACACCTCATATGCTTCTTGGATAGCCTTGAAATGACTTTCGATCTCATCTTTCTTCGCCTGCTTGGCAGCTTCGGTCTCCTCGGCTAGCAAAAGAGCAGCTTGCTTGTCGGGATGATGCTTCAGAGCAACCTCTCGATAGCTCTTTTTTATTTGGTCCTCAGTCGCGAGATATCTCAGATGGCTCAAACCCAATAGGGAGTAATGGTCCTGCTGCTTCGTATCACTTCCAGACTTCTTCTTACCTTTTGTGCTGTAAGAATCAGACGACTGCACATAAGCTCGCTCTTTCTCTTCGGGGACAACCTTCTCATCTGAACCATCAGCAACAGGTAACTGGCCCAACAACCTAAGAGCAGCGGAGTGAAAACCATGCCCAGCTGGTTCAAGGTTTGCAGCCTTGATTGGGAGGCCATTAGATGATACGTAAATGGGTTCCCCATTCACAATTTCGTCGGCGTAAGTAATGAGCAGCATGCTTGTTCGAGAATCCGAAACCATCACTGTTATTGTCAAAGCTGTCGCAAATAAGCAACGCGAGCTAAAATTTTATCACAAAACGCTAGACAAAGCAATACTACGAAAAACATGTAGAATCAACGGAGCTGATTGGGAAAGCTTCGACCAAATTAATCAGTTCGCAAGCATAACCATCGGATTAAAGAACGACAATCTAACAATCATAGAGGAAACGATACTTACCAGCGGCGATTGTAAACCGACGATGGACGCGCAAGGAATCAAGCACGAGCAGCCGCCGTTTGTTTTTGAGTATTAGGATTCTTTAGTTTTCCGACGTGCGAGGACGTTTTTCGCTTAACAAAGAGGCGGAGAAACACAAAATGCCATTTGTAGCTTCAAGCTGATTAGAAATAGGGTTTCCATTTCTCCTTCGATGACTACCCAGAAATTACAAAATTATCCCTGCGCTAATGAAAATTGATATGACCGTTGGCCTAGCAATAATTATTGGGCTTCAAAAGGGGCTCAGTTAACTTGTTTTGGGCTTTGGAATTAATATGCAGCCCAATTATGAAAAATAACGTAAGTGCCTTTTATCACATATCAAAAACACACATGATATGATATGTAATTATATTACAGTATTTTGTCTTAATATGAGGAAGAGTTGATGATCCATGCATGCACGTAGCTGAGGAAAGCCGGACCTGAAGCGAAACTCAAATTTTGGGTCCCTGGTCATTTTTTTTACCAAATAAGATACGTATGATATAGCGTAAATTTAAACCGTAAGTGTAACTAAATAAATAAAGAAAGAAATAATAATTTTATTGTAGAATGTTCGATAAAAAGCTAAGGACACCCTTTCTTTAACCTAACTGAAGCCTGTTTGATATTTTATAGAATCACGTTTCCTTTTTTATCCTAAATAAAAAAGCTTTAATTGTTTGGGCTGAATTTCTTAATGAATTATAATATTTGCGCTTTCTTTGGTTATTAATAATATCAAGGCCCAACTGTATATTAAACACTTGTCCTTAACGTTTCTATAGATGTATTTTTAACTATAATATTCTTTTTGATTATATATATATATATATATATGTATAAAAATTTTGGGCCCCCTCTGAAGTTGGGCCCGAGGCGACCGTCTCACTGGCCTCCTATGAGCGGGCCTTCTATGGACCGTACAGTCCGTACGATCAGGCACGGAGCTACGGCGGGGCACAAGGGGTCAGTTGACCCCACGGCCGCCCGGAGTACCCCGTAGAGGTATGCCGACAGTAACTTCGTCGGCCACTATTTTCGTTCTTCGCATCTTGAAAAGCCCCCACAGGAGAGAAACGATTAGGGCAGATGATGAACAGTAATTTGATTTGGGCCTTTCTATTAATTTTATTATATTCGGGCCTTTTTATTACATTTATTAGTTTTAGGCCTTTTTATTACTTTCATTATCTTGGCCCATACGTTTTTGTGGCCTTTTATTTTTATGGTATGCCTTAACGTGTATGTAGTGTAATTAAGTTCTTTTTCTTTGAATCAATGGGGCAGTGAACACTACAGCACAGCGACGAGACGAGGGTTTTGTCAGTGGAGCAAACAGAGATTATTACAGAACTCTCAATCCTTAGAATCAGATTATACAATTAAATTCACTCTGAAAACCCTATTAGGTAATTTTTAAATTCTTTTTATCTTTGAGTTTTTTTCCCTAAATTATTCATCTCTGATGCTATCTTCGATGGTGTAAGTTCTGACAAAGTAAATTTTATTGTACTAATTTGTAGGACTCCCAATATGGATAGGTGGGTTGTGAGAACAAAACGTCTTCAACCTATTGGTGGGTCCACTTCCAATGGTGAGAATTCGAATGAGAACCAAAGAGGTAAAAGATGTCGAGTCGATGAAGAGTCATTAAACGTTGAGATTATTGGTGACCCGGCCTTACGTAAGCCAATTAATAGCTATCCGATTGAGGTACGAGATGATATAAGGAGACAATATTTAGTTAAAGGCCCTTGTCAACCGATTGCGCACGTTTTTCCGTCAAGTGATTTTAGTGGTTATGCGAGAAAGTTTCAAAAAACATGGTTCGCAAAACATAAGTGGTTAGAGTATAGCTCGTCTAAAGATGCCGCGTTTTGTTTTTGGTGTTTCTTATTTGCCAAAGGTCACAAGCACGGAGATGATGCGTTCACTATAGTTGGCTTTAGAAATTGGAAGAAAGGTTTGGAAAGATTTGTGGAACATGAAGGAGGAAAAAATAGCGTACATAATTATGCTAAAATTCAGTTTTTAGGATTTGAAGACCAAAGAAATAACGTGGATTATGTGATAATGAGAAAAAGTGAAGAAATGGAGGTCGCGTATCGCATTAGATTGACTGCTATTGTAGATGTCATTCGGTTGCTCTTAGGACTAGGTTTGGCTTTTCGTGGAGACAATGAGTCTACAGAATCGTTGCATCGGGGAAATTTTCTTGAGATCGTGAGATGGTATTGTGCACATAATGAAGAAGTAAGTAAGGTAATGGAGTCAAATGCTCCGGGGAACAATCAATTGACGTCTCCAACCATTCAAAAACAAATTATCAGTGCTTGTGCGAATGAGGTAAAGAAAGTTATTCTTAGTGAGATTGGAGATAAATTTTTTTCAATTTTGATTGACGAGGCTCGAGATTGTTCGGTTAAGGAGCAAATGGCGATTGTTATTAGATTTGTAAATGACAAAGGGGAAGTGATTGAACGGTTTCTTGGAGTCATTCATGTTACTGATACTTCAGCTCACGCATTGAAGTATGCCATTGATGAATTCTTTGCGAAGAATGGATTGTCGATTTGTAGTCTTAGAGGTCAAGGATATGACGGGGCCTCAAACATGCGTGGAGAATTTAATGGATTAAAATCTCTTATCCTGAGAGAAAATAAGCACGCACATTATGTTCATTGTTTTGCTCATCGTCTTCAATTAGTTGTTGTTGCTACTGCAACAAAACATACTATGGTGAATAGTTTTTTTTGAATATCTAACAATGATTGTGAATGTTGTTGGTGCTTCATGCAAGAGGAAAGATGCTCTTCGACAAAAGCAGTATGATAATCTTGTGAAAAGTATAGAAGAAGGTGAAACTTCGACGGGAAAGGGTAAGAATCAAGAAGCAAGCCTGGCTAGAGCGGGTGATACACGTTGGGGATCTCACTTTAAAACTGTTACAAGACTCTTCTACTTGTGGAATCCAGTGAAAGAAGTGCTTGCGATTGTGATGGAGGATGGACCGGATGGAAAAAGTCGAGGTCTTGCTACGGGCTTACTTGATAAAATGGAAGACTTTGAATTTGTGTTCATTGGTCGTTTGATGGAGCATATTTTGGGAATGACTAATGCCTTATCACAAGTTTTGCAGCAGAAGACTCAAAACATAACCACTGCTATGGAATTGATCAAAACTTTGAAAAGTGACTTGAAGAAATTTAGGGAGGATGCTTGGGATGATTTGTTAACTGAAGCCGCCGTCTTTTGTTCTTCAAATGAGATCGACGTTCCAAATATGGATGATTTCGTTAAAGGACGAGCTAGAAAGACAGTCGATGGTCAACGAAAGACATACTTACATTTCTATCGAGTGGATATCTTCTTACAGGTACTTGATTTGTTTTAATTATATTCTTATAAAATTTCATTGTTTATCAAAATATTGAATACTCTTTATTGTTCCAAATGTAGGTGGTTGATCTTATTTCCGAAGAGATTAACAATCGCTTTACGGAATCAAGTTCTGAGTTGCTTATATGTCTTGGTTGCCTTGATCCTAGAAATTCGTTCTCTAGTTTTGATCATGGCCGATTACTTCGTCTTGCTGAGTTATATCCTGAAGACTTTACTTGCAGTGATCTATCTGAATTGAATCACGAACTCAGGACCTATATTTCTCACATGAGATCAAGTGCAACTTTTTCTGAGATTGACAACATCGGAGATCTTTCAAAGAAAATGATCGAGATGAAGCGTCATGATGCATTTCCCTTGGTGTATCGGCTTATTAAATTGGCACTGGTCTTACCTGTTGCAACAGCAACAGTTGAAAGATCTTTCTCTGCAATGAAGATTATCAAGACAGATTTGCGCAATAAAATGGGGGATGACTTTCTCACAGATTGTCTCTTGTGTTACGTTGAAAAAGAAATATTTGTAAGTATTGAAACTGAAGCTATATTGCAGGAGTTTCAAAGCATGAAGTCTCGTAGGATGCAACTGCCACCACTCCATCGTACTCGCGTTGGTAGTACTTCGTCTAATCAAAGCTAGTTTTAATATTTCGGGCATCATATGTATTGGGATAACATTATTTTGGAATGAAGTTTGTAAGACCACGAATTTCTTATAGTTTTGTTTCTTCGATATAATACTTATTAATGTGGAGTCCCCAACGTTGGAATTCCGAATCCGTCCCTGATGGAGCCCCCCCGACGTTGGAATTCTGGATCCGTCCCTGCGTACGATCCCGTAGCATTCGTTAAAGGCTTTGCACGTTAATTTATTACATTTCATGTTGATAGTCGTCTAAATTTAATAAAGAGTAAATTATGATTCAGGCCCTTTTAAGCAACTTTCGTTTGAATTCAGACCTTCTTACTTTAAATTTCAGTTTAAAAGACCCATCTCAAGTTTGTATTAGAGTTAATGACCCATTCGTGGTAAAATACCCATTTGCCCTCGACTGTTGTAAAAAATTACATATTTGTACCATCATCCTCACGTCAAAGGTTTTGTCATCGACGATTCTTCCTACATTCAAAACTCCATGAAATCGCAGAGATCTTGAACGTTAGTAGTCGAAAAAGGTAAAATCGATATCAATTTGTCATGGGTCCTCATAAACAAGAAAAATTTTCGATGTTAAGTTGAAATAATGCTTCAAAAAAGCTTCGAAGAATTTGATAAATATGAGTGAAATCTCGACTTATATGCTCGAATAACGAGTATTCACACCAATTCAGATGTGGGTCTTAGTAATCGACATTGAATAACAACGAATCTTGCCCGACCTAAGATCAAAACATTTTCAATTTCAATAACAAATCACTTTATCTGGGTACCATTTTCGGCTATAACGAAAACTCTACCTTGGAAACCTATACCAGATTCTTAACTTCGACGAATATATGTTGCCTCTCTTATAAGAAATAATTATAAAATGGTGTCACGAGGAAGATAAAAAATTCCTCTAACACATCAGGTCATCGTGATACCACTTCTGTTATTTAGGAAACTCCATCCTCAACACTGATAACAGATGCCAAATATTGAAGAATAAATGTTGCCTTACCTATAAAAACAGTGAGAAAACAAAAGTGATTTATTTCCTATAAAAAATACATGCAACTAGTACGGAATATGGTGTCAAGAGGAAGATTGAAAATTCGTACGACACCGAAAACTCCCTGAAATTGCGGAAATTATCAACGTTAGTAATCGAAAAAGGTAAAAATCGATCTCATTTTTTTCATGGGTCCTCATAAACAAGGACAATCTTCGATGTTAAGTTGGAATTTCAACCACAATTTGAAAATATTTGTAAAAAACGAGTGAAATCTTGACTTGTATCCTCGAATAATGAGTATTCACACCAATTCAGATGTGGATCTTAGTATCGACATGAGATAACAACGATTTTTGCTGCGAACTAAGATCGAAACGTTTTTAATTTCAGTAACTCATCCCTTTATCTGGGTACCATTTTCCGCTATTTTGGAAACCCTACCCTAAAAAATAATAACAGATTCCTAACATTGAGGAATAAATGTTGCCTCATCTATAACAAATAATGAGAAGACAATAACGGTTTGTTTCCTATTAGCTACATGCAACTAGTACGGAATAGGGCATCAAGAGAAAGATCAAAAATTCGTACGACACCCGAAACTCTCTAAAATCGCGGAAATCTTCAATGTCAGTAATCAAAAAAGGTAAAACTAGTCTCAATTTCTCATGGGTCTTCATAAACAACGACAATTTTCGATGTTATGTTGAAATAATGCTTCAAACCCAATTCAAAAATTGGTAAAAAAACTAGTGAAATCTCGAATATTATGCTCAAATAATGTGGATTCACACCAATTCGGGCGTGAGTCTTATAATCGACAATAATTATCGATGTTAGTCACGACAAATTTTGATGCGAAATATTGGAACGTTTGTCAAATAAAAAGTTGGTTGGTAACACTTCGTTTATTCTGGGTAACAATTCACACATTCTGGGTAACACATAACTAAGAACATTCTAGAAGGTTCTAGATTGTCAGAGATATTAACAGTACAATAACTTCATATTACCACATTGCCTGCAAATAATACCACATGTCTGATAAATAATAACAATATAAACAAAGGTCATACCACATTTGTAGCTACAAGAACCACAAAATATCTAATCAATACCACATTGCTATTTCGATTAATTTCGTTCATAAATTCATTTTGTTGGGATGTATAAGATTAACATTCATGGAAATGGGGGATATGATGAAGCCAAATCACAAAATTTCATTAAAAGACACGTTTTGCGAATGTTGATATCAATATGTGAAAGTTGAGATCAAAAGTCATGTAAACACATAGCTCTTCTTTCACAAAATAGACTAGTATCTCTTTTCATGAGACATAACGTTATAAATGTCATCACAAACGTATTCAAAGTTCAACATTAAAGCACGGACAACATTTAGTGGACCATAAACTCAAAATTCGAGACCCCAAACCCTAAATAATCGAAAAAATTATGGATTTGTGAGCAAGATTAATGAAACTTTTATTGTGGTATGCAAAACTTATTATGCAGTATCAGTATCTACAATAGTGTTAAAAATTGCATTTGTATTGTTATTTTATTTCGAAATGAGTGATTTGTTACCAGATAAACCACGTTTATACCTCTTAACTAGAGGGATGTACCACATTATTTGACGAGCTCCTTTATTGCCAAATATGACAATTCCCGCCTAAATTATTGACATCCCGCCTAAATTATTGACATCCCGCCTAAACTGGATAACACAAGTTACACAAAGGATAACAATTAATAACTTACTGATACCACTTTCTTATTTCAAAAAATTAGGCAAAAATCCGCCGATTGTGTTTAAATTTCGGCAACCTTGAGCGAAGAACAATAGAGCCAACACGGTGTCTCAGTGCTTTGATTAGGATATGGGTCTCTTGAATTTGTACGAAGTATCTTCAATTTTGACCGAATCGGGATGCGATTTCACCGATTTTAATTATTTGCATCACAATAATTCCGAAAATATACCCGTAAAATCGAGCATTTCGAGACATCATAAAATAATAAACCGTCTAGGACACACTCAACTTGGTGTGGTGTAGGATGTATGTTCGTGCATATGGAAATAATATATACGATAATTGTTTCGATCGAGTTTCCATTGTTATAAGATACCAGATAATAGGAATTTGGTACCTAATACAGCTTACTGCTACCTTTAAATCTAAACGTATACCAAATGAGAGTTTTTCAATACCTATTAACTGTTTTACTAGGGCAGATGCTTGACAGTCCATACCACGTTCTCGGAACAGTGGTTTAGGCAACAATCCGGCGGTTATGTTTAAATTTCGGCAAACCTTGAGCAATGAACAATATAGTCAATACGGTGTTTCAGTGATTTGTTCAGGATATGGGTCTCTCAAATTTGTACAAAATATCTTCAATTTCGACCGAATCGGAATTCGATTTCACCGTTTCTTATTATTTGCGTCGAAAGAATTCGAAAAATTTACCCGTAAATCGAACATTCGAGATCCAAATAACATGACAAACCGTCTTGGACACACCCAACTTGGTTTGGTGCAGGATCTGTGTTTGTGCAGATGGAAACAATATATATGACCAATTATTTCGATCGAGTTTCCACTGTTATATCGATACCAGATGATAGGCATTTGGTACCAAATCCAGCTTACTGTGAACTTAAAACAGTATAGATATACCATATGCCAGCTTATCAATACCTATTAAATGTTTTACGATAACAGATGTATGACAATTCATACCACGTTCTGGGAACAGTTGTTTAGGCTACAATTCAGCGATTTTAAATTTCGGCAAACCATGAGCGCGAACAATAGAGCCAAAATTGTGTTTCAGAGATTTATTTAGGTTATGGGTCTCTCGAATTTGTACAAAATATCTTCAATTTCGACCAAATCGGGAGTCGATTTTATCGTGTTCTTATTATTTGCGTCAAAAGAGTTCGAAGAATATACCCGTAAAATCCAACATTTCGAGACCTGAATATCAAAATAAACCCTCGTGGATAGATCGAGTTTCGTTTCCAAGGATCGTTCGAACGAAAATAGAAATCTGCGAGATTTTTGATCGTAAAAAAGTGGTTAACGATGGTAACAGAAAACATGTTCTGGATACCTCTTATTATACAGCTTTTGTAGGGGTATTTTGGTCAGATCAACTTTTTGGTCCTTTTCTCTAACTTTGAAAGATATCGGGTCCTTTTTAATGAACTTTATACTGACAGGGTCTGAACTATATTATGAAACTTAAAGAGGGCCTAATTCTTAAAAACCCCTTTAAAAAACTAATAAATAGTATAAAGTGCGTTGCACTTCTATAATTTTTGGTTAAAGGTAATCAAGATTATGCGAACTAATTTGATGCATAAACAATAATCATTTCATAACGTAAGTGTGATATACTGCTGGATCACGAAATAAAAATATGAAGAGTGTGCGACCTAGTTCAATTAATAATGAATTGATCGAATTACTACTACTATAAAAGGCGTGAGACGTGTGTACCCTTATTTAATTTTAAGGGGGAAGAAGAGAAAAAAAGAAGACATTATTTCAATTATCACAGTCGCAATGTTAGTGATAATGGAGACCCTATATATATGACTTTGAAAGATTAGATACGGATTTTGATTAAACCTAATTCACCCATCTTCCATCTACCATATGGAATAAGACAAGATACCGAAATTAAACATGTAACTTAAATAGGTCACGCCCTATATATAGTCTCTCTCTCTCTCTCTCTCAAACATGTATGAAATGGCTGGTAAAGGTATCGCAGTACTAACGATAATACTTATATCGTTATTAATCATAACCATGTCATCTTCTTCAAGTGCAAGAAAGCTACTACAATCGACGATGAAGGTGAAAGAAAACAAAGCTCATCCATGGTGTAATAACTCTTACATGAGGTATTTGTACTTAAACTCGCTTACAAAAGGTAAAGTGCCATCTTTAACTCCTAGTAATAAGAAGGGAAACGGTGTATCGAAGACCTACGAAAAGCACACCGCTAATCGTTCTAATAACCTTTAATCGACAGGTCAGGTTCGACCCACGAAACCTAAGGTCGGTTCCTAGCCCAGGGGTCGGGCATTAGCTTCATTTCTTATACTGGAATTAATATAATTATTATTTTTTTTCTGTTCGATATTTGATTGATTGGAAAACGATGGATGAATGATTTAGCTGGTTAATTTTTTATGTATGGTGAGCAATTATGGTTGGATGACAATATCATAATACACATGGACGTTTACAAGAATGGGGTTTTCTCTTTTAATTTAACATAGTTCGTGTTTTATTCCCCTTCTCCTTTTTAGTTGGAAAGTATTGTTGGAAGATAAATTTAATGTAGCGCGGAAGTATATTTCCAAATATAGATGAGCTTTGATACATTGTTTGTGACGCACCATGACCTCTTGGCATTAATTATGATACAATATAAATCTATGCTTGAAAGTGTATCGTATTTTAATTGGGTAAATAGCATATAACCCACCCGTGGTCTAAAAATTGTGCACAAAATCCCCATGCGGTCTATAAATAGCATATAAATACATTATGTTTTATGTTGCTTTTCTCACTTTCCCCTTTCGGTCAAATTAGGTCTTACGGTCAGAAAAAAATTATAATTCCAGTTATACCCTTGCGTACTTTACAGAATTAAGAAGATTTCACTTTGACAACAATTCCCGCTTAATCAAACACTGAAACACAGCTCACTGCTCAGTCACACCCTAAAGCTCCGCTCAATTCGACTCAAATCCACTCAACCCAGCTCAAAATCCTAAAGTTTCAAACATAATCTCATCGTTCCTGCAATTCCTAAAACAGTTCGAACGAAGCCGTGGGTTCTGGGTAAATGGATCACTCATACTGCAACTTGTATCTTTGGGTCGATGGTACGATTGAATGGATTCCACACGTCAAGTACTTTGGGAGAATGAAGGTATTATTTAAGTGTGTTGATAAGGATACGCTTTTCCTGGGTAGGTTGAAAGAGTTTTACAGGCGCGCTGGTGGTAAATCACCCTGTGTCCAATTCTATTATTGTTTGCCTGGTGCTGAATTGGATACAGGTCTGAGGGTGATAAAAAATGATCAAGATATATGGGATTTGCTCAACGAACATAGGAATCAGACAACTGTTCACGTTTTTGTAGAAGATTTGGGTACTTTTATGGAAGCTAGAGACACCGAAGGTAGATTAATTTCTGACCCGAGCCAAGAAGTGCCCTTCCTTACTTATCCCCTATCCGATGGTCTTTCTGAGTTTTCTTCTGTGGACCAGAATGCTTGCTCTGAAGTGGATGGGGCAAATGAAGATGAAGAGGGTGAGGCAATGTCAGGGTCTGAGCAGGGAAATAGTTCTCGGGCAAATGCAGATGAAGAGGATGGGGCAATGTTAGGGTCTGAGCAGAATGAAGGGTTTGGGGTAAATGCAAATGAGGGTGTAAATGCAAATTGCTCTCCTGAGGAAGCAGAAGAAGCAGAAGGTGACAATGAGGAGGTAGAGGGTGAAGAAACTACTGATTCGGAGGCTTCTGATTCAGAAGATGAAGACTATGTATTTGATGAAGGCTTAGAGGAAGATCTGTGTGAAGAGGATTATGACATTTTGGAGAAACAGATGGGTGAATCAGAGGAAGAAACTGCAACAACAGCTGCTCCTGCTCATCCAGAGTGGGATGAATCCACTGATATGGCTGATAATGAGTTACCTGTGGGGCTTAGATTCCAAATAGAGAAACCTTTAAGGCAGCCTTAAAGGATTGGGCAGTTAAGAAGGGGTTGGATTTGAAATTTGTGAAGAATGAAAAGATGAAGGTCACAGTTTTCTGCAAACATGGTTGTTCTTGGAGGTTGCATGCTTCCCCAGTTATGAGAGGCATAGAATGGCAGATCAAATCACACTCGGGAACTCACAACTGCTCTCATCAGACCAACAATTCTCAAGCAGATTACAAATATCTTGGAAAGAGGATTATGAATTATGTGAAGGACAACCCAAGTGAAGATCTACTGTCACTTCAGAGGAAAATCAGGAGGGATGTGAAGGTGGAGGTTAGTACACTCAAGGTTTACAGAGCCAGAAGGTATGTTATGGAGTTACTTAAAGGAGATGCAAAAGTGTAGTATACCAGACTGTATGACTATTGTGCCACAGTTGTCAAGTATAATCCTCTCTTGCATTCTGCATGTGAACAGGGAGGAAAATCCACATGTCCTTAAAAGATTTTATTATTGTCTGAGGCCAGTGATTAATGGCTTCAAAGCTGGGTGCAGGCCTTTGATTGGATTGGATGGTTGTTTCTTGAATGGGGTGTTTAAAGGGCAGTTATTGAGTGCTATTGCAATGGATGGCAACAATAATATATATCCTTTGGCTTGGGCTTTTGTTGATATTGAGAAAAGAGAAACATGGGAGTGGTTTATACATCTGCTGTTGAGGGATATTGGAGATCCAAGTGCAGCAAATCTGGCATTTATCAGTGACAGACAGAAGGGGCTAGTTGATGCAATTTCAAAAATAGCGCCACATTCAGAGCACAGATTTTGTGTAAGGCACATGTACAACAACTTCAAATGCAAATTCAGGGGGGTAGAGTTGAAGAAACTGTTCTGGAAAGCAGCTTCTACACACAGTTTGGTTGAACACCAAATGGTAATGAAACAGATCAGGAATGAGTACCCTAAGGTAGGTGATCAACAGTCACCTTATGAATGGCTCAGGGACATTCCTGAACATCAATGGGCTAGAAGTCATTTCCCATTGACAACTAAATCTGATGTCTTAGTGAACAATCAGAGTGAATGCTTCAACAATTACATCATGCCTGCAAGGGAGCTGCCAATCATTGATATGATGGAGTGGATCAGAAAGAGTGCATGTCCAGAATTCAGAAAAAGAGAGAATGGATGTTGAAGTTTGACAAAGATTTATGCCCTAACATCATGAAGAAAGTTGAAGCTGAAAGAGTGAAGAGTGCCAACTGTTTTCCTACTTGGGGGGGGGGGGGGGGTTGTATGGAGTTTGAGGTCATTCACCATGAAAAGAATCATGTGGTGAAGTTGGATGAAAAGAATTGTACCTGTGGGAAGTGGCAAAGGGTTGGATACCCATGTTGCCACGCCATTACATGTTTAGACCATCACAGACTCGGGTATGAACCTTACATTGATAAGGTTTTCAGCAAGGAGGTGTACATGAAGGTATATGATCATCACATTTCACCTGTCCCTGGGATGCATGACTTCGAAGTCTCTCCACTTGGTCCAGTGGCACCACCACATGTTCAGAAAAGAGCAGGAAGACCAAAGAAGAAGAGAAGGCCCGATGCAAACGACCACAATCCTCAGTCAACATCGACTAGAAAAGGTCTAACAGTAACTTGTGCAATTTGTTTGCAACAAGGGCACAACAGAAGGAAGTGCAAAAACCAGCCTCATCCTAATTCAAAATTCTACAAGGTAGCTAACTTCAAATTTAATCAGTTTAAGGAACAATGTGATTCATGTGCTCCCTTTTGTAGGCTTCTGGTCATTCACAAGGTGCTCCAATGGATGCTACAGAATCTGCACCAATACTTACAATGCATGGGACAGAATCTGCACCAATACCTACAATGCATGGGACAGAACCTGCACCAATACCTACAATGCATGGGACAGAATCTGCTCCAGTTCCTGCAATGACTGCTACAGCTCCTGTAGATGCAGACCCTGCTCAAATTCCTCCAATGCATGTACCAAATGTCGCAGATGAAGCTGCTCCAGACCAAGCAATTCCAACTCAGGTATTTACTATATCAAATTTAACATTATGCATATGGTTAGCATCTATGTAATCACTTATCTGAATCTGCACAGGGTTCTAGCACCAATCGAAAGCCATCAGGAAGCAAAAAACACCAAAAAGGAAGGGAGATGTTGCAGAAGGTAGTTCCAGAGCATTTAAAAGCTTGTCCAAGCCCACAGCTTCAAGCTTCTCAAGAGGTGTCCAATTCTCATCCAAGTCAAGGTCTGCAGCCCCAAGACCGCAAAAAAAAAAGAAGGGAGAATAGTTTGGTTTATGTTTTGGAAGAAACTGCAGATCTGTGTTCTGTTTTGTTTGGTTTATGTTCTGTTTTGGAAAAGGTTTTGTATGTTTTGTAATGTTGGGTTTTGTCTTGTGTTGGTTTGGAATGACTGTTATGTTTTGGAAGACACTGTTCTGTTTTAGAATGACCAGAGGAATTGTGTTTTGTGTTGTTCTGTTTCGTGGTATGCTATTTTGGAGAGGATTAAAACCAAAAGTATTGAAACCAGGTACAACGATTACATTGATAAGTGGTCATTCCAGTACAAACCAAAAGCATTGAAACATGCTACTTGAAGAGTGTCACTAAAACCAAGATCGTAATAATGCCAACGAAGTACTTAAACATTCTTGCTATGTCTTCGAGCTCCCCAATTCTTTTCTCAAACTGGTCACATGCATCAATGAGGTCCTCAATCTGATCTGTGTTTATACCACAGCTTCTTGATTGCACGTCTTCGGATGACGGCATTTCATCTCCACCTTTGCTCTCAAACGGACGCAACCACATGAAAAAATCGCAGTGGTAGTTCTGGCAATTGCAGAAGAGTTTACCTCTTGTAGCCTTATTAGGACCAACAATTCGCACAGCAGCAACTTCACCACATTTGCACCTGTGATTCTTGTACCTTAAATCCAATTTGACAACATTCTGTGACGTCGAAGACATGCTGCCAGAATACGTTTACAAAATTGAACCAAATGCTGCCAGAATATATACAAAATAGAGAATTGAGAAAATTGAACGCATTCTGGGGGATCCTATAGTCGAGGCCTAAATAACAGATTATTGAACCAACCCAACCTAGATAGAGTAACAATCGGGAGAAATTTTCGTAATAGTAGGCCAAGCATTTAAATCTCACCCAGTGTCACTAAAACAGAGACATTCACTTCAAAATAGAAAGAGACAAGAGAGGAGACTCACGTATTACAGTTTTGTCTTCTTCACGGAAGCTCAACCTTCGAGGATACGCCTCAGTCGACTTCTTTTTCTTACTCAGCCCTAAATAGAAAGATTAGTTTAAGTGGTGTGAAGAAGACGACCGTGAGGTTATTTTGGTCATTTTACTATAAAATAATACTTTTGTACCTATCATACACGCAATAATAGCGCGTGTACAACAATCTCGGGCAGTCTAAGCTGACCAGGGGGTTCTGTGCAGTATATCTGAAACCATAAGGGACACGCATGTAATAAAAATACCATAAGTATATTGGTGAAATACGATGTAACTACGAGGAGAAAAAGTGTCATTTACCCATTTTAATTTTATATAATTTGTATCCAACATATATCTGTCGATTTTATTAAGTGCGAGAGACTTATAGTAACTGATACCAAATTGGTTAGTGTGGTGTTGAACCTAATCAATAATTCTACAATATAAGTATCATAATTGTTTTGGTTAAGTTGTTAAGGTGTTGTGTGTTAGGTGTGTTGTTTAGGTTTTCTTAATGTATGTTTGTGGGTTAAGTATATGGAGTTTGTATAAATAGCCCGTGTACTCATGATTGAAATTATCCCATCGAAGAAAACATCTTCTCTATATCTATGTAAAAGAATTTAGCCTTCTTATTTCTCACGGAATCTAATACCAACATTGGTATCAGAGTTACGGCTATGAACAACTCGCTTACGGTTCCTGTATTGGATGGCAGATGGGCGGCTCAGATGAAAGTCCTCTTCGACTACCACGAATTGTTAGAGATCATGGAGAAGGCTTCGATGAAGTCAAAGATACCGCCACTGATCCACAGAAGGCTATTTATCGTGAAAGTAATAAAAAAGACAAGAAGGCATTGTTCCTTATTCAACAGGGAGCAACCGATGGTGTTCGAGAAGATCGAAACAGCAACAACGTCAAAAAAAGCCTGGGAAATTCTCTTGACAGCGTACCAAGGAGATTACAAGGTGAAGAAAGTCCAACTGTAGATGCTAAGGCGACAATATAAAAGCTCGAAGATGGAGGCTACTGAATCGCTGTCAACCTATATCAGTCGACTGCTACTTTTGACAAATCAAATGAAGATGTATGATGGGAAGTTAGAAGACGAGACCATCGTTGAGAAGATCCGACGTTCACTGGCAAACGAATTCGACCACATAGTGGTAGCCATTGAAAAAGCACATGACCTGTCAAAGATGTCTGTGGATGCATTGACCGGTACCTTACAAGCCCACGACAACGTATGGTTGAGAAGAAAACAAAGAATATTGCTGAGCAAGCTTTACAAGTCCAACCATCTCGTGATTCCAACAAACAACAATCCAACTCTCGCGGTCGAGGACGAGGACGAGGTCGAGGTGGCCGATATGGTACCGGCGGTTACTGTAGTAACAATCGTGGTGATAATCAGGAGCAACCCAGTTGGTATGACAAGTCTAACGTATGTTATAATTGTCATAAATTTGGGCATTACGCAAATGGGTGTAGATACAAAGACAATGATCAGCTGGCTAACTGCACCCCACAAGATGAAGAAGGAAACCACGCTTATGGTCACTTTAGGCAACAAGGAATTATCAGACTATTACACATGGTTTCTTAGGCGTACAAACCATTTGTGCAGTAAAAGGGAGTTATTTGCGGAACTTGATGAATCTTTCAAATCAAGTGTCAAATTTGCAGATGATACGAGCATACTTGTTATGGGTATTGGGCAAATCCTCATCAACCTAAATAATGGCGATCCGGAGTATATTTCGGACGTATTCTATGTAGTGGGCCTGAAGACGAACTTGCTGAGTATTGGACAACTATTTGAAAGGGGTATGGTATGTCACTACGTGGTGGAAGTTTTTATGTTGCGGTAAAATAGGTACACTAAGTCTTACAGCCCTATGACAAAGAATCGGATGTTTCAAATGAATATTTCTCGTGGTGCTTATAAGTGTCGTAGTGCAATTACAAAAATTGAGTCTTGGTTATGGCACTTACGGTTAGGACATCTAACCTTTCAAAGTTTAAAGTTGCTTTCTCAAGAAAACTTGGTGAAGGGTTTGCCATCTATTCAACACCCGAAACAACTTTGTGAAGCATGTACTTTCGGAAAGCATCACCGCACAAAGTTTGGTACGGGAAGGGAAATCCGGTCAATTCAACCTCTTGAGATCATCTACCCGGACGTATGTGGCCCAGAGAATGTATTATCAAACAGGAATAATAGGTACTTCTTGACTTTCATTGATGATTTTTTCCGTAAAATATGGGTAATTTTTCTCCGAAGAAAGTCAGTAGTATTTGATATTTTTCTCAAGTTTAAAGCACACGTTGAACGACAAAGTGGCTTTCTGTTGAAGGAGTTACGTACTAATGGTGGAGTGGAGGTGAGTATACTTCGCGAGTCTAATGAGTATGTAGAATACCATTTGTAATTGTGCTTGATTTCATTAGTTGTCCTTGTAATTAGGGGCGTTTTGTATAGTCGTCCTTAGATTAGGACTAGTTTGATATTTATACCAAGTTTGTTTGGTATAAATACATGTAAATCAATTGAGCTGAATAGAGAAAGTTTAGAGAATTGATCCGAAGGGCTTGCAATTCGATTTCTAGAGAGAGAAACAACAGTAACTTTCTCATTCTAATTGAATTCTCTCTAGTGTTCTTAACTTGAGTTTTTCGATCGAATTCAATTGATTATCTAAACGATCGAATTACTATGGATTCTAGCCTAGGATCGTAGAGTTGTTAATCTGAGGACCTAAGAATTGGTATCAGAGCAGATTCGTTCTGTTTTGAATCGTAAATTGTTAGAATTGGATCGAAATTTTATTTCGAACACTGTTCATCGAAGAACAGATTTGGCGCGAAAAGTTTTTCGATCTAATAGCTTAATTATGTGCTTAATTGACTTGAATTTGATGTTTCAGTGCTAGATTAAGTGATAAATGATCATTGCGACTAAATCAGTAGCAGTTTGAACGTCGAATTTTGATTAATTTGATTCTGAAATTTTACTGTTGACGAAGAACATGAAGAACACGTTCTGATTTTGATCAAATTCGATATATTTTGCTTCATAACGTGTTTAATTGCTTGTTCGTACGTGATTAGTACTTGATTGCGAGCAATTACCTCAAACTTCACTATCTGATTCTTTGTTTTTGCTCGAATTTGTATTAATCGTATTCTGTGAATTTTTCTCGATTGCTCAAATTTTTCTCGCTAAGTTTTGCGATCGGATTAGTATCTCGATCGATAAACTTAGTGCGAGAATTTTTCTCGGTCAGAATACGAAGTCAGCGCTAGAATCGTCATCAGCAGAAACGTTTTTAGTTAGAAATATTTCTCGAGCATTATCCAGCGAAAAACTTTTTCGAGTGAGACCAATTTTGACCTTGCATGCGTAATAACTTTCACTCGAAAAACTTTTTCAGTCAAACCTTTTAACGTTTGACCAGGCGAAAATCATTTATAAGCGAGAAACTTTTCTAGTCAACGGATTTATTTTGACTTGTCGAGAAACTTACTAACGTACTGTTTCTTTACGATCGAAATAAATTCACGATCAGGAAATTTTTCTCGACTGAACGATTTTGGGCAATTTATTTCGCTCGTAAAATTTTCCGCTGACAAAATTTCTCGCACGAAAATAGTAAATACATTCTATATCGACGAAATTAATTTCGATCATACTCTAGAGATTGAATCGAAAATAATTGTCGATCTAATCTTCGAATCAAACGCTAACAAATTTCGTCACTTATGAAGCACTACATCGTCTTCAACCCTCAAAACAATCAACGAAGATCCTTCAACAACTCGACTATTATAATACAAACATGGATGCATACTCACTCGGAAATGACAACCGTCTGCCGATCTTCCAAAGAGGCGAATACACAGTTTGGAGAAGCTGCTTCCTGAATTTCACTGCTCTAAAGGATCAAGCCGAAAATCTACTGCAGTCCCTTGAAAAGGGAACGGCACAGTTCTGGGTTCATGTACCAGGGGACGAAACAGCTACTCCAGTAATTCCAGCTTCTAGGCGACTAAAGGAGCCTAGAGAATATTCTCTGGAGGAAAGAGCTCGAGCTAAGGTTGATCTAGTAGACATGAATACCCTTATGCAGGGCATCCCCAACGATATATACAGACAAATCGACAGCCTTACATCGGTCAAAGGGATGTGGGATGAGCTGCATAGGATGATGCAAAGGACGGAAGTTGGCATAAAGGCCAAGAAGGCGAACATTCTCACAGCTTACGACTCCTTCAAAGCAAAGCCGGAGGAGAGTCTATACGAAATCTACCAACGATACCTCACTCTTCTCAACGAGATGAGGAAGATAGAAATAACGAAGACAAACATGGAGACAAACATAAGATTTCTATCTTCTCTGCCCACGGAATGAAAGAAAATATCCACT